>CM077151.1:136407800-137870736 GCA_039583875.1 Platanthera guangdongensis
TTGAAATCATATGGCCGAGGACCAAACCTCTCGAACCATAAAATTGCATTTTTCCCAATTTAAAACAAGGCTTGTGCTCGCACCGTTGAAGGACACAATCTAGATTGTGAAGGCAATCAGGAAAAGAGCGTCCGAAACAGAAAAGTCATCCATAAAGCCTTCCATAATGTCTTCTACTAGCTCGCCAAAGATCGCTAGCATACATCTTTGGAATGTAGCCGGCGCATTGCAGAGTCCAAATGGCATTCTTCGGTAAGCGAAGGTGCCAAACAGGCAAGTAAAAGTTGTTTTCTCTTGATCATCGGGGAAATGGGGATTTGGAAAAATCCCGATAAACCATCAAGAAAACAATAATATGGATGACCGGATAAGCGCTCTAAAATCTGGTCCAGAAACGGTAGTGGGAAATGGTCCTTGCAGGTGGCATCATTAAGTTTTCTATAATCGATGCACACTCGCCAACACGTAACAGTACGAGTTGGGACGAGCTCATTATGCTCAATCTCCACTACGGTTAGACCGCCCTTCTTGGGAACGACATGCACGGGACTAACCCATGCACTGTCCAAAATTGGGTAGATAATCCCCGCATCTAATAACTTAATAATCTCGGCTTTAACGACGTCTTTCATGTTTGGGTTAAGCCGACGTTGCGGCTGAATCGTTTTGCGGCAATTATCGTTAAGAAATATCTTATGGGTGCAGAAGGAGGGGCTAATCCCCTTTAAGTCAGAGATTTGCCACGCAATGCTGGCGTGGCGATGTTTATATAAAACTTCCAATAAATCAGAAGTCTCTGAATCACTCAAGTCCTGAATAAATAATAACGGGAAGCGTATCGCCTTTTCCCAAAAAAAACGTATTTGAGTGATGCGGTAAGGGTTTGAGGTCTAGGATGGGCGGTTTCTTCTAGGGAGGTTTTTAATTTCCGATGTCTTTCTTACCAATTGGTTCGAAAGGGTAAGTCTAAAGAGGTATCCTCATCGCATTGAAAATTTTTCGAGCGCATAAATATCGTCATTTAAAAATACGGACTCGAAAACGGGAGAGAGAACGATCTCCAAAAAAGGTATCTAAAGAATAGCAGAAATCGTCGCTCGATGACAAATTGTCAATCGAGGGATTAATAGAGAAAGTAACTTGATCATCGCCTACTCGGAGGAGAAGACTACCATTACTAACATCTATTAGTGCGCGGGAGGTGGCTAGAAAAGGGCGACCGAGTATTATTGGTACCTCGACGTCCTCCGCGATGTCTAAGATGACGAAGTCTACCGGAAAGGTAAACTTATATACTCTGACAAAGACGTCCTCCACTACCCCGATAGGGAACTTAACCGAGCGATCCGCTAATTGGATGCGCATATTCGTAGGACTAGGAGTACCCAAACCTAAACGTTGAAAGAGCGAGAACGGCATCAAATTAATGCTAGCCCCTAAATCAGCTAAGGCGTATTTTACAAATATATCGCCAAAAAGGCACGGGATGGAAAACCGTCCCGGGTCATTTTGTTTTGTGGGCAATTTATTAGTAAGGGCCGCCGATCTGACAACGTTAAGAGATACATGCGAAATATCCTCTAATTTATGTTTATTAGAAAGTAATTTTTTTAAAATTTCGCATATTTGGGCATTTGCGAGATAGCCTCGTAAAAAGGAACATTAATATGAATTTGTTTTAATAATAAAATAAATTTTTCGTATTGCGCGTCCTTACGCTCGTTATCTAATTTATGCGGATACGGTAAAGCCTTATTTAAAATAATTTTTTCGTTTAAATTCGGTAAAGGTAACACAGACGAAGAAGAGGGAAGAGGGGTCAGAGGTGAAATATGTACCTGTGGATCGATCCGTTTTGGATCGATCACCTCCTTTCGCTACGGAGGGTTATAGCGTTGGCGTTCTCCCACGGATTAGGCTTCGTGTTTCCCGGCAGTGCCCCGAGCGCGCGCTCGGACATCATCCTCGCCAGCTGTCCAACCTGTTGTTCAAGTGTTTTTAGCGATCCGGTGATGTTTCGGATATTTGACTCGTTGGACGCAATATACTTCGAAAAATTTTCCTCCATCGGGGAGGGTTTGGAAGAGGAGGAGGCGGCAGAAATCGGGCACATAAGAAATAGGGGGACGCTGAGCATTGTTCGGGTTGCTCCAAGAGAAATTTGGGTGATTCCTCCAACCCGGATTATAGTTATTACTATAAGGGTTGTTGTTGGGGTTGAAGGAAGGACGACCTGAATTTCCCATGAAATCCACGAATTCTTCAGCCACGCAGACATTAGGAGGAATAAAACAAGACGGAGTGGAGGAGGCAGCCGACACCTCCGCCACCTTCTTTGTTAACCTTTCAACTTGAAGGGTTAAGAGAGCAGTGGCATCCACTTCAAAAAGGCCAGCCGCCGGTTTTGGGCGTCCCCGCGGGACGTTCCATTGATAGGCGTTCATAGCCATCTCTTCAAATAAAGCCTGGGCGGCCTCGGGGGTTTTGTTATTCAAGGTACCCCTGGCAGCCGCGTCAATCATTTGACGCGTCTGAAAGTTAAGGCCGTTATAAAAAATTTGTACCTGCAACCATGTTGGCAGCACGTGGTGCGGGCACCGGCGGAGGAACTCCTTAAACCGTTCCCAAGTCTCATAAAGAGACTCGGGTTCGTTTTGCACAAACGAAGAAATGTCCGCGCGCAACTTTGCAGTTTTTGCGGGCGGAAAGTACTTCGTTAGGAACCGCTCCGTCAACTCAGCCTACGTGGTGATACATTCTCATGGGAGGTAATTCAACCACGCCTTAGCTTTGGACTTATGGGAAAAAGGAAATAAGCGAATGACGTCATCAATTTTGAAGGTGTCGCATATTTCCAAAAAGTTGGACAAGTAGTCATACTGGTCCTCATCCGGCAGTCCATCGAACTGCACGGCGTTTTATACCATTTGAATGACACTTGATTTTATTTCAAAATTATTATTCGCCACCTTAGGGAGAGCAATACTAGACCCAATATCGTCCAAATTCGGTCGGGCGTAATAAGACATTGTTCGCTCGGCGACCGCGTTCGGATTAGGGTCGGCCATTACTACGACAAAGGGTTCGCCGATAGATTCTTCGGGGTCTAAAGAAGGAATTCGGCGTTGAGATCGAATATGCGCAAGGGAACGTTCGATCTCAGGGTCGAAGTCAAAATCTTCAGACTCAGAGGTTGTCCACGGGTCATACACCCTAAAAAAATTAAAAATGAAAGAAACTTTTTTGTTTTTTTGGTTTTTGTTTGTTTTTTTAGAAAATAAGTAAAAGTAATACACTCCGGAATTCAGAATAACAACTCAAAAGAGTTCCCCGGCAACGACGCCAAAAACTTGATGGCCCGCGAACAGACTCTTATTGTGGTTGGTTCGATGAGTCGATTGTCGCGGGCTTGCTAAGGTAGACAAGTGCACCTATCGCAAGTAGTACTCGATATTCGGGAGAATACCGAGGTCGTATTGTTCTCGGGGTCGGGTTGATTATTCTTACTCCTCTAGGAGCACTATTATTTTACTGAAAGTAAGGCGAAGATTTTAATTAGCTAAAGAAAAGAAAGTGCGAAAACGATTTATAAAAATTCGATGAAGGGTTAACGCTCGGCATCGAATCGGATTAAGACTAAAATGACTTTTAATAATAATTGAACTTAGTTTTCAAATTAATAAAAGGCAACTTGGTCGTGGAGGTTCCACAGATATGAGCTCACCTAGCTATAGGGATATCGCTCACTTGAACGCTGACACTATTCGACCGAACGTTAGTCTGACGAAGGATTCCTCTTAACGCCCGCTTTACGCTAAGAACCCCACTATTGGGCGGGGAACCCAATTCGGAAGAATTACGCTTGTCCTCTTTCGAGGGTATGCACGCAACTCTCTTTACCCAGGGGTGATCTGTCCATACGCATGACCTCTCGGCTAGCAAGTGTATGGATAACGGAAATAGGGCCCACACATTGATTTGTGGTCCTACGCGTCGTTAATCCGGGTAAACCTTAAGTCTTAAAATTAAAGTGAAAATTAAGAACTTTAATTATTTCAAATCATTTTTTTTATGTCCCAATGCTCTTCGATGTCGAGGCTAATAACGATTAGCCACACATCGGTATGGGATGTCTTTATAATTTGATGAGGCGCGAGTTCGTAATTAAACGCTAAATGATTATAAGAAGAAGACATGAAAATAACAAACATTTAGAAAACAGAAAAGTTAGCTAAAAAGAGAACTCACACACACTTCAAATTATAAATAAACAAATAAAACTAAGTTACAAAAAAGAAAAATTACAAGTCCTACTTAAACGAGTAGGCGGGAAATAAGGGCGCGCCATTTAACTCTTAACGAGTAGCCGGAAAAGAATAAAAGGAAAATTGCAAGTCCTACTCAAACGAGTAGGCGGGAAATAAAAGCACGCTATTTAACTCTTAATGAGTGGGTGGAAATAAATGTGCACACACACACACACACTCTACACGAATTAAAAGAAAGCAATAAAACTATCTCATACACACAACGCACTCTACATAATTGAAGAAAGCGATAAAGGAAAGCATGAAAATTTATCTCCTACACACACACTCTACATAATTTGAAGAAAGCAATAAAAGAAAGCATGAAAATTTATCTCTTACACACACACACTCTACATGAAAATTAAAAAGAACAAAATGAAAACCTAACTCATACACTCACACACACAAACTAAGCAAAAACCAAAGTTCTTTAAAAATTAAAATTACAAGTTTTTCATTCTTATGAGTTCATAAAAGTGATAAAAAAGGTGAAATAAAATTTAAAAGAACAAAAAGGTTTTACAATCCTAAAAAAAGCTAAGTAAAAAAAAAGAACAAAATCACTTTTAAAATCTCCTTTACAAATACATAAGAATGAAAACATTAAGCTCTAAGAAAAGGACATGGTGAAAAAGAGAAAAGCTTAGCATACCACATTTAATTTGGAAATAAAAATCTACTACAAAAACTAACATGAAGACTAGTTAAAAACATGAATAATGAACATGTTACACTCATATACACACACACACACTTTTCAAAAAAGAGAAATATAAAGATGAACAAAGAGATAAAATGAGGAAGAAAGTGAGCACACAAGTTCATTCCAAAGCCATTTAAGAAGAGAAAAACAAACATATTTTATTGATGAAAATAAACTATTACAAAGCTAATACAAAGTTAATACAAAAATAAAGAGAAAGGAGGAGAAAGTTCTCCTTACATGGCAAAGGAATCCACGGATGCACCCCACAAAACACACAAAATTTGGCTAAAACCCTTGGCCCTTACAGAAATGGGAAATTTATAGGAAAAAAACCCCAAGTACACGCCCGCCGACACGGGCGTGTCAGGGGGGGGGGAGTGTCAGCACTGTGCGCGATGTGATCCGGCAATTTGACAGCATAGTTGACTTCGGGCTGGACACGTGTCGGTCACGCGGTGGTCACGCCCCAGGTCACGGGCGTGACGCTGGGCGTGTCGGGGAGGTAGACCTGGGCGCGGGTTGCGTTGAAATGTCGTCGTGCGGGTCTTGTCGGCCAGGTGGAGGAGTACATGTGTCGGTCATGCCCGTGTATCTGTCTACACGGGGCGTGCCGGGTTGCTCGACGATCGTCGAGAGCAGAACGTCGAGCTGGAGTGTCACGGCCACGGTCACGGGGCGTGTCAAATGACACGGGCGTGACCCCGGACGTGACTAACTTTTCTCTTCAAAAACAATGGCTTTCCACGGGTTTGACATGTCACGCCTTGGTCACGGGCGTGACCCAATGTACACGGGCGTGACATGTCAAAATTTTGACTTTTTCCTGAAAATTTCAGAAATCAAAATTATGGTTATGTTAGGTAAATATTTACAAAAAGGAGCAATTTATTAAATGAAACTAACTAAAAGAAGCAAGACTAAACTAAAATATCATAATAAAAACATAGAAAAAATGCGTATAATTACAACTTATCACAACCCGAAGATAAAACGCAACCACATCCATATAAAAAGCTCCAACGAGTCACCAAAATAGACCCAGCTCTCAAGGGAAGGTGCACAACCAAGCCAAAACCAACCACATAGGAAAACCCATTGAGCAAACTGAAAGTGAGCTGTTAGATTAGGAATACTCTAGAGGGGGGGGGGGGTGAATAGAGTATTCAGAGTTTACAAAATTTTCTTCTGAATTTAATCTAGTGCAGGAACAAAATTAAAACAGTAATCCTAACAAACAGCCACAGCACAAAAACAAATGAAATGAGCAATCCAGACAACACAAGAATTTATAGTGGTTCCCCTAAACTTGGGTACATCCACTCTTCTACCACCATGGTAGGAATCCACTCAGATTTTTGATCAGGTGCCCGACACCAATGAGCTTTTGTTCAGGTGCTCAAAAACCAAACCTCAAGTCTTTTGGAAGGAGACTTGTGAACCAGAATAATTTTGAAGTGAATTAAAACCCTGTACAGAGGTGGGGATGAGAGAGTGATGAAAGTCTTCTTTTCTCAATCACAATGAGAAAACTATGTGGATTCAGAGATGTTGTCAAAGCTCCCCCTGAGATGTAAAAGGGTTCAGGCTGGGAAGCTTTGCACAGGGTGAGTAGGCCTTCAATATGCAGCCTTGATCAGCTGTTCAGGAACTTCTTTGACAGATAGTGATTTAGTTGGCCTTTGAAGTATCTTGGAGTCTTGAAGACACAAGACTCTTGATTTTGATTAGGTGTTCTTCTTCTTCAGATAGCTGATGATCTTCAGGAATATGGCTTCTTGTTGTATCAGAATTCTATATTGACAGACAACAATGAATCTCTTGTTCCAGACTGACTATTTTCTGTATTGTGTATCTTGTTCTGTCTGTCTGTCTTTTTGCCTGTCTTTTGAAATTTTGAAATCTTCTACAATCAATGCTGACGGCCTTGAGAATAAACGACATTGAATTATTTCCCCAACTGTCCCATGGAAAAATGGCAGGCAATAATCCTGGAGAAGACCTTAATCAATGCTCTGTCTAACGGTTATATTCCAGAGAATATTTGAGCATTAATTACTCAGGAATTATTGTAGTAGAATGGGGACAGAAGGATGGAAAAATGACTAAGTCTGGATTCGTCGAACTGATAGCAGAAATCATCCAGCTGAGTCCACAGTTCTTCGAGCTGAGTTGCTGAGTTTGTCGACCAGATGACTTCTGTTCGTCGAGCTGAGTTCCAAGATCGTCGAGCTAAAGCAGAAAACTGCATTATCCAGCTTGCTTATTCTGTGTCTCAAGTTTGTTGAGCTGAGATTGTAACTTCGTCGACTGGAGATGATTCTGGACTTGGAATAATTTCAGATGCTTCTGGATGAAAGTGTTGAAGTGAAGTATCCAGAATTTGTCGAACTAAGAATTGGTTTTCGTCGAGCTGAGGACCACTTAACTGTTGCTGGATAACTCTAGCTATTGTGGTCACAGTTCGTCGAGCTAAGAATCAAGTTCGTCGACCAAAGTCTGACTCTGGACTTAGAATAAAGTGTTGTTTTCTGATCTTGAAGCGTCGAAGTATAGTGTCCAAAGTTCGTCGACCTGAGTACCAAGTTCGTCGAGCTCAGCTCAGAGAATTTACTATGAGATCGTCGAGCTGAGCACGACTATCGTCGACCTGAGTTCGATGAACGTCGAACTCATTTTACTTGGTCTTTATAAAAACTCTAAGTCTTGAGTCTCTGGCAGTCTTATTGATAGTTGGTCCATGCAGTATTGCTTCTAAGGACTTGGCCTAGACTCTAGGACACAACCATGACCTTATCTATACATTGTAGGTCATATGATCCTAAGTTAGTGAACCTAGCCCAAATCTTACTAGGGATCCAACAATCTCCCCATATTTGGGTGAGGTCACTAATTACAGACTCATACTCAAACTAAAAATAAACAAAGCAGAAAAAGCATATATCTGGCAGAGATCAAGAACATATGCAGCAGATATATATATATACAAGCTTTGTTCAGAATATATAGCAGTTATAGATAATTGTAGAAAACAAAAGAGTTCAAAATTTACTTCTTCTGTTTCTTTTCCTTTGGCATTTCTTGCTTGCTCTTCTCTCTAGGCTTTGTAAACACAATCTCTCTGTTTGGATCTGAAGCTTGCACTTTTGTCATAGTCATATCAGTAGCCCCTATAATCTTCAAAGATGTATCCCTGGGGACAACTGCTTCTGGGTGCAACTTCATGTAGTCATCTACATTGAAAAATTTGTTTGCTTTCTCAAACCTTTTCAGCTCTTCTTTCCTGTACTTAGACATTGTGGAATATTCAGAAGGATCCTTTCCTTAAGCTTTGGCTTTGTTAATCATAGAAAGGCCTACTAGTTCCTGGAATCTGGCCATTCTAGCAGTAGTAGCTGTTTCTGGATCTCCAAAAGGAACAGGAGGACAAGATGGTCTTTTAGAACATTCAGCTTTCTGATCTGCCGAGAATGTTTGCTGTTGTAGTTGATGTTGTTGCTATGGTTGATCCTGCAATTGATGTTGCTTGCCTGAAGAGTAATGCCTATGCTGACTGCTTTCAGAAGATGATCTCCCATGGTGTCTCTGATATGTTTGAATAGGGGCAGATCTTTGAGAAGTTGTGCCTGAAGCACCAGCAGCTGGAGGAGGTGGAGGAGGTGGATCTTTTTTGAATCTTTGAACTGGAGGAGGAGAGTACCTTCTACTTCTCTTCCTATCTTTTTGTTCATTTTTGGATAGTCACATCCAAGCTGACATCCCTTTGTATGGAGTTATCTTTTGGAGAATATAATAGGGAGTGTCATTGTTTAGATTTGGCTTTGGAGCAAGAGGAGGAGGAGCTTTTCTTTTCTTGGAAACTGGCTTCCTCTTGGGCTCATCATCAGAATCATCATCCTCATCCTCATCATCATCATCAGATCTCTGAGGGTTATCATATAAATCATTTAAAGCTTTTAGAGCCTCAACAGAAATGATAGGCTTTTCAGGTAGAAATGGAGCTTGAGCAAGAACTTCAACAGCAACTGGAGGAGAAGCCACGGGAGAAGCTGGAGAACTAATTCTGATAGTGCTTTCAGCAGCTGCCTTTTCTTCTTCTTCAATATCAGCCAGGATCAAGTCATCCAGATCTAGCTTTGGAGAGTCATCCATGATATAACTGGGTGCATAAGACATTGCTGGGGAAGCTGGAATGACTATGGTCTTAGGAACAACAAAACTGTCACTAAGTTGCTTTGCAACTTGAGGACTTACTGGGGAAGTATATGGTACAATAGCCAAGAATGGCTTAGTATACTCTACTGCAGGACATCTCAACAATGCAATATCAAAATGCTTTAACAAATTATCTAAATTTACTGTGGGATTAATGATGAAATCAGCACCAGTAATAATGTCCTCTGGTATTTACTCTTCTAAGTCCATGTCAGTATCAATGAATTGAATTAAATCAATTAAATCTATATCAGTATAATCTGTATCAACTACTGCTGCTGTTGCTACCTCTGTCACTGCTGGAGCTAGAGCTGCTGCTTGAACTGTTGTTGCTGCTGTTGCTGTTGGAGCTGCTGCAGTTTCTTCATCAAGCATCTCCCCCTGCCTAGTTTCAGTAAAAACTGGAGCTAGGCCCCTAAATGGAGAGGGGCAGCAGTGAAGGTAGAGAGTTGAGCAGAAAGAGTGGAGATAGAAGTAGCAAGAGGTATAAAGGCCTCTGCTATAAGTGATTTGAGTAGAGGAGTGATGAGAGTAATTACAGAGGAGATGGTGGAGGGATCCAGAGGTAGAGTAGCAGATGGATCAGTAGAATGTTGGGTGGAGACATTTGGAGGGATGGTAGATGTTGGAGATGATGGAGGGATAGCATCTAGCATGTGTGAATCTGGAGGGGAGGGAGAGTTGAGGGGGGAAGTCAGAAGATCAAAAGTTGGAATGTAGGATAGATGAGGTGGAAGAGGAGATGATGGTGGTGTTGGGGCTGATAAATCATTGGGGGATTGGGGTGATTGAGGTGGAGTGGATTGATGGTATTCCTGAGTAGGAGATGAGGGGTTGTTGGTAAGATCTAGGGGTGGAGAGATGGCAGAAGATGTAACTGTAGTAGGTATATGAACTTGTTGGAGTTGTGGATGTGGTTGAAGAGAGGGAGTATGAACTGTGGAGGGTGATTGGTGTTGAGTTGCTGGAAGGGATGGAGGTGTGGGGCTGATCTCTTCAGTAGGGTGGGGAGTGGCTCTAGCAGCCCTTGTGTTTTCAGAAGCTGGGGTGGAAGAGGTTGAAGCCTTAGATGGCTTAGTTATGGTCCTCTCCCACCTGCCAAAGAAGGTGCATGTGAGCCTCTTGCTGGCATTAATGAATATGGTCTGTGAGACCAGGGATTCAACAACCTTCTCCTTCAAGAAGATCCCCAGGATCCTTCCAAAGCAAACTTCTTTCTTATAACACTTTTTCTTAATAAGATCAAAAATGATCTGTGCCCAATCCACTTTCTTCTTATTGACCACTTCACACATTGTAACGTCCCGAATCGCACCAGGCCCCTCGTGCGTGTTTTGAGTCAGGAGAGCTGACTAGGGTTCATGGAGAGTGTTGACAATAGGGCAGCACATGTGAAAAGGAGGAGAAATTAGACAAGCATGAGACACGGGTAGAGACACGGGTAGAGACACAGGCGTGTCCCTACCCGTGTGCGTGTGCGTCGAGTTGAACTCGACGAGGCATGTTGAGATCGGCGAGCTGTGTCGACATCATGTGACACGGGTAGCGACCCGGGCGTGTCCCTACCCGTGTGTGTCGAGTTACACTCGACAGGGCGTGTCGAGACTGACGAGCTGTATCGACACCATGTGACACGGGTAGCGACACGGGCGTGTCCCTACCCATATGTGTCGAGATACACTCGACGAGAGGTGTCGAAATCGACGAACTGCGCGTCGACTTCGACGAATTAACATGACACTGGTAGAGACACGGGCGTGTCCCTACCCGTGTGCTCCAGTCGACGATTTTGATCGAGATCGACGAACTGTTGAGATCGTCGAAATGTATCCCGAGAAGGACACGGCCAGGGAACACGGCCGTGTCATGTGGACACGGGTCGGGACACGGGTCGAGACACGGGCGTGTCCCTACCCGTGTTAAGTATTGAACCGACATGGAAACTGTCGTTGCCACTTCGCCAGGCAGGACACGGGTAAGGACACGGTCGTGTCCCTACCCGTGTCACTTTTCATATATAAGGGGGAGAGAAAACCCTAGCCGTTTTCATGCTCATTTCATTCCCTATTTCCTGTGAGAACTCCTGGTGAGAGAGAAAACTATTGGAGCAAGTTCTACAGGAGAAAATCTGCCATCACCATGAAGGAGAAGATGCCGCCAAGGAGAATTACGAGATCCATGGCCAGAAATGGAGGAACTGCTGGAATCGATGTGAGTTTCCTACCCTCTCCCTTGGTGCTAGATCTATAGTTATTTTCCTAGGAGAGACATCGGCTCAAGAGAGTCTTGATGGAGAGAAGAAGTCTTCTAGGTTTCGCCATGCTAGGACTTGTGTTCTAGGTTTTAGATCTCTTCAACCACTCTCTTCTTCTATACCCGCCTAGTAGTAGAAGTGCCCGTTCTACTGTCACCGCCTGGCCACGGTGGCTGATTCCTGAGAGGTTAGCTACCTGCTCGAAAAGTGGGAACTATAGTCTGTGTCGACATAGCAATTGCATGGGTGTGATTATGGGTGAGTCATTGCATAGCATTCATAGCATTTCATAACATTGCACAACAAGACCCTCATCGTATAAGTTTGTATGGGCACTCTTATACGATGAGTTACCTTTATGTAACCAGATCCTTAACTTATAAGTTTGTATGGGCATTCTTATAAGTTAAGTTACTTTCCTGCTGTTACTTATACATGTTAGTTTGTTGTAGCTCTTAAATATTTGCTAGCTCATGTTATTGTTACTCTTACATTACTGCCACCTGCTTGTACTTCCTTTACTTGCATACATATTATATACTGTACTCTTGTTCCTTTTCCCCGCCCGGTGCCGAGGAGTCGCCGGGGGAGCGGATGTGAAACCACTTAGTCGTTTCGACTAACGGTTGCTACGTCTTCCTTTTTAGGAGGTCACGCCGCAGGTAGAGCAGCCACAGACTACGCAGCAGGACAGCCAGGCCAGGACGATAGGGCCTGAAGTGACGGTGCCGTCGATACCATCGGTTACGGATGTTAGTATTTTGATACTCTGATGTAGCCCGTTTGGGCAATGTATAGCTGTACTCTGATATATTGTAGAAGCATGTTTTAGCTTCTCCTTTATTGATGTATTTGGACATTATTACTTAGTGTGGATTTGACTTCTCTTGCTTATTATATTTGGTTGGGTTGGCATGACTATTGATATTGTTGGAGCCGGCGGAATAGGCGTCTTGTGGTACAGGTTAGCCCGTGTGTTGATGCTACCGTAAGGCAGCTGTTTCGGGCATAAGACTTCCCCTTCGTGCCGTGTTTTGAGATCCGGGAGGGGGCGGTCTTACAAATGGTATCAGTTTGCCACGATCCTCAACTAAGAAGTCATTCAACAATGGTGCCACCCCCGTTCGATTAGTCAGCTTGGGGACAATCTGACTTAGCGGAAGCAGTGGTATGCCCATATGTAATTCACATTAAGTTTGTCCAACTTTGACCTTAAGTTTAGCCAACCTGACCTTAGGTACATACCTTTATACGTCGATCTTCCAAGTTTGGACGACCCCAAGTGTGTAAAACTATGGCATAAAGTCTTGCGAGATCCCCTTGGGCATGCACTTTTGTTTATAGCAGATTTTGAATCTAACGGAGATAATAGACATGGCAGATTTCCTAGGGCAACCACTTTTGTTTATAGGAGACTTGAGCTTGGTGGAGATAATGGATATGGTAAAGTGGTTGGAAGCGGGTCTTTTGGGTGTTCAGACAAGCGTTAAGAGACTCACTGAAGGAGTAATAGAAGCAGGGCCCAGCTCAAGGACGAGGACTACGAGGAAGAAATTAAGCATTCGTCCTTAGTTTGCCTAAGTTTTTCTAGGAATCTGGCTTGAGCCTTCACAATTTTGATGCTTAGGCATAATGGTTAGTGAGAAACCGGCCTACACTCGATTTGATACCGGTGGCTCACACTCCTTTGTGTCCGAGGAATTCATAAAAGATATGGAGGGCATACAATAGTTTTCTGGAATAGCACGACGAGTGCGCCTCCCGGACGGCTCGGAGATGATCGCTACTGCCAAGTGCGAGTTTGAGATATTTATTGAAGGAAGGGATTTCGATATGCCTGCCACGGTCATGAAGCTGCCGGAGTTCGACATAATTTTGGGCATGGAGTGGTTGAATTGGCACTTCGCGAGGATCGACTGCGCGGAGAAGAAGATTTATTTGAGACATGGGGACACCGACATTATCTTCCAAGGTATTAATTTCGCACCCCGTATGCTCTTATCTTCAGTTCAGACTGTAAAGGCCCATATGAAAGGGGATGAGGTCTTCATGATCTGGTTTGAGTTGAAGGAGGTAGCATTGGAGGTAAAAGGTGTTCGGGTAGTGCGGGACTTCCCTGAGGTGTTCCCAGAGAAACTACCAGGGTTACCCCCTCATAGAGAAGTCGAATTCCGGATTAACCTAGTACCGGGTGCCTAGCCTGTATCCAAGGCCCCTTACCGAATGGCCCCGAAGGAACTCGCGGAGTTTAGAGTTCAATTGCAAGAATTGGTGGAGTCAGGGTTCGTTCGCCCCAGTTCGTCACCCTGGGGAGCCCCTGTATTGTTTGTGAAGAAGGATGGAACCCTGCGCTTGTGTATAGACTATCGGGAACTCAACCGGCTGACGGTGCGGAACACTTATCCGCTACCTCAGATCGACGAGTTGTTCGATCAACTAGTGGGAGCGCATTGGTTTTCTAAGCTGGACCTGCGCTCGGGATACTATCAGTTGAGGATACAAGAAGGGGACATCCAGAAAACGGCCTTCAGTTCAAGATATGGTTTGTATGAGTTCACGGTAATGCCGTTTGGGCTCACAAATGCCCCTTCGGCCTTCATGAGCCTGATGAACAAGGTGTTTGAACCGTATTTGGACATCTTCGTCATTATTTTTATAGACGACATCTTGGTCTACTCAAAGACGGAGGAGGAGCATGTGGAGCATCTAACCTTGGTGCTGAAGAAATTGAAGGAGCACGCCTTGTATGCCAAGTTTAGCAAGTGTGAATTCTGGCTTAAGGAGGTTGCTTTCTTGGGGCATGTGATCAGTGGGGCAGGATTAGCAGTGGATCCAGCAAAGGTGCGAGCCGTGAAGGAGTGGTCTCCCTTGAAGTCGGCGGCCGATGTGAGGAGTTTCCTTGGACTTACCGGGTACTACCGCAAGTTTGTGAATGGATTTTCAAAGGTTGCCCTTCCTCTTACCTCATTGACGAAGAAAGGTGTGCCATTTGAGTGGACTCCCCAATGTGAAGCGGTGTTCCAAGAGGTAAAGGATAGGCTTACCTCCGCCCCCATCCTTGTACTTCCATCTGGGAAGTAAGGATTTCAGGTTTACACCGACACATCGTATCAAGGGATGGGAGCGGTACTAATGCAGCCCGGTCGCGTGATCGCATATGCTTCAAGAGAGTTAAAGAAACATGAAATTAATTACCCGTTCCATGATTTGGAGTTGGGAGCAGTGGTGTTCGCTTTGAAGGTCTGGAGGCATTATCTATATGGCGTCCATTGCGAGATCTTTTCCGATCACAAAAACTTGAAGTATGTCCACACTCAGAAGGAGATGAACCTGAGACAACGACGGTGGTTGGAATTTCTATGCGACTATGAGTTTACCATGAACTACCACCCCGGAAAGGCGAACTCGGTGGCTGATGCGTTGAGTAGAAAAGTGCCAGGCTCTAGCACAGAGTCTCGGTTGATAAGCATGGAGTTGGCACGGATGATCGAAGAGATGGATGTTACCTTGATATTCAGGGCTCCTTCGGCAGAGTATACAGAATTTTTGGCAAGCATGCGCATAATTTGTGATATTCGAGACCGGATTTGGGTGGAGCAAGGAATGGATGCGGCCTTGGCCCCGGCAATCAAGGCAATTGAAGATGGAACCACCGATGAGTACACACTAAAAGACGGCCTCGTTTATTTTCGTGGCCGACTCTATATTCCCAAGGGCGGCAAAATCCGGGAGGATATCTTGAGAGAGGCACATTCCTCTCAATATTATGTACACCCGGGTATTGCCAAGATGTACGCCAGCTTACGGAAGACCATGTGCTGGCCAGGATGAAGAAGGATGTTCGTTACTATGTTACACATTGCGAATCTTATCAAAGAGTAAAGGCTGAATGCAGGAGTCCCGGTGGTTTGTTGCAGTCGTTGCCCATCCCCGAATGGAAGTTCGAGGATATCTCCATGGACTTTGTCCATGGGCTACCTCGTTCCCGCTCCGGGAATGATTCAGTGTGGGTTATTGTTGATCGACTGACAAAGGTGGCCCGGTTCATTCCAATGAAGAAGGAAGCACAAGTGGATGTTTTGGTACGCCGTTTTGTGGAGCAATTCGTACGGTATCATGGCGTGCCCAAGACAATTGTTTCGGATCGGGATGGTCGGTTTACTTCCAAGGAGTGGAAGGCGGTACAGGAATATTTGGGCTCACGCCTTACCTTCAGCACCACATTTCATCCTCAGACGGACGGGCAGTCTGAAAGGACCATTAGGACATTGGAGGATCTGCTGAGATTGTGTATGTTGGACAGAGGAGAGCCGTGGGAAAGGCTCTTTCCACTGGTGGAATTTTCCTACAATAATAGCCATCAGACGAGCATCGGTATGACGCCCCATGAAGCTCTTTACGGAAGAAGGTGCATGACCCCCTTGTCTTGGGTGCAGGATGAAGATCCGAAGGCATTGGGAAATGAATATATAGATGATACTAATGCGGCGGTAAGATTGATACGGGATCACATGTTGGAGGCTCAAAGTTAGCAGGAGAAATATTACAATAAAAAGCACCGGATGGTAGAGTTCCAAGTGGGCGATAAAGTGTTCCTCAAGATTCGACCGATGCATGGAGTGTTGCGGGTACTTGGGGTGAAAAAGCTCAGCCCAAGGTATGTTGGGCCTTATACTATACTAGAAAGGATTGGCCCGTTGGCCTATCAGTTGGAGTTACCACCAGAACTAGAGAATCTCCACGACGTGTTCCATGTGTCGTCGCTTCGAAAAGCACTATTGCGGCCCGACCAATATATTCTCACTACTGATGGTGCAGTGGCGTCAGATAGGTCTGTGCGACTAGAGCCAGTGCGGATTGTTGATAGCAAGACAAGAACTTTGCGCTGCAAAAGTGTACCCTTGGTGAAGGTGCTATGGTCCAACCATGGGAAGGAGGAGTACACATGGGAGCCATTGGATTTGATGCAGCAATGCTACCCGGAGTTGTTTGCTCAAGGTAATTTTATTTAAAAGCATATGTTAAATTTTCTGTTATGCTTTTCTCCCCATAGCCTAAGCCTGATTTCGGGGACGAAATCTTTTATTTTGTTTATAGGATTTGTAACATCCCGAATCGCACTAGGACCCTCGTGCGTGTTTTGAGTCAGGAGAGCTGACTAGGGTTCATGGAGAGTGCTGACAACAGGGCAACACATGTGAAAAGGAGGAGAAATTAGACAAGCATGAGACACGGGTAGAGACACGGGCGTGTCCCTACCCGTGTGCGTGTGCGTCAAGTTGAACTCGACGAGGCATGTCGAGATCGGCGAGCTATGTCGACATCATGTGACACTAGTAGCAACACGGGCGTGTCCCTACCCGTGTGTGTCGAGTTACACTCGACAGGGCGTGTCGAGACTGATGAGCTGTGTCGACACCATGTGACACGGGTAGCGACACGGGCGTGTCCCTACCCGTGTGTGTCGAGTTACACTCGACGAGAGGTGTCGAGATCGACGAACTGCGCGTCGACTTTGACGAATTAACATGACTCGGGTAGAGACACGGGCTTGTCCCTACCCGTGTGCTCCAGTCGACGATTTTGATCGAGATCGACGAACTGTTGAGATCGTCGAAATGTATCCCAAGAAGGGCACGGCCAGTGAACACGTCCGTGTCATGTGGACACGGGTCGGGACACGGGTCGGGACACGTGCGTGTCCCTACCCGTGTCAAGTATTGAACCGACATGGAAACTGTCGTTGTCGCTTCGCCAGGCAGGACACGGGTAAGGACACGGCCGTGTCCCTACCCGTTTCACTTTTCATATATAAGGGGGAGAGAAAACCCTAGCCGTTTTCATGCTCATTTCATTCCCTATTTCCTGTGAGAACTCCTGGTAAGAGAGAAAACTGCTGGAGCAAGTTCTACAGGAGAAAATCCGCCATCACCGTGAAGGAGAAGATGCCGCCAAGGAGAATTACGAGATCCATGGCCGGAAATAGAGGAACCGCTGGAATCGATGTGAGTTTCCTACCCTCTCCCTTGGTGCTAGATCTGTAGATATTTAGGCGAGACGTCGACTCAAAACAGTCTTGACATGTGAGAAGATGCTTTCTCTAGGGTGAGGCCAATCCGGGGCTTGTGCTCTTGGTTAGTGGTGTCTTCAACCTCTCCGATCTTCTATATGGAGATGGGGGTTGGTTTCGTGAAGAGCAAATGCCTCATGAGGGTGAATAAGGGTGGAGGAAATTCTGGAATGATTTGGGAAGATCACCTTGAGGAGAAAGATGAACCGATGCCGTTCATTCCGCCTTAAGATGCGTGCAGAATCTGTATTCTGCGCGCAGCGAACTTTTTGGCCATTTTTAGGTGTGATATGGCCAGATCTGGGCTTTCGGCTAAACACGAAAGTTGAAGCCCTTGAAAATATATTTCCAACGAATTGTTGCACGACTTCAGGCGAAGTCTGTAGCCACGGGAAAGTCTAAACGAAAATGATGTTAAACAAATCCTGCATGTAGAAATTGTGTTATGCACGCAGCGGACTTCAAGTCCGATTTCAAATAGGATAATTTCAAAACTGGGTTAAGGTCTGCATACGAAAGTTGTGGACCACGAAAAGACCTTTCCATCGTGGGGTTACACGTCTTCACCGGACTCCTGTAGCCTCGGGAATCTCCGGTCGAAGCTGCTGTTTAGATTCAATCTGCACCTAAATTCTGGGCTTTTTATAAGGTGGATTTGGATTCGGTGGAATTAATATTGCAAGATACGTGGCTTGGATGAATCCTTATGATTAATCATTTGTTGCATGATTGACGAAGCTTGTTAATTAGATTTCATATAATCAAATTGTGAAGCAATCTTATTTAAACGAATTGACTTGATAAGAATTGAAAGATTGTTATTTGTGCGCATCATATATAATATGTCGTTAACATATGGAGAGTGTGATGGATCTTTACCTGCGCATCATGTTCATAATAAGTTAGTACTTTTGGAAAGATTTGTAAATCTTTATATGCGTAACATGTTATATTATGTTGTCACCATTTGGGAGTCATATAGAAGAATAAATCATGGCCATGAGTATGTTTGATTAATGAATTGAGTTTAGTAGTCCAATACTTAGAGCGTCGTCTCCCTACGGGTAGTATTGTGAAGGGATGTAGGTGCGGTGTTGACCGTCACTTGTTTGGTTGAGTTGTGATGAGGTATGGATGGACGGTTGGGCTGTGTCCTCGTGCTTACTTCCGAGGCCCCTTCCTTGTTATGTTGATGTGGCATTTGCATGTGGTGTGAGTCAACACGCGGTGTTGTAATCCTGGGTTAAGGATAGTGTGGTAGGTCTACAGGCTCGCCAGTCGTCACACCAACGAGAGTCGACAGTTAGACTTTGGGCGGTTGGGCTGTGTCCTCGGTGTTCACGTCCCGGGGCCCCTTTGGTGCCAAGTGAACGGTTGGGCTGTGTCCTCGTGCTTACTTCCGAGTCCCATTCCGGGTCATACAAGGCCAGTTCGGGCTGTGTTCTTTGTGCACATCTACCCAAGACCCCGCTGGGCCATAGTACGCATGGGCTCCGCTGTTGTGTTCTTAGCGTTAAGGCGTATGGAGGCCTAGGTGAAGTAGTGTGGATACCCGCCTAGTAGTAGAAGTGCCCGTTCTACTGTCACCGCCTGGCCACGACGACTGATGCCCGAGAGGTTAGCTACCTGCTCGAAAAGTGGGAACTATAGTCTGTGTCGACATAGCAATTGCATGGGTGTGATCATGGGTGAGTCATTGCATAGCATTCATAGCATTTCATAACATTGCACAACAAGACCCTCATCGTATAAGTTTGTATGGGCACTCTAATACGATGAGTTACCTTTATGTAACCCGATCCTTAACTTATAAGTTTGTATGGGCATTCTTATAAGTTAAGTAACTTTCCTGCTGTTACTTATACATGTTAGTTTGTTGTAGCTCTTAAATATTTGCTAGTTCATGTTATTGTTACTCTTACACTACTGCTACCTGCTTATACTTCCTTTACTTGCATACATATTATATACTGTACTCTTATTCCTTTTCCCCGCCCGGTGCCGAGGAGTCGTCGGCGGAGCGGATGTGAAACCACTAAGTCGTTTCGACTAACGGTTGCTACGTCTTCCTTTTTAGGAGGTCACGCCGCAGGTAGAGCAGCCGCAGACTACGCAGTAGGACAGCCAGGCCAGGACGATAGGGCCTGAAGTGACGGTGTCGTCGATACCGTCGGTTACAGATGTTAGTATTTTGATACTCTGATGTAGCCCGTTTGGGCAATGTTTTGCTGTACTCTGATATATTGTGGAAGCATGTTTTAGCTTCTCCTTTATTGATGTATTTGGACATTATTACTTAGTGTGGATTTGACTTCTCTTGCTTATTATATTTGGTTGGGTTGGCATGACTATTGATATTGTTGGAGCAGGCGGAATAGGTGTCTTGTGGTACAGGTTAGCCTGTGTGCTGATGCTACCGTAAGACGGCTGTTTCGGGCATAAGACTTCCCCTTCGTGTCGTGTTTTGAGATCCGGGAGGGGCGGTCTTACACACATGACCCGGAATTGATGCCTGGTGATGTAGTCATGGGCAGTGTGCTTGCCCAGCAAGACCTTTCCCACTATATCTGCCAGAAATTTGTATTCTGCATATAAATGTTTCTTCAACAACTTATTGGGGTTATCTCCAGCATAACCCATTAAACTCAACATCATATTATATTTTGCAGAATCTATATCCAGTTCTTCTTCTCCATTTATCAAATCAAAAATTTCAGTTAAAACTGCGGGAGTCAAAGAAACGACATTACCCGCGATTGTTCCTGTCATGGTATTTTCCTCTGATGTAGATGAAGTATAGACCCATTCTCTAATTTCTGTTCCAGGCAGCCTTATTCTTGTGGTCATCAGGTTTTTCAAATTCTATTCTTCTAGTAGAGTCAGAATGTTCAGAAAAATTGGATCCGAGTGTTGAAATGAGTCGAAGTCGACATCAAATCCTGTGTCAAACTTCATAGCGGCTAGGGTTCCTGCTTGAATCGCCATGAAATCACCAGCAAAAGAGAGAGAAACGGCGATCAAGTGCAAAGGGAATAGAAAGCGCGGGACGGAGGTCGAAGAAAACCTAGTTATAAGATTTTCTAGAATATGAATCGACAAACTCCGTTCCACGAAAAATAAGAAATTCTTCGACCTGAGTTCGACGAAATAATTGATAGTGAAATAATTCGTCGAGCTTAGCTAGAAGAGTTGAAGACATTTCTTCGAGCTCCGTTCGACGAAAACTTTCTGAAGTGGATTCGTCGATCTCCGTTCGACGAAAACAACTTCACTCTCGGAGAGTTTGTCGACCTCCGTTCGACAAATATCTCCCGAACTTTCCCTAGTTCGTCGAGCTCCGTTCGACGAACCCTGAATAATTCGTTGAGTGCAGACAAAAACTAAACTAAGTCTTCTCCATTGATCATTCCAAGCTGATTTATAAATAATAAGTGATTTCTCTCATCCAGAGGTTTGGTGAATATATCAGTTCTTTGTAAATTAGTGTAGATATAGACAAGATTAATTTTGTTTTTGTCCACACACTCTCTAATGAAATGATGTCTAATGTCTATATGCTTAGTCCTACTGTGATGGACTGAATTTTATGTTATTGCTATAGCACTTGTGTTATCACAAAAGAGAGTTGAATCATTTAAGTTGAGACCATAGTCTAGTAATTGATTTTGAATCCACAACATTTGGGAACAACAACTGCCAGCTGCAATATACTCAGCCTCAGCAGTTGAGGTAGACACAGATGACTGTTTCTTACAAAACCAGGATACCAACCTCATACCAAGGAACTGACAAGTCCCTAAGGTGCTTTTCCTATCAACCTTGCATCCAGTAAAGTCAGCATCTGAAAATCCAGTTAAATCAAATTCTGACTCAGCTGGATACCATAAGCCTAGACTAGGACAACTCTTTATATATCTCAAAATCCCTTTTAAGAAAATTAGATGAGATTCTTTTAGGTTCACTTGCAACCTAGCACAAAGGCAGGTATCAAACATAATATTAGGCCTGCTTGCTGTAAGATATAGTAGGGACCCAACAATGCCCCTATATAATTTCTGATCCACAGGTTTCTCATGTGCATCAGAGTCTACTACAACATTTATAGCCATGGGTGTTTTCTTTGCTGAAGCATCAGCCATCCCAAACTTCTTTATGAGCTTTTTAGCATACTTAGCTTGAGATATGAAGATGCCATCAAGCAACTGCTTCACTTGGAGACCAAAGAAGTAGGAAAGCTCACCCATGCTACTCATTTCAAATTTTGAATGCATGAGGTCAGAGAACCTCTTGCATAATTTGGAATCAGTAGACCCAAATATGATGTCATTCACATATATTTGCACTAATAATATTTGATCCTTGTGATGTCTAGTGAAAAGTGTTCTATCTACTATGCCTCTAATGAATTTATGCTCTATCAAAAAGCTAGCTAGGGTCTCATACCAAGCTCTTGGAGCTTCCTTGAGACCATAAAGAGCTTTATGCAATTTGAAAACATGATAAGGGTGAGTTGGAGAGACAAAACCTGGAGGTTGTTCAACATAAACCTCTTCTTTAAGTACTCCGTTGAGGAATGCACTCTTCACATCCATCTGATATACCTTGAATTTTTTGTATGTTGCATAGGCTAGAAAAATTCCGATGGCCTCCAACCTTGCAACTTGTTCAAATGTTTGGTCATAGTCAATCCCTTCCTCTTGCCTATAACCTTGAGCAACAAGCGTAGCCTTGTTCCTTACAATCACTCCTTGGGCATCCAGTTTGTTTCTGTATACCCATTTGGTTCCAATGACTGGATAGTCTTGGGGTCTTGGAACTAAATCCCAAACTCTACATCTCTCAAATTTGTTTAATTCCTCCTGTATTGCAATGATCTAGTGAGAATCTTGCTCAGTATCATGGATGGATAGAGGTTCAACCTGAGAGAGAAAACAGGCATGCATCACATCTTGATTGAGTTGATGCCTTGTCTATACACCTGCTGATATGTCTCCAATCACTTGAGATCTGGGGGGATCCCTAAGTGTGACTAAATCAGTGGGTGGAGTTGGTTGTGCAACAACATCTTGGATTAATTCCTCTTGTGGAATTGTGTTGTTGTTGGAGTAAGGTCAAGTCCTTCAGTGCCTTCATCTTCACTTTCTTCAATGACTTGTGGAGAAGGATATGTTGGAACCTCTTGGGTAAGGTTTAGTCCATCCAAATTCTCACACAAGTGAGGTACCTGCAAAGGGCTATTGGTAGAAATCTCTTTTTCCTTGCAAGACATGTTAGTTTAATCAAAAGAAACATAAATGGACTCTTCAATCTTTAATGATGATTTATTAAAAACCCTATAGGCTTTGCTTACTTGGGAATATCCTAGAAAAATTCCCTCTTCAGCCTTACACTCAAACTTTCTAATGTATCTTTTGTTGTTGTTGTGAATATAACAAATACATCCAAATACTTTAAAATAGTTGACTTTAGGTTTCTTCCCTTTAAGTAATTCATAGGGAGTCCTATGCTTTAGTTTATGAATTAAACTCCTGTTCAGGGCATAATTCGCTGTGCTCACAGCCTCTGCCCAAAAGGTTAGGGGCATGTAAGCATCTGCAAGCAATGTACCTATAGCTTCAATGAGTGTCCTATTTTTCCTTTCAGCTACCCATTTTGTTGAGGAGTTCTAGGAGCTGAGTAGCAATGCTTGATACCTTCCTTCTCACAGAACTCATGCATAAGAAGAGACTCAAACTCTGTGTCATGATCACTTCTGATCAATGCAACATGAGTAGAGAACTCAATCTGTATGGTCCTGAGAAAATCTGTACGAACCTTAAAGGTATCTGACTTAGATCTCAGAAAGGATATCCAAGTGAACCTGGAGAAGTCATCCACAATAACCAAGGTGTAGGATTTCCCTCATAGGCTTTGTATAGTAATGGGTCCAAAGAGATCCATATGTAGCAAATACAAAATACTAGGCAAATCAATTTTATTTACAGATTTGAAACTAGATTTAGTTTGCTTGCCTAGTTGACAAGCCCTGTAGAGACCTTCCTTCTTGTATGGACCAGAAGGTTGACCTCTAATAAGGTTGTCTTTAGATAGCCTAGCAATGTTTTTCAGGTTTACATGACCTAACCTTTTATGTCATAAATCATTCTGATTACTAGTTATATTAAGTAAGCAGATATCAGAAGTGTCAGATAGAAAATCAACTAAATATATGTTGCCTTGTCTATTTCCAATTAAAACTGTTTGGTTTTCTTTATTAGCAATAGTACAAGAAGATGAATTGAAATGTACCTGATAACCTTCATCACATAACTGACTTATGGATATGAGGTTATGCTTGTGTCCTCTGACATATATTACCTTCTTAAATGTGACAACTCCAATCTTCACTGCTCCATAGCCTTCTGACTGGCCACATTTGGAATCCTCAAAGATAACCTTTGGTCCTGGCTTGGACTTATAATTAGTTAGATTGTCCTTGCTGCCTGTTATATGTTTGAATCACCCACTGTCCAGGTACCAAGGTTGATTCACTCCTGAATAGCTCTTCACCTGCAGTGAAAACAACTAATTATTCTTGACCCAGGTTACCTCGGGTCCTTTGTTTTGCTGGAATGAAAAGCTGGAAAAAACACAATATTCTGGTTGGGATTTATATCCTATAGGGTGATATCTCCTAGGTGGTATGACCCAATCAGCTAGTGGATTAAAAGCTTTCCTGAAATTATTTAAGTTTCTGTTATAATTAAAGTTTTGGTTAAGTCTTTCTGGGTTCGACGATTTTCTGTGAGTTCGTTGACCAGAGTTCGACGAATTGGGTTGAGATCGTTGATCTCTGCCCAAAGAATGAACATATTCATTTTCTGTGCCTCACGTTCGTCGACCTCTGCTCGACGAACCATACGGAGTTCGTCGATCGCATTTAGACGAATAATTATAGCTATAGTTTTCGTTCAGAGTTCATCGATCTGGGTTAGACGAACTAGCTGCATTTTGTCGATCTAAGTTCGACGAATTCTGCTAAACCTTATTTTTACTTAAGGTTTTCTGATTTTTGGTTTTATGACCTATTGATATGGGAATATTTTTCATTGTTTGTTTATTATTTAATTTTTCTTTCCCCTTAGGAGAGACAAATTTTATTGGGGTTGTCAAAATATTTTTCTTGAGGATGCGGGGCAAACTTGATGAAGCACCCAAGCCTAACTTGCCATTAAGTCTGGCATTTACAGTGCTTATGATGTCCATCAGCTTGAGGCTTCTTCCATTAAGAGTTTCCTCAAGTTGTTTAGCCTCACAAAGCTCAGTTTTTGACATTATTATTTATTCAATAGCTAAACACACTTCATCTTTTAATTTATTATTTTCTGAGTTTACATTTTCTAAAATTCCTAGTTTCTCCCTAAGAGTTTTAATCTCCTTTTTTGAATTAATCAAGTCTATACACATTGTTTTAAATTCAAATTTAAATGAATCAGAACTGTAATCAAAAGAAGACAATACCTTGTCAGCTTCAGAATCTGAGGCTGCTTCATTGTCTGAATCCTCTTCTTCTGAATGGCTCCTGGAAGCATCAATTGCCATGAGGCAAACCCTATTTGGCCCTTGCCTCTTCCTCATCTTCACTGGAGCTGGAAGATGTTGATTGTTCTTCAGTCTCACTCCAGGTTTCAGCCACAAAGCCCTTCTCCTTCTTCTTGTATTTGCAGGAAGAAGGTCTGCTGTTGTGCTGTCTCCTGGTATCTTTCTCTCTTCTCTTTTCTTTCTTCTGATTCTCTGGACACTCAGAGATGAAGTGTCCAGGCTTCCTGCATCCAAAACACAAAATTTCTTTGGTTGGTGTCTTATCATATCTAGGCTTGTCATCCTACCTTTATGACTTCCTCCTGAAATCTTTTCTTGCCAGCTTATAGAATCTTTTGGCAAAAAGACTCATGAGTTCTTCATTTGTTGAGGGAGTTTCTGTCTCTTCAACTGCCTTGAAAGCAATGATATGCTCTTTTATTGCTGGAGGGGGTGTTCTTTGGTCAGCTGCCTCCCTGGATTTAATCAGATGTTCATAGGACTTTAGTTTGCTTAATAGAGATTCAGTGGATATCTCATTTAGGCTTCTGGCCTCCTTGATAGGCCAAATCCTAGAATCCCATGAGCTTGGGAAGCACATAAGGATCTTGTCATTTACTTCAGTCAAGGTGATTTCTTTATCTAAGGTCCTTAGCTCACTGATGATGGAGCTAAGCCTATTGTACATCACTTCAACTGTTTCTGCTTCATCCTTTTTGAAGTTTTCATATTGTGTGATGAGGTTTAATCTTCTATCTTTCCTCTCATCTGCTGAGCCAGCAACAATTTGGTTGAGTGAATCCTAGATTGCTTTGGCTGAAGTGCATTCAACAACCTTTTGGAAGATCT
Organism: Platanthera guangdongensis; assembly: GCA_039583875.1. Classification (NCBI taxonomy): domain Eukaryota; kingdom Viridiplantae; phylum Streptophyta; class Magnoliopsida; order Asparagales; family Orchidaceae; genus Platanthera; species Platanthera guangdongensis. The sequence goes on from CM077151.1 coordinate 136,433,762, forward strand.
CATCTGATATAGTCTGTGCCAGTATATTCATTGCCTTGGCATCAGCAACCTTGTCCTTCTTCTGAGCCTCAGTCCACTCAGGTGGTGGAACTGCATTTGTGCTTGAAGATGTTGCTGTAGAGGTTGATGCAGTAGCTTGAGGAGGATCTGTCAAGATGGAATTATAGATATCTTCATCAATAGAGTTCATGTACAATTTGATTTTTGCCTTCCAGATGGCAAACTTATTTAGGTTGCAAACTGGAGGTCTAGTGCTTGCATAGTCCTTGTTTTGTGCCATAGTCGTGTATATAAATCTAAATGGAAATAAAAATAAAATTTAGATCTAACAAAGGATCTTTGGTTAAAGGGTTAGCTTGTACAACCAAAGGAACCTGCTTTGATACCAATTGAAAGTGAGCTGTTAGATCAGGAATACTCTAGAGGGGGGGGGGGGTGAATAAAGTATTTAGAGTTTACAAAATTTTCTTCTGAATTTAATCTAGTGCAGGAATAAAATTAAAACAGTAATCCTAACAAACAGCCACAACACAAAAAACTAATGAAATGAGCAATCCAAACAATGCAAGAATTTATAGTGGTTCCCCTAAACTTGGGTACATCCACTCTTCTACCACCCTGGTAGGAATCCACATAGATTTTTAATTAGGTGCCTGACACCAATGAGCTTTTGATCAGGTGCTCAAAAACCAAACTTCAAGTCTTTTGGAAGGAGACTTGTGAACCATAATAATTTTGAAGGGAATTAAAACCATGTACAAAGGTGAGGATGAGAGAGTGATGAAAGTCTTCTTTTCTCAATCACAATGAGAAGACTATGTGGATTCAGTGATGTTGTCAAAGCTCCCCCTGAGATGTAAAAGGGTTCAGGCTGGGAAGCTTTACACAGGGTGAGTAGGCCTTCAATATGCAGCCTTGATTAGCAGCTGTTCAGGAACTTCTTTGACAGATGGTGATGTAGTTGTTCTTTGAAGTATCCTGGAGTGTTGAAGACAGAAGACTCTTGATTTTGATTAGGTGTTCTTCTTCTTCAGATAGCTGATGATCTTCAGGAATATGTCTTCTTGTTATATCAGAATTCTATATTGACAGACAGCAATGAATCTCTTGTTCCAGACTGACTATTTTTTGTATTTTGTATCTTGTTCTATCTGTCTGTCTTTTTGCCTGTCTTTTGAAATTTTGAAATCTTATGCAATCAATGCTGATGGCCTTGAGAATAAATGGCATTGAATTATTTCCCCAATTGTCCCATGGAAAAATGGCAGGCAATAATCCTGGAGAAGACCTTAATCAATGCTCTGTCTAACGGTTATATTCCAGAGAATATTTGAGCATTAATTACTCAGGAATTATTGCAGTGGAATGGGGACAAAAGGATGGAAAAATGACTAAGTCTGGATTCGTCGAACTGATAGCAAAAATCGTCGAGCTGAGTCCACAGTTCGTCGAGCTGAGTTGTTGAGTTCGTCGACCAGATGACTTCTGTTCGTCGAGCTGAGCTCCAAGATCGTCGAGCTAAAGCAGAAAACTGCATTATCCAGACTTGCTTATTCTATGTCTCAAGTTTGTCGAGCTGAGATTGTAACTTCGTCGACTGGAGATGATTCTGGACTTGGAATAATTTCAGATGCTTCTGGAAGAAAGTGTTGAAGTGAAGTATCCAAAATTCGTCGAACTAAGAATTGGTTTCGTCGACCTGAGGACCACTTAACTGCTGCTGGATAACTCTAGCTATTGTGGTCACAGTTCGTCGAGTTGAGAATCAAGTTCGTCGACCAAAGTCTGACTCTGGACTTAGAATAAAGAGATATTTTCTGATCTTGAAGTGTTGAAGTATAATGTCCAAAGTTCGTCGACCTGAGTACCAAGTTCGTCGAGCTCAGCTCAGAGAATTTACTCTGAGATAGTCGAGCTGAGCACGACTATCGTTGACCTGAGTTTGACGAACGTCGAACTCATTTTACTTGGTCTTTAGAAAAACTCTAAGTCTTAAGTCTCTGGCAGTCTTGTTGATAGCTGGTCCATGCAGTCTTGCTTCTAAGGACTTGGCATAGACTCTAGGACACAACCATGACCCTGGCTATACATTGTGGGTCATATGATCCTAAGATAGTGAACCTAGCCCAAATCTTACAAGGGATCCAACACAAACCCATTCTCCAACAAATGACACCCGATAACTAGCGTCAACATAACTCCCTGACGTGAAAAATACGTCACTACGAGAATTAAAATAAACACCAAAAAAACGGGGGCGTTACAGCCACCCCCACCCTAAAAAAAGGTTTTGTCTCGAAACTTGACATAAACATGATCAAATCCAAAACAGAGGAAAGGTAACTAAAGGCTATCAAAGAAAACACTTAGCAAAAACATTAGGATAATAGATGAGGACTAGCCTTTGTCATTATCAGTTGTCTCAGCATTTTTTCATTAGGATAATAGATGAGGACTAGCCTTTATCATTCTCAACGGTCTCAGGGTTTTTTCATTATCAGCTGAGACTAGCTTTTGTCTCAGCGGTCTCAACGGTTTTTTACTTTTAATTGTCTCAGCGCTTCCTTCTTCATTAGAAGTGTTGAGTGAACCTGCTTCACTCAACGCTTCTGGACTTAGAAAAAATCCAGCTAGATTTGTTCTCAGCTGTTTACCTCTTAACTGTCTCAGCGCTTCCTGCATTATTAGAAGCGTTGAGTGAACTTACTTCACACAACACTTCTGGACTTAGAAAATTTCCACCTAATTTTGTCTTTATTGTCTCAGCTATCTCAACGCCATCTTCTCAGCTGTCTCAGCTATCTCAGCGGTCTCAACGCTATCTTCTCAGTTGTCTTCAGCTGTCTCAACGCTATCTTCCCAGCTATCTCAGCTATCTCAATGCCTTCTTCTCAGTGGTCTCAGCGCTTTTTCCTTAGATAGATTTTCTGGCTTTAGATTGACAAGCTTTGAGCTGAGCTTAATGAACCGCAAACTGAGCTCGACGAACTTTGATTTTCTCAGCGGTCTCAGTGTTGTTTGCCTTAGTGAATTTTTTTCTTGCTTTAGCTTGACAAGCGTTGGGCTGAGCTCGATGAACTCTAACCTGAGCTCGACGAACTTCGAGCTGAGTTCGACGAATTTTGTATCCTGAGTTCTTAAGCTTATGCTGAGTTGAGCTCGACGATAAGCGAGATGAGTTCGACGAACTCTGAGCTGAGTTCGATGAAAATTGAGTTTACTGCCCAACTCATTTTTCTTCACTTATCCAATCATGGACTACCTGCATGCATGAACTAAAGCACAGATCAAATACATTATGCCTCTTAGCATGATTGGTGATGCCACTTCAAATCCTGATGAACATTGTAGGGCACAATTCCCAACACTTTTAAACTCTGTCTGAGTCGCCTTTTGCGCCTTTTATGTTGAGGCATTATTTTCTTTTGAATGCTTCATGTTCAGACATATAGCAGATAAAGCTGACTGAGTTTATTTCCCTCGCGCTTTAGTGGTCGTTTTCCTTTCCTCTCATTAGTTGAGAGGTAGTTTGTTGTTTTTTTACTTTGTAGTGTAGCTCGGACTTTTACTATTGGAGCTATGGGTTTGTGTCAGATTATTAGCACTCATAACATAGATTCTTTATGTGTTAGATTGTTTATTTCCTTTTTCTGCTACTACTACTATTTGGCCGATGATGCATTGCTCTCTAAGAAGGTTTAATGTTATAAGGCATATTAGTTATTTTATTTGTATTAAAAAATCTACACTTTTACTCATACTCATAACAATTATTTCAACTAAATATTACCCCATTTTTAAGATCTTAAAAACTCATTTCCTACTTGAACTAAATTTAGAAATTGCATATCATTAGAATGTTAGCTGAGTCCTCATGCTCATATAGGATAAAATGAAATGATTTATGTATTTTTCTGATGCGTATATATTTTCTTACCTGTGCATTTGTTGATCCACTAAACCAAGGGACACGATCTTTGAAACTTTAAACTTAAATCATGTTCTTCAACATAATATATATGTCTTTTATGAAAATAAATGAAGAGACGGAGCTACCTGAGCGCTTATAGTTGTCCCCTGCATGGCGTCGCATCATGACGTGTATTTTCTCTCACTTTGATAATATTTTTGAATATTGAGAAATGCGGGTTGTGACAGTTTGTATTAGAGGGAGACTAGGTTTGTTTGACAGGATTAGTCGAATGACCATTTTTAAGCAAAATTTTAACCATCTTATTTCATTGCATACACACACCAATGTGTCATCAGTACGTCTTGTTTGAAGCATGAACATTACACTCATTAGCTTGACAGAAGTATACGAGGCATATTATGTAGTATGAGATGCATAATATGTGTTTGTATATAGATCAACATAGGGACAACAACATGTGACTGTTAAGTTGAAATGAGTGACTTAACATCACCTGGGCGTTCATTAGATTTTGTTTTGCATTGCATGTGATATTATGTAGTTGAGATGCATAATATTTCATGTGTACGATCACTCATAGCATGCACTAAACACTTTTAGAACACACCGTACGATATGCATACATATCATAGCATTGACACACATACCAAGTTAAGATCTACATGATTACACTCATACACACATGATTTAAAATGAATATTTAAGCATTCATGCTTTCATATTATATGCATAAGAGTCAAAGGGATGATTGTATATCATCATAAGTTAAAGCATAATATCATTCATAGAAAATCCTAGAGCAAGGTAGCAGCAAGAGTAGGTATCTACACATTTGTAGTCTGATCTAAGTTAAGTAATTTTAACATTAAGCTAAGTTTTGATGAGATGCTCATTTGTATTCGAAGAAAATAGCTCTAAAGCATCATATACTGAGGTTAGCTCCCCAATCTAAGGGTGAGTCTTCAGGAGCGCATAGCGAGGCAATGATAGAGGAGCAGGGTCGAAGCAATGAGACTTTGTCGAGGCAGATGGCTGTGATGCAAGCACAGATGCAGTGATTATTGACTGCCACTTTAGGGTAGAAGCCTGGGGTGCAGGACCATGCGATGGGTCGGGTTGTAGCCGTCCCTCCTAATCCCCAAGTGCCTCTTATTCTGTTGTCGCCTGAGATGAACTTCATCTCGCATTTCCAGCGCTTAGGACCCCCGACCTATGATGGGAGGGCTGATTTCATGGCGTTAGATGATTGAATCATAGTTATTGAGGAGGTGTTTTCCTATTCGGGAATTTCTACTGACCAAAAGGTTATAGTCGTTCCTTACCAGTTGAATGACCTTGCTAAAGGTTGGTGGATCAGAGGAAAAATGCCTCACATATGGGTGCTTGTGGGAAAGGTTTAAGGAGATGTTGAAGAAGTTCCTACCGTCGGTCGAGCAAGACAAGATAATGAACAATTTTCTACATTTGAAGCAGAGACAACGCATAGTTAGTGAGTATGAGATCGAGTTTAGCAAGTTGAGCAGGTTTGCTCAAGAGTTAGTAGCCATTGAGAAGAGCAGTGTTAAGCATTTTCTGGGTGGTGTTCGAAGTCATATCCAGTAGTTATCCAATGCTTACCGATCTGAGAGATATGTAGAAGCAGTGGAAGCTACCTTGAATGTCAAGGATATTGACAATGCCAAGAATCATTGCAAGTTGTTGAGGAAAATAAAAGAGAAAGGTTGTGGATAGTGGAAGCCTTTGGGCATCTGGCCATGATCCAAACAAAAAAAATGAGCAAAGAGGCATGTAGCTTTTGTGTTCGTCCAGGACACCCTTCCAAAAGGTGTTTTAAGATGTTGGGTGCCCAGAAGTAGCATCAGGTGCATACAATTCAGAGAGCACCCAAAGAAGATCTAACCTGTACTTTTTGAAAGTGGAAGGGGCATGATGTTGACCACAGTTGGTTAAACGATAAGATTTGCTCCAATATGGGCAGAAATGGCATATGAAGTCTAGGTGTCTGCAGTCCAAGCCCATGATGCAGACAGTTCCACTTCGGGATTTACCACCACTACGGGTGTAGCATTTGGTCAGGGGAAAATGTAAACTGAATATGGTGACAAATGAAGAAGCTTAGTTTTTCTCCCAGGTGATCTCAGGTTAGATTCTGATCAAGTTATTAACTTGTAATTATGGATTCAATTTCTATCACATTAGTTGTGTGTCTGATTTTATATGAGAGTTTAAGGTAAAGAATCATTGGGTGTGCGTTCTTTTTAATTTGGGTGTCACTCTGTCCTTTATGGCTAGGAAGTTTATAGACCGACATCGCTTGGATATCGATTGAGTTGACGATCCACTTTGTGTTAAGTTTCCATAAGGTAATTCGGTGGTGTCGAATCAGGGTATCCAAAATTGCCCTATTCTTTTAAGTGGATTTCTAGCATATACCGATCCTGAAGGTGCTAAATTTGGAAGACTTTGATGTGATCTTGGGTATGGTTGGTTGTCCATATGTGATGTTGTCATTCATTACAAAATCAGGTGTTTGTATTTCAAGATAGACAAAGGCCAACCCATGAGCGTGTATGGATTTCTGCATCAAGACTCCCCAATCATATCTGTGGTGCTTGCTCATAAATTTTTAGAGTCTGGTTGTCTTGATTATCTTGTTTCTATTTTGGAAGATGCTCATGATTTGCTACGTGTTGAGAATATTTCCGTGATGCGAGAGTTTTTTGATGTTTTCCCTGTTAGCATTCCTGGTCTCCCACCTGAGAGAGATGTAGAGCTCTTTATAGAAATTGAGCCTGGTACTCGTCCTATTATGAGGGCACCTTATCTTATGGCTACGCCCGAGTTGGAAGAATTGCGTACCCAGTTAGTTGAATTGTTGCAGTGTGGTTTTATTAGACCTAGTTCTTCGCCCTGGGGTGCTCTAGTCCTTTTTGTGAAGAAAAGTATAGTTCGATGAGATTGTGTATAAATTATCGATAGTTGAATATGGTAATTATCAAGAACAGATATCCGTTGCCTCAAATTGATGATTTGTTTGACCAGTTGTAGGGTAGTTCTGTGTTCTCAAAGATTGACCTTTGTTCAGACTACAATCAGTTGAGGATCCGTTAGTCAGACGTTTCATGAACTTCTTTTCGTTCATGATATCGGCATTTTGAGTTCTTGGTAATGTCTTTTGGATTACTGAATGCACCCTTTGCTTATATGGACATGATGAATAGAATATTCAAGAATTTTTTAGATCACTTTGTGATCATTTTAATTCAGAACATTCTAGTGTACTTTAGAAGTGTTGAGGAGCATGTTTTGCATTTGTGCTTAGTATTGTATACTCTAAGGGAGCACAAGTTGTATGTGAAGTTAAGCAAATGTGAAATTTGGCTTTCTCAAGTATCTTTCTTGGGGCATGTTGCGAATAAGATGGAATTTTTGTGGACCCAGCGAAGATAACTACTATTTTAGACTAGAAGATGCCTATGATTCCAAAAGGAGATAAGGAGATTCTTAGGATTGGCAGGTTACAATAGGAGATTTGTGCAATGATTTTTAGTGCTGTCTACGTCGTTGACTAAGCTTATGCAGAAAAGCGCAGCTTTCATTTGGAGATTTGATTGTGAAGAATCCTTTCAAGAGTTGAAGAAGCGATTGTGCACTACTCCTGTTTTGACATTACCCACCAAAGGAGTGGAGTATGCTATTTATGTGGATGCATCTCAAGTTGGACTCGGATGTGTCTTAATGCAAGAAATAAAGGTAATTGCATATGGATGAAGACAACTGAAAATTCATGAAAAAAATTATCCTTCACATGACAGAGTTTGCAACAGTTATTTATTCTTTAATGTTGTGAAGACACCTTTAATATGGAGTGTTATGCAAGATCTATACGGACCATAAAAGTCTGAAATATGTCTTCACTTATAAGGATTTGAAATTGAACTAGCGCAGATGGTTGGAATATGTCACAAACTACAAGGTTGATATCCTTTATCATCCAAGCAAGGCTAATGTGGTAGTCGATGCCTTGAGCAGAAAGGTTGCGCATATCTTCAATCTTTCTGTGCAATCTTAGGAGGAGTTCTTATTGATGAACATAACTGTTGGGAGTAGCGCTTTGCCAACATGCTTGTAAGTTGGAGAGCCATCATGGATTTCACTTACGAGATTACATTAGAAGGATGATCTGGATTTGCATCACATTCGGAGTAGAGCTGAAAGGGGAAAACTATCAGACTTCTCTTTAGATGGTGATGGTACCTTGAGGTACCGCAATAAGTATTGCATTCCCGTTGTTGAGAATATCTAGGAAAAGATTTGTGGTGAACCACATGGTTCTAATATTGCCAACCATCCTGGTTCCACGAAGACGTGCCAAGATCTGAATCAGATTGTTTGGTGGTCAGGTATGAAAAATGATATAGCAAAGTTCGTATCATAATGTTATACTTGTCATTGTGTTAAGGTAGATCATAGAAGTTCTGGTGGTAAGTTGACACCCTTGGATATTCTGAGTTGGAAATATGAGAGTATTTCTATGGATTTCATTACTGGTTCGTTGAGGTCTCCTAGAGGACATAATGTCATATGGGTTATAGTCAATAGATTGACGAAGTGTGCCCATTTTGTGCTTTCAAGATTAATTATCCCATGGAGAAGTTGGTGGAGCTATATTTTAATGAGGTTATCAGGTTGCATGGTGTGCCAGTAAGTATTGTGTCAAATCGAGATTCTAGATACATGTCTCATTTTTGGCAGAGTTTATAGGGAGCTTTGGGCACTGACCTTAGGTATTCTACCGCTTATCATCCACAGACTAATGGTCAGACAGAAAGGGTAAATCAGATTTTGGAAGATAGGATTAGATGTTTTATCTTAGACCATGGTGGAGCATGGGACGAGCGTCATAGACTCATACAGTTCGCATACAATAACAACTATCAAGAGAGAATGCAGATGGCCCCCTTTGAAGCTTTATATGGAAGGTGTTGTCGAACTCTCCTGTTTTGGGCTGAGGTTGGTGAGAAACCATTGTTAGGTCAAGAGGCCTTAGAAGATATGAGAATTTTTGTGTCACATATTCGTGAGAAACTTCGGTTGGCTCAGGACCATTATACGAAGTATGCTAATCGGGGGGGGGGGGGGAGGGTTGATCTGGAAATCGCAGTTTGGGATATGATTTTCTTGAAGGTATCTCTGATGTCATGTGTCAAAAGATTTGAGAATAACCATAAATTGGATCCAAGGTATGTGGGACCTTTCGAGATTTTTGAGCGCATTGGAGTGTTTGCTTATAGGCTGGAGTTGCCTGCTACTTTCCCGAGTATTCAAGATGTGTTTTATGTGAGCTAGTTGCGAAAGTGTATGCTTAATGATAGTCATATCCTTTACTCTGTGCCCTAGTTGCAGCCCAATCTTTCATATGTTGAAGTGTTTGTATGTATTTTCGAGACACAAGATCGAGTGTTGCAGTGGAAGAAGATTCTTATGGTTAAGGTTCTTTGGCGAAATCACGACGTCAGGAGGGGGACTTGGGAATTAGAATTTGCTATGAAGGAATCTTATCATTATCTTTTCTCTTAGTTTTATTCGGTGAGTAATTCCAGCCAACAAATTTTAATTTGTCCCTTTATATATCTTAGGTTCAAATTGCATTTCAAGTTTCAGGACCAAACTTTCTTATTAGGGGGGGTGGCTGTAAAGCCCCTGAATTTTTGATAAATAATTTTGATCTTTTTTTGGCATAATAATGACGTAAGGACGTAAAGTTAACATGAACTTAACGGTGCGTCGTCGCTAGTGCTCGTTTCTGTGTCCGTTTGGTCAAGTCAACTAAATTTCAAACTTGACGGAGTGTAGATTTTTATCGTGTTTGTCAAGTTTCGTTGCGATTCAAGCTATATTGGAAGCTCGGTGAATTTTCAGAGATTGAAAGGATTTATCATTGTTGTAAACTGTGCAAATAAATCGTAACTCGATATCGTCTCATCCAACTCTGATTTTGACTTTGTTGTTGGATTCGTAGCACCAGTATTTACCTTTGGAGCAAATTTCGCCAAAAACTGAGTTGGTCTTAATCTAAATCATCAAATGAAATGTTACGTGATTTATATATTATTTTATGTACATATAATTTCGATATAAAAAACAAAACCGACCAAGCCTAAGAAAGGATGTCCCCTTTTTCTTTTTCCTGTTCCACCATACTAGAGCATGCGAGGGAGAGGGAGAAACAACTTTTTGGGTGCTTTCTAACGGCTGCCGCGAGAGCTCTAGTGTTCGGGATCTTCATCGGAGTATAGATATGGAAATCCCTCGCCGAGATCTACGCGTGTGCGGTGAGTATTTTTGGTTTCGTGGATTTTTGGCATTGGGGTAAGTAGCCCTAACTTTGGTTTTCGTCCAAATCCTTCCATTTTCTTGTTGTCGTGGCTTTTTTTGGCCGATCCTTGACGTGGACTGCTTAGGAGGCTAGAAATTGAAAGATTTGATGCAAGTGGTGGACTATCCCTCTTGCTTAGTCTTCTTTTCGTTCCTTCCCCTTTTTAATTCCAAGATACAATAATATTTTGTTTTTCTATTGATTGTATCCTGGTGTTGGTCTTACTGAGTTCTTGTTGTATCAAGTTTTTCTTTGTTAAATTCATCGAGTGTTCTGACTTAAATTTGCTGAGTGTTCACGTTAAATTCGTCGAGTGTCCACGTTAAATTTGTTGAATGTTCACGCCAATTTCGTCGAGTGTTCACATTATTCGTAGAGTGTGCATGTTAAATTTGACGTGTACTCGTGTCAAATTCGTCGAGTGTTCACGAAATTTGTCGAGTAGTCACGTAAAATTTGCTGAATTCGTCAAGTGGTTACCTCGAGTTCATCGAGGGGTCACGTTGAATTCGACGTGTGGTCACGACGAATTCGTCATGAAGGGCTGTTTATGCTTGAATTTTTGGATTTTTCCTTGTGTCGTTGGGATGACCCAATGCCAAGTCTGGTATGACGGCAGTAGACTTTATATGCCCTTCTTTTATAAGATTAATGATATTTTCAGCCAATTTTTAACGTACTTATGCTTTTCATTTAGAAACTATGATTTTTGTTCATTTTTTTTCTAAATTCTTAAAACTTGGTGGTTTTTTGGTGTGAATGAGAAATATGCGACCACCACAGCACCAGTTTTTGTTATAATATTATTTGGACTGTGGGTGTTAGTGGAATGAACCACCACCACAGTGCTTATGGTGAATCATTACTCCTGGTAGCTTTGTTATAGACTGTTGGGTTGGGTTAGATCGATGACCGCCACCACAGTGCATTTTTTGATGTTTTGGTCTGATGGATTGTGTTGGAAAGAATGACACCACCTCAGCATCATTTTAAGCCCGATGTTAGTGATTCACTCTTTAAGCTGATCGATCTCATTTATTTTCTGCATATATATATATATATATATATATATATATATATATATATATATATATATATATATATATACTAGTATGAATCCTTATTGCACATGGTGCAAGACTTTTATTAATTTATTCAATTCGTGCTAAATTTATTTATACTTACTGCTTATGTGATCTTTGGATGTTGTTATTTCACAGTTATTCTCATTGGGTTGGTAATCTTCTTGAGCTTATTAACGTCTTGAACTCTTTTTGATCAGTTGCCTTTTGAGCCTTTTGTGCTGAGTCATTCTTTTCTTTTGAATGCCTCAGGTTCGAACCAGTAGCAATTAGAGCTAACTGAGTTCGTTTCTCCCATAATTCAGTGGTTGTTTTCCTTTCCTCTAATCAGTTGAGAGGTAGTTTGTTGTTTTTTTTGACTTTATAGTGAATCTCAGACTTTTACTATTGGAGCTATGTGTTCGTAATAGATTATTGGCGCCCTTAACATCGATTCTTTATGTGTTAGATTGTTTATTTGTTATTTCTGCTACTACTATTTAGGTGATGATGCATTGCTCTCTAAGAAGAATTTATGTTAGGAGGCATATTAGTTATTTTATTTGTATAAAAAAATCAGCTCATTTACTCATACGCATAACATTTGATTCAACTAAATGTCATCCTATTTTGAAGATCTTAAAAGCTCTTTTCCTACTTATACTAAATTTAGAAATTGCATATCATTAGAATGTTAGCTGAGTCCTCATGCTTCTGTAGGATAAAATGTAATGATTTATGTATTTTTTCGCTATATATATATTTTCTTACTTATTGATTAGCTGATCTACTGAACCGTGGGACACGGTCTATGAAACTTTAAACTTAAATCATGTTATTCAACATAATATATATATGTCTTTTATGAATATAAATGAAGAGATGGAGCTGCCTGAACGTCTACAGTTGTCCCCTATATGGCATGGCATCATGACGCATATTTTCTCTCACTCGGTTAATATTTTTAAATATTGAGAAAATACGGATTGTGACATGGCCTGCGCCACAAACTCCTCTCCACAACCTTCGATGCAAAGGAAAGGAAGTGTTTTGATAGCCTTCACCCCTGCTCAGTTACCTCTTTCCAAGAACTAAGGGTTGACTTCCTGTAAAGGTTTGCCACCTCAAAGTGGCGCAGGGCAGACATCGATGTACTTTTCCAAATAAAGTAGAGGTCAAAGAAGACGATAGGATAGTATGTAGATCGGTTCTAGAGTTTGATCATGGAAGTACTAGATGTAAACCCACAGGTCTATCGAGTCACTTTTACCAATGGACTTCGGCCCAGGTTGTTCAAATTTATGATTAGTGAGAAGAAGCGCAGGACTTATGCAGAACTTATAGAATGGGAAAACCAATTTATCAAAGGTGAATTCAACAACTAAGATTTCATCACAAGAATCTTAGACCTAGGAGGGAAGTGACCGCAAAGCTCTTCCAATCGCCCCCTGGTGCCCCCGCGGAAGAAAAACTTTATCTACTAGGAGTATCAACCCCCAAATTGAAGGGGTTATGACTCTCGTTACCAAGTATAATGCCCCGAAACTCAAAAGAGCGACGGGAGACGTTTTGGGCCAGATTTGGAATCTGGCAGGAGGAACACGGTGTAACAGCTCAAAGTGCAGAAACAGGAAATTTTGAGTGACACGGCCTGTGACACGGGCGTGTCCCAGGGCGTGTCCGTTGACACGGCCTGCGACACGGGCGTGTCGCAGGGCGTGTCGAGGTTGTGTCGACGATTGGTCTTTGTCTCGACGATTTTTGCTCTCGGCGATGCGCCGAGAGGAGGCACACGGCCTAGGACACGGGCGTGTCCAAGGCCGTGTCGCATGCTCGACGAGTTTTATTCGACGATCGTCGAGTGTCGAGACGTGAGTGTCGAGTGTCGAGATATTGAACACGGCCTGTGACACGGGCGTGTCACAGGGCGTGTCAAATTAGGCGACGAACTCTGCCCGCCGAAGGATTTCGACAGGGCGTGTCTTTGTGCCGTGTCTGGGCACACGGCCTGGGACACGGGCGTGTCACAGGCCGTGTGAAGTCTCGGGATGATTTGGGATTTTTTTCACCCAGGTACACGGCCGCAGACATGGACGTGTCTGAAGGCGTGTTGGTGACACGGCCCATGACACGGGCGTGTCCCATGGGCGTGTCACTGGTTTGGATAAGTCGGTTGACCACCGCTTGAGGCACACGGCCGTGTTCGAGGCCGTGTCGGGTCAAAATATGTGTTTTTGGCAGAATCGTGGCCGTCCATTCCTTCAGTCTAGATCCAAGGGCTGAAGCTTCTTCTTCTTTTTCCTTAAGGGCCGAAATCAGAGAAAGACTTCTCATTTCTTTGGCCTTGAACTTTCTTCAAGTGAAGAGAGAAAGAGAGAGAGAAAGGAGGAGGAAGAAGGAAAGGGGGCTGCTGCTGGTGGTGCTGCGGTTTACCGACGAGAGATCCGAAGCCAGCGTTGCGGAAGAGACGATCTTGCGAGTCTTGCAAGCTAGCTTTGAGGCCATGGCACCGAAGCGGTCGTCAAGGGTAACGACTTTTCTTCCTAGCCATGTGAATGCTTCCTTTTTGGCATATTTTGTGATTTCCCCCACCAAGAGGTGGCTGGTTTTGGAAATCTTTGGGTGGATGCTTGAAATCCCCTTTGTTAGCATATAGATCCGGAAATGGAGTACGGAATAGACATGCTGTGTGAAGCCCATCTAGACAGGTTAGTCTGGATTGGTGATGTTGCATACGAACCGGAGAAGACTCCGTGATAAACGTATAGTGTAAGGAGTCTATGGGTTATGCCTACGAAAAGGAGTAGCAGGAAGTACTGGGGTGGTAGCCCAGGAAAATAACCATGTGATGGTTTTGGGTCCAACCTGTGATTGAGGCACAGGAAGTACTGGTGGAACCAGGAAAGGCCCTTTTGGTGATGCTTGATGTCATAGGGTGTCCACCTGTGAAGCGAGTAACAGGAAGTACTGGCATGTGAGCTAGGAAAGACCCCTGACATTTGTGCTTGTGCGGTGTCCACCTGTGGAGAGAGTCACAGGAAGTACTGGTGTGCCCAGGAAAGACCCGCTGTTGCTGTGAGGAAATGGATATAGAGAAATACCCAGGCTTGAATGCCAAGAACAGGATTGGTGAGACCGACCCGCGCCTTTGATATAGCCATGAGTATGCTGTACTCGGAGAAGGCAAGGCGATTTGAGCAACGGGGGTGGAGGATCCGACCTGCGCTATGTCCGTCCGACGTGAGACCAAAAAGTGCGGTCTGTTGGAGCGCATAGCAAGAGTCTTCGGCCTGCGTGCCATGACACAACGGGGGGCTACGGGCCATCCCGGTGTCCGAAGACTAACTCCGGCTACACGCCATGGAGTAAATGCTCAAGAGATTTACCGTTGGGTGATAACCCTGAGACGGTGGTGGGCAAGAGGTTGCCAGAACACCAAGAATGTGCCCTGAGTGCACGGACCGTTGGGCCGGGCGGCGAACGGTTGTGATGGCTTGTGTGCGTGAAAGCACATTTTGATGATATAGCTTGCCATACTTGTGATCTAATATGCCTGCATGGAAGATTACCGCTGCCCCGAGAGAAGGGGTAGGGTCGTTATAATTTGGTCAGCTGAACGCTGACCGTTGCTTTTGTTTGCCACCGGTGGGTGGATTGTCCCTTTCTAGGTGCTGGAGAGCCGAGCGGATCGCATAGAGGCTGATGTTCCTGCGGGTGTTGCTGCTGCTGCTGCTAGCCCTCGAAGGCTAGCTGTGTTCTTTTGTGTGTTTTCTTTTCTTGTGGCCGGCCTGCGCGCCAATTGTTTAGGCCACTGTGTGAAAGCCCTGTATAGGCCATAAGGCCAACTCTTTTGTACGTGTTGTAAGACATTCCTATATGATATAAAATGTGGAGTTTTATGTTTGGACATTCATGAGGAGTTCAACTTGTAGTCTAGGCTTCCGCTAGAATGCTTTGTGTTAGGTGCGATGCGCGACTCTGGTATCATCCTGTACCTTCACCGACTGTTTTGTGATATATCCTGTGGGGCCCCGGCCAGACCTTCTAGAATATATCATATGAACGGATGGGGTTGTTACATTTTTGGTATCGGTCGTCTTGGTCTTTCCCTCTCGAAGTCGTGGTCGACTTCTTTTGTGGGGTGGCGAGCACGTGTTTGTGCACACCAAGTCTACGAATGAACTCCTGAATGTCCATGATAGGAATGCAACTTGATGTGTTTGAGGAACCTGCGTGTTCCTATTTTGTGTTGTTTGCTTGGGTACGACCGCTAATGTGTGTGTCTTGTCCACCTTTAGGTGACACGGAGTGGAGCTGGGCCGTCTGAGTCCCAGCGTTCTGATGAAAGTACGGCACCAGTCGCGGTGCCTATACCTCCACCGTCTGAGGAACATGTGCGTTTAGTTGCGGAGGCCTTATTTACCATGATCCACGGTCAGCCACTTAGGTAGGAACAAGCGGCTGTGAGGCCAGAACAGGTGGCGGCAAGGCCTGAACCTGTTGTGGATGTGGCTCCTCGAGCAGCTGAGAAGCATCTAACGCGGTTTATGAGTTTCCATCCGCCTACGTTCTCGGGAGCGGGAACCCCGACGCAGGCTGAGGATTGGCTATCGCGCGTCAAGCGAGTGATGACGGCGATAGGAACGACGGAGCATCAGAAAGTTACCTTAGCCACCTTCTTGCTTGAAGGAGAAGCGCGTTTATGGTGGGATGAGATGGAGTTGCATCATTTGGCAGGTCGTCCGTTAACCCAAGTATCGATGGAAGAATTCTCCCGGCTCTTCCTAGCGAAGCACCTTCCTGTGGCTCAACGGATAGCCATGGAAAATGAATTCCAACGGTTGACTCAAGGTGATGGCAGTGTTGACGCGTACCTGCATGAATTTACTCGCTTGGGGCGGTATGCGGGTTCGATTTTTGCTGATGAGCAGAGGAAGACGAATCGGTTCTATGAAGGACTGAGGGACGAGCTGAGGTTCCTTGTGTCAAGTTCTGTGAACCAAGGTTTCCAAGCGTTGGTTGACACCGCAACCATGTTGGAAAAGGACATGAAAAGGGTGCAAGGGAAGAGAGCTTTGGCTGTGTCACAACCGGAGTGGAAGGCGCCCCGATCGGGAAAATCATTTTATAAGAAGAGATGGGGTAAGAAGTCCAAGCCTAGTGGACAAGCTCCTTCATCAGTTGCAACGGGAGCAACATCAGGGGCAACCTCCAAGCCAGACACTCGTACCTGCTTCAATTGTGGCCGGATGGGACATATTGCGCGAGATTGTCGGATGCCGCCAAAGAGTGAAAAGAAGGCGGGAGCATCTTATGCGGAAAAAGGAAAGGCGGTGGTGGATTCTTCTGCCTCGCAGGCGCAACCCCGGGTCTACAATCTTGGCCTGCAAGAGACCATCAAGCAGAGTGACGTGGTCACAGGTATGAGTTTAGTTTGCTATTGTTTGTATGTTTTACTTAGTACTCCTATGTTTGTGGTTTGTGTGTGTGACATGTTTGTCATAGGCTTTGTGATGATTCGGGACACGCTGGCGCGAGCACTGTTTGATACAGGTGCATCGCATTCTTTTCTGTCTCGTGAGTTTCTTACACGGCTTGAGATACCCAGTCGTGCAAAGGCAGATATCGTCAGAGTGGTGTTGCCGAATGGTTGTTGGATGCTTGCGGATCAAGCTTGTGATGTGGCGGTTCAGTTAGGAAGTCGGGATTTTCGTTTAACCGCATTTGTTTTGCCAATATCAGAATTCGATGTGATTTTTGGGATGGATTGGCTTGCGGAGCAGCATGCTATGATTGATTGCCAGTCCAAAGCAATCACGTTGGGCCAAAATACCGAATAGAAGACCAAGTTCGCGGGTATGCGAGGAGTGGGCGGGACGTTGATGTCTGCACTCCAGGTAGTCAAAGCTGTTCGGAAGGGTGCGGAGTGTTACTTTGCACTAATTCAGGCTGTTGAGCCTAAGGCCACTTTGTGCGAGGTTCCGATTGTGGTAGACTTTACAGATGTGTTTCCCGTGGATCTCCCTGGGCTACCACCCCAGCGGGAGATTGACTTCACGATCGAGTTGGTGCCAGGTGCGAAACCTGTGGCCCGCTCGCCATATCGAGTTGCGCCTAAAGAGATGGCTGATTTGAAGGTTCAACTACAAGAAATGCTAGAGCAAGGTTATATCCGCCCAAGTATGTCACCTTGGAGCGCGCCTGTGCTTTTTGTAAAGAAGAAAGATGGTGGGTTACGGTTGCGTATCGATTACCGTGAATTGAATAAGCTGACCGAGATGAATAAGTATCCTATACCCCGGATTGATGAATTATTTGATCAGCTGGTGGGATCTACGGTCTATTCGAAGTTGGACCTGAAGTCTGGTTATTACCAATTAAGAATTCGGGAAGGTGACATTCCCAAAACCGCATTTGGAACGCATTATGGGCACTATGAGTTCACAGTAATGCCCTTTGGATTGTGTAATGCGCCCTCGGTGTTTATGGATCTGATGCACCGTATTTTTCGTGAGTACCTAGATCTGTTTGTGATAGTGTTCATTGATGATATCCTGGTATACTCGAAGTCCAAAGCTGAGCATGAGAGTCACCTGCGGTTGGTGTTGAATACGTTGAGGCAAAATCAGCTATATGCCAAGTTCTCGAAGTGCGAGTTTTGGCTATCGTCAGTGGCATTTTTGGGCCATGTGGTGAGTGGAGCGGGCATTGCAGTGGATCCAGCGAAGATAAAAGCCATACAAGAATGGCCAATGTTGTCTTCCGTGGCCGAAGTCAGGAGTTTTCTTGGACTTGCGGGCTACTATAGAAGATTTGTGGAGAACTTCTCGCGGATCGCTTTGCCGCTAACCACACTGACGCGAAAAGATCAGAAGTTTGTTTGGACGCCAGAGTGCGCACGAGCTTTTGAAGAGCTGAAGGTTTGGTTGACCACGACACCAGTATTGTCTTCTCCATGTGGAACCGATGGATTTGTGATTTATAGTGATGCCTCAGGGAGCGGCTTAGGCTGCGTTCTTTTGCAGAACGGAAAGGTGATTGCTTATGGCTCACGCCAGCTGAAGGTGCACGAGCGAAACTATCCCGTCCATGATTTGGAATTAGCGGCGGTGATTTTTGCACTCAAGCTGTGGCGACACTACCTTTATGGCGTGAAGGTGGAGATCTATACCGATCATAAGAGCCTAAAGTATCTGTTGGAGCAGAAAGAGTTGAACATGCGACAACGAAGGTGGTTGGAGTTCCTTGGGGACTACACTTTCGAGCTTCACTATACACCCGGGAAGGGGAATGTTGTCGCGGATGCCTTGAGTCGGCGAGTTCCGGTTAGAGCAAATTGGTTACAAAGGCATGATGAACGTCTTATCCAGGAGTTAGAGGCATTGGAGATCTATTGTGTTGACAAGAATTCCACTGCCATTGCATGTTTGAACTGGACCGAGGTACAATGTGACCTTGCAGACCGAGTTCGTAGGGCAACGGAGTTGGATAACGATCTCTTGCGCTATGTGAATGAAGGGCCAGAAGGCAAATTCACCTGGAATGACGGTCTTTTGCGAAAAGAGGGTCGTTTGTGCGTCCCAAATGTGGGGAAATTGAGGGAAGAACTGATGTATGCAGCGCATTATACCAAGTATTCCATTCACCCCGGGAGCACAAAGATGTTCAATGATATGAAGAAGCTTTTCTGGTGGCCAGGGCTCAAGAAAGATGTTGCCCTTTATGTCTCTAAATGCCAAACATGTGCGATGGTGAAGGCGGAATGCCAAAAGCCGGGCGGTTATTTGAAGTCACTGCCGATCCCAGAGTGGAAATTTGATGATATTTCCATGGATTTTGTGCATGGGTTGCCAAGATCGCAGCGAGGAAATGATTCCATTTGGAGAGGTCGGAGAAGAACGGCGTGAAGTGCGACACCAAGAGAAATGGCGCGAAGTCGGGAAGGAGTTCCGCCGCCAGTAGGATCGTTAGTCGAAGATCTTCGCTGCTTGATGCCGGAGAGAAATGGAGAGGAAGGAGAAGAACGGCGTGAAGTGCGGGAATGGTGCTCCGCCGTCAGTAGGATCGTCAGTCGACGATCTTCGCTGCTTGATGCTGGAGGGAAATGGAGAGGAAGGAGAAGAACAACGTGAAGTGCGGGAATGGTGCGGGAATGGTTTTCGATGCAGAGGAAGGTGTTCCGTCATGCCCGCGAAGGAGGAAGGAGTGCGGGTGCAGCGGGATTAGGGTTATTTCTATGTTTTATAAGGCATTCGTTCAGATCGGTGGACAGGATTATTTAACAATGTTGAATCAATGGTTGACAGATTTTGAAGTATTTATGAACTCACGCTATTTGCAGGCCTTGATATATCTTTTTAAGATAGTATATATATATATATATATATATATATATATATATATATATATATATATATATATACGAGTACCCGACATGGGGCTCCGCCCCTATGACTACGCGCCATAGTACCCAGCCCGTGACGACGCGCTTTGCCCGCACATGGCTGCGCCCACCCTGCGGTGTGCTGCGCCCACCCAATGCCTGACACGGGGCTCCTCCCCTATGACTACGCGCCACAGTACCCGGCCCGTGACGGAGGGCTGCGCCCGCCCCCCGACGGGCTGCGCCCGCCGAGGAGGGCACCGCTTATATTTAAATATTCAAAAAACCTCCTTATATTTAAATATTATTATAATATTTATGTAATATTTAAAAAATATTATAATAATATTTATAATAATATTTATATAATAATATTTAAAATATTATAATATAATATTTAAAAAAAACCTGCTTAGGCGAGATTAAATCCCGCCTAAGCAGGCGGGATTAAATCCCGCGTAAGTTAGGCGGGATTTAATCCAGCCTGCTTAGGCGGGATTAATCCCGCGTAATTAATCACGCATGGGATTTAATCCCAGGCGGGATTTAGTCCCACACTGCTAGATTATTTTGGCTTTTCGCATATATATGGGTTTGCGCCTTTGTATTTCTGCTTGCGGGTCCGAAACTGGTGGGTTGGTTTGTTTGTTAGGCTGGCGGGTGGGTCTGCGCTTTGCGGGCACCAAACATTTACGGCGGGCGGGCGGGCTTGGCTTTTCAGCTTAATTTTGGACTGGGCTGATGGGTTGTTGGGTGCCCTATAAAATATGTAGATTTGAGAGGCCTTATATAGGTTTAGGAGACCTAAGAAAAAATATGAACGACCCTGATTCGTTGTTGTGATCAACGGCTACGATCAAATGTTTGGTTTATATTGAACGGTCGTGATCTGATTCCGATACTTCTTTATAAGAGATAAAGATAAAGATACATTAAGTTTATCATTTGGGTAAATGAGTTTGGAAAGGGAGATAACTTCTTCTGTAGTTGTATATGGAAAATCATGCTCATGATGCCCTACATGTTTTTCATTTTCAAACTAATAATTTTTTATTCAAAGGAGGAATTATTCGAGTGCGCTAATTGTGTTAACAAAAATCTTGGTCATTTCATCATAATAAATCATCAAATAAAGTCATTAGGCATCTCACATCACGTGAAATGTGTTAGAAGTGATTATTATAGAGAAAATAAAAAAAAATTAGGTGAAGAAGAAGCTTCAGAAATCGACATGTGAGTGATTTAGTTGCTTATTTTCCCTTAAAGGGGTGAATGCAGCTAATGTGGATGAATGGAGGCATGGGGTGCTTTGTGGGTTGCAAAAGCATGATCAAGTTCATTTAGGCTTTGTTTGGTTTGGTGTTTTGCTGTCTCCGTTTTGAGCAAACGCCGCCAGACCAGGCAAACAAAAGGTCGGTGGCGATGTTTGATCCGTTTGCACCCACAACAAGGAGGAAACGGCCCCGATCCGCTCTGTTTCGACACCTACCTCCCACCCTCTAGTTCCAAAGTGAAGTTTCAACACACCGGATGCTCCCACCACCGCCAAACCAAATATAGCCTTAAAAGCACATGCATTTACTGAAAGATATGGTACCTAAACACCTAGAGGGGGGGGGGGGTGAATAGGTGACCTAATCCTTTTCTAACTTTACTGGCAGCAAACAGTTTATTATCACAGATTTTTAACTTTTGCACAACAATCACAAAGTATTCACAGCATACACAGCACAATCACAGCACAACAAAGTGGTTTATAGTGGTTCCCCAAGATGTGGGTACATCCACTTTCCCCCTTCGCCTATCTAGCAGTGTACTAGATTCAGCCAAACTCCTCCACTGTCTCAGAACCCAAATTGGTTCCTACACCTCAAGCCCAAAGCCTTACAACTCAGCTTTATCCCAAAGCCTACACTCAGCCAATCAAGGCCTACACTCAGCCAACCAAGGCCTACACTCAGAGATCTCAATCTCCTACACTCAGGCTCTCAAGCCCTACCCTCAGCCTTTATAATTATAGGCTTACAAATCACTCAGATCCAATGGATCCTACAAGATAAAAATGTTTTACAAATATTGACTCTACAACTCAGAAATAAAAGAGGGGAGTTGAGAGTTTCTTTATGAGTTCTTGGAAGAACTCAGCTGGATCCAATCTGACTTAGCTTTCTTCAAAGCTTCTTGAGTAGAACTGAATAAGACTGAATCCTCCTGCAGTTGTTCCTTGAACTCTGCCACTTAAGATCCAGAATGTATCTGAATCCTTCTTCTCAGCCTAGTTCCAGAGGCTGATTTCTTGGATGGAGCCCTCTCTCTCCAACTTCTTAGATCTGCACTTGGACTGCAAGATCTTCTTGATTTGATAACTTGTTCTTCAACAATGTGATCCACTTGATCAACAATCTGAATCACTGAACAACTCTTCAATTCTGAACCACAGTTTCTGTAAACTGTAGGTGCCTATTTATAGGCCTTCTTCATGGTAACCGGCTGGTCCGGTCCATAACTGACTTCTGATATCTCTGACAGGTGCTGTAGACCGGCTGGAACGGCATCTGTCAAATCATCCAGTCATTTCTTGAAAATCTCTAACTGTCTGATAGTGTCGAGACTTTCTGTCTTTAAGTGTCGACACTTATAGTCCAAGTGTCGACACATGCTGTGTAAGTGTCGACACAAGTCTACAAGGTGTCGACACAACTTCTTGTATGTCTCGACACAGATTCTTCTTCATGTGTCGACACTGAAATTGAGTGTCGACACAAGTACTTGTTCTTCTAGCTTTTGCTAAATTCTTCTAAGTGTCGACACATCTCCTTTGTGTCGACACAACTTCTTGTGTTGTATCTGTTAAGTGTCGACACTGCTTCTTGGTGTCGACACATAGTCTTCTATGTTGATTCTTGCTGAGTGTCGACACAGCTCCTTGTGTCGACACTTGATTCTTCTGTTGAGACTTCAGCTGAGTGTCGACACATTCCTTTAGTGTCGACACTTGTACTTAGAATATTTTGGAAATAATTCTGTTCTTTGCTAAGTGTCGACACAGCTCCTTGTGTCGACACTTTCTTCAAGTGTTGAGTCTTCAGCTGTGTGTCGACACATTGTTCTGGGTGTCGACACATACTTCAAATGCTGACTCTTCTGTTGAGTGTCGACACATTGTGCTGGGTGTCGACACTTACTTCAAGTGCTGACTCTTCTGCTTAGTGTTGACACATTGTGTTGAGTGTCGACACATGTACTTAGTCTCTGCAGACTTTTGCTGAGTGTCGACACAACTCCAAGTGTCGACACTTTCTGGTGTAGACACAGCTTAACTGGGTGTCGACACAGCTCCTTGTGTCGACACATTCTGTCTGCACTTTTCTTCACTGATTGTCGACACAGCTCCAAGTGTCGACACTTTCTGTCTGATGTCGACTCTGCATCCAGGTGTCGACACAATGACTCCAAGTGTCGACACTGCTTGTCTGGGTGTCGACACAAGTCTTCTTAAGTGTCGACACTTTCCCTCTGGGTGTCGATACATGGACTTAGAAACTTTTTGCTTCAGTCCAGTGATTTCTTAACCTGCACAAGTAAACTCAACATACATCAAATACATTATGATGTATATCATTGAGTTGGGTGAGGCTTCTTCAAATCAGGTACATTTGACCAATGTACCCAACAATCTCCCCCTATTTGGAGAAGTCATAACCCTTAGTCAATGATATACACCATTCATAATTAAAGATTACAAAATGATGTAAAGCAGATTATTTACAGTAGGGTAAACATAAACATGTAATAATTCACACATGTATACACATTCATCATTTCAGAACAAGAAATAGACACATTCACAGAACAATCATGAAATATATTTATCATATATTGTTCTAACATTTTTCTAATACACCTTCAATGGTTTACAAAAATGTTTTACATTTAAAAGATTACAAAATAATCTTCAAGTAATTTCTTAATCTATTTCTGGTCTGGTTCTTTGATAACTATGCCTTTGCCAGGTTGGACTTGAGCTTTGACAGTGGCTTCAGCAGTTTCAGCAACAACAGGCTTCTTGCCTTTTAGATCTTTCTGTTTGAGTGCTTCTGCCTTGATCTTCTGCCTCTCAAAGTAGTGATATGGCTTGGGGAAGTACTTGCTAGGCTCCACTGCAGTAGGAGGTAGCTTTCCCATCTTAGCCTTCCTTCTGAATTGAACAATGGCCTCTTGTCTTATTTCATGTTTTCTCCATTCAGCTTCAGAGAACCATTTGTTCCTGTCATGTGTATTGTCCTTGGTAGCTTTCCAGGCAGTTAAAATTATATTCCTAGAGGTAGGGCTCCACTGTTCAAAATCTGGCTTTTGTTCTGCTTGTTCCCTAAACCTCTTCTTGGACAACCTTGTCTCTTCCTCTTTCTGTAGAGCCTCTTGCATAGCTTCAGATATAGGTTGAACAACCTTGTCAATGTGGACATTGTCCTTGCCCTCAAGTGGGCTATACATTGTGCTCACATCTGCTTGAATCATTTCAAAATCTGGAGGTGGATAAATGACCTGAGCTACTTCTGGTTGCTCACCTCCAAAATAGGCAGGGTTAATGCCTGATTCAGCAACTTCTTGGTCATCACACAGAGGAGGGTATCCAAGTGTAGCCCTGATTGAATTTGATATCCATTTGGCATGCTCAGAACTTGCCTTGACTAACACTCTCTCCCCCTTTATGACTTCTCTGGCCATGTGATCTCTGACATCATCCTTTTGAAATCTGATCTGTGCATCCAAGTATCTGATTCCTTCTTTAAAGTAAGGTTTAAGCTTTGTAAGTTGTTCAGATATAGATTTCTGAGAGGCTTGGATAGCAGTCTTGACAGCAGTAATTTCCTCTTGAAAGACTTTATCAAATTTAGCTTTAGCAGCATCAGTAGATGTAGAAGGTTCATCAGACTTGTTCTTCAATGCAGTGACTATAACATTATGGGATTCAGTCAAATTGTCATTCATTCTTAATTGATTTTCAAGAACATATCCTTGTTTCAATGCTATATCATCTACCTGTGCCTTGATCTTCTCTTGGTGTGTTGCCAAATACACCACTGCATTCCCACCCTTGTGGAAGCAGTCTGTCATCTCCTTCTTGTTGAGATTCATCTCAAACCTTATAGACTTTATTTCCTGGGCCAGATCAAATTGAAGTGATTTCTGCCCTTCATCTACATACTTCTCTATTGCCTGCCTTTGCTCATCCAATTTTATCTGTAGGGCAATCATTAAAGCACTATAATCAGCAGTTGGAGCTTGCTGAACTATAGGTTGTGGGGCAATGGATTGCAAAGCCTTCTTATAACTCTGGCTTCTCCTCTTGAAGACATAGAGTTTCTTCTTCTTGGCCCTAGCACTCTCCTCATCTTCAGATGCAGAAGTGCTGACAATATCAACCCTGTCCTTAGGGCTTTGAGGCTTCTCAGTTTGCACATCAGGTGCTTTCTCAGTTTCCAGCCTAATAGGCTCTTCCAGATCTTATACTTGCTCCCCCTCAGCAGCAGCAGTCTCTTCTTCAGCAGCATCAATTTCTTTGTCAAAATCTGCTTGATCCAGATTTAGGAACAAGTCTTCCATTGTGAATTCTTGTGATGAAGGAGCTGGAGAAGTTCTTGGTTCTTCAACCACAGGATCAGGAATTACTTCAACAGCAGATGTGTCCTCTCTAACAACATCTGGAACTTGACTAGGCAGCTGTGTTTGCTGAGGAACATCAGACAAATCAGCATCTTCTATAAGATATTCTAAAGTTTTTAGGTCAGTGAGTACCTCTTGGATGATGATGGTGGCTTGCTCACTGTCCAGAGTAGAGGGTTCTTCTACTACTAGAGGCTCCCCCTGGCTTTGATCCCTGGGGATGGGGCTAGCTGGAGGCAGCTCCCCCTGGATCTCTGCATCAGCTGGAGGAGCAGTAGTCTTTTCAGCAGGCTCTCCCTCATGATCATCTGGAGTGAAGAAAACCTGTTCTTCACTATCAGAATCACTAGTGGACTCTTGTACCACTTGTACAGTCTTTCTCTTCTTCTTTGGAGGAATTTCTTTTTCAGATACTGGCTTCTCAGGGGTTGACAGTTCCTTGGACAACACCCTGTCCCATCTAGAAAAGATCCTTAGATCCATCTTCCTCATATGATTTATCTTGCTGCCTGCAGCAGTATTCATTACCTCTGGTATGGTACCAGCTAGGTAGAGACTAATGATCCTGCCCAGATTGGGCTTCTTCAAGCTCTCCTTGATCTTGTCAAAAACCACTATTGACCAGTCTGTTTTCAGAGTGAATATGATTCTAGTCATAATTCCAAACATATAGGCAGACACTCTGTCATGCCCTCCAGGTTTGCTGAGTAAGATCTTCCCTACAATTTCAGACATGAACTTTCCTTGATTATTCATGCCTTTCCTGTTGAAAACAGATCCTATCTTCATCTTTGGATCAAGTCCACACCAGGTAAGAGCTTCCCTGGTCTTTGAAGCAGTCACCTCTTCTTCATCTTGAGTTCTTGGTAGCTGGAGCACCTTCCTCAGATTTTTAGGTGAAACCTTGACCTTAGTTCCATGAACTCTGGATTTGATTCTGTATCCAGAGTCATCTACTGCAGCTCCATTAAGGAATTCAAGCACTTCCTTCTTCCATATCTTAGTTGGTTCTGAAACTAAGTATTCCAATCCAGAATCGGCGACTAGGGTTACTACCGCCTTGATTTCCGCATCTGCATCGTCGAACGCGCCACGCACAAGCTCATAACCCTCGTTAACGTTCTCCTCAAGCTTAGGAGCCATTAGAGTTTGTAGAATTTGTCTTTAGAAAAGAGAGGTGTCGACACAGTAGTTGTGGTCTCGAAACTTTGAAAGCGTGTCGACAAACAAAGACAGAACCCTATTTATACCTTTCTGATTTTGAAGATGAACAGGCGGGACAGCTAACTTAAAATGTGTCGACACTGGCAACAAGTGTCGACACTGACTTATAATGTCTCGACACATATGTGTCGACACAAGTTTAGTCAACAGATTTTATGTGTCGACACATGGTTATGTGTCGACACAACATAACTCGACACATTGTCGAGACTTTACTTAGAAAAATTCTGAGTAAAACTTAAGTGTCGACACCATATTGGATGTGTCGACACCTACTTGACATGTGTCGACACTAACATTCTGAAGTGTCGACACCACATTCCTAGATGTGTCGACACTTTTTTTCTGAAGTGTCGACACCACTATTCTGTGTCGACATAGACTTGTCTATGTGTCGACACCTTTTTACTTAGTCATTTTCAAATCTGTAAACTTACTCTAAGTTTATCATTCCTATTTCAATTTTGAATCTATTGAACTTAGCTTCTTCTAGTGGCTTAGTAAACATATCAGCTACTTGTTCATCTGTTTTAACATATTCTAATAAAATATCTTCTCTTTCTACATGCTCCCTAAGAAAATGATATTTAATCTCAATATGTTTTGTCCTACTATGGGATACAAGGTTATTAGCTATTGAAATAGCACTTGTAGAATCACAGAAAAGTGGAGTTCTACTTACCTGAAATCCATAGTCCTCTAGCTGATGTTGAATCCACAGAAGTTGAGCACAGCAACTTCATGCAGCCACATACTCTGACTCTGCTGTGGAGATAGCCACACTGGTTTGCTTCTTGCTACTCCATGAAATTAGTCTCCCACCTAGGAATTGACGGTTCCAATAGTGCTCTTTTTATCCTCTTTGCATCCTGCAAAGTCTGCATCTGAATAACCTGTTAGATCAAAATCTCCATTCCTAGGGTACCAGAGGCCTAGATAGGGAGTGCCCTTTAGATATCTCAATATTCTTTTGACTGCAGTCAAATGAGACTCTTTAGGGCAGGCTTGATACCTTGCACAAACACATGTAGCATACATGATGTCTGGTCTACTAACAGTCAAGTATAATAGGGAGCCAACTATCCCTCTATACAAGGTTTCATCTACAGGTTTCCCTGCATCATCCTTGCTAAGAGACATACTTGACCCCATAGGAGTCTTCATGGTACTGGATGAATCCATACCATACTTCCTTATGAGTTCTAGGGTGAACTTTGACTGACAAATGGACAAACCACTCTTAGTCTGTTTAACTTGGAGACCCAAGAAAAACTTCAGCTCTCCCATACTACTCATCTCAAACTGACCTTGCATAAGTTTTGCAAACTTTTTGCAAAGGCTGCTTTCAGTAGACCCAAATATAATGTCATCTACATATATTTGGACTAGTATGATTTTGCCTCTAGATTCCCTAAGGAATAGAGTCTTATCTATTTTCCCCCTTGAGAACTTGTTCTCAATGAGGAAACTAGATAGGGTTTCATACCAAGCCCTAGGGGCTTGCTTTAACCCATATAAAGCTTTCCTAAGTCTATAGACATAATGAGGTAGAGTTGGATCAACAAAACCTGAAGGCTGCTCCACATAGACTTCTTCTTTTAAATTACCATTTAGGAATGCTGACTTTACATCCATTTGGTATACCTTGAATCCTTGATAGGTTGCATATGCCAAGAACATCCTTATGGCTTCCAGTCTGGCTACTGGAGCAAAGGTTTGATCAAAGTCAATACCTTCTTCTTGTCTATATCCTTTAGCAACCAGTCTAGCCTTATTCTTAATGATGACCCCTTGTTCATCCATCTTATTCCTGTAGATCCACTTAGTTCCTATTACATTGTGGTCTTTAGGTTTAGGAACCAATTCCCAGACCTTGCACCTCTTGAACTGATTAAGCTCTTCTTGCATTGCTTCAGTCCATTGTGGATCTTGTATTGCTTCTTCAAACTTCTTAGGTTCAACTTGTGACAGAAAGCTGGAATAGATTGCAGCATTCTGATTTCTGCTCCTTGTTTGAACTCCTTGTCTTGGATCTCCAATAATCAGCTCTACTGGATGATCTCTAAGATGCCTGTGGGCTGGAGGCATCCTCACTTCTGGTTGAACCATTTCAGCATCTGCATCATGCTGTATTCCTTGGATTTCTTCAGCTATTGGCACATGTAGTTCTCCCCCTGGACAGTAGCTACTCTCCTCTCCTTACTGTCTTGCAGCAGGCACTTCTTCTATAGTAAGCTTGTCCATTTTCTTTGTCAAACCTGTGGGGCTGCATACATTGCTAGACAACTCATTATTAATAAGTTTAGTCTCATCAAAAACTACATGCACTGATTCTTCTACAACTTGTGTAGTCAAGTTATAGACTCTATAAGCCTTACTATTATTGCTGTACCCAACAAAAATTCCCTCTTGGGACTTGGCAGCAAACTTAGTTAAGTAAGACTTCCCATTGTTAAGTATGAAGCATTTGCAACCAAAGATCCTGAAGTAGGATAGGTTTGGTTTCCTGCCTTTCACAACTTCATAGGGGGTCTTGTTTAGCCCTTTAGTGATGGTAGCCCTATTTATAACATGGCATGCAGTGTTAACTGCTTCAGCCCAGAAATACTCAGGCAGTGATGTATCACTTAGTAGGGTTCTACCAGCCTCTATCAAGGTCCTATTCTTCCTCTCAGCAATGCCATTTTGCTGAGGTGTTCTAGGTGAAGAGAATTCTTGAAATAACCCAAAGTCTTCACATAGTTTTGTCATGCTTTCAGACTGAAACTCAGTACCATGGTCACTTCTAATTTTGACCACAGTACTATTTAGTTCATTCTGAATTTGCTTGACAAAGCTGTAGAAGACACTAGGTGTTTCAGATTTCTGTCTTAAGAAGAACACCCAGGAAAACCTTGAGTAGTCATCTACAACTACAAGGGTATAGACCTTCCTACCTAAGCTGTGAACAGGCATTGGACCAAAGAGATCCAAATGCAAGAGATACAAACACCTCACAACATCTTTGTTTTCTATGCTTTTAAAGGTGGATTTAGTCTGCTTGCCCTTTTGACAAGCTGAGCAAATACCATCTTTGACACACTTAACTTGAGGACCATTCCTCACTAACTCTTTGCTAAAGAGTTTGCTAATAGTCTTGTAGTTAAGATGGGCTAGCCTCTTGTGCCATTTGACACAATGAGAGACTGTCTCATCAGCTACAAGACAAACTGGAGAACCATTGTTCTCAATCATAATGTCTAGGCAGTAGACATTCCTCTTCCTATAACCTGTCAAAATGATCTCTTGATCACTTGACCTCTTGATATGACAACCATTTTTAACAAATGAGATGTCATACCCTACATCACTTAATTGACTTATACTTATTAGGTTGTGTTTCAACCCTTTAACATAAGCCACTTGAGTAATGGTAACCAAGTTTGTAGAAATGTTACCAAACCCTTTGATGATTCCTTTTTCAGAACCACCAAAGGTTACTTTTGGACCATCTTTTACTGGAATGTAGTCCTTTAGTAATCTTCTTGTTCCAGTCATGTGTCTGGAACATCCACTGTCCAAGTACCATGTTGGGGTGTGGCCACTTGGACTTACCTGCAAAACAGATTAATTGACCTTAGAACCCAAAGAATTCTTGGGTCCTTGGTATTTGTTAGTCTACAATCTGACAAAGCTCCCTGCAGGCTTTCCAACAAGTAGCTTGCTACTCACCTTGGCACTGGCATTGTGCCAACAGTCCACTGCAAAGTGGCCAATTTTGCCACAGCACCAACATTCAAACTTGTTGTACCTTTGCTTAGGTACAGCCTTTGCTGTATTATCTACAGCAGTCTTGTTGAATGCTGGGGCTTTGCCCTTGGACTTAGACTTGGACTGCTCAGTCCTTGCAGGTCTAATAAAGCCCAGTCCAGCCTTGCCTTTTTGATGAACAAATTCATCAATTAAAGGTAACACTGACTTAGGTTTAGAAAACCTAGCAACTAAGTCCTTTTCCTTCTGAAGATTGATCTCCAGACTCTTAATTTGATCATTCTTAAATGATATAGTACCCATCTGAATCACTGTTATGTGTTTCAGCCTAGCTATCTCATTCAACTTTTGATCAAACTGCTTCTCAAAATCTGTTGCACCAGTTTTAAGTTCAGCAATTTCCTTTGCCTGACTTTTGGCTAGGGATTTGCTTTTCTTGTAAGCTTGCAACAACACCTTATATTCATCTATAAGCTGATGAATATCATCATCAGACTCAGATACATTCTCATCACTTGATGAAGAAGAATCTGAATCTGAACTAGAACAAAAAACTGAATTTAAACTTGAACTTTGTACCTGACTGGGTCCTGGCTGCTCCAGGATTTTGGCACTCTCTGTCAAAGCCATTAGCCCTTGGCATTGACTGTCTTCTTGTTCATAAATAGACTCCATGATCTGCATGAATTCTTCCTCTTCTTCTCCAGCAAACAGGCCTATGTAGGCTTCAGCCTCAGACTCAGTTTCTGAAGAAGAAATGTCTGATAGAGTCTTCTCCTTCTTGGCAACAAAAGACTTCTCTTTCTTGCCTTTGAAGTGAGCCTTTTTCCTGTCACCAGTTTCCTTTCTCTTCTCTGGACAATCTGCAATAACATGGCCCTGTCTATTGCAGCAGTAGCACACTATCTTAGATCCAGTTGCCTTGCTTGACTTTGTCCTCTTCCTGTCTTTCTTTGAAGGCTTTTTCTCCTGATAAAAGACTTCCTTTCCCTTTGAAGAAGAAGGTCTTGACCTCCACTGTTTCTTCTTCAAGAATTTCTGAAAGTGCCTAGTGAAGGCAGCAAAGTCTTCATCACTTTCACTGCTCTCACTCTTTGTGCTGACTGACTCATCAGACTCTGAATCAACTACCTCTGGAGGTGGAGTTGATGACTTATTCCTGCACTTTTTGGGAACTTCAGTCTTGAAAGCAACTGATCTTTCCTTGTGTTCAATCCTTGTTGATTTCTCCTCCTCTTTCCTCACTGTCAATTGCATCTCATATGACAATAACTTGCCAAACAGTGTAGGAGGAGGAATTTCCCCCAACTTAGCCATTTCTCTTATGACACAGATCTTTGTGTCCCAATCTTTGGTTAGGGACCTTAAGAACTTATCATTTAGTTCATAGTTACTGAACTCTCTTCCATAAGACATGAGTTCATTAACTATTCTGTAGAACTTCTTGTAGCACTCAGTTATGCTATCACCTTTACCTTGTCTAAAGCTCTCATACTCCTGATTTAGCAAGGATTTTCTATCTTGCCTGACTTCTTCAGATCCTTCCATATACACTATAAGAGTGTCCCACATCTCTTTAGCTGTCTTACAGTGTATAAGATTCTGAAATGTTGCATCATCTATGGTACTTACAATAATGTTTTGTGCCCTCTTGTCCATTGTAGCTAGGACAATCTCATCCTTAGTCATCTCAGAGAAATCCTTTGGAGTTCTCTGATTTGCATCCAAAACTGAAATCTTCATTGGCACATAAGGCCCTTCCTTTACTGTGATGTAGATTCTATGGTCAGAGGCTTCCATAAATAGCCTTACCCTTTCTTTCCAGATCCCAAAGATCTCTTTCCTGCATATGGGTAATTTCATGGAACCCAATTCCTTGTGATTCTCAGAAGAACCCATGTTTCTTGATTTTCTTGAATTTCTTGAAACTGTGTTTTGTCTTACACTGAATCTGCCAAACAGGATCTCCTCAGACTGTTAGTCCTTATTTTGAGGAACCTGGCTCTGATACCACTTGAAAGATATGGTACCTAAACACCTAGAGGGGGGGGGGGGGTGAATAGGTGACCTAATCCTTTTCTAACTTTACTGGCAGCAAACAGTTTATTATCACAGATTTTTAACTTTTGCACAGCAATCACAAAGTATTCACAGCATACACAGCACAATCACAGCACAACACAGTGGTTTATAGTGGTTCCCCAAGATGTGGGTACATCCACTTTCCCCCTTCGCCTATCTAGCAATGTACTAGATTCAGCCAAACTCCTCCACTGTCTCAGAACCCAAATTGGTTCCTACACCTCAGGCCCAAAGCCTTACAACTCAGCTTTATCCCAAAGCCTACACTCAGCCAATCAAGGCCTACACTCAGCCAACCAAGGCCTACACTCAGAGATCTCAATCTCCTACACTCAGGCTCTCAAGCCCTACCCTCAGCCTTTATAATTATAGGCTTACAAATCACTCAGATCCAATGGATCCTACAAGATAAAAATGTTTTACAAATATTGACTCTACAACTCAGAAATAAAAGAGGGGAGTTGAGAGTTTCTTTATGAGTTCTTGGAAGAACTCAGCTGGATCCAATCTGACTTAGCTTTCTTCAAAGCTTCTTGAGTAGAACTGAATAAGACTGAATCCTCCTGCAGTTGTTCCTTGAACTCTGCCACTTAAGATCCAGAATGTATCTGAATCCTTCTTCTCAGCCTAGTTCCAGAGGCTGATTTCTTGGATGGAGCCCTCTCTCTCCAACTTCTTAGATCTGCACTTGGACTGCAAGATCTTCTTGATTTGATAACTTGTTCTTCAACAATGCGATCCACTTGATCAACAATCTGAATCACTGAACAACTCTTCAATTCTGAACCACAGTTTCTGTAAACTGTAGGTGCCTATTTATAGGCCTTCTTCATGGTAACCGGCTGGTCCGGTCCATAACTGACTTCTGATATCTCTGACAGGTGCTGTAGACCGGCTGGAACGGCATCTGTCAAATCATCCAGTCATTTCTTGAAAATCTCTAACTGTCTGATAGTGTCGAGACTTTCTGTCTTTAAGTGTCGACACTTATAGTCCAAGTGTCGACACATGCTGTGTAAGTGTCGACACAAGTCTACAAGGTGTCGACACAACTTCTTGTATGTCTCGACACAGATTCTTCTTCATGTGTCGACACTGAAATTGAGTGTCGACACAAGTACTTGTTCTTCTAGCTTTTGCTAAATTCTTCTAAGTGTCGACACATCTCCTTTGTGTCGACACAACTTCTTGTGTTGTATCTGTTAAGTGTCGACACTGCTTCTTGGTGTCGACACATAGTCTTCTATGTTGATTCTTGCTGAGTGTCGACACAGCTCCTTGTGTCGACACTTGATTCTTCTGTTGAGACTTCAGCTGAGTGTCGACACATTCCTTTAGTGTCGACACTTGTACTTAGAATATTTTGGAAATAATTCTGTTCTTTGCTAAGTGTCGACACAGCTCCTTGTGTCGACACTTTTTTCAAGTGTTGAGTCTTCAGCTGTGTGTCGACACATTGTTCTGGGTGTCGACACATACTTCAAATGCTGACTCTTCTGTTGAGTGTCGACACATTGTGCTGGGTGTCGACACTTACTTCAAGTGCTGACTCTTCTGCTTAGTGTTGACACATTGTGTTGAGTGTCGACACATGTACTTAGTCTCTGCAGACTTTTGCTGAGTGTCGACACAACTCCAAGTGTCGACACTTTCTGGTGTAGACACAACTTAACTGGGTGTCGACACAGCTCCTTGTGTCGACACATTCTATCTGCACTTTTCTTCACTGAGTGTCGACACAGCTCCAAGTGTCGACACTTTCTGTCTGATGTCGACTCTGCATCCAGGTGTCGACACAATGACTCCAAGTGTCGACATTGCTTGTCTGGGTGTCGACACAAGTCTTCTTAAGTGTCGACACTTTCCCTCTGGGTGTCGACACATGGAATTAGAAACTTTTTGCTTCAGTCCAGTGATTTCTTAACCTGCACAAGTAAACTCAACATACATCAAATACATTATGATGTATATCATTGAGTTGGGTGAGGCTTCTTCAAATCAGGTACATTTGACCAATGTACCCAACATTTACGGGGAAGTTAGATGAATTGGATGAAAGCTAGAGAAGCAAATGTATAGTGTAGGTGTTGTTAAACCACCAAAAATCTTATAAGCCATGAAGATTAAAAATATTGGAAACACATCACTGATGAGTGTTAACCTAAATCCTGTGATGACATAGGAGAGCAGTCAAAAGAAGCTTGGACTACTTATCAAGTAGTTGTTCTCAGTGCTCGCCAATCTCTCGGGCGAACACTCTAGATTATTCGGGGATACCCCCTTGAAGCATGACAGTGTTCAGAATAGACTTTCAACAAGCGACCTTCAGATGGCTTCTCAGAATACAGTCAGGAGGCTCCAGTCTGGAGTACACGTAGACACTACAACCTAGCCTACATGGACTCTTCTTTTTTGTTCTAGTTCAGGCAGTGTCACACGATTTCGTGTGGTCTCTTCTTTAATATCTGCCGCTCGACTCTTCATGTACCTCGTGCGGGTGTGCATTTAATGACACAATTTATAAGGCATTAAAAGCCCGTGGGTTCGAGAACTGTCCACGCAGCCTACCCTCAAGTATAAAATGGGGACAAGAGGTGCTTGGTGAGGACATACAGACTTAGCCCAGAACTAGTCTAGTCGCTTGTATGGACACTAAGTCTAATCAAGATTTCTTTTTCTCTTCACGTTCGCTCAAATGTTATTGTAATCCTCCATTTCAATTAATCAAGAGGTCCGTTGCAAGAAGGGCATTCGCTACGGCGGATCAAATTGTTAGAAACCACGGTGGGGCCCATTTGAGGGGGGCACGTGACATCCAGATCCGTGGCCGACTGCAGTCGTGGCAGAGCATCCCCAACCAAATCTCCTGGGCGCGTGTGGGACCCTCGTCGGGTACATGAACCCAGATCACGCGGAATAAATTCCCAGGTAGGTTGTTGGGAGCCGGGATCGAACCCGGGACCTCCCCTTTATCAGGCTACTATCTCAAGACCTGATACCCAACTGCACTGCAGTGCAGTTGGGTATCAGGTCTTGAGATAGTAGCCTGATAAAGGGGAGGTCCCGGGTTCGATCCCGGCTCCCAACAACCTACCTGGGAATTTATTCCGCGTGATCTGGGTTCATGTACCCGACGAGGGTCCCACACGCGCCCAGGAGATTTGGTTGGGGATGCTCTGCCACGACTGCAGTCGGCCACGGATCTGGATGTCACGTGCCCCCCTCAAATGGGCCCCACCGTGGTTTCTAACAAAAGATGGCCATCTTTTGTTAGAAACCAGGCCGGGGGGTCCCACATATTTTGGGTAAAGGCCCCGGTCCTGGCCGACTGCAGTCGAACGGCACAGCATCCCCAACCAAATCTCCCGGGGGTAAATGCCCGGGTAGGTTGTTGAGGCCCGGGGCTTGATCCCGGGACCTCCTTTATAAGAGGCGCCTTAGCCAACCTCTCATACCCAACTGCACTGCAGTGCAGTTGGGTATGAGAGGTTGGCTAAGGCGCCTCTTATAAAGGAGGTCCCGGGATCAAGCCCCGGGCCTCAACAACCTACCCGGGCATTTACCCCCGGGAGATTTGGTTGGGGATGCTGTGCCGTTCGACTGCAGTCGGCCAGGACCGGGGCCTTTACCCAAAATGTGTGGGACCCCCCGGCCTGGTTTCTAACAAAAGATGGCCATCTTTTGTTAGAAACCACGGTGGGGCCCATTTGAGGGGGGCACGTGACATCCAGATCCGTGGCCGACTGCAGTCGTGGCAGAGCATCCCCAACCAAATCTCCCGGGGGTAAATGCCCGGGTAGGTTGTTGAGGCCCGGGGCTTGATCCCGGGACCTCCTTTATAAGAGGCGCCTTAGCCAACCTCTCATACCCAACTGCACTGCAAATATCCCCGCGGTCCTGTGGTTGGGGTTAGTCCCACATCGCCTGCAGCAGGCGATCCTTTGTGTTCATGTACCCCCGTCCCCCCTTACCATCACCTCGGGGTTTTGGGAAGATGTGTGGTGACGGGTGATTTCCACATGGTATCAGAGCCAGGTTGTCCTGCTGCGTGGGTGTTTTGAGATTATATTAGCCAGCAGGACACGTGTGTGTGGGACCGCATGTTTGGGCTTTCCCCATCGCGTTCCAGGTCTGGGTGTTGACCCCGGTGGGCCCCCTTGTGTGGCGGAATATCCCCGCGGTCCTGTGGTTGGGGTTAGTCCCACATCGCCTGCAGCAGGCGATCCTTTGTGTTCATGTACCCCCGTCCCCCCTTACCATCACCTCGGGGTTTTGGGAAGATGTGTGGTGACGGGTGATTTCCACACAAATCTGGTTTTCGCCGCTGCTAGTAGCACTTTCTTTTCTCTGTCTTACTATCCATGGGGACAATAACCAATCGCTTGTGGTCCACACTTTCCACTGCTGATCACCCTACCCAGGGATAGCGCACAGATAGTTTGTGATATTTTTTGGCACAAATAGAATTTTGCGTGGTGAGCGTGGAAACAAGTGATTTGAGAAATTGTCTTTGTCGTCTATAGTAGTAGTACTCCCCCCGCGACCTTCAAATCTCAACTAGCAGACGAATCCACTCTCATAGCATACGGAAAGATGCCAAAATGCGAGTATCCTGTCAGTTGAGCCTAATTCGACCGGCTGTTCAGCTTGGTCAATGAGTTAGTGACCAATTAGTGGGGAGGACATGCCACCAAGCACCCAGAAGAGCATGCGACTCCTACAAATTCGCCCCCAACCCAGGAGGATTTGGCCCATGTCCGCCTCCGACTCTTTTAAGAGGCTTCCTGACGTGGAAGGATTCTAGATTTTGAGGATCAGGTACCGGTCGAAGGGGCGGAGGTCTTCTCTCTGTTTGTCCCCGGGATCGTCGGGAAGATCACTACTAATGGCTTCCGAGAGCCCCGTGTCACAACCCGCATTTTCTCCGCATTTAACGATATATCAGAGTAAGAGAAAACGTGCGTCATGATGCCACGTCAGCAGGGGATAACTGCAGATGCTCAGGCAAAACTCTAACTTAACACTTTTATGAAAGATCTATAAGTTATTAAGAGAAAAATCCAGTTAAAGTTTATGAGGTTAGTCGTATCCCTCTGCTCAGTGGCTCATCTAGTCCACGAGAAAAAGATCATTATACGCAGTGGAAAATACTTTATTTACAGTATTAGACGTCCGACATGAGTATAAATATCCCTAGAGGATATCTCACGGTATGCAAGACTCTAAATTTATAATAGATATGAAAGTAGCTTTTATGACCGTTAAATATAGTGATTTAGATTTCAAACAAGGCATGTATGAAATAATAATAATAATTTTTATATTTTAAAATATATAACATGCAACCTAGCATAAATCCTTCCCAGAGAGTAAGTACGACCAACAAAAAGGTAAACTAGCAGCTAGCAAAGTAGTCAACATTCCAAAAGAAAACTATCAGTGAGCATCAACAACCTGACACAAACCCACTGAAAGTATGCATGTCTGAACTAAAATTGAAAACAACAAACTACCTCACGATAGTGAGGAAAACCACTGCAACAACTGCAGTCCACAAGCTACCACCCAACACAGCTGCTCCACCGGCTATAACCCTGAACCCGAGGCATTCAAGAAAGAACATCTCAGCAAAAAATTACAAGTGACAATGAAAATAAACAGGTAATAAGCAGAAAAAAGCAAGAAAGGGTTTACCAAACCCGACTATAAGAAAAACTGAAACCACAGCTGACTAGGAAAATAGAAAAAAAGTAAAGTAAAAAAATTGCAATAATGGAGTTAAAAGAAATTTGCACCAACCGCGGAACGAAACCATGCTTCGACAAAATCTGCAAGGAAACACATGAAATAGTATAAACTAGTCTGTAAGAAGAAAATGAACATAAAACAGCTTGAAATCATGAATCATTAACACTTGGTAAAAACAATCGGGTCAGTATCGGTGACCAAAACGTCCAAACCCGAGCTACAAGACCCAAACATCTCACAAAAAGGCTCTGCGGCGGTGGCCACCTAGCCCAACACAACCAAACAGTCCACAAAACAGAGACAAAACAAACCACTAAGTGTAATGATTCACAAACCGGCGTCCAGTTGGTGGTCCTTTATCCACAACCAACCTTCCTAGCCTAAGAAAACATCATACCCAAACACCCTAAACCAAACCCAAGTCTAAACCCAAATAAACACCTTAACAAGCCCTAATTTTACTCTAAGGACCATACACGATGAATCAGGCACAAATCGGGGAAAAAAATAAGTCCACGGAGAAAGCGTCGAGTCAACACGACGCCACGTTGATTGCTTTCAACGAACTCAACTCCAAGCCGGATACTCAGTGAATATGCCTTCACTCAACACCATGTTGAGTTCTCTCAGCGCACTCAATGCCAATCCAGCGATACTCGACGAATTCGTCGAGAATACTCGACGAATTTGACTTAGGCTCAAGATCACTTAACGCTCTCATTGTCAAGCCTAGTCCACTCAATGCCACGCCTTATACTCGACGAGCTTGATGCCAAACTAGCCTTACTCGATGAATTCGTCGAGAATACTCGGCGAATCTATCTTCACTCAACGCCACACCCGCCGATTCTCGATGAACGCGATGCTTAAATACTCGACGAAAATGACGTGACGAATCTAACCTTACTCGATGAATGATACATGACAAATTTGGACTTAAACTAATAAACCTATACTCGACGAAATTGATGTTACTCGACGAATTGCCACTTAGTCTGAATCCTTATATTCGACGAATTCCTGATGGTTTGCAAACCCTATAGTCGACGAAGCTTCCATCGTCTGTACACCACATTCAACAGATTCTTGGCCGAAACTTCTACTACTCTAAGGGTTCTTTCAAGACTAAGTTCAATACAACTACAACCTTCTACAAAGAATAAAGGAACAAAATGAAAAATAAGAAACAACTACAACGAGAAAATCGCCACTTACCTCAAGTCTTGGAAGAATCCACCTACTCCAACTCTCTACGGCAAGGATCGACCGCAAGAAGACCTAGGCAACGTTTCCTGAAACTTTTGGGGGAAGAAGGTGGTCAAAATCAAAAACCCTAACACACAAAAATCAGAGAAATGGGGAAAGCTTACCACGAACGCGTAGCTCTGGACAAGAGCTTTTCAAATCTCTAATCTATTGACAAAACCGACCACCGAATCGCTAGAAATCGCCGGCCAAAAGCAGACGGGAAACCGAACTCTTCTTCTCTCACGAAATTGATGATGACTCGATAGGGAAGACGATGAATAGGGTTTTGACGCAACCCTTTATAGCCGATTATATATATATAAATAGTTATAATATTATATTACAATTAACAATAAATAACTCCAAAACGACCCGAATTCAAACTTATTGGGAATCTTATGATAATCGCACCGTAGCTAAATACCAACGCTACGAAACCAATGGAGAAGTCGAAATCAAAATCTGACAAACCAAACCCAGGAAAAACGCAACCTGATGGCCCGCAAACAGACTCTTATTGTGGTTGGTTCGATGAGTCGATTGTCACGGGCTTGCTAAGGTAGACAAGTGAGCCTATCGCAAGTAGTACTCGATATTCGGGAGAATACCAAGGTCGTATTGTTCTCGGGGTCGGGTTGATTATTCTTACTCATCCAGGAGGACTATTATTTTACTGAAAGTAAGGCAGAGATTTTAATTAGCTAAAGAAAAGAAAGTGCGAAAACGATTTATAAAAATTCGATGAAGGGTTAACGCTCGGCATCGAATCGGATTAAGACTAAAATGACTTTTAATAATAATTGAACTTAGTTTTCAAATTAATAAAAGACAACTTGGCCGTGGAGATTCCACAGATATGAGCTCACCTAGCTATAGGGATATCGCTCACCTGAACGCTAAGACTATTCGACCGAACGTTAGTCCGACGAAGGATTCCTCTTAACGCCCGCTTTACGCTAAGAACCCCGCTATTGGGTGGGGAACCCAATCCGGAAGAATTACACGTGTCCTCTTTCGAGGGTATGCACACAACTCTCTTTACCCTGGGATGATCTGTCCATACGCACGGCCTCTCGGCTTGCTAGTGTATGGATAACGGAAATAGGGCCCACAGATCGATTTGTGCTCCTACGCGTCGTTAACCCGGGGTAAACCTTAAGTCCTAAAATTAAAGTGAAAATTAAGAACTTTAATTATTTCAAATCATTTTTAATGTCCTAATGCTCTTCGATGCCGAGGCTAATAACGATTAGCCACACATCGGTATGGGGACGGCTTTATAATTTGATGAGGCGCGAGTTCGTAATTAAACGCTAAATGATTATAAAATCGAAGAAGACATGAAAATAACAAACATTTAGAAAACAGAAAAGTTAGCTAAAAAGAGAACTCACACACACTTCAAATTATAAATAAACAAAAAAAAACTAAGTTACAAAACAAGAAAAATTACAAGTCTTACTCAAACGAGTAGGCGGGAAATAAGGGCGCGCCATTTAACTCTTAACGAGTAGGCGGAAAAGAAAAAAAGGAAAATTGCAAGTCCTACTCAAACGAGTAGACTGGAAATAAAAGCACGCCATTTAACTCTTAACGAGTGGACGGAAATAAATGCGCACACACACACACACTCTACGCGAATTAAAAGAAAGCAATAAAACTATCTCCTACACACAACACACTCTACATAATTGAAGAAAGCGATAAAGGAAAGCATGAAAATTTATCTCCTACACACACACTCTACATAATTTGAAGAAAGCAATAAAAGAAAGCATAAAAATTTATCTCCTACACACACACACTCTACATGAAAATTAAAAAGAACAAAATGAAAACCTAACTCATACGCTCACACACACAAACTAAAAACAAAATGAAAGTTACCTAAAAATTAAAACAACTACTTTTTATACTTAGGTTTTACCAAAAACACATAAAAAAACAAATAAAAATTAAAAGAACAAAAAGTTTTTCAAAACTAAGCAAAAACCAAAGTTCTTTAAAAATTAAAATTACAAGTTTTTCATTCTTATGAGTTCATAAAAGTGATAAAAAAGGTGAAATGAAATTTAAAAGAACAAAAAGGTTTTACAATCCTAAAAAAAAACTAAGTAAAAAAAAGAACAAAATCACTTTTAAAATCTCTTTTACAAATACATAAGAATGAAAACATTAAACTCTAAGAAAAGGACATGGTGAAAAAGAGAAAAGCTTAGCATACCACATTTAATTTGGAAATAAAAATCTACTACAAAAACTAACATGAAGACTAGTTAAAAACATGAATAATGAGCGTGTTACACTCATATACACAAACACACTTTTCATAAAAGAGAAGAACAAAGATGAACAAAGAGATAAAATGAGGAAGAAAGTGAGCACACAAGTTCATTCCAAAGCCATTTAAGAAGAGAAAAACAAACATATTTTATTGATGAAAATAAACTATTACAAAGCTAATACAAAGTTAATACAAAAATAAAGAGAAAGGAGGAGAAAGTTCTCCTTACATGGCAAAGGAATCCACGGATGCACCCCAGAAAACACACAAAATTTGGCTCAAAAAGTGAACCATTGGCCCTTACAGAAATGGGCAATTTATAGGAAAAAAAATCCAAGTACACGCCCGCCGACACGAGCGTGTCGGGGGGGGGGGGGGGGGGGGGGGGGGCGTGTCAGCACTGTGCGTGATGTGTTCCAGCGATTTGACGGCATAGTTGAATTCGGGCTGGACACGTGTCGGTCACGTGTCAGTCACGCCCCAGGTCACGGGCGTGATGCTGGGCGTGTCGGGGAGGTAGAACTGGGCGCAGGTTACATTGAAATGTCGCCGCGCGGGACTTGTCGGCCAGGTGGAGGAGTACACGTGTCGGTCACGCCCGTGTATCTGTCTACACGGGGCGTGTCGGGTTGCTCGACGATCGTCGAGAGCGGAACGTCGAGCTGGAGTGTCACGGCCACGGTCATGGGGCGTGTCAAATGACATGGGCGTGACCCCAGGCATGACTAACTTTTCTCTTCAAAAATAGCGGCTTTCCACGGGTTTGACGTGTCACGCCTTGGTCACGGGTGTGACCCAATGTACACGGGCATGACATGTCAAAATTTTGACTTTTTCCTGAAAATTTCAGAAATCAAAATTATGGTTATGTTAGGTAAATATTTACAAAAAGGAGCAATTTATTAAATGAAACTAACTAAAAGAAGCAAGACTAAACTAAAATATCATAATAAAAACATAGAAAAAATGCGTATAATTACAACTTATCAAATACCCCCATACTTAAGCTTTTGCTATTCCAGAGCAAAAGTTTGAGGTGGACTTATAAGGAATAGAAAAAACTCTAAGTTTAGCTACTGCTTAATCAATTATAAGGGAGATCTAAATAAATATACAGGGTGTAAGAGTTAAGTCCTAAAATTATGTAGATGATTTAAATAGCGCAAAAGTTTTGGCCAAAAGACTTTTTGATGTAATCAAATAGAAAGCAATAATTGTAATTGTTAGATTAACAAATATAGTTTGGAATTATATGAACTTTAGCTTATAGTAGTTTTACTGGAAATGATGTTATTTACAAATTATGCTCTCAAAAAGATTTTTGAATTAATTCTAGAATCGTGAAATTGGCTAAGGGGGTTGGTGTTGGTTTATGAAGAGGGTTTTGATATTGAGGTGAGGTGATTTTTTCTCGAACCTCCATTTTTTTCTTTTGGATTATTAGAAAAATGAAATCTTATTTTCCTAATATCATTTTTTAACTTCATATTAAAATTGACCCAATGTATATGTGTAGGAGTAATGAATTTTATCCTCTTACTCCGTAACATACAATCTTTTTAAATTATTGGGTTCCTATGTTTACAGAACGAAATCTTATTCTCATTGACATAGGATTTTTTAGGGATACAAATTTTATCATGCCAAGTAGGTCATGATAAATAAGGGAAGAAAAGAAAACTAGATATTTAATTAAAACAAAATTTTGATAGCAACCTTAGTAAATTGTACGTTCCAATTTTTCAGAAAGCTAAAAGTAAACATAATTGAATTCTATAATCGTTATTTTCTAACATAGTACACGTGCTCCTATCAATGAAAAATTAGAAGTAGTGCATAAAACGAGTTCTATATTTTTAACAAAGCATAATGAATTCTTTAAAACTTAACCCCGACTATTTAAAATTTTCATTCAATAATTAACAAACAAATAGCAAACAGAGAATTAATAAAATTCACATATAAATAAACTCAAAACAGAATTTTTGGATAGCAAGAAGATTAAGAATGATATATTTGATTTATTTGTTTCAAAATATTTTTTTTATTTTATAGTTTTTATCATCATTTTTTTGTGTGTTTTTAATTTATTATCTTTTTTTTGAATTTTTATTTTGTTTTACTCAATTTTTTTGAATTTTTGAACTATTATCTTTTAATTAAATTTTTTTGGTTTTTATGCTTATGTCTTTAATATATACACATACATACTAAAGATGCATAAAAAATTTTTTTAGATTTTTAAGTTTTGAAATTTTTTTTGTATTTTTTTTAAGAAAATTTTCATTCTATTTACAAAGATTGGGAGAAAAAGAAAAGTTATTTACAAGAATGAGAGGGAAAAGGAAGGGGGAGAGACAAGAGTATTTACATAAAAATATTTACAAAGAAAAATTTTTACAAAGTGAAACTAAATATTTTTTTGTTTTATAAATTTTTTGGAATTTTTTATATATATTTGTTTGGGATTTTTGTTGTTTTTAATTTTTCTCGAATTTTTGTTTTCAAGGATATTTACAAAAATATTTACAAAATGAAACTAAATTTTTTTTTTGGGATTTTACTTTTATAATTTTTTTGGAATTTTTGTAATAAAATGAAAGGAAAAGAAAATTTTTTGGATTTTTCATTTTTAAGTTTTTTTGTTTGTTTTTTTCATTTTGAAATGCAGAAAAATAGAAGTGCAGAAAGTAAAGCACGAAAATACCCCCATACTTAATTCCAATATTGTCCCCAATGTTGTAACGTAAGTATGCAGAACAAACAGGAAATGCAATAAGTACAAAAAAAAGAGAGGGGGGGGGGG
Organism: Platanthera guangdongensis; assembly: GCA_039583875.1. Lineage (NCBI taxonomy): Eukaryota > Viridiplantae > Streptophyta > Magnoliopsida > Asparagales > Orchidaceae > Platanthera > Platanthera guangdongensis. The sequence goes on from CM077151.1 coordinate 136,478,328, forward strand.
GGGGTAGAAGCTTCCCTGAAACGCGTTTGGGGAGTAAGCGCCGATTAGAAACCCTGCGTTTATTGGAAAAAGCAGCAAACATAATTAGGAAAGAGCGAAAAAGATAAGCGAGGGGTGCCTCCCAAGAGCGCTTTGTTTATAGTCGTGTAGCTTGACTATTTTGGCGAGTTTATAATGTGGAGGAAAGTTATGGTTTCATTAAAACTGATCACTGGATCGCCCGCTATATAAGACTTTAACCAATGACCGTTTACTTTAAACAAACCTTTTTCCGGGTGGGACCGTACTGGAAAAACTTCTTCAACTAGGAAGGGACTGGGTCATCTAGATTTTAGTTTACCCGGAAAAAAGCCTAAGACGTGAATTGTAAAGAAGGACAAGATCGCCCGGAGAAAATAATTTTGGGGACTTGATTTTTCTATCGTGATATAACTTAGAATGCTCCTTATAGAACTTATTGCTCTCGTAAGCGTTTGCACGCCATTCATCAAGCTCGTTTAGTTGCAGTTTTCTATTCTGAGCGGCTAAGGTTGAGTCGAGGTTTAAAAATTTTAATGCCCAAAGAGCGCGATGCTCTAGTTCTACGGGTAAATGACACGCTTTGCCATAGACTAGCCGGAACGGCGTAGAACCAATTGCGGTTTTGTATGCCGTCTGATACGCCCACAACGCATCGTCGAGTTTAACGGACCAATCTTTCCTATTTAGTGAAACAATTTTCTCTAATATTCGCTTAATCTCTCGATTAACTACCTCTACTTGGCCACAAGTTTGCGGGTGGTAGGGGGTGGCGAGTTTATGCATGACTCCGTATTTAGCTAACATCTTAGCCATAAGAGCGTTACAAAAATGCGTTCTCCTATCACTAACAATTACTCGAGGCGTGCCGAAGCGAGAAAATAATTTTTTTAAGAAATGTAACGACAACTCGCGCATCATTGGTGGGGAGAGCTTGCGCTTCCACCCACCTCTATACGTAGTCGACCACCACTAAAATATACATATTTTTGAAAGAGGGAGGTAGGGGGCCAACAAAATCTATGCCCCATAAATCGAAGACTTTGCATTCTAAAAACAAGTTTTGGGGCATCTCGTCGCGACGAGAGATGTTACCCGACCGTTGACAGCTATCGCATGCGCGCACGAAAGTGTGCGCGTCTTTGAAGAGAGTGGGCCAAAAGTAGCCTGCCTCTAGCACCTTCCGAGCGGTCCGGTTGGCTTGATAATGCCCACCGGCTGGACCCTCGTGGCAGTGCTTAAGAATTTGCAAGCACTCCATACCCGCAACGCATCTTTGGACCGCTTGGTCCGCGCAGATAAGAAAAAGAAATGGGTCCTCCCAAAAGAAATTTTTCAAATCAGAAAAGAATTTCTTCTTTTGATGACTTGAAAACTCTTTAGGAAGCACCCGCGCTACTAGGTAATTTGCAAAATCTGCGAACCAAGGCGAAGATGATGAAGAATTATGAATGGCAAGGAGGCATTCCTCGGGGAATCTGTCATTTATTTCATATTCGACGAGCGCTTCCGCACCCGGATTTTCTAAGCGGGAGAGGTGGTCTGCCGCTAGATGTTTCGCACCCCTCTTATCTCGGATCTCCAAATCAAACTCTTGTAGGAAGAGAATCCATCGAAGAAGGCGAGGCTTCGTATCATTTTTAGCTAATAAATATTTAAGAGTGGAGTGATCGGTAAATACGATAACTTTAGATAGTGTTATATACGAGCGAAACTTATCAAAAGCGAAGATGACGACTAAGAGTTCCTTTTCCGTTGTCGTGTAATTTACTTGTGCGGAAGTGAGCATCTTGCTAGCGTAATAAATAGGATGAAAATGTTTTTCTACGCGTTGGCCAAGAACGGCACCTAAGGCAATATCACTAGCGTCGCACATAATTTCGAACGAAAGGGACCAATTAGGGGCCACTAAAATTGGTGAGGTGATAAATTTTTGTTTTATTAAATTAAAAGCGGACTCGCATTCGCTACTAAATATGAAACGTGATTCCTTTTCCAAGAGGTGAGTTAGCGTCTTTGTTATTTTTGAAAAATCTTGAATAAAACATCGGTAAAAGCCCGCATGGCCTAAGAAACTCCTAATAGATTTTACGTTTGTTGGTTGAGGAAGTTTTTCTATGATATCTATCTTGGCCTTATCCACCTCTATCCCCTTAGATGAAATCATATGGCCGAGGACCAAACCTCCTCGAACCATAAAATTGCATTTTTCCCAATTTAAAACAAGGCTTGTGTCCTCGCACCGTTGAAGGACACAATCTAGATTGTGAAGGCAATCAGGAAAAGAGCGTCCGAAAACAGAAAAGTCATCCATAAAGCCTTCCATAATGTCTTCTACTAGCTCGCCAAAGATCGCTAGCATACATCTTTGGAATGTAGCCGGCGCATTGCAGAGTCCAAATGGCATTCTTCGGTAAGCGAAGGTGCCAAACAGGCAAGTAAAAGTTGTTTTCTCTTGATCATCGGGGGAAATGGGGATTTGGAAAAATCCCGATAAACCATCAAGAAAACAATAATATGGATGACCGGATAAGCGCTCTAAAATCTGGTCCAGAAACGGTAGTGGGAAATGGTCCTTGCAGGTGGCATCATTAAGTTTTCTATAATCGATGCACACTCGCCAACCCGTAACAGTACGAGTTGGGACGAGCTCATTATGCTCAATCTCCACTACGGTTAGACCGCCCTTCTTGGGAACGACATGCACGGGACTAACCCATGCACTGTCCAAAATTGGGTAGATAATCCCCGCATCTAATAACTTAATAATCTCGGCTTTAACGACGTCTTTCATGTTTGGGTTAAGCCGACGTTGCGGCTGAATCGTTTTGCGGCAATTATCGTTAAGAAATATCTTATGGGTGCAGAAGGAGGGGCTAATCCCCTTTAAGTCAGAGATTTGCCACGCAATTGCGTGGCGATGTTTATATAAAACTTCCAATAAATCAGAAGTCTCTGAATCACTCAAGTCTGAATAAATAATAACGGGAAGCGTATCGCCTTTTCCCAAAAAAACGTATTTGAGTGATGCAGGTAAGGGTTTGAGGTCTAGGATGGGCGGTTCTTCTAGGGAGGTTTTAATTCCGATGTCTTTCTTACCAATTGGTTCGAAAGGTAAGTCTAAAGAGGTATCCTCATCGCATTGAAAATTTTCGAGCGCATAAATATCGTCATTTAAAAATACGGACTCGAAAACGGGAGAAGAACGATCTCCAAAAAAGGTATCTAAAGAATAGCAGAAATCGTCGCTCGATGACAAATTGTCAATCGAGGGATTAATAGAGAAAGTAACTTGATCATCGCCTACTCGGAGGAGAAGACTACCATTACTAACATCTATTAGTGCGCGGGAGGTGGCTAGAAAAGGGCGACCGAGTATTATTGGTACCTCGACGTCCTCCGCGATGTCTAAGATGACGAAGTCTACCGGAAAGGTAAACTTATATACTCTGACAAAGACGTCCTCCACTACCCCGATAGGGAACTTAACCGAGCGATCCGCTAATTGGATGCGCATATTCGTAGGACTAGGAGTACCCAAACCTAAACGTTGAAAGAGCGAGAACGGCATCAAATTAATGCTAGCCCCTAAATCAGCTAAGGCGTATTTTACAAATATATCGCCAAAAAGGCACGGGATGGAAAACCGTCCCGGGTCATTTTGTTTTGTGGGCAATTTATTAGTAAGGGCCGCCGATCTGACAACGTTAAGAGATACATGCGAAATATCCTCTAATTTATGTTTATTAGAAAGTAATTTTTTTAAAAATTTCGCATATTTGGGCATTTGCGAGATAGCCTCGTAAAAAGGAACATTAATATGAATTTGTTTTAATAATAAAATAAATTTTTCGTATTGCGCGTCCTTACGCTCGTTATCTAATTTATGCGGATACGGTAAAGCCTTATTTAAAATAATTTTTTCGTTTAAATTCGGTAAAGGTAACACAGACGAAGAAGAGGGAAGAGGGGTCAGAGGTGAAATATGTACCTGTGGATCGATCCGTTTTGGATCGATCACCTCCTTTCGCTACGGAGGGTTATAGCGTTGGCGTTCTCCCACGGATTAGGCTTCGTGTTTCCCGGCAGTGCCCCGAGCGCGCGCTCGGACATCATCCTCGCCAGCTGTCCAACCTGTTGTTCAAGTGTTTTTAGCGATCCGGTGATGTTTCGGATATTTGACTCGTTGGACGCAATATACTTCGAAAAATTTTCCTCCATCGGGGAGGGTTTTGGAAGAGGAGGAGGCGGCAGAAATCCGGGCACATAAGAAATAGGGGGACGCTGAGCATTGTTCGGGTTGCTCCAAGAGAAATTTGGGTGATTCCTCCAACCCGGATTATAGTTATTACTATAAGGGTTGTTGTTGGGGTTGAAGGAAGGACGACCTGAATTTCCCATGAAATCCACGAATTCTTCAGCCACGCAGACATTAGGAGGAATAAAACAAGACGGAGTGGAGGAGGCAGCCGACACCTCCGCCACCTTCTTTGTTAACCTTTCAACTTGAAGGGTTAAGAGAGCAGTGGCATCCACTTCAAAAAGGCCAGCCGCCGGTTTTGGGCGTCCCCGCGGGACGTTCCATTGATAGGCGTTCATAGCCATCTCTTCAAATAAAGCCTGGGCGGCCTCGGGGGTTTTGTTATTCAAGGTACCCCTGGCAGCCGCGTCAATCATTTGACGCGTCTGAAAGTTAAGGCCGTTATAAAAAATTTGTACCTGCAACCATGTTGGCAGCACGTGGTGCGGGCACCGGCGGAGGAACTCCTTAAACCGTTCCCAAGTCTCATAAAGAGACTCGGGTTCGTTTTGCACAAACGAAGAAATGTCCGCGCGCAACTTTGCAGTTTTTGCGGGCGGAAAGTACTTCGTTAGGAACCGCTCCGTCAACTCAGCCTACGTGGTGATACATTCTCATGGGAGGTAATTCAACCATGCCTTAGCTTTGGACTTATGGGAAAAAGGAAATAAGCGAATGACGTCATCAATTTTGAAGGTGTCGCATATTTCCAAAAAGTTGGACAAGTAGTCATACTGGTCCTCATCCGGCAGTCCATCGAACTGCACGACGTTTTATACCATTTGAATGACACTTGATTTTATTTCAAAATTATTATTCGCCACCTTAGGGAGAGCAATACTAGACCCAATATCGTCCAAATTCGGTCGGGCGTAATAAGACATTGTTCGCTCGGCGACCGCGTTCGGATTAGGGTCGGCCATTACTACGACAAAGGGTTCGCCGATAGATTCTTCGGGGTCTAAAGAAGGAATTCGGCGTTGAGATCGAATATGCGCAAGGGAACGTTCGATCTCAGGGTCGAAGTCAAAATCTTCAGACTCAGAGGGTTGTCCACGGGTCATACACCCTAAAAAAATTAAAAATGAAAGAAACTTTTTTGTTTTTTTGGTTTTTGTTTGTTTTTTTAGAAAATAAGTAAAAGTAATACACTCCGGAATTCAGAATAACAACTCAAAAGAGTTCCCCGGCAACGACGCCAAAAACTTGATGGCCCGCGAACAGACTCTTATTGTGGTTGGTTCGATGAGTCGATTGTCGCGGGCTTGCTAAGGTAGACAAGTGCACCTATCGCAAGTAGTACTCGATATTCGGGAGAATACCGAGGTCGTATTGTTCTCGGGGTCGGGTTGATTATTCTTACTCCTCTAGGAGCACTATTATTTTACTGAAAGTAAGGCGAAGATTTTAATTAGCTAAAGAAAAGAAAGTGCGAAAACGATTTATAAAAATTCGATGAAGGGTTAACGCTCGGCATCGAATCGGATTAAGACTAAAATGACTTTTAATAATAATTGAACTTAGTTTTCAAATTAATAAAAGGCAACTTGGTCGTGGAGGTTCCACAGATATGAGCTCACCTAGCTATAGGGATATCGCTCACTTGAACGCTGACACTATTCGACCGAACGTTAGTCTGACGAAGGATTCCTCTTAACGCCCGCTTTACGCTAAGAACCCCACTATTGGGCGGGGAACCCAATTCGGAAGAATTACGCTTGTCCTCTTTCGAGGGTATGCACGCAACTCTCTTTACCCAGGGGTGATCTGTCCATACGCATGACCTCTCGGCTAGCAAGTGTATGGATAACGGAAATAGGGCCCACACATTGATTTGTGGTCCTACGCGTCGTTAATCCGGGGTAAACCTTAAGTCTTAAAATTAAAGTGAAAATTAAGAACTTTAATTATTTCAAATCATTTTTTTTATGTCCCAATGCTCTTCGATGTCGAGGCTAATAACGATTAGCCACACATCGGTATGGGGATGTCTTTATAATTTGATGAGGCGCGAGTTCGTAATTAAACGCTAAATGATTATAAGAAGAAGACATGAAAATAACAAACATTTAGAAAACAGAAAAGTTAGCTAAAAAGAGAACTCACACACACTTCAAATTATAAATAAACAAATAAAACTAAGTTACAAAAAAAGAAAAATTACAAGTCCTACTTAAACGAGTAGGCGGGAAATAAGGGCGCGCCATTTAACTCTTAACGAGTAGCCGGAAAAGAATAAAAGGAAAATTGCAAGTCCTACTCAAACGAGTAGGCGGGAAATAAAAGCACGCTATTTAACTCTTAATGAGTGGGTGGAAATAAATGTGCACACACACACACACACTCTACACGAATTAAAAGAAAGCAATAAAACTATCTCATACACACAACGCACTCTACATAATTGAAGAAAGCGATAAAGGAAAGCATGAAAATTTATCTCCTACACACACACTCTACATAATTTGAAGAAAGCAATAAAAGAAAGCATGAAAATTTATCTCTTACACACACACACTCTACATGAAAATTAAAAAGAACAAAATGAAAACCTAACTCATACACTCACACACACAAACTAAGCAAAAACCAAAGTTCTTTAAAAATTAAAATTACAAGTTTTTCATTCTTATGAGTTCATAAAAGTGATAAAAAAGGTGAAATAAAATTTAAAAGAACAAAAAGGTTTTACAATCCTAAAAAAAGCTAAGTAAAAAAAAAGAACAAAATCACTTTTAAAATCTCCTTTACAAATACATAAGAATGAAAACATTAAGCTCTAAGAAAAGGACATGGTGAAAAAGAGAAAAGCTTAGCATACCACATTTAATTTGGAAATAAAAATCTACTACAAAAACTAACATGAAGACTAGTTAAAAACATGAATAATGAACATGTTACACTCATATACACACACACACACTTTTCAAAAAAGAGAAATATAAAGATGAACAAAGAGATAAAATGAGGAAGAAAGTGAGCACACAAGTTCATTCCAAAGCCATTTAAGAAGAGAAAAACAAACATATTTTATTGATGAAAATAAACTATTACAAAGCTAATACAAAGTTAATACAAAAATAAAGAGAAAGGAGGAGAAAGTTCTCCTTACATGGCAAAGGAATCCACGGATGCACCCCACAAAACACACAAAATTTGGCTAAAACCCTTGGCCCTTACAGAAATGGGAAATTTATAGGAAAAAAACCCCAAGTACACGCCCGCCGACACGGGCGTGTCGGGGGGGGGGGGGGGGGGGAGTGTCAGCACTGTGCGCGATGTGATCCGGCAATTTGACAGCATAGTTGACTTCGGGCTGGACACGTGTCGGTCACGCGGTGGTCACGCCCCAGGTCACGGGCGTGACGCTGGGCGTGTCGGGGAGGTAGACCTGGGCGCGGGTTGCGTTGAAATGTCGTCGTGCGGGTCTTGTCGGCCAGGTGGAGGAGTACATGTGTCGGTCATGCCCGTGTATCTGTCTACACGGGGCGTGCCGGGTTGCTCGACGATCGTCGAGAGCAGAACGTCGAGCTGGAGTGTCACGGCCACGGTCACGGGGCGTGTCAAATGACACGGGCGTGACCCCGGACGTGACTAACTTTTCTCTTCAAAAACAATGGCTTTCCACGGGTTTGACATGTCACGCCTTGGTCACGGGCGTGACCCAATGTACACGGGCGTGACATGTCAAAATTTTGACTTTTTCCTGAAAATTTCAGAAATCAAAATTATGGTTATGTTAGGTAAATATTTACAAAAAGGAGCAATTTATTAAATGAAACTAACTAAAAGAAGCAAGACTAAACTAAAATATCATAATAAAAACATAGAAAAAATGCGTATAATTACAACTTATCACAACCCGAAGATAAAACGCAACCACATCCATATAAAAAGCTCCAACGAGTCACCAAAATAGACCCAGCTCGCAAGGGAAGGTGCACAACCAAGCCAAAACCAACCACATAGGAAAACCCATTGAGCAAACTGAAAGTGAGCTGTTAGATTAGGAATACTCTAGAGGGGGGGGGGGTGAATAGAGTATTCAGAGTTTACAAAATTTTCTTCTGAATTTAATCTAGTGCAGGAACAAAATTAAAACAGTAATCCTAACAAACAGCCACAGCACAAAAACAAATGAAATGAGCAATCCAGACAACACAAGAATTTATAGTGGTTCCCCTAAACTTGGGTACATCCACTCTTCTACCACCATGGTAGGAATCCACTCAGATTTTTGATCAGGTGCCCGACACCAATGAGCTTTTGTTCAGGTGCTCAAAAACCAAACCTCAAGTCTTTTGGAAGGAGACTTGTGAACCAGAATAATTTTGAAGTGAATTAAAACCCTGTACAGAGGTGGGGATGAGAGAGTGATGAAAGTCTTCTTTTCTCAATCACAATGAGAAAACTATGTGGATTCAGAGATGTTGTCAAAGCTCCCCCTGAGATGTAAAAGGGTTCAGGCTGGGAAGCTTTGCACAGGGTGAGTAGGCCTTCAATATGCAGCCTTGATCAGCTGTTCAGGAACTTCTTTGACAGATAGTGATTTAGTTGGCCTTTGAAGTATCTTGGAGTCTTGAAGACACAAGACTCTTGATTTTGATTAGGTGTTCTTCTTCTTCAGATAGCTGATGATCTTCAGGAATATGGCTTCTTGTTGTATCAGAATTCTATATTGACAGACAACAATGAATCTCTTGTTCCAGACTGACTATTTTCTGTATTGTGTATCTTGTTCTGTCTGTCTGTCTTTTTGCCTGTCTTTTGAAATTTTGAAATCTTCTACAATCAATGCTGACGGCCTTGAGAATAAACGACATTGAATTATTTCCCCAACTGTCCCATGGAAAAATGGCAGGCAATAATCCTGGAGAAGACCTTAATCAATGCTCTGTCTAACGGTTATATTCCAGAGAATATTTGAGCATTAATTACTCAGGAATTATTGTAGTAGAATGGGGACAGAAGGATGGAAAAATGACTAAGTCTGGATTCGTCGAACTGATAGCAGAAATCATCCAGCTGAGTCCACAGTTCTTCGAGCTGAGTTGCTGAGTTTGTCGACCAGATGACTTCTGTTCGTCGAGCTGAGTTCCAAGATCGTCGAGCTAAAGCAGAAAACTGCATTATCCAGCTTGCTTATTCTGTGTCTCAAGTTTGTTGAGCTGAGATTGTAACTTCGTCGACTGGAGATGATTCTGGACTTGGAATAATTTCAGATGCTTCTGGATGAAAGTGTTGAAGTGAAGTATCCAGAATTTGTCGAACTAAGAATTGGTTTCGTCGAGCTGAGGACCACTTAACTGTTGCTGGATAACTCTAGCTATTGTGGTCACAGTTCGTCGAGCTAAGAATCAAGTTCGTCGACCAAAGTCTGACTCTGGACTTAGAATAAAGTGTTGTTTTCTGATCTTGAAGCGTCGAAGTATAGTGTCCAAAGTTCGTCGACCTGAGTACCAAGTTCGTCGAGCTCAGCTCAGAGAATTTACTATGAGATCGTCGAGCTGAGCACGACTATCGTCGACCTGAGTTCGATGAACGTCGAACTCATTTTACTTGGTCTTTATAAAAACTCTAAGTCTTGAGTCTCTGGCAGTCTTATTGATAGTTGGTCCATGCAGTATTGCTTCTAAGGACTTGGCCTAGACTCTAGGACACAACCATGACCTTATCTATACATTGTAGGTCATATGATCCTAAGTTAGTGAACCTAGCCCAAATCTTACTAGGGATCCAACAATCTCCCCATATTTGGGTGAGGTCACTAATTACAGACTCATACTCAAACTAAAAATAAACAAAGCAGAAAAAGCATATATCTGGCAGAGATCAAGAACATATGCAGCAGATATATATATATACAAGCTTTGTTCAGAATATATAGCAGTTATAGATAATTGTAGAAAACAAAAGAGTTCAAAATTTACTTCTTCTGTTTCTTTTCCTTTGGCATTTCTTGCTTGCTCTTCTCTCTAGGCTTTGTAAACACAATCTCTCTGTTTGGATCTGAAGCTTGCACTTTTGTCATAGTCATATCAGTAGCCCCTATAATCTTCAAAGATGTATCCCTGGGGACAACTGCTTCTGGGTGCAACTTCATGTAGTCATCTACATTGAAAAATTTGTTTGCTTTCTCAAACCTTTTCAGCTCTTCTTTCCTGTACTTAGACATTGTGGAATATTCAGAAGGATCCTTTCCTTAAGCTTTGGCTTTGTTAATCATAGAAAGGCCTACTAGTTCCTGGAATCTGGCCATTCTAGCAGTAGTAGCTGTTTCTGGATCTCCAAAAGGAACAGGAGGACAAGATGGTCTTTTAGAACATTCAGCTTTCTGATCTGCCGAGAATGTTTGCTGTTGTAGTTGATGTTGTTGCTATGGTTGATCCTGCAATTGATGTTGCTTGCCTGAAGAGTAATGCCTATGCTGACTGCTTTCAGAAGATGATCTCCCATGGTGTCTCTGATATGTTTGAATAGGGGCAGATCTTTGAGAAGTTGTGCCTGAAGCACCAGCAGCTGGAGGAGGTGGATCTTTTTTGAATCTTTGAACTGGAGGAGGAGAGTACCTTCTACTTCTCTTCCTATCTTTTTGTTCATTTTTGGATAGTCACATCCAAGCTGACATCCCTTTGTATGGAGTTATCTTTTGGAGAATATAATAGGGAGTGTCATTGTTTAGATTTGGCTTTGGAGCAAGAGGAGGAGGAGCTTTTCTTTTCTTGGAAACTGGCTTCCTCTTGGGCTCATCATCAGAATCATCATCCTCATCCTCATCATCATCATCAGATCTCTGAGGGTTATCATATAAATCATTTAAAGCTTTTAGAGCCTCAACAGAAATGATAGGCTTTTCAGGTAGAAATGGAGCTTGAGCAAGAACTTCAACAGCAACTGGAGGAGAAGCCACGGGAGAAGCTGGAGAACTAATTCTGATAGTGCTTTCAGCAGCTGCCTTTTCTTCTTCTTCAATATCAGCCAGGATCAAGTCATCCAGATCTAGCTTTGGAGAGTCATCCATGATATAACTGGGTGCATAAGACATTGCTGGGGAAGCTGGAATGACTATGGTCTTAGGAACAACAAAACTGTCACTAAGTTGCTTTGCAACTTGAGGACTTACTGGGGAAGTATATGGTACAATAGCCAAGAATGGCTTAGTATACTCTACTGCAGGACATCTCAACAATGCAATATCAAAATGCTTTAACAAATTATCTAAATTTACTGTGGGATTAATGATGAAATCAGCACCAGTAATAATGTCCTCTGGTATTTACTCTTCTAAGTCCATGTCAGTATCAATGAATTGAATTAAATCAATTAAATCTATATCAGTATAATCTGTATCAACTACTGCTGCTGTTGCCACCTCTGTCACTGCTGGAGCTAGAGCTGCTGCTTGAACTGTTGTTGCTGCTGTTGCTGTTGGAGCTGCTGCAGTTTCTTCATCAAGCATCTCCCCCTGCCTAGTTTCAGTAAAAACTGGAGCTAGGCCCCTAAATGGAGAGGGGCAGCAGTGAAGGTAGAGAGTTGAGCAGAAAGAGTGGAGATAGAAGTAGCAAGAGGTATAAAGGCCTCTGCTATAAGTGATTTGAGTAGAGGAGTGATGAGAGTAATTACAGAGGAGATGGTGGAGGGATCCAGAGGTAGAGTAGCAGATGGATCAGTAGAATGTTGGGTGGAGACATTTGGAGGGATGGTAGATGTTGGAGATGATGGAGGGATAACATCTAGCATGTGTGAATCTGGAGGGGAGGGAGAGTTGAGGGGGGAAGTCAGAAGATCAAAAGTTGGAATGTAGGATAGATGAGGTGGAAGAGGAGATGATGGTGGTGTTGGGGCTGATAAATCATTGGGGGATTGGGGTGATTGAGGTGGAGTGGATTGATGGTATTCCTGAGTAGGAGATGAGGGGTTGTTGGTAAGATCTAGGGGTGGAGAGATGGCAGAAGATGTAACTGTAGTAGGTATATGAACTTGTTGGAGTTGTGGATGTGGTTGAAGAGAGGGAGTATGAACTGTGGAGGGTGATTGGTGTTGAGTTGCTGGAAGGGATGGAGGTGTGGGGCTGATCTCTTCAGTAGGGTGGGGAGTGGCTCTAGCAGCCCTTGTGTTTTCAGAAGCTGGGGTGGAAGAGGTTGAAGCCTTAGATGGCTTAGTTATGGTCCTCTCCCACCTGCCAAAGAAGGTGCATGTGAGCCTCTTGCTGGCATTAATGAATATGGTCTGTGAGACCAGGGATTCAACAACCTTCTCCTTCAAGAAGATCCCCAGGATCCTTCCAAAGCAAACTTCTTTCTTATAACACTTTTTCTTAATAAGATCAAAAATGATCTGTGCCCAATCCACTTTCTTCTTATTGACCACTTCACACATTGTAACGTCCCGAATCGCACCAGGCCCCTCGTGCGTGTTTTGAGTCAGGAGAGCTGACTAGGGTTCATGGAGAGTGTTGACAATAGGGCAACACATATGAAAAGGAGGAGAAATTAGACAAGCATGAGACACGGGTAGAGACACGGGTAGAGACACAGGCGTGTCCCTACCCGTGTGCGTGTGCGTCGAGTTGAACTCGACGAGGCATGTTGAGATCGGCGAGCTGTGTCGACATCATGTGACACGGGTAGCGACCCGGGCGTGTCCCTACCCGTGTGTGTCGAGTTACACTCGACAGGGCGTGTCGAGACTGACGAGCTGTATCGACACCATGTGACACGGGTAGCGACACGGGCGTGTCCCTACCCATATGTGTCGAGATACACTCGACGAGAGGTGTCGAAATCGACGAACTGCGCGTCGACTTCGACGAATTAACATGACACTGGTAGAGACACGGGCGTGTCCCTACCCGTGTGCTCCAGTCGACGATTTTGATCGAGATCGACGAACTGTTGAGATCGTCGAAATGTATCCCGAGAAGGACACGGCCAGGGAACACGGCCGTGTCATGTGGACACGGGTCGGGACACGGGTCGAGACACGGGCGTGTCCCTACCCGTGTTAAGTATTGAACCGACATGGAAACTGTCGTTGCCACTTCGCCAGGCAGGACACGGGTAAGGACACGGTCGTGTCCCTACCCGTGTCACTTTTCATATATAAGGGGGAGAGAAAACCCTAGCCGTTTTCATGCTCATTTCATTCCCTATTTCCTGTGAGAACTCCTGGTGAGAGAGAAAACTATTGGAGCAAGTTCTACAGGAGAAAATCTGCCATCACCATGAAGGAGAAGATGCCGCCAAGGAGAATTACGAGATCCATGGCCAGAAATGGAGGAACTGCTGGAATCGATGTGAGTTTCCTACCCTCTCCCTTGGTGCTAGATCTATAGTTATTTTCCTAGGAGAGACATCGGCTCAAGAGAGTCTTGATGGAGAGAAGAAGTCTTCTAGGTTTCGCCATGCTAGGACTTGTGTTCTAGGTTTTAGATCTCTTCAACCACTCTCTTCTTCTATACCCGCCTAGTAGTAGAAGTGCCCGTTCTACTGTCACCGCCTGGCCACGGTGGCTGATTCCTGAGAGGTTAGCTACCTGCTCGAAAAGTGGGAACTATAGTCTGTGTCGACATAGCAATTGCATGGGTGTGATTATGGGTGAGTCATTGCATAGCATTCATAGCATTTCATAACATTGCACAACAAGACCCTCATCGTATAAGTTTGTATGGGCACTCTTATACGATGAGTTACCTTTATGTAACCAGATCCTTAACTTATAAGTTTGTATGGGCATTCTTATAAGTTAAGTTACTTTCCTGCTGTTACTTATACATGTTAGTTTGTTGTAGCTCTTAAATATTTGCTAGCTCATGTTATTGTTACTCTTACATTACTGCCACCTGCTTGTACTTCCTTTACTTGCATACATATTATATACTGTACTCTTGTTCCTTTTCCCCGCCCGGTGCCGAGGAGTCGCCGGGGGAGCGGATGTGAAACCACTTAGTCGTTTCGACTAACGGTTGCTACGTCTTCCTTTTTAGGAGGTCACGCCGCAGGTAGAGCAGCCACAGACTACGCAGCAGGACAGCCAGGCCAGGACGATAGGGCCTGAAGTGACGGTGCCGTCGATACCATCGGTTACGGATGTTAGTATTTTGATACTCTGATGTAGCCCGTTTGGGCAATGTATAGCTGTACTCTGATATATTGTAGAAGCATGTTTTAGCTTCTCCTTTATTGATGTATTTGGACATTATTACTTAGTGTGGATTTGACTTCTCTTGCTTATTATATTTGGTTGGGTTGGCATGACTATTGATATTGTTGGAGCCGGCGGAATAGGCGTCTTGTGGTACAGGTTAGCCCGTGTGTTGATGCTACCGTAAGGCAGCTGTTTCGGGCATAAGACTTCCCCTTCGTGCCGTGTTTTGAGATCCGGGAGGGGGCGGTCTTACAAATGGTATCAGTTTGCCACGATCCTCAACTAAGAAGTCATTCAACAATGGTGCCACCCCCGTTCGATTAGTCAGCTTGGGGACAATCTGACTTAGCGGAAGCAGTGGTATGCCCATATGTAATTCACATTAAGTTTGTCCAACTTTGACCTTAAGTTTAGCCAACCTGACCTTAGGTACATACCTTTATACGTCGATCTTCCAAGTTTGGACGACCCCAAGTGTGTAAAACTATGGCATAAAGTCTTGCGAGATCCCCTTGGGCATGCACTTTTGTTTATAGCAGATTTTGAATCTAACGGAGATAATAGACATGGCAGATTTCCTAGGGCAACCACTTTTGTTTATAGGAGACTTGAGCTTGGTGGAGATAATGGATATGGTAAAGTGGTTGGAAGCGGGTCTTTTGGGTGTTCAGACAAGCGTTAAGAGACTCACTGAAGGAGTAATAGAAGCAGGGCCCAGCTCAAGGACGAGGACTACGAGGAAGAAATTAAGCATTCGTCCTTAGTTTGCCTAAGTTTTTCTAGGAATCTGGCTTGAGCCTTCACAATTTTGATGCTTAGGCATAATGGTTAGTGAGAAACCGGCCTACACTCGATTTGATACCGGTGGCTCACACTCCTTTGTGTCCGAGGAATTCATAAAAGATATGGAGGGCATACAATAGTTTTCTGGAATAGCACGACGAGTGCGCCTCCCGGACGGCTCGGAGATGATCGCTACTGCCAAGTGCGAGTTTGAGATATTTATTGAAGGAAGGGATTTCGATATGCCTGCCACGGTCATGAAGCTGCCGGAGTTCGACATAATTTTGGGCATGGAGTGGTTGAATTGGCACTTCGCGAGGATCGACTGCGCGGAGAAGAAGATTTATTTGAGACATGGGGACACCGACATTATCTTCCAAGGTATTAATTTCGCACCCCGTATGCTCTTATCTTCAGTTCAGACTGTAAAGGCCCATATGAAAGGGGATGAGGTCTTCATGATCTGGTTTGAGTTGAAGGAGGTAGCATTGGAGGTAAAAGGTGTTCGGGTAGTGCGGGACTTCCCTGAGGTGTTCCCAGAGAAACTACCAGGGTTACCCCCTCATAGAGAAGTCGAATTCCGGATTAACCTAGTACCGGGTGCCTAGCCTGTATCCAAGGCCCCTTACCGAATGGCCCCGAAGGAACTCGCGGAGTTTAGAGTTCAATTGCAAGAATTGGTGGAGTCAGGGTTCGTTCGCCCCAGTTCGTCACCCTGGGGAGCCCCTGTATTGTTTGTGAAGAAGGATGGAACCCTGCGCTTGTGTATAGACTATCGGGAACTCAACCGGCTGACGGTGCGGAACACTTATCCGCTACCTCAGATCGACGAGTTGTTCGATCAACTAGTGGGAGCGCATTGGTTTTCTAAGCTGGACCTGCGCTCGGGATACTATCAGTTGAGGATACAAGAAGGGGACATCCAGAAAACGGCCTTCAGTTCAAGATATGGTTTGTATGAGTTCACGGTAATGCCGTTTGGGCTCACAAATGCCCCTTCGGCCTTCATGAGCCTGATGAACAAGGTGTTTGAACCGTATTTGGACATCTTCGTCATTATTTTTATAGACGACATCTTGGTCTACTCAAAGACGGAGGAGGAGCATGTGGAGCATCTAACCTTGGTGCTGAAGAAATTGAAGGAGCACGCCTTGTATGCCAAGTTTAGCAAGTGTGAATTCTGGCTTAAGGAGGTTGCTTTCTTGGGGCATGTGATCAGTGGGGCAGGATTAGCAGTGGATCCAGCAAAGGTGCGAGCCGTGAAGGAGTGGTCTCCCTTGAAGTCGGCGGCCGATGTGAGGAGTTTCCTTGGACTTACCGGGTACTACCGCAAGTTTGTGAATGGATTTTCAAAGGTTGCCCTTCCTCTTACCTCATTGACGAAGAAAGGTGTGCCATTTGAGTGGACTCCCCAATGTGAAGCGGTGTTCCAAGAGGTAAAGGATAGGCTTACCTCCGCCCCCATCCTTGTACTTCCATCTGGGAAGTAAGGATTTCAGGTTTACACCGACACATCGTATCAAGGGATGGGAGCGGTACTAATGCAGCCCGGTCGCGTGATCGCATATGCTTCAAGAGAGTTAAAGAAACATGAAATTAATTACCCGTTCCATGATTTGGAGTTGGGAGCAGTGGTGTTCGCTTTGAAGGTCTGGAGGCATTATCTATATGGCGTCCATTGCGAGATCTTTTCCGATCACAAAAACTTGAAGTATGTCCACACTCAGAAGGAGATGAACCTGAGACAACGACGGTGGTTGGAATTTCTATGCGACTATGAGTTTACCATGAACTACCACCCCGGAAAGGCGAACTCGGTGGCTGATGCGTTGAGTAGAAAAGTGCCAGGCTCTAGCACAGAGTCTCGGTTGATAAGCATGGAGTTGGCACGGATGATCGAAGAGATGGATGTTACCTTGATATTCAGGGCTCCTTCGGCAGAGTATACAGAATTTTTGGCAAGCATGCGCATAATTTGTGATATTCGAGACCGGATTTGGGTGGAGCAAGGAATGGATGCGGCCTTGGCCCCGGCAATCAAGGCAATTGAAGATGGAACCACCGATGAGTACACACTAAAAGACGGCCTCGTTTATTTTCGTGGCCGACTCTATATTCCCAAGGGCGGCAAAATCCGGGAGGATATCTTGAGAGAGGCACATTCCTCTCAATATTATGTACACCCGGGTATTGCCAAGATGTACGCCAGCTTACGGAAGACCATGTGCTGGCCAGGATGAAGAAGGATGTTCGTTACTATGTTACACATTGCGAATCTTATCAAAGAGTAAAGGCTGAATGCAGGAGTCCCGGTGGTTTGTTGCAGTCGTTGCCCATCCCCGAATGGAAGTTCGAGGATATCTCCATGGACTTTGTCCATGGGCTACCTCGTTCCCGCTCCGGGAATGATTCAGTGTGGGTTATTGTTGATCGACTGACAAAGGTGGCCCGGTTCATTCCAATGAAGAAGGAAGCACAAGTGGATGTTTTGGTACGCCGTTTTGTGGAGCAATTCGTACGGTATCATGGCGTGCCCAAGACAATTGTTTCGGATCGGGATGGTCGGTTTACTTCCAAGGAGTGGAAGGCGGTACAGGAATATTTGGGCTCACGCCTTACCTTCAGCACCACATTTCATCCTCAGACGGACGGGCAGTCTGAAAGGACCATTAGGACATTGGAGGATCTGCTGAGATTGTGTATGTTGGACAGAGGAGAGCCGTGGGAAAGGCTCTTTCCACTGGTGGAATTTTCCTACAATAATAGCCATCAGACGAGCATCGGTATGACGCCCCATGAAGCTCTTTACGGAAGAAGGTGCATGACCCCCTTGTCTTGGGTGCAGGATGAAGATCCGAAGGCATTGGGAAATGAATATATAGATGATACTAATGCGGCGGTAAGATTGATACGGGATCACATGTTGGAGGCTCAAAGTTAGCAGGAGAAATATTACAATAAAAAGCACCGGATGGTAGAGTTCCAAGTGGGCGATAAAGTGTTCCTCAAGATTCGACCGATGCATGGAGTGTTGCGGGTACTTGGGGTGAAAAAGCTCAGCCCAAGGTATGTTGGGCCTTATACTATACTAGAAAGGATTGGCCCGTTGGCCTATCAGTTGGAGTTACCACCAGAACTAGAGAATCTCCACGACGTGTTCCATGTGTCGTCGCTTCGAAAAGCACTATTGCGGCCCGACCAATATATTCTCACTACTGATGGTGCAGTGGCGTCAGATAGGTCTGTGCGACTAGAGCCAGTGCGGATTGTTGATAGCAAGACAAGAACTTTGCGCTGCAAAAGTGTACCCTTGGTGAAGGTGCTATGGTCCAACCATGGGAAGGAGGAGTACACATGGGAGCCATTGGATTTGATGCAGCAATGCTACCCGGAGTTGTTTGCTCAAGGTAATTTTATTTAAAAGCATATGTTAAATTTTCTGTTATGCTTTTCTCCCCATAGCCTAAGCCTGATTTCGGGGACGAAATCTTTTATTTTGTTTATAGGATTTGTAACATCCCGAATCGCACTAGGACCCTCGTGCGTGTTTTGAGTCAGGAGAGCTGACTAGGGTTCATGGAGAGTGCTGACAACAGGGCAACACATGTGAAAAGGAGGAGAAATTAGACAAGCATGAGACACGGGTAGAGACACGGGCGTGTCCCTACCCGTGTGCGTGTGCGTCAAGTTGAACTCGACGAGGCATGTCGAGATCGGCGAGCTATGTCGACATCATGTGACACTAGTAGCAACACGGGCGTGTCCCTACCCGTGTGTGTCGAGTTACACTCGACAGGGCGTGTCGAGACTGATGAGCTGTGTCGACACCATGTGACACGGGTAGCGACACGGGCGTGTCCCTACCCGTGTGTGTCGAGTTACACTCGACGAGAGGTGTCGAGATCGACGAACTGCGCGTCGCCTTTGACGAATTAACATGACTCAGGTAGAGACACGGGCTTGTCCCTACCCGTGTGCTCCAGTCGACGATTTTGATCGAGATCGACGAACTGTTGAGATCGTCGAAATGTATCCCAAGAAGGGCACGGCCAGTGAACACGTCCGTGTCATGTGGACACGGGTCGGGACACGGGTCGGGACATGTGCGTGTCCCTACCCATGTCAAGTATTGAACCGACATGGAAACTGTCGTTGTCGCTTCGCCAGGCAGGACACGGGTAAGGACACCGCCGTGTCCCTACCCGTTTCACTTTTCATATATAAGGGGGAGAGAAAACCCTAGCCGTTTTCATGCTCATTTCATTCCCTATTTCCTGTGAGAACTCCTGGTAAGAGAGAAAACTGCTGGAGCAAGTTCTACAGGAGAAAATCCGCCATCACCGTGAAGGAGAAGATGCCGCCAAGGAGAATTACGAGATCCATGGCTGGAAATAGAGGAACCGCTGGAATCGATGTGAGTTTCCTACCCTCTCCCTTGGTGCTAGATCTGTAGATATTTAGGCGAGACGTCGACTCAAAACAGTCTTGACATGTGAGAAGATGATTTCTCTAGGGTGAGGCCAATCCGGGGCTTGTGCTCTTGGTTAGTGGTGTCTTCAACCTCTCCGATCTTCTATATGGAGATGGGGGTTGGTTTCGTGAAGAGCAAATGCCTCATGAGGGTGAATAAGGGTGGAGGAAATTCTGGAATGATTTGGGAAGATCACCTTGAGGAGAAAGATGAACCGATGCCGTTCATTCCGCCTTAAGATGCGTGCAGAATCTGTATTCTGCGCGCAGCGAACTTTTTGGCCATTTTTAGGTGTGATATGGCCAGATCTGGGCTTTCGGCTAAACACGAAAGTTGAAGCCCTTGAAAATATATTTCCAACGAATTGTTGCACGACTTCAGGCGAAGTCTGTAGCCACGGGAAAGTCTAAACGAAAATGATGTTAAACAAATCCTGCATGTAGAAATTGTGTTATGCACGCAGCGGACTTCAAGTCCGATTTCAAATAGGATAATTTCAAAACTGGGTTAAGGTCTGCATACGAAAGTTGTGGACCACGAAAAGACCTTTCCATCGTGGGGTTACACGTCTTCACCGGACTCCTGTAGCCTCGGGAATCTCCGGTCGAAGCTGCTGTTTAGATTCAATCTGCACCTAAATTCTGGGCTTTTTATAAGGTGGATTTGGATTCGGTGGAATTAATATTGCAAGATACGTGGCTTGGATGAATCCTTATGATTAATCATTTGTTGCATGATTGACGAAGCTTGTTAATTAGATTTCATATAATCAAATTGTGAAGCAATCTTATTTAAACGAATTGACTTGATAAGAATTGAAAGATTGTTATTTGTGCGCATCATATATAATATGTCGTTAACATATGGAGAGTGTGATGGATCTTTACCTGCGCATCATGTTCATAATAAGTTAGTACTTTTGGAAAGATTTGTAAATCTTTATATGCGTAACATGTTATATTATGTTGTCACCATTTGGGAGTCATATAGAAGAATAAATCATGGCCATGAGTATGTTTGATTAATGAATTGAGTTTAGTAGTCCAATACTTAGAGCGTCGTCTCCCTACGGGTAGTATTGTGAAGGGATGTAGGTGCGGTGTTGACCGTCACTTGTTTGGTTGAGTTGTGATGAGGTATGGATGGACGGTTGGGCTGTGTTCTCGTGCTTACTTCCGAGGCCCCTTCCTTGTTATGTTGATGTGGCATTTGCATGTGGTGTGAGTCAACATGCGGTGTTGTAATCCTGGGTTAAGGATAGTATGGTAGGTCTACAGGCTCGCCAGTCGTCACACCAACGAGAGTCGACAGTTAGACTTTGGGCGGTTGGGCTGTGTCCTCGGTGTTCACGTCCCGGGGCCCCTTTGGTGCCAAGTGAACGGTTGGGCTGTGTCCTCGTGCTTACTTCCGAGTCCCATTCCGGGTCATACAAGGCCAGTTCGGGCTGTGTTCTTTGTGCACATCTACCCAAGACCCCGCTGGGCCATAGTACGCATGGGCTCCGCTGTTGTGTTCTTAGCGTTAAGGCGTATGGAGGCCTAGGTGAAGTAGTGTGGATACCCGCCTAGTAGTAGAAGTGCCCGTTCTACTGTCACCGCCTGGCCACGACGACTGATGCCCGAGAGGTTAGCTACCTGCTCGAAAAGTGGGAACTATAGTCTGTGTCGACATAGCAATTGCATGGGTGTGATCATGGGTGAGTCATTGCATAGCATTCATAGCATTTCATAACATTGCACAACAAGACCCTCATCGTATAAGTTTGTATGGGCACTCTAATACGATGAGTTACCTTTATGTAACCCGATCCTTAACTTATAAGTTTGTATGGGCATTCTTATAAGTTAAGTAACTTTCCTGCTGTTACTTATACATGTTAGTTTGTTGTAGCTCTTAAATATTTGCTAGTTCATGTTATTGTTACTCTTACACTACTGCTACCTGCTTATACTTCCTTTACTTGCATACATATTATATACTGTACTCTTATTCCTTTTCCCCGCCCGGTGCCGAGGAGTCGTCGGCGGAGCGGATGTGAAACCACTAAGTCGTTTCGACTAACGGTTGCTACGTCTTCCTTTTTAGGAGGTCACGCCGCAGGTAGAGCAGCCGCAGACTACGCAGTAGGACAGCCAGGCCAGGACGATAGGGCCTGAAGTGACGGTGTCGTCGATACCGTCGGTTACAGATGTTAGTATTTTGATACTCTGATGTAGCCCGTTTGGGCAATGTTTTGCTGTACTCTGATATATTGTGGAAGCATGTTTTAGCTTCTCCTTTATTGATGTATTTGGACATTATTACTTAGTGTGGATTTGACTTCTCTTGCTTATTATATTTGGTTGGGTTGGCATGACTATTGATATTGTTGGAGCAGGCGGAATAGGTGTCTTGTGGTACAGGTTAGCCTGTGTGCTGATGCTACCGTAAGACGGCTGTTTCGGGCATAAGACTTCCCCTTCGTGTCGTGTTTTGAGATCCGGGAGGGGCGGTCTTACACACATGACCCGGAATTGATGCCTGGTGATGTAGTCATGGGCAGTGTGCTTGCCCAGCAAGACCTTTCCCACTATATCTGCCAGAAATTTGTATTCTGCATATAAATGTTTCTTCAACAACTTATTGGGGTTATCTCCAGCATAACCCATTAAACTCAACATCATATTATATTTTGCAGAATCTATATCCAGTTCTTCTTCTCCATTTATCAAATCAAAAATTTCAGTTAAAACTGCGGGAGTCAAAGAAACGACATTACCCGCGATTGTTCCTGTCATGGTATTTTCCTCTGATGTAGATGAAGTATAGACCCATTCTCTAATTTCTGTTCCAGGCAGCCTTATTCTTGTGGTCATCAGGTTTTTCAAATTCTATTCTTCTAGTAGAGTCAGAATGTTCAGAAAAATTGGATCCGAGTGTTGAAATGAGTCGAAGTCGACATCAAATCCTGTGTCAAACTTCATAGCGGCTAGGGTTCCTGCTTGAATCGCCATGAAATCACCTGCAAAAGAGAGAGAAACGGCGATCAAGTGCAAAGGGAACAGAAAGCGCGGGACGGAGGTCGAAGAAAACCTAGTTATAAGATTTTCTAGAATATGAATCGACAAACTCCGTTCCACGAAAAATAAGAAATTCTTCGACCTGAGTTCGACGAAATAATTGATAGTGAAATAATTCGTCGAGCTTAGCTAGAAGAGTTGAAGACATTTCTTCGAGCTCCGTTCGACGAAAACTTTCTGAAGTGGATTCGTCGATCTCCGTTCGACGAAAACAACTTCACTCTCGGAGAGTTTGTCGACCTCCGTTCGACAAATATCTCCCGAACTTTCCCTAGTTCGTCGAGCTCCGTTCGACGAACCCTGAATAATTCGTTGAGTGCAGACAAAAACTAAACTAAGTCTTCTCCATTGATCATTCCAAGCCGATTTATAAATAATAAGTGATTTCTCTCATCCAGAGGTTTGGTGAATATATCAGTTCTTTGTAAATTAGTGTAGATATAGACAAGATTAATTTTGTTTTTGTCCACACACTCTCTAATGAAATGATGTCTAATGTCTATATGCTTAGTCCTACTGTGATGGACTGAATTTTATGTTATTGCTATAGCACTTGTGTTATCACAAAAGAGAGTTGAATCATTTAAGTTGAGACCATAGTCTAGTAATTGATTTTGAATCCACAACATTTGGGAACAACAACTGCCAGCTGCAATATACTCAGCCTCAGCAGTTGAGGTAGACACAGATGACTGTTTCTTACAAAACCAGGATACCAACCTCATACCAAGGAACTGACAAGTCCCTAAGGTGCTTTTCCTATCAACCTTGCATCCAGTAAAGTCAGCATCTGAAAATCCAGTTAAATCAAATTCTGACTCAGCTGGATACCATAAGCCTAGACTAGGACAACTCTTTATATATCTCAAAATCCCTTTTAAGAAAATTAGATGAGATTCTTTTAGGTTCACTTGCAACCTAGCACAAAGGCAGGTATCAAACATAATATTAGGCCTGCTTGCTGTAAGATATAGTAGGGACCCAACAATGCCCCTATATAATTTCTGATCCACAGGTTTCTCATGTGCATCAGAGTCTACTACAACATTTATAGCCATGGGTGTTTTCTTTGCTGAAGCATCAGCCATCCCAAACTTCTTTATGAGCTTTTTAGCATACTTAGCTTGAGATATGAAGATGCCATCAAGCAACTGCTTCACTTGGAGACCAAAGAAGTAGGAAAGCTCACCCATGCTACTCATTTCAAATTTTGAATGCATGAGGTCAGAGAACCTCTTGCATAATTTGGAATCAGTAGACCCAAATATGATGTCATTCACATATATTTGCACTAATAATATTTGATCCTTGTGATGTCTAGTGAAAAGTGTTCTATCTACTATGCCTCTAATGAATTTATGCTCTATCAAAAAGCTAGCTAGGGTCTCATACCAAGCTCTTGGAGCTTCCTTGAGACCATAAAGAGCTTTATGCAATTTGAAAACATGATAAGGGTGAGTTGGAGAGACAAAACCTGGAGGTTGTTCAACATAAACCTCTTCTTTAAGTACTCCGTTGAGGAATGCACTCTTCACATCCATCTGATATACCTTGAATTTTTTGTATGTTGCATAGGCTAGAAAAATTCCGATGGCCTCCAACCTTGCAACTTGTTCAAATGTTTGGTCATAGTCAATCCCTTCCTCTTGCCTATAACCTTGAGCAACAAGCGTAGCCTTGTTCCTTACAATCACTCCTTGGGCATCCAGTTTGTTTCTGTATACCCATTTGGTTCCAATGACTGGATAGTCTTGGGGTCTTGGAACTAAATCCCAAACTCTACATCTCTCAAATTTGTTTAATTCCTCCTGTATTGCAATGATCTAGTGAGAATCTTGCTCAGTATCATGGATGGATAGAGGTTCAACCTGAGAGAGAAAACAGGCATGCATCACATCTTGATTGAGTTGATGCCTTGTCTATACACCTGCTGATATGTCTCCAATCACTTGAGATCTGGGGGGATCCCTAAGTGTGACTAAATCAGTGGGTGGAGTTGGTTGTGCAACAACATCTTGGATTAATTCCTCTTGTGGAATTGTGTTGTTGTTGGAGTAAGGTCAAGTCCTTCAGTGCCTTCATCTTCACTTTCTTCAATGACTTGTGGAGAAGGATATGTTGGAACCTCTTGGGTAAGGTTTAGTCCATCCAAATTCTCACACAAGTGAGGTACCTGCAAAGGGCTATTGGTAGAAATCTCTTTTTCCTTGCAAGACATGTTAGTTTAATCAAAAGAAACATAAATGGACTCTTCAATCTTTAATGATGATTTATTAAAAACCCTATAGGCTTTGCTTACTTGGGAATATCCTAGAAAAATTCCCTCTTCAGCCTTACACTCAAACTTTCTAATGTATCTTTTGTTGTTGTTGTGAATATAACAAATACATCCAAATACTTTAAAATAGTTGACTTTAGGTTTCTTCCCTTTAAGTAATTCATAGGGAGTCCTATGCTTTAGTTTATGAATTAAACTCCTGTTCAGGGCATAATTCGCTGTGCTCACAGCCTCTGCCCAAAAGGTTAGGGGCATGTAAGCATCTGCAAGCAATGTACCTATAGCTTCAATGAGTGTCCTATTTTTCCTTTCAGCTACCCATTTTGTTGAGGAGTTCTAGGAGCTGAGTAGCAATGCTTGATACCTTCCTTCTCACAGAACTCATGCATAAGAAGAGACTCAAACTCTGTGTCATGATCACTTCTGATCAATGCAACATGAGTAGAGAACTCAATCTGTATGGTCCTGAGAAAATCTGTACGAACCTTAAAGGTATCTGACTTAGATCTCAGAAAGGATATCCAAGTGAACCTGGAGAAGTCATCCACAATAACCAAGGTGTAGGATTTCCCTCATAGGCTTTGTATAGTAATGGGTCCAAAGAGATCCATATGTAGCAAATACAAAATACTAGGCAAATCAATTTTATTTACAGATTTGAAACTAGATTTAGTTTGCTTGCCTAGTTGACAAGCCCTGTAGAGACCTTCCTTCTTGTATGGACCAGAAGGTTGACCTCTAATAAGGTTGTCTTTAGATAGCCTAGCAATGTTTTTCAGGTTTACATGACCTAACCTTTTATGTCATAAATCATTCTGATTACTAGTTATATTAAGTAAGCAGATATCAGAAGTGTCAGATAGAAAATCAACTAAATATATGTTGCCTTGTCTATTTCCAATTAAAACTGTTTGGTTTTCTTTATTAGCAATAGTACAAGAAGATGAATTGAAATGTACCTGATAACCTTCATCACATAACTGACTTATGGATATGAGGTTATGCTTGTGTCCTCTGACATATATTACCTTCTTAAATGTGACAACTCCAATCTTCACTGCTCCATAGCCTTCTGACTGGCCACATTTGGAATCCTCAAAGATAACCTTTGGTCCTGGCTTGGACTTATAATTAGTTAGATTGTCCTTGCTGCCTGTTATATGTTTGAATCACCCACTGTCCAGGTACCAAGGTTGATTCACTCCTGAATAGCTCTTCACCTGCAGTGAAAACAACTAATTATTCTTGACCCAGGTTACCTCGGGTCCTTTGTTTTGCTGGAATGAAAAGCTGGAAAAAACACAATATTCTGGTTGGGATTTATATCCTATAGGGTGATATCTCCTAGGTGGTATGACCCAATCAGCTAGTGGATTAAAAGCTTTCCTGAAATTATTTAAGTTTCTGTTATAATTAAAGTTTTGGTTAAGTCTTTCTGGGTTCGACGATTTTCTGTGAGTTCGTTGACCAGAGTTCGACGAATTGGGTTGAGATCGTTGATCTCTGCCCAAAGAATGAACATATTCATTTTCTGTGCCTCACGTTCGTCGACCTCTGCTCGACGAACCATACGGAGTTCGTCGATCGCATTTAGACGAATAATTATAGCTATAGTTTTCGTTCAGAGTTCATCGATCTGGGTTAGACGAACTAGCTGCATTTTGTCGATCTAAGTTCGACGAATTCTGCTAAACCTTATTTTTACTTAAGGTTTTCTGATTTTTGGTTTTATGACCTATTGATATGGGAATATTTTTCATTGTTTGTTTATTATTTAATTTTTCTTTCCCCTTAGGAGAGACAAATTTTATTGGGGTTGTCAAAATATTTTTCTTGAGGATGCGGGGCAAACTTGATGAAGCACCCAAGCCTAACTTGCCATTAAGTCTGGCATTTACAGTGCTTATGATGTCCATCAGCTTGAGGCTTCTTCCATTAAGAGTTTCCTCAAGTTGTTTAGCCTCACAAAGCTCAGTTTTTGACATTATTATTTATTCAATAGCTAAACACACTTCATCTTTTAATTTATTATTTTCTGAGTTTACATTTTCTAAAATTCCTAGTTTCTCCCTAAGAGTTTTAATCTCCTTTTTTGAATTAATCAAGTCTATACACATTGTTTTAAATTCAAATTTAAATGAATCAGAACTGTAATCAAAAGAAGACAATACCTTGTCAGCTTCAGAATCTGAGGCTGCTTCATTGTCTGAATCCTCTTCTTCTGAATGGCTCCTGGAAGCATCAATTGCCATGAGGCAAACCCTATTTGGCCCTTGCCTCTTCCTCATCTTCACTGGAGCTGGAAGATGTTGATTGTTCTTCAGTCTCACTCCAGGTTTCAGCCACAAAGCCCTTCTCCTTCTTCTTGTATTTGCAGGAAGAAGGTCTGCTGTTGTGCTGTCTCCTGGTATCTTTCTCTCTTCTCTTTTCTTTCTTCTGATTCTCTGGACACTCAGAGATGAAGTGTCCAGGCTTCCTGCATCCAAAACACAAAATTTCTTTGGTTGGTGTCTTATCATATCTAGGCTTGTCATCCTACCTTTATGACTTCCTCCTGAAATCTTTTCTTGCCAGCTTATAGAATCTTTTGGCAAAAAGACTCATGAGTTCTTCATTTGTTGAGGGAGTTTCTGTCTCTTCAA
Organism: Platanthera guangdongensis; assembly: GCA_039583875.1. NCBI lineage: Eukaryota > Viridiplantae > Streptophyta > Magnoliopsida > Asparagales > Orchidaceae > Platanthera > Platanthera guangdongensis. The sequence continues at coordinate 136,506,025 of CM077151.1, forward strand.
CTGCCTTGAAAGCAATGATATGCTCTTTTATTGCTGGAGGGGGTGTTCTTTGGTCAGCTGCCTCCCTGGATTTAATCAGATGTTCATAGGACTTTAGTTTGCTTAATAGAGATTCAGTGGATATCTCATTTAGGCTTCTGGCCTCCTTGATAGGCCAAATCCTAGAATCCCATGAGCTTGGGAAGCACATAAGGATCTTGTCATTTACTTCAGTCAAGGTGATTTCTTTATCTAAGGTCCTTAGCTCACTGATGATGGAGCTAAGCCTATTGTACATCACTTCAACTGTTTCTGCTTCATCCTTTTTGAAGTTTTCATATTGTGTGATGAGGTTTAATCTTCTATCTTTCCTCTCATCTGCTGAGCCAGCAACAATTTGGTTGAGTGAATCCTAGATTGCTTTGGCTGAAGTGCATTCAACAACCTTTTGGAAGATCTCATCTGATATAGTCTGTGCCAGTATATTCATTGCCTTGGCATCAGCAACCTTGTCCTTCTTCTGAGCCTCAGTCCACTCAGGTGGTGGAACTGCATTTGTGCTTGAAGATGTTGCTGTAGAGGTTGATGCAGTAGCTTGAGGAGGATCTGTCAAGATGGAATTATAGATATCTTCATCAATAGAGTTCATGTACAATTTGATTTTTGCCTTCCAGATGGCAAACTTATTTAGGTTGCAAACTGGAGGTCTAGTGCTTGCATAGTCCTTGTTTTGTGCCATAGTCGTGTATATAAATCTAAATGGAAATAAAAATAAAATTTAGATCTAACAAAGGATCTTTGGTTAAAGGGTTAGCTTGTACAACCAAAGGAACCTGCTTTGATACCAATTGAAAGTGAGCTGTTAGATCAGGAATACTCTAGAGGGGGGGGGGTGAATAAAGTATTTAGAGTTTACAAAATTTTCTTCTGAATTTAATCTAGTGCAGGAATAAAATTAAAACAGTAATCCTAACAAACAGCCACAACACAAAAAACTAATGAAATGAGCAATCCAAACAATGCAAGAATTTATAGTGGTTCCCCTAAACTTGGGTACATCCACTCTTCTACCACCCTGGTAGGAATCCACATAGATTTTTAATTAGGTGCCTGACACCAATGAGCTTTTGATCAGGTGCTCAAAAACCAAACTTCAAGTCTTTTGGAAGGAGACTTGTGAACCATAATAATTTTGAAGGGAATTAAAACCATGTACAAAGGTGAGGATGAGAGAGTGATGAAAGTCTTCTTTTCTCAATCACAATGAGAAGACTATGTGGATTCAGTGATGTTGTCAAAGCTCCCCCTGAGATGTAAAAGGGTTCAGGCTGGGAAGCTTTACACAGGGTGAGTAGGCCTTCAATATGCAGCCTTGATTAGCAGCTGTTCAGGAACTTCTTTGACAGATGGTGATGTAGTTGTTCTTTGAAGTATCCTGGAGTGTTGAAGACAGAAGACTCTTGATTTTGATTAGGTGTTCTTCTTCTTCAGATAGCTGATGATCTTCAGGAATATGTCTTCTTGTTATATCAGAATTCTATATTGACAGACAGCAATGAATCTCTTGTTCCAGACTGACTATTTTTTGTATTTTGTATCTTGTTCTATCTGTCTGTCTTTTTGCCTGTCTTTTGAAATTTTGAAATCTTATGCAATCAATGCTGATGGCCTTGAGAATAAATGGCATTGAATTATTTCCCCAATTGTCCCATGGAAAAATGGCAGGCAATAATCCTGGAGAAGACCTTAATCAATGCTCTGTCTAACGGTTATATTCCAGAGAATATTTGAGCATTAATTACTCAGGAATTATTGCAGTGGAATGGGGACAAAAGGATGGAAAAATGACTAAGTCTGGATTCGTCGAACTGATAGCAAAAATCGTCGAGCTGAGTCCACAGTTCGTCGAGCTGAGTTGTTGAGTTCGTCGACCAGATGACTTCTGTTCGTCGAGCTGAGCTCCAAGATCGTCGAGCTAAAGCAGAAAACTGCATTATCCAGACTTGCTTATTCTATGTCTCAAGTTTGTCGAGCTGAGATTGTAACTTCGTCGACTGGAGATGATTCTGGACTTGGAATAATTTCAGATGCTTCTGGAAGAAAGTGTTGAAGTGAAGTATCCAAAATTCGTCGAACTAAGAATTGGTTTCGTCGACCTGAGGACCACTTAACTGCTGCTGGATAACTCTAGCTATTGTGGTCACAGTTCGTCGAGTTGAGAATCAAGTTCGTCGACCAAAGTCTGACTCTGGACTTAGAATAAAGAGATATTTTCTGATCTTGAAGTGTTGAAGTATAATGTCCAAAGTTCGTCGACCTGAGTACCAAGTTCGTCGAGCTCAGCTCAGAGAATTTACTCTGAGATAGTCGAGCTGAGCACGACTATCGTTGACCTGAGTTTGACGAACGTCGAACTCATTTTACTTGGTCTTTAGAAAAACTCTAAGTCTTAAGTCTCTGGCAGTCTTGTTGATAGCTGGTCCATGCAGTCTTGCTTCTAAGGACTTGGCATAGACTCTAGGACACAACCATGACCCTGGCTATACATTGTGGGTCATATGATCCTAAGATAGTGAACCTAGCCCAAATCTTACAAGGGATCCAACACAAACCCATTCTCCAACAAATGACACCCGATAACTAGCGTCAACATAACTCCCTGACGTGAAAAATACGTCACTACGAGAATTAAAATAAACACCAAAAAAACGGGGGCGTTACAGCCACCCCCACCCTAAAAAAAGGTTTTGTCTCGAAACTTGACATAAACATGATCAAATCCAAAACAGAGGAAAGGTAACTAAAGGCTATCAAAGAAAACACTTAGCAAAAACATTAGGATAATAGATGAGGACTAGCCTTTGTCATTATCAGTTGTCTCAGCATTTTTTCATTAGGATAATAGATGAGGACTAGCCTTTATCATTCTCAACGGTCTCAGGGTTTTTTCATTATCAGCTGAGACTAGCTTTTGTCTCAGCGGTCTCAACGGTTTTTTACTTTTAATTGTCTCAGCGCTTCCTTCTTCATTAGAAGTGTTGAGTGAACCTGCTTCACTCAACGCTTCTGGACTTAGAAAAAATCCAGCTAGATTTGTTCTCAGCTGTTTACCTCTTAACTGTCTCAGCGCTTCCTGCATTATTAGAAGCGTTGAGTGAACTTACTTCACACAACACTTCTGGACTTAGAAAATTTCCACCTAATTTTGTCTTTATTGTCTCAGCTATCTCAACGCCATCTTCTCAGCTGTCTCAGCTATCTCAGCGGTCTCAACGCTATCTTCTCAGTTGTCTTCAGCTGTCTCAACGCTATCTTCCCAGCTATCTCAGCTATCTCAATGCCTTCTTCTCAGTGGTCTCAGCGCTTTTTCCTTAGATAGATTTTCTGGCTTTAGATTGACAAGCTTTGAGCTGAGCTTAATGAACCGCAAACTGAGCTCGACGAACTTTGATTTTCTCAGCGGTCTCAGTGTTGTTTGCCTTAGTGAATTTTTTTCTTGCTTTAGCTTGACAAGCGTTGGGCTGAGCTCGATGAACTCTAACCTGAGCTCGACGAACTTCGAGCTGAGTTCGACGAATTTTGTATCCTGAGTTCTTAAGCTTATGCTGAGTTGAGCTCGACGATAAGCGAGATGAGTTCGACGAACTCTGAGCTGAGTTCGATGAAAATTGAGTTTACTGCCCAACTCATTTTTCTTCACTTATCCAATCATGGACTACCTGCATGCATGAACTAAAGCACAGATCAAATACATTATGCCTCTTAGCATGATTGGTGATGCCACTTCAAATCCTGATGAACATTGTAGGGCACAATTCCCAACACTTTTAAACTCTGTCTGAGTCGCCTTTTGCGCCTTTTATGTTGAGGCATTATTTTCTTTTGAATGCTTCATGTTCAGACATATAGCAGATAAAGCTGACTGAGTTTATTTCCCTCGCGCTTTAGTGGTCGTTTTCCTTTCCTCTCATTAGTTGAGAGGTAGTTTGTTGTTTTTTTACTTTGTAGTGTAGCTCGGACTTTTACTATTGGAGCTATGGGTTTGTGTCAGATTATTAGCACTCATAACATAGATTCTTTATGTGTTAGATTGTTTATTTCCTTTTTCTGCTACTACTACTATTTGGCCGATGATGCATTGCTCTCTAAGAAGGTTTAATGTTATAAGGCATATTAGTTATTTTATTTGTATTAAAAAATCTACACTTTTACTCATACTCATAACAATTATTTCAACTAAATATTACCCCATTTTTAAGATCTTAAAAACTCATTTCCTACTTGAACTAAATTTAGAAATTGCATATCATTAGAATGTTAGCTGAGTCCTCATGCTCATATAGGATAAAATGAAATGATTTATGTATTTTTCTGATGCGTATATATTTTCTTACCTGTGCATTTGTTGATCCACTAAACCAAGGGACACGATCTTTGAAACTTTAAACTTAAATCATGTTCTTCAACATAATATATATGTCTTTTATGAAAATAAATGAAGAGACGGAGCTACCTGAGCGCTTATAGTTGTCCCCTGCATGGCGTCGCATCATGACGTGTATTTTCTCTCACTTTGATAATATTTTTGAATATTGAGAAATGCGGGTTGTGACAGTTTGTATTAGAGGGAGACTAGGTTTGTTTGACAGGATTAGTCGAATGACCATTTTTAAGCAAAATTTTAACCATCTTATTTCATTGCATACACACACCAATGTGTCATCAGTACGTCTTGTTTGAAGCATGAACATTACACTCATTAGCTTGACAGAAGTATACGAGGCATATTATGTAGTATGAGATGCATAATATGTGTTTGTATATAGATCAACATAGGGACAACAACATGTGACTGTTAAGTTGAAATGAGTGACTTAACATCACCTGGGCGTTCATTAGATTTTGTTTTGCATTGCATGTGATATTATGTAGTTGAGATGCATAATATTTCATGTGTACGATCACTCATAGCATGCACTAAACACTTTTAGAACACACCGTACGATATGCATACATATCATAGCATTGACACACATACCAAGTTAAGATCTACATGATTACACTCATACACACATGATTTAAAATGAATATTTAAGCATTCATGCTTTCATATTATATGCATAAGAGTCAAAGGGATGATTGTATATCATCATAAGTTAAAGCATAATATCATTCATAGAAAATCCTAGAGCAAGGTAGCAGCAAGAGTAGGTATCTACACATTTGTAGTCTGATCTAAGTTAAGTAATTTTAACATTAAGCTAAGTTTTGATGAGATGCTCATTTGTATTCGAAGAAAATAGCTCTAAAGCATCATATACTGAGGTTAGCTCCCCAATCTAAGGGTGAGTCTTCAGGAGCGCATAGCGAGGCAATGATAGAGGAGCAGGGTCGAAGCAATGAGACTTTGTCGAGGCAGATGGCTGTGATGCAAGCACAGATGCAGTGATTATTGACTGCCACTTTAGGGTAGAAGCCTGGGGTGCAGGACCATGCGATGGGTCGGGTTGTAGCCGTCCCTCCTAATCCCCAAGTGCCTCTTATTCTGTTGTCGCCTGAGATGAACTTCATCTCGCATTTCCAGCGCTTAGGACCCCCGACCTATGATGGGAGGGCTGATTTCATGGCGTTAGATGATTGAATCATAGTTATTGAGGAGGTGTTTTCCTATTCGGGAATTTCTACTGACCAAAAGGTTATAGTCGTTCCTTACCAGTTGAATGACCTTGCTAAAGGTTGGTGGATCAGAGGAAAAATGCCTCACATATGGGTGCTTGTGGGAAAGGTTTAAGGAGATGTTGAAGAAGTTCCTACCGTCGGTCGAGCAAGACAAGATAATGAACAATTTTCTACATTTGAAGCAGAGACAACGCATAGTTAGTGAGTATGAGATCGAGTTTAGCAAGTTGAGCAGGTTTGCTCAAGAGTTAGTAGCCATTGAGAAGAGCAGTGTTAAGCATTTTCTGGGTGGTGTTCGAAGTCATATCCAGTAGTTATCCAATGCTTACCGATCTGAGAGATATGTAGAAGCAGTGGAAGCTACCTTGAATGTCAAGGATATTGACAATGCCAAGAATCATTGCAAGTTGTTGAGGAAAATAAAAGAGAAAGGTTGTGGATAGTGGAAGCCTTTGGGCATCTGGCCATGATCCAAACAAAAAAAATGAGCAAAGAGGCATGTAGCTTTTGTGTTCGTCCAGGACACCCTTCCAAAAGGTGTTTTAAGATGTTGGGTGCCCAGAAGTAGCATCAGGTGCATACAATTCAGAGAGCACCCAAAGAAGATCTAACCTGTACTTTTTGAAAGTGGAAGGGGCATGATGTTGACCACAGTTGGTTAAACGATAAGATTTGCTCCAATATGGGCAGAAATGGCATATGAAGTCTAGGTGTCTGCAGTCCAAGCCCATGATGCAGACAGTTCCACTTCGGGATTTACCACCACTACGGGTGTAGCATTTGGTCAGGGGAAAATGTAAACTGAATATGGTGACAAATGAAGAAGCTTAGTTTTTCTCCCAGGTGATCTCAGGTTAGATTCTGATCAAGTTATTAACTTGTAATTATGGATTCAATTTCTATCACATTAGTTGTGTGTCTGATTTTATATGAGAGTTTAAGGTAAAGAATCATTGGGTGTGCGTTCTTTTTAATTTGGGTGTCACTCTGTCCTTTATGGCTAGGAAGTTTATAGACCGACATCGCTTGGATATCGATTGAGTTGACGATCCACTTTGTGTTAAGTTTCCATAAGGTAATTCGGTGGTGTCGAATCAGGGTATCCAAAATTGCCCTATTCTTTTAAGTGGATTTCTAGCATATACCGATCCTGAAGGTGCTAAATTTGGAAGACTTTGATGTGATCTTGGGTATGGTTGGTTGTCCATATGTGATGTTGTCATTCATTACAAAATCAGGTGTTTGTATTTCAAGATAGACAAAGGCCAACCCATGAGCGTGTATGGATTTCTGCATCAAGACTCCCCAATCATATCTGTGGTGCTTGCTCATAAATTTTTAGAGTCTGGTTGTCTTGATTATCTTGTTTCTATTTTGGAAGATGCTCATGATTTGCTACGTGTTGAGAATATTTCCGTGATGCGAGAGTTTTTTGATGTTTTCCCTGTTAGCATTCCTGGTCTCCCACCTGAGAGAGATGTAGAGCTCTTTATAGAAATTGAGCCTGGTACTCGTCCTATTATGAGGGCACCTTATCTTATGGCTACGCCCGAGTTGGAAGAATTGCGTACCCAGTTAGTTGAATTGTTGCAGTGTGGTTTTATTAGACCTAGTTCTTCGCCCTGGGGTGCTCTAGTCCTTTTTGTGAAGAAAAGTATAGTTCGATGAGATTGTGTATAAATTATCGATAGTTGAATATGGTAATTATCAAGAACAGATATCCGTTGCCTCAAATTGATGATTTGTTTGACCAGTTGTAGGGTAGTTCTGTGTTCTCAAAGATTGACCTTTGTTCAGACTACAATCAGTTGAGGATCCGTTAGTCAGACGTTTCATGAACTTCTTTTCGTTCATGATATCGGCATTTTGAGTTCTTGGTAATGTCTTTTGGATTACCGAATGCACCCTTTGCTTCTATGGACATGATGAATAGAATATTCAAGAATTTTTTAGATCACTTTGTGATCATTTTAATTCAGAACATTCTAGTGTACTTTAGAAGTGTTGAGGAGCATGTTTTGCATTTGTGCTTAGTATTGTATACTCTAAGGGAGCACAAGTTGTATGTGAAGTTAAGCAAATGTGAAATTTGGCTTTCTCAAGTATCTTTCTTGGGGCATGTTGCGAATAAGATGGAATTTTTGTGGACCCAGCGAAGATAACTACTATTTTAGACTAGAAGATGCCTATGATTCCAAAAGGAGATAAGGAGATTCTTAGGATTGGCAGGTTACTATAGGAGATTTGTGCAATGATTTTTAGTGCTGTCTACGTCGTTGACTAAGCTTATGCAGAAAAGCGCAGCTTTCATTTGGAGCAATGATTGTGAAGAATCCTTTCAAGAGTTGAAGAAGCGATTGTGCACTACTCCTGTTTTGACATTACCCACCAAAGGAGTGGAGTATGCTATTTATGTGGATGCATCTCAAGTTGGACTCGGATGTGTCTTAATGCAAGAAATAAAGGTAATTGCATATGGATGAAGACAACTGAAAATTCATGAAAAAAATTATCCTTCACATGACAGAGTTTGCAACAGTTATTTATTCTTTAATGTTGTGAAGACACCTTTAATATGGAGTGTTATGCAAGATCTATACGGACCATAAAAGTCTGAAATATGTCTTCACTTATAAGGATTTGAAATTGAACTAGCGCAGATGGTTGGAATATGTCACAAACTACAAGGTTGATATCCTTTATCATCCAAGCAAGGCTAATGTGGTAGTCGATGCCTTGAGCAGAAAGGTTGCGCATATCTTCAATCTTTCTGTGCAATCTTAGGAGGAGTTCTTATTGATGAACATAACTGTTGGGAGTAGCGCTTTGCCAACATGCTTGTAAGTTGGAGAGCCATCATGGATTTCACTTACGAGATTACATTAGAAGGATGATCTGGATTTGCATCACATTCGGAGTAGAGCTGAAAGGGGAAAACTATCAGACTTCTCTTTAGATGGTGATGGTACCTTGAGGTACCGCAATAAGTATTGCATTCCCGTTGTTGAGAATATCTAGGAAAAGATTTGTGGTGAACCACATGGTTCTAATATTGCCAACCATCCTGGTTCCACGAAGACGTGCCAAGATCTGAATCAGATTGTTTGGTGGTCAGGTATGAAAAATGATATAGCAAAGTTCGTATCATAATGTTATACTTGTCATTGTGTTAAGGTAGATCATAGAAGTTCTGGTGGTAAGTTGACACCCTTGGATATTCTGAGTTGGAAATATGAGAGTATTTCTATGGATTTCATTACTGGTTCGTTGAGGTCTCCTAGAGGACATAATGTCATATGGGTTATAGTCAATAGATTGACGAAGTGTGCCCATTTTGTGCTTTCAAGATTAATTATCCCATGGAGAAGTTGGTGGAGCTATATTTTAATGAGGTTATCAGGTTGCATGGTGTGCCAGTAAGTATTGTGTCAAATCGAGATTCTAGATACATGTCTCGTTTTTGGCAGAGTTTATAGGGAGCTTTGGGCACTGACCTTAGGTATTCTACCGCTTATCATCCACAGACTAATGGTCAGACAGAAAGGGTAAATCAGATTTTGGAAGATAGGATTAGATGTTTTATCTTAGACCATGGTGGAGCATGGGACGAGCGTCATAGACTCATACAGTTCGCATACAATAACAACTATCAAGAGAGAATGCAGATGGCCCCCTTTGAAGCTTTATATGGAAGGTGTTGTCGAACTCTCCTGTTTTGGGCTGAGGTTGGTGAGAAACCATTGTTAGGTCAAGAGGCCTTAGAAGATATGAGAATTTTTGTGTCACATATTCGTGAGAAACTTCGGTTGGCTCAGGACCATTATACGAAGTATGCTAATCGGGGGGGGGGGGAGGGTTGATCTGGAATACGCAGTTTGGGATATGATTTTCTTGAAGGTATCTCTGATGTCATGTGTCAAAAGATTTGAGAATAACCATAAATTGGATCCCAGGTATGTGGGACCTTTCGAGATTTTTGAGCGCATTGGAGTGTTTGCTTATAGGCTGGAGTTGCCTGCTACTTTCCCGAGTATTCAAGATGTGTTTTATGTGAGCTAGTTGCGAAAGTGTATGCTTAATGATAGTCATATCCTTTACTCTGTGCCCTAGTTGCAGCCCAATCTTTCATATGTTGAAGTGTTTGTATGTATTTTCGAGACACAAGATCGAGTGTTGCAGTGGAAGAAGATTCTTATGGTTAAGGTTCTTTGGCGAAATCACGACGTCAGGAGGGGGACTTGGGAATTAGAATTTGCTATGAAGGAATCTTATCATTATCTTTTCTCTTAGTTTTATTCGGTGAGTAATTCCAGCCAACAAATTTTAATTTGTCCCTTTATATATCTTAGGTTCAAATTGCATTTCAAGTTTCAGGACCAAACTTTCTTATTAGGGGGGGTGGCTGTAAAGCCCCTGAATTTTTGATAAATAATTTTGATCTTTTTTTGGCATAATAATGACGTAAGGACGTAAAGTTAACATGAACTTAACGGTGCGTCGTCGCTAGTGCTCGTTTCTGTGTCCGTTTGGTCAAGTCAACTAAATTTCAAACTTGACGGAGTGTAGATTTTTATCGTGTTTGTCAAGTTTCGTTGCGATTCAAGCTATATTGGAAGCTCGGTGAATTTTCAGAGATTGAAAGGATTTATCATTGTTGTAAACTGTGCAAATAAATCGTAACTCGATATCGTCTCATCCAACTCTGATTTTGACTTTGTTGTTGGATTCGTAGCACCAGTATTTACCTTTGGAGCAAATTTCGCCAAAAACTGAGTTGGTCTTAATCTAAATCATCAAATGAAATGTTACGTGATTTATATATTATTTTATGTACATATAATTTCGATATAAAAAACAAAACCGACCAAGCCTAAGAAAGGATGTCCCCTTTTTCTTTTTCCTGTTCCACCATACTAGAGCATGCGAGGGAGAGGGAGAAACAACTTTTTGGGTGCTTTCTAACGGCTGCCGCGAGAGCTCTAGTGTTCGGGATCTTCATCGGAGTATAGATATGGAAATCCCTCGCCGAGATCTACGCGTGTGCGGTGAGTATTTTTGGTTTCGTGGATTTTTGGCATTGGGGTAAGTAGCCCTAACTTTGGTTTTCGTCCAAATCCTTCCATTTTCTTGTTGTCGTGGCTTTTTTTGGCCGATCCTTGACGTGGACTGCTTAGGAGGCTAGAAATTGAAAGATTTGATGCAAGTGGTGGACTATCCCTCTTGCTTAGTCTTCTTTTCGTTCCTTCCCCTTTTTAATTCCAAGATACAATAATATTTTGTTTTTCTATTGATTGTATCCTGGTGTTGGTCTTACTGAGTTCTTGTTGTATCAAGTTTTTCTTTGTTAAATTCATCGAGTGTTCTGACTTAAATTTGCTGAGTGTTCACGTTAAATTCGTCGAGTGTCCACGTTAAATTTGTTGAATGTTCACGCCAATTTCGTCGAGTGTTCACATTATTCGTAGAGTGTGCATGTTAAATTTGACGTGTACTCGTGTCAAATTCGTCGAGTGTTCACGAAATTTGTCGAGTAGTCACGTAAAATTTGCTGAATTCGTCAAGTGGTTACCTCGAGTTCATCGAGGGGTCACGTTGAATTCGACGTGTGGCCACGATGAATTAGTCATGAAGGGCTGTTTATGCTTGAATTTTTGGATTTTTCCTTGTGTCGTTGGGATGACCCAATGCCAAGTCTGGTATGACGGCAGTAGACTTTATATGCCCTTCTTTTATAAGATTAATGATATTTTCAGCCAATTTTTAACGTACTTATGCTTTTCATTTAGAAACTATGATTTTTGTTCATTTTTTTTCTAAATTCTTAAAACTTGGTGGTTTTTTGGTGTGAATGAGAAATATGCGACCACCACAGCACCAGTTTTTGTTATAATATTATTTGGACTATGGGTGTTAGTGGAATGAACCACCACCACAGTGCTTATGGTGAATCATTACTCCTGGTAGCTTTGTTATAGACTGTTGGGTTGGGTTAGATCGATGACCGCCACCACAGTGCATTTTTTGATGTTTTGGTCTGATGGATTGTGTTGGAAAGAATGACACCACCTCAGCATCATTTTAAGCCCGATGTTAGTGATTCACTCTTTAAGCTGATCGATCTCATTTATTTTCTGCATATATATATATATATATATATATATATATATATATATATATATATATATATATATATATATATATATATATATATATACTAGTATGAATCCTTATTGCACATGGTGCAAGACTTTTATTAATTTATTCAATTCGTGCTAAATTTATTTATACTTACTGCTTATGTGATCTTTGGATGTTGTTATTTCACAGTTATTCTCATTGGGTTGGTAATCTTCTTGAGCTTATTAACGTCTTGAACTCTTTTTGATCAGTTGCCTTTTGAGCCTTTTGTGCTGAGTCATTCTTTTCTTTTGAATGCCTCAGGTTCGAACCAGTAGCAATTAGAGCTAACTGAGTTCGTTTCTCCCATAATTCAGTGGTTGTTTTCCTTTCCTCTAATCAGTTGAGAGGTAGTTTGTTGTTTTTTTGACTTTATAGTGAATCTCAGACTTTTACTATTGGAGCTATGTGTTCGTAATAGATTATTGGCGCCCTTAACATCGATTCTTTATGTGTTAGATTGTTTATTTGTTATTTCTGCTACTACTATTTAGGTGATGATGCATTGCTCTCTAAGAAGAATTTATGTTAGGAGGCATATTAGTTATTTTATTTGTATAAAAAAATCAGCTCATTTACTCATACGCATAACATTTGATTCAACTAAATGTCATCCTATTTTGAAGATCTTAAAAGCTCTTTTCCTACTTATACTAAATTTAGAAATTGCATATCATTAGAATGTTAGCTGAGTCCTCATGCTTCTGTAGGATAAAATGTAATGATTTATGTATTTTTTCGCTATATATATATTTTCTTACTTATTGATTAGCTGATCTACTGAACCGTGGGACACGGTCTATGAAACTTTAAACTTAAATCATGTTATTCAACATAATATATATATGTCTTTTATGAATATAAATGAAGAGATGGAGCTGCCTGAACGTCTACAGTTGTCCCCTATATGGCATGGCATCATGACGCATATTTTCTCTCACTCGGTTAATATTTTTAAATATTGAGAAAATACGGATTGTGACATGGCCTGCGCCACAAACTCCTCTCCACAACCTTCGATGCAAAGGAAAGGAAGTGTTTTGATAGCCTTCACCCCTGCTCAGTTACCTCTTTCCAAGAACTAAGGGTTGACTTCCTGTAAAGGTTTGCCACCTCAAAGTGGCGCAGGGCAGACATCGATGTACTTTTCCAAATAAAGTAGAGGTCAAAGAAGACGATAGGATAGTATGTAGATCGGTTCTAGAGTTTGATCATGGAAGTACTAGATGTAAACCCACAGGTCTATCGAGTCACTTTTACCAATGGACTTCGGCCCAGGTTGTTCAAATTTATGATTAGTGAGAAGAAGCGCAGGACTTATGCAGAGCTTATAGAATGGGAAAACCAATTTATCAAAGGTGAATTCAACAACTAAGATTTCATCACAAGAATCTTAGACCTAGGAGGGAAGTGACCGCAAAGCTCTTCCAATCGCCCCCTGGTGCCCCCGCGGAAGAAAAACTTTATCTACTAGGAGTATCAACCCCCAAATTGAAGGGGTTATGACTCTCGTTACCAAGTATAATGCCCCGAAACTCAAAAGAGCGACGGGAGACGTTTTGGGCCAGATTTGGAATCTGGCAGGAGGAACACGGTGTAACAGCTCAAAGTGCAGAAACAGGAAATTTTGAGTGACACGGCCTGTGACACGGGCGTGTCCCAGGGCGTGTCCGTTGACACGGCCTGCGACACGGGCGTGTCGCAGGGCGTGTCGAGGTTGTGTCGACGATTGGTCTTTGTCTCGACGATTTTTGCTCTCGGCGATGCGCCGAGAGGAGGCACACGGCCTAGGACACGGGCGTGTCCAAGGCCGTGTCGCATGCTCGACGAGTTTTATTCGACGATCGTCAAGTGTCGAGACGTGAGTGTCGAGTGTCGAGATATTGAACACGGCCTGTGACACGGGCGTGTCACAGGGCGTGTCAAATTAGGCGACGAACTCTGCCCGCCGAAGGATTTCGACAGGGCGTGTCTTTGTGCCGTGTCTGGGCACACGGCCTGGGACACGGGCGTGTCACAGGCCGTGTGAAGTCTCGGGATGATTTGGGATTTTTTTCACCCAGGTACACGGCCGCAGACATGGGCGTGTCTGAAGGCGTGTTGGTGACACGGCCCATGACACGGGCGTGTCCCATGGGCGTGTCACTGGTTTGGATAAGTCGGTTGACCACCGCTTGAGGCACACGGCCGTGTTCGAGGCCGTGTCGGGTCAAAATATGTGTTTTTGGCAGAATCGTGGCCGTCCATTCCTTCAGTCTAGATCCAAGGGCTGAAGCTTCTTCTTCTTTTCCTTAAGGGCCGAAATCAGAGAAAGGCTTCTCATTTCTTTGGCCTTGAACTTTCTTCAAGTGAAGAGAGAAAGAGAGAGAGAAAGGAGGAGGAAGAAGGAAAGGGGGCTGCTGCTGGTGGTGCTGCGGTTTACCGACGAGAGATCCGAAGCCAGCGTTGCGGAAGAGACGATCTTGCGAGTCTTGCAAGCTAGCTTTGAGGCCATGGCACCGAAGCGGTCGTCAAGGGTAACGACTTTTCTTCCTAGCCATGTGAATGCTTCCTTTTTGGCATATTTTGTGATTTCCCCCACCAAGAGGTGGCTGGTTTTGGAAATCTTTGGGTGGATGCTTGAAATCCCCTTTGTTTGCATATAGATCCGGAAATGGAGTACGGAATAGACATGCTGTGTGAAGCCCATCTAGACAGGTTAGTCTGGATTGGTGATGTTGCATACGAACCGGAGAAGACTCCGTGATAAACGTATAGTGTAAGGAGTCTATGGGTTATGCCTGCGAAAAGGAGTAGCAGGAAGTACTGGGGTGGTAGCCCAGGAAAATAGCCATGTGATGGTTTTGGGTCCAACCTGTGATTGAGGCACAGGAAGTACTGGTGGAACCAGGAAAGGCCCTTTTGGTGATGCTTGATGTCATAGGGTGTCCACCTGTGAAGCGAGTAACAGGAAGTACTGGCATGTGAGCTAGGAAAGACCCCTGACATTTGTGCTTGTGCGGTGTCCACCTGTGGAGAGAGTCACAGGAAGTACTGGTGTGCCCAGGAAAGACCCGCTGTTGCTGTGAGGAAATGGGTATAGAGAAATACCCAGGCTTGAATGCCAAGAACAGGATTGGTGAGACCGACCCGCGCCTTTGATATAGCCATGAGTATGCTGTACTCGGAGAAGGCAAGGCGATTTGAGCAACGGGGGGTGGAGGATCCGACCTGCGCTATGTCCGTTCGACGTGAGACCAAAAAGTGCGGTCTGTTGGAGCGCATAGCAAGAGTCTTCGGCCTGCGTGCCATGACACAACGGGGGGCTACGGGCCATCCCGGTGTCCGAAGACTAACTCCGGCTACACGCCATGGAGTAAATGCTCAAGAGATTTACCGTTGGGTGATAACCCTGAGACGGTGGTGGGCAAGAGGTTGCCAGAACACCAAGAATGTGCCCTGAGTGCACGGACCGTTGGGCCGGGCGGCGAACGGTTGTGATGGCTTGTGTGCGTGAAAGCACATTTTGATGATATAGCTTGCCATACTTGTGATCTAATATGCCTGCATGGAAGATTACCGCTGCCCCGAGAGAAGGGGTAGGGTCGTTATAATTTGGTCAGCTGAACGCTGACCGTTGCTTTTGTTTGCCACCGGTGGGTGGATTGTCCCTTTCTAGGTGCTGGAGAGCCGAGCGGATCGCATAGAGGCTGATGTTCCTGCGGGTGTTGCTGCTGCTGCTGCTAGCCCTCGAAGGCTAGCTGTGTTCTTTTGTGTGTTTTCTTTTCTTGTGGCCGGCCTGCGCGCCAATTGTTTAGGCCACTGTGTGAAAGCCCTGTATAGGCCATAAGGCCAACTCTTTTGTACGTGTTGTAAGACATTCCTATATGATATAAAATGTGGAGTTTTATGTTTGGACATTCATGAGGAGTTCAAGTTGTAGTCTAGGCTTCCGCTAGAATGCTTTGTGTTAGGTGCGATGCGCGACTCTGGTATCATCCTGTACCTTCACCGACTGTTTTGTGATATATCCTGTGGGGCCCCGGCCGGACCTTCTAGAATATATCATATGAACGGATGGGGTTGTTACATTTTTGGTATCGGTCGTCTTGGTCTTTCCCTCTCGAAGTCGTGGTCGACTTCTTTTGTGGGGTGGCGAGCACGTGTTTGTGCACACCAAGTCTACGAATGAACTCCTGAATGTCCATGATAGGAATGCAACTTGATGTGTTTGAGGAACCTGCGTGTTCCTATTTTGTGTTGTTTGCTTGGGTACGACCGCTAATGTGTGTGTCTTGTCCACCTTTAGGTGACACGGAGTGGAGCTGGGCCGTCTGAGTCCCAGCGTTCTGATGAAAGTACGGCACCAGTCGCGGTGCCTATACCTCCACCGTCTGAGGAACATGTGCGTTTAGTTGCGGAGGCCTTATTTACCATGATCCACGGTCAGCCACTTAGGTAGGAACAAGCGGCTGTGAGGCCAGAACAGGTGGCGGCAAGGCCTGAACCTGTTGTGGATGTGGCTCCTCGAGCAGCTGAGAAGCAGCTAACGCGGTTTATGAGTTTCCATCCGCCTACGTTCTCGGGAGCGGGAACCCCGACGCAGGCTGAGGATTGGCTATCGCGCGTCAAGCGAGTGATGACGGCGATAGGAACGGCGGAGCATCAGAAAGTTACCTTAGCCACCTTCTTGCTTGAAGGAGAAGCGCGTTTATGGTGGGATGAGATGGAGTTGCATCATTTGGCGGGTCGTCCGTTAACCCAAGTATCGATGGAAGAATTCTCCCGGCTCTTCCTAGCGAAGCACCTTCCTGTGGCTCAACGGATAGCCATGGAAAATGAATTCCAACGGTTGACTCAAGGTGATGGCAGTGTTGACGCGTACCTGCATGAATTTACTCGCTTGGGGCGGTATGCGGGTTCGATTTTTGCTGATGAGCAGAGGAAGACGAATCGGTTCTATGAAGGACTGAGGGACGAGCTGAGGTTCCTTGTGTCAAGTTCTGTGAACCAAGGTTTCCAAGCGTTGGTTGACACCGCAACCGCGTTGGAAAAGGACATGAAAAGGGTGCAAGGGAAGAGAGCTTTGGCTGTGTCACAACCGGAGTGGAAGGCGCCCCGATCGGGAAAATCATTTTATAAGAAGAGATGGGGTAAGAAGTCCAAGCCTAGTGGACAAGCTCCTTCATCAGTTGCAACGGGAGCAACATCAGGGGCAACCTCCAAGCCAGACACTCGTACCTGCTTCAATTGTGGCCGGATGGGACATATTGCGCGAGATTGTCGGATGCCGCCAAAGAGTGAAAAGAAGGCGGGAGCATCTTATGCGGAAAAAGGAAAGGCGGTGGTGGATTCTTCTGCCTCGCAGGCGCAACCCCGGGTCTACAATCTTGGCCTGCAAGAGGCCATCAAGCAGAGTGACGTGGTCACAGGTATGAGTTTAGTTTGCTATTGTTTGTATGTTTTACTTAGTACTCCTATGTTTGTGGTTTGTGTGTGTGACATGTTTGTCATAGGCTTTGTGATGATTCGGGACACGCTGGCGCGAGCACTGTTTGATACAGGTGCATCGCATTCTTTTCTGTCTCGTGAGTTTCTTACACGGCTTGGGATACCCAGTCGTGCAAAGGCAGATATCGTCAGAGTGGTGTTGCCGAATGGTTGTTGGATGCTTGCGGATCAAGCTTGTGATGTGGCGGTTCAGTTAGGAAGTCGGGATTTTCGTTTAACCGCATTTGTTTTGCCAATATCAGAATTCGATGTGATTTTTGGGATGGATTGGCTTGCGGAGCAGCATGCTATGATTGATTGCCAGTCCAAAGCAATCACGTTGGGCCAAAATACCGAATAGAAGACCAAGTTCGCGGGTATGCGAGGAGTGGGCGGGACGTTGATGTCTGCACTCCAGGTAGTCAAAGCTGTTCGGAAGGGTGCGGAGTGTTACTTTGCACTAATTCAGGCTGTTGAGCCTAAGGCCACTTTGTGCGAGGTTCCGATTGTGGCAGACTTTACAGATGTGTTTCCCGCGGATCTCCCTGGGCTACCACCCCAGCGGGAGATTGACTTCACGATCGAGTTGGTGCCAGGTGCGAAACCTGTGGCCCGCTCGCCATATCGAGTTGCGCCTAAAGAGATGGCTGAGTTGAAGGTTCAACTACAAGAAATGCTAGAGCAAGGTTATATCCGCCCAAGTATGTCACCTTGGAGCGCGCCTGTGCTTTTTGTAAAGAAGAAAGATGGTGGGTTACGGTTGCGTATCGATTACCGTGAATTGAATAAGCTGACCGAGAAGAATAAGTATCCTATACCCCGGATTGATGAATTATTTGATCAGCTGGTGGGATCTACGGTCTATTCGAAGTTGGACCTGAAGTCTGGTTATTACCAGTTAAGAATTCGGGAAGGTGACATTCCCAAAACCGCATTTGGAACGCATTATGGGCACTATGAGTTCACAGTCATGCCCTTTGGATTGTGTAATGCGCCCTCGGTGTTTATGGATCTGATGCACCGTATTTTTCGTGAGTACCTAGATCTGTTTGTGATAGTGTTCATTGATGATATCCTGGTATACTCGAAGTCCAAAGCTGAGCATGAGAGTCACCTGCGGTTGGTGTTGAATACGTTGAGGCAAAATCAGCTATATGCCAAGTTCTCGAAGTGCGAGTTTTGGCTATCGTCAGTGGCATTTTTGGGCCATGTGGTGAGTGGAGCGGGCATTGCAGTGGATCCAGCGAAGATAAAAGCCATACAAGAATGGCCAATGTTGTCTTCCGTGGCCGAAGTCAGGAGTTTTCTTGGACTTGCGGGCTACTATAGAAGATTTGTGGAGAACTTCTCGCGGATCGCTTTGCCGCTAACCACACTGACGCGAAAAGATCAGAAGTTTGTTTGGACGCCAGAGTGCGCACGAGCTTTTGAAGAGCTGAAGGTTCGGTTGACCACGGCACCAGTATTGTCTTCTCCATGTGGAACCGATGGATTTGTGATTTATAGTGATGCCTCAGGGAGCGGCTTAGGCTGCGTTCTTTTGCAGAACGGAAAGGTGATTGCTTATGGCTCACGCCAGCTGAAGGTGCACGAGCGAAACTATCCCGTCCATGATTTGGAATTAGCGGCGGTGATTTTTGCACTCAAGCTGTGGCGACACTACCTTTATGGCGTGAAGGTGGAGATCTATACCGATCATAAGAGCCTAAAGTATCTGTTGGAGCAGAAAGAGTTGAACATGCGACAACGAAGGTGGTTGGAGTTCCTTGGGGACTACACTTTCGAGCTTCACTATACACCCGGGAAGGGGAATGTTGTCGCGGATGCCTTGAGTCGGCGAGTTCCGGTTAGAGCAAATTGGTTACAAAGGCATGATGAACGTCTTATCCAGGAGTTAGAGGCATTGGAGATCTATTGTGTTGACAAGAATTCCACTGCCATTGCATGTTTGAACTGGACCGAGGTACAATGTGACCTTGCGGACCGAGTTCGTAGGGCAACGGAGTTGGATAACGATCTCTTGCGCTATGTGAATGAAGGGCCAGAAGGCAAATTCACCTGGAATGACGGTCTTTTGCGAAAAGAGGGTCGTTTGTGCGTCCCAAATGTGGGGAAATTGAGGGAAGAACTGATGTATGCAGCGCATTATACCAAGTATTCCATTCACCCCGGGAGCACAAAGATGTTCAATGATATGAAGAAGCTTTTCTGGTGGCCAGGGCTCAAGAAAGATGTTGCCCTTTATGTCTCTAAATGCCAAACATGTGCGATGGTGAAGGCGGAATGCCAAAAGCCGGGCGGTTATTTGAAGTCACTGCCGATCCCAGAGTGGAAATTTGATGATATTTCCATGGATTTTGTGCATGGGTTGCCAAGATCGCAGCGAGGAAATGATTCCATTTGGGTGATTGTTGACCGGCTAACGAAAGTAGCACATTTTCTCCCGAACAGGCGGGATGATTCAGTTGAAAGTTTGGCAAAGTTATATGTTGACCAGATTGTGCGTCTTCACGGTGTTCCTCGGAGCATCGTAAGTGATCGAGATGGGCGATTCACGTCAAATGATTGGAGGCTAGTTCACCGACTGTTGGGCACGAAGTTGACTTTTAGTACGGCCTTTCATCCCCAAACGGATGGCCAAACTGAACGTACCAACAGAACAATGGAGGACATGCTCCGAATGTGCGCCCTTGACTTCGGAAAGAGATGGGAAGATCATCTCTATATGGTCGAGTTTGCATATAATAATAGCTACCAGGCAAGCATTGGGATGGCACCATATGAAGCCCTATATGGAAGGAAGTGTCGTACTCCCTTGGCTTGGGTAGAAGCGGGCGAAGCTCGGGTTGTTAAACCAAATGAGGTTGAGGAAGCAAACTCAACCATACGGACGATTCGAGAGAGATTGCTTATTGCTCAAGATCGACAAGCGAAGTACTACAACGCCAAGCACCAGAACATAGAATTTGTGGTTGGCGATTGAGTCTACTTGAAGATCAAGCCATTCAAAGGTGTCTCCAGGATTCGACGATTGAAAAAGTTGAGTCCCAGATATTTGGGTCCGTTTGAAGTGGTTGAGCGAGTTGGCGAAGCGGCTTATCGGCTCGCTCTGTCGGCGGACTTGGGTGGGTTACATGATGTCTTTCACATCTCGGTGCTTCGGAAGGCCGTGAAAGATCCAACTCAAGTGATCGCGGATGATCGTGTGCCGGTGGAGTATGGGCTAACAATGAAAGTTAGACCCATTCAGATCGATGATCGAGCCGAAAAACAGTTGCGGAACAAGACGGTCGGTATGGTAAAAGTCCGGTGGGACAACTGCGGCCGTGAAGAACTGACATGGGAGCGCGAGCAGACCATGCGAGAAGAGTTCCCTGAGCTATTTTTGTAATCTGTAGCGAGAATGTTGTAACATCAAAATTTTTTTATGTTGTAACATTTTTCTTGCTGGTTTCTGTTGCTTTCCTGTCTCTAAATTTCGAGAACGAAATTTCTTGTAGGAGGGGAGGATTGTAACAGCTCAAAGTGCAGAAACAGGAAATTTTGAGTGACACGACCTGTGACACGGGCGTGTCCCAGGGCGTGTCCGTTGACACGGCCTGCGACACGGGCGTGTCGCAGGGCGTGTCGAGGTTGTGTCGACGATTGGTCTTTGTCTCGACGATTTTTGCTCTCGGCGATGCGCCGAGAGGAGGCACACGGCCTAGGACACGGGCGTGTCCAAGGCCGTGTCGCATGCTCGACGAGTTTTATTCGACGATCGTCGAGTGTCGAGACGTGAGTGTCGAGTGTCGAGATATTGAACACGGCCTGTGACACGGGCGTGTCACAGGGCGTGTCAAATTAGGCGACGAACTCTGCCCGCCGAAGGATTTCGACAGGGCGTGTCTTTGTGCCGTGTCTGGGCACACGGCCTGGGACACGGGCGTGTCACAGGCCGTGTGAAGTCTCGGGATGATTTGGGATTTTTTTCACCCAGGTACACGGCCGCAGACATGGGCGTGTCTGAAGGCGTGTTGGTGACACGGCCCATGACACGGGCGTGTCCCATGGGCGTGTCACTGGTTTGGATAAGTCGGTTGACCACCGCTTGAGGCACACGGCCTGGCACACGGCCGTGTTCGAGGCCGTGTCGGGTCAAAATATGTGTTTTTGGCAGAATCGTGGCCGTCCATTCCTTCAGTCTAGATCCAAGGGCTGAAGCTTCTTCTTCTTTTTCCTTAAGGGCCGAAATCAGAGAAAGACTTCTCATTTCTTTGGCCTTGAACTTTCTTCAAGTGAAGAGAGAAAGAGAGAGAGAAAGGAGGAGGAAGAAGGAAAGGGGGCTGCTGGTGGTGGTGCTGCGGTTTATGTTGGAGTTACCATGATGATCTGGAAGTGGTCAAACATGTAATCTCACTGCCAACGCAGTATGAGCCTGCAGGGTCGCACATAAGAGATGTGGAGAAGTTGGATGACTGACTGTGTTGGTAAAGGTTACCAATCACCGACCTGAATAGGGTTATGGGCAAAGTGTTGCCTTATAAGATCATCGGGTTGGGCAAATGTTGCCTTGGAGGGCTGGTTAGGTTCG
Source organism: Platanthera guangdongensis (assembly GCA_039583875.1). Lineage (NCBI taxonomy): Eukaryota > Viridiplantae > Streptophyta > Magnoliopsida > Asparagales > Orchidaceae > Platanthera > Platanthera guangdongensis. The sequence continues at coordinate 136,527,902 of CM077151.1, forward strand.
TCGTCCAAGGGTCAAAGACATTGGTCGAGAATGGTCTTCTGATTCCCGCCGATCGGCGAGAATCGTCTCCCAGATTCTCGCCGATCGACGAGAATCGTCGAGAATCGTCGAGAATCAATTGTTGATTCTCGACGATCGACTACCTTAACAATTGTCGTCGACCGCAGCTCGACGATCGTCGAGTATCATTATGTGTCGTCGAGCGGAGCTCGACGATCGGCGAGAATCGTCGAGTATTGTACTCTGATTCTCGCCGATCCAATGTGATACTCGCCGAACAATTCTCGCCGAACCTGCTCAGTGATTCTCGCCGATTCTCACCGATTCATACTCGCCGATTCTGAACCCTAATTTCGAGTGGTCTGCGGATAGCGATTTTCCTGAGTTTATTTTATACTTTAAGTATAAATATAACACTTAGGGTTTCGGGAATATATGCGATCTGTCTCTTCTGTGCGAATCGAACCCGACGTAAGGAGTTCCACGTTCGCTCCGCCGATCCCGATCCCGCTGCCGGAAGAGTTCCGCCGCCGTGTTTGCTCCGTTGACCACCTTCTCTCCAGCGATCGTCGCTGGCGCTGCATTCCCTGGCGCGGACCTAGCAGTCCGTGGGAAAGCAAAGGTGCGGTCTTCTCCTTCCCGATCTTCCGTGCGACGGAAAGCTCGGCGTTCTCCCGCTCGTGTGGACTTCTGCAGAAACGTGGACACTATTCCACGTAGAACTCGCCGCTAGGAAGAAGATATAGTTTGGAGCTTCTCCGTTGAGTTGTGACTCAACGCCACCGAGGTAATTTTGCCTAGTTTTGCTAACTTCTTGATTCAACCGTCATGGCTCGATCCGCATTTCTTTGGGTTTTCTTGTTGTTTTTCTTTCCGCTGCGTGCACAAGCATTGTGCCAACCCTATAGAGAAACCCAACAGTGGTATCAGAGCGAGGTTCGGCCATGACTGTTGTTTTGGAAGTTGTCTTATTCCAATGCGTGTAAACCTAGAGATTTAGAAGTGTTCTAAATGTCTAGATTTAGTCTTGGCACTTCGCCAAGAACGATTGGAATTTCGGTGGAATTTCTAAGTGTTAGAAATTGTTGTCTCCTTAGCAGTAACCATCCCTCGAGTATGTTGTGGATTTTGAATCCAACATAGAGAGATGAGCTTGTCTACTGCTTAAGTTGAGTTGTCTTTGCCTTCTGTCCAATGCATGTAAATCTGAGGATTTGGAAATCTCCGGATGTTCAGATTTAGCCCTTCCTTCTATCAAATTGTTGATGGTGTAAGGATGTGCACATAAGGGATGCATGTGGTTTAGAATTGTTTTTCTTTGGATGTGCACATTGATCAAATGTTGATCATGGTTAATTGTTAACCTAAAATTGAAATCCCTTCTTTTAATATTAAGTGTTCGGATGCCTTCCGATGGATGACACTCTTCCTGCCTCGATCGATGAAATGTGGGCTTGCCAAAGCAAGGTGCATTAATCTATCTTGGTAAGGGTGCGAGCGGATAATTGTGATATCCCACTGTCGACATCGGGTCCAGCTTAACTAGGTGACCTCAAAGGTTGAGTGCCTAGAGGCATAGGGTTGGCATGCACCATGTGATGGATGCGAATAAGGAGTTATTCACCAACCATACAAGAATTGCATGAAGATGCAATTGGCAAGCATTGCCTACCTAAATAACCACATCGTGAGAGGAACGCCAAAGCGGACTCATTGTGTTGGTGAAATACGGGTCTTGTCCACTAAGAGAGTAGCTCGCATGAACTCTCCGAATTGTTAGTGAGGGCTATCATTTCGAATAAAATAGTGGGAGTATTTTAATTGAAGTCCTAATTAGAATAAATTGTAATTGAAATTTAGGTACTGATTTTAATTCTGCATAAATTCTTGTAGAATTCCATGGCAAGCGTTTCACACTCCACGCTGTCTCTGAGAGCCATCCTTGAGAAGGATAAGCTCAGCGGGACAAACTATATGGACTGGTATTGGAACCTGAGAATTGTTCTCAGGCAAGAGCGAAAGCTCTATGTCTTGGAAGAAGAAGCCCCCGAGGTGCCGACCGGGAACTCTTCCCGTGCTGAGAAGGATACTTATAAGAAGTATACTAATGATGCTTTGGATGTCGAGTGCCTTATGCTTGCCACCATGAACTCTGAGCTTCAGAAGCAACATGAGAACATGGGGTGCAAGGAGATTGACGAGCATCTCAAGAAAATGTTTCAGGGGCAGGCTCGTCAAGAGAGGTTCGATATCACGAAAGCGTTATTTCAGTGCAAGATGGGAGTTCGAGACTCAGTAGGGACTCACGTACTTAAGATGATTGGGTATATAGAGAACCTTGAAAGGCTGGGTTTTCCTCTTGGTCAAGAGTTGGCCACGGATCTGATCCTGCAATCGTTGCCGGACAGTTATGAGCAGTTCGTCTTGAACTACAACATGAATGAGATAGACAAGACACTGCCCGAACTCCTAGGCATGTTAAGAACTGCCGAGATCAACATGAAGAAGGCCAAGCCTGCCAGCCCCATACTGATGGTACATAAGGGCAAGGGCAAAGCCAAGGGCTCCAAGAAGACAAAGGTGGGACCTAAGTCATATCTTGAGCCCAAGTCTTCAGCACTGATAAAGAAGAAGAGCACGGTGAAGGAAGGGAAATGCCACCACTGTGGCAAGGCTGGTCATTGGCGGAGGAACTGTCCTTCGTATATTGAGGGTCTGCAGAAATTGAAGGGAGGTATGACTTCCGCTTCTAATGTTTACGTTATAGAGATAAACCTTTCTGCTCCTTCATCTTGGGTATTGGATACCGGATGTGGTTCTCACATTTGTACAAATGTGCAGGAACTGGGAAGGAGAAGATTGCTGAGTAAAGGGGAGGTGGGCCTCCGCGTCGGCAATGGAGCAAGAGTTGCTGCTGTAGCCGTAGGATTTTACCGTCTTTCTTTGCCCAGTGGGCTTGTAATAGAATTAGATAACTGTTATTTTGTTCCGGCGATAACTAGAAACATTATATCTATTTCATGTTTGGACATGATTGGATTTTCTTTTATAATTAAGAACAATTGTTGTTCTATATTTAAGAATGATGTTTGTTATGCTGTAGCCCAATTGTTTAATGGTCTTTACGTTTTGAACTTGGACCATCTGATCTATAATGTAGAAAATAATAAAAGACTAAGAACAAATGATTCGAACCCTACGTTTCTCTGGCATTGTCGTTTGGGCCATATCAACGAGAAGCGCATATCCAAGCTCCATAGAGATGGACTTTTGGACTCATTTGATTATGAATCATTTGAGCGATGCGAATCTTGTTTGTTAGGCAAGATGACTAAAGCTCCTTTCACTGGTTATACTGAGAGGGCTGAGGATCTCTTGGGTGTTGTACATAGTGATGTATGCGGACCCATGAGTTCCATAGCTAGAGGTGGGTATTTCTACTTTATTACGTTTACTGATGATTTCAGTAGATACGGATATGTGTATCTTATGAAGTGCAAATCCGAGACCTTTGAAAAGTTCAAAGAGTTCAAGAATGAAGTAGAAAACCAGTTGGGTAAGAGGGTTAAAGCACTCCGATCTGATCGAGGTGGCGAATACCTGAGTCATGAGTTCCGTGATCATCTGAAAGAGTGTGGTATTGTATCACAGCTCACTCCACCTAGAACACCACAACACAATGGTGTGTCTGAGAGGAGAAATCGTACTCTGTTAGACATGGTACGTTCGATGATGAGTCATGCAGACTTGCCTGTTTCCTTTTGGGGTTTTGCTTTAGAGACTGCTGCAATGACATTGAATCGCGCTCCAACTAAAACGGTTCTGAAGACACCATATGAGATATGGACTGGGAAGCGTCCTAGTATGTCGTTCATTAAAATTTGGGGCTGTGAGGCATACGTGAGACGTCAAATGCCTGACAAGCTGGAACCCAAATCGGATAAATGTTATCTGGTGGGATATCCTAAGGAAACGAAAGGGTATTACTTTTACCTACCATCCGAGGGCAAAGTGTTTGTCGCAAGGACTGGTGTCTTCTTGGAGAAAGAGTTCTTATCAATAAAGACTGAAAAGGTAGAGCTTGAAGAAGTTCAAGAACCACATGTAGTGAATGAATCGGAATTGGATTCTGAGTCAGGACTACAAGATGTTGTAGCTAGAGAACCTGCTCAGGGAACACAAGTCCTACGTAGATCTGGTAGACCGAGGTTTGAGCCTGAGAGATATGGATTTCTCGTGTCTCAAATAGGTAATGTGTTGCTTATGGATCATGATGATGAACCAGCAACCTACCAAGAGGCTGTGAATGGACCGGACTCCGACAAATGGCTTGAGGCTATGAAATCCGAAATGGACTCCATGTATGCAAACCAAGTTTGGAACTTGGTGGAACCACCTGAAGGGGTACGACCCATAGGGTGCAAGTGGGTCTTCAAGAAGAAGACCGACATGGATGAGAATGTACAGACATTCAAAGGGCGACTGGTGGCTAAAGGTTTCAAGCAAATTCATGGTATTGACTATGATGAGACCTTTTCCCCTGTTGCCATGGTAAAGTCCATTAGGATATTGCTTGCTATTGCTGCGTATTATGACTACGAGATCTGGCAGATGGATGTCAAAACGGCTTTCCTTAATGGAAACCTCCTTGAGGAAGTGTATATGACACAACCCGAGGGTTTTGTATCCCCAGATGAAGCCACTAAAATATGCAAGCTGAATAAGTCCATTTATGGACTGAAACAGGCCTCTCGAAGTTGGAATCTTCGTTTTGATGAGAAAATCAAAGAGTTTGGTTTCATCAAGAATGAAGATGTGCCTTGTGTTTACAAGCGAATCAGTGGGAGCATTGTTGTCTTCCTGATATTGTATGTAGATGACATACTGTTGATTGGGAATGATATTCCTACCCTGAAAGTTGTTAAGAACAACCTAGGGAACTGCTTTTCAATGAAGGATTTGGGTGAAGCGACTTATATACTCGGTATTAAGATCTATAGAGATAGATCGAAGAAGTTGCTGGGTTTGACCCAGAGTACGTACATCGAAAAGGTGTTGAAGCGGTTCAACATGCTTGAGTCCAAGAAAGGATTTTTGCCCATGTCTCATGGTGTGAATCTCTCTAAGGACCAGTGTCCAAAGTCTTGTGAAGACAAGGACCGCATGAAGTTGATTCCATATGCTTCGGCAATTGGATCAATCATGTACGCGATGTTATGTACTCGAGCCGATGTTTCCTTTGCTTTGAGCATGACTAGCAGGTATCAGTCAGACCCCGGTGAGTGTCACTGGATTGCAGTCAAGAATGTCCTGAAGTACTTGAGAAGGACTAAGGACATGTTCTTGGTGTATGGTGGAGAGGAAGAGCTCATTGTAAGCGGTTACACGGATGCTAGCTTCCAAACTGATAGAGACGACTCCAAGTCTCAGTCAGGTTTTGTGTTTTGCCTGAATGGAGGAGCTGTGAGCTGGAAGAGTTCCAAGCAAGAGACAGTTGCTGATTCTACAACAGAGGCCGAGTATATCGCCGCAGCTAATGCAGCGAAGGAGGCTGTATGGATTAGGAAATTCATCGGCGAGCTTGATGTAGTTCCTAGCATTGTTGGTCCCGTAGTTCTCTACTGTGATAATAATGGTGCAATTGCACAATCTAAGGAACCTAGATCTCATCAGCGCTCCAAGCAAATACTCCAGCGGTTTCATCTTATTCGTGAGATTGTCGAACGAGGAGATGTAAACATTTGCAGAGTGCCGACTGAGGAAAATATAGCGGATCCGCTGACAAAGCCTCTCGCGCAGAGAAAGCATGATGGTCATACTAGATTGATGGGTATGTGATACCTAAACGATCAACTCTAGCGAGGATCTTGTGGATTGCATGTAAATATGTATTTTGTTGGCTGTTTGTTCATACGATGAACTGTGTACCTAGTTTTTCTTTTATAATTAATGGCAAATTCTTTTATTGTGAGTTTTTCTATATATGATAGTTAAATGTTAACATAATAGATACCCTTAGAATGTTCGCTTCCATAGGACATCAAGTACGTGACTTGAATGTGAGAGCCTATGATTTATTTGAAGCTTCATTCTTAAAGGTCCCTGGTCGAGTATCATCATAGAAGCTAAGGGTGATGATGATACATGAAGGCTAGCACGTGTGTTGACTGATGACTGGTTCTCACAGGTCATGATATTGTGATATCAAGTCATCACGTGGGTACTTGTTAGTGAACAAGTTGTACTGGACAGACCCAACCTGAGACTACTCTGTGGATTGTCATCCAATCGTGTCACGAGTAGGTCTCATTTGACAATGGTGTTGTGGTTCTTTGACCTGAAGTCACAACATTCATCAAGTGAGGAAGAGCGTGCTTTGATGCCATCTAATGTCTTCCTTGAGAAAGGTTGATGATAAGGGTGGTTGTTGGGCATGTTACGAATCATTTGGGTGTTTGTGTGTGAGCAGATATGGAATTTGTCCTCCTGTATGACAGGAGTTGCATCCATGGGCCCCTTGATGGAACTGGACTGAGAAATGCATGGCCATGCTTGGTTGAGTCAATATGTGATATTGGACTCACCATTCTCTGGAAGTCCGTCCTGGATCAAGAAAACTTGGATTGAGCTATTACGAGGGTGACACGGTCCATGCCACTAGTTCTTTCCGGATGTAAGGGACAAAGGGACAAAGACAACGCTGATACATTGGTCATAAAGGCTTATGAGTTATTAACTCTTATTGCTTGGGGAGCAATGATGCATTGCTAGATGCCGCTCATTGTTTGTGAGGTTTTTGGTTTGATACTTTCGAGATCAAGTGGGAGTTTATTGGAGTTACCATGATGATCTGGAAGTGGTCAAACATGTAATCTCACTGCCAACGCAGTATGAGCCTGCAGGGTCGCACATAAGAGATATGAAGAAGTTGGATGACTGACTGTATTGGTAAAGGTTACCAATCACCGACCTGAATAGGGTTATGGGCAAAGTGTTGCCTTATAGGATCATCGGGTTGGGCAAATGTTGCCTTGGAGGGCTGGTTAGGTTCGTCGTCCAAGGGTCAAAGACATTGGTCGAGAATGGTCTTCTGATTCCCGCCGATCGCCGAGAATCGTCTCCCTGATTCTCGCCGATCGACGAGAATCAATTGTTGATTCTCAACGATCGACTACCTTGACAATTGTCGTCGACCGCGGCTCGACGATCGTCGAGTATCATTATGTGTCGTCGAGCGTAGCTCGACGATCGGCGAGAATCGTCGAGTATTGTACTCTGATTCTCGCCGATCCAATGTGATACTCGCCGAACGATTCTCGCCGAACCTGCTCAGTGATTCTCGCCGATTCTCACCGATTCATACTCGCCGATTCTGAACCCTAATTTCGAGTGGTCTGCGGATAGCGATTTTCCTGAGTTTATTTTATACTTTAAGTATAAATATAACACTTAGGGTTTCGGGAATATATGCGATCTGTCTCTTCTGTGCGAATCGAACCCGACGGAAGGAGTTTCGCGTTCGCTCCGCCGATCCCGATCCCGCCGCCGGAAGAGTTCCGCCGCCGTGTTTGCTCCGTTGACCACCTTCTCTCCAGCGATCGTCGCTGGCGCTGCATTCCCTGGCGCGGACCTAGCAGTCCGTGGGAAAGCAAAGGTGCGGTCTTCTCCTTCCCGATCTTCCGTGCGACGGAAAGCTCGGCGTTCTCCCGCTCGTGTGGACTTCTGCAGAAACGTGGACACTATTCCACGTAGAACTTGCCGCTAGGAAGAAGATATAGTTTGGAGCTTCTCCGTTGAGTTGTGACTCAACGCCACCGAGGTAATTTTGCCTAGTTTTGCTAACTTCTTGATTCAACCGTCATGGCTCGATCCGCATTTCTTTGGGTTTTCTTGTTGTTTTTCTTTCCGCTGCGTGCACAAGCATTGTGCCAACCCTATAGAGAAACCCAACAGTTTACCGACGAGAGATCCGAAGCCAGCGTTGCGGAAGAGACGATCTTGCGAGTCTTGCAAGCTAGCTTTGAGGCCATGGCACCGAAGCGGTCGTCAAGGGTAACGACTTTTCTTTCTAGCCATGTGAAGGCTTCCTTTTTGGCATATTTTGTGATTTCCCCCACCAAGAGGTGGCTGGTTTTGGAAATCTTTGGGTGGATGCTTGAAATCCTCTTTGTTAGCATATAGATCCGGAAATGGAGTACGGAATAGGCATGCTGTGTGAAGCCCATCTGGACAGGTTAGTCTGGATTGGTGATGTTGCATACGAACCGGAGAAGACTCCGTGATAAACGTATAGTGTAAGGAGTCTATGGGTTATGCCTGCGAAAAGGAGTAGCAGGAAGTACTGGGGTGGTAGCCCAGGAAAATAGCCATGTGATGGTTTTGGGTCCAACCTGTGATTGAGGCACAGGAAGTACTGGTGGAACCAGGAAAGGCCCTTTTGGTGATGCTTGATGTCGTAGGGTGTCCACCTGTGAAGCGAGTAACAGGAAGTACTGGCATGTGAGCTAGGAAAGACCCCTGACATTTGTGCTTGTGCGGTGTCCACCTGTGGAGAGAGTCACAGGAAGTACTGGTGTGCCCAGGAAAGACCCGCTGTTGCTGTGAGGAAATGGGTATAGAGAAATACCCAGGCTTGAATGCCAAGAACATGATTGGTGAGACCGACCCGCGCCTTTGATATAGCCATGAGTATGCTGTACTCGGAGAAGGCAAGGCGATTTGAGCAACGGGGGGTGGAGGATCCGACCTGCGCTATGTCCGTCCGACGTGAGACCAAAAAGTGCGGTCTGTTGGAGCGCATAGCAAGAGTCTTCGGCCTGCGCGCCATGACACAACGGGGGGCTACGGGCCATCCCGGTGTCCGAAGACTAACTCCGGCTGCACGCCATGGAGTAAATGCTCAAGAGATTTACCGTTGGGTGATAACCCTGAGACGGTGGTGGGCAAGAGGTTGCCAGAACACCAAGAATGTGCCCTGAGTGCACGGACCGTTGGGCCGGGCGGCGAACGGTTGTGATGGCTTGCGTGCGTGAAAGCACATTTTGATGATATAGCTTGCCATACTTGTGATCTAATATGCCTGCAGGGAAGATTACCGCTGCCCCGAGAGAAGGGGTAGGGTCGTTATAATTTGGTCAGCTGAACGCTGACCGTTGCTTTTGTTTGCCACCGGTGGGTGGATTGTCCCTTTCCAGGTGCTGGAGAGCCGAGCGGATCGCATAGAGGCTGATGTTCCTGCGGGTGTTGCTGCTGCTGCTGCTAGCCCTCGAAGGCTAGCTGTGTTCTTTTGTGTGTTTTCTTTTCTTGTGGCCGGCCTGCGCGCCAATTGTTTAGGCCACTGTGTGAAAGCCCTGTATAGGCCATAAGGCCAACTCTTTTGTACGTGTTGTAAGACATTCCTATATGATATAAAATGTGGAGTTTTATGTTTGGACATTCATGAGGAGTTCAAGTTGTAGTCTAGGCTTCCGCTAGAATGCTTTGTGTTAGGTGCGATGCGCGACTCTGGTATCATCCTGTACCTTCACCGACTGTTTTGTGATATATCCTATGGGGCCCCGGCCGGACCTTCTAGAATATATCATATGAACGGATGGGGTTGTTAAACACGGCCTGGGACACGGGCGTGTCCCAGGGCGTGTCAGGCTGGAGTCGATGATTTGGTCGAGAGGTCGACGATTTTGGAGTCGACGATCGTCGAGCAGAAAACACGGCCTGAGACACGGGCGTGTCTCAGGGCGTGTCGAGCCCGTGTCGACAATCGGCCCGGGGAGTCGACGAATTTCACTCGAGGATGTGTCGAGACAAGGCACACGGCCTAGGACACGTGTGTGTCCAAGGCCGTATCGTGTGGTCGACGAACTTCGCTCGACGAAGTGTCGAGACTGTGAACACGACCTGAAGCCCAGGTATGTTCGGGTGTGATACGGGTGTGGACATGGGCGTGCCCAATACCCGTGTGAGTCTCGGGTTGTTTTCGGGGCTGTGTCGATGGAGGCACACGGCCGTGTCAGTTGGAACACGGGCGTGTCAGGTCGAACGCGGGCGTGTTGGATGCCCGTGTGTTGTTATAGGCGTGTCGATTTTGACGGCGAATGGGGGACACGGCCCTGGACACAGGCATGTTACAGGCTGTGTTCGGCCCAATTTTAGCATTTCAGGCCCGAATCAAGGCCGTTCGTTTCTTTAATTTGGGATTCAACGGCTGGGGGTTGTTCCTGATGGGATATACACGGGATTGGACCCTTGAAACCCTCATTTCTTTTGAGTGGTTCTCTTTCTAAGTCAAGAGAGAGAGGAGAGCAAAGGAGGAAGAAGAAGCTTAGATCCGGCCATTGGAGGAGCTTCGAAGCTCCAAATCGCGAGCCAACTTCAGATCTACGGAGGTAAAGAGAGTGTGGTGCTTTTCATCCGCTTACATTTCCATGGTGCCGAGGAAGAACGCTAGGGTAACGATTCTCTTCTTGAACATGTGAAGCTCTCCTTCTTTTGTATAGGAAGCCCGCTCTCGCGAGTTTGCGGTGAGTTTGAGGCGTTCCTACGGGTAGACATGAATAGTCCCCGTTGTGTAGAGTCCGTAAATGAGAATGGACATATGCATGATGTGTGAAGCCTACCCAGACATGTTGGTCTTGATCGGTGATGTTGCATTGCATAAATGCCGGAGAAGACTCCGTGCGAATGTTTGTTTTCGGGTTTTTCTACGTGGTAGATTGCAACAAGGAACCTTGGGGATTAACCTAAAGGTGCACCCGAAAAACTGGGCAGATGCGTGATCTTGCCAACTTGGAGGCCTGAGAGACAACTTGAACGTAACCGGGTTATGTGATTTTGTGATGGAAACAGGACTCCGGAGAAGTTTGACCTGTGCATATGTTTTTAATTAACGTTGCAATGTGAGCACGGGTTAGATGGAACCGTACCCGTTCTATGTCGTTCGGTTAAAGAGACCTAAGGGTACGTGACACTTGTCATTGGCATAGATGAGGGTCTTCGGCGGTCTATGGTTTTAATTACCGTGACCCATGCCAGGAAGACAAATTGCTCATTGTTTGGTCGTCCAAAGGGATGGTGGTGAGTCGGCAGACTTAGACTGTGTTCACCGAGAATGTGCCCTGAGTGCACGGGGCGTGTGGCCGTGTGAGCCTACGCCTGTGATGAAATGAATATTTATACACTGCTTGGTTATGCTAATAATTGCAGGGAAGAAGCATCGCCGCCCCGAGTTGGAGGCGGGATCATTATAATTTGGTCAGCATAGCTGACCGTTACTTTTGTTTGCCACCGTGCGGTGGTTTGTTGCATGCAGGTGCTGCTGGACCAAGCGGTCAATAGCTGGCTAAAGCCCAAATTGCGAAGCCGGCCCTTGAAGGCCTAATTGAAGTGCTTACTTGCTTTTGTTCATGTATGACCGGCCTGCGTATCGTGGTTTGTAAAACATGTAATTTGAAGTAAACCATTTGTAAGGCCTTAAGGCCAGTACTTGTGTATGTACTACATTCCTATTTGGTGTTTAGTGGACATTCATGCTTGGTGCTGGGTTCTCTTAATTGCAACTTCTAAAATTGCTTCCGCTAGAATGCTCTGTGTAGGACGTTATGATTAGTTGGATGGTTTCCATTGAGTAACCACCCGGTCTGTCTGTGGTATATGGAGTCGGGCCCCGGCCGGACCTACTACTATATGCTATGTGACGGATAGGGGGTGTTACAATTTGGTATCAGACTACTAGTTTTGGTCGGGCTTAAAATGAATTCGTGGGCGAATTCTTTTAAGGGGTGGTGAGCACATGTGTGTGCGTCATCGTTATAACAGTAAAATAACCCATGAATGTCCACTTAGGAATGAAAATACACGTGTTTGGGGAACTTGTGTGTTCCTATAATTGTTGTTTGCAATTTTATTTGGTCACTTAACGGTGTTTTTTACCACTATAGGTGACCAGAAGTGGTGCTGGGCCGTCGGAACGTCGAGTTTCTGAGGCTAGCAGTGCACCAGATGTTGCTCCTACAACACCTCCATCGGCTGAGACCATACGTTTGGTGGCCGAAGCAGTGTTGGCCATGATTAATACGCAGCCTGCAAGGCAAATGCAGCAGCCCGCTCCTACGATGGAGTAGGTATCGCTGCAAGCGCTGAGCCGAGGAGAGTGGAACAGGTAGTAGTGGAGCTGTTGGTGCCAAGGAGGGCAACCGAGAGACAGCTCAAGCTTGTCATGAGCTTTAATCCTCCGGTATTCTCGGGGTTGGGAACCTCATCTCAAGCTGAAGACTGGCTCTCCAGGGTGAAGAGAGTCATGACAGCAACGAAGACGGAGGAGTGGCAAATGACCACCATTGCTACGTTCCTTTTGGACGGTGAAGCGAGATTGTGGTGGGAAGGATTGGAGCTGAACCTATTGAGAGGTAGGTAACTTGTTGATGTCTCGATGGAGGAGTTCTCGAGACTATTCTTGGCTAGATACCTCCCTTTGGCGCAGAGGATAGCGTTGGAGAACGAGTTCCTGAAGTTGGTACAAGGGGACAGTAGCGTGGATGAATATCTCCACAAGTTTACTCGTTTGAGTCGATATGCTAGCTCCACCATTGCGGATGAGGAGCGCAAGACGAATCGATTCTACGAAGGGTTGAGAGATGAGTTGAGGTTACTACTCTCGGGGCCGATGACACAGGGTTTCTTGACCTTGGTCAACACGGCCCGGTCCTTGGAGAAGGACATGAAGAATGTTCAAGCGAAGAAGAGCATTGGTGATAAGAAGTCTGGGTTCAAAGTGCCAACTACTTCAAATTCTGGCTATCAAAGGTTCTTCAAGAAGCATAGGACTTCGGGTCACGCTCCTTCTGGTGCTTTTGGGGCGACTACGAGTCGGACCCCGGGCGCGCGTTTTACTTGTGGAAAGCCGGGGCACTTTGCCCGTGATTGTTGGAGCTGACGTCCAGAGTCCGAAAGGAAGCCGGGAGCGACTTACGAGGAGAAGGGCAAGGCGGTGGAGTCAACCGCGTCCCATTATGGTCTGGCCCAACCAAGGGTGTATAATCTTGGCCAACAGGAGGCCATCAAACAGGCGGATGTGGTAACAGGTACGGTTTAATTTATATTAAGTTAATTTCTTGAAATACTTGTTATGCACATGTTACCTTACCACTGCTTGTTTAGGATTTATTTTGATTTGTGAAAATCTGGCAGGAGCACTCTTCGATACGGGAGTTTCACACTCCTTCTTGTCCGAAGGATTTATATCATGCATCGGAGTCCCTTCTTCGATGGCGAAGGATAAGTTGGATGTGTTGTTGCCCAATGGGTGTTCGATGCGCGCAGATAGAATCTGAGGTGTTAAGATTCGCATTGGGAATCAGTAGTTTGATTTGCAAGCGTCGTTACTTCCGTTGGTGGAGTTCGACGTTATATTTGGCATGGACTGGATCTCGGAGCAGCAAGCCTATATTGATTGCGGTCGCAAGGAAGTCAAGTTGGGAGAAAGTCGTGAGATGACTTTTACGGGCTTAAAGGGGTCGAGCAAGACGTTGATGTCTGCTCTTCAGGTGGTGAAGGCAGTTCGTGCCGGTGCAGAACTGTTTTTTACACTAGTGGAGGTTGCAAAGCCAAAGCCTGCATTGGATAGTATTTCAGTGGTATCGGAGTACCCTGATGTGTTCCCTAGAGATCTTCCTGGAGCCCCGCCGCAGCGGGAGATAGATTTCACGATTGAGTTAGTGACAGGTGTAAAGCCTGTGTCACGATCTCCATATCGGCTAGCGCCTAAGGAAATGGCGGAGCTGAAAGTTCAACTGCAAGAGTTGTTGGAGCAAGGTTATGTGCGCCCAATTTCTTCGCCTTGGAGCGCGCCGGTCCTCTTTGTTAAGAAGAAGGACGGAAGCTTGAGGCTATGTATTGATTATCGGGAGCTTAACAAGTTGACGGAAAAGAACAAGTACCCGATCCCCCGGATCGATGATCTTTTTGATCAGTTGGTCGGGTCGACGGTGTACTCAAAGTTGGACCTCAAGTCCGGGTACTATCAGCTGCAAATCAGGGAGAGTGATATCCCGAAGACAGCATTCAATACGAGATACAGGCATTACGAGTTTACGGTCATGCCATTTGGGCTGACTAATGCGCCGTCAGTGTTCATGGATTTGATGAACAGGACCTTCAGGGAGTACTTGGACCATTTAGTGATCGTCTTCATCGACGATATTTTGGTGTACTCGCAGAGTGAGGAAGATGACTTCAAGCATCTTCATTTGGTTTTGGAGACGCTAAGGAGGAATCAATTGTACACCAAGTTCTCGAAGTGCGAGTTTTGGTTGTACTCAGTGGCGTTCCTCGGTCACATAGTGAGTGGAGAAGGTATTGCAGTGGATCCGACGAAGATTGTTGCGATACGGGAGTGGCCTGAGCTTTCTACGGTAACGGAAGTCCGGAGCTTTCTGGGGCTTGCCGGCTATTATAGGCGCTTCGTAGAGAACTTCTCGCGGATAGCGTTACCTCTCACTACTTTGACGAGGAAGGAGCAGAAGTTCGTTTGGATGCCGGAGTGCGTGCGAGCTTTTGAGGATTTGAAATGTCGGTTGACCACGATGCCTGTGCTGAGTTCGCCGTGTGGGACCGAAGGTTATGAGATTTATAGTGATGCTTCGGGCAGCGGTTTGGGTTGCGTGCTACTGCAAAACAGAAGTGTAATGGCTTATGGCTCGAGACAGCTAAAAGTGCACGAGAGGAATTATCCGGTCCATGACGTGGAGTTAGCGGCCGTGATTTTTGCCTTGAAGCTGTGGAGGCATTATTTATACGGTGTGAAGATTGAAATCTACACCGATCACAAGAGCCTGAAGTATCTGATTAATCAGAAAGATCTGAATATGCGACAGCGTAGATGGATGGAGTTCCTGGGGGACTATACATTCAAGATCCACTACATGCCTGGTAAAGATAATGCGGTTGCGGACGCGTTGAGTCGCCAGGCCCCAGCTCAAGCCAATTGGCTGTCGATCCATGACGAGCGGTTGGTTCGGGAGTTGGAGGCGTTGGAGATTGTTTGTGTGGATAAGCAATCAAGTGCTGAAGCAGTACTGAATTGGACTGAAGTCCAATATGACCTAGCTGATCGGATTCGGCAGGCTTTGGATATGGATGTCCATATGAAGCAGTTCATGGTAGAGGCTCTGGATGGGTCAAATTGCCAATACGTTGTGGAGGACGGATTGCTTTGGAAAGACGGTCGTCTGTGCGTCCCAAGTGTGGGCAATTTGCGGGTGGAATTGTTGTACGAGGCACACCATACCAAGTACCCGATTCACCCGGGGAGCACGAAGATGTACCGCGATGTAAAGAAACTGTTTTGGTGGCCGGGTTTGAAGAAAGATGTGGCGCTCTACGTGGCGAAGTGCCAAACTTGCGGCTTGGTGAAGGCGGAATGCCAAAAGCCGGGATGATTTCTGAAGTCCTTGCCTATTCCGGAGTGGAAATTCGATGACATCTCTATGGACTTTGTGCACGATTTGCCAAGGTCGCAAAAGGGGAACGACGCCATCTGGGTGGTCGTAGATCGGCTAACGAAGGTGTCTCATTGCATTCTGCATAGGAAAGATGATCCGGTGGAGAAGTTGGCAAAACTGTATGTGGATAATATAGTACGGCTTCACGGTGTGCCCCACAGCATCGTGAGTGACCGAGATGGGCAGTTCACGTCCAATGATTAGAGGCTAGTGCAGCAAATGTTGGGAACAAAGTTGAAATTCAGCACAGTCTTCCATCCGCAAACAGATGGGCAGACCGATAGGGTTAATAGAACTATGGAAGACATGCTCCGCATGTGTGTCTTGGACTTTGGAAAGCAATGGGAAGACCATTTTTATTTGGTGGAATTTGCGTACAATAATAGCTAACAGGCGAGTATTCAAATGGCGCCCTTCGAGGCCATATATGGTAGAAAATGTCGCACGCCGTTGTCTTGGTTAGAAACGGGTGAGTCAAAGTTGTACAAGCGTCAAGAGGTGGAAGATGCTACTTCGTTGGTGCGAACCATTCGGGAGAGGTTGCTAATCGCTCAGGACCGTCAGGCGAGGTACTATAATGCCAAGCACAGGAACCTGGAGTTCGCTGTGGGCGACTGAGTGTACTTAAAGATCAAGCCGTTCAAGGGTGTCTCGCAGGTGCGGCGATTGAATAAGCTAAGCCTGAGGTACCTTGGACCATTTGAGGTTCTGGAGCGAGTTGGTGAAGCAGCCTATCGGTTGAAGCTTTCAGTGGAGCTTAGTGGTTTACATGATGTATTCCATATTTCGGTGCTTCGGAAGGCGGTGCAAGAGCCTTCGCAAGTGATCGCGGTTGATCAAGTGTCGGTGGATTGGGTTGACGACAAAAGTCAAGCCCGTGCGGATTGAGGACTCAGAGGTCAAGCGGCTACACAATAAAGAGATCAGGATGGTCAAGGTCCGATGGGACAATTGCGGTCGAGAGGAGCTCTCTTGGGAACGAGAGTAGACTATGCTTGACGAGTATCCGGAGTTGTTCCGCTCAGGTACAATTTAATTTTGGTACCTGTCTTTCATTTATATAATTTCGTGGACGAAATTCTTTTAAGTGGGGGAGAGTTTGTTGGAGTTACCATTGTGATCTGGAAGTGATCAAACATATGATCTCACTGCCAACACGATATGAGCCTGCAGGGTCGCACATAAGAGATGTGGAGAAGTTGGATAATTGACTGTGTTGGTAAAGGTTGCCAATCACCGACCTGAATGGGGTTGTGGGCAAAGTGTTGCCTTAAAGGATCGTCGGGTTGGGAAAATGTTGCCTTGGAGGGTTGGTAAGGATTCTCGTCCGAGGGTCGATAACATTCGTCGAGAATCGTCTTCTGATTCCCGCCGATCGGCGAGAATCGTCTCTCTGATTCTCGCTGATCGACGAGAATCGTCGAGAATCAATATGCTGATTCTCGACGATCGACGACTTCGACATGTATCGTCGACCGCGGCTCGACGGTCGACGAGATTCGACGTGTATCATCAAGTGAGGCTCGACGATCGGCGAGAATCGTCGAGTATTGTACTCTGATTCTCGCCGATCCATGGTGATGCTCGCTGATCGATTCTCATCGATTCTCGCCGACTCTCGCCGATTGATACTCGCCGATTATGAACCTTATTCTTGGGTGGTCTGCGGATAGCGATAAGCCTAGGTTTATTTATACCTTTGGTATAAATACAACACTTAGGGTTTTCGGGTACTTACTCGTTTTTCTCTGGTAGCTAATCGAAACCCGCGACGGAAGAGTTCCGTTCCGCGATCGTTCCGCCGATCCCGAATCCCGCCGCCGACGGAAGGGTTCCGCCGCCGCCGTGATCGCTCCGCTGACCTCCTCTTCTCCGGCGACTGTCGCTGGCGTTGCTCTTCCTGACGCGGACCTAGCAGTCCGTGGAAAGCAAGGTGCGGTCCTTTCCTCCATCCCGATCTTCCGTGTGACGGAAAGCCCGGTGTTCTCCCGCTCGTGTGGACTTCTGCAGAAACGTGGACATTATTCCACGTAGAACTTGCCACTAGCAAGAAGACAAAGTTTGGAGCATCTTCGTTGAGTTGTGACTCAACGCCACCGAGGAGGACCTAGTAGGGACTCACGTACTCAAGATGATTGGGTATATAGAGAACCTTGAAAGGCTAGGCTTTCCTCTGGGCCAAGAGTTGGCTACAGACATGATCCTGCAATCATTGTTGGACAGTTATGAGTAGTTTGCCTTGAACTATTATGAATGAAATAGACAAGACACTGCCTGAGCTCCTAGGCATGTTGAGAACTGCCGAAATCAATATGAAGAAGACCAAGTCTGCTAGACCCATATTGATGGTGCATAAAGGCAAGGACAAGGCCAAAGGCTTTAGGAAGACAAAAGTGGGACCTAAGTCATCTTTTGAGCCCAAGTCTTCAGCATTGAATAAGAAAGGCTTAGAGAAAGAAGGGAAATGCCACCATTGCGGCAAGGCAAGTCAATGGAGGAGGAACTATCCTTCTTACATTGAGGGTCTACATAAAATTAAGGGAGGTATGTGTAAATGTTTGTTTTAGGATTGAGAGTGACCTAGAGGGAGGGGTGAATAGGTCCAATTTAAATCTTGGCTATTTTTTAGATTTTGAAATTTACTTCTCTTTGTTAATTACCTCAGTTAGATAAAACAAGAAAATAATTCAGCTATTAAAACCATCACATCACATCAATCACAGCACAGTACACATAGATTTATAGTGGTTTCCCAATTTATGGGTACAGCAATTTCCCCCTTCACCTATCTAGCAATGAACTCGATTGGACCAAACTCCTTCTTCTTCCTTTACTCAAATCCTCAGATCTTACAGCTCAGAGCTCAACTGGCTCCTACAACTCAGACTTTTCAAATCTTACCACTCAGATCACCAAGATCCTTCACCTCAAGTTCTTTCCAAGAACTCTACCTTAGAGTGAATCCACACTCCTACTTCTCAGGCAACTCCTGCCCTACAACTCAGGACATTCAGTTCCTACAACTCAGAGAAATACCCACTTCTCCTACCTCAGGAAATTCCTTCCCTACCTCAGTCTTTATAATACAGGCTTACAACTCAGAGAAACTAATTCTCCTACACTAAGATCTACAAGTAGATCTTACTATATTAATAATGGTGAAAAGAAATTAATTCAGAATTAGTCACCCAACAAGCGAGAAACGAGTTACTTCTTCTTGAACTGATCTTGATTAGTCACCTTCCCTTGATCCTTGTTGTAATGAATTTGATCCAACCCTTCTTATATTTTCAAAGCTTCTTGAAGTTGAAATTAGGGTAGATCTAGGCTGGAGAATGTTGAAGTTGATTCTTAATCTGACTTCTCTCCACCTTCTGAATTCTAGCAGATTACTTTTCAGATCTGGCTTTTCCATTTTTTTTACTACACTTCTATCTATCTTCTATAGAGTTGATTCTTTTATATAGGCTCTGTCAAAGGTAACTGGCTGATCCGGTTAATAACTGACATCTGACAGTTCTGACAGCTGTTAGAACATTTGGTTTGATTTATGCACTTAGGAAATAATTTTGTTTGAAGTGCTGAAACTTGACTGTTGGATGTGTCAACACCAGTCTTGGGTGTCAACACTACTCTTGTAGTGATGTCGGCAAACTTCTGAATGTGTCGACACAACCTTCACCACGTCTCAACACAGCTGATGTAAAATATGTCGACACTAGTCCTGAGTGTCAACATAGTTGTCTTCAGTCTTGACATTGCTTATATAGTGTGTGTCGACATTTGTCCTTAGTGTCAACACAGTTGTTCCTTGTCTCGACATAAATTGTGCAATGTATGTCGACACTAGTCCTGTGTATCGACACAGTTATTCTTTATCTCATCACAACTTGTATAATGTGTGTCGACACTAGTCCTGAGTGTCGACACAGCTGCTTTCTTGTATCAGAGTGTCGACCTAAGTCCTCGGTGTCTACACAACTTTCTCTTTGACTCAACACTTCTTGTTTAAGTGTGTCGACACTAGTCCTGAGTGTCGATACAGCTACTTCTTGTCTCAGCACATCTTTGACAAAAGTGTCGATACTTGCCACGTGTCTCGAAACTTTTGTACTTAGATTTATTAGCCTGGACAAAAGAACTTAACATTCATCAAATACAACTATACGTATATCATTGAGCTGAAAGGACTTCTTCGAATCAAGTACATTGTGACCAATGTACCCAACAATCTCCCGCTATTTGGAGAAGTCATAACACCAATTCAATGATATGCAACATGATACCAAAAATATTATGATTAAGATATTATGATTACAGTGTAGTACAATATGTGAAATAATACAGATAAAAATACATATTTCATTAGACATTAACAACAATAATGCTGAACAGAAAGTAAAGCAAACAATTGCAATCTTAATTAATAGCACAAGAAATGTTATGCAAACCAAAATTTTCACTAATTATTTGTCAACATGTTTACAACTATAAACTTTGGTTATTCAAAATTTACAAAACAAATTTAACATGAGATTCAACACTAAGAACATCCTATGGCAACTTTGGTTCTCTGATGACAATGCCCTTTCTAGATTGGACTGTGGCTTTAATCTCAGACACCTTGTCATCAACTATCTTTTTCCCTTTGTCATTCTTAACTTTTGCAATTCCTTCCTCTTTCAGCCTTTGTCTTCAAAAATAATGGTAAGGCTTTGGGAAATATTTACTAGGTTCAACTAACTTAGCAAGTATCTTCCCTTTCTTTAGATCATGTCTGAACTTTTGGATAACCTCTTGTTGCTTTAAATGTTTGGCCGATTCCTGTTCTGAATACCATTTACATCTATCTGTCACATTTGCATTGACGGCCTTCCATGCAGTGAGGATTATTCATCTGGAGGTTGGACTCCACTGTTCAAAATCTGGTCTAGCCTCAGCTTGTTCTCTAAACCTTTTCTTTGAAAGATGATCTTCTTTTTCATTAACCAGAGCAGATTCAGACATCTCCACCTCTTCACATATAATATTTTGAACTGATGGTGGAGGACTGTACATGTGTTGGACAGCTGCTTGGATAGCCTCAAATGTAACTTGTGCTGCAGGATTGTACATGGTTTGTCCAGGAGCATGAGTTCCAGTAGCATGAGGTGCTTCAAGTTGAGTTGGTTGACAACCAGGCTCAGTAGTTTGATCTCCATAATATTATAGGGGAGGATAGTCTAAAGTGCCCCTGATATTGTTTGATATCCAGGTAGCACGTTTAAAATATGCCCTTATCATTACCTCTCCCCCTTTACAACTTCTATTTCAACATGATCTCTCAGATCATTCTTGTGAAACCTGACCTGGTCATCTAAATAATTAATTCCTAATGTGAAAGTGTTCTTGATTTTAAGTAAATGGTCATCTAACTTTTTTTCAGACTATTTTATATCTGTAAGTAATGAGGTTGAACGGGTTGGCAGCTGAGTTTCCTTGTCCTTTGTAACAACAACAATTTTGTTTTCTAACTCAGTAGACTGCTTAGTCAGCTTAAGCATTGTTTCTATATGCAAAATATTCATCTTTTCATCCAAAATTCTTTGATTTTCAAGGACATAACCTTGTTTGACAACCATTTCATTTGCAGTTGTCTTCGTTTCTTACTGCTGTTTAGCAATATAGTGTAAGACCCCCCTTTTTTTTGAAACATCGGGATCTTAGGACCAAAACCGCCGCTTTGCGGTGACACCTTCACGCCCGGGAAGGTCATCACTACAAAACGCCGATCCTGCCGGCCAAATCGATCACAACTGTAGCAAAATAATATAAGGCAAGTCCACAGAAAATCACATATGTAATAATAATCTCCACGGAGGGAGTGTCCACAGATATAAAAATCTTGGGCTCATGCCCAGTACATCAAATCCTCACTATATATCTGTCGTCGCGGAAGCAAAACTAAAATCACTAGTAGCAAACAGGACTCACAGTCCCTGCCGTCTGAACTCCGGTACTAGACCGCCCTATCTCCAAGCGTGCCGACCTCCGGGGCTGCTCCTCCATACTGGGCTCCACGGTCCCCTAAAATGATGTGGTTCGAAAACCGTTAGTCTAAAAGACTAAGCCCTATCATCCCCCGCACCTTTCCTCATGGCTCCTAGGCACGGAGCGAGGAGGAGGAAAGGAGAGGATATGAAGGTGGAGAATAACAAATAAGCAGATGGCAGCGAAACTAAACTAGCAGGTCTATAGTATACAAGATATAATGAAGGTAAAATTACTGAACAAGAAAAATAACCTTAACTTATGTGAAATCACATAAGCCAAGGGATCTTTTGCAGGGCCCCTATCATATAAAAAGTTCCATACCAATTTATACAATAGGGTTTCGGTTTTCTAACAATTCTATATTTATATTTTCTGAAATAAACCTTAACTTATAAGCACGCTCACACGAGCTTATAAACCAAGGGGTCGTTCTGCAGGGCCTATTGTATAAGCATCCCATACCACTTATATAATAGGTGTCGGGTTATATGTAATGATTATACCATGAAATACAATTATGCCATGATATGAACATGTAAGTGTAACTCACCCACTCGACTCTATATACACAGACCTTTAGTTCCCCCTTTCTGGAGCCGAACCTCCCAGGATACCTCCGTAGTGGCAAACAGAAGCGGTGGTTTGGGCCTCGCCCTCCTCTAAACCGGTAATTGCACTATCAGTCAGACCTATCGTATGCCTCAACGCTGGTGCACTAAGCGGAGCTCCTACGTACTCTTGCCGGCTGGCGCACCAGACTTTATTTGGCCAAGTGCTAAACCACACTTGCCGAGTCAACGTATTGGCGTCGGTGCATAGACACTCCAATACCGAAGACCCACCACCTTAAACTTGATGCACATGCAACCTTGAAGTATAACCACTGAGCCAAAGCTCCCCGGACCATCCCGTCTGTCTCAAACAACAACCGAGCCAAAGCTCGTCGGGCCAACCTGCCCATCACCATATCCACCGAGCCTACTGCCCGAGTGACCCAACCTAACATTCTGATACATCGAGGTGAGTGAGAGTGAACCCCTAGTTACACTAGTTACTCTTGCAATTTAATTTTACATACAGCTTAGGTTAGCCCAGGACTGCCCAAGGTATACCCCATGAAGGGTTCTCGAAGGCACTAGGAACTATGATGGGATTATGCCCAAAGCTCCATTTCGTAAGGTACTTACTATTGTTGGTTGCTATCAAATTTCCCAAACCCTTACGTGTTGTACTGGATCTAACCCTAGAGTATTTGACATTTCCTCCCCACGGGAAAGACGATCTTTCGTCGATCCCGCGCACCACCTAACACTAGCCAATCCACACTCTACTCATCCTATCTTCCAATGATGAACTCATCTTTATTTATCCAAACCAGCAACCTCTAACCCCTAACTCATGTGCCCAAAATCACATTCCTACAAAATCTTTGCAGTTTTACTAAATGCAGACCAAGTTAAGCTATATGACATATAAAATGTGAGGTACACAAAATAATCCCCAAGTACCCCTATAATAATTATTGGAGGGCTGTCATGACCGTTTTAGCCTAAATCCAGAATTTCATAATTTTCCTATTTATCTAGTATTTTATTTAATTATTCTAGTCATCCAAAAATCTCAAGTTTGAACATGAAGTACCAATTTCAGACAAGCAAATATTTCACCAAATTTATGATAAATACAATATGAATTTATAACTTAAAATCCAAAGTCTCCCAATTTTGCAGCAAGGTTTAAGCCCCTAATTATAATTTTAAATATATCCAACAATAAATCATTTTAAGAGATAAGTACAGCAAGAATACTTCCAAAAATTCAGAAAAAATTCAAAAATGATTATAAAGACATATAAATGCTCTAGGTCAAGTTTCATTATTTATTAGCTAGTAATGAGCTCTAAACAAATTATTGAATAATTTCCCAAGTTAATGAGCTTGTGAAGTAGGTACAACAAATATGTTTTCACAAATTCTAATAAAATTCATACATAAGCAACAAGGTCTAAAACTCACTCTGACAAATTTTAATGGGCTTCCAATGGGTAGTTGGATCATAATGTCCAGATAAATAATTAGGGCTAACTCTTGCATTTATAAAGGAAGTACTAAAATCTATGACCCAAAATTCTCAATTAAATTACCAGAGGTTCATTCTACCCCTATGATCACACCACCCAAATTACATTGTTGTTCAAGGAGTTTTGCTAACCTTTTCTAGCACTACAAAGTTTATGCCCTAAACTAGGGTTAGGGTTTTGTGGGGCCTACCCATTCCAAAATACCATAATATTTTTACCAGAGGGTTGTACCTACCCTAGCACCCTCCCTACCAAATCTTAAGTTCATTCAAGGTCTTTTGGCCTCATGTCCTTCACAAGGCACAAAAGTTCTTCCTTAGGGTTTGGTCTTAGATCTTATGGCAAAACTATTCCAATCTACCCCATCTTGCATGGGAAGGTGCTAATAGCCATGCGAAGTCAGTGGCCCTAATATCAACCTCTGTTGAGGTGATTTGGTCACTCAAAATCCAAAGTGCAATTTTTGACTAAAATACCATTTTAAAGGCAAAGCTAGGGTTTGCATGATTTCAATTCAAATCACCTCCAAATGAGATAAATTTTTAACCAGAGCTTTATAATGACCCCAAGCACCACTCACCAAAATTTGGGTGTGTTTAGGTGTCATTTGGTCCCTAAACTAATTTACCCTAGAGAAATTAAATAATTTCCAAAACTATAGAAACATTGTCCCCAAAAATTCTCATTTTTGGGCAGGCTAGATATGGTCTAGGGTGACTCCCTGTCCAAATTTCAACTCATTTGGACCAGAGATGAAGTGTGGGCGCACACTTTAATTTCTGCCTAGCTCTAGGTATAGACCACACCAAAATGAGTGCCCTGGTCAAACCAGGCACCCAAATTGGTTCAAACCAATTTTGCAGTAAACTAGACTCTCCACGCTACAATTTATATGTTGACCACATTCTATGAATTAGCCTCTAAGTAGTTTTAAAAATTAAAAACATTAATTAGGAAAAGTGTGACAGAAAAATTTAAATATATAATATAAACCTATAGTTTAATTTCTAATCTGCACGAATCTTGGCGCAATAATGAACGACATCCCGTCATCGTCCCCGCGCGTCAAAGGCCTAGATTTGAATTTCCTGGAGCATCTTCCACACGTTGCCGCCGGCCATCCGGCCACCTCCCTGGCCGGCCATCACCACCACCAACTCCGTCGAGGTGGTGGCTATCGCCAGGCGGAGGCACAGCCACCGGAAGGGCCTTTTCCGGCGATCCCAACAAGAGGAAATTTCTCGAAAAACCAGTAAATTGAAAGCTTGGATCGGGCACACTTGAGCCCGATCTTCATTCTAACTGAAACACAAGATCTACCCATAGAGAGAGGAGAGGAGGAGGACCTTTGTGGTGGTCTGGAGTCGCGCCGATCGTCGGGTCGTCATGGTGGTGGTGGCGCCGCTCGGGTTTCTGCAACTACACAGTGGAAGGGCTCGAATTCTTCAGGTAAATGGTGGGGAAAGCTCCTCTCAAGCCACTGATGGTGTTTAAAGCCTCAGTTAGGGAGGGGAGAGGCCAAGTCATCAGTGGCCATTAATGGCCATTGAATTCTTGGCTCGACCATGGTGGTTCTCATCCCCTAGCCACTGCCATGGCCGGGAAAACCCATGGCCTCCACTTAACTGACCAGGGGAGATGATTCCAACAAGAGGAGAGGGCTCTTGGCCTTCCTAGCCATGAATGGCCCCTCCCTTCATTTTTTCTCTCCTCCATTAAAGGGAGAAAATGAAGTTTCCTCTCTCCTAGTCATCAAAGCTGACTTGGTCAACCCATTTAGGCTATTTGCAGTCCACTAATTCATATCATCACATAATTAAAAGTTGGTTAGCCCAAATGAAAGAGGGCTTGAGCTTGGGTTAGCCCATTTGGGCTAAGTTGACCTAAATTGGACTAGGGTTGACCTTGGTCCTTTTGACCCTTTTGGGTTGACCCCAATGGGTCCTTGCTGACCCATTGTCCTCCCCCAGGGTCTAGGTAGGGCTAAGTAGGGTTGACTTGGCACTTTGGGGGACACTTGACCCTTAGGAAGGGTATTTTGACCAAGTTAGGGCTAGAGTTGACTTTGGTCAACATGACCATTTGGGTTGACCCCAAGGGATCCTTGGTGACCCATTGGGTTCCCCTAAGGTCTAGGAAGGGTTGTGTAGGGTTAACGTTGAACCCTGGAGGTCACTTGCCCCTTATTTAGGGCACTTTGACCACTTTAGGGCTAGGGTTGACTTGGGTCAACTCAGGCTCTAGAATTTATCCCAATGGATCTTTGGTGACCCATTGGCCCCACGTTAGGTCCTGGAAGACCATGGTAGGGTTGGTTGGGCTTATTAGGGACATATTGCCCTTAGTTAGGGCACCTTGCCCAATTTAGGCCTAGGATGGTCCTAGGTCAACTTGGCAACCTTGGGTTGACTCCAATGGATCCTTAGGGCTCTAATGGACCTTACAATGAGTTGGTGAGACCATGGTGGAGTCTTAGAGTCATGGTAAAACCTCATGATCATCTCAAACTAGGGTTCATAAATCTGCAATTTTCAGACCATAGTGGTCTCACCTACATTCCTAGGTTCACTAGGCCTTCTTGGGCTTCCTAGGGTTTTGTCATGACCTAGTCACGTCAAAACCACTCTTAGGGGTCTAATTGTTTGAGGGATGTTACAAATCCCAATATATAAACAAAAAATTTCATCCTCGAAATTCTAGTTAGGCCTACAGGGTTTCAAATATGAAAGGAAAATTGTAACATCCCGAGAGGTTGTGAGTAATACCTGACCGAAAAGCTCTGGGTACCTCTGTTACATCAATTCCTGAGGCTCCCATGTGTGCTCCTCTCGCCCGTGATTCCTCCACAGGACCTTGACCAACGAAACCTTCTTGCGGTGCAAGACTCGTATTCCCCTATCGTCGATCCGGACCAGTTCCAGGTGAACTGACCGATCAGATGCTACCGGCCCATCCGTGGCCGTAATCTGCTGCTCCGGGCGTAGTAGAGCCCTCCTGAGAGAGGATACATGGAACACGTCGTGCAGGTTTGCCAGCTCCGGCGGTAGTTCCAGCCTGTATGCCATGGGACCGATCCGCTCCCGAATCCTATAAGGCCCCATATATCTTCTGAGCTTCTTCTTCCGACCGCGCACCCGTGAAACCCCATGCATTGTTCGGATCTTCAAGAACACCTGGTCCCCCACCTGGAACTCCACCTGACGATGACGAGCGTCGTAATACTTAGCCTGTCGGCTCTGTGCCTCCAACATCCTATCCCGCATCAATCTCACCTGAGCCTCGGTGTCCTCGACAAACTCCGAACCCAAAGCCTTCGGATCATCGTCCTGTATCCATGATAGTGGAGTCCTACACCTCCGTCCGTACAGGGCCACATAAGGAGCCATCCTTATGCTGGAATGGTAGCTGTTATTATATGAGAACTCGATCAGTGGCAACAGCTACTCCCAGGGCTCACCGCGATCCAATATGCAAAGTCGCAGCAGATCTTTCAAGGTCCGATTAGTGCGTTCCGTCTGCCCATCAGTGTGGGGATGAAACGCTGTACTAAATGTTAGCCGAGTGCCCAAGTAAGTATGTATTGTTCTCCACTCCCGTGACGTAAACCGCCCATCCCGATCTGATACAATCGTCCTGGGTACGCCATGATAACGAACGAACTGCTCCATGAATTTCCGAACCAGCACACCAACCGAGTCGTCCTTTCTGATCGGAATAAATCTAGCTACCTTCGTCAGCCGGTCGATGATCACCCAGATCGAATCGTTTCCTGTCCGCGATCAGGGAAACCCATGTATGAAGTCAATCGCGACACCATCGAACTTCCACTCCGGCATTGGGAGTGGCTGCAATACTCCTGCGGGGTTTCTGCACTCTGCCTTCACCAACTAGCATGCCTCGCAATGGGTCACGAAGTAGGTGATATCCTTCTTCATGCCTGGCCAGTGCATGGTCTTCTTCAGATCCGTAGTCATCTTCGTAACTCCCGAGTGTACTGAATACCGACTGCAATGAGCTTCCGACATGATATATTCCCGGACATGGCCTCCCTATGGTATGTAAATCTGTCCTCTGAAACACACTAGACCATCCCTCAGCTAGTAATCTCCAGCTGTGCCTTCTTCTAAGGCCCAGAATATCGGCTCTAGATGGGTGTCCTGCCTCTGCCCATCTCTGACTCGGTCTCGAATGTCATCTGGGGAAATTAACGATGCTAGGTACTCCCGGTATAGCTCAGGGTGATCCTCGAACACCAATGATATCTGCATCTTTTCAAACATCTGAACTAACTCCAAGGCCATCAAATGCGTACCTGCTCCAGAGTTTGTGGCCTTCCGGCTCAGCCCATCTGCCACCACATTCGCCTTCCCTGGGTGGTAGTGCATCTCGTACTGGTAATCTGCTAGAAACTCCACCCATCATGTCTGCCTGATATTCAGCTCCTTCTGCGTGTCCACATACCTCAAGTTCTTGTGATCAGAGTAAATGTCACAGTGGACACCGTACAGATAGTGTCGCCAGACTTTTAGATCAAAAATGACCGCTCCCATCTCTAAGTCATGAACTGGGTAGTTCTGCTCAGGCTTCTTCAGCTGTCGAGAAGCGTATGCTATCACATGACCATTCTGCATCAGCACCGCACACATGCCCTGGTAGGAAGCGTCGGTGTAGACCTGGAATCCTTCTTTCCCCGAAGAGAGGGCAAGTATAGGAGCCGACGTGAGTCGATCCTTCAGCTCCTGAAAAGCCACCTCGCACTGCGGGGTCCAGATAAATGGCACATCTTTCCTCGTTAGGGATGTGAGTGGAGGGGTAATACGAGAAAATCCATCCACGAACTTCCGGTAGTAACCGACAAGTCCTAGAAAACTCCGCACATCTGTGGCTGACTTCAGCCGCGGTCAATACTGGACTGCCTGAATCTTGGTCGGGTCCACTACCAACCCAGCACCACTGATGATATGTCCTAGAAAGGCCACCTCCCTCAACCAGAACTGGCATTTGCTGAACTTCGCATAAAGCTGGTGCTCCCGTAGTCTCTTCAGGGTCAGCGTCAGATGTCGTGTGTGCTCCTCCTCTGTCCACGAGTAGATGAGGATGTCATCAATAAATACAATGACGAACACATCCAGATATGCCTCAAACACCCGATTCATGAGGCTCATGAACGCCGACGGTACATTAGTGAGCCCGAAGGGCATCACAGTAAACTAGAACAGCCCATATCTGCTACTGAAGGCAGTCTTCGATATGTCCTCCTCCTGGATCCGCAACTGATAGTAGACCGACCTCAAATCCAATTTTGTAAAGAAATGCGCGCCCTCCAGCTGATCAAACAACTCATCTATCCTTGGAAGTGGATAGGTATTCCGGACTGTCAGTCGGTTCAGTGCCTGGTAGTCTCTGCACAATCTGAATGTCTCGTCCTTCTTCTTGACGAATAACACCGGGGCTCCCCATGGTGAAGAGCTTGGCTGGACAAATCCGGCCTCCACTAACTCCTATGGCTGGCTCTGAAACTCTGTCATCTCCTTCGGGGCCATCCGATAAGGGGCTCTAGATGCTGGCTTAGCCCCCGACACCAGCTGCATCTGAAAATCCTGCTCCCGGTGCTGGGGTAGCCCTGATAGCTTCTCTGGAAATACGTCGGCAAAATCTCGCACCACCGGGATATCCGAGATTGAACCCTTGGCCTCGGTCATTTCATACAATACTTCATAGACTTCCTCCCACTGCAAGTGGGCCTTGACGGCCTGTACGGATGACAGCAAGAGAGTGGGAATAGATCTAATACCTTCGATGACGATGTAGGAATCCCCATGCTTCACAGTAATCCTCTTGGACATGCAGTCAATCTGAGCATGGTTCCAGTACAACCATGTCATTCCCAGGACCAAATCAAAGACTGACATCTTCATGATCGTCACTGGTGCTTCAAATATCTTTCTGCTGATGTCCGCCCCCATGTTGCAGTAGGCGGTGGTGAATAAGTCCGATCCATCAGGTAGCTGTATCCTCATCATCAGGACTATGAACCGCTCCACGCCTTCCAGTCCTTCCACAAAGGATTCCGACACGAACGAGTGTGAAGCACCCGTATCGAACAGTGTATATACGGGCTTGCCACTGATGAATACCATGCATGGGGTAGTTTAAAGTCTTAGAAATCTAGTTGTAGTTTTCTTTCCTAGTTTATCAATTCTGTATCCAAAACTCTAACTATCTAGGAAGGATAAAACTTAAATTTAAACTAGCATACCTATGATCACTTTCTCCGGATTCCGTTGCTGAGTCAGATCTAGTGCATACACTTGCTCCCTCTCCTGCCTGCGGTCTCTGCCCTGGTATCCTCGACCTCGGCCACATTCTAGGCCTCCAAAATACTAAGCTGTCAGGGCATCTGGTGGTACTGGTGGTGGTGCCCCCCTCATGGGGCAGTTCCTCCGGATATGCCCCACCTGATGATAGTTGAAGCACTCTGGCGGGGGATATGCCATACCCCTGGGTCTCTGCACCTCCCGCATCTAGGGTGGCTGAGTGGCCACCACTACTAGTTCCTTCTGCTCATGTCTCACCTCCTGACGAGGTTGATCTTCCCCTCTTCTCCCATCTGTCATGTGGCCCCATCGCTGATCATTTCTAGCTCCCCGGCCCTGGTCCTCAGTTGGCCGCTTCCGTCCTCGGGTAGTATGCTAATCTGCCTCGATCCTTTTCGCCATCTCCAATATCCAAGGAATAGGCCCGTCGGACACAAATAACAGAGCCTCCCTCAGATCCTCTCGCAGGCCCTTATAGAACCTCTTAGTATAACCTGCCTCGTCCAACTGATAAGAATCCGCAAACCGGGCCAGGTTGTTGAACTCCCGATGATACTCCACCACTGTCTTGCTGCCCTATCTCTACTATAGAAATCTATCCTCCAGCTCGTCTCTGGCCGACTGCGGAACAAAATGCTCCAATAGTGCAGCCCTGAATTCCCCCCAAGCAATCTCTACAACCTCTCTGTCAGCAAATGTAGTACCCAGTGATGTCTTCCACCACCTCTTGGCATGGGACTCCAAGCAAGAGACGACCAAGGGCACCCTCTCCTCCCACGGGCACCGGATCCCAGTCAGCATCTCATACATGATGTCCAGCCACTCCTCCGTCAGAATGGCCGACTCTGTCCCCAAGTAGGACGAGGGAGAAAGTCCTCAGAAAATACATAGCTAGTTGGCCCCCGGGTTTGGCTCCGGAGCCGGAACCTGTTGAGCCCTAAAAGCCTCCAAGATAGCTGTCAGAGTCTACCCCATCTCCGACTGTAGGAACTGAGTGGGGACCGGGGGAGGTGGTGCAACATTCGGAGTCTGCTAGACTCCGCCCTGTGGCGTAGGTTGTACTGGGGGCTGCGTAACAAACTCCATTAGTAAATAATCGGCTCAAACCTAATTAAAAGTGGACAATTTACATGTGAACCCCCATATGGGCACACCACTGCTTCCGCTGCTTAGTTTGTCAGCAAAATAAACTCGTGCGGGGTGACCTAGGGGTTGTGGGCTGCTACTTTTCGATCGAGGTCTGCTTTGATACCACTTGTAAGCCCCCCATGTTTTTTGAAACACCGGGGACTTAGGCCCAGAATCGCCGCTTTGCGGTGACACCTTCACGCCCGGGAAGGTCATCACTACAAAATGCCAATCCTGCCGGCCAAATCGATCACAACTGTAGCAAAATAATAAAAGGCAAGTCCACAGAAAATCACATATGTAATAATAATCTCCACGAAGGGAGTGTCGACAGATATAACAAGATACTAAAATCTTGGGCTCATGCCCAGTACATCAAATCCTCACTACATATCTCTCATCGTGGAAACAAAACTAAAATCATTGACTCATAGTCCCTACCGTCTGAACTCCGGTACTAGACTGCCCCATCTCCAAGCGTGCCGACCTCCGGGGCTGCTCCTCCATGCTAGGCTCCACGGTCCCCTAAAATGATGTGATTCGAAAACCATTAGTCTAAAAGACTAAGCTCTATCATCCCCCGCCCCTTTCCCCATGGCTCCTAGGCACCAAGCGGGGAGGAGGAAAGGAGAGGAGATGAAGGTGGAGAATAACAAATAAGCAGATTACAGTAAAACTAAACTAGCAGCTCTATAGTATACAAGATAGAATGAAGGTAAAATGACTGAACAAGAAAAATAACCTTAACGTATGTGAAATCACATAAGCCAAGGGATCTTTTGCAGGGCTCCTAATGTATAAAAAGTCTCATACCAATTTATACGATAGGGTGTCGGTTTTCTAGCAATTCTATATTTATATTTTCTGAAATAAACCTTAACTTATAAGCACGCTCACACGAGCTTATAAACCAAGGGGTCGTTCTGCAGGGCCTATTGTATAAACGTCCCATACCACTTATACAATAGGTGTCGGGTTATATACAATGAAGTAGAGGCTGCCACTCTCAGTCCCAGTAGAAATAATCCGTTGGGAGCTCGGATCCTGAAACGAACAAGAAGTTGGCGTGAATGTGACGGAGCACTGAAGTTTCTTGCAAAAAGAGGTAGCCGACAATAAATTGCACGGAAACTTTGGCACATAGATAGTGTCCTCCAAGCAAAGAGACGGAGTGACATGAACCACTCCTGTCCCATGGACCGGGTAGGGAGAGCCATCTGCAACGAGGACCGCGGGCAACCGATCATGTGTCCCTAAGAGAGTAAAGCACTGAGGATTGCCCGTCATATGATTAGTGGCACCAGAGTCGATCAACCATTTACCTTGAGTAACCATATGCGCACTACCTGATGACGTGACCACCGAGGCAGAGGGCTTTGAGGAGGAGGTGGAAGAGTTACCAGAGGGGTGAAGAAGTTGATGTTCCATCCAACAACGATCCACAGTATGGCCGGATAGAGCCATGGAAGAGACAAGAGGCTGCACAAGTAGAAATAGGCCACGCGAACAACAAGCCGCGGAGACGGCGTGACCAGCAAGCAGGGCGTGTGGCGGGGAAGGTTTTAGTGAACACAAGAAGAAGTTCTACAGCGGTCACGGTGTCAACACACTAGCAGCAAGGAAGGCATGACCAAGAAGCAGAACAAAGCAGAGGGAAAGAAGTCATGCGGCTAAAAAAGGAGGCTGCGCGAATAAGAGGTAGAGAAGACCGCGTGAACTGGAAGGAGTTTGCGGGGAGAAAAGAGGTAGAGAAACCACAAAAATAGGTCGCAGATAGAAAGACAGAGCGAGAAGAGAGGTCACACACACAAAGGGCAGTGACAAAGAAGGAAAAATAACAGAGGGAAAGAAGTCATGCGGCTAGAAAAGGAGGCCGCGCGAACAAGATATAGAGAAGACCGCGCGAACTGGAAGGAGATTGCGGGGAGAAATGAGGCAGAGAAACCGCAAAAATAGGTCGCAGATAGAAAGACGGAGCGAGAAGAGAGACCGCGCACACAAAGGGCAGCGACAACGAAGGGAAAAGAGGTCGCGCGAACAGACTACAAGAGGAAGGCAAACCGCGCGAGCAGAAGAAGGCACCGAATCAGGCGGAAAAGATCGAGTCCTCTGATACCATGTGAGAACAGACAAGTAGAAACCCTGAAATTGGAATAACAGAAATTTTATTATCCAAAAAAGATGTATATTATAAAGGTATGACCTCACTTTTATAGAATGAAGGAGATGAGAGAGATTACAAATAAGCAATGTAGGACTAAATAATTACAGGTATAAGCGGTTTAACAAGAAAATAAGCCGAACAGGCTGCACAGTTAGATGAATAGGCTAACTGCCCGGCAACCACCAGAAGGAGAGAACAAGCCGCCATAGGAGACCGCCAAACTTCCCGGTCTCCAACACGCCTGAGACAAACCGCCAGATCGCCCAGACACCAAACAACAATAGTCCGGCTACCGATCTGATGGAGAGAAATCGATAGACCGCGCGGTCTCCAATCCACTAGAGTCAGACCGCCAGACCGCCCGGTCTCCATACTGCAACAATGACTTATCTTTAATTTTCCTTCCTTTAGGTGCTTTATTAGTTGGTTGGATTTTGCTTTCAAGTTATGTAACCTGCAACGCAACAAACACACAAAACACACATAAGATTTATAATGGTTCCCCTAATAATGGTTCATCCACTTTCCCTCCCACCCATCTAACTATCTTGTTGGACTAGGCACTTCTCCAAACCTCTACTCCAAAGAGCTTACACCTCAGATCCCTCAAGATCTCTCAGTCTCCTCCAAGACTTACAGCTAAGAGACAAAGGCCTACAACTCAGTGATCACCAGATCACCTACCTCAGGCCAAAAGTCCTACAATCAGGCTGGGAGGACAACCCTACCTCAGATCCACTTGGGATCCTACCTCAGAGAGAATGAATCTCCTACAATCTCAGGCACAAAGGCCCTACCTCAGATCTGTAGCCAGATCCTACCTCAAGCATAAGTGCCCTACAGCTTAGTCAGAATGACTCACCTACCTCAGACTTGAAACCAAGTCCTACAACTCAAATTCTCAACAGAATCCTAACTCAGAGCAAATTTGCTCCTACCACTCAGATCCAAATGGATCCTATAATATGGAAGTGGGTTGTATTATTGATCTTGACAAAAGAGATGTTTCTATGTGCCAAGGTTCTGGACAGAGATAAATTCATCTCCACTCTGACTCCAAGAAAATATTTCCAGAGTCTACTTTTACCTGAACTGAGATATACTCAATCATAACTTTTTCTTCTCAACACTAGGGATTTTTCCTGCTGGAACTAAGAAGTGACTGCAGCAAACTTGTTGCTACATAGGCTTACAGAATCCCAGCCCTACTTTCTTCACTACAACAAGGATGTAGATCTTCAGGATGCTTTGACTTGTGCTGGATGTAACTAGTAGTAAACTGCTCTGCTTCTTCTTCCTTTCCTAAGATGAGGAGATTTAGCCCTAACTTCTTCTTCACAGTCTCCAGTAAATGTTCTTCAGAGTTATACCACTGGATCTATGAAGAACCAGCTAGTGCAGATGGAAAATGACACCATCTAACTTTCTTTCTCCTCTTCGTAGATCTGCCCTGTTCATGCTGTAGTCGATGATGAAGACAAACAACTGACTTGTTGAGCCTTTAGACCTACAGTCTTTTTGCTCTTTATTCTTCGCTCCACAGCAACAATGGAGATGAGGAAGAACTGCTTTTTCAACCGCATTCTTCTGTCACAAGACTTTTCCTTTTATTGATTGCAACCCAACAACTATCTTAGTATTGGGCCCCACACCATTGATAGCCAGCTGCTATCTTTCTTTAACGTTAATCGTCGTATATTAGCTTTACGATGCCTTTTGTCATGTACCGTAGCTTTGCCGCTAACAATTTGAATAAGGTTAACTTGTTGACTTGCTAACGTCAGCACCTGTGGACTTAGTCAAAAATTAAGCATCAGTAGAATATGTAATGCCCCAAAACTCGATTATGAATGTGTAATGTTTTTGAGATATTTGGAGCCATTATGGTTTCACACGGCCTGTGACACGGGTGTGTCCAGAGCCGTGTACATTTCTGGAATTGGCTGAGTTTTCTCGAGTGTTGAACACGTCCTGGGACACGGGCATGTCATGGTTAGACATGGGCGTGTATAGGGCAGACATAGGCATGTCAAAAGCCGTGTCCTACTCTATGTTTGTTGGGCTGTGTCGAGTGTGCAACACGCCCTGGGACATGGGTGTGTCCAGGTCGGACACGGGCATGTCCAGCGCGGACACGAGCATGTCCAAAGCCATATCCTGTTCAGGCGTGACGGTTCCTGTGTCGATTGAGGCACACGGCCTGTGACACTGCGTGTCCAGGTTTGACACAGGCGTGTACAGGGTTAACACGGGCATTTCAGAAGCCGTGTCCTGATTTGGAGATCGACGAATTCCTGTACGAAAGTGAGACACGGACCATGACACGGGCGTGTCACAAGCCGTGTACGGCTCCAGGTAGACGATTTTAAAGGTCAATCTAGGCTGTTCGTTTCATTTTAAAGGGATCCGACGACCCAGAATCCCTCCTGTTGGTATACAGCCGGGAAATGAGGGTTTAGGCCTCATTCCATTTGGCCATTTCTCTTTATAGGAGTTAGAGAGGGGAGAGTAAAGGGAAAAGAAGAAGGAGGATTCCGGCCATTGTTGGAGCTTCGGAGCTCTGAATCGCGAGCCAAGTCCAGATCCGCGTAGGCGAGTCCGTTACGGTGCTTTTCATCTGGCTAGTTTTCCATGGTACCGAAGCGAACCTCTAGGGTAACGATTCTCTTATTGGACATGTGAAGTCCTCTTCCTTTTTGCATAGGAAACTCTCTCCCACGAGTGGGAGGTGAGTTTGAGGTATTCCTTCGGGTAGATATGGTTTATCCCTATAATCTTGCATATAGAGTCCGGAATCGAAGTACGGGCATATGCAGGGTGTGTGAAGCCTATCCAGATATGTTGGTCTGGATCGGTGATGTTTCATTATGCATGTATTACCGGAGAAGACTCCGTGCCATTTTGTTTTTCGAGTTTCTACGTGGTAGATTGCAACAGGGAGCCTTGGGGACTAACCCCAAGGAGCACCCGGAAAACTGGGCAGAAACGTATTTCTGCCAGGTACCGCGCGACGTTAGTAATACCGCCGACGGATACTCTGTTGTTATGAGGACTGTCTCTTGAGATCTGGGGGCCAGTGTTGTAGGGTTGTGTTCTTTGGGAGCCTAGTTTGTTTGGCCTGCGAGCCAACTTTGTGCATAACCGAGTTATGTATCATGGTATGATTGATTTGGGACTCGGGGAAGCTTGACCCGCTCTTATTGCTTAAATTGACGTGGCGGTGTGAGCAACGGGTTGAGTGGAACAGTACCCGTTCTGTGCGGTTCAGTTGAAGAGACATAAGGTACATGGCACTTACCGTTGGCATAGAGGGAGAGTCTTAGGGTTTGGCCGAAAAGAATAAAATGCTCACGATGTTTGCCATCCTAGAGATGTTGGTGGACCGAGTTCACCGAGAATGTGCCCTGAGAGCACGGGGTGTGTGACCGTGCATGCCTACGCCTGTGGTGAAGTGTGCTTAAATTGTACTTTCACTATCATGTTTGATAATACTAATGAAATGTAGGGAATGAGCACCGCCGCCCTGGTTAAGGGGCGGGGTTGTTATAATTTGGTCAGCTTTAGCTGACCGTTGCCTTGTTTTGCCACCGTGCGATGGATTGTTCTTATGCAGGAATAGGTGTGCCTCGTGGCAAGTAGCGGGCTGAAGCCCTTGATGCTGTGCTGGCCCTTGAAGGCCAAAGCGAAATGTTTACTTTATTATGTTCATGTGTGGCCGGCCTGCGAGCAGAAGTATGTAGGACACTTTTATTTATCAAACTATTATAAGGCCATAAGGCCAAAGTAATGGTGTATGTTATTTCATTCCTATTGTGGCTATAGTGGACATTCATTGCGTTGTATGTGTTCTTATAACAGTTTTAAAAGCTTCCGCAAGAATGCTCTGAGTTAGGATGCGTATTCCTATGCTGTTAATTTGGTATTCTTATGTAACTCCACTAACTGTCTGTAAAATATGGCATGAGGCCCCGGCCGGACCTTCTGTTATATTCCATGTGGCAGATGGGGGTGTTATAATTTGGTATCAGACTACGTTGTCGGTCTTGCTTATTTGAATTCATGGACGAATTCTTTTAAGTGGTGGTGAGCACATGTATGTGCGTCATCGTTATAACATGAAAAGAACCCATGAATGTCCACTTAAGAATGAAAATACACATGTTTGAGGAACCTGCGTGTTCCTATAATTGATTTTTGCAATTTTGTTTGGTCGCTTTGTTGGGTATTGTATCCACATTAACCCAAATTTTGTGAAGTCACCCTTGATCTAAGATGAATTAAGTTGTATTTGATGTTTTGTTTGAGTTTTGTGTTTGTAGGACTTTACTGCCAAGCGTAGACCAATGTCAGTCTACAATGGGTCACTAAATAAAGGACCATATAATGTAATCCCTCATTGTGTGATCCATGGTGTTGACTCATATGTAGCCTCTCTATTAGGATACACTTCATTTTCAAGCACTAGGACTGCTTGGAGAAAGACTTGTTGCTGAATTTTTTAAAGAGGAGAAAATTCTGTTGAAGGAATTTTTGCTAAGTATTTTACTCAAGTAGTTACTTACATACTCGAGTGAAACACTTAGCAAATACTCGAGTAAGTCTATCTGTACTCGAGTAAGGGAATTAGCTCTCGAGTAGTCAAATTATAGCTCTCGAATAGCCAAGTCAATTACTCGAGTAGATCATCTCTTATTCTCGAGTTAACAGAATTTCCTCTCCAAAAAAGTTTCTAAGTCATTTACTCGAGTAGTCATATAAGTACTCGAGTAGATTAGTTTTTTGTCTCGAGTTACAGAAGACATGATTTCATGTAATTTTACTTCACTCGAGTAGTCAAGTTTATGTACTCGAGTAGTCCATCTACTACTCGAGTAGTCCAGATTAAATACTCGAGTGATAAGTTTTTCATCCGTCAGTATCTTTCTAAGTTCATTACTCGAGTAGTAATATTAAGGTACTCGAGTAGTTTATCTCCTCTTGAGTAGTCCAGTTCCACTACTCGAGTGACCCAGTTTCTTCTCCCAGAAATTATTCTAAGTCTTTGACTCGAGTATTCTTTCTACCTCTCGAGTAGTTAATTTCTACTCTCTCGAATAGTACTTCTTGTACTCGAGCAGTTCAACTCCACATCTCGAGTAACTATATTAACACTCGAGTAAGTCTTTGTGTACTCGAATAGTTGCTCACTATTTCTGGATTTTCTCTAAGTTATTTACTCGAGTAATCCTCTTCCATTCTCTAGAGTAATCAGAATAGTACTCGAGTAGGTAATTGCTCTCTCGAGTATTTCAGTCAATCTTTTCAAAATATTTGCTAAGTCCAGATTTTACGGAAATTTCAAATAGCCTTGATGTGATTGGTCCACGTGTACGTCATTAAGGCTAATTATGACCGTTAGGGAGATCTTATATAAGGTCTTGTCAAAACCGACTAACCCTAAGAAGTGCTGTCAAGTTTTATTCTAAGTATTTTCTGAATCTCATTCTCTCTGTCTAAAAACGGAAGTCGCCGCCGCCGACCTTCATCACTCATAATCGGCTAGGGTTTTCGATCTAGAGATCAGATCAAGAAGACTTCCAGATCGAGATCGTTTTTCATTCCTCATCATCTATCTGATCATGTGAAGTCAAAGAATTCCAGATACAATTCTTACAGAGCCATCTTCTTCAATAGTTTCTGAGAAAGCCTTAAAGATCAAGATGAAGACCTTGGCCGAGATTTTCAGATCTATGAAATAAATCTGTTTGTATTTCATTATTCCCATTTAATTCTTGTAGGAGATTTCTCTCCGAGTGTAGGAACTTTTTGTCTCCGAGTTGTAGGAAGTTTTATCTTCCGAGTGTAGATCCGTGTTGTGGATCGAGATTGTAGGAACTTTGTTCCGAGACATAGGATTGGTTTTCAATCCGAGATAGTGGAGTAGCCGAGTCTAGTGCTTTGCTAGATCAGTGAGGGAAAGTGGATGTACCCAAGATTGGGGAACCACTATAAATCTTTTGTCGTCTGTGATTGCTTGGTTGATAATTGTGTGCAAGAACTCTAAATTTTTTATTTCGCAAAAAGACGCACAACTCACCTATTCACCCCCTGTAGGTGATTTAGGTAGACAACTGAACACTTTCACGCTTAATGGTGTGTTGTACGACTATAGGTGACTTGGAGCGGTGCGTGGCAGTGACAACAATAACTTTCACGG
The DNA here is from genome assembly GCA_039583875.1 of Platanthera guangdongensis. Lineage (NCBI taxonomy): Eukaryota > Viridiplantae > Streptophyta > Magnoliopsida > Asparagales > Orchidaceae > Platanthera > Platanthera guangdongensis. The sequence continues at coordinate 136,567,317 of CM077151.1, forward strand.
AGAGTAGTGCACCTGATTACGTGCCTGCGACCCTCCTTCTGCAGAAACCATTCGGATGGTGGTTGAAGCAGTGTTCGCTATGTTCAAAGCCCAACATGGAGGGCATGTGCAGACCCCTTTCCCTGGGATGGCTGCAGTACCGATTAGTGTGCTGGAGCAAAGGGCATGTGGTAGAACATTAGAGCATCATTAAAATATGCTTTTGACTCAGGGAACACACTTAGTGGATGAGTATTTGCATGCGTTTGTCTTGATAAGGAGATACTCAGGGTTTGATATGGAGAACGAACAGACCACAGTTAATAGATTTCACAATGGTCTGCGTGATGATTTACGACTGCTGTTGGTAGGACCAAAGCTACTTGGATTCTTAGCGTTGCTAGAGTCGGCTCGATCATCGGAATAAGATTTGGCATAAGTCAACCAGACGTCAGAGTTCTGGGTACCAAACTCTGCAGGTTCAGCAAAGTCTGAACACCGCAGGTAGAGGAATAAGAGATCATATACTTGTTATACTTGTGGCAAGTTAGGACACTTAGCTCAAGATTGTCGTGGTGATGCCCCAAAGAAAAGAAAGCTAAGTCGGGAGCCGTTGTAGGGATACTTCCACTTACTTGCATGCTATACATATGGCAAGATAGGTCATATTACTAGAGATTGTTGGAGTGATACTCTAGCGGCAAAGGGGGTAGGTTCTGGAGCAACAGTTGGGTGAGAAACAATTAGATGTTATACTTGCGATAAGCCGGGTCATATGGATCGAGATTGTTGGAGCGGCAAATCAGAGCGGAAGTCAGGGGAAACTTATGCTAAAAAGGGAAAGGCGGTAAAGTCAACCACATCCCATCGAGCTCCAGCCCAACCGAGAGTCTATAACCTTGGCCAGTAGGAGGCCATCAAGCAAGGAGGCATGGTGTCAGGTATGCGCTATAGTTTAGCGTTAGTGTTTTCCATACCTTACGTCTTATGCTTTTGTTGTATGATTGCTATGTTTTACGGTTTGTTATGATTTTGGACGTTCCGGCTCGAGAGATATTCAATACAGGGGTTTCACACCCCTTCTTATCTGAGATCTTTGTGTCTCATAACGGAGTACCTACTTCAGTGGCGAAAGGTAAGTTGGATGCGTTGTTACCGAACGGGTGTTCGATGTACGCAAAAAGAGTTTGTTGCTTGAGAGTGCTAATAGGAAGTCAAGCCTTTGACGTGGAAGCGTCTATTCTGCCTAGTGGAGTTTGACGTAATCCGTGACATGGATTAACTCTCGGAGTATCATGATTATATTTTTTTACAACTCAAAGGAGTCGCACTAGGACTGAACACCTAGCGCTAGACTAAGTTAAAAGTACGTTAACATGTGGTGTCAGGTGCCAAACCAACATCGCGCTCTCCTTACCACTTAGCACCGAGGGAAGTGGAAGAGTTGAACGCATAGCTTCAAGAACTGTTGGAACAAGGTTATGTGCGTCCAAGTTCGTCGCCTTGGAGGGCGCCAGTTCTCTTTGTTAAGAATATATATACGGAAGCTTACGACTATGAATTGATTACCGTGAGTTGTATAAGTTAACGAAAAAGAATAAGTATCTGATCCCAAGGATTGATGATCTGTTCGACTAGCTGGTGGGGTCGACCATGTACTCAAAGTTGGATCTGAAATCCGGATACTATCAGCTGCGGATTAGGGAAAGTGACGTTCCCAAGATGGCTTTTAGAGCATGTTATGGGCATTATGAGTTTTCTGTCATGCCGTTTGGGCTGACGAATGTGTCATCCGTGTTTATGGATTTGATGAATAGAACGTTCAGAGAATACTTATACCAGTTCGTGATAATCGTTATCGATGATATACTGGTGTACTCACAGTACGAGGAGGATCATTTCAAGCACCTGCTTGTGGTGTTGGAGACATTGAGGAGGAACCAACTGTATACCAAGTTCTCCAAATGCGAATTTTGGTTGTCCTCGGTAGCATTCCTTAGTCACGTGGTCAGTGGAGTAGGTATTGCAGTAGATCCGACAGAGATAGTTTCTATACGAGAGTGTCCTGTGTTGTCTACAGTGGCAGAAGTCCGGAGTTTTCTAGAGCTTAACGTCTATTACAGGAACTTCATGGAGAACTTCTCACAGATAGCATTGCTCCTCACTACTCTGACAAGGAAGGATCAGAAGTTTGTTTGGTCGCCTGAATGCGCTCAAGCTTTCGAAAAACTAAAGTGTCGTTTGACCACGGCACATGTGTCTTGTTCTCCTTGTGGTTCTGAAGGCTTTGAGGTTTACACTAACGCCTCTAGGAGAGCGTTAGGCTGTGTTCTACTTCAACATGTGTCGTTGATAGCTTATGGATCATATCAATTAAAAGTGCATGAGAGGAACTACCCGGTCCATGACTTGGAGTTGGCAGCCATGGTATTCGCTCTCAAGCTTTGGAGGCATTACCTTTATGGAGTAAAGGTCGACATTTATTCAGATCACGATAGTCTGAAGTATCTGATTGATCAAAAGGACCTTAACATGCGCCATCGTAGGTGGATGGAGTTCCTTGGGGACTACACCTACAAGATTCATTATATTCCCGGGATGGGGAATGTTGTGGTAGATGCTCTGAGTCGTAGAACTCCTGCACAGGCCAACTGGTTGCAGATGCATGACGCACGCCTCATTCGTGATTTGGAGGCTTTGGAGATCTCATGTGTTGATAAGAGATCTAGTGTTAATGCATGTTTGAGATGGACATAGGTTCTATACGACCTCGTGGACAGGATTCGACAGGCCTTTGAGTTGGACGTAAGCTTGAAACGTCGCTTGGCAGAGTCTGTGGATGGGTCAAATGACCAGTTTTATGTTAACAACGACCTTATATGGAAAGGTGGTAGGTTGTGAGTCCCTAATGTTGGGAAATTATGAGAAGAATTGATGTACGAGGCGCATTTTACCAAGTACTCAATTCCCCCTGGGAGCACAAATATGTTCAAAGTCATGAAGAGGCTGTTCTGGTGGCAAGGCATGAAGAAAGACATAGCGCAATGTAACACCCCCTATCCGTCACATAGCATATAGCAGTAGGTCAAGCCGTGACCCAACGCCATATACCACAGACAGACCTGGCGGTTACTCAATGGAAACCATCCAACTAATATCAACGTCCTACACAGAGCATTCTAGCGGAAGCAATTTTAATGGTTACATTAATAAAGAACCCAACACCAGCATGAATGTCCACTAACAAGCCACAGAATGAATGTACAAATACACAAGTACAATGGTCTTAAGGCCTTACAATTGTTTACTCAAATAGAAATGTTTTCCAAACCTCGGCACGCAGGCCGGCCATACATGAGTAAAATAAAACACTAAGCATTAGGCCTTCGAGGGCCGGCACTGAAACTTGGGCTTTAACCCGCTATTTACTGCTCGTCTCCGCAGCACCCGCAAGCACAATCCACCGCAACGGTGGCAAACCAAAGCAACGGTCAGCAATGATGACCAAATTATAACGATTCCGCCTCCAACTCGGGGCGGAGATGCTCCTTCCCTACACCTTATTAGCATAATCAAGCAGTATAAAAATTACACTACATCACAGGCATGGGCACGCACAACCACACACCCCGTGCTCTCAGGGCACATTCTCGATGAACTGGTCAATGTCCTGTCAATTTAAGCCATAGACACCACGATCTCACCACCGCCACTTTGACGGCCAAACTATGAGCATTTTGTCTTCCTGGCATAGGTCACGTCAATTTAATCCATAGACCGCCGAAGACCCTCATCTATGCCAACAGCTCACACCGAACGACATAAAATGGTTACAGTTCCGCCTGACCCATTGCTCACGTCACAACGTCAATTTAAGCCATATGCGCGAGTCAAACCTCCCCGAGTCCCGTTTCCATCACACAGTTCACATAACCCGATTATGTTCAAGTTGGCTCCCAGGCCACCATGTTAGCAGAATCACAGATCCACCAAGGTTTTCGGGTGCACCTTGGAGTTAATCCCTAAGGCTCCCTGTTGCAATCTACCGCGTAGAAAACCCGAAAACAAACATTCACACAGAGACTTCTCCGGTCATTTATGGAATGCAACATCACTGATCCAGACCAACTTGTCCGGGTAGGCTTCACACAACATGCCTATATCCGTTCTCGATTACGGACTCTACATGTACACAACGGGGACTATTCATGTCTACCGAAGGAACGCCTCAAACTCACCGCAAACTCACGAGAGCAGACTTCCCTATGCAAAAGAAGTAGAGCTTCACATGCTCAAGTAGAGAATCGTTAACCTAGCGTTCTTCCTTGGCGCCATGGAAATGTACGCGATGAAAAGCACCACAATCTCCTTGCCTCTGTAGATCCGAAGTCGGCTCGCGATTTGGAGCTCCGAAGCTCCGCCGGTGACCGGATCTAGGCTTCTTCTTCCTCCTTTTCTCTCCCCTCTCTCTAGACTTAGAAAGAGAACCACTCAAGTGGAATGAGGGTTTTAAAGGCCCAATCCCGGGTATATCGAAACACTAGCAGCCCCCAGCCGTCGGATCCCAAATTAAAGAAACGAACGGCGATGATTCGGGCCTGAAATGCAAAATCTGGGCCGAACACGGCCTGTGACACGCCCGTGTCCTGGGCCGTGTCCCCCATTCGCCATTGAAATCGACGCGTCTCGAAAATTACACGGGCACCTGCCATGCCTGTGTTTGACCTGACACGCACGTGTCCTCCAGTAAACGGCCGTGTTCCTCCATCGACATAGGCTAACAGCAAACCGAGACACACACGAGTATTGGACACGCTCATGTTACATTTTACACGGCCATGTCACCACTGAATATGCCTGGGCTTCCAGTCCATGTTTCACCTGTGAATAAAATCGACCAACCACCCGAGACACACACGTCCTATGACACGCCCGTGTCCCAGGCCGTGTTCGCTGCTTGATGATCGTCGACTCCAAATTTCGTCATCCACACGTCCAGGTCATCGACCCAAGCTCGACACGCCCTGAGACACGCCCGTGTCCCACGCCATGTGCCCCATGACAAATAAGAAACTTGGCTCAAAACACATCCCGTCGCTCTTTTGAGTTTCGGGGCGTTACAACTCTCTCCCTCTTAAAGGAATTTCGGCCACGAAATTACATAAAGGAAAGATAAGCATAAAACTTAAACGGTACCTGAGCAAAAGAACTCCGGGTACTCCTCAAGCATGGTCTGCTCTTGCTCCCAAGAGAGCTCCTCCCGACCGCAATTGTCCCAACAGACCTTGACTATCCTGATCTCTTTATTGCGTAGCCGCTTGACTTCCGAGTCCTTAATACGTACCGGCTTGACCTTCGTCGTCAACCCACTATGGACCAGCACTTGATCGACCGCGATCACTTGCGTAGGCTCTTGCCCCACCTTTCGGAGCACCGATATATGAAATACATCATGTAGACCACTAAGCTCCACTAACAGCTTCAACCGGTACGCTGCTTCTCCAATCCGCTCCAGAACCTCAAACAGTCCAAGGTACCTCGGGCTTAGCTTCTTCAAGCGCCGCACCCGCGAGATTACAAGATACTAAAATCTTGGGCTCATGCCCAGTACATCAAATCCTCACTACATATCTCTCATCGTGGAAACAAAACTAAAATCATTGACTCATAGTCCCTACCGTCTGAACTCCGGTACTAGACTGCCCCATCTCCAAGCGTGCCGACCTCCGGGGCTGCTCCTCCATGCTAGGCTCCACGGTCCCCTAAAATGATGTGATTCGAAAACCATTAGTCTAAAAGACTAAGCTCTATCATCCCCCGCCCCTTTCCCCATGGCTCCTAGGCACCAAGCGGGAGGAGGAAAGGAGAGGAGATGAAGGTGGAGAATAACAAATAAGCAGATTACAGTAAAACTAAACTAGCAGCTCTATAGTATACAAGATAGAATGAAGGTAAAATGACTGAACAAGAAAAATAACCTTAACGTATGTGAAATCACATAAGCCAAGGGATCTTTTGCAGGGCTCCTATTGTATAAAAAGTCTCATACCAATTTATACGATAGGGTGTCGGTTTTCTAGCAATTCTATATTTATATTTTCTGAAATAAACCTTAACTTATAAGCACGCTCACACGAGCTTATAAACCAAGGGGTCGTTCTGCAGGGCCTATTGTATAAACGTCCCATACCACTTATACAATAGGTGTCGGGTTATATACAATGAAGTAGAGGCTGCCACTCTCAGTCCCAGTAGAAATAATCCGTTGGGAGCTCGGATCCTGAAACGAACAAGAAGTTGGCGTGAATGTGACGGAGCACTGAAGTTTCTTGCAAAAAGAGGTAGCCGACAATAAATTGCACGGAAACTTTGGCACATAGATAGTGTCCTCCAAGCAAAGAGACGGAGTGACATGAACCACTCCTGTCCCATGGACCGGGTAGGGAGAGCCATCTGCAACGAGGACCGCGGGCAACCGATCATGTGTCCCTAAGAGAGTAAAGCACTGAGGATTGCCCGTCATATGATTAGTGGCACCAGAGTCGATCAACCATTTACCTTGAGTAACCATATGCGCACTACCTGATGACGTGACCACCGAGGCAGAGGGCTTTGAGGAGGAGGTGGAAGAGTTACCAGAGGGGTGAAGAAGTTGATGTTCCATCCAACAACGATCCACAGTATGGCCGGATAGAGCCATGGAAGAGACAAGAGGCTGCACAAGTAGAAATAGGCCACGCGAACAACAAGCCGCGGAGACGGCGTGACCAGCAAGCAGGGCGTGTGGCGGGGAAGGTTGTAGTGAACACAAGAAGAAGTTCTACAGCGGTCACGGTGTCAACACACTAGCAGCAAGGAAGGCATGACCAAGAAGCAGAACAAAGCAGAGGGAAAGAAGTCGTGCGGCTAAAAAAGGAGGCTGCGCGAATAAGAGGTAGAGAAGACCGCGTGAACTGGAAGGAGTTTGCGGGGAGAAAAGAGGTAGAGAAACCACAAAAATAGGTCGCAGATAGAAAGACAGAGCGAGAAGAGAGGTCACACACACAAAGGGCAGTGACAAAGAAGGAAAAATAACAGAGGGAAAGAAGTCATGCGGATAGAAAAGGAGGCCGCGCGAACAAGATATAGAGAAGACCGCGCGAACTGGAAGGAGATTGCGGGGAGAAATAAGGCAGAGAAACCACAAAAATAGGTCGCAGATAGAAAGACGGAGCGAGAAGAGAGACCGCGCACACAAAGGGCAGCGACAACGAAGGGAAAAGAGGTCGCGCGAACAGACTACAAGAGGAAGGCAAACCGCGCGAGCAGAAGAAGGCACCGAATCAGGCGGAAAAGATCGAGTCCTCTGATACCATGTGAGACCAGACAAGTAGAAACCCTGAAATTGGAATAACAGAAATTTTATTATCCAAAAAAGATGTATATTATAAAGGTATGACCTCACTTTTATAGAATGAAGGAGATGAGAGAGATTACAAATAAGCAATGTAGGACTAAATAATTACAGGTATAAGCGGTTTAACAAGAAAATAAGCCGAACAGGCTGCACAGTTAGATGAATAGGCTAACTGCCCGGCAACCACCAGAAGGAGAGAACAAGCCGCCATAGGAGACCGCCAAACTTCCCGGTCTCCAACACGCCTGAGACAAACCGCCAGATCGCCCAGACACCAAACAACAATAGTCCGGCTACCGATCTGATGGAGAGAAATCGATAGACCGCGCGGTCTCCAATCCACTAGAGTCAGACCGCCAGACCGCCCGGTCTCCATACTGCAACAATGACTTATCTTTAATTTTCCTTCCTTTAGGTGCTTTATTAGTTGGTTGGATTTTGCTTTCAAGTTATGTAACCTGCAACGCAACAAACACACAAAACACACATAAGATTTATAATGGTTCCCCTAATAATGGTTCATCCACTTTCCCTCCCACCCATCTAACTATCTTGTTGGACTAGGCACTTCTCCAAACCTCTACTCCAAAGAGCTTACACCTCAGATCCCTCAAGATCTCTCAGTCTCCTCCAAGACTTACAGCTAAGAGACAAAGGCCTACAACTCAGTGATCACCAGATCACCTACCTCAGGCCAAAAGTCCTACAATCAGGCTGGGAGGACAACCCTACCTCAGATCCACTTGGGATCCTACCTCAGAGAGAATGAATCTCCTACAATCTCAGGCACAAAGGCCCTACCTCAGATCTGTAGCCAGATCCTACCTCAAGCATAAGTGCCCTACAGCTTAGTCAGAATGACTCACCTACCTCAGACTTGAAACCAAGTCCTACAACTCAAATTCTCAACAGAATCCTAACTCAGAGCAAATTTGCTCCTACCACTCAGATCCAAATGGATCCTATAATATGGAAGTGGGTTGTATTATTGATCTTGACAAAAAAGATGTTTCTATGTGCCAAGGTTCTGGACAGAGATAAATTCATCTCCACTCTGACTCCAAGAAAATATTTCCAGAGTCTACTTTTACCTGAACTGAGATATACTCAATCATAACTTTTTCTTCTCAACACTAGGGATTTTTCCTGCTGGAACTAAGAAGTGACTGCAGCAAACTTGTTGCTACATAGGCTTACAGAATCCCAGCCCTACTTTCTTCACTACAACAAGGATGTAGATCTTCAGGATGCTTTGACTTGTGCTGGATGTAACTAGTAGTAAACTGCTCTGCTTCTTCTTCCTTTCCTAAGATGAGGAGATTTAGCCCTAACTTCTTCTTCACAGTCTCCAGTAAATGTTCTTCAGAGTTATACCACTGGATCTATGAAGAACCAGCTAGTGCAGATGGAAAATGACACCATCTAACTTTCTTTCTCCTCTTCGTAGATCTGCCCTGTTCATGCTGTAGTCGATGATGAAGACAAACAACTGACTTGTTGAGCCTTTAGACCTACAGTCTTTTTGCTCTTTATTCTTCGCTCCACAGCAACAATGGAGATGAGGAAGAACTGCTTTTTCAACCGCATTCTTCTGTCACAAGACTTTTCCTTTTATTGATTGCAACCCAACAACTATCTTAGTATTGGGCCCCACACCATTGATAGCCAGCTGCTATCTTTCTTTAACGTTAATCGTCGTATATTAGCTTTACGATGCCTTTTGTCATGTACCGTAGCTTTGCCGCTAACAATTTGAATAAGGTTAACTTGTTGACTTGCTAACGTCAGCACCTGTGGACTTAGTCAAAAATTAAGCATCAGTAGAATATGTAATGCCCCAAAACTCGATTATGAATGTGTAATGTTTTTGAGATATTTGGAGCCATTATGGTTTCACACGGCCTGTGACACGGGTGTGTCCAGAGCCGTGTACATTTCTGGAATTGGCTGAGTTTTCTCGAGTGTTGAACACGTCCTGGGACACGGGCATGTCATGGTTAGACATGGGCGTGTATAGGGCAGACATAGGCATGTCAAAAGCCGTGTCCTACTCTATGTTTGTTGGGCTGTGTCGAGTGTGCAACACGCCCTGGGACATGGGTGTGTCCAGGTCAGACACGGGCATGTCCAGCACGGACACGAGCATGTCCAAAGCCGTATCCTGTTCAGGCGTGACGGTTCCTGTGTCGATTGAGGCACACGGCCTGTGACACTTCGTGTCCAGGTTTGACACAGGCGTGTACAGGGTTAACACGGGCATTTCAGAAGCCGTGTCCTGATTTGGAGATCGACGAATTCCTGTACGAAAGTGAGACACGGACCATGACACGGGCGTGTCACAAGCCGTGTACGGCTCCAGGTAGACGATTTTAAAGGTCAATCTAGGCTGTTCGTTTCATTTTAAAGGGATCCGACGACCCAGAATCCCTCCTGTTGGTATACAGCCGGGAAATGAGGGTTTAGGCCTCATTCCATTTGGCCATTTCTCTTTATAGGAGTTAGAGAGGGGAGAGTAAAGGGAAAAGAAGAAGGAGGATTCCGGCCATTGTTGGAGCTTCGGAGCTCTGAATCGCGAGCCAAGTCCAGATCCGCGTAGGCGAGTCCGTTACGGTGCTTTTCATCTGGCTAGTTTTCCATGGTACCGAAGCGAACCTCTAGGGTAACGATTCTCTTATTGGACATGTGAAGTCCTCTTCCTTTTTGCATAGGAAACTCTCTCCCACGAGTGGGAGGTGAGTTTGAGGTATTCCTTCGGGTAGATATGGTTTATCCCTATAATCTTGCATATAGAGTCCGGAATCGAAGTACGGGCATATGCAGGGTGTGTGAAGCCTATCCAGATATGTTGGTCTGGATCGGTGATGTTTCATTATGCATGTATTACCGGAGAAGACTCCGTGCCATTTTGTTTTTCGAGTTTCTACGTGGTAGATTGCAACAGGGAGCCTTGGGGACTAACCCCAAGGAGCACCCGGAAAACTGGGCAGAAACGTATTTCTGCCAGGTACCGCGCGACGTTAGTAATACCGCCGACGGATACTCTATTGTTATGAGGACTGTCTCTTGAGATCTGGGGGCCAGTGTTGTAGGGTTGTGTTCTTTGGGAGCCTAGTTTGTTTGGCCTGCGAGCCAACTTTGTGCATAACCGAGTTATGTATCATGGTATGATTGATTTGGGACTCGGGAAGCTTGACCCGCTCTTATTGCTTAAATTGACGTGGCGGTGTGAGCAACGGGTTGAGTGGAACAGTACCCGTTCTGTGCGGTTCAGTTGAAGAGACATAAGGTACATGGCACTTACCGTTGGCATAGAGGGAGAGTCTTAGGGTTTGGCCGAAAAGAATAAAATGCTCACGATGTTTGCCATCCTAGAGATGTTGGTGGACCGAGTTCACCGAGAATGTGCCCTGAGAGCACGGGGTATGTGACCGTGCATGCCTATGCCTGTGGTGAAGTGTGCTTAAATTGTACTTTCACTATCATGTTTGATAATACTAATGAAATGTAGGGAATGAGCACCGCCGCCCTGGTTAAGGGGCGGGGTTGTTATAATTTGGTCAGCTTTAGCTGACCGTTGCCTTGTTTTGCCACCGTGCGATGGATTGTTCTTATGCAGGAATAGGTGTGCCTCGTGGCAAGTAGCGGGCTGAAGCCCTTGATGCTGTGCTGGCCCTTGAAGGCCAAAGCGAAATGTTTACTTTATTATGTTCATGTGTGGCCGGCCTGCGAGCAGAAGTATGTAGGACACTTTTATTTATCAAACTATTATAAGGCCATAAGGCCAAAGTAATGGTGTATGTTATTTCATTCCTATTGTGGCTATAGTGGACATTCATTGCGTTGTATGTGTTCTTATAACAGTTTTAAAAGCTTCCGCAAGAATGCTCTGAGTTAGGATGCGTATTCCTATGCTGTTAATTTGGTATTCTTATGTAACTCCACTAACTGTCTGTAAAATATGGCATGAGGCCCCGGCCGGACCTTCTGTTATATTCCATGTGGCAGATGGGGGTGTTATAATTTGGTATCAGACTACGTTGTCGGTCTTGCTTATTTGAATTCATGGACGAATTCTTTTAAGTGGTGGTGAGCACATGTATGTGCGTCATCGTTATAACATGAAAAGAACCCATGAATGTCCACTTAAGAATGAAAATACACATGTTTGAGGAACCTGCGTGTTCCTATAATTGATTTTTGCAATTTTGTTTGGTCGCTTTGTTGGGTATTGTATCCACATTAACCCAAATTTTGTGAAGTCACCCTTGATCTAAGATGAATTAAGTTGTATTTGATGTTTTGTTTGAGTTTTGTGTTTGTAGGACTTTACTGCCAAGCGTAGACCAATGTCAGTCTACAATGGGTCACTAAATAAAGGACCATATAATGTAATCCCTCATTGTGTGATCCATGGTGTTGACTCATATGTAGCCTCTCTATTAGGATACACTTCATTTTCAAGCACTAGGACTGCTTGAAGAAAGACTTGTTGCTGAATTTTTTAAAGAGGAGAAAATTCTGTTGAAGGAATTTTTGCTAAGTATTTTACTCAAGTAGTTACTTACATACTCGAGTGAAACACTTAGCAAATACTCGAGTAAGTCTATCTGTACTCGAGTAAGGGAATTAGCTCTCGAGTAGTCAAATTATAGCTCTCGAATAGCCAAGTCAATTACTCGAGTAGATCATCTCTTATTCTCGAGTTAACAGAATTTCCTCTCCAAAAAAGTTTCTAAGTCATTTACTCGAGTAGTCATATAAGTACTCGAGTAGATTAGTTTTTTGTCTCGAGTTACAGAAGACATGATTTCATGTAATTTTACTTCACTCGAGTAGTCAAGTTTATGTACTCGAGTAGTCCATCTACTACTCGAGTAGTCCAGATTAAATACTCGAGTGATAAGTTTTTCATCCGTCAGTATCTTTCTAAGTTCATTACTCGAGTAGTAATATTAAGGTACTCGAGTAGTTTATCTCCTCTTGAGTAGTCCAGTTCCACTACTCGAGTGACCCAGTTTCTTCTCCCAGAAATTATTCTAAGTCTTTGACTCGAGTATTCTTTCTACCTCTCGAGTAGTTAATTTCTACTCTCTCGAATAGTACTTCTTGTACTCGAGCAGTTCAACTCCACATCTCGAGTAACTATATTAACACTCGAGTAAGTCTTTGTGTACTCGAATAGTTGCTCACTATTTCTGGATTTTCTCTAAGTTATTTACTCGAGTAATCCTCTTCCATTCTCTAGAGTAATCAGAATAGTACTCGAGTAGGTAATTGCTCTCTCGAGTATTTCAGTCAATCTTTTCAAAATATTTGCTAAGTCCAGATTTTACGGAAATTTCAAATAGCCTTGATGTGATTGGTCCACGTGTACGTCATTAAGGCTAATTATGACCGTTAGGGAGATCTTATATAAGGTCTTGTCAAAACCGACTAACCCTAAGAAGTGCTGTCAAGTTTTATTCTAAGTATTTTCTGAATCTCATTCTCTCTGTCTAAAAACGGAAGTCGCCGCCGCCGACCTTCATCACTCATAATCGGCTAGGGTTTTCGATCTAGAGATCAGATCAAGAAGACTTCCAGATCGAGATCGTTTTTCATTCCTCATCATCTATCTGATCATGTGAAGTCAAAGAATTCCAGATACAATTCTTACAGAGCCATCTTCTTCAATAGTTTCTGAGAAAGCCTTAAAGATCAAGATGAAGACCTTGGCCGAGATTTTCAGATCTATGAAATAAATCTGTTTGTATTTCATTATTCCCATTTAATTCTTGTAGGAGATTTCTCTCCGAGTGTAGGAACTTTTTGTCTCCGAGTTGTAGGAAGTTTTATCTTCCGAGTGTAGATCCGTGTTGTGGATCGAGATTGTAGGAACTTTGTTCCCGAGACATAGGATTGGTTTTCAATCCGAGATAGTGGAGTAGCCGAGTCTAGTGCTTTGCTAGATCAGTGAGGGAAAGTGGATGTACCCAAGATTGGGGAACCACTATAAATCTTTTGTCGTCTGTGATTGCTTGGTTGATAATTGTGTGCAAGAACTCTAAATTTTTTATTTCGCAAAAAGACGCACAACTCACCTATTCACCCCCTGTAGGTGATTTAGGTAGACAACTGAACACTTTCACGCTTAATGGTGTGTTGTACGACTATAGGTGACTTGGAGCGGTGCGTGGCAGTGACAACAATAACTTTCACGGAGAGTAGTGCACCTGATTACGTGCCTGCGACCCTCCTTCTGCAGAAACCATTCGGATGGTGGTTGAAGCAGTGTTTCGCTATGTTCAAAGCCCAACATGGAGGGCATGTGCAGACCCCTTTCCCTGGGATGGCTGCAGTACCGATTGTGTGCTGGAGCAAAGGGCATGTGGTAGAACATTAGAGCATCATTAAAATATGCTTTTGACTCAGGGAACACACTTAGTGGATGAGTATTTGCATGCGTTTGTCTTGATAAGGAGATACTCAGGGTTTGATATGGAGAACGAACAGACCCACAGTTAATAGATTTCACAATGGTCTGCGTGATGATTTACGACTGCTGTTGGTAGGACCAAAGCTACTTGGATTCTTAGCGTTGCTAGAGTCGGCTCGATCATCGGAATAAGATTTGGCATAAGTCAACCAGACGTCAGAGTTCTGGGTACCAAACTCTGCAGGTTCAGCAAAGTCTGAACACCGCAGGTAGAGGAATAAGAGATCTAAAACATCTACTAGTCGAGCTCCATATACTTGTTATACTTGTGGCAAGTTAGGACACTTAGCTCAAGATTGTCGTGGTGATGCCCCAAAGAAAAGAAAGCTAAGTCGGGAGCCGTTGTAGGGATACTTCCACTTACTTGCATGCTATACATATGGCAAGATAGGTCATATTACTAGAGATTGTTGGAGTGATACTCTAGCGGCAAAGGGGGTAGGTTCTGGAGCAACAATTGGGTGAGAAACAATTAGATGTTATACTTGCGATAAGCCGGGTCATATGGATCGAGATTGTTGGAGCGGCAAATCAGAGCGGAAGTCAGGGGAAACTTATGCTAAAAAGGGAAAGGCGGTAAAGTCAACCACATCCCATCGAGCTCCAGCCCAACCGAGAGTCTATAACCTTGGCCAGTAGGAGGCCATCAAGCAAGGAGGCATGGTGTCAGGTATACGCTATAGTTTAGCGTTAGTGTTTTCCATACCTTACGTCTTATGCTTTTGTTGTATGATTGCTATGTTTTACGGTTTGTTATGATTTTGGACGTTCCGGCTCGAGAGATATTCAATACAGGGGTTTCACACCCCTTCTTATCTGAGATCTTTGTGTCTCATAACGGAGTACCTACTTCAGTGGCGAAAGGTAAGTTGGATGCGTTGTTACCGAACGGGTGTTCGATGTACGCAAAAAGAGTTTGTTGCTTGAGAGTGCTAATAGGAAGTCAAGCCTTTGACGTGGAAGCGTCTATTCTGCCTAGTGGAGTTTGACGTAATCCGTGACATGGAGTAACTCTCGGAGTATCATGATTATATTTTTTACAACTCAAAGGAGTCGCACTAGGACTGAACACCTAGCGCTAGACTAAGTTAAAAGTACGTTAACATGTGGTGTCAGGTGCCAAACCACACATCGCGCTCTCCTCCTACCACTTAGCACCGAGGGAAGTGGAAGAGTTGAACGCATAGCTTCAAGAACTGTTGGAACAAGGTTATGTGCGTCCAAGTTCGTCGCCTTGGAGGGCGCCAGTTCTCTTTGTTAAGAATATATATACGGAAGCTTACGACTATGAATTGATTACCGTGAGTTGTATAAGTTAACGAAAAAGAATAAGTATCTGATCCCAAGGATTGATGATCTGTTCGACTAGCTGGTGGGGTCGACCATGTACTCAAAGTTGGATCTGAAATCCGGATACTATCAGCTGCGGATTAGGGAAAGTGACGTTCCCAAGATGGCTTTTAGAGCATGTTATGGGCATTATTAGTTTTCTGTCATGCCGTTTGGGCTGACGAATGTGTCATCCGTGTTTATGGATTTGATGAATAGAACGTTCAGAGAATACTTAGACCAGTTCATGATAATCGTTATCGATGATATACTGGTGTACTCACAGTACGAGGAGGATCATTTCAAGCACCTGCTTGTGGTGTTGGAGACATTGAGGAGGAACCAACTGTATACCAAGTTCTCCAAATGCGAATTTTGGTTGTCCTCGGTAGCATTCCTTAGTCACGTGGTCAGTGGAGTAGGTATTGCAGTAGATCCGACAGAGATAGTTTCTATACGAGAGTGTCCTGTGTTGTCTACAGTGGCAGAAGTCCGGAGTTTTCTAGAGCTTAACGTCTATTACAGGAACTTCATGGAGAACTTCTCACGGATAGCATTGCTCCTCACTACTCTGATAAGGAAGGATCAGAAGTTTGTTTGGTCGCCTGAATGCGCTCAAGCTTTCGAAAAACTAAAGTGTCGTTTGACCACGGCACATGTGTCTTGTTCTCCTTGTGGTTCTGAAGGCTTTGAGGTTTACACTAACGCCTCTAGGAGAGCGTTAGGCTGTGTTCTACTTCAACATGTGTCGTTGATAGCTTATGGATCATATCAGTTAAAAGTGCATGAGAGGAACTACCCGGTCCATGACTTGGAGTTGGCAGCCATGGTATTCGCTCTCAAGCTTTGGAGGCATTACCTTTATGGAGTAAAGGTCGACATTTATTCAGATCACGATAGTCTGAAGTATCTGATTGATCAAAAGGACCTTAACATGCGCCATCGTAGGTGGATGGAGTTCCTTGGGGACTACACCTACAAGATTCATTATATTCCCGGGATGGGGAATGTTGTGGTAGATGCTCTGAGTCGTAGAACTCCTGCACAGGCCAACTGGTTGCAGATGCATGACGCACGCCTCATTCGTGATTTGGAGGCTTTGGAGATCTCATGTGTTGATAAGAGATCTAGTGTTAATGCATGTTTGAGATGGACATAGGTTCTATACGACCTCGTGGACAGGATTCAACAGGCCTTTGAGTTGGACGTAAGCTTGAAACGTCGCTTGGCAGAGTCTGTGGATGGGTCAAATGACCAGTTTTATGTTAACAACGACCTTATATGGAAAGGTGGTAGGTTGTGAGTCCCTAATGTTGGGAAATTATGAGAAGAATTGATGTACGAGGCGCATTTTACCAAGTACTCAATTCCCCCTGGGAGCACAAATATGTTCAAAGTCATGAAGAGGCTGTTCTGGTGGCAAGGCATGAAGAAAGACATAGCGCAATGTAACACCCCCTATCCGTCACATAGCATATAGCAGTAGGTCAAGCCGTGACCCGATGCCATATACCACAGACAGACCTGGCGGTTACTCAATGGAAACCATCCAACTAATATCAACGTCCTACACAGAGCATTCTAGCGGAAGCAATTTTAATGGTTACATTAATAAAGAACCCAACACCAGCATGAATGTCCACTAACAAGCCACAGAAATGAATGTACAAATACACAAGTACAATGGTCTTAAGGCCTTACAATTGTTTACTCAAATAGAAATGTTTTCCAAACCTCGGCACGCAGGCCGGCCATACATGAGTAAAATAAAACACTAAGCATTAGGCCTTCGAGGGCCGGCACTGAAACTTGGGCTTTAACCCGCTATTTACTGCTCGTCTCCGCAGCACCCAGCAAGCACAATCCACCGCAACGGTGGCAAACCAAAGCAACGGTCAGCAAATGATGACCAAATTATAACGATTCCGCCTCCAACTCGGGGCGGAGATGCTCCTTCCCTACACCTTATTAGCATAATCAAGCAGTATAAAAATTACACTACATCACAGGCATGGGCACGCACAACCACACACCCCGTGCTCTCAGGGCACATTCTCGATGAAACTGGTCAATGTCCCGTCAATTTAAGCCATAGACACCACGATCTCCACCTCACATGACGGCCACTTTGACGGCCAAACTATGAGCATTTTGTCTTCCTGGCATAGGTCACGTCAATTTTAATCCATAGACCGCCGAAGACCCTCATCTATGCCAACAGCTCACACCGAACGACATAAAATGGTTACAGTTCCGCCTGACCCATTGCTCACGTCACAACGTCAATTTAAGCCATATGCGCGAGTCAAACCTCCCCGAGTCCCGTTTCCATCACACAGTTCACATAACCCGATTATGTTCAAGTTGGCTCCCAGGCCACCATGTTAGCAGAATCACAGGATCCACCAAGGTTTTCGGGTGCACCTTGGAGTTAATCCCTAAGGCTCCCTGTTGCAATCTACCGCGTAGAAAACCCGAAAACAAACATTCACACAGAGACTTCTCCGGTCATTTATGGAATGCAACATTCACTGAATCCAGACCAACTTGTCCGGGTAGGCTTCACACCAACATGCCTATATCCGTTCTCGATTACAGACTCTACATGTACACACACGGGGACTATTCATGTCTACCGAAGGAACGCCTCAAACGCCTCAAACCGCAAAAACTCACGAGAGCAGACTTCCCTATGCAAAAGAAGTAGAGCTTCACATGCTCAAGTAGAGAATCATTAACCTAGCGTTCTTCCTTGGCGCCATGGAAATGTACGCGATGAAAAGCACCACAATCTCCTTGCCTCTGTAGATCCGAAGTCGGCTCGCGATTTGGAGCTCCGAAGCTCCGCCGGTGACCGGATCTAGGCTTCTTCTTCCTCCTTTTCTCTCCCTCTCTCTAGACTTAGAAAGAGAACCACTCAAGTGGAATGAGGGTTTTAAAGGCCCAATCCCGGGTATATCGAAACACTAGCAGCCCCCAGCCGTCGGATCCCAAATTAAAGAAACGAACGGGCGATGATTCGGGCCTGAAATGCAAAATCTGGGCCGAACACGGCCTGTGACACGCCCGTGTCCTGGGCCGTGTCCCCCATTCGCCATTGAAATCGACGCGTCTCGAAAATTACACGGGCACCTGCCATGCCTGTGTTTGACCTGACACGCACGTGTCCTCCAGTAAACGGCCGTGTTCCTCCATCGACATAGGCTAACAGCAACCGAGACACACACGAGTATTGGACACGCTCATGTTACATTTTACACGGCCATGTCACCACTGAATATGCCTGGGCTTCCAGTCCATGTTTCACCTGTGAATAAAATCGACCAACCACCCCACGAGACACACACGTCCTATGACACGCCCGTGTCCCAGGCCGTGTTCGCTGCTTGATGATCGTCGACTCCAAATTTCGTCATCCACACGTCCAGGTCATCGACCCAAGCTCGACACGCCCTGAGACACGCCCGTGTCCCACGCCATGTGCCCCATGACAAATAAGAAACTTGGCTCAAAACAACATCCCGTCGCTCTTTTGAGTTTCGGGGCGTTACAACTCTCTCCCTCTTAAAGGAATTTCGGCCACGAAATTACATAAAGGAAAGATAAGCATAAAACTTAAACGGTACCTGAGCAAAAGAACTCCGGGTACTCCTCAAGCATGGTCTGCTCTTGCTCCCAAGAGAGCTCCTCCCGACCGCAATTGTCCCAACAGACCTTGACTATCCTGATCTCTTTATTGCGTAGCCGCTTGACTTCCGAGTCCTTAATACGTACCGGCTTGACCTTCGTCGTCAACCCACTATGGACCAGCACTTGATCGACCGCGATCACTTGCGTAGGCTCTTGCCCCACCTTTCGGAGCACCGATATATGAAATACATCATGTAGACCACTAAGCTCCACTAACAGCTTCAACCGGTACGCTGCTTCTCCAATCCGCTCCAGAACCTCAAACAGTCCAAGGTACCTCGGGCTTAGCTTCTTCAAGCGCCGCACCCGCGAGACACCCTTGAACGGCTTGATTTTCAAGTACACCCAATCGCCGACAGCGAACTCTCCACGTTCCTGTGTTTGGCATTATAGTACTTTGCCTGCCGGTCCTGAGCGATAAGCAACCTCTCTCGAATCGTTCGAACCAAAGACGTAGCATCATCCACCTCTTGGCGCTTGTACAACTTTGACTCACCCGTTTCCCACCAAGACAATGACGTGCGGCCTATTCTACCATAAAGGGCCTTGGAGGGCGCCATTTGTATGCTCGCCTGGTAGCTTTTGTTGTACACAAACTCCACCAAGTATAGTTGATCTTCTCACTGCTTTCCAAAGTCCAGGACACACATGCGAAGCATGTCTTCCATTTTCCTATTGACCCTCTCTATCTGCCCATCCGTCTGCGGATGGAAGGCTGTGCTAAAACTCAACTTCATTCCCAACATTTGCTGCACCAACCTCCAATCGTTGGATGTGAACTGCCCATCCCGGTCACTCACGATGCTGCGGGGCACACCGTGAAGCCGTACTATGTTATCCACATACAACTTTGCTAATTTCTCAACTGGATCATCCTTCCTATGCGGAATGAAGTGCGACAACTTCGTTATACGATCTACGACCACCCAAATGGCGTCGTTCCCCTTTTGCGACCTTGGCAACCCGTGCACAAAGTCCATAGTAGTGTCGTCGAACTTCCACTCCGGGACTAGGCAAGGATTTCAAGAATCCTCCCGGCTTTTAGACACTCCGCTTTCACCAAGGCGCAAGTTTGACACTTCGCCACGTAGAGCGCCACATCCTTTTTCAGTCCAGGCCACCAGAATAATTTCTTAACATCGCGGTACATTTTCGTGCTCCTCGGGTGAATTGAGTACTTGGTATGATACGCCTCTTACAACAATTCCACCCGCAAATTGCCCACGTTTGGGACGCAAAGACAACCGTCCTTCCAAAGCAATCCATCCTCAACGACGAATTGGGAATTTGACCCATCCAGGGCTTCAACCATGATCTGCTTCATGTGGCCATCCAAATCCAAAGCCTGCCGAATCTGATCAGCCAGGTCATACTGGACTTCAATCCAATTTAGTAGTGCTTCAGCACTTGACTGCTTATCCACGCAAGAGATCTACAACGCCTCCAACTCCCGAACCAACCGCTCGTCATGGATAGACAGCAAATTGGCTTGAGCTGGGGCCCATCGACTCAATGTGTCCGCAATCGCATTGCCTTTATCAGGCACGTAGTGGATCTTGAATGTATAGTCCCCTAGGAACTCCATCCACCTACGCTGCCGCATGTTCAGATCTTTCTAATCCAAAAAATTCTTCAGGCTCTTGAGATCTATGTAGATATCAATCTTCACACCGTACAAATAATGTCTCTCAAGCTTCAAGGCAAAAATCACGGCCGCTAACTCCAAGTCATGGACCGGATAGTTCCTCTCGTGCACCTTCAACTATCTCGAGACATACGCTATCATACTTCCATGCTGCAGTAGCACACAACCCAAACCACTGCCCGAAGCATCGTTATAAATATCAAAACATTCGGTCCCACTCAGCGAACTCAGCACAGGAGCCGTGGTCAACCGACATTTCAACTCCTCAAAAGCACGCGCGCACTCCGACGTCCAAACGAACTTCTGCACTTTCCTCGTCAAAGTAGTGAGAGGTAACACTATCCGCGAGAAGTTCTCCATGAACCGCCTATAATAGCCGACAAGCCCCAGAAAGCTCCGGATTTCCGCTACTGTAGAAAGCACAGGCCACTCTCGTATCGCAACAATCTTCGCCGGATCCACTGCAATACCCTCTCCACTCACTATATGATCGAGAAATGCCACTGAGGACAACCAAAACTCACATTTAGAGAATTTGGAGTACAGCTGATTCCTCCTCAGCGTCTCCAAAACCAAATATAGTTGTTTGAAGTGATCATCCTCACTCTGTGAGTACACAAAAATATCGTCGATGAAGACGATCACAAAGCATTCCAAGTACTCCCTGATAGTCCTATTCATCAAATCCATGAACACCGATGGCGCATTCGTCAACCCAAGAGGTATGACCGTATGAAAGTGCAGCTAGATCTGAAATACTCTAGAGGGGAGTGAATAGAGTATGGTGCTTAAAAACTTTTTACAACAATTGTTGTAATCTGAGTGAACAGGGAAGCAAATAATAAATCTAAACACAACAAAGAACTAATTACAACCTACAAAAGAAACTAATCACAGATCCTAACTAATCACAGATCAATCACAGCCAGAAACAAAAATAAAGACAAGCATGCCAGAAGACACAAGGAGCTATAGTGGTTCACCTATACTTGGGTACATCCACTCTTCTACCACCATAGGTAGGAATCCACTGCAGGATGAGTTGATCAGGTGTCCTGGGCAATAATGAGCTTTTGATAAGATGCTCAAAAACCAAATCAGATTTTTTGATCAGGTGTCTTGCCACCAATGAGCTTTTGACAAGGTGCTCAAAAACCAAGCACAAACTTTTGAAGGGAGTTTGAAAAACCCTTTACAGAGATGAGGATAGGAGAATGATGGAAGTCTTCTCTTTCTCAAAGCAGCTGAGAAGACTATGTGGATTTGATGTTGTCAAAGCTCCCCCTGAATTCTTGAGATGTTCAGTAAATGAAGCTTTGCTGTAGGGTGATAGGCCTTTAGAAGTTGATCTCCAGCAATTCATGATTTCAGCAACAGCTGAAATGTTAGGTGTCTGGAGTCTTGAAAGATGTTGGCCTTGAACACTTGAATCAAAGGGGATCTGAAGATTTCAGATTTGTTGATCTCCTTTGGTGTGTGTTCTTGTATGAGTTCTTTGAGACAGAGAATGTCTACAACTTTTTTTCTTTTTCTCTTGAGAGATTGTTGTTGAGAAAGATGTTGTCTCAGAGAATATTTTGTTCTGTGTATCAGTGTGAGAGATTCAAAAATCTTGAGTTTTATTCTCTGGTTCTGAATAGAAAATGATCCTCTGTCAAGAATAGTCGTTGGCCTGTCATTAATTGACTTCCTTAATTGCAAATGTCTTATGGGGGAAAGTCCAAAGAAATATTCCTTGATAATCCCTTGAAACTTGGTCCAGAATAAATGAAAACGGCTAGAAAATCTTCTGAATTAATTGCTGAATAACTCCTTAACTGTCCTGAATTTGAATCTTGAAAATCATTCAACTCTTCAGAAAAACGTCGAACTGAGCTCCACTATCGTCGAACCGAGCTCAGCGATTTGGACTTATACAGCAACAGAGATCGTCGATCTGAGCTTAACTATCGTCGAACTGAGCTCAGAGATAGAGAAACAATACTGAAGTCAAGATCGTCGAACTGAGCTCGAAGATTGTCGAATTGAGTTCGACGATTTGTTGAAGTTGAGCTCAGCGATCGTCGAATAGAGTTCGACGATCCGTCGAAGTTGAGCTAGACGATCGTCGATTGGAGTTCGACGATTCGTCGTACTGAGCTCGACGATATGACTTAGTCTCCAAACTGAAAATCCTTGGTCTTGAGGGCAGCTTCCAAACCTAACTACTAACCCTTAGACTCAATTCTAATTGACCTTTAGATCTATACAGAGAGGTCAAAAACAGGTTTCCTAAAGACATAGTGATCCTGACCCAAATTAGTAATAGGGTGTTCCAACAATCTCCTCCTATTTGGGTTAGGATTACTATTTACAAAACTTGGAAAAATTAAATAACAACAATACAAAGCAACAATACAAAAATGCAATAAGCAGGACATTGCAGAAGCACAGATAAATTATCCCAGACAGAAATAAAAAATCAGAATGATTGTCACCTTACATAATTATTCTTTCTCCTTGCTCTTTATAAGTTTGATTTCTCTGTTAGGATTGAGAGCTTCTTTCTTTGACCTTCTGTCATCTGCTGCACCTACAGAAGTTTGCTGTTTGGGCCTTGGTACAACAGCTTCAGGATGCAGCTCCATATATCTATCAGAATCAAAGAATTTGCTTGAGCCATATCTTTCCAATTCTTTCTTCCTTTGTTCAGACAATGTAGTAATGTTGGAGGAATCTCTGCCTTGCTCTTTAGCTTTCTTAATTTGATCCAGGGCAGCTAGCTCTTTCATCCTGGCAGTCCATGCAGTAGGGTTATTTTCAGGATCCTCAAAGGGCACTGGAGGTTCATATCTGTTGGATGGGTTGTCTGGAGGAGCTCTGGAGGAGACTACTTCTTTTAACTTGTAGGGAAAAGGACCTGATGTTGTGTCTGATGAAGCTTGTCCTTCCCTAGAGTAAGGATGTTGTCTGGAGTAGCCTTTTGAGTATACTTGGAATTCCCTCTGGCTTCCTCTGTAGTTTCCTCTTCTAGATTGAGAACCTCTGGACTGGCTTCCCCTATAATGAGATCTTACATGAGGCTGATAGGGGGTTTGGCTTTTAGCAGAGGGTTGAGCAGCTGAGCTTCCACCTGCACCTGCATCAGGAGGAGGTGGTGTAGGAGGATGAGAATAATGAAACTGAGAAGATCCTTTCTCATACTTCCTCTTCTTCTTCATGACTTTAAGTTGGTTCTTAGAATACTGCATCCAATGCTCAGTTATGGGGCAGTCATGAAGAATGTAATATGGTATGTCATTAGTGTCTTTGACTTTGGCTGGAGGTACTCTTTTCATGGCTTTGCTCCTTGCCTTTCTTTTCCTGGCTGTGGTGGCAGAAGAATCATCAGAATCAGTCTTGAATTCATCACTTTCAGAACTTTGCTCATCATATAGAGCATCAATCTTTATCAAATATTCTTTCTGAAGTTGAGTTGGAGCAGATGAAGCAGCAGTGGTAATAGCAGCAGATACAGCACTAGTAGCAACAA
The DNA here is from genome assembly GCA_039583875.1 of Platanthera guangdongensis. NCBI lineage: Eukaryota > Viridiplantae > Streptophyta > Magnoliopsida > Asparagales > Orchidaceae > Platanthera > Platanthera guangdongensis. The sequence continues at coordinate 136,591,342 of CM077151.1, forward strand.
CAGATACAGTAGTGACAACAACAGACACAGAACATTCTGGAGCAATCTTTGCAGAAGATATAGCAGCAGTAATATCAACAGTTGGAGCAGCAACAGATTCAGAGAAAACATTTTCAGATATAGAAATATCAGCAACAGCAGTTTCAGATATAATAGGTTCAGTAGCATCAATATCATCAGCAATGGCAGCAGGCTCAAATTCATATGCCTCTGTCTGCATATCCTCAGAAACAGCAACATTTGTAGCAGCAACAGAAATATCAACAATACTTTCAGCAGGAATAGCAGCAGCATCACTGGAACCAGAAGTCTCAGCAGTATAAACTGTATTTATGAATGAATGAATAATGCTGGTGTCACAACATGAGAAGGGCACAATGGCCTTGGAAAGATCCTCTGATAGCTGGACAACAACTCTCTCTGGAAGACAACTGAAATAGACTGAATCAAAATCTAAGAGCAGGGACCTGAGGTCTACTGAAAAGACAGTAACTTGAGGTGGAACTTGAGCTTGAGTTGGGGTAACAACAACAGCAGCAGGGGTTGAAGAAATAGCAGCAGCAGGCAATCTCACCACTTCATTAGGCATCTCCCCCTTCCTAGATTCAGATACAGCTGGATCAAGGCACACTGAAGAAGGGATTGCCTGAGGAAATAAGGAGGATAGCCTGGCAGAAAGGGCTGCCACTGACTGAAGTAATGGAGCCAAGGAGGTCTCCAATAGAAGAGATAGCCTGGGGGCTAGCAGTTCATATAACTGGTCAGCTAGGGCTGGAATATCTACTTGCTCAGCAGGCAATCGAGCAGAGGTAGAGGATAGAGCTACTGGTGAGGGTGGTGGAGAGCTGGTGTATGGGGGAAGTGATGGTTGAGGTGAGGGTATTGTGGAGATGGAAGACAGTGGTATGGAGATAGAGGGTTTGAAGGAGGGTTGATCAATAATGTCTTGGAGAAGTTGTTGGTAAGATGTTGATGAGGAGGAGGGTAGCTCAGGAGGCGATGAAGGTGAGTCATCCATGAAGGAATCATCTAAAAGATTAAAGGAGGGAATGGTGGATGATGTGCCAATGTCTGGTTGAGGGTAGGAATATAATGGATGGAATACTTCTTCTGAGATTGGAAGAGTGGGGATTGGAGATGGAATAGATGTTGGAGATGGGCTGGAAATGATGATTGTGGATGGAGTTTGAATGGTGGATGGAACTGGAGGAGATGAAATTGGAGTTGGAGGAGGGGAAGCAGCAGCAGGCAAGTCATCTGCAGGGGCAGAGACTTGAGGGGAAGAGACTATGACAGTCCTTGTGCCTGAAGTTGTGCTTGCATAAGGCCTGCTGGGCTTTATTATCTGCCTGTCCTATTTGCCAAAGAGGGCACAGGACAATCTCTTAGAAGAATTAATATGTATCCCTGAAGATACTAGCAGAGTAGGGCATCTGTTGTGAAGAAAAAGCCCTAGGATCCTCCCAAAATTCACAAAGTTCTTATTGATTTTCTTTTTGATCAGGTCAAAGAAGACCTCTCCCCAGTTCAACTGTTTCTTATCCACAATGGCTCCCATCAAGCACAGCTGATACCTAGGGATAGTATCATGTGCTGAATGCTTGGCCAGCAAAACTTTGCCCACTACATCAGCTAAGAACCTGTATTCCACAGCTAGGTTCTTCTTCAGCAGCTTGCTAGGGTTAGCATCAGAGTGACCCATTCTTGCAAGCAGATCAGCAAATTCCTCTCCAGACAAATCAGCAGAATCTCTTCCAGAACTTAACTCAAAAACCTCTGTCAAAATAGCTGGAGTCAAGGGTACCTGGGTTCCAGAAATTGAACCAACTATTGTGTTTTGATCCTGGTTGTGGGCAGTGTAGACCCACTTCTTAATCTCATCAGCAACCAGTTTGATTCTGCTGGACATGATGGTGGCTAATTTCTGATCCTTGAACAGTTCCAAAATATCTTGAAAAACTTGATCAGTGGTGCTGAAGGACTCCATGTCTATGTCAAATCCAGCATCGAATTTCATTGCGGCAAGAACAGCAACAGAGACAGCCATTGTTACCTGCAAAAATCAACAAACAAAACGACCAAGTGTAGAGATGTTTGGAGGGAAAGAGAATTTTTTCAGAGAAATCGAAAGCGCAAAAGGAGAACGACGGCGAAAAATGAATTTTATATTAGGGTTCGACGCAGAAAAGGAAAGATCGTTGAACTCAGTCCGACGATCGGGGCTTCTAAAGGAATCTGAAAGGTCTTCAATATCGTCGATCTCCGTTCGACGATATTGGAGAGCGTCGAGCTCTATTCGACGATAGTTCAGAGAACAAAATCGTCGACCGCCGTTCGACGATCGTTGACCGGAAGAGATAGTTCAGACTATCTGAGAAGCGCTGAACTCAGGTCGACGATTTTGGAAATCGTCGATCTCCGTTCGACGATCTGGGGGAAAATCATCGAGTGCAGTTCAGAGACCAGAAATACACTCTAGACACTAAGAAAAATCAAGATGTTTGCCTAGTCTTGGTCAATTTTTAAAGTTTTAAAATCTTGGAACTTATTTTAGACTTCCTCCATCTAACATTCCTAACTGATTTAGGAATATGGTATGTTTCTTTTCATCCAAGGGTTTGGTGAAAATATCTCCCCTTTGTAAATCAGTTGGGATATATTGAAGTTCAATTTTATTCTTCTCAACATTATCCCTTAAGAAGTGATGCCTAATCTCAATGTGTTTTGTCCTACTATGGAGGACTGGATTTTGAGCTATAGAAATAGCACTGGTGTTATCACAAAAGATTTTTGACTTCTCTAAGTTGTAGCCATAGTCTAGGAGTTGGTTTTGAATCCACAAGATTTGTGAACAACAACTGCCTGCAGCCATATAATAAACTTCAGCAGTTGAAGTTGACACAGAAGTTTGTTTCTTGCAAAACCAAGAGACAAGTCTGTCACCAAGGAACTGACAAGTTCCACTGGTGCTTTTCCTGTCAATTCTGCATCCAGCATAATCAACATCAGAAAATCCAGTTAATTCAAATGCTGAATCTTTTGGATACCAGATACCTAGATTTGGACAACTTTTAACATACCTGAGAATCCTTTTAACTAAGGTTAGGTGTGACTCTCTAGGGCTTACTTGGAATCTAGCACATATGCATGTAGCAAACATTATATCTGGTCTACTAGCTATAAGGTACAGTAAGGAGCCAATCATTGCTCTATATGTTGTCTGATCAACAGGTTTCCCATGTTCATCAGCATCCAACACAACATTAGTAGGCATAGGTGTTTTCATACAAGATGCTTCAAACATGCCAAATTTCTTAACCAATTCATTTGCATACTTGGTTTGAGAAATAAAGATGCCTTCATCATGTTGTTTGACTTGCAATCCTAGAAAGAAGGATAGCTCAACCATGCTACTCATTTCAAATTTAGAATGCATTAGGTTGGAGAAGCTTCTGCACAATTTTGAATCAGTAGAGCCAAAAATAATATCATCTACATAAATCTGTACTAGTAGGGTATGAGACTTATGGGTTCTAATAAAAAGAGTTTGGTCTACTCTACCCCTTATAAATCCATTTTCCAGAAGGAAGCATGCTAGGGTCTCATACCATGCTCTAGGAGCTTGCTTGAGACCATATAATGCTTTGTTCAACTTAAAAACATAATCAGGATAAGTTGGAGAGATAAAACCTGGAGGTTGTCTGCATAAACTTCTTCTTTGATGTATCCATTTAGAAATGCACTTTTCACGTCCGTCTGATATACCTTGAAGCCTTTGTGTGCTGCATAAGCTAAGAAAATTCTGATGGCTTCCAATCTTGCAACTGGTGCAAAAGTCTGGTCATAGTCTATGCCTTCTTCTTGAGAATATCCTTGAGCAACTAGCCTTGCCTTGTTCCTTACAATTACTCCTTGATCATCCAATTTATTTTTGAACACCCACTTTGTTCCAACAATGGAGTGATCCTTAGGCTTAGGCACTAGTTCCCAAACTTTGTTCCTTTCAAATTGATGCAACTCTTCTTGCATTGCAATGATCCAGTGTGGATCTTGCTCTGCATCTTGAATGGATTGAAGTTCAATTTGAGATAGGAAGCAAGTGTGCAACAGGTTTTGGTTGACCTGATTTTTGGTTTGCACACCAGCTGAGATGTCTCCAATTACTTGGGAAATTGGATGGTCTCTTGATGTTACTAAATCAACAGGGGTGTTGATTGTTCACCAACCTGTGTTGTTGTTTCTTCTTGTGGTACAACAACTGGCTGTTCAAGTTGTTTCTCCTCAATATGTTGAATGCTTTCTTCATCTTCACTGCTTTCCACTTTTTGAGTAACCTGTAACTTGTTCAAGTTTTCAACAAGAGAATGTACCTACAAAGGTTCTATGGTAGAAGTGGTCTTCTCCTTGAAGGACATGTTAGATTCATCAAATGAAATGTGAACAGATTCCTCAATTTTAAGAGATGATTTATTATAAACCCTATAAGCCTTACTGATCATGGAGTATCCCAGAAACACTCCTTCATCAGCCTTAGCTTGAAATTTTGCTAAATATCTCTTGCCATTATTATGAATATAACAAATGCAACCAAAAATTCTAAAATAATCAACTTTAGGTTTCTTCCCTTTGAGTAATTCATAGGGAGTCTTTCCCTTTAGTTTATGTATCAAACTTCTGTTCAGCACATAGTTGGAGGTGTTCACTGCCTTGCCCAAAAGGATAGAGGAAGATGAGCATCTGACAACAATGTAGTGGCAGATTAAATAAGGGTTCTATTTTTCCTTTCAGCTACCACATTTTGTTGAGGAGTTCTAGGAGCTGAGAAAGTATGTCTGATCCCTTCACTCTGACAGAACTCTTGCATAAGAAGAGAATCAAACTCTGTCCTATGATCACTTCTGATCAGGGCAATGTGAGTATTGAACTCAATCTGTATACATTTGAGAAACTCTGTCAAACACTTAAAGTTATCAGACTTCTTCCTCAAAAAGAACACCCATGTGAATCTAGAGAAGTCATCTACAACTACTAAAGTGTAAGATTTCCCTCCTAGGCTTTGTACTGTAATGGGTCCAAAAGGATCCATGTGTAATAGATACAAGATCCTAGGTGAGTCACTCTTATTAAGTGACTTAAAGCTATTTTTAGTTTGCTTGCCTAATTGACAAGCCCTGCAGAGTCCTTCCTTCTTGTAGGGGCCAGAAGGTAGTCCTCTAACAAGGTTGTCCTTGGATAGCCTAGCAATGGTTCTAAGGTTTAAGTGTCCTAGTCTCTTATGCCATAAAACATTAGGTCTACAGACAAAATTAAACAGGCAAATATCTACATCTGTTGAAAGAAAATCTACTAGATAGATGTTACCTTTCCTTTTACCTGTCAACACAGTTGTGTTGTCCTCTGACTTAATCTTGCATAATGCTTTGCTGAAAGTCACCTGGTAGCCTTCATCACATAGCTGAATGATGCTTATTAAGTTGTGCTTCAGTCCTTCCACATAAGCTACCTTCTTCAATGTCACTGTCCCAATCTGGACTGCACCATATCCTTTAGTTTGTCTAAAGTTTGAATCACCAAAAATAACTTTGGGTCCAAGCTTGGCTTTAAAGGATGTGAGGTTGTCCTTGTTTCTTGTCATGTGCTTAGAGCACCCACTATCCAAGTACCATTGTTGGTTTGATGTTGGATAGGTCTTCACCTGCACATAAAATAATTCATTTGTTTTTGACCCAGTTTACCTTGGGCCTAGGTTGATAACCTTTAAACTCAGAAATGAAAGACATCCCAGGTTGACTCTTATAACCTTCAGGATGATATCTCTTTGGAGGTATTATCCATTCAGTATAAGGGTTAAAGATTTGGGATGAAGGACCCCTAGGATTGGATTTTGATTTGCCCTTGAAGGAATTTCCAGAGCTCTGATCTCTGTTCGACGATCGTGGAGCTGCGTTCGACGATCTTGGGTCAGATCGTCGAGCTCCGTTCGACAGTCGATTGTGGCAGTGTTCAGGAATTAGAGATCGTCGACCTGAGTTCGACGATTTTGCCTGAGATCATCGATCTGCGTTCGGCGATCGTCGATCTGCGTTCGGCGATCGTCGAGCTCCGTTCGACGATTTCTGCTGGAACTTAGTTTTCTTAGGCATATCAGAATTTTTCCTAGCTACCTCTACAACTCCCTTCCCTTTGTCAGAAATGAACTTGATTGGGGTTGTTAGAACTATAGGTTGGCTGGATGAAGCACCCAAGCCCAGTGTACTATTAAATCTGGAGTTCACTATGCTTGTGATGTCCATCAGCTTGATACTTCTCCCATTAAGGGATTCTTCAAGCTTCTTGGCCTCTGATAGCTCACCTTTCAGTGAAGCTATCTACTCCCTACAACACTCCAACTCCTTAGAGAGTTTGAGGTTTTCTGAATTTAAGATATTATGTTCAGATAAATGATTTCTGAGAGAAATAATTTCCTTCTCAGATTTTAGCAAGTCTAAACATAATGCTTTAAACTTAGATTTAAAGTCCTCTGAATTGAAATCAAAAGAACTAATTACCTGGTCTTCTTCAAGTTGAGTCTCTGAGTCTGACTCTGACTCTTCTTCATCTGAATTGTGTTGAGAGGCATTTATTGCCATCATGCAGAACTCCTTCTCTTCTGTATCATCTTCATCATCACTGGAGCTGGATGAGGCTTCTGACTCCTCTTCAGTTTCACTCCAGGACTCAGCAACAAATCCCTTCCTTGTGTGTTTGTTCTTGCTTGAAGAGGGTTTGCCATTGCCATTCTTCTTGAAGTCTTTCTCCTTTCTTCTTTCTTTCTTGTCCCTTCTGTCCTTGTTTTTGTTCTCTGGACAGTCAGGTACAATGTGCCCTGGTTTCCTGCAATCAAAGCAAACAATTTCTTTATTGTTAGACTTATCATACCTTGGCTTATCATGCTCTTTGTATGATCTCCTTCTGAAGTCCTTTCTGGCCATCTTGTAAAATCTTTTGGCCAACAGACTGAGCAGTTCATCATTGCCTGTGACCTTGTCTTCAGGCTGATCTTCAGTTGCTTTGAAGGCTATTGTCTTCTCTTTTCTTGTGGCTGGTGAGACAGCCTTCTGCTCTTCTTCTCTATTTTTGATTAGCAGCTCATAAGAGTTGAGCTTGCCCAAAAGAGCTTCTGTGGTGATCTCATTCAGACTTCTGGCATCCTTGATTGGCCAGATTCTTGAATCCCAAGTGCTTGGGAAGCACATTAGGATTTTGTCATTAAGTTCAGTCAGTGAGATCTCCTTATCCAAAGTCCTGAGTTCACTGCCTATTAGACTGAGCCTGTTATACATATCTCCAACTGACTCAGCTTCTCCCTTCTTGAAATTCTCATATTGAGATATGAGGTGGGATCTCCTGTCCTTTCTTTCATCAGCTGAGCCTGAGACTATTTCAGAGAGTTTATCCCAAATTTCCTTTGCTGAATTACATTCAGCCACCTTTTGAAAGATGTCATCAGACATGGTCTGGGCTAAGATGTTCATAGCCTTTGCATCTGCAACCTTCCACTTCTTGATATCAGCATCTGTTCCTGATGGAGGTGGAACAACATTTGTACTTGTGTTCTCTGGAGGTCTTGGACAAACTGTCAAAACAGAATTAAAAATGTCCTTGTCAATAGAATTCATGTATAATCTAATCCTTGCTTTCCAAAGTGCAAACTTAGACAGATTGCACACTGGAGGTCTGGTGCTAGCATAATCTTTGTTTTGGGCCATGATTGGTGAAAACAAAATCTAATAATAAAATCAAAAGAAAATAGATCTCACTAGGGATCTTGGGGTTCAGGTGTTAGCCCGTGCAACCACTGAGATGTGGTATTTTTAACCAACCTCCCTCTCATACTAATTGAAAGTGCAGCTAGATCTGAAATACTCTAGAGGGGGATGAATAGAGTATGGTGCTTAAACTTTTTACAACAGTTATTGTAATCTGAGTGAACAGGGAAGCAAATAATAAATCTAAACACAGCAAATAACTAATTACAACCTACAAAAGAAACTAATCACAGATCCTAACTAATCACAGATCAATCACAGCCAGAAACAAAAATAAAGACAAGCAAGCCAGAAGACACAAGGAGCTATAGTGGTTCCCCTAAACTTGGGTACATCCACTCTTATACCACCCTAGGTAGGAATCCACTGCAGGATGAGTTGATCAGGTGTCCTGGGCACCAATGAGCTTTTGATAAGGTGCTCAAAAACCAAATCAGATTTTTTGATCAGGTGTCTTGCCACCATTGAGCTTTTGACAAGGTGCTCAAAAATCAAGCACAAACTTTTGAAGGGAGTTTGAAAAACCCTTTACAGAGATGGGGATGAGAGAATGATGTAAGTCTTCTCTTTCTCAAAGCAGCTGAGAAGCCTATGTGGATTTGATGTTGTCAAAGCTCCCCCTGAATTCTTGAGATGTTCAGGAAATGAAGCTTTGCTGTAGGGTGATAGGCCTTCAGAAGTTGATCTCCAGCAATTGATGATTTCAGCAACAACTGAAATGTTAGGTGTCTGGAGTCTTGAAAGATGTTGGCCTTGAACACTTGAATCAAAGGGGATCTGAAGATTTCATATTTGTTGATCTCCTTTGGTGTGTGTTCTTGTATGAGTTCTTTGAGACAGAGAATGTCTACAGCTTTCTTTCTTTTTCTCTTGAGAGATTGTTGTTGAGAAAGATGTTGTCTCAGAGAATATTTTGTTCTGTGTATCAGTGTGAGAGATTCAAAAATCTTGAGTTTTATTCTCTGGTTCTGAATAGAAAATGATCCTCTGTCAAGAATAGCCGTTGGCCTGTCATTAATTGACTTCCTTAATTGCAAATGTCTTCCGGGGGAAAGTCCAAAGAAACATTCCTTGATAATCCCTTGAAACTTGGTCCAGAATAAATGAAAACGGCTAGAAAATCTTCTGAATTAATTGCTGAATAACTCCTTAACTGTCCTGAATTTGAATCTTGAAAATCATTCAACTCTTCAGAAAAACGTCGAACTGAGCTCCACTATCGTCGAACTGAGCTCAGCGATTTGGACTTATACAGCAACAGAGATCGTCGATCTGAGCTCAACTATCGTCGAACTGAGCTCAGAGATAGAGAAACAATACTGAAGTCAAGATCGTCGAACTGAGCTCGAAGATCGTCAAATGGAGTTCGACGATTTGTTGAAGTTGAGCTCAGTGATCGTCGAATGGAGTTCGACGATCCGTCGAAGTTGAGCTAGACGACCGTCGATTGGAGTTCGACGATTCGTCGTACTGAGCTCGACGATATGACTTAGTCTCCAAACTGAAAATCCTTGGTCTTGAGGGCAGCTTCCAAACCTAACTACTAACCCTTAGACTCAATTCTAATTGACCTTTAGATCTATACAGAGAGGTCAAAAACAGGTTTCCTAAAGACATAGTGATCATGACCCAAATTAGTAATAGGGTGTTCCAACACCGTACACTCGTAATGCCCGTATCTCATACTAAAAGTTGTTTTGGGGATATCACTCTCCCTTATCCTCAGCTGATAATATCCAGACTTGAGATCCAACTTTGAGTACACCGTTGAACCGACTAACTGATCGAACAGATCATCAATCCCCGAGATCAGGTACTTGTTCTTCTCCGTGAGCTTGTTCAGCTCTCGATAATCAATACAAAGTATCAAGCTCCGTCCTTCTTCTTATGCGCTAACCGATATGAAGAGCGTATGACCGGTTTGGCATCACACCGAACTTCCTTAACCATCTGAAGAGCAGACACCAACATCATGCTCGACCCCTTTCAAGCCCACAAATGTTGTCTCACGACCAGTTCCAAACTTGACTTTCTTGCGATTTCGATCAATGTATGCTTGCTGCTCCGAGAGCCAGTCCATACCAAAGATTATGTCGAGCTCCCCTAGCGGTAGTAACGACGCTTGTAAGTCAAAGTATTGACTCCCAATCTGTACCTAAACGCAACAGATTCTACTCGCGTGCAATGAGCATCATTTGACAACAACACATCCAATTTGTCTTTTGCCATCGAATGAGGTACTCCGACGCGCAATACAAATCCTTTGGTCAAAAGAGAATGCAAAGGTCCCTAAAAGAACGGTGCTCTCGCCAAATTAATAGAAAATCAAAACAAAGCTTAACACAAATAGTTCTAAGCTAACACGCACAAGGGCAACAAGTATTTAAAGCTAAACTGCTATAACTTTAAGCCGTACCTGTCATCACGCCAGCATGCTTCTTCTCGGACTTGGGCGTCCATTCCAGCAGTCTCGGACAAAGTGCCCCGACTTTCCACAATCAAAGCATCCGCCTGGGGTTCGACCCGTAGTCGTCCTAGAAGCACCAGAAGAAGGAGCTATACCCGAATTCCTAGCCTTCTTATACCACCTACGGTACGCAGACTTTGAGGAGTTCGGCATTTTGAAATCCGTCTTCTGCATATCCAAGTCTTTGCTTCCTTGGATTTGAATCAGATCTCTGACACTTTGTCTTATACCTGCTCCTGACATAGCTTTCTATAACTTCTGAGCACCATTCCGACAATCTCGGGCAAAGTTCCCTTCCTTGCCACACTTAAAACAACCATATGGAGCCTGACCAGTAGACATTTTAGACTCCTTGTTCCTCCTCCTTCGGTATGCAGACTTTGTAGAATCAGCAGAGTTTAGTACCATGAACTCCGATGTCCGATTGACTTTTGTAAAATCCACTTCCAAAGATCTGGCCGATTCCACCAAGGCTCGGAAGCCCAATAGTTTTGGTCCTAGCAGTAAAACTCGCAATTCGCCGTGCAGGCCATTATAAAACCTATCGACCATTGACTGCTCGCTCTCCACTTCAAAGCCCGGGTAGCGTCTTATCATCAGAAACGCTTGCAAATATTCCTCAACTGAGTGCACACCCTGCACTAAAAGTATGTTCAACTACTGACCCAACGGTCATATAAATGTTGTTTGCTCCATCACACCACCCGGCGTTGGAATTACCTCAAAAATAGGGGACTACGCACGTCTTTCATTTTGTGCACCAATCACAGCAAACACTGCTTCCACCACCATTCTTATGGTTTCAGCGGAGGGAAGGGTTGCAGGCACGTCACCATGTGCACTATAATCTTCAGAAACCGGATGTTCTGGCGGCCCAGCACCGCTTCTAGTCACCTATAGTTATACAAAACACTGTTAAGCGACCATACAAAATTGCAAAAAGCAATTATAGGAATACGCAGGTTCCTCAAACGCGTGTATTTTCATTCCTAAGTGGACACTCATGGGTTCTTTTGATGTTATAATGATGGCGCACATACATGTGCACACCACCCCTTAAAAAGAATTTGTCCACGAATTCATTTAAGCATGACCGAAACCAGTAGTCTGATACCAAATTGGAACACCCACTATACGTCACATAGCATATAGCAGTAGGTCCGGCCGGGGCCCGATGCTATATACCACAGACAGACCGGGTGGTTACTCGATGGAAACCATCCAACTAATATCAACGTCCTACACAGAGTATTCTAGCGGAAGCAATTTTAATGGTTACATTAATAAAGAACCCAACACTAGCATGAATGTCCACTAACAAGCCACGGAATGAACGTACAAATACACAAGTACAATGACCTCAAGGCCTTATAATTGTTTACTCAAATAGAAATGTTTTCAAACCTCGGCACGCAGGCCGGCCATACATGAGTAAAAGAAAACACTAAGCATTAGGCCTTCGAGGGCCGGCACTACAACTTGGGCTTTAGCCCGCTATTTACCGCTCGGCTCCGCAACACCTGCAAACACAATCCACCACAATGGTGGCAAACCAAAGAAACGGTCAGCAATGCTGACCAAATTATAATGATTCCGCCCCCAACTCGGGGCGGCGATGCTCCTTCCCTGCACTTTATTAGCATAACCAAGCAATATAAAAATTACACTACATCATAGGCGTGGGCATGCACGACCACACACCCCGTGCACTCAGGGCACATTCTCGATGAACCGGTCAATGTCACGTCAATTTAAGCCATAGACACCCCGGTCTCACCACCGCCACTTTGACGAACAAACTATGAGCATTTTATCTTCCCGGCATGGGTCACGTCAATTTAAGCCATAGACCGCCGAAGACCCTCATCTATGCCAACGGCTCACATCGAACGACATAGAATGGGTACGGTTCCGCCTGACCCGTTGCTCATGTCGCAACGTCAACTTAAGCCATATGAGCGGGTCAAACCTCCCCGAGTCCCGTTTCCATCACATAGTTCACATAACCCGGTTTTGTTCAAGTTGGCTCCCAGGCCACCATGTTAGCAGAATCACATGTCCGCCTTATTTTTCGGGTGCACCTTGGAGTTAATCCACAAGGCTCCCTATTGCAATCTACCGCGTAGAAAACCCGAAAAACAAACATTCGCACGAGTCTTCTCCGGCCATTTATGCAATGCAACATCACCGATCCAGACCAACTTGTCCGGGTAGGCTTCACACAACATGCCTATATCCTTTCTCGATTACGGACTCTACATGTACACAACGGGGACTATTCATGTCTACCCGAAGGAACGCCTCAAACTCACCGCAAACTCGCGAGAGCGAGCTTCCCTATGCAAAAGAAGTAGAGCTTCACATGCTCAAGTAGAGAATCGTTACCCTAGCATTCTTCCTTGGCGCCATGGAAATGTACGCAGATCAAAAGAACTGCAATCTCCTTACCTCCGTAGATCCGAAGTCGGCTCGTGATTTGGAGCTCCGAAGCTCCGCCGGTGACCGGATCTAGGCTTCTTCTTCCTCCTTTGCTCTCCCCTCTCTCTAGACTTAGAAAGAGAACCACTCAAGTGGAATGAGGGTTTCAAAGGCCCAATCCCGGGTATATCCAAGCACTAGCATCCCCCAGCCATCGGATCCCAAATTAAAGAAACGAACGGCCATGATTCGGGCCTAAAATGCAAAATCTGGGCCGAACACGGCCTGTGACACGGTCGTGTCCAGGGCCGTGTCGCCCATTCGCCGTCAAAATCGATGAGTCTCGAAAATTACACGAGCACCCGACACGCCCGTGTTTGACCTGACACGCCCGTGTCCTCCAGTACACGGCTGTGTTCCCGGCCGTGTTCCTCCATCGACATAGGCCAGCAGCGACCCGAGACACACACGGGTATTGGACACGCCCATGTACCATTTGACACGGCTGTGTCACCACTGAACATGCCTGGGCTTCCAGGCCGTGTTTCACCCGTGAATAAAATCGGAAAACCACCCGAGACACACACGGCCTATGACACGACCGTGTCCCAGGTCGTGTTCGCTGCTCGACGATCGTCGACTCCAAATTTTGTCATCCACACGGCCAGGTCGTCGACTCAAGCTCGACACGCCCTGGGACATGCCCATGTCCCAGGCCGTGTGCCCCCTGCCAAATACCAAACTTGGCTCAAAACGCATCCCGTCGCTCTTTTGAGTTTCGAGGAGTTACACGCTATACGTGGCGAAGCGTCAGACTTGTGCCTTGGTGAAGGCCGAATGCCAGAAGCCAGGTGGATTTCTAAAGTCCTTTCCTATACCAGAGTGGAAGTTTGATGACATCTCTATGAATTTCGTGCACGGTTTGCCGAGATCGCACAAGGGGAACAACGCCATTTCGGTGATTGTTGATCATTTAACGAAGGTGTCACATTTTATACCCAATAGGAAGGATGATTCCATGGAGAACCTGGCGAAGCTTTATGTGGATAATATAGTCTGTTTGCTTGGTGTACCCAGAGCATCATTAGTGACCGTGATGGTCGGTTCACATCTAACGATTGGAGGCTCATTCATCAGTTGTTAGGTACTAAGCTGAACTTCAGCACAACGTTTCACCCGCAGACAGATGGGCAAACTGAAAAGGGTGATCAGGACGATGAAAGACTTGCTTCGTATGTATGCATTAGATTTTGGTAAAAGGTGGGAGTACCATCTTTACATGATTTAGTTTGCATATAATAACAGCTACCAAGCCAGTATTCAGATGGCGCCTTTTGAGGCTCTATACGGAAGGAGGTGCCGTACAACTTTGGCTTGGGTAGAAATAGGAGAATCAAAGTTTTATGAGCGAAGAGAGGTTGAAGATGCTATGTTAACAATTCGGTAATTCAAGAACAGCTACTGATTGCTCAAGATAGACAGGCCAAGTACTACAACGCCAAGCATCAGAACATGGAGTTTGTGGTGGGTGACTGGGTGTACCTCAAGATAAAGCCGTTTAAAATGTATCAAGGATTCAACGCTTAAAGAAGCTTAGTACGAGGTATGTTGGGCTTTTTGAGATCTTGGAGCGGGTTGGTGAAGCTGCCTATCGGTAGGCTCTTTCGGTAGAATTGAGGGGATTGCATGATGTATTTCACATATCGGTCCTACGCAAAGCCGTGAAAGAACCAGCGCAGGTGGTTGTTGTAGATCAAGTATCAGTCGATTGTGGGCTAACATTAAAAGTTAGACCCATTCCGATCGAGGATACATAGGTCAAACAATTGCAGAATAAAGCTATTAGGATGGTCAGGGTGTGATGGGACAATTGTGGTCGTGAGGAGATTTCGTGGGAGCGAGAGCAGACCATGCTTGAGGAGTATCCCGAGCTTTTCTCCTCAGGTACAATTTAACTTTGTGTACTTGTACATTCTATAAATTCGGTACACAATACTTTTAAGGGGTGGGGGGAGAACTGTAACGCCCCAAAACTCGATTATGAATGGGTAGTTTTTTGAGAGCTTTGGAGACATTATGGTTTCACACAGCCTGTGACATGGGTGTGCCTAGAGTCGTGTCTGTTTTTGGAATTGGCTGAGTTTTCTCGAGTGTTGAACACGGCCTGGGACACATGCGTATCCAGGTCGGACACGAGCTTGTCCAGGGCGGACACGGGCGTGTCCAGAGCCGTACCCTGCTCTGTGCTTGCCATGGTGTGTCGAGTGTGTAACACGCCCTGGGACACGGGCGTGTCCAGGTTGGACATGGGCATGTCCATCGCGGACACAGGCGTGTCCAAAGCCGTGTCCTTTTCGGGCATGACGGTTTCTGTGTCGATTGAGGCACATGGCTTGTGATACGGGCATGTCTAGGTTTGACACGGGCGTGTCCAGGTTTGACACGGGCGTGTTAGAAGTCGTGTCCTGATTCAGAGATCGACGAATTCCTTTACGAAAGTGAGACACGGCCTGTGACACTCGCATGTCACAAGCCATGTACGGCCCCAGGTAGACGATTTTAAAGGTCAATCTAGGCCGTTCGTTTCATTTTAGAAGGATCCGACGGCCCAGAATCCCTCCTGTTGGTTTAGGCCTCATTCCATTTAGCCATTTCTCTTTCTAAGAGTTAGAGAGAGGGGAGAGCAAAGGGAGAAGAAGGAGGAGGATTCCGGCCATTGTTGAAGCTTCGGAGCTCCGAATCGCGAGCCGAGTCCAGATTCGCGGAGGCGAGTCCGTTGCGGTGCTTTTTCATCCGACTAGTTTTCCATGGCGCCGAAGCGAACCTCTAGGGTAATGATTCTCTTCCTAGACATGTGAATTCCTCTTCATTTTTGCATAGGAAACTCTCTCCCGCGAGTGGCCGTTGTGTGTGAGGTATTCCTTCGGGTAGATATGGTTTATCCCCGTAATCTTACATATAGAGTCCGGAATCGAAGTACGGGCATATGTATGGTACGTGAAGCCTATTAGGACTTGTTGGTATGGATCGGTGATGTTTCATTATGCATGTATTGCCGGAGAAGACTCCATGCCGTTTTGTTTTTCGGGTTTCTACGTGGTAGATTGCAGTAGGGAGCCTTGCCGGAGAAGACTCTGTGACGTTTTGTTTTTCGAAAATTTTCAAAAACTAGTCACGGGTTCTGTCAGCCGTGCATAGTAATTTCTATGTTTCGTTTTTGGAAGTTTTCTTCCAACCATTGGCAAGGAAATCTCTCTCTATATATGGGAGATATTCCCTTTGATTTAGTCATGCTATTACTCTCATTTTGAATCGACAGAAACTTTCCAAACGAAGAAAACCGCCGACTCGGCTCTTACGCTTTGCGATTTTTCGATCGGCCGCCGACAACCTTCTGTGCACGTTTCATCATCTTCAACATATGTGACTGGATCGATTCTCTCTTCAAAGATCTATACTTCTCCAAATCTAGTCGTTTGAAACTCAAGATTCAAGATCTCCGGAAGATTTTAGATTTAACCATGTTCTCCAAAGCATATTCAAGATCCTTTATTTTCAAAGTGCGACAGACTGAAGTTTTCATATCTTGTGTATAATAGTGCTGTAATACTCTTCTACTATTTGTAGGGGAATTATCTCTGAGTTTGTAGATCCATTTGTGGATCAAGTTAGTAGATCTGTTTGTGGATTGAGGTTGTAGATCTGGTTGTGGATCGAGTTGTAGGAGAGGTTGTTCTTTAGGTGGTAGGAGCGTCGTGAATCTCTAGTGTCAAGAGATTCCGCTTCATTACTGTGGACAAAAGTAAGGACATGTCTTCGATGAAGTTACCTGTGTGCTCAAAAGAGAAATTTCCTATGTGGAAAGAAAGAGTTAGATTCATCATGGAAGCAGCAGATCCCAGGATATTTTAGATTGTTGAAGAAGGACCTCATATTCTTACACAGTTGTCTGCTCTGAATCTGACTGTCATGATCCCTAAGAAGATGATGGACCTAACTAGTGATGAAATTGCCTTGGCCTGGTTGGATAAGAAGGCAAAGAATATTATAGACAGTGTAGTGGATGATGCGATGCTTGAAAATTTATTCCACTACAAATATGCTAAGGAGATGTGGGACTGCTTAGTAGTTCTCATGGAAGGAACTGAGGAAATTGGAGACGACCGTAGATCTTTGCTGAATCAGGAATACGAAGCATTCAAGCAAGGTGCAAATGATACTATAACTGATAGCTTAGAGAAATTCTTGAAGATCGTTAACGGGCTCAAAAATTATGACCGCACCTTCACTAATGGTGAGCTAAATGACAAATTCCTCAGATCCCTGACAAAGGACCGGGACACAAAAGTAGTAGCCATTAAGGTGTTTTGGAAGGTCCCAGAGATTGACCCCAGAACCTTTTTAAAAGCTACACTCCTAGGAACTTCAGATGAATACTAGAAAAAAAGACGAGAAAAGTAACAAGATTTCAAGTAGAGAGAAGTCCGTATCTCTGAAAGCCAAAGGGACAAGAAATTCTAAAATTGTATCACCAGTAAGGACACGAGCTCCAGATAACCCAAAAGACTCTGAGCCAAGCACGTCAGTGTTGTATTTGCTTGATGAAGGGTTTTCAATAATCTCCAAGCAATTCAAGAGATTGCTCCACAAGAGGAGACAAATAGAAAATCAGTCCTCCTCGTCGGACTTCAGAAGACCTCATCATGATGGTTATTGGTCTAAGAAAAGCTACAACCGAGTTGACAGGTATAAATCTTAACTGAAAAAACATTATTCCTCTGACATTGTTATTTTTTATTGTAATAAGCCAGGACACATAATTGTGGAGTGTCCTTACAAAAAGATGGAAGGATCAAAAAATGAAGAGAAGAGATCCTTCAAAGGTAAGAGGAAGGAAGAGAAGAGCTTCGTTGTAAAGAAGTTCAAGTCTCTCAATGATAATGACTCAAGTGAGTCAAGCTCAGAAAATGAAGAAGCTTACTTCGGGCTCATGGCTCAATCACATGAGCAGGTGGGCGACTCCTAATTCCATGGGAAGGTAAACTCTCACACAATCCTCTCTGAGTAAAAAACTTCCACCAATGGTTATGAACACTACCCTTCTAAGGAAGATGAAGCTGACTTGATGGATCAACATCAAGAACTCTTGAAAGCTTTTGACAAATGATGCAAGGTAGTCAAAAAATAATTAAAAGAGATTGCTTCTTTCAAGGCTGTGGAATCAAGGCTGAGGGAGGAAATTGCTAAATTAACTCATCTTTGAATTGAAGCTCACTCCTTGCGAGAGGAATTGAAATGCTTCACTGAACTCTTAAGCCAGAAGGAGAAATACTTAGATGAGCTAGAAGAAAAGCTCTTGTTGGAAAGGAAGCTAGTTGGAAGCTACTCGAAGCCAAAGACTATTCTTCCCCTTATTGATGAGTTTTCTGCTCCTAAGAAGGGTAGTTGTCACAACCCGCATTTTTCACCTCCATTAAAGAGATATCAAAGTAAGGGAAAAATGCGCGTCATGATACCAGACCAGCAGGGGATAACTACAGATGCTCAGGCAAAACTCCTACTTGACCATGAAGAAAGATCTTTAAGTTATTTAGAGGCAAAATCAGTTTATGTGTAGTAGTTAGCCGTATCCCTCGGCTTAGTGGCTCATCTAGTCCCAAAAAAGTAGTTAAATACTACGGAAAATACTTCTTTTAAAGGTTAAACATCCTACATGAGTTTAAATGTCCCTAGAGGACAACTCATGCTATGCAAGTTCTAGATTTATAATAGAAATAAAGTAGCTTTTTTTACGGTCATTAAATATAGTGATTTAATATTTTAAAACGTGCAATGAATCAGGTAATAATAGTAGTTTTTATACTTGAAAATACCTACCATGCAATCCTAGCATAAAACATCCCAAAGAGCAAGTATTCCAAATACACAGAAAGAAAACTAAGCAGCTAGCAAGCATGCAAAATCAGCAATCATATGGGCATCAACAAACTGACACGAACCCATATAAAATAAAGTATGCTTGAATTAGTAAAGCAAACTAAAAACAATAGTCTACCTCGAGATGGCGAGACAAAAATAACAGCCAACACTGTTTCCCAGGAACTCCAAAAGTAGCACTGAAATCAGCTATAACTCTTGAACCTGAGGCATTCCAAAGACAGAACACCTCAGTAAGAATATACAAGTGATGGCAAAAAGTATGCCAAAATTAAACAATCTCAAGGGGTACCAACCCAAGACCAAAGGAAAGATACTAAATAGAGTACAGCAGTAAGGTACCAAATCAAAAAGGGAACACTTATATAAGGCGTCACGTACAACAAAAGTACCCCAAAATCACAAGACTATAGGGGGAAAAAGTTCATGCTTAAATCATCAGGTAGAAGGCAGTACTCTATTAGCCACCTGTGGTCAACTCCACCAAAAAAACAAAATGGGCAGGGTGGTCAACTCATCTGGACACACCCCCATGGATATATTAATCTGTCATAAATGCGGGGGAGAATGGATACTCCACCATACACCACAAAATCCCAAACACCTGGTAGAGTCCCATAAAGTACTAACAGAGGAATCAAACATTGCGGTAGTGGATTCGTCCATAAATAACACCCACAACAAAGAAAATCATGATGTCACATACTGTAACGATCCAGGTTTAGAGCTTAGGGGCACACCACAACTCTATCGAGGATTGGAGGCTTGTCTCGCCCCATGGCATCGCCACGAAGGAAACCACGATATAGATCTCAAGACAACAGTGACACATCGGATTCTACTAGACAGTTCTAGATTTGACATGGTTAATCAACCTTTATGAAGAATTTACAATCCTAAATAAACTCTAACACGTCCTACATAAACGTTGAGGAATGGTTATAAAGGTGAGATTTAACCACATTGTCAAAGCGTATAGCACTTAACAAGGCTAGATAACAAAATCGAGAACATGAAAAATTATAAATAGAATTAGACAAGGGATCTAAACAATAATATATTCAGCAAGTTGTAAATAATGAATACAAGAAGTTAGAAATTTCTGCAAATTGGGTTAAAGAAAGGAAGAGAAGGAGGAAACCATCACTTGCCTTGGTTTTACCGGAGAGGACCTCCAAATCGCAATGCGGCGTAGATCGGGACCAAGAAAGCGAGTGAAAATAAAATATAACAAAAATGGCAAAAAATAGGAGATTGGGCGGAAATCCCTATCAAGAAAAACTTGAGGAATGGGGAAGATTTTACCACGATGGCGTAGCTCTCGTTGAGAGCTTTCCAGATCTATATTCAGTTAAAGATTTCGAGCACTGGAGCATTGTTGGCAGCCAGCGGAAGAATCGCAGAAAACTTTATCTCTCTCGCTCACGCCACTCCGGTTCGGGAAGAAGGAAGAAAATTGGCCTAAGGAGGAGAAGAAGTTAATCCTATTTATATATATGTGTATAAATAAAATATCGAAATAAATAATATATTGGATCATTGCACTTAAAGAGATAGTTAAGGGTCGGCTGAACCGGAATTCTCGGGATGAAGAAAGGATTTCTCGAGAGCAGCTGAATTTCTCTAGAAGGGTCGGATTTCTCGAGAGCAAGGTTGGATCACTCAAGAATAAGATGAGGAATTTTCTCGAGAACAGGATGAAGCTTTCTCGAGAACAGGACCAGACGCTTCACGAGAATAACATGCCTTCTCAAGAGACACCTCTCGACAACAATAGGACTTCTCGAATACTGAAATGGACTTCTCGAGAACCAGGAGGATAGTTCTCGAGTACAACTAAAATTTCTCGAGAAAAGAGGGAAATTTCTCGAGTGAAGGATGTAACTCGAGAAATGAAGGAGAAATTTCTCGAGTACCCGGGAGGCAATTCTCGAGTACAAAGGGTGGATCTCGAGAACAAAAGAATATTACTCGAGCACTAAATAACCTTCTCGAGAAGTAAAAAGTGTATCTCGAGAGAAAGACTGCACATATCGAGAAAAGTATGGTACATCTCGAGAACAAACGAGTATTACTCGGGAAGCATTACTCGGGTACAAAAGTATACCTCTCGAGAACTAGAAGCGTTACTAGAGATATAGGGGATTTTTTTCTCGAGTACAAGAAAAGGCATTCTCGGGAATCAACACACTAATCGTGAACAAGTCTCGGCCTCTCGAGAAATGAAGGGCCAAAGCTCCCGAGTACACAACGATCTCTCATGAGGACAAGGCTGTCCATCTCGAGTACTAAGCAGGGTAATTTCAGAAATTCTAATTTGACTAACATCCGGGATAAAAAGTGACTCTACGAATTTAGAGCGACGACTACCCTAGAATCCGACATACCATTCTTGAGACACAACATCGAATGCTTACACAAGCAAAAATCACCAAAAAGATCCAAACACACGCCGAGACTCCAAAATTCTCGGATCGTAATAAAATTGGACAAGTCCAAAGCCTTAAAACTTCATCCTTTGAATCAAGGAAGACATTCAACTCAATCAAAACCCCAAAATCCGGTCAACCAGACCCAACAGATGCAAAAAAATGCACAAACGGTGCAGCGCCGTCAACAAAACATAAGAAGGGGTTAATGCCCCGATGTCATAAATATGATGACACCAAATCAAGAATAACATCGGAAAATAGGGGGCGTTACAGTAGTGGTCTTGGACACGTAGCTAGAAAATGTAAGGCTGCTAAGAAATCCAGTACCAAAGACAAACGGAAGGCACCATAAGGTCAACCATTGTTTAAGAAGGTAATCTTCCCAATGAATAAATATGACCTTGAGTCGTCCTTTGGTCACTTTGCTAGGCCTACTTATGTGGAGCCTAAAAAGCACTATCAAGGATGGACCCATCCTCGAGACTTTGGAGTTAGTGTTTTCAAAGAACCTTATGAAGAAATTTCACTCAAAATCTATGGTCCATATGTTTACGGACCAGGTCGCAAGAAATCTCCAAAAGCTAACTCTGTTTTTCCCAAGTCCAAGAAAACAGAGAAGCCTCGTGTGTCCTGCATTACTAGGCTTCCACTTCCAAGTCTATGGCCCCTGCTAGACCTCCCGTACAAAAGATAATGCAGGAGTACAAGAGAAGGCATAAAAGTTTGGTTGTTGGTGTTGTGACAAGATTGGTCACTTCGTCATAGATTGTTGGTTTCATACGGTAAAGCTTGATACTCCATGAGTTAACAGTGCAAGACCGTACACTCGCAACATTAATATTCCATGTGGTGTTAAACTAACAAGGAACCAAGGTACCAAGTCTATTTGGATTCATAAGGTAAAATGATTTATATTTGCAGGTATGTCCAAAGGCCAACAAAACGCCATTATGGAACTTGGACAGTGGATCTTCTCGAAATATGACCGGGACTAGAAGCCTATTGCGAGAATTTACCCTAGTTGAAGATGGACCAAAAGTTATCTTTGGAGGGCCTGATAGGGGAATTACTAAAGGCTACAGTATGATTTCA
The DNA here is from genome assembly GCA_039583875.1 of Platanthera guangdongensis. Taxonomy (NCBI): domain Eukaryota; kingdom Viridiplantae; phylum Streptophyta; class Magnoliopsida; order Asparagales; family Orchidaceae; genus Platanthera; species Platanthera guangdongensis. Next base: position 136,613,496 of record CM077151.1, read on the forward strand.
AATGGCATGGTCTCTTTCATAGATGTGCCTTATGTTGAAGGATTACAGCATAATCTGATAAACTTAAGTCAATTAAGTGACAAAGGCTATATTGTTGAGTTCTACAATGACAAGTGCCTGATAAAATCGTATGCTAATTTAGAGACAATCTTAACAGACACTCGGAGTAGAAATATTTTCTGTTTATTTTTTCTATGCTTACATAATTCTACACTAGTGTGCTTTTTAGTAAAAGATAGTGTGTCTCTCTGTGACCAATGACATGAGATTAACACATATTAATTTCAAAACTATAAATATGTTATTTTCTCACAACTTAGTGTGTGATGCTCCGAGCATTATGTGCCTTAAAGAGAGTCCATTTCACGCATGCCGAATGGGTAAGAAGGCAAGGGATACCTTTAAGAGTATTTCTAAAAAAGATTCCTCTAGAAGGCTGTATTTACTTCATATGGACTTATTCGGTCCTATTCCAATTCACAGTTCAAGAGATAAAGTTTATATGTTGGTCATTGTTGTTGATTACTCTCGTTTTACTTGGTTGTTCTTTCTAAAACACAAGTCAGACACCTTTGAGGCCTTCACTATTTTTTTTGGCAAATTTAGAACAAATTAAACTACTTAGTGATCAAAATCAAAGGTGATCACAAAATTGAATTTTAGTCTAGTGCCATGATAGAATTTTGTGGAAGTCAAGGTATTTTTCATGAGTTTTCCTCTCCGTATACTCCACAACAAAATGGAGTTGCTGAGAGAAGGAATAAAATCCTCATTGAAGCATGCACAACTATGTTGAATGACGCTTCACTACCAGAGTACTTCTGGGCCGAAACAGTCAACACAGCTTGTCACGTGCAAAACATAACACTAATTAGCAAAAGCCATCGTATTACTCCCTATGAACTATTGAATGGCAGAAAACCGACTGTATCCTACTTTAGCATCTTTGGCAGTAAATGCTTTGTACTTAACAATGAGATGTTTTATCACACGAAGTTTAGTGGTAATGTTTTGAAGGTATTTTTGTAGGGGCAGTAGCCATAGTAAGCCATATAGAATTTTTAATACGAAAACTCTGGTGGTACAAGAGTCTATCAATGTTGTATTTGATGAGACAAGCATGCTTCATAACAACTCATCTAGTGTTGTCGGTGTAGATGCAGGTACCAGGGTAAAGGATCTAAGTTGGAAGAAGCGATCAAGAAAGATCCCCCAAGCTCAGTCAAGGTTGTCGATCCAAGTGTTGTGGATGAAGAATGATTAGATGAAGAACTACCTCAACCTAGAAGAAGTTCAACAAACGTGTCAGAACCTACTGCTGGGAGAGGAAGATATCTAGCATTCAGACACCTAAGATATCACCTGACTGATCTAATCATTGGAGAGCCCGACAACGGTGTTAGAACCATAAGAGGTACTACTAACAAAGTTCTACATCTTAGTTTTATGTTTATGGTTGAGCTAAAGAAGTTTGAAGAAACAAACAAGGATGCCTCTTGGATAATGGCCATGCAAGAGGAGCTCAATCAGTTTGAAAGATGTAAGAATTGGGAGATGGTGCCCAGGTCTAAAAGATAGAAAGTGATCGATACCAAGTGGGAATTCAGAAACAAGATGGAAGAAAATAGTGTGAAAGTTATTAACTTAAGATTAGCTAATCACCTAGAGGGTGGGTGAATAGGTATTTACAAAATTTCTTAGTCTTTTTGCTATTTTATTTCTAAGTGATCTAGAGCTTGTTGATGCAGGCCAATGATTTTCACGGATAAAATTACACGCTCTTGGTTTCGACAATTAAAATAAATACGTCGCGTGCGGTTTCTCTAATTAACACTATCGATTACCTACCCGATCTGGACAATTAGAAATTCAAATTAAAATTATACGCAAACATTCACAAATTCCAATAAGAGAAGATCCCGAGTAAAATAGCAATTTAAATGAAGTCCAAATTGATCCCAAATTACTTTAAAACAAGGTGAACCAAATCACATGAACTCGAGGAGAAATCAAGGACAGTGAATCCGATTTCTTCTAGCTTTCACGGGATCTACCCGCTCCGACTTATATGAAAATATTTGGAAGAAAAAACAAGCTAAAAATTCAAATTTATTATAACACAATATTCAATATAAATTAGGACGGATTACTAGCCTTCTATTATAACAAAATCTCACAATAATTAGAAGAACACACAAGAGATGGTTAGAGAACTCGTTACCCAAATCCCAAGAAAGATCCGTCCACAAAGATGACTGGAGGAAGCACACACGATGGTGGTTGAGTCTATCTCCACGCGAGTCCACGGATCCGCACTAGAAGATGAAGACGCGAGCCATTATTCTTCCTTTTGCAAAACCCTTGGAGAGAGGGAAACTTGGTGGCCGAAATTTTGGAAGGGAAAAGAGAGGGTGGTGGCTACGAGGTTGTCCGAAATTCTTGGAGTAGAAGGAAGGAGAGGTAATGGTGGGGATTCTCACAAAGAGCGGGAGGAGGAGGGGAAGGAGAGGGTGGCCGAACCACTAAGAGGGGGGAGAGGAGGAGGCCGGCGGCCAAGAGAGGGCAAGAGAAAGAGGGGGTTTGAATTTTGCCTAAGGGGAAGAGAGAGGTAAGGGGGAAAAAATCAAATTTTTGATTCAAAGTTTCAATTTTTCATTCTTATCTTATTCTCTTCATAACATGGCTATATATAGCCTACACCACTTCTCCTCCAATTCAAAATTCAAATTGAAACTATGATGGTTATATGCACCCATTATGAAATAAAACAATACAAAATTTAAATGCATGAAATTAAAATACTCTTGATGGTTATAGGCACCCATCATTACATGAAATTAAAATAATAATGAAATGCTTGGAAAATAATAATGTTAAAATATAAATGATAAAATATATAATTATAAATTACATAATTATAATTATATATTTCATTTATTGGTGGCGGCGGACGTCGTGCAAAACATGTAGCGGCGTTGGAGAAGAAAACGTCGTGTTACACTCCCATCCTCGAGCTTGTGGCAACGACCGTCCCAATCCACGAACTCTCTATGACGGGGATCCACGGCCACATCAGCATCGTCGCCATAAATTCTCCACCACTCAAAAATTACTCATCACCGACGAGTGGCCTGTGATGGAAGTACAGTCCAAAGCAGCAACAACATGGGGAAAATCATACCCCGCATTCCGTGTCATAGTAGCATGAACATCCCATAGCACTAAAAACATGTGAGGTGTAGAAATAGCAAAACTCAAAATGGTGTCAGGAAAAAGAAAATTAACTTGAATCTTACCATCCGGTTCAAGAACCAAGGAGTCCATGTGGAAAATAGACACGACAGTACTAACACTCCCCAACCCAAGAGAATATTTAGTGGTAGGAAGAAACGACAGAGAATGTCACTCAGGTGGAATAGATACGTACAGTAAAAAGTCTGAAAACTTGAAATAAAGTGAAACACCTTGTGCTTTATAAAAATCTGAAAGAAAAGCCTGAAATCTGACATTCTTCATTTCCATGGATGGGTCGGCGTTCCTACGTATTAAGTTATCAACGGAGCCAGAAGCCATCCACTCGGGGACTGACCAGACTAAACCCAAATCACTAACTCTAGTGTCGAATGGTCTCGGTAGGGATTGGAAGTGCGTGCAACACAACTTATGATGAACCACTAACATCCTAGATACATGTAGGGCATATAAGTAATAAGATGCAAATGGGTTGATTAACTTTGTAAAGTGCGCCTAAGTAACTTATGAACGTGAGGAGTGAAACCATGTGCTACATGACTAGACCCAAATGCAGTGGATAAGGGGGTTATGTCAGGAGGCATGATAGCCTTATAATCAACAATGATTTTAATGGGCTCCAAAACAGCAGTCTTAATTTTAACTTTAATATTCTTACGCTTGGCATGAAGATATGCCAAGGTAATCCGCTCATCATAAACAATTGAATTGGACGCTCCCGATTGTGAAAGGATGTGTGAGCGATACAACTCAAGAGGCCTAATCGTGGTCACTAACGGGTGGGAATGAGGGTCATCAAAAGGCGGTGGATAAATGAGTGTGACCGGGTGTGGTATATAACTATGTGAAGGAGACACCACATCCAGAGGCACAATAGCTAAAGAAGTAGAAACAGACGAGGATAGAACCGTAGCCGGACACGCAGAGAAAGGAATAGTCAAATGTGATGCGTAGTTAGATCTACGTGGTGCAGTGAACAGACCAAAAACTAGCGTGCTCAACTTACTAAGATCTAAGCGCTGAGACAACACCAATGTATGAACTAATAGAGTGGACGCGTCACAACAACTCAGTATAGAACTACTGATTTCACGTCCAAAAATGCTAACTAATGTGGGCACAAAAATAGGAGGAAGGGTCGGTAGAATCAAACCCAGGATAAAATCCAAATCATAATTAATTTCACCTATAGGTGATAACATCAATGAACTCTCTGCGGGGGGTATAACCAAAGAATCGTCCAAAAATGCCACTTCCTCGCATGCAATTTCTTCCAACACACTACACAAGTCATTCAATTCGGAATCAGTAACAGTCTCAAAAATGGGCAAAATCGAACCCGACGAAAATTTTTATTCAGATTGAGCTTCCCCCAATGGGGGGTAACATCAAATAACTATCGTTCGGGTTCGCATCGCTAAAATTATCCAAACATAACCTTCTCACATAAGGTGAGTCTTTCCAATCAGTCGGGACATCCATTAAGTTAGGTTCATTAATGACAATAGAGAAATCCTCACTCATAGGCTCCTCAGGTAAGTCAGATAAAGTCTCAGTGGGTGTAATCATAGGCTCTAACGTGATGGGGATCGTATCCTTGAGAGGGCACTCAATACTAGGATGAACAAACACAACACTAGTAGGGCATGTAATGGGCAAAGAGATACTCTCACATATTAGACTATCATCATCATCCCAAACATCGTCTTCTAGATCACTAGGTATGCCTTCAATGTCAGAATTATCAGATTCATCAGGCACTATCGTACGAGAAGGAATATTGTCACCTAGCTTGCCAACTTCAGCATCCAGAGATTCAATATCCACATCAGAATCCTCAAAGGTATCAGTCACTATCTCAATGGGCTTATTCATCGATACTAAAGGAGCAGACACCCTAGTAGTAACCTCTTTCGAATTCAAATTTTGGGGTCTAATTGGTTTGTGTTCCTTGGAGCTCGGGATAGGCATAATTTGGGTATTACTACCTCTCTGGGGATAGGATCTATCCTGAGGCGTAGGGTCACTCCTATAAGCAGATACAGGTCTAGTGTTGTAACTATTCTTACTAATGGGTGCGGTGTTTTTAGTACGTAGGTAGTCGGGATCAAATAGATCCGAGAGTAGGCTACACATGTTCGGCCAAGCATAACGATAGCTACCAACATGATGCTCTTTGTTTAACCAAAACAACTGGGCTTGACCTACTAATCGCTCTTGGGCAATGTTAACCTTTTTGTGGTCATCCCATAAGTGAAAATTAAAATAATTTTCTAATCCCTTAAGCCAATATCTAAAAATTTGTGGACATCATAAACCGTCATAAGTAGGATAAATGTGGTGTGGCCTGGGGGGGTGGTGGTGTTACATGGCTAGCCTTTAGTTGTGTAATCAAAACCTTAATCTCATCCACTATAGGGGACCGTACTGGTTTCCTAACATTCGTCATGGAACCAAAACATTTTACACGGGAAGCGTTAATGTCATAGGCCATTTTAGTGAGAACCCGAGAGAATATCTCACCCGGAACTGGTGCATTTGCAATGAATAAATAACTTGACCCCACTTAATTTTCAAAGATGTATTTGTTTCCGCTAATTACTTAAGATAACAAATGTATATATTTTTTATTTTCTTGCTGGAAATAATATGAAGATTATTAAATAATTTTTGTTTGATTTTTTTGCTGAAAAAATAAAAATATATGCCGCTATTTGCAGACCAATAATTAAATTTTATAACGACTTAATAAAAATAATGACTTAATGAAAAAAATATTTTTTTTTTGGATTTCTTACTAAGAATATAATGGAGAATTTCCAGAATTTTAGTTTTTTGAATTTTGAGAAAAACTGAAAATTTTAGGCCGCTATTTGCAGACCAAAAATTTTAAAACTGATTTATATGTTGTGCAATGAAACAGGCAAGTGCGTGTCGGCATACTAATAAAAGGGGGAAGGTACCAATTAGGAAATTGACATGAACCTCCCTCTGATACCAAATTGATGCATGCCCTTGATTTTGACGGATAAAATTACGCGCTCTTGGTTTCGACAATTAAAATAAATACGTCGCGTGCGGTTTCTCTAATTAACACTATCGATTACCTACCCGGTCCGGACAATTAGCATTTCAAATTTAAATTATACGCAAACATTCACAAATTCCAATAAGAGAAGATCCGGAGTAAAATAGCGAATTAAATGAAGTCCAAATCGATCCCAAATTAATTTAAAACAAGGTGAACCAAATCACATGAAATCGAGGAGAAATCAAGGATAATGAATCCGATTTCTTCTAGCGTTCACGAGATCTACCCGCTCTAACTTATATAAAAATATTTGGAAGAAAAAACACGCTAAAAAATTAGATTTATTATAGCACAATATTCAATATATATCAGGACGTATTACAAGTCTTCTATTCCACCAAAATCTCACAATAATTAGAAGAACACACAAGAGATGGTTAGAGAACTCGTTACCCAAATCCAAGAAAGATACGTCCACAAAGATGACTGGAGGAAGCACACACGATGGGGGTTGAGTCTATCTCCAAGCGAGTCCACGGATTCGCACCGGATGATGAAGACGCGAGCCGTTCTTCTTCCTTTTGCAAAACCCTTGGAGAGAGGGAAACTTGTTGGCTGAAATTTTGGAAGGGAAAAGAGAGGGTGGTGGCTACGAGGTTGTCCGAAATTCTTGGAGTAGAAGGAAGGAGAGGTAGGGGTGGGGATTCTCATTAAGAGGAAGAGGAGGAGGGGAAGGAGAGGGTGGTCGAACCAACAACAGGGGGGAGAGGAGGAGTGTAACACCCCGAAACTCAAAAGAGCGACGAGAGGTATTTTGAGCCAAGTTTGGAATTTGGTAGGGGGAACACGGCCTGGGACACGAGCGTGTCCCAGGGGCGTGTCGTGCTCGGGTCGACGATGTGGCCGAGAGGTCGACGAATTTTGGAGTCGACGATCGTCGAGCAGCGAACACGGCCTGAGAAACGGGCGTGTCCCCGGCCGTGTCCTTCTCGGGTGGTTGGCCGAGTTGAGTTGGGGGAGAAACACGGCCTGGAGCCCAGGCGTGTTCGGGTATGACACGGGCGTGTCATTTAGGACACGGGCGTGTCCAATACCCGTGTCCTTCAGGGGTTGGTGTTGTGCCTGTGTCGATGGAGGAACACGGCCCACTACACGGCCGTGTACTGGATGACACGGGAGTGTCGATCTGGACACGGGCATGTCGATAACCCATGTTCTTTTCGGGACGCGTCGGTTTCAACGGCGAATGGGGAACACAGCCCTAGACACGGGTGTGTCATAGGCCGTGTTCGTCCCAGATTTTGGATATCAAGCCCGAATCGTGGCCGTCCGTTTCCTTATTTTGGGATCCGACGACTGGGGGTTGTTCCTGCTGGGTTTATACCGGGAATAGGGTTTCAAAGACCTCGTTTCTCTTAACCATTCTCTTTCTAAAGTTCTAGAGAGAGGGGAGAGCAAGAGAGAATAAGGAGTCTAGATCCGGTCACCGGCGGAGCTTCGGAGCTCCAAATCTCAAGCCGACTTCGGATATACGGAGGCGAGGACAACGCGGTGCTTTTCATTCACATAGATTTCCATGGCGCCAAGGAAAAATGCTAGGGTAACGATTCTTATCCTAGGACATGTGAAGTCCTCTTTTCCTTTGCATAGGAAGCCCGCTCTCGCGAGTTTGTGGTGAGTTGAGGTGTTCCTTCGGGTAGTAGACATGAATAGTCCCTGTTGTGTACATATAGAGTCCGTAATCGAGAACGGATATAGGCATGATGTGTGAAGCCTACTCAGACAAGTTGGTCTGGATCAGTGATGTTGCATTGCATGAATGGTCGGAGAAGACTCCGCGCGAATGTTTATTTTTCGGGTTTTCTACGTGGTAGATTGCAATAGGGAGCCTTGGGGATTAACTCCAAGGTACACCCGAAAAACTGGGCAGATGTGTGATTCTGCCAACATGGTGGCCTGAGAGCCAACCTGAACATAACTGGGTTATGTGATGCGTGTAAACGATACGGGACTCGGGGAAGCTTGACCCGCGCAGACGGCTTAAGTCGACGTTGCGGTGTTAGCAATGGGTTAGGCGGAACCATACCCGATCTATGTGATTCGGTTAGAGAGACCTAAGGTACGTGGTACTCTCCATTGGCATAGATAGAGGGTCATAGGCAGTGGCCAGAAAGACCAAATGCTCACGAGATATTTCCGTCCAAGGGATGGTGGTGAGTCAGCAGACTTTGACCGTGTTCACCGAGAATGTGCCCTGAGTGCACGGGGTGTGTGGCTATGCGTGCCTATGCCTTTGATGAAGTGTTTATTCACTATACTGCTTGGTTATGTTAACAAAGTGCAGAGAAGGAGCATCGTCGCCCCGAGTTTGGGGGCTAGATCGTTATAATTTGGTCAGCATAGCTGACCGTTGCTTTTGTTTGCCACCGTTGCAGTGGATCGTTGTTTGCAGGTGCTACAGAGCCAAGTGGTAAATAGCGGGCAAAAGCCCAAGTTGCTGAGCCGGCCCTCGAAGGCCTAATTTTGAGTGTTTTCTTTTATTCTCATGTATGACCGGCCTGCGCGCCGAGGTTTGGAAAACACTTATATTTGAGTAAACAATTGCTATTGGAAAACACTTTATTCCTATTGGGTTTTGTCGTGGACATTCATGCTTGTGGATGGGTTCTTTAATTTGCAACCTTTAAATTCGCTTCTGCTAGAATGTACTCTGTGTAGGACGTTGATTCCTAGTTGGACGGTTTCCATTGAGAAACCGCCCGGTCTGTCTGTGGTATATGGCGTCGGGCCCCGGCCGGACCAACTGCTATATGCTATGTGATGGATAGGGGGTGTTACAATTTGGTATCAGTCTACTAGTTTCGGTCATGCTTAAATGAATTCGTGGACGAATTCTTTTAAGGGGTGGTGAGCACATGTGTGTGTGTCATCATTATAACATCAAAAGAACCCATGAATGTCCACGTAGAAATGAAAATACACGTTTTTGAGGAAACTGCGTCTTCCTATAATTGCTTTTTGCAATTTTGTTTGGTCGCTTAACGGTGTTTTGTACAACTATAGGTGACCAGAAGTGGTGCAGGGCCGTCAGAACGCCCAGTTTCTGAGGCTAGTAGTGCACCAAATGATGCTCCTGCAACACCTCCCTCGGCTGAAACCGTACGATTGGTTGCCAAAGCAGTGTTTGCCATGATCAATGCACAGCCTGCAAGACAAATGCAGCAACCCGCTCCTACGATGGAACAGCTACCGCTTCAAAGGGATGAACTGAGAAAAGTGGAGCAGGTAGTGGTGGAACCTTTGGTGCCGAGGAGAGCAACTAAAAGGCAGCTCAAGCACGTTATGAGCTTTAATCCTCCTGTGTTCTCGGTGTTGGGAACCCCATCTCAAGCTGAAGACTGGCCCTCCCGAGTGAAGAGAGTCCTGACAGCTACTGAAACGGAAGAGTGGCAGATGACCACTATAGCTACATTTCTGTTGGACGGGGATGTGAGGCTATGGTGGGAAGGTCTAGAGCTGCATCACTTGGGATGAAGGCAACTCATGGACGTCTCGATGGAAGAGTTTTCGAGATTGTTCTTGTCTAGGTACCTCCCTTCGGCTCAGAAGATTGCATTGGAGAATGAGTTCCTGAAATTGGTGCAAGGAGAGAGTAGCGTGGATGAGTATCTCCATGAGTTCACTCGATTGGGTCGGTACGCTAGCTCCATATTCGCAGATGAGGAGCGCAAGACAAACCGATTCTATGAAGGTTTGAGAGATGACTTGAGGCTACTTCTCTCAGGGCCTATGACGCAGGGCTTCTTGACCCTGGTCAATACGGCCCGGTCTTTGGAAAAGGACTTGAAGAATGTGCAAGCAAATAAAAACTCTGGTGAGAAGATGACAGAGTTCAAAGTGTCGGCTAATGCAAAGTCGGGATATTGCAAGTTCAATAAGAAGGCTAGGACTTTGGGTCCAGCCCCTTCTTCCGGTGCTTCGGGGGCAACTACAGGTCGAACCCCCGACGCATGCTTTACTTGTGGAATGCCGGGTCACTTTTCCCGTGACTGCTGGAGCGGACGTTCCTAGTCCGAAAGGAAGCCAGGAGCAACATATGAAGAGAAGGGCAAGGCGGTGGAGTCAACCACGTCCCATTATGCTCCGGCTTAGCCTAGAGTTTACAATTTTGGCCAGCAGGAGGCCATTAAGCAAGCAGATGTGGTGACAGTTACGGTTTAAATTTATAGCAAGTTAATTTTGAAATACTTGTTATGCGTGTGTTACTTTACCACTGCTTATATAGGATTTGTTTTGATTTGTGAGAATCCGGCGAGAGCACTCTTTGATACAGGAGCTTCACACTCCTTTTTGTCAGAAGGATTCGTATCGTGCATCAGAGTACCTTCTTCGATGGCGAAGGTCAAACTGGATGTGTTGTTGCTGAATGGGTGTTCGATGCGCGCGGATAAAATCTGCGACGTTAAGATTCGTATTGGGAGTCAAGAGTTCGATTTGCAAGCGTTGTTACTACCGCTGGTGGAGTTCGACGTGATATTTGGCATGGACTAGCTCTTGGAGCAGCAAGCTTATATTGATTGCGGTTGCAAGGAAGTCAAGTTGGGAACAGGTCGTGAGATGACTTTTACGGGCTTGAAAGGGTCGAGCAAGACTTTGATGTCTGCTCTTCAGGTGGTGAAGGCGGTTCGTGCTGGTGTAGAGCTGTTCTTTACGCTAGTGGAAGTTACAAAGCCTAAGCCTACGTTGGACAGTATTTCAGTGGTATCCGAGTACCCTGATGTTGTAACACCCCAAAGCCCACTTTGGGTTTCAGGTTGGGTGACACGGCCTGGGACACAGGCGTATCCCAGGGCGTGTCATGCTCGGGTTGAGCAGTTGGGTGTGTGGTCGACGAATTTTGGTCGACGATCGTCGAGTATAGAGTACACGACCTGTGACACGGGCATGTCACAGGGCGTGTCCTTTGCGGGTTGTAGTGAGGAATATGTGTGTTGCTGGATACGGGTGTGTCCTGGTGAACACGGTGTAAGACCCCCCCTCCCGGATCCCAAAACACGACACGAAGGGGGGTCTTATGCCCGGAACAGCCGCCTTGCGGTAGCATTAGCACACGGGCTAACCTGTAGCACAAGACGCCTACTCCGCTGGCTAAAACCAATATAAATATAAACATGCCAACCCAACCATAATATAAGCAAGAAGAAGTCAAATCCACACTAAGCATATATGTCCAAATACATCAAATATGAGAAGCTAAAACATGATTCTTCAATATCAGAGTACAACTACAACATTGCCCAAACGGGCTACATCAAAATCTCACAACACTCACATCCGTAACTGATAGTAGCGATGAAACCGTCACATCAGGCCCTGTCGTCCTGGCCTGGCTGTCCTGCTGCAAAGACTGCGGCTGCTCTACCTGCGGGGTGACCTCCTAAAAAGGAAGACGTATCAACCGTTAGTCGAAAAGACTAAGTGGCTTCGCATCCGCTCCCACGACGACTCCTCGGCACTGGGCGGAGAAAAGAGCAAGGGTACAAGTATAATAAATAGTGTAACAGGTACAAGCAGGTGGTAGTGGTATAATAAGATTAATAGCATTTTACTCTAGCAGTTCTACATGTGTAACAATATTATAGCTAACAGTTCTACTTGAGCAATTAGTAAATAAACCAGTACAAGTAACTACAGCAGGAAAGTAAATTAACTTATAAGAATGTCCATACAAACTTATAAGTTAAGGATCGAGTTATATAAAAGTAACTCATCGTATAAGCTGTTCCGGGTATAAGACCCCCCTTCGTGCCGTGTTTTGGGATCCGGGAGGGGGTCTTACACACAGCCTGGGACACGAGCGTGTCCCAGGGCCGTGTCCTGCTCGGGTGAGGAATAGTTGTGCTGTATGAAGTACACGGCTAATGGACACGGGCGTGTCGGGCATGACACAAGCGTGTAGGGTGTGACACGGGCGTGTCACACGACCGTGTACTGGTTGGATTTGAGTCTGTTGCCTGCTGCTTAAGTGACACGGCCTGTGACACGGGCGTGTCACAGGGCATGTCAGGCTGTGTTCAACCTATTTTTAGGCAAATCCGAGCTGTTCATTTTCTTATTCTGGATCCAATGGTCTAAGCTCCTTCAATTCCATGTGGATCAAGGACGAGAAATGGGGATAAAATCCCTTCATTTCCATCTTCTTCTTCTTCGTCTTCTTCTTCTCATTCTCAAAGAGAGAGAGAAAGGGAGAGCAAGGAAGCAAGGAAAGGAAGGGGAAACCAGCTGTTGGAGGAGCTGCGATGTGCGGAGCGAAGATCCGAGATCGGATTCGTGAAGGCAAAGTCGAGGCGGTGATTTCCATCCGGCTAGTTCATGGCTCTGAAATGGTGTTCATGGGTAACGATCTCCTTTTTGGACATCGAAGTCCTTTCTTTATGCATTTGCATGGAATCCTCCACTAAGAGGTGGATCTCGGAAGTGATTCCTTGGTTGAGTCTGCATCTAGAGCCGGAAGTGTGCAGTACGGTATAGGCATGTTGTGTGAAGCCCATCTGGATGGGTAGTCTAGATTGGTGATGATTATGGGTAAACTGGAGAAGACTCCGTGGATTTGATAACTGTGTATGTTTTATATGTATGGATGTTGTGTATGGATGTATGGATGAATGGATCTTGGATGCTTTGCGTAAGCTCCTTGTGGTGTGAGCGCTATAAGCGCTAATTGCTCTCGGAGAGCGAAAAGCTGCTGCTAATCAGGGGGAGGGAAGGCCGACACGCGTCTAGTGGTGCGCTACTGACGGATTGAGCACGAGAAAGGCTAACCTGACCCTGGTTGTTTTGGGAGGTCGATTAGTGGCAATGTTTGGGAGGACGCGTGGCAAACCCTACTTGCTGCACCACATTCATGGGTTGATCTTAACGCTCAAGTTTGCCGTAAGGTTATCACCTCTGAGTGGTGTGGGCGGAATACAGCCAATCTGCGGGTTGGGGTGACTAGGACCGGCCAGCCAACAAGTTAATAATTCTATAATCGGTGGTATTGCCACGGGTCCCGACACACCATAAGGTGTCCTAAGTGCACGGGGCGTCTGGTTTCGACCGACGTTTGTGATATTATTGTGCATGAGCGCACTTGTTTGTGATTGTTAGGTATTATAATTGCAATGCATATAGGGAAGGAACCACTACCCCGGGTAAGGGGTAGGGTCATTATAATTGGTTAGCTAAAGCTGACCGTTACTTTGTTTGCCGCTCTTGGGTGGATATCTCCTTGCAGGTGCTGATGATTGAAATGTAATGAGCGGAATGAAGATTTGCTGCTAAAGGCCCTTGAAGGCCGTGAGAAGCGTGGTTGGATTTCATGTGTGGCCGGCCTGCGTCTCGATGTATAAATTGTACATTTGTGTAAAGAGAAACCTGTAATGTCATAAGGCCATAGGTGTGTGTGTTGTATACATTCTTGGTTATAGATATATAAATGTGGAGTTTATATATGTTTAGTGGACATTCGCTGGAATGAGTTCATCTAATGTAAAATGCTGCACTAGAACTCTCTGAGTTAGGATGTGAGTAGAATTTTGATATTCACACGTGACTCCGCCATTTGTCTGTAAAATATGGCATGGGGCCTCGGCCGGACCCACCGTTATGTTCCATGTGACAGATGGAGGCGTTACACAGTGGTATCAGAGCCACGTTGAGATTGTTTAGGAGGGAAGACTATAATTGAACTCATGAATGTCCACTAGGAATGTATTTCATCCACGTAAGGTGCGTGAGCGTGTAGTCAATGTATAAGTACCGTTATGAAATGGACGATTAATGGTGTTTTGTACATTGATAGGTGGCGAGGAGTGGTGCAGGGCAGTCTGAGTCCCAGCGGTCGGACGAGAGTGCGGCACCAGTTGAAGCTCTTACACCTCCCTCGGTGGAGACCATACGTGTGGTGGAGGAGACAATGATTGCAGTGTTACAAGCACAACCTACTGGGAAGGCAAGTCCTGCAGGGGTGCCAGTATGGCCTGGTGCAAGGCAAGGGTGTGCTGAAGTTGTGACGGCAGAGCAAGGAGCGGATGAGTGGTTGAAGCAGTTTATGGAATTTCATCCATCTATGTTTGGTGGGGCGCCTTCCCCAATGCAGGCGGAAGATTGGCTTGCAAGAGTCAAAAGAATCTTGATAGCAATCCGGACTGCGGAGGCATAGAAGGTGACGTTAGCCACATTTTTGTTGGAAGGCGATGTGCAGCTTTGGTGGGATGAAGTGGAAGTGCATCATCTGGCAGGGCGAGGATTGGAAGAAATATTGATTGAAGAATTCTCACAGTTATTTCTAGCCAAGTATGTGCCAGTATCGCAGCGGATTGCCATGGAAAATGAGTTTCTACTTCTGGTGCAGGGTGAGCGTGATATTGATACATACCTGCATGAGTTCACTAGACTTGGTTGATATGCGGGGTCTATCTTCGCTGAGAAGCGCGAAAGACGAATCGCTTTTACGAGGGACCGCGTGACGAGTTGAGGTTGGCACTCCCGAGTTCGGTGAACCAAGGCTTTCAAGCGTTGGTAGATACAACTCGGGCGCTGTAGAATGATTTCAAGCGGGTACAAGAGAAGAAGGGCCTGGTAGTGGAAAAGCCAGAATTCAAAGTTCCACAGTCAGAACAGTCAGAGTTTAGGAAACGAGATAAGAAAAAGTTCAGGCCTGCTGAACCAACTCCGTCGACTGTTTCTTTGGGAGCAACTTATGGACAAGGACGTGTGGAGACACGTACATGTTTTTGATGTGGAAAGCAAGGACATTTAGCCAACAATTATTGGAGCGACGCTCCAAGGGGTGAGAAAAAAAAATAGGTGGGTCGTATGAAGAGAAGGGTAAAGTAGTGGCCGAGTCATCTGCATCCCGGACGTAACCTCAACTGCATAATTTGGAAGTGTATGAGCCGCAAAGCTCAGTTGGTGAGGTTCAACATCGTGTGTTTAATTTGGCACTCCAAGAAGCTATGAAGCGATATTTGCAAAATGATGCTGGTGAGCAGAAATAAACATGAAAGAGTAAATTATATGACTTTGGGGATGTACATAGATGTTGGTATATGTCGGCAAAAAATTAGATGATGTGCATACTGATACTATGGCTCATGGACATATATGTTATGTTGAATGATAAAATGTTGGTGCACACTTGTGATAGTTAAGTGATCGATTACTCATAGTGTATCTATATGATGTGGTTGATTAGAGATCACTAGTTGAATTTTGTGGATGAATGTGCACATGAGGAGGTTATGTAGGTGTCTATGTGCTGTATGTGTTGTTTGGTTTGTTCGACGCCTTGGGGTGAGACAAGCTGCGGCCTCTGAGCTCTCACCAAGATCATTTTATTTGAGTGATCGGTTGCTGATGGTGCGACGTAGAGTGGTTATATTGCTGGTTGTGGGTGAGCCAAATTTCGAGTATGAAATTTTTTTTGAAGGAGGGGAGGATTGTAACACCCCAAAGCCCACTTTGGGTTTCAGGTTGGTTGACACGGCCTGGGACACGGGCGTGTCCCAGGGCATGTCCCAGGGCGTGTCGTGCTCGGGTTGAGCAGTTGGGTGTGTGGTCGACGAATTTTGGTCGACGATCGTCGAATGTAGAGTACACAGCCTGTGACATGGGCGTTTCACAGGGAGTGTCATTTGCGGGTTGCAGTGATGAATGCATGTGTTGTTGGACACGGGTGTGTCCTGGTGAACACGGCCTAGGATACGGGTGTGTCCTAGGGCCGTGTCCTGCTCGAGTGAGGAATAGTTGTGCAGTGTGAAGTACACGGCTAATGGAAACGGGCATGTCAGGCATGACACGAGCATGTAGGGTGTGACACGCGCGTGTCACACGGCCGTGTACTGGTTAGATTTGAGTCGGTTACCTGCCGCTTAAGTGACACGGCCTGTGACACGGGCGTGTCACAGGGCATGTCACAGGGCGTGTCAAGCCGTGTTCAGCCTATTTTTGGGCAAATATGAGCTGTTCATTTTCTTATCCTGGATCCAATGGTCTAGGCTCCATCCAGTGGATCAAAGCCAAGAAATGGGGATAAAATCCCTTCATTTCCATCTTCTTCTTCTCATTCTCAAAGAGAGAGAGAAATGGAGAGCAAGGGAGCAAGGAAAGGAAGGGGAAACCAGCTGCTGGAGGAGCTGCGGCGTGCGGAGCGAAGATTTGAGATCGGATTCGTGAAGTCAAAGCCGAGGCAGTGATTTCCATCCAGCTAGTTCATGGATCCGAAACGATCTTCAAGGGTAATGATCTCCTTCTTGGACATCGAAGTCCTTTCTTTATGCATTTGTATGGAATCCTCCACCAAGAGGTGGATCTAGGAAGTGATTCCTTGGTTGAGTCTGCATCTAGAGCTGGAAGTGTGCAGTACGACATAGTCATGCTGTGTGAAGCCCATTTGGACGGGTAGTCTGGATTGGTGATGATTATGGGTAAACCGGAGAAGACTCTGTGGATTTGATAACTGTGTATGTTTTATACGTATGGATGTTGTGTATGGATGTATGGATGTGTGGATGAATGGATCTTGGATGCTTTGTGTAAGCTCCTTGTGGTGTGAGCGCTATAATCACTAATTGCTCTAGGAGAGAGAAAAGCTGTGGCTAATCAGGGGGAGGGAAGGCCGACCCGTGTCTAGTGGTGCGCTACTGACAGATTGAGCACGGGAAAGGCTAACCTGACCCTGGTTATTTTGGGAGGTCGATTAGTGGCAATGTTTGGGAGGACACGTGGCAAACCCTACTTGCTGTACCACATTCGTGGGTTGATCTTAATGCTCAAGTTTGTCGTGAGGTTATCACCTCTAAGTGGTGTGGGTGGAATGCAACCAATCTGCGTGTTGGGGTGACTAGGACCTGCCAACCAACAAGTTAATAATTCTCTAATCGGTGGTGTTGCCACGGGTCCCGGCACACCGTAAGGTGCCCTGAGTGCACGGAGCGTCTGGTTGCGACCGACGTTTGTGATATTATTGTGCCTGAGCGCACTTGTTTGTGATTGTTAGGTATTATAATTACAATACATACATGGAAGGAACCATTGCCCCGGGTAAGGGGTAGGGTCGTTATAATTGGTCAGCTAAAGCTGACCGTTACTTTGTTTGCTGCTCTTGGGTGGATATCTCCTTGCAGGTTCTGATGATTGAAATGTAATGAGCGGAATGAAGATTTGCTGCTAACGGCCCTTGAAGGCCATGTGAAGCGTGGTTGGATTTCATGTGTGGCCGACCTGCATGCCGATGTATGAAATTATACATTTGTGTAAAGAGAAACCTGTAATGCCATAAGGCCATGGGTGTGTGTGTTGTATACATTCCTGGTTATAGATATATAAATGTGTAGTTTATATATGTTTAGTGGACATTCACTGGAATGAGTTCATCTAACGTAAAATGCTGCGCTAGAATGCTCTGACTTAGGATGCGAGTAGAATTTTGATATTCACACGTGACTCCGCCATTTGTCTGTGAAATATGGCATGGGTGTCACAACCCGCATTTTCTCTACGATTACATCGTATCAGAGCAAGAGAAAATACGTGCCGTGATGGCACATCATGCAGGGGATAACTGCACACGCTTAGGCAAAACTCCAGACCTTAGACTTAAGGAAAATCTTAGATTAATATGAAAGAAAACCAGTTATGCTTAATGGCCGTATCCCTCGGCACGGTGGATCAGCTAGTCCACAATTAAAAATATCTTATTACGCAGTGGAAAATACTTTTGGTTGAATTGAGTTGACATCCTAGAAGAGCATAAGTGTCCCAGAGGGACGACTCATGGTATGCACGACTCTAAGGTTAGTATAGTATATAAAAATGTAGTTTTTACGCTAAAGGAAAAGTATTGTTTTGGTTTTATAAATATGTTATGCATGAGATACATATTGTAATGCTTTTAGGGTTTAAAATATCTAACATGCAACCTAGCATAAAACATTCCCAGTAGCAAGTAAACATCCACAACAAGGCAAAGAAATAGCGGTTTAAGTTCATATCCAGCATCGCAAGAAGCTACCAGTGGGCGTCAACAACCTGACACGAACCCACTGGTGAGTATGTATGTCTATACAAAAAGGTAAAGAACTACCTCACAAAATCGAGGATCCGCTATCTCAGCTACCCAAGAGGCCACAAGCAAGCCCCTCCAAAAGAACTAGCCGCTGAACTGGCTACAACCTGGACCTGAGGCATTCAAGAAAAGAACAACTCAGCAAGAAAATAATAAAAAAAAGGCAAATAAAGTATTAGATTTATGAGCAAGTAGGAAGGGTTTACCAACCCGGCAACAAAACGCTGTCAGCAAAAGAAGGGACATGATAGTAAGAATAGAGCACTGTCTAAAGAATAGCAAAGCACACCACGTGCGAGTAATAAAAACAACATGCCCTACAAAAGAGCCTACAACAGCAACAAGACATATACAAATATGCCAAAAGAAATAGCCATAAAAAGAAAAGGAACTAACAGTCCTAACATGTGGGTTAATGGCAGGGGTCAAAACATGGATCTGAATACATAACCAAAACCGGATCCAAAAAGGGCTAAGGGGTCAAACAGTGGCAGCTCTAGGGTCCCACACATGCCAACCCAAACCGGGGAAAAAAGGCGGTGGTCACAGCTCTCCACATAAAACCACCCCTCCAGAGGCCACCAAAACTCCACCACCTGCCACAACCCAAGAGTCAGCATGCAAAAACTAGCCGAACACCCAATGCCCCCCCTAGGGAAAAAACGGGAAAAGTCACGCTAACAATTCTAAGGAAACACCCGAACCCAAGGCAAAAATCTCGGGTTCAACCGATGCGTCCTTGCACGCCTAACCCGAACTAACTCTGAGTCTTACCTAACCCACAACCGGCACAGCAACCAGTGTCGACACAATATGTCGTCACCACAACAGGCCGGGGTCGACACAAGGTATCGTCACCACAACAACAGGTGTCGACACAAGGTGTCGACACAACAGCAGGCCGGGGTCGACACAAGGAGTCGACACCACAACAGCCGGTGTCGACACAAGGTGTCGACACCACAACAGCCGGTGTCGACACAATGTGTCGACACCTCGACTGGTCGGTGTCGACACAAAGTGTCGACACCCCGACTGGCCGGTGTCGAGTCCCACTCGACACTGGCGCCAGACCCAGCAACCAACCAAAACGAGAACAAAACGCCTCTAAAAAAGTTCATCATCTATCGGCAATTGCTATCTACTCAACCCGAACCGTGCCAATCCGTCCCTATCAGACACACTCTCTCAAGAAAACTGAGATTTAACTGGAACTTCCCTATACTAACAACAGTATAATCGGGGACGAATCCTAGAGTACACCTAGGATCTAAGCAGGAGAGTGATAAAATTTTAATCAAGAAGAAAACCAGGATCAGCCTTGGCAAGGATGAGGGAGCATCACTTGCCTCAATACCAGCAAAGCTTGGTTGGCCACTTCCCTCACTCTCGGATCTAACCGCAGAGCACCGAGCTGAGTAATTGAAGGAAATGTAGATCCAAGCGAGAGCAATCTAGATCCACTCTCGAAATCGAATTTCGACCGCTAAATCTCCAGGAATCGGCGTCCAAAGGCTAGGGTATCCGGAGGTTCTCTTCCTCTCGTACAGGCGGCAGATTCTTCGAAAAGAGACAATGAAGCGAGCCCTAATTTCTAACCTAAGGCTATTTATAAGCATCAGTTTTAATAATAAAAAAATCAATATATATTAATTACTTACATGTAATATCAAAACGACGCGAGAACCGAAACACCTCAGAAATTGATGAAATTCACATCGCAGCTAAAAACCCACACTACGAACACAACTGCGAAGTCGAAATTAGCATTCGACGAACAAACTCGGGATATCACCACCCGAAGCCAAAACACAAGCATTCCCTAAGAGGCTCAACCGAGTCACCAAAACAAACTCTGGCTAGCTGGGGAATCTTTCTAACAGGCTACGACCAGGCTACACAAGGAACCTAAAGAGCTAAGACCACGCTCTACAATGGCGAAAGGCCGGAAATACGTCATCGTAACGCCAGCCAAAGGTCAAACAAAACACAAAAAAAACCGGGGGCGTTACAGCCACTCCCCCTAAAAGAAAGTTTCGTCTCGAAACTTTGCTCACAACACTCCTATAAAGAAGGAGAAAGAAATAGCCAAGAAGGGGCTATATACAAAAAAAAACACAAAACATACCAGACACAAGATCAGGGAAAAAGATGAGGGTGAGCCTCCCTCATAGCCGACTACAATTCCCAAGTCGCGCTTTCTACATCTTGATTCCTCCACAAAACTTTAACCATAGGAATAGTCTTCTTCCGCAACGCACGAACCTGAGAATCCAAAATGCGGACAGGCACCTCCACATAAGAAAGATTCGGCTCCAACAGAGGCACAAAACCTGCCTGCCATTCAGCACGCATTTCCGCAGCTGACTGACGTGAAAGACATCATGCATGCCCGGGAAATTTGCGGGCAAAGCCAGTCTATAAGCTGATAACCCAATCCGCTCAACAATCAGAAACGTCCCCACGTACAAATTCCAAGTCCGATCTACGCCGGTTGGCGTTCTTCTCATATCTCTCCTGGGCTATCCAAAGCTTTTCCCGAATAAGCTTCACAGCGGTTTCCATTTCCTCAAGCGCTTCTGGACCCAACAAAGCCCTCTCGCCAACCTCAGCCCAAAACAAGGGAGTCCTGCAGTGCCTCCCATACAAAGCTTCAAAAGGAGCCATTTGAAAGCTTTCTTGATAACTATTGTTATACGCAAATTCCATAAGCCGCAAGCGCTCATCCCACGCTCCTCCGTGGTCCAGAATATAGCATCGGATCATATCTTCCACAATCTAATTTACTCGCTCCGTCTGACCGTTGGTCTGCGGATGATAAGCTGTGGAATACCTCAAGTCTGTACCCAATCCCTCTTGAAGGCTCTTCCAAAAATGAGACGTGAACCTGGAGTCTCGATCTGATATGATACTTACGGGTACACCATGCAATCTGATAACCTCGTCCAGATACAGCTCGGCTATTTTCCTCATCGGATAATTGATCTTAAATGGTATGAAGTGAGCACACTTCGTCAATCTGTCCACGATCACCCAAACAGAATCATGCCCCTTAGGAGATCTCGGTAAGCCTGCGATGAAATCCATCGAGATACTCTCCCACTTCCACATCGGGATCTCCAAGGGAGCCAGCTTGCCACCAAGCCTCCCATGATCGGCTTTCACACGCCTGCAAGTGTGACACTCAGAAACAAATCTGGCTATACCTCTCTTCATCCCATACCACCAGGCAATCTGCTTTAAATCATGATACATCTTGGTAGACCCTGGATGGTAGGCAACACTAGATCCGTGGGCTTCCCTGCACACCATATCCCGGATATCTCCAACGGCGGGGATGCAAAACCTGCCACGATACTTCAAGGTACCCGCATCATCTATAGAGAAATCTGGTAATTCACCTTTTTCACCTCGATAATACAAATGCAGAAGATCGGGATCATCCTTCTAATGCAGTCTCGTAAGCGCAATCCACGAAGGTTCTGCCACTGCCAAACTACTCTGCGAATCGCAGCTTCCCACAAAAATGTCCATGAAAAGGAACTCTTCCACTAGACGCTCGGCGGAGAGATTGAAAATCTTCCCTGACTTCTAACTCAGGGCATCGGCCACCACATTCGCTTTGCCCGAATGGTACTGGATTTCAACATCATAGTCGGCCACGTACTCCAACCATCGCCGCTGGCGTAGATTCAATTCTTTCTGGGTGAAGACATACTTTAAACTCTTGTGATCAGTAAAAATCTTGCATTGCGCGCCATACAGCAAATGCCTCCACAATTTCAGCGCATAGATCACAGCTGCGAACTCCATGTCATGCGTAGGGTAATTCCTCTCGTGAGACTTTAACTGCCTCGACCCGTACGCAATCACCTTTCCGCCCTGCATCAGAATGCAGCACAGTCCGACATGCGACGCATCCACATATATATCATACTCACTACCCTCCGTAGGCAGAGACAAAATTGGAGCCGAACATAACCTTCTTTTTAGTTCCTCAAAAGCCTCCTCACACTTGCCATCCCATATGAAGGCTACATTCTTCTGCGTCAACTTGGTCAATGACGCAGACAAGGTAGAGAATCCCTCTACAAATCTTCTATAATAGCCAGCCAAACCCAAGAAGCTTCTGATCTCTCTGGGTGTAACAGGTCTCGCCCATTCCATGACATCAGCGATCTTTTCTGGGTCCACCGATATTCCCTCCTTATTAACCACGTGACCCAGAAAAGAAACTTGGGACAACCAAAATTCGCATTTGTTCAGCTTGGCGTATAGCTTATGGTCTCTCAAAGTCGCTAAGACCAGTCGCAAATGTCGATCATGCTCCTCCGCATCTCTAGAGTACACCAAAACATCGTCTATAAAGACAATCACAAACTTATCTAGAAAATTCTTGAAAACTCTGTTCATCAAATCCATAAAAGCTGAGGGCGCATTAGTCAAAACAAATGACATAACTAAAAACTCAAAATGCCCATGACGAGAGCGGAATGCCGTCCGCGGAACATCTGACTCCCAAATCCTCAACTGGTGATAGCCCGATCGAAGATCAATCTTGTAGAACACGGAACTACCACGCAGTTGGTCAAACAAATCGTCGATTCGCGGCAAGGGGTACCTGTTCTTAATAGTAACCTTGTTCAGCTCTCTATAGTCGATGCATAATCTCATCTACCCATCTTTCTTTTTAACGAACATCACTGGTGCACCCCAAGGCGAAGAACTCGGCCTTATGAAACCTTTTGCCAACATCTCATCCAGCTGGATTCGCAACTCTTCCAACTCTTGCGGGTCCATCCGGTACGGCGCCTTTACAATAGGACGCGTGCCTGGCTCCAAATCTATAACAAACTCGACATCTTGATCGGGTGGAAGACCGGGAAGATCGTCAGGAAACACATCGGAGAAGTCACACACTACAGGAATCTCTTCCAAACGCGGCACACTAACAACTGTCCCTACCAGAGAGACCACACAGGCAAAGCGGCCAGAATCAAGTAACTTCCAAGCACGCACCGTAGAAATGACTGGAGACTCCTGGAGAGTATACCCATAAATGCTCCCTGGCTGACCGTTGTCTTTGACGAAGTCCAAGCGCTTACCCTTGCACTGGATAACTGCATCGTACCTTGACAACCAGTCCATGCCCAAGATAACATCGAAGTCCTCCAGGTCAATCACCTTCAGATCTGCCTTTGCTAGAAAATCCCCCAACAAAATCGGACAATCAAGGACACCTAGGTCCATAACCACGGAGTCACCGGAGGGGAACTTATCGCAGAAGGCACCACCAACACGATCTAGGCCCAAACTGAACTGCTCCACGAAAGCTCTAGCCACAAACGAGTGGGTAGCGTCGTAGTCGAAGAGAACGCGCGCCCAGCAGTTCTTTACCTTAAATCGTCCTACGAATTGCACACGCATCTAAGGAAACAAGCGCTAAAACGAAAACTACAACCAAAAAGGGAACATAACGAAACGACTGGGGAGGAGTCGAACCTGAGATAACCTGGGTCGAAGTCTGCGCTTCGTCTGCCGAAAGCACATTCAGCTTCCCCTTTCCTCTATCCATTTGCTGAGGCGGTGGTAAAGCCTGGAGGGGAACTGGCTACAGAATAGGCTGGAGCTGTGGGCACCTTGTCTTGAGATGACCCTTCTGCCCACACTGAAAATAGACTTTATCTTTTAACCAGCATCGGGCAACATCATGCCCCTTCGTTCCACACAAGGCACACACCAAGTATCCTCTGGAAGCACCCTAAATCGCGTGCACCTGTTCCTTCTTCTGTGCTCCCAACCTTTTGAAACACTTCTCAAAGGGGTGGCCTGGCCGGCCACAAAAACTACAAACCTCTTTGATCTTCTTTCTCGAGACAGCATCAGGTTCCTGAGGGCTCTTCCCTCCACCGGACTTCCGCTTATCCTTCGTCAACTACTGGCCTCTATTCTTGGCATTCTCAATGGCCTCAACCCTCAAGGCAGCTTCAACCACGCTGGCATAACTGACTGCTCCGTAGGCATTCTCTAACTGCTGAATGTCGCTTCTTAGTCCACCCAGAAATCGCTTAACTCGGTCTGCTTCAACACTCACCAGACCAGGAGAAAACCGACTCAAATTACTAAACTCAATCTCATACTCACTAACTGTGAGTTTCCTCTACTTTAAATGAAGGAAGTCATTCATTAGCCGGTCCCGCTCGACTGAAGGCAGAAACTTACTTAACAGCATCACCTTAAATGACTACCAAGTGCATCCTGACAACAAGCTTTCTTTCTCCCTCAGCCACCAATTCTTTGCTAAGCCCTTGAGCTGGTAGGCAACGAGCATCACTCTCTGATCGTCCGCAATCCCTGAGTAGGAGAACATCTCCTCAATGGAAATCAGCCAGTCATCCAAAATCATGAAATCTGCTTGCCCATCATAAGTAGGGGGCCTAAGCCGCTGAAACTGGGATATGAATGCCATCCCCGGGGGCACCACAACCAAGGGCACGGGAGGAGCAGGAGGGGCAGGAACAGCTACCCCCTCAGCGGGGTCCTGAACTCTCGGAGTCTGTCCCGCCACCACCGCTACAAGAGACTGAATATGAGCCTGCATACCCACTACTTGCCTCGATAATTCCTCATTACTCTGCCGTAGGTTTTCTATCAACGCCTCGCTCTGCGCTTCCGACGTCTCACCCTCTGATTGGGGAGTCGACCTCGTCGCGGGATGTCTCGCCATCCTATAATCGCACAAGCTTAGACAGAACCCAGCCTAACAGCTAGAACAAAACTACCCGGTACAGACAAACACACTTAAATATGAACTCCAACTGCTAAACTTGCTCTGGGATTTGTTTTTACCATGATGATGTTATGCTTAACCCTAAGATGGTTCACCCCCATCACACTAACTCATGTGCATAAACCATGAATGCATGTATTTGTCTTCGTTTTGACTCAAAACCATGCGTGTACAGATGTAATCATGCAGATCTTTAGCTTGGAACGTTGTGCTTCTGAAATGTTATGCTATGCATGATGTGCTATGCATTCTAAAAAGGCCTTAATGCATGCCATGGGCGGCGTGCACATGAAAATGTTATGCATCCCATACTACATAACATTCTCATGCAACGAAAAAAAAGAAAATGTGCTAGCCGCATTCATGTGGTGAGGTTATGCATCCCATACTACATAACCCTCACATGTTGCCTCCTATGGTGGATCCATATACAAACATATATTATGCATCCCATACCACATAATATGCCCCATATACTTCTTTATGCTCATGAGTGTAGTGTTCGTGCTTTAGCCAAGATGTCCTGATGACATATCGGTGTGTGTATGGTATGACGCTAACTACTAAAGCAAACCAGGGAAAGGTTGCCCGACCATTTGTCAAGCAACCTCCCTCTGATACCAACTGTCACAACACGCATTTTCTCTACGATTACATCGTATTAGAGCAAGAGAAAATACGTGTCATGATGCCACGTCGTGCAGTGGATAACTGCACACGCTCAGGCAAAACTCCAGACCTTAGACTTAAGGAAAATCTTAGATTAATATGAAAGAAAACCAGTTATGCTTAATGGCCGTATCCCTCGGCACGGTGGATCAGCTAGTCCACAATTAAAAGTATCTTATTACACAACGGAAAATACTTTTAGTTGAATTGAGTTGACATCCTAGAAGAGCATACGTTTCCCCGAGGGACGACTCATGGTATGCACGACTCTAAGGTTAGTATAGTATATAAAAATGTAGTTTTTATGCTAAAGGAAAAGTAGTGTTTTTGGTTTTATAAATATGTTATGCATGAGATACATATAGTAATGCTTTTAGGGTTTAAAATATCTAACATGCAACCTAGCATAAAACATTCCCAGTAGCAAGTAAACATCCACAACAAGGCAAAGAAATAGCGGTTTAAGATCATATCCAGCATCGCAAGAAGCCACCAGTGGGCGTCAACAACCTGACACAAACCCACTAGTGAGTATGTATGTCTATACAAAAAGGTAAAGAACTACCTCACAAAATCGAGGACCCGCTATCTCAGCTACCCAAGAGGCCACAAGCATGCCCCTCCAAAAGAACTAGCCGCTGAACTGGCTACAACCTGGACCTGAGGCATTCAAGAAAAGAACACCTCAGCAAGAAAATAATCAAAAAAAAGTCAAATAGAACATTAGATTTATGAGCAAGTAGGAAGGGTTTACCAACCCGGCAACAAAACACTGTCATCAAAAGAAAGGACATGACAGTAAGAAAAGAGCACTATCTAAAGAATAGCAAAGCACACCACGTGCGAGCAATAAAAACAACATGCCCTACAAAAGTGCCTGCAACAGCAACAAGACGTATACAAATATGTCAAAAGAAATAGCCATAAAAAGAAAAGGAACTAACAGTCCTAACACGTGGGTTAATGGCAGGGGTCAAAACATGGATCTGAATACATAACCAAAACCAGATCCAAAAAGGGCTAAGGGGTCAAACAGTGGCAGCTCTACGGTCCCACACATGCCAACCCAAACCGGGGCAAAAAGGCGGTGGCCACAGCTCTCCACATAAAACCACCCCTCCAGAGGCCACCAAAACTCCACCACCTGCCACAACCCAAGAGTCGGCATGCAAAAACTAGCCGAACACCCAATGCCCCCCTAGGAAAAAAACGGGAATAGTCACGCTAACAATTCTAAGGAAACACCCGAACCTAAGGTAAAAATATCGGGTTCAGCCGATGCGGCCTTGCACGCCTAACCTGAACTAACTCCGAGTCTCACCTGACCCACAACCGGCACAACAACCGGTGTCGACACAATGTGTCGTCACCACAACAGGCCGGGGACGACACAAGGTGTCGACACCACAGCAACAGGTGTCGACACAAGGTGTCGACACCACAGCAGGCCGGGGTCGACACAAGGAGTCAACACCACAATAGCCGGTGTCGACACAAGGTGTCGACACCCCAACAGCCGGTGTCGACACAATGTGTCGACACCCTGACTGGTCGGTGTCGACACAAAGTGTCGACACCCCGACTGGTCGGTGTCGACACAAAGTGTCGACACCCCGACTGGCCGGTGTCGAGTCACACTCGACACTGGCGCCAGACCCAGCAACCAACCAAAATGAGAACAAAACGCCTCTAAAAAAAGTTCATCATCTATCGGCAATTGCTATCTACTCAACCCGAACCGTGCCAATACGTCCCTATCGACACACTCTCTCAAGAAAACTGAGATTAAACTGGAACTTCCCTATACTAACAACAGTATAATCAGGGACGAATCCTAGGGTACACCTAGGATCTAAGCAGGAGAGAGATAAAATTTTAATCAAGAAGAAAACCAGGATCAGCCTTGGCAATGATGAGGGAGCATCACTTGCCTCAATACCAGCAAAGCTTGGTCGGCCACTTCCCTCACTCTCGAATCTAGCCGCAGAGCACCGAGCCGAGTAATTGAAGGAAATGTAGATCCAAGCGAGAGCAATCCAGATCCACTCTCGAAATTGAATTTCGACCGCTAAATCTCCAGGAATCGGCGTCCGAAGGCTAGGGTAGTCCGGCGGTTCTCTTCCTCTCATACAGGCGGCGGATTCTTCGAAAGGAGACAATGAAAAGAGACAATGAAGCGAGCCCTAATTTCTAACCTAAGGCTATTTATAATCATCAGTTTTATTAATAAACAAATCAATATATATTAATTACTTACATGCAATATCAAAACGACGCGAGAACCGAAACACCTCGGAAATTGATGAAATTCACATCGCAGCTAAAAACCCACGCTACGAACACAACTGCGAAGTCGAAATTAGCATTCGACGAACAAACTCGGGATATCACCACCCGAAGCCAAAACACAAGCATTCCCTAAGAGGCTCAACCGAGTCACCAAAAATAGACTCTGGCTAGCTGGGGAATCTTGCTAACAGGCTACGACCAGGCTACACAAGGAACCTAAAGAGATAAGACCACGCTCTACAACGGCAAAAGGCCGGAAATACGTCATCGTAACGCCAGCCAAAGATCAAACAAAACACATAAAAACCGGGGCGTTACAATGGGGCCCCGGCCGGACCCACCGTTATGTTCCATGTGACAGATTGAGGCGTTATAGATGTGTTCCCTGGCGATCTTCCTGGAGCCCCGCCTCAACGGGAGATTGATTTCACCATCGAGCTAGTGCCAAGTGCGAAACATGTGTCACGCTCTCCGTATCAGCTAGCGCCTAAGGAGATGGCGGAGCTGAAGGTACAACTTCAAGAGTTGTTGGAGCAGGGGTATGTGCGTCCAAGTTCATCGCCTTGGAGCGCACCAGTCCTTTTTGTTAAGAAGAAGGACGGAAGCTTGAGACTGTGTATTGATTACCGAGAACTGAATAAGCTAACGGAGAAGAACAATTACCCGATCCCGAGGATTGATGATCTGTTCGATCAGTTAGTCGGGTCGACGGTGTACTCAAAGTTGGATCTCAAGTCTTGGTATTACCAGCTGAGGATAAGGGAGAGTGATATCCCCACGAAAGCTTTTAGTACAAGATACAGGCATTACAAGTTTACGGTCATGTCGTTTGGGCTGACGAATGCGCCGTCAGTGTTCATGGATCTGATGAACAGGACTTTCAGGGAGTAGCTAGATCACTTTGTGATCGTCTTCATCGACGGCATATTGATGTACTTGCAGAGTGAGGAGGATCATTTCATGCATCTGTATTTGGTGTTGGAGACGCTGAGGAGGAATCAATTGTATGCCAAATTCTCCAAATGCGAGTTTTGGTTGTCCTCAGTAGCATTCCTTGGTCACATAGTCAGTGGAGAAGGGATTGCGGTGGATCCGGTGAAGATTGTTGCGATACGAGAGTGGCCTGTGCTGTCTACGGTAGCGGATGTCCGGAGTTTTCTGGGTCTTGCCAGCTATTATAGGCGCTTCGTGGAGAACTTCTCGCGGATAGCGTTACCCCTCACGACTCTGACGAGGAAAGATCAGAAGTTTGTTTGGATGCCGGGGTGCGCACGAGCTTTTGAGGAATTGAAGAGTCGGTTGACCACGATGCCTGTGCTGAGTTCGCCGAGTGGGATCGAAGGTTTTGAGATCTACAACGATGCTTCGGGCAGTGGACTGGGTTGTGTCCTACTGCAGCATGGTAGTGTGATAGCGTATGGCTCGTGACAGCTGAAGGTGCATGAGAGGAATTATTCGGTCCATGAATTGGAGTTAGCAGCCGTGATTTTTGCCTTGAAGCTGTGGAGGCACTACTTGTACGGGGTGAAGGTCGACATCTATACCGACCACAAGAGTCTGAAATACTTACTTGTTGGATAAGAATGATCTAAACATGCGACAGAGGAGATGGATGGAGTTCCTGGGGGACTACTCGTTCAAAATTCACTATGTGCCTGGAAAAGGCAATGCAGTTGCAGACACGTTGAGTCACAGGGCCCCAACTCAAGCCAATTGCCTGTCAGTCCATGACGAGCGGTTGGTTCGGGAGTTGGATGTATTGGTGATCTCTTGTGTAGACAAGCAGTCAAGTGCTGAAGCGTTATTGAACTGGACTGAAGTTTAGTGTGACCTGGCTGATCGGATTCAGCAGGCTTTGGATATGGATGGCCGTACGAAGCAAATCATGGTTGAAGCTTTGGATGGGTCAAATTCCCAATTCGTTGTTGTGGATGGATTGCTTTGGAAAGATGGTCGTCTGTGCATCCCAAACGTGGGTAATTTGTGGGTGGAATTGTTGTACGAGGCGCATCATACCAAGTACTCGATTCACCCGGGGAGCACGAAGATGTACCGCGATGTGAAGAAATTGTTCTGGTGGTCAGGACTTAAGAAGGATGTGGCACTCTACGTGGCTAAGTGTCAAACATGAGCTTTGGTAAAGGCGGAATGACAAAATCCAGGAGGATTCTTGAAGTCCTTGCCTATTCCGGAGTGGAAGTTTGACGACATTACTATGGACTTTGTGCACGGGTTGCCAAGGTCGTAGAAGGGAAATGATGCCATCTGGGTGATCATGGATCGTTTGATGAAGGTGTCGCACTTCATTCCGCATAGGAAGGGTGATTTTGTGGAGAAATTGGCAAAGTTATATGTGGATAACATAGTACGGCTTCACGGTGTGCCCCGCAGCATCGTGAGTGACCGAGATGGGCGGTTCACGTCCAATGATTGGAGGCTGGTGCAGCAGATGTTGGGAACAAAGCTGAGTTTCAGCACAGCCTTTCATCTGCAGACGGATGGGCAGACCGAGAGAGTCAATATGACAATGGACGACATGCTTCGCATATGGGTCCTGGACTTTGGGAAGTAGTGGGAAGATCACCTATACTTGGTGGAATTCTCTTACAACAATAGCTACCAGGCGAGCATATAAATGACGCCCTTCGAGGCCCTAAATGGTAGAAGATGTCGCACGCCGTTGTCTTTGTTCGAAACGGGTGAGTCGAAGTTGTATTAGCGATAAGAGGTGGAAGATGCCACGTCGTTGGTTCGAACGATTCGAGAGAGGTTGCTAATCGCTCAGGATCGCCAAGCTAAGTACTATAACACCAAGCATAGGAATGTGGAGTTCGCTGTCGGCGACTGGGTGTACTTGAAGATCAAGCCGTTCAAGGGTGTCTCGCGGGTGCGGCGCTTGAAGAAGCTAAGCCCGAGGTACCTTGGACCGTTTGAGGTGCTGGAGCGGATTTACGAAGCAGCCGATCGATTGAGGTTTTCAGTGGAGCTAAGTGGTCTACACGATGTATTCCACATATCGGTGCTGCGGAAGGCGGTGCAAGAGCCTTCGCAATTGATTGCGGTCGACCAAGTGCCGGTCGATAATGGGTTGACTCGTCATCGATAATGTACACAAAATCTGATTCTGTCTGCAGCGCCAATTGAAATCTTCCATAGTACTTGAAATCGTAGCTCAAGCTGATGAAGCTAATCTTAGAGTTGTTATAGCCCTCCACAATTCTCTTCAAAGATGTCTCCTTTGGACTGTCGAAAGAAAAATCCACACATGGTGGAAAGGAAATGTTTGATTCAGCAGCGAATTCAACTGAGCGCATAGTGTTTTCCTCTTAAAGTGGTTCAAAATCACAGTAATTTTTGGATTCAAAAGTGCAGACTTCTTCATCCTCATCAGCTCCGGCAGAGTTTCTGTTCCTATTTTCCTCTGCTGAAACTCCAGTATCTCATCAAAGAGCTCCCTTTTGAGTCTAATCATCATTGCATCATTCGATTTCTTCTGCTCGAAATTTATTTCTTCATGTTCACAGACCTCATCATCAGTTTGGGAATACTGTAATGTTTTTGGACACTCAGCTTGGACAATGGCTGAGAGCATGCGCGGCTGAACCATGAAGTGCTTCCTCCATTACTACGCAACTTGAGTTGCCCATGAGAAATCTGCCGGTTTGGTGCATAGATCCACAGAAGGACTCATGTAATAGAGAAGGAATGTGGCATAGATTGCAAATGCAAGTTGAAGATAAGTGAGTGCAGTAACAAGGCGTGGAGTACTACTAATGCTACTACTACTAGAGCGCTTATTGCATCCACTATTCATCTTAGCTGATCCTTTTCCATTAACATAATCTTTAATTATACCTTCGAAGTACCCCTCAATTATCAAACTTGGGCTTCGAACTAAACCCATTATTCCAGCTGCTATGTTAAGCAGCAAGCAGTGTTCTTTGCAAAGGAATTTGTAAGAAGAGAATAGTACTGAGAGGGAAAGAGAAGAAAATGAAGAGACAAAGTGTGTTGCAGCCGAAGAAGCAAGCAGCTAGTGAGGAATCACGTGGCTTTGGATGCGGACAATTCATTATATAGAACATGTAAGCAATGAGTTTATTTGTTAATGAAATATGGAATTGCACTCAAAGCAGATGGCTTCACGTGGAATTTAAGAGATTATAGGAAAGAGGGCCAATGCTTTTTGACATTGCTGCATTATCATCTTTTTTTCAAGCAGGGAAATTTTTTTGAGAGGAACCAATCATAGATACAACTTGGGATCTATATTCTCTTGCTGCATTATCACTAATGTCTAAGTACAACATGACTTTCTTTATAGTTTCATTCCAAGTCTTTTTTGGTGTACCCGTCCCCCGTTTAATAGACCTAGTAGCTATACTCTCACAATGCCTAACAAGTGCCTCTAATAGTCTCCTTTGCACGTGTCCGAACCATCTTAATCGAACTTCTCACATCTTCTCTACAATTGGTATCATTCATGTCTTATCTTTGATACATTCACACACACACAACGTGGTCGCACAGACACACACACACACACACATACACAATCAATAAAACACACACATACACAATCAATAACACACACATACACACATACAAACACACATACACACACACACACACACACACACACACACACACACACACACACACATACAAACACACACACACACACACACAATCAAAAAACACACACACACACATACACAATCAAAAAACACACACACATACACAAACAAAAAAACACATATACACGCATACACAATAAAACACACACACACACACATACACAAATACACACACACATACACAATCAAAAAACACACAATAAAAAAACACACACATACACACATACAAAATAAAAACACACACATACACAAATACACAATCAAAAAACACACACAAACATACACATACACAAACAAAAAAAACACAAACATACACACATACAAAATCAAAAACACACACACACATACACAAATACACAATCAAAAAACACACACATACACGTACACATACAAAAACAAAAAAAACATACACACATACACATACATATAAACAATCAAACACACACACACACACACACACACATACACACACACACATACACATACACAATCAAAAAAACACAGACACATACACAATCAAAACACACACACACACACATACACACACATACACACACACACACACATACACAATCAAAAAACACACAATAAAAAAACACACACAAACACAAATACACAATCAAAAAAACACACACAAACATACACATACACAAACAAAAAATACAAAAACATACACACATACAAAATCAAAAACACACACACACACACAAATACACAGATACACAATCAAAATACACACACTTACACGTACACATACACAAACAAAAACACACACACATACACATATAAACAATCAAACACACACATGCACACAAACACACACACACACACACACTCACACACACACATACACACATACACAATCAATAACACACAAACACACATACACAAATACACAATAAAAACACACACACACACATATACTCAAACAAAAAAAAACACATACACAATCAAAAACATACACACACAAATACACACACACACACACACACACACACACACACACACACACACACACACACACACACATGCACAAACAAAAACCACACACACACACATATACAAAAAACACACACAAACATACATAATCAAAATCATGGATGCTCAAAATCGGAAAATTAATGCAATAAACAAGCTAACATTGATGCACATTTTTTTCTTGCAGAATAGGAACTGAAAGGCGAGGGAAGGAAGAAGGTGGGTGAAGGGCTAAGGGGGTTCTCGGGCAAATCCGTAACAAAACTCCTTTAAAAATAAAAAAAATAAGTAGATGGACAAAAAATATTTTCTAGGGCAATGCCGAAGCAAAAATAGAAGAAGAGGAATATCTGCCGCGGATCAGCAATAAAGGAAGAACCACATGCCGCAAATGGGGAGGGGGTTCGCCGGAGAATAGATGGGAGGAAGGATTCTCAACTGGGGTTCGCCGGAGAACAGATGGGAGGAAGGATTCTCGACTGGAGCTCTCCGCGAATCGCGAAAGAGATGGCACCCGATTTCAGTTTCGGAATGAATCGATGCTCCGTGCCCTAATTATCAATTCCTATAATATTTATATATATAATATTAATTTTTTTTAATATATATATATATATATATATATATATATATATATATATATATATATATAATTTTTATAAACTATATAATAGTATTTGTTTAGCCACGATTTCGTCAAGGCCGTGGCTAAGGGTTTAGTTTTTTGCCACGAATTTGTTATCAGTGGCTAATACTTAATTATTAGCCACGAAATATGATCCATGGATATTACTTAACTATTAGCCATAAATTCTGACCCTGGAAAAAAATGTGTAGCTAATACTCATTTTTCTAGTAGTGCAACGAAGACGATTTCTCAGCTCGACGAACTTAGAGTTCAGGTCGACGAAATCTGTTCTCAACTCGACGTTTTCTGTCAGTTCTTTATTTCTCTTCTCTACAGTTAATTTTTGGTTTGACCAAGGCCTATATAATATATTATTGTCTATATTGCTCTGAGTAATTAATTGCATATATTCTTATGAATATAGTCGTTCATTGGCAGCATTAATTACTGGATTTCATAGAGTTAATATTCGGCTTAATAACTGGGACAGTTAAGGAATCAATTTATTACCTTCTAGTCGTTTGTCCAAGTTTCAAGATTTCAGCAATTAATCATGGAGTATAATTCAAATTCAGAGATAGAATTTTTGTAGGAAGATAAAAGGATTGTTTTTTAGAATAACAATAAAGAATAAGGAAGAGAATAGACATAGAGATTACACAGAGACACAACAGCTGATACAATTCTCACAGAGAAATTCACAGAGCGCTTCATCATCAGCTTCAGAGCTTTTCAAGGGACAACTATCCAATATCAGTCCAAAGGCTTCTAAAGATCTTCAAAAGATTGAAGGCCTACACCATGCAAAGCTTCCAGCAAAATTCCTGAACAATAATCATCTTAGGGGGAGCTTTGACAAGATCAAATCCACTAGTCTTCTCAGTTGCTTTTGAGAAAGAGAAGAAAACATTAATTTTCTTATTCCCACTGTACACAGGGTTTTAAATCCCTTCAAAAGTTAACCACCTGGTTCTTAAGTCTCCTTATCAAAAGACTTAGCTTGGTTTTTGGGCACCTGATCAAAAGCCTAAAGGATTGTGAGATCTCCCTTCAAATAGATCTTGTGGTGATAGGGCACCGGAGCAAAAACCTATTGGTGGCAGGGCACCTGATCAAAAACCTGTAGTGGATTCCTACCAGGGTGGTAGAAGAGTGGATGTACCCAATTTTAGGGGAACCACTATAAATTTCTTGTGTCATCTGGATTACTTTCTGTTTTCTTATTATTGTGTGTTGTGTGCTGTGTTAGTTAGTTTTTCTTTCCTGCACTCTCTTAAGATATATTTATCACTATTTTAATTCCACTATAAAAACCAATTAAGTTTTTAAAATACTCTATTCACCCCCCCCCCTCTAGAGTTAAATAGATCTATCCCCTCAGGTTGTAAAGCTTTTACCATCTTTCAATCTGGCTGGTCTTCAACCACTTCAAGTATCCCTTGCACTTCTCTAGGAATGATCAGTCCATCAGCTTTATCTTGCAATATGGGAGTAGCTTCCTTGATGGTTAACTTGTACATCATTAGCTCTGTACCTGCAATACTAGAAGAGGAGCTAGGCAGCTCACTATTAATCATGTCGGATTCATAAAAGACAACATGCATCGACTCTTCAACAACTTAACTAGTTAGGTTGTAGATTCTATATGAATTACTATGAAAGTTGTACCCAACAAAGATCTCATCATGTGACTTGGCAGCAAACTTAGAAAGACGAGATTTTCCATTGTTAAGCACATAGCACTTGCAACCAAAGATCTTGAAATAGCTCAGGTTTGATTTTCTTCCCTTCAAGATCTCATAGAGAATCTTCTTATGGCTCTTGGTGATAGAAGCCCTGTTAAGGACATAACATGCAGTGTTAACTACCTCAGCCCAAAAGTATTTTAAGAGAGAAGAGTAACTTAAAAGGTTCTACAAGCCTCTATGAGAGTCCTATTTTTCCGCTTAACAATCCCATTTTGCTGGAGTGTTCCAGGTGAGGAGAATTCTTGATGAATCCCTTGCTCTTCACAGAACCTTATCATGC
This sequence comes from Platanthera guangdongensis, assembly GCA_039583875.1. Taxonomy (NCBI): domain Eukaryota; kingdom Viridiplantae; phylum Streptophyta; class Magnoliopsida; order Asparagales; family Orchidaceae; genus Platanthera; species Platanthera guangdongensis. The sequence continues at coordinate 136,649,907 of CM077151.1, forward strand.
ACTCAGACTAAAATTCAGTCCCATGGACACTTCTGATTTTGACCACAGTACTGTTAAGGACAAATGTTTCAAAATTTCTTCCTTAAAAAGAACAACAAGACAAATCTGGAAAAGTCATCAACAACCACAAGGGTGTAAAATTTCCTACCAAAACTTTGAACTAGCATAGGACCAAACAGATCCATATGCAGTAGGTATAAGCACCTCACTGAGTCTTTGGTGTTAATGCTCTTGAAGAATGTCTTGGACTATTTTCCCTTTTGGAATGTAGAGCAGATACCCTCCATAGTGCACTTTAACTTAGGACCATTCCTAACTAGCTCTTCATTAAAGAGTTTGCCTATAGTTCTATAATTCAGATGGGCTAACCTCTTGTGCCACTGGACATAGGAAGAGGATTTCTCATCTGCAACTATGCATACAGAGGAGTCCTTACTTAAATATAGGAAATCTAAACAATACACATTTCCACTCCTAGTGTCTGTTAAGATGACCTCTTGGTCACTTAACCTCCTAATCTAGCACTCATTCTTGTGGAATACTATGTCATAGCCAAGATCATAGAGTTGACTAATGCATATCAGGTTGTGTTGCAACCCTTCCACATAGGCTACTTTTGCTATGGTGACTATACCATTGGAGATCTTGCCATAACCTCTAGTCACTCCTTTTTCTAAGCCACTAAAGATAACCTTTGGTCCATTCTTTACTGGAGTATATTCCTTCAGCATGCTCCTTGTTCCAGTCATGTGCCTAGAATATCCATTGTCCAAGTACCATATAGGGGTATTGGCCCTTGGACTAACCTGCAAGACAAAAGTCAGTTAGCCTTAGGACCCCAATACTTTTTGGGTCCTAGGTGCATGTTAGTCTGATAATGCCTACCTGCAGCTCTTCTGACATGCAATCTAACATTAGCTCTATGCACAATCTGATTGTGCCAGCAATCTATAGCATAGTGGCCCACTTTGCCGCAGTACTAACAGTCATAAATATTGTACCTTCTTTTAAGAGCTGTTCTAGTGGTTGTGTTGACAGCAGCTCTTGGACTAGAAAGTACAGCATCAGTCTTCTTCTTTTGTTTCCCAGCCACAGTCTGACTAGTGGTGGGTCTGGAAGTAGAAGTGCTTGGGATACCTTGAGCCCTACCAGTAGCTACCTTCTTTTCAGAGAGCACACTCTTGATGGCCTCAGAGATTCCCAAGTCTATTCTACTGATAGGCTTGCCCTTGGTCTTAGAGTGGGTTGGACAATTCTGAGAAAGGTCTGTAGCTTTACCCTTGAGTGAAGGGGCTGATGCAACAAACCCAAATGGTCCATGATGGATCATTTGGATTTCCTCATGTGCTGCATTGAAGGCACCTGCACCCTTGCTATATTTTCTACCCTGACAACGAACATCTTTGTTCACACCAGTGTATCTACAATTCTTATAGTGACCATGAATACTCTCTTCATCATACAAGTTAGAAGGTAGTAGAAATCTCTGAAAGGAATAGGAGTCTTGGAGTCTAGTGGCTGCACTAAAACTTTGCCCTTCCTTTTAGGATTGGCAACACTAGTGCTTCGTTTGAAACCCAACCCCTTCTTACCCTTCTGGATAGTGAAGGTGTCTATCAAGGGAAGAACTGAACTAGGCTTTGAATAGCTAGCCATTATTCTCTTCGCTCTCTCCAATAGCACTTCTAGGTGTATTATTCTATTTTCCTGGTACTCTATGGTACCTATCTGAATGAAGGAAATAGTTTCCAGCTCACAGATTTCCTTCATTTTCTTATTAAGCAGTGAAGTTGAATCAGCATGCTGGGAAGCAACAAGCTGAAGGGAGTCAATTTCCTTAACTTGCTTCTTATCCAACAACTTGCTTTCCTTGAAAGAACCCAGAAGGATACCATATTTGTCAATTACAGAATTGACATCTTCCTCAGACTCGGAATCTCCTTCATCACTTGATGAATGAGCTTTAGAATCTTGTCTGGTCTCATAGCCTGGCTCAAAAGAAGACTTGGATATAGAAAGTACCTTGCTTGGACTAGCTTGATCCTAGCTGGGTTCTTCATCAGTCATAGCCATCAGCCCATGACAGCAGCTGTTTTCTTCATCCACCTCTGTATCACCATCTGACTATGATAGAGGGTCCCTGACTTCAATAATGGCAGCATGATTATCTTCATCAGCATCTTCACCAATAGCATCCAGCATCTCAATGAAGTCTGCTTCTTTAGCTTCTACTTCAGCAGAGTACAACCCAATGCAGGCTTCATCTTCATCTTCCTCTTCTGAATCTGATGAGGAGGAGTCAGTCCAGCTCTTCTGCTCCTTAGTAATGAAGGATTTCTCCTTCTTTCCTTTTTTGCATGTTGTCCTTCTTCTCACTAGATTCCTTGTTTTGACAGGGCAGTAGGCTATAACATGCCCCGGCTTGCTGCAATAATAACAAACCGCTTTGTATGAAACATACTTGTCCTCCTTAGAGGATTTATTCCTGCCCTTGTAGTAGTCTTCCTTGGGATGATAGGAGGAGGAGGGCCTGCTTCTCCAGTGTTTCTTCTTCATAAATTTCTGGAACTGCCTAGAGAAGGCAGCAAAGTCTTCATCAGACATATGGCAGTCTGATGTGCTGGTCTCTGATGTTTTTTAGACAGATCCAGCATCCCTCCTTGGTGGAGAAGGGGTCTTCATTCTACTCCTTGAGTCTTCAGCCTTGAATGCCACATTCTTCTCTTTTGCTCGGTACTTGATGACTTTATCCACCACTTTCCTGGCAGTCAGCTGCATCTCATAAGAGTGCAACTTTCCGAAAAAGGTTGGTGGTGGAGTGTCAGCTAGCTTGGCCACATCTCTGATGGCACAGATCTTAGTATCCTAGTCTCTGGTTAGAGATGTGAGAAACTTTTCATTCAGTTCATAGGTGCTGAAGATTCTTCCATATGTCCTCAGCTCATTGACAATCCTGAAGAATCTTTCAAAGCACTCAGATATACTATCAGTCTTGTTCTGCCTGAAGGCCTCATACTTTTGATTGAGCATGGACTTTCTATCGTCTCTCACTTCCTTTGTGCCCTCCATGTAGAAAACAAGAGTGTCCCGCATTTCCTTGAAGGTCTTGCAGTGCACAAGATTCTAGAAAGTGAAATCATCTATGATACTCACAATTATATTTTGTGCCCTCTTATCCATTGTGGCCAGAATAACTTCATCCTTTGTCATCTCTGCATAGGTCTTAGGTGTCTGGACATTAGAATCCAGAGCTGAGACCTTCATTGGGATGAATGGTCCCTCTTTGACTATAATAAAAATCCTAGGGTCAGCTACTTCCATGAACAGCCTAACCCTCTCATTCCAGATGCAAAATCCTTCCTTCCTACAGATTTGAAGCTTCATGGCACCCAGCTACTTATAGTTCCTGTAACACCCCCTATTCGTCGCATAGCATATAACAGTAGGTCTGGCCGGGGCCCGACGACATATACCACAGACAGACCGAGTGGTTACTCAAAGGAAACCATCAAACCAATCCAACGTCCTACACAGAGCATTCTAGCGGAAGCAGTTTTATAAGTTGCAATTAAAGAACCCAGCAACAAGCATGAATGTCCACTAAACACCAAATAGGAATGTAGTACATACACAAGTACAGGCCTTAAGGCCTTACAAAATGGTTTACTTCAAATTACATGTTTTACAAACCACGACACGCAGGCCGGTCATACATGAGTAAAAGCAGTAAACACTCCAATTAGGCCTTTTAGGGCCGGCTTCGCAATTTGGGCTTTAGCCCGCTATTGACCTCTTGGTCCAGCAGCACCTGCAAGCAACAAAACCACCGCACGGTGGCAAACAAAAGCAACGGTCAACAATGTTGACCAAATTATAACGACCCCGCCCCCAATTCGGGGCGGCGATGCTCCTTCCATACACTTATTAGCATAACCATGCAGTATATAAATATACATTGCATCACAGGCGTTGGCACGTACGACCACACACCCTGTGCTCTCAGGGCACATTCTCAGTGAACCGATCGATGTCACGTCAATTTAATCCATAGACATTCCGATCTCACCACCGCCACTTTGACGGCCAAACATATGAGCAATTTGTCTTCTTGGCATGGGTCACGTCAATTTAAGACATAGACCGTCGAAGACACTCATCTATGCCAACGGCTCTAACCGAACGATATAGAACGGGTACGGTTCCATCTAACCCGTGCTCACATCGCAATGACAATTTAAGCCATATGCGCGGGTCAAACTTCTCCCGAGTCCCGTTTCCATCACAATTCACATAACCCGGTTATGTATCAAGTTGGCTCCCAGGCCACCAAGTTGGCAAGATCACGCATCCGCCCAGTTTTCCGGGTGCACCTTAGGGTTAATCCCCAAAGCTCCCTGATGCAATCTACCATGTAGAAAACCCAAAAAACAAACAATCGCACGGAGTCTTCACCGGCATTTATGCAATGCAACATCACCAATCCAGACCAACATGTACGGATAGGCTTCACACATCATGCCTATGTCCATTCTCGTTTACGGACTCTACACAACTGGGACTTTACATATCTACCCGAAGGAACGCCTCCAACTCACCGCAAACTCGCGAGAGCGGGCTTCCTATGCAAAGAAGGAGTGCTTCACATGCTCAAGAAGAGAATCATTACCATAGCGTTCTTCCTTGGCGCCATGGAAATGTAAGCGGATGAAAAGCACCGCACTCTCTTTGCCTCCGTAGATCCGGAGTCGGCTCGCGATTTGGAGCTTCGAAGCTCCTCCAATGACCGGATCTAGCTTCTTCTTCTTCCTTTGCTCTCCTCTCTCTTGACTTAGAAAGAGAACCACTCAAGTAAAAGTGAGGGTTTCAAAGGTCCAATCCAGGGTATATCCCATCAGGAATAACCCCCAGCCATTGGATCCCAAATTATAGAAACGAACGGCCTTGATTCGGGCCTGAAAAGTAATACCTGGGCCGAACACGGCCTGACACACGCCCGTGTCTAGGGCCGTGTCCCCCATTCGCCGTCAAAATCAACGCGCCTGGAACAACACATGGGCATCCGACACGCCCGTGTTTGACCTGACACGCCCGTGTTCCAACTGACACGGCCGTGTGGTCGACTGTGTGCCTCCATCAACACAGCCCCGAAAACAACCCGAGACTCACACGGGTATTGGACACGCCCGTGTCCTAACCCGTGTCTACTCGAACATGCCTGGGCGCCAGGCCGTGTTCACGGTCTCGACACTTCGTCGAGTGAAGTTTGTTGACCACCTGACACGGCCTTGGACACGCCCGTGTCCAAGGCCGTGTGCCTTATCTCGACACATCTTCGAGCGAAATTCGTCGACTCCCAGGGCCGATCGCCGACACGGGCTCGACACGCCCTGAGACACGCCCGTGTCTCAGGCCGTGTTCTCTGCTCGACGATTGTCAACTCCAAAATCATCGACCTCTCGATCAAATTATCGACTCCAGCCTGACACGCCCTGGGACACGCCCGTATCCCAAGCCGTGTGTCTACTGCCAGATTCCAAATCTGGCCCAAAACGTCTCCCGTCGACTCAGCCAATCTTCCCATTTTATTGTACACTGATCAACGACTCTTTTTTGTGTGGGCTCGGCCTTAATTGTTGGAATATCACTTTCCTTTACATAAGAAGACAACCAGTTGGCCATCGACGCCATTAATGTTATTCTGCAGCTTCCAGCAACTATTTTGAACTGCGTTGACTTTGTTGACTTTTGCTGAAGTGACCCCTTTGTGGACTTAGCCAAATTCTCAGAATCCACTAAGGCATTGAGTGGCGTTGAGTGAATGGTCTTCACCAAATGCTTTTATACTTAGCTTAGCTTTCTGCTCTTTTTGCTTCCTAGGAGTTGAGAGCGTTGAGTGTAGCTTCATCACTCAACGCTTTTTGCCTTAGACTATTTTCTGCTTCTTCATGCAACCTTGGTGTTGAGAGCATTGACATCACTCGACACTTTTGTACTTGGCCGCAAATACTCCACTGTATGGCGTTGAGTGCGTCGACATCACATGACGCTTTTGTACTTAGCCGCAACTACTAGAGCTTGACTCAAAGCTTTCTGTCACCTAGCATCGAGTGAACTGGCTTCACTCAACCATTGTGGACTTAGACAAATATCCAGTCAATCTTCTATGTCATTGACAGAATCAGTATGGCATTGAGTGAACAAGCTTCACTCAATGCTTCTGGACATAACCAATTTTCTGTGACAGATTTGCTTTAAATCTTCACTCTGTCAAGACAGTTGTATTGTCTCGACACTACTGTCCAGAACTTTTAGGTGTCGAGATATCTGACTTGTCTCGACAATGCTGACTTGAACATCAAGGTGTCGATATAACTGAATTATCTCGACACTACTGACCTGAGCTTTAAGGTGTTGATATATCTAACTTATGTCGACACTGCTGATTTGATCTTCAAGGTGTTGAGATAACTGAATTTTCTCAACACAACTGTCTGAACGGTCAAGTGAAGTATTGTGTCTTGACACTGCTGTCTTGTATCTTTCCGATCTCTATACTTCTCCTACAAAGGTGTCGACATAGTTGTGAAGTTTGTGGACACGTTTGTACTTGCTTCAAGTCTGTACTCAACACTTCTCTTATAAAGTGTAGGCATAGTTGTAAAGTGTGTCGACAACTTTGTACTTAGTCATTTCTTCAAGTTTTCACCCTGCACATAAGACCTAACCATACATCAAATACAACTAGGTGTATATCATTGACTTGTTTTACTTCTTACAAATCAGGAACATTGGGAGAAATGGACCCAACAATCTCCCCCTATTTGAAGAAGTTAAAACCTCACTTCAATTCTTAGTCAATGACATACAGACCATATTTGTTGTGTATTCTGCCTTCTTCAAATAAGGGAGATTGTTGGGAATATTTCCCTTCAATGTTCCCTAGATTTGAAGAGGCATCACCATCAATACTAAGATCATAGATGTGTTTGATGTATGTTCAAGTTTTATGTGTGCAGGATTCTCTTTGTCATAGTGATTTGACATGTTTTCTAAGTGACAGTGACAGGTGTACACAAGGAAGAATGCTGGGAAGACAGAAATTTATCTAAGTCCACAGGCGTTTAGTGAAGCTAGCTCACTCAATGTCAGTCAAGAAGCGCTGAGTAAATCATGGGCAGTCAAAGACTGACTGCTGACAAGACAAAAATATGTCTGAGTCCACAAGCATTGAGTGAAACCAGTTCACTCAACGCTAGATGTAAAAAAGTGTTGAGTAAAGCATGGACAGTCAAAGCCCAATAATTTGCAAAGCAGATATATGGCTAAGTCCACAGGCGTTGAGTGTAGGCAGTTCACTCAACGTCATACAATAAGAAGCATTGAGTAAAGACAAGGCAGTCAAAGCTTCAGCATTGGTAGGGAAGAATTCTAGTTATGTCTAGAAGCATTGAGTGAGGATAGCTCACTCAACGCCAGAGAAATAAGCGTCGAGTAAAGCTCGTGCAATCAAAGCCTAAGAAGATGTGGACAAAAAATCTGTCTATGTATAAAAGTGTTGAGTGAGGACAGTTCACTCAACGCCAACTCAACAGAGAAATCGGCTAAGTATAGAAGCATTGAGTGAAGGCAGTTCACTCAATGCCTCATCGAGAAGATAGGCAAAGGCAAAAAGTGTTGAGTGAAGACATCTCACTCAACGCCTTTATACTGATAAAAATCAACTAAGTACAGAAGCGTTGAGTGAAGGCAGTTCACTCAACGCCTCATCAAGATGACAAGAAAGTTAAGTATGCGTTGAGTGATGAAGGCTCACTCAACGCACTCAATGCCTATCAACAAAAAAGTTTGTCTAAGGAGAAAAGTGTTGAGTGATGAAGGCTCACTCAACGCACTCAACACCTATCAACAGAAAAGTTTGTCTAAGCACAAAAGCATTAAGTGATGAAAGCTCACTTAACTCACTCATTATCTATCAATAAAAAGTTTTTTGTAAGGAAAAATATGTTGAGTGATGCAGGTTCACTCAATGCAGTCAACGCCTAGTGAGTCAGAAATCTTTCTAAGTGTTTTGACATTGAGTAAAGGTTGTCCACTCAACACCTATACTAAATTACTTGAATTTGGCTAAGTCCACAGTTGCTGTCGTCAGCAAAATTCAAAATCATTACACGAAGTCAACAGTATGCGACAAACGACGTTGCACGCCTTCAGTACTGCATTTAATGCAAAAACAAGTTGCAACCAAACAAGTATAGCGGGTCCCACTGGTCAAAGAACCGTTGAATGGCAGAAGATAATAAAAGACTTCTGTTCAGAAAGAAGAAGATAACTTTTGGATCGATTTTTGAAAAGGAGCAGAACTTCGTCATCTTCCTCTCAATATTATTGCAGAGGCTGAAGAACAAGTTCAAACTTATGATCTAAGAGTTCAAGAAGGTGGATGTTGTGATTCTCACATTCAACACAAGTTCAGAGAAACATCTCTGAGAAAGAAGAAGCAACAAGGCCAAACCCTAGGTAAAGCTGACCTGGAAGTTGATAGAAGATAGTTGTTGACATTATCACCTGCAACATCAAATTCAGAGATACTTCTCTAAAAAAGAAGAAGCTGAAAGGCAAGCCCTAGCTGCAGCCACTTCACAGCCCTAGCAGATCATTCTTGAAGAACACTTTCAGGAGATGTGAAGAAGAACATAGGATGAAGTTTCTTCCTCTATTTAGGAAGAAGCAGTGCTCTGCAAGATACTTCTCAACACAAGCCAAGTCAACTTTAAAATCAACCATCTTGTTGCTATGAAGGAGATAGAACTGAGCTTTCTCAGTTCAACAAGAAGCAGGCTCAGAGAATCATCTCTCTGGAGTCAAAGTTAGGGCTGAGTTATTCTCAGTCCAGGAAGGCAGACTCAGAGATCATTTCTCTAGAGTCAAATCAACACCAACCATCAACCTTTCATCTGTAGGATCTTAACATATCTGAGTGTAAGCATATATTATAAAGGCTGAGGTAGGATCCTTGTTGTGGATCTGAGGTAGGGTAGTTTTCCTGAGGTAGGAGAGTTATTCTCTTTAAGTTGTAGGGCCTTTGTTCCTGAGTTATAGGATCCTTCTATGGATCTGAGGTAGGGCCTTGGTGCCTAAGCTATAGGAGAGTCATTCTCTCTGATTTGTAGGGCTATCCTCCTTGCCTGAGTGTAGGACATGTATGTACTCGAGTCTGAGGTTGGTGATCTTTGTGTTAAAATTCAACAACCTAGCATTGATACCATGTTGAATAATCTCCAGGTGGTCAACAAGATATCCTGATACCAAATTAATATTCTCAGCACTATCAAGATCACACCTTGATCATGCGAAAAATTCCCTTGAACCTGGAGTGAGCAGGGGTTATCTCAACTGAAGTCAATCAACCAGCAACACATGCAACACAAGAGTCTTATTGATTAACAACAATCCTCTTTACAAGTCGAGACATACATGGAGAGACATGCTTCACCAAATAACCACCAAAGGGAAAGCAGAGACTACAAAAAAAACAAGATAAGAGAAACAAGCCGCGCGGACTCAAACACTAAGCCGCCGGTCTACTGCTGTGGTGTCCGCACAGTCCGCCAGGTCGCCAGACCGCAACCCAAGCCACGCGGACTACCCCTTATTCCAATGCTAGCTCTAGATGTCGATCTGCAAGCCGCCTGACCGCGAGGTCGCCTAGCCGCCAGACTACACAAGCTGCGATGTCGAATAGAACAGTCTTCCTGAAGCAGGCGACTTATTGAACCCCGAACCATGTTGCCAAAGATAAGACCATCTGGTCGCTGTCCTCGACCTGTTGTTTACCGCCTGTTGCTTAACCAAAGAGTCCGCACTGTCCCTAACCGCAATCAGAGCCAAGTCCTGGCTTTCCAGCGCTATCTGCACAACCTACACAGCATAACCCGTTCAACTCAATCAAACCGTACGGACACAAAAGTCGAGTCTGCAACAACTATTGCGAGCTCACTTACTGTTCACTCGGTTTCTCAGGTTCCTATTCCTGATGTGACATGGGACCTATTTATAGGCACGATGAAGAGTGTGGTCACCGCCCTAGCCGATAAGATTACCGCCACATCCCACAACAAGACATCTCCGCAGTCCGCGGATACATACTAGTCTGCCGCGCCTGTGCAGGATAGCGAGTCCGCCAAAGCTTCTCCAATGCCGGACACAATTGCCAGTCCGCCTTGTCGCCAAAGGCCAAGCCTCCAAGACATCACCAAGGCTGGACAACAACACCAGTCCGCCTTATCGCCGAGGGCCAAGCCAGGACCACCAAAGCCGGACTCCGCAGCAACACTGTCCGCCAATCCGCGGACACAGCTCCAGCCCGCTTATCCCGAGCCAACAACCTCTCCATCAAGACACCTGTCGGACATAGCGGACACACAACTTCAGTCTGCTCATCCTGAGCCCACGGCTTCGCCACCAAGGCACCTGCTGGACTCAGCGGACTCACCGTCCAGTCCGCTCATACTGCAGACAGCTCTAGCCTGCATATCCCTGCAGACACCTCCAGTCTGCATACCTTGAAGACTTCTCCAGTCCGTATATCCCGCAGACTGTACCAGTCCGCATATCCCAAGTCCATAGCCTTGTCACCAAGTCACTTACCGAAATCAGCGGACTCCAGCACCAGTCTGCACAAAGTTGTAGACACAAACTCTAGTCCGCTTCTCCCAAACTCGCAACCAAGACACACAACACTTCTGCCGAACTTGGCGGACTGAGAAGCAGTCCGCGCTAAATTGTGCGATCTCCCCGGACTGAGCCGAACATGGACTTGGTTTAGAACCAACCAAGTCCACACCACTAGCCACAAGGGCCAGTCTGCACTTACTGGCGGACACTGGATTTAGTCTGCCTGTCCCGACGAGCTCTAGTACCAGTCCGCACTGACTGGTGATTTCCATGGCTTCCACTTGCTGCTGCACCAGAGCAAGACCAAGGCATTCACCAAGCCTGTCTGCCGAGCTCCAGTTCTTCAGTACACTTCATGCTGGACTCCGTGTATAGAGTTTCTATCCGCCCGGTTACTTCCTGGGATCCAGCTGCTTGCCGCGGATACGCCGGCCTGGTAGACCGCCACTACTGTCCGTATAGTCCGCGCGAACAGACAGCCCAGGCCACTACAGAAAAAACCACCTGCAACATCCCTGCCTACCTAGCAGTCCGCCAACCCTGTCCGCGTAGTTCGCGCGGATAGGTCCAAGTGCTCCATTCACCCACTTTCACTTCACAAATTTCAACACTTTGGATCACTGAGTTGTAGCAGCAAAGCTTGATCTAAGTTGTAGGGCCTTGAGGCTGAGGTAGGTCTTGGAGGAGACTAAGAGATCCTGAGGGTCTGTGTTGTAAGCTCTTTGGAGAAGTGATTAGAGAAGTTTCCTTATTTAACAAACTATCAGAAAGGTGGGAGTGATAGTGGATGTACCCATAATCTGGGGAACTACTATAAAATTCCTGTGTGTTGTGTGTGATTGTCTTGAAGGCTAAACAACCTTAAATCACAACTCACCCAAAACAGGAAAAGTTTTAAAAAGGCCTAGAACCTATTCACCCCATCCCCTCTAGGTGTTAGCTACTCTTGAAACTAAAGACTTTCAAAGAACCCTGCCAAGCAGTGTATCTCAAACAGAAGACACCATGGTGGAACCTGCTGAGAAATTAGTTGATTTTATTATGTACAAGATTTGTGCGGGTATTGAGGGGGAGACCTAGAGTTTAGATTCTCCTAGTAAGGGAGAGCAAGTACAATCTCATGTTGGTCTACAGGACCAGATTGACAAATTTCTGGTCAATTCATGAAAATATTAATCAAATACCCTCTAACTCTCAGGGGGAGCAAATGCAAGAAGATGTTCCCAGACCTGATGATGAAATACATTAAAGTGATATGGATGTTGCTCAGGTTGAGGGGGAGACTCATCTTAATCTCCCTGCTCAAGAAGCAGATAATGTAATTGATCTATCTGATGTTGATGAGCATATTGTAGAAATTTCTGCTCATTCCCCTGGGTATGAAGTTGTTGATTCAGAATTAAGAGAAGATATAAGCAAGGATGTTGAATATGTCGATCTTCCATGGACCACTCAGCAATCTATGGATATGTCCTCCTTTCTAGCTCAATTAAAAGTACTATTAGATGACCAGAGGAGGTAAATAGAGCATTATTTGGATTATTCTATAAAAGAACTAAGACAAGATCTTTCTACTAAGATCAAATCCATTAGATTTGAAGTGAATATGTTGACGTCCAACACAGTGGCATTTTTCAAGAGGGCAACTCCAACCATTACATACATAAAAGAAAAGCTTGCTGGCATTGAGCAAAGACAAAATGACATCATTGAGAATCAATGCATTACTACTGAGAACATGAAGATGGTGCATGAAGTGCAAAAGGACATAATGGAAACCAATAAGGTCATTCTAAAGAGAAGAGTGGATGCATACCCCTAATTCTTAGATGATCACATGTTGTAGCTGAAAATGTTGTCACAGTAGGTGTCAATCATTTGGCTCACAAGACCACCTCCCAGGGCAAAGTTGTATCTAAAGAATCCATAAATGTGGAGAGGTCAATGATAAAGGCCAGTGTTGATCATTCAATTTGGACCTTAAATGTTATTAAGGTTGCACTGGGCCTTGAACTCATCATATAAGATGAGCCTGAGATCCACAGAGATGTTGATGGGGCTGAATCAGTTAGTGATACAGTTGCTGCTATGTCTGCATTCAGTGCAACCACTAAATAGATGTCCAAGTCCAAAGACAAGTCTATTGCAGATGTGGAAGAATAAGCCAGGCAGAACAAGAAAAGGCATAGAGAAGAGATGGATACCAGGCTAGATTTTGAACTATGAAGTCCTCAATCAAGGACTATCATCCAATCTGCTTGGGATCAAATTTAAGAGAACAAGTATGACAGGGCCAAACCAATAAGTTCCATTGAATGGGCCAAGTTTGAAAGACAAGAAGAAGCAAGGAGAAAATTCAAAAGAGATAAGAAAGATGGTATTGTATATTTGGATGTCTAGAGCCAGGCAAATACTTTCACAAGCCATACAGTTACTTTGAGAGGAAGAGGCAAAATAAGAAAGTGCTTGAAGAAAAATTGGGAAGAAGATCTGGCAGAGGCATAGTCATTAAGGATCCTGATGCCTAACAATGACAATTGAAATAGGTCTTTGGGCCTTTAGGATGAACTATTATTGTAGGGTCACTTCTAAGAATAGTTATCCAGTTTGTGTTAATCAAAATTTGTCTGTGTGCTATTTCATGTCCTTTATTTGGTGAAATTTTTATTTCTGTGAGTTAGTATAAATCATTGACTAGGGTTCTTTCAAATAGGGGGAGATTGTTTGGTCTATTGACTATAATGTCCCTGATTTGAAGATGACCATATGTCAATAATATACGCAAGCATGTATTTGATATGTATTCAAGTTCATATATGCAGTAAGTCTACAATTCAATGATTAGACCGGTTATATATGTCAGAGGTTGGGCTAGACAGAAGACAGAACGCATGGGAGAGCCAGAAATTTGGCTAAGTATAGATGCACTGAGTGATCACACATCGCACAAAGCCAGAGGACAAAAAACATCGACGGATATTCAATCTCTCAAAGCCTCAGTGGAGCGGGACTTAAATTTGGCTAAGTACAAATGCATATAGGGAAGAAGGTTCACTCAATGCTTGCTCAGAGAATTCAGCTAAGTTTAAATGTGTTGAGTGAAGGCAGTTCACTTAACACCTACTCAGGAAATTCTATCCAAGTGCAAATGCATTGAGTGAAGGCAGTTGACTCAACGCCTACTCAAAAATGCTATTAAGTGTAAATGTATTGAATGAACGCCATTCACTCAACGCCTGCAGAAGGGAAGTTGTCAAAGTCCAAATACGTTGATTGAAGGCAGTTCACTCAACGCCTGCTTAAGAAAAGGAATTGAAGTCAACAGCGTTGAGTGATCAACATTCACTCAATGCATCTTCAGTAAGGCAGAATTTAGCTAAGGGTAAATTAGTCAAGTGAAGACAGTTCACTCAACACATATGGACTTAAGAATTTACAGCTAATTCATTGAGTCACACAACAACACTCAATGCCTGTACCTGTTGTCGGGAAGATTTTTTCTAAGTCCACAAGGGGAACGTCAAATATACTGACGTTAATCATAAATTTAAATTAAAGCAGATAGAGCACTAAAAGACAAAGAACGCAATACTTCTCCGATAGAGTTATAATGGATAAAGCAACAATTAAAGCTGTACATGTCGCGTTCTAAAAGAGGCAAAGAGTCATTGTCATGGCCGACATATAAATACAGAACAGGGTCAGTCTTTATAAGGACTTTGTCACTCTCTTAAAACCCTAATTTTTTCTGTGAAAGTCAGCCAGTAGAGATAAAGACATTTCACTGTTCATCTTTAAGCCTGCTATATAGAACTCAAATTTTCTCAAGCTTGAAGAAGGAGCAGAGCTCTGCAAAAGGACTTCACAGCACAAGCTGATACAATACTAAAGATATACTTTCTAGTTATTATGAAGAAGGACTATTTTCTACACAGTCCAGGAAGAAGACTTGAAGATTTTTCTCTACCGCCAGTTTCATCAACCTTTTACTCAAACCTGTAGGATCTCTGTGAGATCTGAGTTGTAAGCCTGATTTATAAAGGCTGAGTTATAGGACTGTGAAGCAGTCTGAGATAGGAGTTGCTAAACTCTGAGGTAGGATCCTGGAGTGAATCTGATGTAGGATCTTGGAGTGGATCTTAGGTAAGATCTTGGTTAAGATCAAAGATAGGAGATCAGGTGGATCTCTAAATTGTAGGAGTTGCTTAACTCTAAGTTGTAGAGTTATTGTGTATGAGGTAGGAGACTGGAGTTAGTCTCTGAGGTAGGACTGGAAGCAATCTGAGTTATAGGATTTGATGTATTCTGAGTTGTTAGTTCTTGAAGGACCTGAGGTATAAGCTTAAGGAGCCGAGTATAAAGGAGGAGTTAGCTGAATCTAGCATACTATTAGATAGATGAAGGGGGAAAGTGGATGTACCCTACAAAGGGGAACCATTATAAATCTGTGTGAAATTTTTTGATCTTTATAACTAACTATTAACTTAAACACACACCAAGCTCAAAGTTTAAAAGATTCAATAAGATTTAAAACAAACCTATTCACCCCCCCTAGGTTTTTAGATACCCTTATAAACTACTTTCAATAGAGTCTTGTTAAAGACCTGAGGTAGGATTCTAAGGAATTTGAGGTGTAATGATGTAGGCTAGGCCTTTGGGATCCTACACGGAGGGCGTGACTACGGCCTTGGCAATGTTAACACTCCCTAACATGCACACAAACACAACGCAGCGACCACAATGATTGTTTTTTATCGTTCGTGCTAACATACGGATAGCCGATCCGCAAGTGGAACGGAGAATGGCTATAGGCCAAAATCCTTTCCGGCTAAATGGAATAATATTAATTCCGATCGAGCTTTGGAGTTGTACCAAAATAGATCCACCAGAAAAAATTCACGAATCGGAAAAATGGTAGGATCTATCCCAACAAAACAAAAGCGAGGAGCGCCAATCCTCTCGCGAGATCTTTTCGGAAAACCAACTGAAAATCTCAAATCTATTTTTAGGAACACCGCGAAAATTTAGCAATTCGAGAAATCACGCAAAATCCGTCCACCGCAAGAATTAATCAAAGAAGAGAATCTCTTAGGTAGGAATTTCGTTACCCCACTCGGAAACGTAGATCCGAGATATTGGATCCATAAAGAACGATCGCTCTTCCCTTTTGGGATTCCACGGGAAACGCGCCACGGATGAAGATCTTGTTCGCCTCCTTCGCTTCTCGCAGTGGTTGATTACCCCAACCTTGATTCTTCCTTGCACGAGATCTTCCTCCTCCAAGGTGGCCGAAATTGTTAGGAGGTTGAATATGGCTTGATGGATGGAAGGTAGAGAGACGGGGTTGATGGGTTGCTAGAGGGAGAGGGGAGTAGAAAGGGGGCGTCCAAGAGGGATGGAGAGAGGGGCGGCCGGGATCCTAGAAGGGGAGCCTTGAAGGGGGCGGCGGCTAAGATGAAGAGGAGAGGAGATTAGGGTTAGGAAAGCAAAGGTCTTTTGATTTCAATAATTGTCTCCATAACAAATGATAATTTGGCCTTATATAAGGCTTACAACCATGTGGCTATTAGCAGCCCAAAATAAAAATGTTGCAGAAAATGAAATGACAAAATAACATAGTGTCAAATACCACATATAACCAGATAAAGGCAGACCAAATAATAAAATAAATTCAAAGCTTATTTTTGTTGCGTGGGCGAAGATTGTAGTCGTGCCCGCTACGGCGCCGCAAGTCTCTTGATGGTGGAGCATCGTCGTCATCTTCTGTCACAGTAACACCGCCATGGTCGTCATCTTCATCACCCAATTGGCCATCGTGGTGGCCGTCGCCATCAATCTTCCCGCTCTCAAAAGGACTCATCACTGATGAGTGGGCTGGATGGTAACGTTGGAGGAGATCTGCATCGAGAAGAGCCAGGTCTGCCGAAGAAATCCAAGAGTCGTCCGAAGCTGGACGACCACGCCATTTGACCAAAAACCTGTGAATGTCGCCGTCTGGAGTAGAAAACACCGCATCCTACAAAATCTTGTCAGGCAAGAAATCGGTTCGGGGGAACCTTGGAAAAGCATTAGGCGAAGAAGAAAAACAAGTTGCATCATCAATAGACAACGTACCTCCCGAAGAATCCGAAAGGGAGAGCGGTCCAGAAATATTCGAACCCCCACCCCTTTAGACGGTATAGTGGAAATATGAAACGGAGAGACTGACATTCAGGTGGTGGAGCGACATAAAGCGTTAAATCCGAAATGTTAAAAACATGGGAGATTCCCCACTCAGCGGGTAACTGTAATAAATATGCATTTTCACCTAACTTCTTCAAAACCCAAAAAGGACCGGCTCTCTTATTCGCTAATTTTTTTATGGTGCCCGAGGGCAACCGTTCAGGGATAAGACGTACCATTACCAAATCACCAATCTTTAAGGGGACTGCTCGCTTATGTATATTAGCATTCGATTGATAAATAGCATATTGTTTAGCTAACGTCTTGGCAATGTGCTCATGGAGAGTGTGAACGTGCGAGGCGAAGTCCTGTGCAAATTGACTTGATTTAAATGATGGTGGTAACATAATCAAATCAAGAGGCACGGGCGCCTTATATCCAGGCACTATCTCATTTGGCGATAACCCGGTGGACCTATTCTTAGAATTATTATAGGCTAACTGAGCGTGGGGAGGATAAGATCCCATGTACCCTTATGATCGCCCACCAAGCAACGAAGTAATCCTCCCAAACTACGTTTAACAACTTCCGTTTGCCCATCCGTTTGGGGGTGGTAGGCCGACGAAAACATAAGCCTCGTGCCCAACAACTTCCACAGTGTCTTCCAAAAGTAGCTAGTAAACTTAACATCTCTATCGGTCATGATGGTTTTGGGGACACCTCGATGAGCTACAACCTCCTTAAAATACAACTTAGCGACATGGGAAGCATCGTTGGTGCTATGACAAGTGATAAAATAAGCAATTTTAGAGAATCGGTCCACTACAACCAAGATGGAATCGTGACGCCGAATTGTTAGTGGGAGGCCCAATATGAAGTCCATGCTAACATCCACCCATGGGGCAGAGGGAATCAGAAGGGGTGTGTAAAGCCCGCATTGGTCTTGTTACCCTTAGTTAATTGACATACGCGGCAGCTCCATACGATTTTATTGACCATTGGCTTGAGACCCGGAAAAAAGAATTTATCCTCCACAAGCGTGATCGTTTTATCGTGACCGAAGTGTCCACCTAAACCTCCACTATGTAACTCCCATATAATAAAATGGCGTAGGGACGAACGGGGAATACACAATTGCATGTGCTTGAATAAATAACCGTCACGAATGTAGTAGGCTGAAATAGTAGAGGGGGCCGGTTCCTGAGCGGCTAAATAAATATCCTTAAAATCCGGGCATAGGACATACTCGTCCTTAATGCGTTCAAATCCTATTACCGTCACCTCCATTTTAGATAACAATAGGGTGACACGACTACGGGCGTCCGCCACTCGATTTAACGTAACCTTAAGGTGCTTAATAATGAATGTGTACTCCTGAAGATAGGAGACCCATTTGGCATGCCGAGGGCTGATTTTACCTTGAGAGTTTACAAATTTTAGCGCCTCATGATCCGAGAGGATTACAAATTCTTTCGAGATGAGATAGTGTCGCCAATGTTGGAGACAACGTATCACGGCATAAAACTCACGATCATAATTAGAGTAATTTAATTTTGGGCCCGCAAGTTTCTCGCTAAAGTATCCGACCGGATGTCCCTCTTGACTTAACACTCCACCAATTCCTATCCCCGAAGCGTCGCATGATAATTCAAACACTTTACCAAAATCCGGCAACCGTAGTAGGGGGGCTTCGGACATCCGATCCTTAATCATTTGAAATGCACTAGCGGCTGATTTGGTCCATATAAAATCACCCTTCTTCATACACTCAGTGATGGGTGCCATGATACTACTAAAATTGCGAATGAATCGTCGATAAAACGTGGCCAATTCATGAAAACTCCTAACTTCCCGAATATTTTGCGGTTCCGGCCACTCTGTAATTACTTGGACCTTCTTAGGGTCAACATGTATACCCTCAGCGTTCACTATGTATCCTAAAAATTCCACGGAAGTCACACCGAATGCGCACTTCTTAAAATTAATATATAAGTTCTCTTGGCGCAATGTAGTAAGGATTGTACGAAAATGAGTTTCATGATCGATCAGCGAGGTACTAAACACCAAAATATCATCGAAATAGACTACGACAAATTTTCCCATGTATGGCTTAAATACTTGAGTCATTAATCGTGAGAAAGTGCTTGGTCCATTGGTGAGTCCCACTCCTAGCACTAACCACTCGTAAAGCCCGTCCTTAGATTTAAAGGCCGTTTTCCATTCGTCTCCCTCCCGAATCCTTATTTGGTGGTAACCACTCTTTAAATCCAATTTTGAGAACACGGTGGCACCGGACAACATGTCCAATAGATCGTCCAAACGGGGGATGGGAAACCTATACTTGACAGTTATTTTATTGATGGCCCGGTAGTCTACACACAACCTCCAAGACTTATCTTTCTTCGGGACCAACAAGGCAGGGACGACACAAGGGATTTTACTATGGCGGATAAATCCTTTAGCTAATAAATCCGAAATTAACATTTGTAGTTCATTATGTGCGGAGGGATTAAGTCGGTAATGGGGTAGGTTAGGCAAGGACGAGCCCGGGACGAAGTCAATTTCATGTTGAATATCCCTGATTGGTGGCAACTTGGAAGGTAAATCTACCGGATAGACGTCCTTATATTCTTCCAACAATGTGCGCAGAGATAACGGTATGTTCTCTAAATATGGTGAATCTTCCTGTACTTGTAGACATACTAACGCATATATGACGCCATCGAGAAAGGTCTCACGTTCTAACTCCTTCCTACTTATAAGACTTATCGTTTTCCTTTCCGCAGGGACCACTGTGTCCTTGGACGCAATCGACGGGTCCTTAGGTGGTGTGGGTTTCAAAACAATGGTCTTACCATTGAACTTGAACTCGTAGGTATTGGCTTTGCCAAAATGGGTTACATCATAATCATAAAGCCATGGACGTCCTAGTAGAACGTGACAGACATCCATAGGGATGACATCACACCACACCTTATCGACGTAGTTCTTCACCGTAAGCGGTACCAAGCATCGCTTAGAAACTGCGATGGACGTTTTGTTCACCCATGATATCTTATACGGATGTGGATGCGGCTCAGTGACTAAGTGCATTCGAGTGATGGCATTCTCCGAAACGACGTTCATACAACTACCGCTATCGATTATTATCTTACACCACTTGTCACCGTTCTTAAAATTTACCGAGAAGATATTCGTCCGATTGTAATCGTCCGTCGCTCGCGGTGTATTCAGAGTACATCTCATAACCATCATAAACGAGTCGTCATCAATATCACTCGGCTCGGCGTCAGACTCAGTACCAGCTTCATAAACGATCTCGGCGGGGTCAGACGTGGTATCTAATAGTGCCAGTGGTTTACTCTTAGTGGGACACTCACTAGCATAGTGTCCTTGAATTCCGCACGAATAACAGGTAGCGTTAGTCTTATTAATTCGTCCTATTGGGACTCTCTCACCATTGGGATTTTTATTGTTCCTAGCGGTAATTACTATGGAACTTGAGTCAGTCGATCAGAACTTTCCTTTGTCTCGCATGGATGACGAAGGTGGGGGTCCTAAGATGGATTTTCCTTTCTGGAATGCCCGGCCCTTGGACTTGTTGGCATTGTGCTTTTCTATATCTAGAGCTGCATTGAATGTTGTGTTAAGGTCCGTGTGACCATAACGCAAAAGCTTGCCTTGGATGTCCATGTTAAGTCCCTTACGGAAACGAGATAGTGTGACCTCGGGCATTTCTTGAATATCACAACGCACCATCATATCCTTGAGTCATCCCATGTACTCCGCTACCGATTGGCCCCCTTAGCGAAGGGTGGCTAGCTCGTCGAACATTTGGGTTCGGTGATACGCCGGGACATATTGGTCATGCAGGAGTGCCTTCATGGCGGCCCACCCAATTGGGGGTGCGCCATTCACGGTGCCTAGACGCCTCTCTTCGTTCAACCAGAACGTTTTGGCTCTACCCCGAAGTTTCATTCATGCTACCCGCACCTTCTCAACGTCCGTTAGATTGTGCCACTCAAAGTAGCACTCAATATCCATGATCCAGTTTAGAAATACTTGGGGTTCACCCATGCCGTCGTAGGAGGGTGATTCCATTTTAACGGCCCTAGTTAGGTCGAACTCATAAGGGGCTCGAGGTGTGTACTCATAATCCTGATCACGTGGGTGATTTTTTCGCTCTTCTGGTTGGTTGGCGGGCTGGGGTGGCTGCCCCGGTCGATTTATCCTAAAGCCGGAATTTCGAGGCGCCGCCTGATTTACAGCCAACCCTTGTATTAACTGAGTGAGTGCATCGAACCTGGTGTTAAACTCTTCCCTAAGCACCGCGATTGTTGCGGGAGCATGCTCATCATCATGGTTATCGGCCATGTGGGAGGTGGATGGAGGATACTCCGTGCCAAGTCTCGTGCGCATGAACGACAGTGATACAGGGTGTCTCACCCAGACACAAGACTGTTTGGACAAGAGTTTTATAAATCAGGATTTTTATATGCCTAATGAGTTGGAGAACGAAAATATTTTTTTGACTTATATGCTTAGAAAAATAGGTAGAAAATTCAGATTTTTTTATACTTCTTTTTTTTGCAAAATTTTGTTTTTTTGTTATATGCAGACCAAATAGAGAAATTAAGATTTGGTGATTACGAAATGTGCACGACCAAGTGTGGGTCGACGTCCTAAGAAAGGGGGAGCGTTAGGATGGTGTCGATTGAGAAATAAACACAACCTCTCTTTGATACCAAATTGATGTAGACTAGGCCTTTGGGATCCTACACGGAGGGCGTGACTACGGCCTTGACAACGTTAGCGCTCCCTAACCGACACACAAACGCAACGCGACGACCACAATGATTGTTTTTTATCGTTCGTGCTAACATACGGATAGCCGATCTGCAAGTGGAACGGAGAATGGCTATAGGCCAAAATCCTTTCCGGCTAAATGGAATAATTTTAATTCCGATCGAGCTTTGGAGTTGTACCAAAATAGATCCACCATAAAAAATTCACGAATCAGAAAAATGGTAGGATCTATCCCAACAAAACAAAAGCGAGGAGCGCCAATCCTCTCGCGAGATCTTTTCAGAAAACCAACTGAAAATCTCAAATCTATTTTTAGGAACACCGCGAAAATTTAGCAATTCGAGAAATCACGCAAAATCCATCCACCACAAGAATTAATCAAAGAAGAGAATCTCTTAGCTATGAATTTCGTTACCCCACTCAGAAACGTAGATCCGAGATGTTGGATCCACAAAGAACGATCGCTCTTCCCTTTTGAGATTCCACGGGAAACGCGCCACTGATGAAGATCTTGTTCGCCTCCTTCGCTTCTCGCAGTGGTTGATTACCCCAACCTTGATTCTTCCTTGCACGAGATCTTCCTCCTCCAAGGTGGCCGAAATTGTTAGGTGGTTGAATATGGCTTGATGGATGGAAGGTAGAGAGACGGGGATGATGGGTTGCTAGAGGGAGAGGGGAGTAGAAAGGGGGCGGCCGAGAGGGATGGAGAGAGGGGCGGCCGGGATCCTAGAAGGGGAGCCTTGAAGGGGGCGGCGGTTAAGATGAAGAGGAGAGGAGATTAGGGTTAGGCAAGCAAAGCTCTTTTGATTTCAATAATTGTCTCCATAACAAATGATAATTTGGCCTTATATAAGGCTTACAACCATGTGGCTATTAGCAGCCCAAAATAAAAATATTGCAGAAAATGAAATGACAAAATAACATAGTGTCAAATACCACATATAACCAGATAAAGGCAGACCAAATAATAAAATAAATTCAAAGCTTATTTTTGTTGCGTGGGTGAAGATTGTAGCCGTGCCCGCTACGGCGCCGCAAGTCTCTTGATGGTGGAGCATCGTCGTCATCTTCTGTGACGGTAACACCGCCATGGTCGTCGTCTTCATCACCCAATTGGCCGTCGTGGTGGCCGTCGCCATCATGTAAGATCTTTGATCTGAGAAGTTAGAGAAGTTTGTCGAGTCTAGTACATTACTAGATAGGTGGTGAGGGATAATGGATTGTTTTGTGCTATAATTTTGCTTTATTTTTTATTGTAGAATAGCATAAAGTTTATAAAAGGTCAAATTAAGCTTAGTAGCTATTCACACCCACCCACCCCCCTCCTGTAGGTGTTTAGAATACCCTAATTATTCTTTTAAGTGGTATCAAAGGGAGGTTGGTTGAGAAATACTTAACAGTGTGACTAAGTTCCTAAAAGGGATGGTTATTTTATGAACCATGGATTCTAGTGAAGGTTATAAGGAGCTGAGTTCCATGAAGCTTCCATTATGCAGAAAAAAGAACTTTGGATTCTGGAAACAGAGGGTCAAACTGTTTATGGAAGCTTCATAACAAAGATTTACATCACTATTGAGAAGGGGTCATTCATCCCCATGAAGGACTCCTCTTTATATAGAAATCTATAAGTACCCAAGCTATTTACTGAAATGCCTAAAGAGGAAGTTGTTTTGGCCACCATGGATAAGAGGGAAAATAACATTATAGTGAGTGTCATACATGACTCCACCTTCCAGAAACTTATTTACTTCCAAACAACCAAGGAGATGTGGGAGACACTGATTATGTACATGTTGGGTAGAGAAGAGGTTAGGTTTAATACCCCCATTCGTCTAGAGTAATATAACATAAAGTCTGGTTGAGGCCCTACACCATATTAAACAGACAGACACATGAATTATAAGATGAAAACATAAATCATTCAAAAAGTAAGGATGCACCCTAACACAAAGTTGCATTCTAGCATAAGCTTAAGGAGTAATAACTATCACCTAATTAGGAATCTCCACTAATAAAGCCAACGGGACTGAATGACATACACTTATTCATGTCCTTAAGGCCTTACAAAACTGTGTTCATGTTTACAAGAAAGTGACTTCCATACTTTGGCACACAGGCCACCAGCACATTTAAAAAATAAACATAACAGTTGGGCCTTCGAGGGCTGGCTTAGGAAAAAGGGCTTCAGCTCGCTATTTCCCACTTGGACCTACAACACCTACACATAAGCATTCCACCCAATAATGACAAACAAATCAATGGTAAGCTTTTGCCGACCAAATTATAACGACCCCACACCTATATATCGTGGTGGTGGTGCTCCTTCCCTGCAAGCAATAACATGCTCACATAAATCATGAATGTGCAATTTAAGCACCAATCATCACAAATAATAGCGCGACCGGGCAAATGTCTCGTACACTCAGGGAACATTAGTGGTGCACCGGATCACATAGGGTCCCACATTTTGCCATCACATGCAGGCACTAGTACATTAGTACCAAAATGGGGAACTCCATAAGTCCCACCCCCATCCTCAGTCCCAAACAGAATGGTTCCACTTGGGCATTACTAGTCAGGCCCAAAACTACGACTCTCTCCTATGCCAACAAGAATTGGCGTGTACTTAGGTCTATTTAGCCGAATTACATAGTGCAGGTATAGTTCAGCTCTTTTCTATTGCTCGGATTGCCGAGCCAATTAACGACAATGACCCAGGTCAGCCTCCCCTTTCCCGTGAAACACATAACCAACATTATGTTCCACGGCTGACACTTATGACCAGCAAGGCTGGGCACTCTATGCACATAGCTCAACAAGCTAGCCCTTGTGTCCCCAAGACATGGGCTTCACAATCAAAACAAAAGCTCATACAGAGCTCTTATCAACAGAACTCCGAAACATATAATTTCCACAAAGTCTTCACCGGCAAGCAAAACAAAACATCACCAATCTAGACCAACTTGTTCGGATGGGCTTCACACAGCATGCCTAAGTCGTACTCTTGCTTCTGAATACTAAATGCAAAGAATAATTGGGGATAACACATATCACCCATTGGAACAAAATTTTTCCACAAAATGGCAAGGGATTCCATGTAAACACGGTAAAATAAGGACTTCACTTGTCCAAGAGGAGAATCGTTACCCTCGTAGTTTGTTTCTATAGAGCCATGAACAAAGATCTTTTTTCCTCCACGCAAAACTAGGCTCAGCCCTAAGTATTTGACGACCACTCCTTGGCAGAACTCGACCAAAGAACTTGAGTAGTTTTTTGGACAAACTGAGTTCCAGGGGCTGCTCGGGTTTGAGAAATAAAAAGTGTTCGGCCTTCTTCCCCAAAGCCGCTCTGACTACAAACATGTTGGCTTCAGTCCCACCCTTCCTCGACTTCATACTCCCTGGAGGGTACACAAAAAACCTCTACATACCGTTCTTGGCTTCAATTTCACCGGAAAATTGTGTGCATACGTCTGCTACTTCTTCCACATTCGGCTCTGGCAAAAAGAAAGAGAATGGTTGAAAATAACTTGTCTCTCACCAATCCTTATTTTAAACTAGAAGGGATGGATCCCTAGCCGCATGATCTGATCTAATTAGAATGGATGGCCAAGATCAACACTAACTCTTAACTTAAAGGCAATGCCCATCGTATCTTGCTTAAGAGCCAGAAGATGTGTTCCTCTAGACTACTTGACGAATTTTCATGAAAACTCAATGAATTCATCTTGAGCACTTGATGATTTGTCATGACCACTCACCGGATTCGTTCAGACTACTCGACGAATTCATTCAGAACACTCAACGAACCATCGTGACCACTCAACGAATGCGTGATCTCTCAATGAATCGTCGTGACCATACAATGAATTCATCTTTATCGCTCGACGAACCATCGTGACCACACAATGAATTCATCTTAATCACTCGACGAACCGTCGAGAGCACTCAACGAACACTTGATCACTCAATGAATCATCATGACCACACAACAAATTCTTCCTGATCACTCGACGAACCATCGTGACTACATAATGAATTCATCTTGAACACTCGACGCGCCGTCGTGACCACTCGACGAATTTAACTTGGTTGTTTTCAACTAAAAATCTAGGGTATTACAAATATCCCCTCCATTAAGATATTTCTTCCCAAAATTAAACGTACAGGAAATAAACAAAGAATTACAAAATATACAAAAATTTGTACCTCAACGGAACAGTTCGCGGAACTCCTCAAGCATGGTTTGCTCACGCTCCCATATAATTCTTCCCGGCCACAATTATCTCAACGAACCTTTACCATCCTAATAATTTTGTTCTGTAACTACTTGATCTTCGTGTCTTCGATATGAATGGGCCTTACTTTCGTCTTTAACCGACTATTGACTAGAACTTGATCCACAATAATGACTTGCATGTGCTCACTGATAGCCTTCCTTAACACTGATATGTGAAACATATCGTGCAAAATCAAAAGTTCCAAGGTATCTTGAACTGAGCTTTTTCAAATATCGAATCCGAGATAAACCTTTGAATGTCGTGATTTTAAGATACACACAATCGCCCACCACAAACTCCACATTTCGATGCTTGGCATTATATGTTGAAACCCTATTACTGATTTGGGCTAGGATCACTTTCATTTGTTTAGTATGATTAGTTTGACCAACTTTGTATAGTGTTGGGTCATTTGTTATTTCCAGGGTTATTGCCTCAGAAGAATTACAACAGAAATGCAGTTCGACGGATGCAGAAAATTAGTTCGACGAAAGTAGAGCTGCGTTCGATGAACCCCGTGCTCAGCTCGACGAATCAGAGTTCTACTGCTGGGCTCAGCTCGATGAAAGCTATGCTCCGGTCTATGAACTCTGTCCTCAACTCTACAGCTCAGCTCGACGATTGCCAAGCTTAGTTAGACGAATGACACGCTTAGTTCGACGAACTCCAAACTCAATACAACGAAACATTTACTAAGTTCGACTAATTCTTTGTAGTGGTCCAGGGAGTTTTATACTCAGAAGCAGAAAACATTTTAAATTGCTTAATTTCAGTTAGTTATACTCTGGTATTTAATGCCAAATATTCTCAATGAATATAGCCATCTCTTGCAACATTAAATATGGAATTTTCACAGAGTTATTACCAAGGTAGTTAAGGAATGGTTTTTATTCTAAATATTTGAATACAGTCGTTACAAATTCTCGGAGATTCTTCAGACTATTCAAGGAATGTTTTTAAAATTCAAATGTTTGAATTCTTCTCAGAGAATATATATTCAGAAAAATTATTGCTCAACAATGCAGACAGTGACATATTCATACAAACATATTCATACAGACATACACAGATAGATACAAACATTTTTGATCACTTACTTCTGACTCTCCAAGTGACAACAAATTGTACATCAGTCTGAAATTGCTACTGGAGAGATACAAAATTCTTGAAGGCCTACACCCTGAAGAAAAGCTTCTCCCTTGATCACAAACTCTACTCAACACAGGGGGAGCTTTGGGCTTCAACATCAATCCACTAGTCTTCTCAGGGACTCTTGAAAGAGAAGACATCATTAACTTTTTAATTTATTTCATAAACTATGTACATGGTTATAAGTCCCTTCAAAAGTTAATCCCTTGGTTCTTAAGTCACCTGATCAAAAACTTTGATAGGTTTTTAGACACCTAATCAAAAGCTCAAAGGGTTGCGAGATCTCCCTTGGAAAAATAGATCTTTTAGTGGCAAGGAACTTGATAAAAAAACTTGTAGTAGATTCCTACCAGGGTGGTAGAAGAGTGTATGTACCCTGATTTATTGGGGAACCACTATATTTCCTTGTGTCGTCAGTGATTGTCTTACTTTATTTTATTTGTGTGTTGTCATTCTTCTTATATATATATATATCTATACTATTATAAAAAGAAATATAGGTGGCTTTTAAAAGCCTTGCTTTTAAACTCCATTGGATGAATCGCAGCCCTTCGTTAAGATTTCCACCTACACTTTTGCCTATGATGCACGGTCTCCATTACATAAACTGGTCAAAGCATTTCAAGACAGCCAACCCTACATCTCACGAAAACCCGCACTTCTTCTTCACCGTTGCGCATCTTCCGCTCTCGGCTGCTCCCCGAAAAACTAGGGTTTCTCTCCCCGCTCCCTAACTCCACACTACTCCTGCTGGGCTCAACGAAAACCAACGGCGACACCTCCTCCGACCTCGACAACCGCAGTCACAACTCCTCTGTTGGCAGCGACTACGCCTCATCCATGCACCGCAGCACCACGAAAACCTTGGACTCTCCTCCTCGAAAACTACCTCGACCCTGCTCCCGCTAGGCTCGACGAAAACCACAGGTGACACCTCCTCCGGGCTCGACAAATGCAGACTCGCCTGCCTCGACCCTGCTCCCGCTAGGCTCGATGAAAACCACAGGTGACACCTCCTCCGGGCTCCACAAATACAGATGCGACTCCCCTGTCAGCAGCGGCTCGGCGTTCCCTTCGGATTTCCTGCCTCCTCCTAATTTGTAAGTTTAGTTCACTTCAAGATTTCTTCAAAATTTCCTCCCCTATTTTAATTCCTGATTTCATCTTTCTTCTGATTTCCTCAGCAAGCTTCTGACTTCATGATTTCATCGTTCTGGTTTTGATTCCTCAGCAAATTTCAGACTTCGACACATTCGCCAACTCTGACTCCTCAGGCATCACCAGTTCACCACCACCTTGAAAGCCCCGGTAAACCTGCACATATCCTTTCCCTGCACTTTCCATGTCATTCTGGCATATATTCAAAGGATTTTTGCAATTCCCTAATATGTTCAATGTTGTAGACTTGCATTTTTATAAGTTCTTGCCTCCTGATATGTTCATTGATGTTTGCAATACATGATTTTGTATTTTAGATAATGTGTTAATTGCAATTACCACGTGTAATCATAGCTAACTTATAAAAATGCAAGCTGATATGTTAATTGCAATTACCACGTGAAATCATAGATACATGATTTTGTCTTTTTATAAGTTTTTGCAATTCCCTAATATGTTCAATGTTGTAGGCTTGCATTTTTATAAGTTCTTGCCTCCTGATATGTTCATTGATGTTTGCAATACATGATTTTGTCTTTTAGATAATGTGTTAATTGCAATTACCACGTGTAATCATAGCTAACTTTCGGATAGCAATCCACAAAATTCCGCCATTACTACATTGCAAATGAGATATTTTACTACCATTACAGTGTTTTCATAATGAGCCGTGCTGTATACTTTTCCTTGATCTGTGTGATGTTGCACCTAATCGATGATTTCCTCTGTATTTGTACTAACTTATATTTTGTCTTTTAGATAATGTGTTAATTGCAATTACCACGTGTAATCATAACTAACTTTCGGATATCAATCCACAAAATTCCGCCATTACTACATTGCAAATGAGATATTTTACTACCATTACAGTGGTTTCATAATGAGTCGTGCTGTATACTTTGGCTTGATCTGTATGATGTCGCACCTAAGCGATGATTTCCTCTGTATTTGTACTAACTTATATCGCATTGTCTTTCGTATATTCTTTGTATTTGTACTACAACAATTTGAAATTCCATGAGCTAACTTATATGCCATTACCTTTCTAATCTATCGTTCATCAAACATTTCAAGTGTTTGAAACACCAGGAGCCCACATTGCCTCTCGATACTTATAATGAGTCTGCACTGTTGAGCTAACTTATATGGCCCCCACATTGCCTCTTGATACTTAGCTTTTAAACTACGTGACAATAATTTATTATCATGAATAGGGTTTATCATGAATAGGGTCTATACTGCTCACGCAATTAGCGAGGGGGCCGGAAGTAGATGACGATGATAGATTGTTATTAATAAGAATACTTCAAGTATATTTAGGGATGATCTATATCATTTTAGTTTCCAACTTGCTTTCATCATGGGTTATACTTTACATTTAATCAAGTTTTAAAATCTAAATCAGTTTAGCTTTTGTGACTTTCAAATTTTTTTTAAATGCAGTACACCTAAATTAAGTAAAGTTGACAAAGCATGTCGACCACAAACCAAAACAACGAGGACAGTATTATCGGCAGTCGACTTCCTCAACAATATTCTCTTAACCCTCATGAACCCCCTACGGCACTTCGGACATCCGTAACAAGCTCCAACAACTTGCGCACCGTAACAAATCGTCGGCGAGGAAGACCACCCACGCATGCAACCACTCAACAAAGACGCGAGGCAACAAATACCCGAAGAAGGGAACTCTGTAGAAATCGACAGAGCAATGATGCATCTACGTCAGGTGAATCAAAAGATATCATACAACAACAATGCTCCACCAAATTAACATTTACTCACTTTCAAAATTTATTTTCAGCGCATAACAACAATTTTACTACTACAACAAACATACAAGCAGACAACAATGACTTACCTCGGCCAACACAACGACGTCGACTACAACAAATAGAAACTGTGCTCCCCCATTCAGGTAGAAAACACATGACTAACAATTTTACTTCTACATTTCTACAAAAAAAAATGAACATCTATGAACATCACATAAATCCTCCTCGCCGCTAGCAGAGATTTCAGAAGATGGCCACATAGTACCAAACTACAGGCAAGGAAGACCTCCTATGTATGCATCCACTCAGGAGAGACGCGAGGCAACTAATGCCCGAAGAAGGGAGCTTCGCCGAAATCAACAAAACAATGTTGTAACCACTCAACAAATGGAGAACAACGGAGAACCAATGCCAACTCAACAAAATCAAATTGATCACAGTGAAATCACGACCTCCCAACTAGGTACGACCTCCTTTCTAAAACATATTCCTGTTTTTTATGTTCTCTATTTTTACTGTCTTGGCCAAACCAACAATCTTGCCACTGACACAAACTGCATATGATAGAAACATTGTAACTGATGCAACCTTCATAGAGCCTTTGATAATATCTCGAAGAAGGGGCGACCTCCAATACATGCACCAACGATACACCGACGTGATGCAATGAATGCCCGAAGACGGGAACTCCGTCATAATCAACAAATGATTAATACAACCATAGAAGGTCATATACATTTTACCTGCTAAGAAACATCACCTATTTTTATTTCGACACTAATTAATGACTCATAGGCGCCCATGATTGCACAGGCGAGCCAACACAAGAGGGAGAAACAAACCCTTTACTCCGCGAGTATCTAGACCACGAGGAAGACCGCCACTATATAGATCAATTCAACACCGACGTGTTACTTCTAATGCCCGACGGACAGAACTTCGTCGATCTCAACAGAATAATGATATTCACCATAATCTTCAAATAATCACTACAAGTATAATGAATGATGAAAATGAAATGCCAGTTGCAGAAGATTCCTCTCCAAACCATGGTATATTACCTCTTCTACACATCCAAACCAACCAAATAGGTATGATATTCTACCTATTTTACTCTCACTGTAATCTCTCTACTAATATACAGGAAATGCAACGAATCATGGTTCCACTCACTACTTGAGTGCCAGAAACTGTTATCCAGCAATTAATGTTCCCGCGGACACTCTATGTTCACCGAGAATTTGCCGTCATTGTCGCGCTAAGCTATTTCACAGCGAAAATACTACGCTATGTTGCAAGGGAGGCTTGGTTGATATGACAAATATTCCAGTACCAATTGAGCTTCAAGAACTTTACACATCGCAAAGAACCGAAGCACGCAATTTCAGACAAAATATACGTGCATACAATCATGTCTTTTCTTTTACCTCAATGGGTGTGACATTCGATGAAAGTATGCCAGCATTCAATCAGGATATCTACACTTTCAGAGCTCACGGTGCATTGTTGGGTACATTGGATTAAATGTACCAGATTTGAAGAAGCCTCACCCTGCTCAATGATATACATCATGGTGTATTTGATGTGTTTTGAGTTTATTGGTGCAAGTTAAGTAATTGCAGGGATAGCAGAAAAGTTTCTAAGTCCATGTGTCGACACCTAGAAGAAAAGTGTCGACACTTAAGTAGGCTTGTGTCGACACCCAAAGAAGCTGTGTCGACACTTGGAGTAATTGTGTCGACACCAGGAATGCAGAGTCGACACCAGAAGGAAAGTGTCGACACATACAGGCAGTGTCGACACACAATGAAGAAATGTCTAAAGAATCAGTGTCGACACATAGAAGCAATGTCGACACCCAGAGGAACTTTGTCGACATCAAAAGTGTCGACACTAGGAGGCTGTGTCGACACTCAGCAAAACATCAACAAAGGTCAAGTACAAGTGTCGACACTAGGAGGCTGTGTCGACACTCAGCAAAAGTCTCAACACATGAAGAATGTGTCGACACAAAGGAGCTGTGTCGACACTCAGCAAACTTCAACAAAAGTTCAAGTGCAAGTGTCAACACTAGGAGCTATGTAGACACTCAGCAAAGTTTCAAGACATGAAGCATGTGTCGACACAAAGGAGATGTGTCGACACTCAATAAGGTTCAACACAAGAAGGCTTGTGTCAACACAAAGGAGTTCTGTCGACACTCATCAGAAATCAGATAAAGTATTGAAGAAGTAATTGTGTCGACACCTTCAATCAGTGTCGACACATTCAACAGAAGGCTTGTGTCGATACACAGAATCAGTGTCGACACATTCAGAAGAAGCTGTGTCGAGATACAGATACAATAACACAAGGAGTTGTGTCGACACCAACAAGGCTAGTGTCGACACTTAGTCTACTTGTGTCGACACTTAGTCTATCAGTATCGACACTTAAAGACTGACTGTCTCGACACTTTCAGACAGTTACAGAAAATTCAAGAAGTGACTGGATGACTTGACAGCTGCCATTCCAGCCGGTCTACTGCAACTGTCAGATCTATCAGAAAGTTGTTAGAAACTGGATCAGCCGGTCACCATGAAAAAAGCCTATATAAAGGCTTACTCCTTCAACAGAAGGATGGAATCGACAGATCGATTGAAGCTATCATTGAAGATCTAACAACACTAAAATAAGAAGAACTTCAAGTGAAGATCTAAGAAGTTGGAGAGAGAGAGCTCCTTCTAAGAAGACAGCTGTTGAACCAGGCTGTGAAGAAAGTTTCAGATTGAGATCTGATTCTTAAGTCAGCAGTGATTGAAGATCATCTGCGTAGAGTTTCAACCCTACTGTGTTCTAATTCAAGAAGCTTTGAAGAAAGCCAAGGGAGGTTGATCTCAGCAAAGTTCTTCCAAGAACTCATCAAGAAACCAGTCAACTCTTCTCTCTCATTCTGAGTTGTGGGTATATACTTTGTAATTTTAATTTCTTGTAGGATTCTAAGGGATATGAGTTGTAAGCCTGAAATTATAAAGGCTGAGTGGTAGAGCCTGTGTGCCTGAGTGTAGGAGATTCACTTCTCTGAGTGTAGGCCTTGTTGAGGGCTGAGTGTAGGCCTTGTTGAAGGCTGAGTGTAGGTCTTTGTGAAGACTGAGTGGTAGGGCTGTGTGCCTGAGTTGTAGGAGTGGGATCACTCTGAGTTGTAGGAACCTGTTTGGGGTTCTGAGCTGTAAGATCTGAGGATCTGAGGAGTAGTGGAGAAGTTTGGCCGAATCTAGTACACTACTAGCTAGGCGAAGGGGGAAAGTCGATGTACCCAGACCTTGGGGAACCACTATAAAAACAGTGTGTACTCTGTGTGTGACTGATTCTGTGTTTGCTGTTTAAAGTTCTGTGAATTCTGTGATTAATTCTGCCTAAAAGTTTTTAAAAGATTAAGGTCACCTATTCACCCCCCCTCTAGGTGATTATGTAACAATTTCTTTCAAGTGGTATCAGAGCCAGGTTACTCAAAAAGGACATAACAGTCTGAGTAAAGATCCTGTTGGCAGATTCAGTATAATCAAGAATCAAGAAAATGGGTTCAACTGAGAATCACAAAGAGCTAGGATCCATTAAGTTGCCAATCTATAGAAAGGAAATTTTTGGCATTTGGAAAGAAAGGGTTAGACTTTTTATGGAAGCCTCTGACCCTAGAATCTATATCACAGTCAAAGAAGGGCCATATGTGCCAATGAAAGTATCTGTTCTGGATGCAAATCAGAGAACTCCTAAGGACTATTCATAGATGACTAAAGATGAGATTATTTTGGCCACTATGGACAAAAGGGCCCAGAATATTATAGTAAGTGCAATAGATGATGCAACATTTTAGAATTTAATTCACTGTAAAACTTCTAAAGAAATGTGGGATACACTGATAGTCTATATGGAGGGATCAGAAGAGGTAAGACAAGACAGGAAGTCTTTATTGAATCAAGAGTATGAAAGTTTCAGACAAGGCAGGTCTGATAGCATAACTGAGTGCTACAAGAAATTCTATAGGATTGTCAATGAGTTGATGTCTTATGGAAGAGAATTCAGTAATTATGAATTGAATGATAAGTTCTTGAGATCCCTGACTAAGGACTGGGATACCAAGATTTGTGCCATAAGGGAAATGGCCAAATTAGCAGACATTCCTCCTCCAACATTGTTTGGAAAAGTGTTATCATATGAGATGCAGTTAATGGTAAGAAAGGAGGAAGAGAAGACTACCAGAGTTGAGCACAAAGAAAGAGCTGTGGCTTTCAAGACAGAAGCCAGTAGGAAATATAAAAGTAAGTCTCCATCTCCATCTCCAAAAGTTGCTGAGACTGAGACAGATGAGTCAGAAAGCAAGAATTCTGAAAGCAGTGAGAGTGATGAAGATTTTGCAGCTTTCACTAGACATTTTCAGAAGTTTCTTAAGAAGAAACAGTGGAGGTCTAAGCCATCCACTTCACAGAAGTCATCAAAGAATGAAAGAAGAAAGTCAAGGCAAAGTAAAACTACATCCTCAAAGATAGTTTGCTATTGTTGTAACAGACAGGGACATGTTGTTGCTGACTGTCCAGAGAAGAGGAAAAAGTCAACTGATAAGAAGAAGACTCAAATCAAGGGCAAAAAGGAAAGGTCCTTTGTTGCTAAGAAGGACAAAAGTCTATCTGATATGTCATCTTCAGAATCAAATTCAGAAGCTGAAGCTTATATTGGACTGTTTGCTGAAGAAGAGGAAGATGAGTTCATACAATTAATGAACTCAATATATGAGCATGAGGACAATCAGTGCCAGGGACTGATGGCCTTATCAGAAGGAGACAAAATCCAGGATCAGCCTGGACCAAGTCAGGTACAAAATTATTTTGTTAGTTCAATTTCTAGTACTGAGTCAGATTCAGATACATCAGCATCAAGTGATGTTAGTGGATCTGAATCTGAAGGAGATATTCATCAGTTGATTGATGAATATAAAGTAGTGTTGCAAGCTTTGAAGAAAAGCATTGAAGAAAAGCAAATCCTTGGCCAAGAGTCAGAGTAAGGAGAATGCCAGTCTTAAAGTTGCTGCAACAGATTTTGACAAGTTGCTTGATCAAAAATTAAATGAAATAGCCAGACTGAAGCACATTACTGTTATTCAGATGGGGACTATAACATTTAAAAATGATCAAATCAGAAATCTGGAGATTAGTCTTCAGAAAGAGAGAGATATAGTAGCAAGGAATTCTAAACCAAAGTCTGTTCTACCTTTGATAGATGAGTTCATTCCTCAAAAGAGTAAAAATGGATTGGGGTTTACTAAACCTGCCAGGACTGTACAGTCCAAGTCTAGGGCAAAGCCCCAGTGCTCAACAAGAAGCCTGCTGAAGATAAAACAGCCAGGGTTGTACCTAAACAAAGGTACAACAGATTTGAGTGCTGGTGCTGTGGCAAGATAGGCCACTTTGCCATAGATTGTTGGCATAATTCTAATGCCAAGATGGGTAGCAAACTACCTGCTAGAAAAGCTACATGTAGTTTTGTCAAGAGTCAGACTAACTTGCACCAAGGACCCAAGAATTATTTGGGTTCTAAGGTTAAGTAATCTGTTTTGCAGGTGAGTCCAAGTGGCCATGCCCCAATATGGTACTTGGACAGTGGATGTTCCAAGCACATGACTGGAACTAGGGGATTGTTGAAGGACTATACACCAATCAAGGATGGTCCTAAAGTCACCTTTGGTGGTTCTGAAAAAGGAATCATTAAAGGCTTTGGTAACATTTCTAGCAACCTTATTACAATTAATCAAGTGGCTTATGTTAAAGGTTTGGAACACAACCTCATTAGTATAAGTCAGCTGAGTGATTTAGGATATGACATCTCATTTGTCAAAGATGGTTGTCATATCAGGAGGTCAAATGATCAAAAGATCATTCTGACAGGGTATAGGAAGAGAAATGTCTATTGTCTAGACATTATGTGTGAGAATAATGTTTCTCCTGTGTGTCTTGTAGCTGATGAGAAAGTCTCTCATTGTGTCAAATGGCACAAGAGGTTAGCCCATCTTAACTATAAGACAATTGGTCAACTCTATAGTAAAGAGTTAGTGAGGAATGGTCCTCAGGTTAAGTGTATTAAGGATGGGATATGCTCAGCTTGTCAAAAGGGCAAGCAGACTAGATCCATCTTTAATAGCATTGAGAACAAAGATGCTGTGAGGTGCTTATACCTCTTGCATATGGATCTCTTTGGTCCTATGCCAGTTCACAGCCTAGGTAGGAAGGTCTACACATTTGTGGTTGTAGATGACTACTCAAGGTTTTCCTGGGTGTTCTTCCTTAGACAGAAATCTGAAACTCCAAGTATCTTATACAGCTTTGTTAAACAAATTCAGAATGAATTGGACAGTACAGTGGTCAAAATCAGAAGTGACCATGGTACTGAATTTTAGTCTGACAATATGACAAAACTGTGTGAAGAATTTGGAATTTTTCAGGAATTTTCTTCACCAAGAACACCTCAGCAAAATGGCATTGCTGAAAGGAAAAATAGAACCTTGATAGAGGCTGGTAGAACCCTATTAAGTGACACATCTCTCCCTGAATATTTCTGGGCTGAGGCTGTAAACACTACATGTCATGTAATTAATAGGGCTACTATCACCAAGAGCCACAATAAGACCCCCATATGAGATTGTGAAAGGCAGAAAACCAAATCTATCCTATTTCAGGATCTTTGGTTGTAAATGTTATATACTTAACAATGGTAAGTCTTACTTAACCAAGTTTGCTGCCAAATCCCAAGAGGGGATCTTTGTTGGGTACATCAACAACACTAAGGCTTATAGGGTCTACAACTTGACTACTCAAGTTGTAGAAGAGTCTGTTCATGTAGTTTTTGATGAAGCCAGACTCATTAACAATGAATTGTCTAGAAGTATTTGCAGCTCCACAGGTGTGACTGAGAAGATGGACAAGCTTACTGTTGAAGAAGGTTCTACTGCAAGTCAGCAAGTGGATGATAGTGGCTGTTGTCCAGGGGGAGTACTAGATACACCTGATGCAGAAGAAGACCAAGGGGTGCAGCAAGTTGAAGAGAATGAAGGTGTACAACCTGAAGACAGGCTGCCTCCAGCAAATAGACATCTAAAAGATCATCCAGCCAATCAAATTATTAGTGATCTCAGACAAGGGGTACAAACTAGGAGCAGGAATCTAAGTTCAAATTCTCTACTCCAGCTTTCTATCCCAAGTAGAGCCAATGAAATTTGAAGAAGCAATCCTAGACCCTCATTGGATTGAGGATATGCAAGAGTAACTAAACCAGTTCAAAAGATGCAATATCTGGGAGCTAGTTCCTAAACCCAAGGACCACAACATTATAGGAACTAAGTGGATCTTTAGGAACAAGATGGATGAACATGGAGTTATTGTGAAGAACAAATCTAGACTGGTTGCTAAGGGATATAGGAAGGAAGAAGGTATTGACTTTGATCAAACCTTTGCTCCAGTAGCCAGACTGGAGGCCATAAGGATGTTTCTTGCCTATGCAACCTATCAAGGGTTTAAAGTATACCAAATGGATGTTAAGTCAGCTTTTCTGAATGGAAATCTGAAGGAAGAAGTCTATGTAGAACAACCATCAGGTTTTGTTGATTCTATCAAACCTAATTATGTTTATAGACTTAGGAAGGCTTTGTATGGGTTAAAACAAGCCCCTAGGGCTTGGTATGAAACCCTGTCTAGTTTCCTCATTGAGAACAAATTCTCAAGGGGGAAAATAGACAAGACTCTATTCCTTAGAGAATCCAGAGGCAAGATTATCTTAGTCCAAATATATGTAGATGACATTATATTTGGGTCTACAGAAAGTGGTCTTTGCAGAAAGTTTGCAAAACTTATGCAAGGACAATTTGAAATGAGTAGTATGGGGGAACTTAAGTTCTTCTTGGGTCTCCAAGTTAGACAGACTGAGGATGGTTTATCCATATGCCAGTCTAAGTTCACCCTAGAGTTGATAAGGAAGTATGGTATGGAATCATCCAGTACCATGAAAACTCCTATGGGGTCAAGCATGTCTCTAAGCAAAGATGATGCAGGGAAACCTGTAGATGAGACTTTGTATAGAGGGATAGTTGGCTCCCTATTGTATTTGACTGGTAATAGACCAGATATCATGTATGCTACATGTGTCTGTGCTAGGTACCAAGCTTGCCCTAAAGAATCTCATTTGACAGTAGTCAAAAGAATTTTGAGATATCTAAAGGGCACACCTTATCTGGGCCTTCGGTACCCTAGGAATGGAGACTTTGTACTGACAGGTTATTCAGATGCAGATTTTGCAGGCTGCAAGGAAGATAGGAAGAGTACAACAGGCACCTGTCAGTTTCTAAGTGGAAGGCTTATATCATGGAGTAGCAAGAAACAAATAAGTGTGGCTATCTCCACAGCAGAATCAGAGTATGTTGCTGCAGGAAGTTGCTGTGCTCAACTTCTATGGATACAACATCAATTAGAAGATTATGGTATTCAAGTAAGTAGAACACATCTATTTTGTGATTCTACTAGTGCCATTTCTATTGCAAATAATCCGGTCTCCCATAGTAGGACTAAGCACATAGAAATAAAATACCATTTTCTAAGCGAACATGTGGAAAAAGGAGATATTTCCCTAGAGTATGTTAAGACAGATAATCAGTTAGCTGATATATATACTAAGCCCTTAGATGAAACCAAATTCAATAAATTTAAAATTGAATTAGGTATGATAAACTTAGAATAGTTTACAAAAAATTGGCTAAGTAAAATGGTGTCGACACACAGAGTTGTCTGTGTCGACACAGAAAAGTGGTGTCGACATTTCAGAGAAATGGTGTCGACACATCTAGACAGTCAGTGTCGATACTTAAGAGAATTAGTGTCGACACATGAAAAGTAGGTGTCGACACATCCAAGGTGGTGTCGACACTTAGGATTTACACAGAATTCGTCGAGTAAAGTCTCGACTAAGTGTCGAGCTAAGTGGTGTCGAAACATATACAAGTGTCGACACATATATTCTGTCGACTATACTTGTGTCGACACATAGTTGTCGAGACATTATGAGTAAGTGTCGACACTTTTCAACAGTGTCGACACAATTTAAGTATTTTGACGCGCCCTTTCATCTTCGATTCTAGAAAGGTATAAATAGGATTTCCCCATTGTTTGTCGACACGCACACTAGAGTTTCGAGACCAAACTTGTGTGTCGACATCTCTCTTCTCTAAATTCAAATTTCTTCAAACCTTAATGACGCCCAAGCTAGAATAGAATGTTAATGAGGGATATAAACTCGTGCGACACGCATTTGATGACACAGAACCCGAGATCAAAGGCGTGGTAACCCTAATTGCTGAAACTGGACTAGAATACCTTGTTTCAGAACCCATCAAGATCTGGAAGAAGGAGGTCCTAGAATTTCTGAGTGCAGCTTCCCTTGACGACTCTGGACTCAAGATTAAATCCAGAGTTCATGGAACCAAAGTCAAGGTCTCACCAAAAAGTCTGAGGAAGATACTTCAACTACCAAGAATGAAGGAGGAAGGAGATGTATCTGCTTCTAAGAATAGAGTGGCATTGAGATGGTGTGGACTGGATTCCAACCTGAAGATTGGATCTATTTTCAACAGAAAAGGAATGAACATTCAAGGAAAATTTCTGTCTGAAATAGTTGGGAAGGTCATCCTGAGCAAGGCTGGAGGACATGACACGGATTTCAGCTTATATGTTCAATCTGATGACAATGATTATCTTCAAACTAGATACTGATTGGTCTACAGTTGTGTTTGAGAAGATAAAAGAGAGTATGAAGAAGCCCAATTTGGGCAGAATTCTGAGTTTATACCTAGCTGGAAGTATTCCAGAGGTGATGAATCAAGCAGCTGGATCAAAGATTAACCACATGAGGAAGATGGATATAAGAATCTTCTCTAGGTGGAATAGAGTATTGACCAAGGAGCTGCCAACTCCAGAAAAGGACACATCTCAGAGGAAGAAGAAGAAGAAAGCCATAGTGGCTCCTGAATCATCAAGTAGCTCAGAAGAACATGTAGAATTTAGTTCTGATGAAGAGGTAAGGAATGCTGGAAAGTCTCCAGCAAGACAAGAAGAAGCTCAGAGGCAGGGGGAGCTACCCTCAGCTAGCCCAGTTCACCTGGATCCACCCCAGGGGGAGCCTCTACTTGTGGAAGAGCCAACTCCACTAGAGAGTGAACAAGCTACTCAAACCATATTAAAGGTAATAACTGACATTAATCAATTAGATTTCCTTATAGAGGATGAAGTTTTGTCTGATTCATTACATAATATTCATCAACAAACTCAGATACAACCTCAACCCCAAGATGTTGTCATGGAAGACACATCTGTTGCTGATAAAGTGGTTAATGAAATAAGAGATTCTCCAGCCCTTCCTCAACAGGAATTTACCTTAGAGGAGCTGTTCCCTGATCTTCTACAAATAGATTTTGAGAAAGAGAAAGCTGCTGCTGAGGGGGAGGAGATCCATGTTGAGGGGGAATATGTGGAGACTATAAAGGAAACTGCCAGGAAGAGACTGAGAAGCCAAAGGATGCTGAGGAACCACCAAGGACTGAAAAAGGATTCACAGCCTAGTCCTAAAGACAGAGTGGATATTGCTAGCATATCTGCTTTAGAGGATGAAGAGGCTGTTAAAGCCAAGAAGAGAAAGTTCCAAGTCTTCAAAAGAAGAAGCCAGACTTACAAAAAGGCTTTATAAATAATTGCACCACAGCCTGCACCATCTACTGACTATAGTTCATTGATGGTGGCTTTATAGATTAAGCTTGATGAGCAAAGACAAGCTCTGGAAAAATATGTGGATGAAGGGAATAAATCCCTACAATTTGATCTGGCCCAAGACATCAAGTCAATCAGATTTGAAGTGAATCTGAACAAGAAAGAAATGACTGACTGCTTCCATAAGGGAGGCAATGCAGTAGTCTATCTGGCCACACATCAAGAAAAAATAAAGACAAAACTTGATGAGCTAGAAGTGAAGCAAGGCTATGCCCTGGAGAACCAGATAAGAATGAATGATAATTTGACTTCTTCATATAATGCTATTATAGCTGAAATGAAGAATATAGCTACTGGTCAGACTACAGCAAGTGCCACTGCCAAAGAAGAATTTGACAAACAATTGCAGGAGAGCCTAACTGCTGTTAAGACTGCTACTGAAGACTCTCAAAAGGCAATTGCTGACAAGCTTCAAATATTGAAACCTTTCTATAAGGATGGAGTAAACTATCTAAATGCACAGATAAGGTTCCAGAAAGATGATCTGAGGGATCATATTGAGAGAGAAGTCATAAAGGGGGAGAGGGTATTAGTCAAGGCAGGCTCTGATCATGCAAAGTGGATTTCAAATTCCATCAGAGCCACCCTTGGATATCCACCCTTATGTGATGATGACAATGTTGCAGAGTCTGGAATTAATCCTGCATATCTTGGAGGGGAGCAAGCTGAAGTGGCTCAAGTAATATACCCTCCACCAGACTTTGACATGATCCATTAAGAGATACAGTCAATGTATAGTCCTCCTGAGGGAAATCAGAATGTCATCATAGAAAAAGTAGTTCAGCCTGTGCCAGAGGCAATACTGAAAGAACAAGAGGCTTTGGCAAAGGAACAAGAAGCTTAGTTGTCTAAGAAAAGATTCAGAGAGCAAGCTGAGTTAAGACCTGATTTTGAACAATGGAGTCCCACTTCCAAGAATATCATCTTGACTGCATGGAAGGATGTTAAAGATAATATTCTGGATAGAGGAAAATGGTACTCTGAACAAGAGTGGAGGAAACATGAGAACATGCAAGAGGCTATTGTTCAATATAGAAGAAAGGCTAAGATGGGAAAGCTACCTTCTACTGCACATGAGCCTAACAAGTACTTCCCAAAGCCTTATCATTATTTTGAAAGGCAGAAGATCAAGGCTGAAGTGCAGAAAAAGATAGATCTTAAAGGGAAGAAGCCTGCTGATGACAAAGATGCTCAAGTTCAAGCAAAGATTCAATCTAGAAAGGGCATAGTTATCAAGGAGCCTGAGCTGCCTTAGGATAGAAATTTTTCTTAAGTTTACTATGTGTAATCAGTTGCATTCAACTTTCTGTAAACTTTTGAATAATGAAAATGTTGAAGTTGTTAAAACAATGTGATATGTGTTAAATTTATTACATTACTGTTCTGAGATATTTGTGTATACATGTTTTGTTTATACATGTTTATGTACTTACCCTGTCCTTTAATATTGTTTTACATCATACTGTGAATTTGTTATGTATGATGTATATCATTACTAAGGGTTATGACTTCTCCAAATAGGAGGAGATTGTTGCGTACATTGGATTAAATGTACCAGATTTGAAGAAGCCTC
This sequence comes from Platanthera guangdongensis, assembly GCA_039583875.1. Taxonomy (NCBI): domain Eukaryota; kingdom Viridiplantae; phylum Streptophyta; class Magnoliopsida; order Asparagales; family Orchidaceae; genus Platanthera; species Platanthera guangdongensis. The sequence continues at coordinate 136,692,318 of CM077151.1, forward strand.
ACCCTGCTCAATGATATACATCATGGTGTATTTGATGTGTTTTGAGTTTATTGGTCCAGGTTAAGTAATTGCAGGGATAGCAGAAAAGTTTCTAAGTCCATGTGTCGACACATAGAAGAAAAGTGTCGACACTTAAGGAGGTTTGTGTCGACACCCAGAGAAGCTGTGTCGACACTTGGAGTAATTGTGTCGACATCAGGAATGCAGAGTCGACACCAGAAGGAAAGTGTCGACACATACAGGTAGTGTCGACACACAATGAAGAAATGTCTAAAGAATCAGTGTCGACACTTAGAAGCAGTGTCGACACCCAGAGGAACTTTGTCGACATCAAAAGTGTCGACACTAGGAGGCTGTGTCGACACTCAGCAAAACATAAACAAAGTTCAAGTACAAGTGTCGACACTAGGAGGCTGTGTCGACACTCAGCAAAAGTCTCAACACATGAAGAATGTGTCGACACAAAGGAGCTGTGTCGACACTCAACAAACTTCAACAAAAGTTCAAGTACAAGTGTCGATACTAGGAGCTGTGTCGACACTCAGCAAAGTTTCAAGACATGAAGCATGTGTCGACACAAAGGAGATGTATCGACACTCAATAAGGTTCAACACAAGAAGGCTTGTGTCAACACAAAGGAGTTGTGTCGACACTCAGCAAAAATCAGATAAAGTATTGAAGAAGTACTTGTGTCGACACCTTCAATCAGTGTCGACACATTCAACAGAAGGCTTGTGTCGGCACACAGAATCAGTGTCGACACATTCAGAAGAAGCTGTGTCGAGATACAGATAGAACAACAGAAGGAGTTGTGTCGACACCAACAAGGCTAGTGTCGACACTTAGTGTACTTGTGTCGACACTTAGTCTATCAGTGTCGACACTTAAAGACTGACTGTCTCGACACTTTCAGACAGTTATAGAAAATTCAAGAAGTGACTGGATGACTTGACAGCTGCCATTCTAGCCGGTCTACTGCAACTGTCAGAGCTGTCAGAAAGTTGTTAGAAACCGGATCAGCCGGTCACCATGAAGAAAGCCTATATAAAGGCTTACTTCTTCAATAGAAGGATGGAATCGACAGATCGATTGAAGCTATCATTGAAGATCTAACAACACTAAAAGAAGAAGACCTTCAAGTGAAGATCTAAGAAGTTGGAGAGAGAGAGCTCCTTCTAAGAAGACAACTGTTGAACCAGGCTGTGAAGAAAGTTTCAGATTGAGATCTGATTCTTAAGTCAGCAGTGATTGAAGATCATCTGCATAGAGTTTCAACCCTACTGTGTTCTAATTCAAGAAACTTTGAAGAAAGCCAAGGGAGGTTGATCTCAGCAAAGTTCTTCTAAGAACTCATCAAGAAACCAGTCAACTCTTCTCTCTCATTCTGAGTTGTGGGTAAATACTTTGTAATTTTAATTTCTTGTAGGATCCTAAGGGATCTGAGTTGTAAGCCTGAAATTATAAAGGCTGAGTGGTAGGGCCTGTGTGCCTGAGTGTAGGAGATTCACTCCTCTGAGTGTAGGCCTTGTTGAGGGCTGAGTGTAGGCCTTGTTGAAGGCTGAGTGTAGGTCTTTGTGAAGACTGTGTGGTAGGGCTGTGTGCCTGAGTTGTAGGAGTGGGATCACTCTGAGTTGTAGGAACCTGTTTGGGGTTCTGAGCTGTAAGATCTGAGGATCTGAGGAGTAGTGGAGAAGTTTGGCCGAATCTAGTACACTACTAGATAGGCGAAGGGGGAAGTGGATGTACCCAGACCTTGGGGAACCACTATAAAAACTGTGTGTACTCTGTGTGTAACTGATTCTGTGTTTGCTGTTTAAAGTTCTGTGAATTCTGTGTATAATTCTGCCTAAAAGTTTTTAAAAGATTAAGGTCACCTATTCACCCCTCCCCCCCTCTAGGTGATTAGGTAACAATTTCTTTCATGCAATATACCATAATATTGGCTCTCTGCTTCCTGAATACGGAACTAGACCGTGATTTTTGCAAATGTTCATTTATGATACCGACCACGAAATGGAGAACAGGTTGAATGAGAGTCCAAGTCTCCATCTAGGAACGATTCAACAAATCTCTAATTTACTAGATGCAGTAAATCCTTTCGTCCAAACTTTACGGCAACTAGCAAGACACCCAAACCTCCAACAGTGCAGACTACTAATAAAAGAAAAACCTTGAAGCGAGCGTCAGTACTCCATTCCGACAGCATCACAAGTTGCGGCTATATTAGTTGGCGCAGATGATTTCATGGAATCAAATGACAGAGACATAGTAGTTGAAACAACTTCAGGAGCACTGCTACCATTAAAAGAGTACTCTGGATTCTACGATCCTCTACAATATCCATTGCTACTTCCTCATGGTTCACACGGATGGTCTGGCGACGAAGGAATACATCGTGCAGACCGAACAAGTTGTTGCGACTATTACTCATATCAGTTGCAGGTTCTTTAAATTATGCACAGTTTGGTTCATACACAACATTATTACTGAATATATTCTAATTTATCGTACCTACATGTAGATCCATACGAACACATTCTCAGTACTTCACCATGCAGGCTGTTTACTACAACAGTACATTATTGATATGTATATAAAAAATGAAACGCAGAAATTACGATGGATTAGGTCACATCAGAGTGATATTCGAGCCGAGTTATATCAAGGATTACAAGACTGCTTACAAAGTGGTGAAAACGATACAGGTACATATACTCCCCACTACATCTCCTTGTATGTCTTACAGTGCGCTAGATTCTGGAATGTAGAATCATTTACTGCACTGGCAATAATAGTTTTAGCTCTCTTATCCAAGGAGGAGCTCATCGTTGTTCATTTCTTCATAAGACTTTGGGTTCTGGGTGTTGGCATCCAGAACTGAGATCTTCATAGGGATGAAAGGTCCCTCTTTGACTGTGATGTAGATCTTATGTCAGCAGCTTCCATGAATAGCCTAACCCTTTCCTTCCAGAGCGCAAACCCTTCCTTTCTGCAGATTGGTAACTCCATGGCTCACAATTCCTTATAGTTTACACCATACCCCATTCTTTTCTTTTATCTAACCTTGGGGGTATAATCAGATTGTTAAATCTTTTTTTGAGTAACCTCCCTCTGATACCACTTGAAAGTTATTTAACTCAAGGTTAGCTAATCACCTAGAGGGGGTGGGGGAGGGTGAGTAGGTTTTTGAATTTTTATCAGTTCTTTTGTTATTTTCAAATTAAACTATCTAGAGCATGTCCTTAGATCCTACAATAAGAAAGAAAACAGGCAACACATCAAACACAAAGATTTATAGTGGTTCCCCAATTGGGTACATCCACTTTCCCTCCAACTTATCCAACTGATTTGTTGGACTAGGCACAAACTCCACCAATATGCTCCTCAGATCTTACATCTCATGCCCTCAGCCTATAACACAGATTTTTCATAGAATACAAACTTAGAACCACAATGGTTCCTACCTCAGAGCTCTATAGAGCTCCTATAGCTTAGTGATCCACTGATCACCTACCTCAGCCTTATTTCTAAGGCCTACAACTCAGGCTCTTAAGCCCTACAACTTCAGGCACGCAACCCTACTCTCAGATTGCTGCAAAACTCCTACAACTCAGTACCCTTCCAGGTACCTATAGCGTAGCCTCCTCTAACGCCTACAACTTAGTGACACACTTGTCACAAATAGCCCAGTGACTCTCCAGTAAACTACCTCAAGCACAAGGCCCTACACTCAGGCTGGGAGGACAGCCCTACCTCATATCCACACTTGGATCCTACCTCAGAGAGCATCACTCTCCTACCTCAGGGAATTAAGCCTTACAGCTAAAATACACACTTGGATCGTACCTCAGTACCCCAACAGGGCACCTACCTCAGTGACTAATTAGTCACCTACCTGAGGCACAAAGTGCCCTACACTCAGATTCAGATAAACTGAATCTTACCAGAAAAGAATACAGAATAATTAAGAAAATAAATAACTGTCTCAGAGATAAATCTTTGAGTCTACCTTGTTGGACTGAGCAGATATCAGTCCAGCAAACTTGTTGTAGAAGGAATTAGACCTCTTCTATAACTAACACTTTTTTGCTGCATAGATGAGCAGCTACCAGCTTGCTGAATGGATGAATCAGCTTATCTGTTCTGGAAAGAACTATCTTGCTAAGCTTGAAGAGCTTTAGCTAACTTCCTTTGCCTTTACGGCTATCTCTGCTGGACTTTAGCTTTCAAGCTTGGTTTAGAAGAAGATTCCAGCCGCCTCTAATTTCCTTTTTCCGTTCGATCTCTTTTGTTTGTTTTTGTTGCCCTAATCCCTTTTCTTTTTCCTTTTTATATGCGTTGATTTGAATCAACAACACACTTGTATATGGGCCCAGCCAAGGTTTCGTGAGCCCCACCTTCTTCAGAAAAGGACAATGTAGCTTTCGGCTCCACTGCAGCTTTCCCGCAACGGCTACATGTAAGTTGACTTTGATGATATCAGCAATGGTCATCACCATCTAGACTTACAAAATATTCCAGAAATTCTTGAAGCGTTGAGTGATGTTAAGTCACTCAACGCCTTCTGTCTTAGCTCTCAGTGCTTCTGGACTTATGAATTTTCTCTTGATTTATCTCAGCGGTTCTATCTCAGCGGTCTCAGCGGGTTCTTCTTAATAGCTGTGACAAGCCTTTGTCTCAATGCTTTCTTCTTCTCAGCTGAGATAAGTTTCTGTCTTAGCGTTATCTTCACAGCGGTCTCCGTGGTTTTTTCTTCGCAGCTGAGACTATCTTCTATCTTAGCAGTTTTCCTCTTAACTGTCTCAGCGCTTCCTTCTTCATTAGAAGCATTGATTGAACCTGCTTCACTCAACGCTTTTAGACTTAGAGAAATCCAACTAGTTTTGTCTCAGCGCTTACTTCTTCATTAGAAGCATTGAGTGAACCTGCTTCACTCAATGCTTCTAAACTTAGATAAATTCAGCTTGTTTTGTCTCAGTTGTCTCAGCGCTATCAATGCCTTCTTCTCAGCTATCTCAGTTGTCTCAGCGGTCTCAACGCATTCCTCTCAGCTATCTCAGTGGTCTTAGTGCTTTTTGCCTTAGTCAGTTTTTCTGGATTTAGCTGCGTTCGACGATCTATGAGCTTAGCTCGACGAACTCTGATCTTCTTAGCGGTCTCAGCTTTTTTTTGCCTTAGTTTATTTTTCTGGCTTTAGCGTGACAAGTGTTGAGCTGAGCTCGATAATCGGTAAGCTGAGCTCGATGAATTGCAAACTGAGCTCGACGAACTTCAAGCTGAGCTCGACGACCTTTGAGTTTACCACCAAACTCATTCTTCTTCACCCATGCAATCATGGACTACCTGCATGCATAAACTAAGGCTCACATCAAATATATTATGTTTGTATGTTATTGACCCGTTTGACTTCTTTCAAATCTGGGATATTGGGATCAATAGACCTAATAATTTTCTTCTCTCTCCTCCTTGGAGTGCACGTCCGACCACCGTTCTCACTCTAAAAGCTCTCAATAGCATCATCTTCGGCAGTCATCATCTTCTCCAACCTCAATGCTCCGTTTTAAGCTCTTAGGTGCTGCATACGTGGATTTCTCCGGTCAGGTCTAACCCGACAGCTATTCACGAAGAGGACAGACTTTTAGAAGGAAGTGACAGCCCTTCTCAACCCCGGACATCATCTGTAGTCTGAGCACGGACAAGGCCCGACAACCCTTGACTCCGGCCGTGAATCTCGGAAAGTCTTCGTGTGTTTGGTTGTATCTCTCCCCATTCTCTTGTAGTAACTTTGCTCTTGATTGCTTGGTTGTTGGATTGATGAGAAAGAACTTGATTTAATTAATGATTTTAGCATGTTTATGTGTTGACATATTTTAGTTGTTGATTGTGTTGGTGCGCTTCTCTCCTTTGTGTTCTTGACATTATAACGTTGTCCTAACATTTTCTAGGAACGTGCGTGGCGAAGAGGTGACTGCGACCCATAATTGTTTGTCCATCCTCCTTCTTACTCACTTGAGTAATCCATCCAAGCGATGCGGTGAAGGCGACCCGCATTAGTTTTATTAGTGTTAAAATTAGGAAACTAAAAAACAAAACCCCTTGTTACGTTGGCACTTGCAATTCCTCTTTCAATAGTGAAGCCACACTCCCTATTTACACTCCTCGAGAGATCGATATTCGGGGATTCAACTCCTCATATTTATTACTTAACTATGATCGGTACACTTGCCGAAAGTGCCATCACTAACTTGCTCTGTGATTTTCAATCATGATGTCATGCCTAGATTTAGGATGATAAACTATCACCCTACTGACTCATGTGCCTAAACCATGAATGCATGAATTTCTTATTCTTTTTGACTCAAAACCATGTGTGTACATGTGTCATCATGTAATCTTTAACTTGACACATGTGTAGATGCAATATTATGCCATGCATGTTGTGTTATGCATTCTAAATAGGCCTTAATGCATGTTTTGAACGGCGTACACATGAAATGTTATGCATATCGTACTATATAAGATCGCATGTAATTAAAAAAAGAAAACGTGCTAACGGGAACCCATGCGATGATGGTTATACATCCCATACTACATAACCGTCACATGTTGCCACCAATGGTGGATCCATATACAAACACATATTATGCATCCCATACTACATAATATGCCTCGTATACGTCTTATCATGCTATAAGTGTAGTGTTCTTGTTTCAGCCAAGACGTACTAATGACACATCATTGTGTGTATGAAATAACACTAGAAAACTAACACTAACAACAGAAGGTTGCTCGGCCAATTGTCAAACAACCTCCGTCTGATACCAACTGTCACAACCCTCATTTTCTCCAAAAAAAGGGTATATCAGAGTAAGGATAAAACAAGCGTCGTGATGCCACGTCGGCGAGGGATAACTGCAGACGTTCAGGAGAGACCACAACTAAACACTTTCTGAAAGACTTATGAGTTATTTAAGGAAATCCAGTTTTAAGTTAAGCAGTTAGTTGTATCCCTCGGCTTAGTGGTTCACTAGTCCATGACTAAAACTATAGTTATACGCTGCGGAAAATACATTTTTTAAATTGATTTTAACATACTATATAAGTATAAACGTCCCCAATGGACAACTCATGCTATGTAATACTCTTGATTTATAATAAGTATAAAAATGTCTTTACGCTAACTAGAAAGTATCAATTTAGTTTTGAAAGAGATGACAAGTATGAAGTACTAATTGTAGAGTTTTGTAAGTTAAAATACCTAACATGCAACCTAGCATAATGCCTTCCCAGAGAGCAAGTATAAACAGCCACAGAAAACAGGCAACAATGCGGCTTAGCAAAGTACTCAGCATTTTAAAAGAAAACCACCAGTGGGCGCTAACAACATGACACAAACCCACTGGAGAGTATGTATGTCTATACTAAAGTAAACAACCAAAGAAAATACCTCACAAGGGTGAGGAAAACTCCTGTAACAAGCACTCCACTAGCAAGCTCCCGAACTTAGCTGCTTAACCGGCTACTGCACTGAACCTAAGGCATTCAAAGGAAGAACACCTCCGCAAGGAAAAAAATACAAGTGGCAAAGGAAAGTAATCAGGTAAAAGTGCAAAGTAAGAGATGGGTTTACAAAACCCGAGTACAAAATGCTGAAGACCAAAGTGGGATAACCAAATAAATGTAAGTACAGTAAAATCAGTAGTAAATGAGTCAATCGAGTAATTGCGCCAAGTGCGGAACGAGGCCATGCTTCAACAATATCTGCAAGAATTAGCATAAAAAGCATAAACTGATCTAAGACGCAAACAGAGCATAAAATATCTCAAATAAAACATGGATCAATAACACTTGGCAAAATCAACCAGGCAGAGTCGGTGACCAATTGTCCCAAACCAGGCTCCCAAGCCCAAATGTCACAAAAACACAGAGGCCCTGCGGTGGTGGCCACTTGTCCAAACCCAAACCAGCAGTCCTCAGAAAAAATAAAGACCAAACGTCCACCAAGTGCAACGATCCACAAACGACGTCCAATTGGTGGTCCTTTATCCAATGCCAACCTTCATAGCCGAAGAAACATCAGAACCTACCCAAATCCCAAGTTCAAACCATAATATAAACTAAAACCAGGCCTAAAATCATCCTAAGGACTAAACCCACAAAATCAGACAAAAACGGCAAAAGATATCTAAGTCCCAGGAAAATTCGGCGAATTTCCCCTTATACTCGACGAAACTACCTTGCGACAACCGGTGATAATCGTCGAACTTCGGACGACACTCGACGAATGGCCAAACATATTTGTTGAACTCTGCTCGACGCTCGACGAACGGACAGCAATTTTCGTCGAACTCCATTCGACGCTCAGTGATATTCGTCGAACTCCATTCGATGAATGGGTAACGATATTCATCGAACTCTGCTCGATGCTCAATGATATTCATCGAACTCCATTCGACGAATGGGTAACAATATTCCTCGAACTCTGCTCGACGTTCGATGAATGAACAACGATATTCGTCGAACTCCGTTCGATGAATGGAACGACGCTCGATAAATGGACCGCGATATTCGTCGAACTCCTTATGCTAATCTATGATACTCGCCGAAAATAACTTAACCTAAATTCAGCGATACACGCCGAATCAGTACCTGATAATCGCCGAATTTTACTTGTCTCAGATTTTTCTTAAACTTTATAGTTTGGCCGAAAATCAAAATGTAAACTAGAGGAATGTTTTCATGCTTCCTATACTACAACTAAACTCAAAGGAAGGATGAAAAAGATCAAGTAAAAACGAACAATCCAGGACGGGGGGGGGGGGGGGGGGGGGGGGGGGGGGGGGGAGGAAGATCCACTTGCCTCAAATCTTTGGAGAAACGCCGCCCGCTAGCGCTGCTTCAAGGATCGGCCGTAGAAAGCCCTAAGAAATGTTTCCTGAAACTTGTGGAGAAGAAGGGAGGTCAAAATCTCAAACCCTAACTCACAAAAAGATCGGGGAATGTGAAGATGTTAACACGATCGCGAAGCCCTCGCCGAAAGCTTTCCAAATCTCTACTTAAACATAAAAACCGACCGCTAAATCCCCTGTAATCACCGGCCGAAAGCTCTACCCACCACACAACTCCTTTCGCGAAATGAAAACTGTCGTCAGGTTAGGGAAGGAAGTGTACAGTAGGTCTTCGTTTTTACGTATATATATTATAATAATATAATTAATTTATATTATATTACCATAAATATTAATAATTTCCAAAACACATCCGATATTCATAAAAACTCAGAATTCTATGAAATTCTCACAGTAGCTAAATACCGATGCTACGAAGCCAATGGCGAAGTCGAAACTCAAATTCGACAAACAATACCCGGGCAAACACCTCTTAAGCCAAAACACAAACATTCCCAAAAAGACTCCACCAAGTCACCAAAACAGACCCAGCTCGTAAGGGAATCATGCAAACAGACTAAACCCAGCCACACAGAAGACTAAAAGAGAAAAATCATGCTCTAACCACATCACAAGCCAGACATGCGTTAGCGTAACACCCTGATGTCAAAATTACGCCATTACAGGAATAAAAATAAATACCGAAAAATCAGGGGCGTTACAGAGGAGGTCATAAATAGGCGTAGGAAAAGTGTGTGCCACAGGATTGTAAAAATAATTATGGCGTGATAAGACTAAATCTAGGGGCACAATCTCCATGGTGTCAGAAACAGGCGAACAAAACCGTAGATAGACACACAGAAAAATGAATTGTCAAAAGTGACGCATAGTCAGATCTACGAGGTGAGGTAAAAAGACCAAATACTAGTGCGCTCAACTTATTAATATCTAATCTCTGAGACAACGCCAATGTAGGAATTAATAGATTGGGCGTGGCATAAAATCTCAGACTAGGACTACCGGATCTACATCCTAAAAAGTCATCTAATGTAGGCAAATAATCATGAGGAATGGTTGGTAAAATCAATCCCATGACAAAATCCAAATCAGTGTAATTTTCTTCAATTGGATGTCAGTTCGGGCGGTTTGCCGATCTAGCTGAAGCGGTTTATCTAGTCGGGCTTAATGCGGTTTGGTATAGCGGTTGTTGGGTTGGTTTTCTAGTAGACTAGTTTGAGACTAATGTTGTTCCTTGGTTTATTAGCCAAAGCGGTCTGGTGAAACCGCATCAACTTGTATGAAGCCGCATCAGTGATCTGTTGGAGGTTGCAGCTATGGTTTAAGTGTTAGCCGCAGTGGTCTTGTGAAGACACAATGGTCTGATTTTAGCAGCTACTATGCTTGATGGTTTGCAACAACTGCGGTCAGGTAGCAGCCCGCTGTTTGTGGTCAGCAGGAATACATAAGCTTTGGTTTGGTGGTTAGCTGCACTGCGGTTTGATGGCAACCCACAGGTGCAGCCTGGAAACTAGTCTGGAGGTCTCATCTAGTGGTCACAGGATGTATGATTATATTTTTTGTAGTGTGTGTTTTGTGTATGTAAAACTGCACAAATCGCCCGACTTGTATTTAGTCCCACATCATGTATTGTATTTTCTCACCTCTCCCGTTTTCTATAAATAAGGGGGCATACATATGTATTACTTATCTTTTTGTAACAATAAAATTTGCAGTTTATTTATCTCTTTGTCCATTTTTCACATGGTATCAGAGCGAACTGATCCTTTGCTTCAAAGAGATCGCGGTTTGTTTCCTTAACCGCACGACCTCTTCTTCCGGCTTGGTCCAGTTTCTTCCGCCTTGTCCGGTTTCTTTCCCTTCCCTTCTATCCCTTACTTCTCATTATGCTTGCGCCTTGATTCCCTCGGGGCTTTTCTGTTCGCCCGACTTTCTCTGCTCACCGGCATCTTTGCGACTTGTTTGCATGTTTTCTCTTCTCTGTTGTGCATTTTGACTTTTGGTCGCTACCTCTTTCTAGCCGCTGGTGTGTTGACACCATGACAATGCAGTCTCCTCTTCCATATTTTCTCTCTCTGCATTTGGTCGTGCCCTCTTTCTAGCCACTATTGTGTTGACACCGTGACCGTGCAATTTCTTCTTTTTCTGTGACCTTTCTCGTGGTCAGTTTCTCTGTGCCTTCTTTGATGCATTGTCTTTGTGCGGCTTGTTTCTAACAGTGTGGATAGTGTATTGTTCTTGTCTATTTCTTTTTGAGGATGGCTTACCTTTTCTCTTCTACCCCTTCTGCTCTTGTGGCCTCCTCTGATAAGTGGCTTATTGACTGGTGCCACTTGTCACATGATCGATAACTCTCATTTGTTCTCCTATTTGCATGAACAGACCAGGATGTCTCCTGTTATTATTGCTGATGTGACTTCTACTCCCATACATGGTGTTGGCACTGTGCTTGTCTCTCCATCTTTGTTATTAGCGAACACTCTCTTTGTCCCTACTTTCCCATGCAATTTACTCTCTGTTCATGCCCTTTGTACTACGTTAAATTGCACGGTTACTTTTACTGGCACCACATGTTCTTTCTCTGATTCTATCTCGAAGGCTGCAATTGTTACTGGTACTGCAAGTGATGGCCTTTTTTATCTTGACCAAAACGTTGCTTTTTCGGCTTCTTCCTCTATTCAGTTGTGGCATCGTCGTCTTGGTCATCCTCCTTCTCACCTCATTCATCAACTTTTTCCGGAACTTCCTTCTGATGATTTACCTTTGAACTGTGAAGCTTGTGAGTTGGGTAATCATCATCGCTCTTCTTTCTCAGCTCGAATGGGCCGATGCTCTTCGCGACCTTTTGAACTCGTTCACTATGACATCTGAGGTCCTTCTCCTGTTACGACTGTTGGTCGCTGAAGCTTGTACTTTGTCACATTCATTGATGATTTATCCAGATGCACTTGGCATTATCTTTTGAAGGATCATTCGGAATAGTTCTCCGTATTCACTGCGATTTATAATGAGATCTTCACATAGTTTCGTGTGCCCATTCAGATTATTCGGACTGATAATACCAAAGAATATGTCATTCATTCATTCTCTGACTTCTGTGTGAGCAAGGGTTTGGTTCATCAAACCAGTTGTACATATATGTCTCAACAGAATGGCATTGCTGAGCGCAATAATTGTCATCTTCTGGATGTTGCTCGAAGTATTTCTTTGCAAATGATTGTCCCTCTGTCTTATAGGGGACATGCTGTCCTTCTTGCTTGCTATCTCATTAACCATATTCCCTCATATGTTTTTCAGGGCAGGACTCCGTTTTCAATCTTATATCCAGAGGCCGAACTATTTCCTTTGCCACTTAAAACTTTTGGTTCTACTGCATTTGTTCATGTTCCTTCTCCTGTACGTGACACACTTTCTCCACGTTCGGTAAAATGAATATTCCTTGGCTATTGTCCTACTAAAAATGAGTATCGTTGTATTGATCCTCTCCTGGGCAAATGATACGTTTCAGCACATGTTACCTTCTTTGAAGACAATCCGTATTTTTCCACTGCTTCTGATCTCGTACTTACTGATACTTCTTATTCCCTGCCTATTCTCTCGGCACCTCCGCTAGAGCCAGTGCTTTTCCCCTCTCCTCCTATTGCTGCCTCTATTTCTCGGAGCCTGCTGTGTTTCCCTTGGAGCCCTCTATGCCTATTCCAGAACCTCTTATTTCTTCTGTCAGTACATTGACTCCTCAAAAGAATAGTGATCTCGATCTTCCAATTGCCCTGCGAAAGGTCGTTCGCCAGTGTACTCAACATCTGATTGATGCTGTTGTTTGATATAATTGGCTTTCCCCAATTGCCAAGTGTTTTGCTCTTGCTATTTCTTCTACTGCCATTCCGAAAACATATCAAGAGGCTCTTGCTATTTCTCAGTGGAAAGCCGCTATGGATGAAGAAATGAAAACGTTAACTGAGAGAGGGACTTGGACTCTTGTCCCCCCACCTCTGGGAGTTAATATGGTTGGATGTCGGTTGGTCTTTATGGTTAAGTATCTTCTATATGGCTCTGTTGAACGGTATAAGACACTACTTATTGCAAAAGGGTTTACTCTAACATATGGCGTGGATTTGTTTGCTACATTTTCTCTTGTTGCTCTCATCATCACTATCAGTGTTCTCTTCTCTGTGGCTGTTAATAGAGACTAGGAAATGTCTTAGTAGGATATGAAGAATGCCTTTCTTTATGGGGATTTTCCAGAGGTGGTCTACAAGGAGCAACCTCCTGGGTATGTTTCTCAGGGGGAGTCTCAAGTGTGCAAACTTCAGAATGCAATTTATGGTTTGAAGCTGAGTCCATGAGCTTGGTTTGAAAAGTTTAGTGCAATTGTTTCTCTTATTGGGTTCAGTCGAAGCTCTACTGATCATTCTCTATTTATACGCAAGACTACTAAAGGCCTTATTGTTCTTGCTGTCTATGTTGATGATATTATTTTGACTTGTGATGATAAGAAGGGCGTTGATCTAGCCAAATGACATCTTCGACAACACTTTATTACTAAGGATATGAGACCGCCAAAGTACTTCCTAGGAATTGAGATTTCACGAAAGAGGATCTCAGTGGTTCTTTCACAGTAAAAGTATGTGCTAGATCTCCTAAAGGAGATAGGTCTTATGGGCACGAAACCTGCTCGTTGCCAGATTGCTGTTGGTGATGAGAAAGGCTGGAATGATAATTCTCCTATTATCCCAGATTTCACTGTATACAGGCTGCGTGTGGGCAAACTTATATATCTGACTTTTACTAGACCAGATATCTGCTATGCAGTTGGGAAGGTCAGTCATTTTATGCAATATCCCAGAGAGTGTCATCTTCATTTTGCCATGAAGATTCTGGAGTATGTGAAAGGGTCTCCAGGAAAGGGCTTGTTATTCAAGAAGAATGATGATTTGAAGATTGAAGCATATTCTGATGCCAACTATACTGATAACAAGGAAGATAGAAAGTCTACATCAGATTTTCACACTTTTGTAGGAGGAAACCTTGTTAGCTTTAAAAGTAAGAAACAAGAAGTAGTTTAAAGGTCGAGTGCCGAAGCAAAGTATAAGAGCAGGGCTTCTACTACCTGCGAGTTAAAGTGGCTATGTGTGCTTATGCTTGACTTGGGAGAAGTTTATTACTATCCTCTTACTATGTTCTGTGATAACAAAGATGCCATTTATATTTCAAAAAATCTTTTCTTTCATGAGAGAATGAAGCATATTGAGGTTGATTGTCATTTCATTAGAGAGGAGATTTTGAAGAATCAGGTTTGCACTCCATTTGTTACCTTAGAGAGAGAACTAGCTGATTTCTTCACCAAGCTGTTTACTCCTTCTAAGGAGGCCTGTAGCAAGGTGGGCATGGTTGACATTTGCAGATCGGGAGATTGCTAACATCACTTGGGAGGAGTTCAGTGATGCACTGTTGGAAAACTTCGTCCTGCTGTCAGCAAGAGACGAGCTGGAAGACAGGTTCCTGCAGCTGAGGCAGGGCAACAGGATGGTGCTGGAGTACAACTGGGAGTTCACTCACTTAGCCCGGTTTTGCGGGCTCCTATCAATTGGATGATGCAGGGTATACCAAGAGGATCTATAAGGGCCTTCGTAAGGATCTGAGACAGGCTCTTCTGTTTGTATCCGACGGGCCTATACCTCGGATTCTGGAGATGGCAAGGAGGATGGAGACTGATTGGCACACGACTCGAGGCTGGAAGATGCCAGCTAAGGATGAGGGTTGGGGAGGCAGGAATGATCAGCGGAGGGGCCGCTCTACTGATGAGAGAAGGGCAGAGGACCAACCCCGCTAAGAGGTGAGACAGAAGGCGAGTGAGCCGGTGGTATTAGCCACTCAACATCTTCAGATGCAGGAGATACAGAGGCCCGGAGGTTTGGCACTTCCCCCGCCCGAGTGCTATAATTGTCATCAGGTAGGGCACATCCGGAGGAACTGCCCTATAAGAGGGACACCTCTTCCGGAACCATAGGCTGCCCTGCCCGCTCTGCAGTTTGTTGTTCGGGGCCATGGAAGAGGACGTGGTTTCCAGGGAAGAGATCAGAGGCAAGAGAGGGAGTAGGTGTATGCTTTGTAATTCGCTCCACCTCGGGACCGGGGTAGGATGATTGCAGGTATGTTAGTAATTTTATGTTGTTATTTATTTTTGGAATTTTTGAAACAACAAACGACAATAGCATACTAGAAAAGGATACCATAGGCCCAGTTACCTAACTACATCTAAATAAACAGGAATAGTTATGGTTTGCGGCAAACCTGCCCATACCTTGTTGGATACGGGGGCGTCACACAACTTCGTCTATGAGGAGTTCATAAAGGGACTGGAGGGAGTCATACATTATTCGGCAGTCGCCAAGAGGGTGCGTCTCCCAAACGGGATGGAGGTCTTAGCTACTGTTAAGTGCCTCCTGAAGGTGACTATTGATGGTCCGACACTCGAGGCCCCGATAATGGTCTTGAGGATGCTGGACTTCGACCTTGTCCTGGGCATGACATGGCTTACTTGGAACCATGCCCAGATAGATTGCCTGGCAAGGAAGGTTGTACTGAGGTATGACGGCACCTTCTCAACCTTCGAAGGTATTACTCTCATCTCCCGTAAGCTGTTATCTTCTACTCAGGCCGTCAAGGCCCACATATAGGGAGATGAGGTCTATCAGGTGTTCTTTGAGATGGTTGAGGTGAAGGCAATGGTCGCCGATATATCAGTGGTGCGGGACTTTGCGGATGTGTTTCCAGGGAAGCAACCAAGATTTTTGCCACATCGAGAGAAGGATTTTCAGATCCAGTTGGTGCCCGGAGCTAAGCCGATGTCTAGGGATCCCTATCAAATGGCTCCAAAGGAGCTGGTGGAGTTTAGGAGTCAGCTGAAGGAGCTGGCGGAGACTAGATCCGTTTGACCATGCTCCTCGCCTTGGGGAGCTCCGGTCTTGTTTGTGAAGAAGAAGTATGGGACCCTCAGGTTGTTCATTGACTATCATGCACTAAACCGATTGATAGTTCGGAACACATATCCACTGGCAAGGATCGATGAGTTTTTTGATCAGCTAGAGTGAGCACATTGGTTATCTAAGCTGGATCTGAGGTCAGGATACTATCAGCTATAGATTCAGGAAGAAGACATCCCGAAGACGGCATTTAACAACAGATATGGCTTGTATGAGTTTATCTTGATGCCCGATAGGCTCACGAATGCGCCATCAGCCTTCATGAGCTTGATGAAATGGGTGTTCGTGCCTTACCTCGACAGGTTTGTCATTGTATTTGTAGGTGACATCCTCATTTATTCAAAGATGAAGGAAGAACATGCACAACATCTAGCCTTGACTCTAGAGAAGCTTAGGGAGCATTAGTTGTGTGCCAAGTTCAACAAGTGCTAGTTTTGGCTGACGGAGGTATCCTTTTAGGCCACATTGTCAGTGGAGCAAGACTGGCAGTGGATCTGATGAAGATTAAGGCAGTGCGAGACTTGCCTCGGTTGAAGAAGGCCACGGATGTCCAAAGTGTTTTGGGATTGGCCGGGTATTATCGGAAGTTTGTACAAGGATTCTCTCAGATAGCCCTTCCACTCACTTCTTTGAAGAGGGACACACCGTTCGTTTGGACGCCACAGTGTGAGGCGTCCTTCTAGGAGTTGAAGGGTCAGCTTACATCGGCCCCTATCCTCGCACTTTCGTCTGTGAAGTTAGGCTTCCAGGTGTATACAGATGCGTCGTTTCATGGGATGGGTGCTATACTGATGCAGCATGGACATGTGATAGTATACGTCCCCCGCCAGCTGAAGAAGCATGAGGAGAACCACCCTGTGCATGACTTGGAGATGGGAGCAGTGGTGTTCGCCCTGAAGATTTGGCAGCATTATCTTTATGGTGTGCACTGTGACATATTTTCGGATCAGATGAATCTGAAATATGTTGATACGCAGGAGTTGAACATCTTCTAGAGACAATGGGTGGAGTTTATATCTGATTATGAGTATACGACACACTATCACCCGAGAAAGGAGAATGTGGTGGCGGAAGCACTGAGCCAGAAGACTACCTCTTCTGGAGCCGAGCCCCAGTTGATGACTACGGAGCTGTTATGGATGATGGAGGATATGCAGATTACTTGGGTGTCCTCGGACAACTGAGAGCTTTATTAGGAGTATCTGGCTACGATGAGCACTACCGATGATATTCGAGATCGCATCAGGGATGAGCAGAGGAGGGATGATAGGCTATACCCAGTATTCAGGACCATGAAGGCGGGCACGGCCGGGGAGTATACAGAGAAGGATGGGTTGTTATGCTTTAGAGGACAGGTGTACGTACCGACTGGGGGAAGAATTCGGGAGGACATTATGACCGAGGCTCACTACAGCAGGTACTCGGTGCACTCGAGGATCACTAAGATGATGGCCGACCTGAAATGTACGATGTATTGGCCGGGCATGAAGAGGAATATCACATATTTCATGACCCATTGTGAGGCTTGTAGGTTAGTGAAGGCAGAGTGTAAGAGTCTGGTTGGTTTGTTGCAGCCACTATCGGTGCTAGAGTGGAAGTTCGACGATATCGCCATGGATTTCATACATGGTCTTCCTCGGTCACATGCAAGGAAAGACTCGATATGGGTGATCATCGATCGATTGACGAAGGTGGCCAGATTTCAACCGATCAGGAAGGACGCTCCAATGGGTGACTTGGTGCGGAGGTTTATGGAGCAGTTCGTCCAATACCATGGATTGCCGAGGATGATAGTGTCCAATCATGATGGAAGAATCACGTCTAAGGAGCGGAGGACGGTCCAGGATTTTTTGGGGACCCAGTTGATATTTAGTACAGCCTTACACCCTCAGACGGATGGGCAGACAGAGCGCACCAATCAGATACTGGAGGATTTATTGCGACTTTGCATATTGGACCGCAGAGAGCCATAGGAGAGGCAGCTACCGTTGATCAAATTCTTGTACAACAACAACCACCAGTCCAGCATCGACATGGCCCCTTATGAGGCTTTATACGGGCCGAGATGCAGGACTCCTTTGTCCTGGATCCAAGATGAGGATCCGTAGGCACTTGGCTCAGAGCTCGTCAAGGATACAGATGCTCAGATGCGGTTGATTAAAGACAGGATGTTGGAGGCCCAGAGCAGACATGCCCAGTATTACGATGCCCGACATCATCAATTAGAGTTTCAGGTAGGAGACCGGGTGTTTCTGAAGATACGACCGATGCATGGAGTCTTGCAGGTGCATGGTCGGAAGAAGCTCAACCCGAGATTTATGGGGCCTTACAGGATCTTGGAATGGATTGATCCCTTGGCTTACAGACTAGCGCTGCCACCAGAGCTAGCGGGTTTGCATGACGTCTTCCACTTCTCCTCCCTCATGAGAGCTCTACTTCGACCGAAGCAGTAGATTACGAATATAGATGGGCCTATAGCTTCTGAACGATCGGTGCACCTGGAGCCGATCCGGATAGACGATACTGGGATATGTGTATTGCGACGTAAAAAGGTTTTGGTTGTCAAGTTCTTATGGAGGAATCATGGACAAGAGGAGCACATGTGGGAGCCGCATGACTTGATACAACAAAAGTACCCAGAACTTTTCACGTCAGGTATCCCCTTTAACCTCTAGGGATGTTACACTTTATTTCTCATACTTGAAACCCCGTAGGCCTAACTTGAATTTCAGGGACGAAATTTTTATTTTTATGTATTGGGATTTGTAACATCGCTCAAACAACTAGAACCTGGGAGTGGATTTGTCATGACTAGGTGATAACAAAACCATAGGAAGCCCAAGAATACCAAGTGAACCTACGAATGAAGGCGAGATCACCATGGTCTGCAAATAACACTTTCCAATTACCTAACCTAGGGTTTGACTTTAGGGACTCACCTTGACTCTTTGACAACAACACAACATCCCTAGCCCTTTAGAAGATTCATTGGGTAATCAAGGACCCATTGGGGTCAACTAAAAAGGTCAAGTTGACCAAAGTCAACCCTAACCCTAAAATGGTCAAAGTGCCCTAACTAAGGGTCAAGTTAACTCCAAGGTGTAACATCCCATTTCATGTTAGGCCGCTCGCACGCGTTTTGAGCCAAGAGAATTAGCTCAGGTTCAGGAAACATCGATTTAGATCAGGAAATTACTTAGAAAATATCTGGGCACGGGGCCTTGAGTGCGTTGAGTGCACTCAACGCCCTGGACTGATTGACATTGAGTGCGTTGAGTGCACTCAAAGCCATTTTACTTAGAGATATATCCTGGCTTAGGGCGTTGAGTGTGTTGAGTGCACTCAATGCCATGGATTGATTGGCGTTGAGTGCGTTGAGTGCACTCAACGCCATTTTACTTAGAGATATGTCTTGGCTCGGGGCGTTGAGTGTGTTTAGTGCACTCAATGCCATGGACTCATTGGCGTTGAGTGCATGAGTGAACTTAATGCTATTTTACTAGGAGAAATATCCTGGCTCGGGGCGTTGATTGCGTTGAGTGCACTTAATGTCATGGATTAATTAGCATTGAGTGCGTTGAGTGCACTGAATGCTATTTTACTTAGAAAAATATCTTGGCTCGGGGCATTGAGTGCGTTGAGTGCACTCAACGCCATGGATTGATTGGCGTTGAGTGCGTTGAGTGCACTCAATGCCATTTTACTTAGAGAAATATCTTGTCTTTTGGCGTTGAGTGCATTGAGTGCACTCAACGCCATTGACTGATTGGCATTTAGTGCGTTGAGTGCACTCAACGCCATTTTACTTAGATTGATTTCGGGAAGAATTGATAGAGAGAGTCGACTGCACCCCATTCGTCGAACTCAATAAATAATTCGTCGAACGGAGCATATTCGTCGAACAGAGTTCATCGAATTGACCCTCTTTGTAATTAGGAGCATATTTGTCGAACGGAGTTCGACGAATGGACCAAGTTTGCTAAAATAGGTTCAGAGTTCGTCCAACGGAGTTCGACGAACGAAGCAAGTTTGCTGAACTACATTCAGAGTTCGTTGAACGGGGCATATTCGTCGAACAGAGTTTGACGAATGGAGCAAATTCATCGAACAGAGTTCATCAAACAGAGCAAATTCGTCGAACTAAGCCTCTCTAGAATTAGTGACTAGGAGAGAGAAAAGCTCCATTTTCTCTTTAACGGAGGAGAGAGAAAATGAGCGAGAAGGCCAATCATGGCTTGGAAGGCTAAGAGCCCCTCTCTTCTTACTGGAATCAACTCCCCTGGTCTGTTAGGAGAAGGCTAAGGGTTTTCCCAGCCATGACAGTGACTAGGGGAGGAGAATTGCCATGGCCGAAATAAGATTTCAATGGCCATTAATGGCCATTGATGCCTTTGCATTTCCCCTCCCCAACTGTTGCTTTAAACACCATCAGTGGACTGTGAGGAGTCTTTTCCACCATGTACCTGAAGAAATTGAGGAACTTTGTAGTGCAGCTGCAGAGCACCAGAAATTGGAAATTTCGGCGATGGTGGCACGACGATCGGCCCGACTCCAGCCCTCCACGAAGGTCCTCCTCTACTCCTTCTTCATGGGTTAGCGTAACACCCCCATCTATCGAATGGCATATAATAGAAGGTCCAGCTGGAACCCGACGCCATATAACACGAACAGTCGCAAGGGTTATATAAGAATATCAAAAATCCAACGATAACTACTCGCACTAACACAGAGCATTCTAGCGGAAGCTTTTAAACAGTTGGAAAGAACCCATAATTGAATAACAACTATCACGAATGTCCACATACTACCATATGAATGAAATACCAGATACACTGATAGTACTTTGCCTTATGGCCTTACAAGAGTTTACTTAACAAATTAATGATTTACAAACATCGGCTCGCAGGTGGGCCACACATAACAAAAATAAAAACAACAATTCGCTTTGGCCTTCGAGGGCCAGCTCAGCAACATGGGCTTCAGTCCGCTATTTTGTAATTGGCTCCGCAGCACCTGTAAGAAACATTCCACCGCACGGTGGCAAACAAATTAACGGTCAGCCAAAGCCGATCAAATTATAGCGACCCCGCCCCTTACTCGGGACGGCGGTGCTCCTTCCCTGCATTTCATTAACCCAGCTAAACAATAAAGTACAAACATACTTCTCCATAGGTGTAGGCTCGCGCGGCCAAACACCCCGTGCACTTAGGGCACATTATCGGTGAATCCGGTCAATTCCGTGGCTTCACCACCATCCCCGGGATGGCAACATCGTGTGCATTTTAGTCTTTCTGACCACAGTCTAAGACTCCCGACTATGCCAACGGCCAGTCCCTCTTTTGGGTCTCTAGCACAGAACCACATAGCCCAGGTCCGATTCCACTTTCCCGTTGCTCACTCCGCATAGTCACTTTAAGATGTACGCATGGGCCAAGCTTCTCTCGGATCCCAAAACATTTCCAAACATCACATAACCCAGTTATGTTCAAGGCCGGCTCCCCGGCCGCCAAGTTAGCAGAACTACATTTCCGCTCAATTTTCCGGGTGTGCCTTGGAGTTAATCCCCAATGACCCCTGCTGCAATCTACCGTATAGAAACCCGAAAACACAAATCACAAAGTCTTCTTCGGCAAACCATACAATATGCAACATCACCGATCCAGACCAACATGTCCGGGTAGGCTTCACACACAATGCCTATGTCCGTACTTCGATTACGGACTCTATATACAACACAAAGGGGACTATTCACGTCAACTCCCAAGGAACACCGCACACTCACCGCACACTCGAGGGTGTGGGTTTACTTATGCAAAAGAAAGAGAGCTTCACATGCTCAAGTAGAGAATTATTACCCTTGTAGTTCGATTTTGCGCCATGGGAATCTATCCGGATGGAAAGCTTCGCAAGGGAATTTCCTCCGCGGATCCGGTCTCGGTTCTCGATTCGGTGCTCCGATGCTCTGCCGACGGCCGGAATCCTCCTCTTCCTTCCTCCTTGCTCTCTCCTCTCTCTAACTCCTTAGAAAGAGAAAGCTTAAGAGAAAAGGAGGAATTAATCCTCAATTCTCGGCCTTAACAAAGCAGGAACACACTTGGGCTTTCAGATCTTATTTAAAGAAAACGAACGGCTCAGATCCGCCCAAAAACTCCTCATTCCTGGGCCGAACACGGCCTTGCACACGGCCGTGTCCCAGGCTGTGTGCCCCGATCCAGGCACGATCGTCGAGCACAGAAAAGGGCACGGGTCAAGACACGCCTGTGTCTCAACCTGACATGCTCATGTCGTGTCCTGACACGCCCGTGACCTAGGGGCGTATCACAGATGACAGCTATGCCACCGTCATGTATCTTAGGAACACGGGTTGTGACACGGGTATGCACACACCTGCGTCACACTTGACACACCCGTGTCACTGCCGTGTTTCCTGTCGTATCCTTTTGTAACAGCCCAAAGTTCTCAAACAGGAAAGTTTTGGGTGACACGGCCTGGGACACGGGCGTGTCCCAGGGCGTGTCAAGCTGGGGTCGATGATTTGGCCGCGTAGTCGACGAAGTTTGGAGTCGACGGTCGTTGAGTAGCCGACACGGCCTGCGACACGGGCGTGTTGCAGGGCGTGTCGAGGTCGTGTCGACTATCGGCTTTAGTGTCGGCGAAAAAAGGTTTAACACGGCCTGTGACACGGGCGTGTCACAGGGCGTGTCAAATCAGGTCGACGAACTCAGCCCGACGAAGGATTTTGACAGGGCGTGTCTTCGTACCGTGTCTGGGCACACGGCCTGGGATACGGGCGTGTCATAGGCCGTGTGATGTCTCGGGATGTTTTGAGATTTTTTTCGCCCAGGCACACGGCCTCAGACACGGGCGTGTTCAAAGGCATGTTGGGGACACGTCCCATGACACGGGCGTGTTCCGTGGGCATGACACTGGTCTGGATAGGTCGGTTGACCACCGCTTGAGGCACACGGCCTGGGACACGGGCGTGTCACAGGCCGTGTCAGGTCAAAATCAGTGTTTTTGGCAAAATCGTGGTCGTCCATTCCTTCAGTCTGGATCCAAAGGCTGAGCTTCTTTCCTTTTTCCTAAAGGCCGAAATCTGAGAAGTTATTCTCATTTTACTTGGCCTTGATCTTTCTTCAAGTTAAGAGAGAAAGGAGAGGAAGAAGAAGGAGGAGGAGGAAAGGGGGCTGCTGCTGGTGGTGCTGCGGTTTACTGGCAAGAAATCCGAAGCGGTGCTGGAGAGCCGAGCGGGATGCATAGAGGCTGACGTTCCTACTGCTGTTGCTGCTACTACTGCTAGCCCTCGAAGGCTATATGTGTTGCTGTTGTGTACTTTCTTTTCATGTGGCCGGCCTGCGCGCCAATTGATTTAGGCCACTGTTTGATAGCCATATAAGTCCATAAGGCCAACTATTTGTACTTGTTGTAAGACATTCCTATATCGTATAAAATGTGGAGTTTTATGTTTGGACATTCATGAGGAGTTCAAGTTGTAGTCTAGGCTTCCGCTAGAATGCTTTGTGATAGGTGCGATGCGCTACTCTGGTATCATCCTATACCTTCACCGTCTGTTTTGTGATATATACTGTGGGGCCCCGGCCGGACCTTCTAGAATATACCATATGAACGGATGGGGTTGTTACACCTTTTCTGGACACAACCGGTGAACACAGAGAAAGACACGACCTTGGACACGCCCGTGTCCCAGGCCGTGTACCCCTATTAAGGCACCAAAAATTCCTTAGGACGCGACCAGTTCGATTATGATTTTCGGGGTGTTACAGTTAGATCTTAGGAATCTTTAGGGATAAGAATCGCGCTCAATTGAGCACGATCTACTGTAATTTTTCCACTGGTTTTCCGTGAAAATGAAGGTGTCGGATTCACCGGAATCCACCGTCTCCGGTGGCCAAACCACCTCCGGCCGATAGCCCTCACCTCAATGGAGGTGGTGGTGGCCCTGATTGTCCAGGGAGGTGGCCGGAGGGCCGTCAATTCTAGTTGGAGTTTGCTCCAAGTCGGGTAGATCATGTCTGTCGGCTGAAGGAAGAAGAAAAGCAGGAGTCACCCGATCTTGCTTTAAGATCTGTGCAGATCCAGATGTATTAAATTTTGTGTATATATATTTCTATCATAGAAAATCACCTGCCTTAGGATTTTAACTAAAAATACTTAGATGCCTTTTCAGAAAAAGTGGTCAACATGAAACGTGTAACCCTATGGGTCTATATTATTTTAAAATTGATTTCTACCAATTTGGGTAAGTGGTTTCACCACAACACACAAAATGGTGCAGCCTATACATATGCTTGCTCAGAGACAAAATTGAGTGCCCCCATGAATCCTGCCATCCCTATGACTTGAAATTTGGACTGGGAGTAACCATTATATATATATATATAATATACCCGAAAATGGAAATTTTTGGAAAATATTTTTCTTTATTTTTGTAGTAAGTTAATAGACATTGTATGATTTAATTAGAGGGTCTAATTAATTCAAAAGTCCCAAAACGTTTTGAGGCTGACTCTTAGGGTCATGATATGACATTGATAAAAATTTTAGGCCCTTTGGGGTTGATTAGAATAGGTATTGGAGTGACCAAAGTTTGTTCCCTTAAGGCTAATTTAGGGCAAAAAAGTATTTGGGACAGAGAGGGGCCAATTCTCTCCCAAAGGGGTTGGGAATTTGGCCAGAATTCCATGGTCAGTAAAAACACCCTGACATGGAGTTTAGGGTGGATTAGGGTGGATTTGCCCTAGGACACTAGTTCAAACCCTAATGTTGAACTTTGGGGGTTTGTGAAGGACATTGTGTGATATGTCCATGTATGGACTTGGGATTTAGTCCATGTAATCTTAGGATTGTAAATAGCCATAGGAAGGAATTTGGTGACATCTAGACTTAGGCACACAACTTAAACCAATTAGTGATAGTTTAGGACTATACCTTTAATGAAAATATTGAAGGGTCATATGATCTTGGATCTTTATGAGATTTTGGTAGGAGTAATTTTATAGTGCTATTGACCTCTGAAATTTGTTATATGTTGTTTAGAAAAAAGTAGATCATACTTGTAGCTATAACCTTCATCTTGCCCCTTGTGATGATTTTGAAGTAACCATGGCTAAATTAACTTAGAATGATATGAAACTCTGGCAAGGTTAATTAAATATCATTTACATACATTAGTAAATTATTTGGATTATTTGGGCTTTTCATCTTAGTACTTCATGTGTAAAGTGAACTAGTGCACGTTATTTTGGAAAATAGATAATAAATACAATATCGTGCTGGAAAATTATGCTACTTGGCCAGAGAACTTTTCAGGGCCTATTAGAGCATAGAAAATTATTACATGTTATCTGGATGAGTTTATAAGAATGTTCCTTCAGAAGTGCACTTTAATGGAATTATTTAACATATTTTTCTAAATAGCTCACTAACATTGGAATTGCATGTAACATAGTAAGTGATGTTTTATGATCATAATAAAGCTCATTTGATTTTTTATATAATTTTTGGACTATGATTTATAGTACTCTCTTCATTAACTCTAATTATTTGAATTACCTTGAATTAATTATTTAGAGGTTATCATATTTATAAAAATCTGTGAAATTTGGTATTCACTGGTATTTTGCTATCATATAGTGTTCATAATTTTTGGGTGGCCATAATTTAAGAAAATCTAGTACTTTATGTTCAAAATTACCCATGGCCTAACTTTGGGAAAATTTAATAAATGCCAAATTGATTAGGAAAATTATAAGTTTCTGGATTTAGGCTAAATGTATCAATATAGACAGACAATAATTATCTTAGGGCCTTTGGATGAACATTTGGAGTACCTCCTGTCATATACATCATATAGCTTCGATTGGTCTGCATATAGTAAACTACAAAATTGTGATAACATGAGGAATGGACATAGGGAGTTAGGGGTGATAGTTTAATGATTTGTGGTGAAGCAAAAATGTGGTCATCATTAGGAGACATGATGTAGAAGTATTGGGTTGACTGGTGTTAAGTGGTGCATGGGATATATGAAACATCATCCTTCCTGTGGAGGGAGGGAGAGAGAGAGAGAGAGAGAGAGAGAGAGAGAGCTAGAGAGAGAGAGTCAAAATACACTAGAGTTAGATTAAGTATATCTTTAAATGGGGTTTGCTATGGGTAGATGCCAATAATAATATGTACCTTGCGAAAGGGAGCTTTGGGCTTCAGCCCATAATAGTTCCAGTGTCCTCGAGAGCCCTTCACACGTAATGCCATGGACAGTCCAAGTTTATTATAAGCCGTAAGATTAAATGTAATGCAAGAGTAATTAGAAATACTCCAGGATAACACTTACACTAATACTCTCCGGTGCGGTGGGAGTTAGGTTGGGGCTCACGAGCGGTAGGCTCGGTGGTTTGGTGATGGGCAGGTTAGCCCGGGGAGCCGATGACTCGGTAGATATTTGTGACTTATGGGATAGTTCAGGGAGCTTTGGCTCGGGAGGAAATACATTAATGTTGCATGTGCATAAAATATAAGGTAGTGGGTCTTTGTTATTGTAGTGTCATCACACCGACACCAATACGTTGACTCGGCAAGTGTGGTATAACACTTAGCCAAATAATGTCTGGTGCACCAACCGGCAAGAGTATGCTAGAGCTCCTCTCTGTGCACCAGCGTTGAGGTATATGATAGGTCCGATTGGAAGTGCTGATACCGGTTTAGAAGTGGTCGAGGCCCAACCCACCGCTTTTATTTGCCACTACGGAGGTATCCTGGGAGGTTAGGCTCCAAAAAGGGGGAACTAATGGTCCGTGTGCATAGAGTCATGTGTGTGTGTTGCAATTGCATGATCATATCATAGCATACTTGCATGATATATCATAATCATTGCATATAACCCTTGACACCTATTGTATAAATTGGTATGAGAATCTTTATACAATAGGCCTTGTAAAATGGCCCCTTGGTCTATAGGTTTTTATGGGAATTCCTATAGGTCATGGTTACTTAATTTACCTTCTTGTACATTTACTTGCTCACCTTGGTCATGTGTATTCTCTTATTGCATACCTACTATTTGTTTACGTGTACTTGCTGTGATTTTATGCTCACGATAGACTAGTTCCGCCGTCACCTTCTTACTTTTGTTACACTCCACCATAAATACCTTCACATTCATTCTCCCCGCTTGGTGCTTAGGAGCCATGGGGAATGGGTGGGGGATGATAAGACATAGTCTTTTTGACTAACGGTCGTTGACTAAATCATTTTAGGGGATCGTGGAACCGAACCAGGAGATGCAGCCCTAGAGGTCAGTGCGCTTGGAAACGAGACAGCCTAGCCCGAGAGTTCAGGCAGTAGGGGCAATGGGTCCCGATTATTAGTAGATACTATAGATTTGCTTCCGCGTTGAGTGACTTGTAGTGAGTATCATGATGTATCAGGCAGGAGCCCTATTTAGTACTTTGATTTATCGTTACTATGGACTCTCCCTTCGTGGAGATTTATTTTATGTTCCTGTGATTTTTGGTGGACCAATATTTGAGTTTACTTTACTCTTTATACTTATTCTTCTCTTCTGCGATCGGTATGGCCGGCAGGATCAACGTTTTGTAGTGATGACCTTCTCGGGTGTGTTGGTGTCACCGCAAAGCAGCAGTTCTGGGCATAAGACCCCGTTTGTTTTGCAAAATAAAGGGTCTTACACTTCCTTCCCAGCCCGCATGTAAGACCCCTTCCTCCCCCTTACCAAGGAGGGCTACCGGGTCTTATGCCCAGAACCGCCGTCTTACGGTGGCACTAACGCACGGGTTAGTCGACACCGCAACACGTCGAGCCTGCCGACTAATACGATCATTTAACCTGTAGGCCAATATGAGAAGAAGAAGTAAAGCAGTGTAACAAATCTACTAGTCCACAAGTCACAGAGTACATATCATATATGTTGGGTTTCTCTATGAGGATGGCACAACACTTGTGCACGCAGCGGAAGAATAAAACCATCAAGAAAACCCAAAAGAGATGGGATCGGGCCATGGTAGTTGAATCAAGAAGTTAACATACAACTAGGCAAAAATTACCTCGGTGGCGTTGAGTCACAACTCAACGGAGATGCTCCAAGCTTCGTCTTCTTGCTGGTGGCGAGTTCTACGTGGAATGATATCCACGTCTCTGCAGAAATCCACACGAGCGGGAGAACACCGATCTTTCCGTCGCACGGAAAATCGGGAAGGACAAAAACCGCACCTTGCTTCTCCACGGACTGCTAGGTCCGCGCCAGGAGGAGCAACACCAGCGACGATCGCCGGAGAGGAGGAGGTCGAGGAAGCGAGCTCGGCGGTGGAACAATTCCGTCGGCTGGATTCGGGATCGGCGGAACGAACGGCGAACGGTTTCGTCTCGATTCCGATTGATCAACAAGCCCCTTTCCCGAAAACCCTAAGTGGATATTTATACCAAAGGCATAAATAGACTTAGGAATATCGCTATCCGCAGACCACCCGGAAAACTAGGGTTCCAAAATCGGCGAGAATCAGTCGGCCAGAATCGGTGAGAATCGGTCGGCCAGAATCAGAGCAATACTCGACGATTCTCGTCAATCGTCGAGCCGCGGTCGACGATACTCGACGATTATCGTCGATCGTCGAGCCGCGGTCGACGATACTCGACGATTCTCATCGATCGTCGAGCCGCGGTCGACGATACTCGATGATTCTCGTCGATCGTCGAGCCGCGGTCGACGATACTCGACGATTCTCGTCGATCGTCGAGCCGCGGTCGACGATCGTCGACCTTCGGTCGACTATCCTTACCAATCCTTCAAGGCAACACTTTGCCCAACCCGACGATCCTATAAGGCAACACTTTGCCCATAACCCCATTCAGGTCGGTGATTGATAACTTTTACCAACACAGTCAATCATCCAACTTCTCCACATCTCTTATGTGCGACCCTGCAGGCTCATATCGCGTTGGCAGTGAGATTACATGTTTGACCACTTCTAGATCACCATGGTAACTCCAACAGACTCCCACTTGATCTTGAAAGTATCAAACCAAAAACCTCACAAACAATGAGCGGCATCTAGCAATGCATCATTGCTCCCCAAGTAATAAGAGTTTATAACTCATAAGCCTTTATGACCAATATATCAGCGTTGTCTTTGTCCCTTTGTCCCTTACATCCGAAAAGAACTAGAGGCATGCACCGTGTCACCCTCGTAACAGCTCAATCCAAGTTTCTTGATCCAGGACGGACTTCCAGAGAATGGTGAGTCCAATATCACATATTGACTCAACCAAGCATGACCATGCATTTCTCAGTCCAGTTCCATCAAGGGGCCCATGGATGCAACTCCTGTCATACAGGAGGACAAATCCCATATCTGCTCACACACAAACACCCAAATGATTCGTAACATGCCCAACAACCACCCTTATCATCAACCATTCTCAAGGAAGACTTTAGATGGCATCAAAGCACGCTCTTCCTCACTTGATGAATGATGTGACTTCAGGTCAAAGGACCACAACACCATTGTCAATTGAGACCTACTCGTGACACGATTGGATGACAATCCACAGAGTAGTCTCAGGTTGGGTCTGTCCAATACAACTTGTTCACTAACAAGTACCCACGTGATGACTTGATATCATAATATCATGACCTGTGAGAACCGGTCATCAGTCAACGCACGTGCTAGTCTTCATGTACCATCATCACCCTTAGCTTCTATGATGATACTCGATCAGGGACCTTTCAAGAATGAAGCTTCAAATAAATCATAGGCTCTCACATTCAAGTCACGTACTTGATGTCCCATGGAAGCGAACATTCTAAGGGTATCTATTATGTTAATATTTAACTATCATATAGGAAAATACCATAATAAAAGAACTTGTCATTAATTGTAAGAGAAAAACTAGGTACACTATTCATCATATGAACAAATGGCCAACAAAATACATGTTTACATGCAATCCACAAGATTCTCACTAGAGTTGATCATTTAGGTATTGTATACCCATCGATCTAGTATGACCATCATGCTTTTTCTGCGCGAGAGGCTTTGTCAGTGGATCCACAATATTCTCCTCAATCGGCACTCTGCAAATGTTCACATCTCCTCGTTCGACAATCTCACGAATAAGATGAAACCGCCGAAGTATGTGCTTGGAGCGCTGATGGGATCTAGGTTCCTTAGATTGTGCAATTGCACCATTGTTATCACAGTAGAGAACTACGAGACCAACAATGCTAGGAACTACATCAAGCTCGCCGATGAATTTCCTAATCCATACAGCCTCCTTCGCCGCATTAGCTGCGGCGATATACTCGGCCTCTGTTGTAGAATCAGCAACTGTCTCTTGCTTGGAACTATTCCAGCTCACAGCTCCTCCATTCAGGAAAAACACAAAACCTGACTGAGATTTGGAGTCGTCTCTATCAGTTTGGAAGCTAGCATCCGTGTAACCACTTACAACGAGCTCTTCCTCTCCACCATACACCAAGAACACATCCTTAGTCCTTCTCAAGTACTTCAGGACATTCTTGACTGCAATCCAGTGACACTCACTGGGGTCTAACTGATACCTGCTAGTCATGCTCAAAGCAAAGGAGACGTCGGGTCGAGTACATAACATCGCGTACATGATTGATCCAATTGCCGAAGCATATGGAATCAACTTCATGCGGTCCTTATCTTCACAAGACTTTGTACACTGGTCCTTAGAGAGATTCACACCATGAGACATGGGCAAAAATCCTTTCTTGGACTCAAGCATGTTGAACCACTTCAACACCTTTTCGATGTACGTACTCTGGGTCAAACCCAGCAACTTCTTCGATCTATCTCTATAGATCTTAATACCAAGTATATAAGTCGCTTCACCCAAATCCTTCATTGAAAAGCAGTTCCCTAGGTTGTTCTTAACAACTTTCAGGGTAGGAATGTCATTCCCAATCAAGAGTATGTCATCTACATACAATATCAGGAAGACAACAATGCTCCCACCGATTCGCTTGTAAACACAAGGCTCATCTTCATTCTTGATGAAACCAAACTCTTTGATTTTCTCATCAAAACGAAGATTCCAACTTCGAGAGGCCTGTTTCAGTCCATAGATGGACTTATTCAGCTTGCATATTTTAGTGGCTTCATCTGGGGATACAAAACCCTCGGGCTGTGTCATATACACTTCCTCAAGGAGGTTTCCATTAAGGAAAGCCGTTTTGTCATCCATCTGCCAGATCTCGTAGTCATAATACGCAGCAATAGCAAGCAATATCCTTATGGACTTTACCATGACAACAGGGGAAAAAGTCTCATCATAGTCAATACCATGAATTTGCTTGAAACTGTTAGCCACCAGTCGCCCTTTGAATGTTTGTACATTCCCATCCATGTCGGTCTTCTTCTTGAAGACCCACTTGCACCCTATGGGTCGTACCCCTTCAGGTGGTTCCACCAAGTTCCAAACTTGGTTTGCATACATGGAGTCCATTTCGAATTTCATAGCCTCAAGCCATTTGTTGGAGTCCGGTCCATTCATAGCCTCTTGGTAGGTTGCTGGTTCATCATCATGATCCATAAGCAACACATTACCTATTTGAGACACGAGAAATCCATATCTCTCAGGCTCAAACCTCGGTCTACCAGATCTACGTAGGACTTGTGTTCCCTGAGCAGGTTCTCTAGCTACAACATCTTGTAGTCCTGTCTCAGAATCCAATTCCGGTTCATTCATTACATGTGGTTCTTGAACTTCTTCAAGCTCTACCTTTTCAGTCTTTCTTGATAAGAACTCTTTCTCCAAGAAGACACCAATCCTTGCGACAAACACTTTGCCCTCAGACGGTAGGTAAAAGTAATACCCTTTCATTTCCTTAGGATATCCCAACAGATAACATTTATCCGATTTGGGTTCCAGCTTGTCAGGCATTTGACGTCTCACGTATGCCTCACAGCTCCAAATTTTAATGAACGACATACTAGGACGCTTCCCAGTCCAAATTTCATATGGTGTCTTCAGAACCGTTTTCGTTGGAGCGCGATTCAATGTCATTGCAGCAGTCTCTAAAGCAAAACCCCAAAAGGAAACAGGCAAGTCTGCATGACTCATCATCGAACGTACCATGTCTAACAGAGTACGATTTCTCCTCTCAGACACACCATTATGTTGTGGTGTTCTAGGTGGAGTGAGCTGTGATACAATACCACACTCTTTCAGATGATCACGAAACTCATGACTCAGGTATTCGCCACCTCGATCAGATTAGAGTGCTTTAACCCTTTTACCCAACTGGTTTTATACTTCATTTTTGAACTCTTTGAACTTTTCAAAGGTCTCGGATTTGCACTTCATAAGATACACATATCCGTATCTACTGAAATCATCAGTAAATGTAACAAAGTAGAAATACCCACCTCTAGCCATGGAACTCATGGGTCCGCATACATCACTATGTATAACACGCAAGAGATCCTCAGCCCTCTCAGTATAACCAGTGAAAGGAGCTTTAGTCATCTTGCCTAACAAACAAGATTCGCATCGCTCAAATGATTCATAATCAAATGAGTCCAAAAGTCCATCTCTATGGAGCTTGGATATGCGCTTCTCGTTGATATGGCCCAAACGACAATGCCAGAGAAATGTAGGGTTCGAGTCATTTGTTCTTAGTCTTTTATTATTTTCTACATTACAGATCAGATGGTCCAAGTTCAAAACATAAAGACCATTAAACAATTGGGCTACAGCATAACAAACATCATTCTTAAATATAGAACAACAGTTGTTCTTAATTATAAAAGAAAATCCAATCATGTCCAAACATGAAATAGATATAATGTTTCTAGTTATGGCCGGAACAAAATAACAATTATCTAGTTCTATTACAAGCCCACTGGGCAAAGAAAGACGGTAAACCCCTATGACTACAGCAGCAACTCTTGCTCCATTGCCGACGCGGAGGTCCACCTCCCCTTTACTCAGCAATCTTCTCCTTCCCAGTTCCTGCACATTTGTACAAATGTGAGAACCACATCCGGTATCTAATACCCAAGATGAAGGAGCAGAAAGGTTTATCTCTATAACGTGAACATTTGAAGAGGAAGTCATACCTCCCTTCATTTTCTGCAGACCTTCAATGTACGAAGGACAGTTCCTCCTCCAATGACCAGCCTTGCCACAGTGGTGGCAATTCCCTTCCTTCACCGTGCTTTTCTTTTTCATCAGTGCTGAAGACTTGGGCTCAAGGTATGACTTAGGTCCCACCTTCATCTTCTTAGAGCCCTTAGCCTTGCCCTTTCCCTTATGCACCATCAGTATGGGGCTGGCAGGCTTGGCCTTCTTCATATTGATTTCGGCAGTTCTCAACATGCCTAGGAGTTCGGGCAGTGTCTTGTCTATTTCATTCATGTTGTAGTTCAAGACGAACTGCTCATAACTGTCCGGCAACGATTGCAGGATCAGATCTGTGGCCAACTCTTGACCAAGAGGAAAACCCAGCCTTTCAAGGTTCTCTATATACCCAATCATCTTGAGTACGTGAGTCCCTACTGAGTCTCGAACTCCCATCTTGCACTGAAACAACGCTTTTGTGACGTCGAACCTCTCTTGACGAGCCTGCCCTTGAAACATTTTCTTGAGATGCTCGTCAATCTCCTTGCACCCCATGTTCTCATGTTGCTTCTGAAGCTCAGAGTTCATAGTGGCAAGCATAAGGCATTCGACATCTAAAGCATCATCAGTATACTTCTTATAAGTATCCTTCTCAGCACGGGAAGAGTTCCCGGTCGGCACCTCGGGGGCTACTTCTTCCAAGACATAGAGCTTTCGCTCTTGCCTGAGAACAATTCTCAGGTTCCTATACCAGTCCATGTAATTTGTCCCACTGAGCTTATCCTTCTCAAGGATGGCTCTTAGAGACAAAGTGGTGTGTGAAGCACTTGCCATGGAATTCTACAAGAATTTATGAAGAATAAAATCAGTACCAAAATTTCAAATACAATTTATTTTAATTTGGACTTCAATTAAAACAGTCCCACTATTTTATTCGAAATGATAGCCCTCACTAACAATTCAGAGAGTTCATGCGAGCTACTCTCTTAGTGGACAAGATCCGTATTTCACCAACACAATGAGTCAGCTTTGGCTTTCCTCTCACGATGCGGTTATTTAGGTAGGCAATGCTTGCCAATTGCATCATCATGCAATTGTTGTATGGTTGGTGAATTACTCCTTACTCGCATCCATCATATGGTGCATGCCAACCCTATGCCTCTAGGCACTCAACCTTTGAGGTCGCCTAGTTAAGTTGGACCCGATGTCGACAGTGGGATATCACAATTATCTGCTCGCACCCTTACCAAGATAGATTAATGCACCTTGCTTTGGCAAGCCCACACTTCATCGATCGAGGCAGGAAGAGTGTCATCCATCGGAAGGCATCCGAACACTTAATATTTGAAGAAGGGATTTTGATTATAGGTTAACAATTAACCATAATCAACATTTGATCAATGTGCACATCCAAGGAGAAACAAAATTTTTCTAAAACCACATGCATCCCTTATGTGCACCACCTGACACCATCAACATTTGATAGAAGGAAGGGCTAAATCTGAACATCCGGAAACTTCCAAATCCTCAGATTTACATACATTGGACAAAAGCAAAGACAACTCAACTTAAGGCAGTAGACAAGCTCATCTCTCTATGTTGGATTCAAAATCCAAATCAAAATCGAGGGATGGTTACTGCTAAGGAGACTACAATTTCTAACAATTAGAAATTTCCACGAAATCCCAGACGTTCTTGGCGGGGTACCAAGACTAAATCTAGACATTTAGAACACTTCTAAATCCCTAGGTTTACACGCACTGGAATAACAAAACTTCCAATACAACAATCATGGCCGAAACCTGGCTCTGATACCACTGTTGGGTTTCTCTATAAGGATGGCACAACACTTGTGCATGCAGCGGAAGAATAAAACCATCAAGAAAACCCAAAAGAGATGGGATCGGGCCATGGTAGTTGAATCAAGAAGTTAACATACAACTAGTCAAAAATTACCTCGGGGCATTGAGTCACAACTCAATGGAGATGCTCCAAGCTTCGTCTTCTTGCTGGTGGCGAGTTCTACGTGGAATGATATCCACGTCTCTTCAGAAATCCACACGAGCGGGAGAACACCGATCTTTCCGTCGCACGGAAAATCGGGAAGGACAAAGACCGCACCTTGCTTCTCCACGGACTGCTAGGTCCGCGCCAGGAGGAGCAACACTAGCGACGATCGCCGGAGAGGAGGAGGTCGAGGAAGCGAGCTCAGCGGCGGAACGATTCCGTCGGCTGGATTCGGGATCGGCGGAACGAACGACGAATGGTTTCGTCTCGATTCCGATTGATCAGCAAGCCCCTTTCCCGAAAACCCTAAGTGCATATTTATACCAAAGGCATAAATAGACTTAGGAATATCGCTATCCGCAGACCACCCCGAAAACTAGGGTTCCAAAATCGGCGAGAATCAGTCGGCCAGAATCGGCGAGAATCGGTCGGCGAGAATCAGAGCAATACTCGACGATTCTCGTCGATCGTCGAGCCGCGGTCGACGATTCTCGTCGATCGTCGAGCCGCGGTCGACGATACTCGACGATTCTCGTCGATCATCGAGACGCGGTCGACGATACTCGACGATTCTCGTCGATCGTCGAGCCGCGGTCGACGATACTCGACGATTCTCGTCGATCGTCGAGCCGCGGTCGACGATACTCGACGATTCTCGTCGATCGTCGAGCCGCGGTCGACGATCGTCGACCTTCGGTTGACTATCCTTACCAATCCTTCAAGGCAACACATTGCCCAACCCGACGATCCTTTAAGGCAACACTTTGCCCATAACCCCATTCAGGTCGGTGATTGATAACTTTTACCAACACAGTCAATCATCCAACTTCTCCACATCTCTTATGTGCGACCCTGCAGGCTCATATCGCGTTGGCAGTGAGATTACATGTTTGACCACTTCTCGATCACCATGGTAACTCCAACAATATATATGGAATGAAAAGTACAGAAACATAGTCCACAATGAGTACAAAATGAAAGAGTAATAAGGGCTTATGCCCAGTACATCATATCAACTCTCTCTCTCAAATAAAAGCGGAAGCTATACTAATACATCAGAACTCATCCCACCTGAGGATGCACATTAGTGGTAGTAGCCTGCTGTAGCGGTATCTGCTCCTCAAGTCCTGTCCCCTCGACGTGCTGGTGCTCCATCTCCACGAGCTCCTAAAAATAGTTTGGTCACCGACCATTAGTCAAATAGACTAAGTCGTTTCCTCCGCACCTCGCCCCGCAACTCCTAGACATCGAGCGAGAGGACGAAGAGGAGGACAATAAGGGGTAGCAAAGGTGGAAGCAGGTGACAAGATCTAACTAGCAGTTATAATAGATATTATAAATTCTACTCTAGCAGTTCTAAATATAGTACAAGTAAAGAGCAGTACTAGTAAAGGAAGTAAAGAACAGAAAGTAAGAGCATGTAAATAAAAACTATTCTACTACTATACTACCATCATAAAAGTACCCTAACTTATATAAATGCCCATACAAATATATAAGTTAGGATTTCCATGAAATTTAACTTATCATATAAAAGAGCCCATACTAGTTTATATGATAAGGATCTATGAAGCGTATGACCTAATATGAATGAATGTTATGATGCAATTTTATGCACAGGCAAGTGCAACTCACACACAATGACTCTGTGATCACAGACCTTTAGTTCCCACTTTTTGAGAGCTAGTATCACTCTCGGGTACTACCGCTGTGGCTACGGCAGCAGCGGAGCGGGCGTCTCCGCTTCTAGGCTGGTATGCACACTACCAAGCCTTAGACCCCTCTCATATACCTCTGTACACGTCCAAGGTGCACTATAGAGTCTCTCATACGTACTTTGCTGACAACCCGTCAGTCTTGTTGGGTCGGATGTGCGTTATCGGGGGTCGTCCTCCAGACCGTAGTGTAAAACAACCCACTGGCCCCTCTAACCCTCACAACCGCCTGGTGCACCGTACTGACATCGGTGTGACGAACGGCCAGTACCGCATGCCCCGCCACTATATTTATGCACATGCAAGTATTTCATTCCGAGCCTTCCGCTCGCAGGACCAAACCCGTCCTGAAACCCTCAAACCCAACCCGGGTGAGAACGCACAATAGTGCCTTTATACCAATTCCCTCAAACCCTACACGGGTGAGCATATATCATGAATCTCTCCAACCCTACACGGGTTAGCAGGTACAACAAATGTCTTGACCTATTAGACTACTCTTGTCTACGGGTTATTATACTTAGTGATTTAAGGTTAATCCCAGGACTGCCCCGGGTATACCCGATGAAGGGCTCTCGGGGGCACTAGGAACTACGATGGGATTACGCCCAAAGTTCCCTTTCGCAAGGATATTTACTTTAGTTGATGACTACCCATATTTCACCCCAGCTCTCATTGTTGCTCTGGAACAATCCTTAGTGACTTAAGATATTACCGGGAAACCGACGGTCTTCCATCGACCTCCACTCCGGTTGCTACCTAAGGACTTGCACTTTTACTCCCGTCACTAAGACAATACTACCCACAGGGATTATTCTTATTGCACTCCCTTATTCTTCCGATAATCAATCCTCTGGTAATCCCCTAAAGCATGACCTATTTATGCTATATGCAGACGATGTCCTATTATTACCCCGAAAATGGAATCTTCCAATTCTTACGGTCTCTTGCCCCTAGCTATTTATCCTAGGGTGGTATGGACTAATGGAGCTATCATATGGATCCTCATATTTTCCTTGGTGAATTAATCCCTTAATTAAATCTTTTAAATTAATTCCTATGTCACTTTACCCATGAAGTAGTATGATTTAAAATCCACTGACCTAGGTAATTTTTCCTGAGTTGTATAATGATAAAATATTTCTGTCCTCAGGGTTTCACAATTTTCCTTTGGATATTTATACTAATTCCTTATTTAATAACAAATCTACATAATTTCCATTTTCCAAATGAAGTGCAAGAAATATATAATCCAAAATTCCAAGAAAATTACAGAACATAAGACACATTAATTTAAGACTATTGGCAGAGTTTCATCAACCTCTATACTGTAATGGCCTAACAAATCCCATTCTTAAATATTTACCAAAATGCCATTACATTAATTTAAAAATTATCAGTACATCCATAAATTCTGAAATAATTATGCAAGACTAATAATACAATTATACAACACTAGAAATATTTCCAAATTTTTTTCTGATGTGTATTTCCATCAATTCAAGAATAAATGCAATAAGGGTAAAATGGTCATTTCAAGGTATTTTACTCCAGAAGTTCTTCAAACAGAAAGATCAAATTTTCCTAAGTCAAATATAACCTTCTTTTCAACTTGGCAAAGTTTGAGGATTTTTACTTGAAGAAAACCTATTTTTCAAAGTTATTTTCAAAAAGAGCTATATTTTTAAAAATTCCAATTAATTGAATTTTTGATTCCAAAAATCCCATAATTAATCTGAGGGGTGAACTTTACCCTAATGAACCACTAGAATCAAATCCATGATTTTTGAATGCCTCCATTAGGCTGAATGCACAATATTTAAATTATTGCTATTGGCACCCCAAGGCAATACATAAACCAACACATGCAAGTGGATTACCCCAACATGCAGTGATACAAATGTGCTGAAATTTTTATCATGCACCAATAATGTCCCCAAGGACCTACCACCAAGAGTTGGGGCCATTTGGAGTCATATAACTCCAAATATTTCATTTATTTAATTTTTGATATTATGACAAAAACTATAGAAAAAGTTGTCCCAACAAATTCCCAGATTTTGGCAGGGGCTAGATATGCCCCAATCATGCATGTACCCAAAAGTTTGGGCGATGGTGATTAATGGTTTAACTTGGGCATCAAAATGAAGTTCTGCCCTTGCTAAAGGCCAGTCCTAGGAGAATTGACCTACAGGACAGTCCTCTAGACCAAATCTCAATTTAAGGGTGGCAAATTAAAGGTAAGACAAATGAATACAAGTTTTATGTAGGGCATCAGATCTACAAATTCCTATATGAGGCCTAACGTTAGCTTGCAAGTGACAGCAAAAACAGGGACAGAAAATTGAATTTTGATGTAGCACGAATCTTAAAGCAGAATGGAGGGCATCAGTTCATCTTCCTCCTCCAGCCAATGGCCGAGATTTGCCTGACCTGGAGCTCAGTTTAGGGCCATTTCCCGGCCATCCAGCCACCTCCCTGGCCGGCCACCGCCACCACCACCTCCGTTGAGGTGAGGGCTAACGTTCGGCGGTGACTTGGCCGCCGGAGGCGGCGGTTTCCGGCGAACTTACACTCCATCAAAAATCCGAAATTCATGAAAAAGCTCACCCTGGGATCTGGCTCATTTGAGCCCGATGTCTCGCATAATAGATCTAGGAAACTAGTACGGGTAGAGGTGAGGTGAAACGGACCTTGATCGGAGCCCGACGGCGGCGGTGGCGGTGGTTGGCCATGAAATTTCTCCTCTCCGGCGGGCTTGCTCCCGAACCCGATTCTCCACCAAAAGCTTCGATCCAGGTATCGAATTCCACTCCTTTGGACCTTCTGAAGCTAATGGGATGGTTGGTTTTGGCTGATATGGGTTGTATACAGAGATGACATGATGGGAATTTCGGCCATGAGCTTTGGTTTCTCCTCCTTGGCTCCAAGTGGCATGAAATTGGGTTCGAAAGGATGATAATTGATGTGTGGGTTCAGATGTGTGCTTGGGAAGAGAGGAGGAGGGCCACATGGCCTTCATCCCCATTTTCCCTCCCTTCTCTCTCCTCTTTTTCCCCCAATTTCCAAAACTACCCCCTTGCATGCAATCTCTCTCCAATTTCAGGAGGGTAGGGGCTGTCATTAACCATTAAGGCTGGTCATGGGTCTTGGTTCATGGGCTTAGCCCATTAGAAATGAGCTTGACACTCATTTTCTCTCTTTAGGTCTTATATTGACCAAATTGACTTTTAGGGTTGACTTGGTCAACTTGATGAATGGGCTGGCCCCACTAGATGGTCATGAACCCCATGTCACCACCTAACATGGGTTGGGTCATGGCTCAAGGCCTTAGCCCATTAGGAATGAACTTGGTCTTCAAATTTACTTAAATAGACTTATGGTTGACCAAGTTGACTTTTAGGGTTGACCTGGTCAACTTGATGAGTGGGCTGACCCCACTTGATGATCATGAGCCTTATGGCATCACCCAACATGGGTTGGGCCATAGTGATGCCCAACTTGGGCAAATTGGGCCTATATGTGTGGATTTTACCAAATTAGGGTTATGGTCGACTTTGGTCAACTTGGGTCAATGGTTGACCCAATAATGTGGCTTTTGGTTCAATTAGATTGCTTTTAGGGTTAGGGAAATGTGGTGGGGTCATGGTATGGTTAGGGTTCTTATTTAGGCTAGTTTGACCTAGTTTGACTTGGGCCCTATGGTGGGCCCCACATGGCTTCACTCACCTACTAGGGTCAAACCTAGGTAAATACCCCTATCACCCACTCCATGTCTAACCCAATATAAGTTAAGGGGCCTAGAAGTAACATGGGATGTTATATCGCCTGCCTAGATCACCCTCGCCAAGGGCCGGGACCATAAGTACGGGCTCTGCTTGTGTCGAGCACTCAGTACGTGCACCGAGTGCGAACCTGACGAGGCCAAGTACCTCCTTCTTGAGTTCTTCGAACATCCCCATCGTAGCGAGAGGGGGACGGGGTGACGAGTCGGACCTGTCCGAGCCTTGCCCTAATCCTCCAGTCATCGAGCTTGCTGAATATTTTCTGTACTGAGCACGCTCCACGCTCACGACAACAAAAATGTTGAAAATGAAAATTTGGTCTCTGTGGAGTTTGCCATTGGGGAAGGGGTGATGGTACACCTACTTCTCTCCTGCAAGCCAAATGATAAAGGAAAAGAAAAGGGAACTGACCCAAGGGCTCGACGTGGAGTTCCCACCACACACCCAGAAGATCTTAGAGCGCTTCCCCTCCTTAGACATGTGCCAAGCTAAGGCAACCTCAAAAAGTGCTAGAAGGTTGGGGAACAAGTTAGCATGCATTCTGAGGTACCCTTTGAGTCCTATTTATAGATTTCTGACAACGGCCTGCAAATAGCCAACCTCTGCTATTCCAAATAGTTGCAGCCCAGGTTGGACTGCCAACAACATAACTCCACTTTTCTGAAAGGCTATGGGCAGGCCAACATGGGCAAAATGGTAAAAAAGCATCATAAATGACCGAGCGAGTAGTCCCTAAGACCTATAGTCGCCTGGGGCGGTGAGTGCTCGATGGAACTGGCACTCGACGCCTCTCCTTGGACTTCGGTGAGTACGGGCCTGGCTGGCACTACTCGTCTGCTACTACCGGGCTCGCTTGGGCGAGTACGTGTCCTCCAGCTCCACTCACCCCCCGGTAAGTCCGTCTCGCCCAAGCGAGTCGGTGCTGCCGAGCTCTCCCCTCAGGGAGCTCGCCTGGGACTTGGACTGCTTGATTAGGCCAATCTGGCTCCTAGGGACCCTACTCGCCGGATACGGGGTTGTATAACGGTCTCCTTGCTGCTTATCACCGAGACAGATGGTAGAGTTGAAGGTGCAGCATCAGGAATTAATAGAATAGAGGTTTGTATGTCCAAGTTCGTTACCTTGGAGCACCCTGGTCCTCTTCGTGAAGAAGAAGAATAGAATTCTGTGACTATGTATTGATTATCGGGAACTCAATAAGCTAATAGAGAAGAACAAGTACCCGATTCCGAGGATCGATGATTTATTCGATCAGCTAGTTGGATCGACTATGTATTCGAAGCTGGACTTGAAGTCTGGATATTATCAGCTGAGGATTAAGGAAAGTTATATTCCCAATACAACGTTTAGTACTCGATATGGGCATTACGAGTTCACGGTCATGCGTTTCGGGCTGACGAATATGCCATAAGTGTTTATGGATCTAATGAACAGGACGTTCGAGGAGTTTTTGGATCCGTTCGTGATAGTGTTCATCGATGATATCCTTCTTTATTCCCAATCCGAGGAAGATCATGCAGAGCACTTGCATATTATTCTGGAGACATTGAGAAGTAATCAGTTGTACGCCAAGTTCTCTAAGTGTGAGTTTGGCTATCTTCTGTAGCGTTCCTTGGTCATATTGTCAGTGGTGAGGGTATCGCGGTAGATCCGACAAAGGTTACTGCTATATGTGAGTGGCCTTTGTTGTCTTCTTTGGAAGAAGTCTCGATTTGTTTGGGGCTTGCCGGCTACTACATGCGCTTCGTAGGGAACTTCTCGCGGATAGCATTACCTCTCACGACCTTGACGTGGAAGGATCAAAAATATATTTGGTCGCCAGCGTGTGCTCAAGCTTTCGAAGAACTGAAAAGTCATTTGACCACGACACGTATTCTATGCTCGCCACGTGGGACAAAAGGCTTTGAGATCTATAATGATGCTTTAGGCAGCGGCTTAGGTTGTGTTTTTTTACAGCATGGGAGAGTAATTGCTTATGGTTCTCGCCAGCCGAAGGTGCATGAGAGGAATTATCCGGTCCATGATTTTGAGTTGGCGGCCGTGATATTCACGTTGAAGCTCTAGAGGCACTATTTGTACGTTGTGAAGGTAGACATTTACACAGATAACAAGAGCATGACATACCTGTTAGATCAGAAGGACTTAAATATGCTTCAGCGAAGATGGATGAAGTTCCTTAGGGACTATACCTTCAAGATACATTATATTCCTGGCAAAGGTAATGCGGTTGCGGATGCGTTAAAGCTTCCTCCATGGGCATTGTGACCAAAGACTCTATAAGGTCCTTATACCTCTTGCATATGGATTTGTTTTTTCCTATGCCAGTTTATAGTCTAGGTAGGAAAGTCTACACCCTTTTGATGGTTGATGACTATTCTAGGTTTGTGTTAGGTCCATTTCCCACAATGTTCCCTAGACTTTATTTGAAGAAGCATCACCCACAATACTAAGAACATAGCTATATTTGATAATGTTCAAGTTTAGTATGTGCAGGATGTTCCTTGGAACATGGTTGGATAGGTGGACACAAAGATAGATGATGGACAGGGAGGAATTTGCCTAAGTCCACATACATTGAGTGAAGCAAGCTCACTCAACGCGAGGTGCAGGAATTCAGTTAAGTCCACAGGCGTTACGTGAAGACTACTCACTCAATGCCAGATGCAAGAAAAGATGCCGGATAAGCTACAAATTGCCTAAATCCACAGGGGTTTAGTGAAGTCTATTCACTCAATGCCAGGTAAGTAAAAGAGTTGAGTATAGCTTGATTTGTCGAAGCCTAACTATTGACAAGACAGAAAAGTAGCTAAGTACACATGCATTGAGTGCAGCCTACTAACTCAACGCCATACAACTAAAAAGCTGTGAGATAGGCTAAGGCAGGGAAAGCCTAAGAAGAAACAGGCAATTATGTGGCTAAGTCCACATGCGTTGAGTGAAGTCTACTCACTCAACTCCATATAACTTAAATGGTTGAGTATAGCTCAGACAGTAAATGCCACAAAAAATCTATGTAGAAATTTGACTACGTCCACAGGCATTGAGTGAAGCTTACTCACTCAAAATCATGTGATAAAAAGCTTTGACTGATCCTTAGTCAGTCAGAGACTATGATTTCACATAAATTTGGCCAAGTCCAAATGCGTTGAGTGAAGACTGCTCAATGAAAACCAGATAATAGAAGAATATCTGTTAAGTAGTTTGGCATTGAGGGAAGCTTACTCACTCAATGACATGTGACAAAATCTGTCTAAGTAATATGGCGTTGAGTGATGAAGGCTCACTCAACGCCTAGTAACAGAAAGTCTGGCCAAGGCAAAAAGCATTGAGTGATGAAGACACACTCAACGCTCTCAATGCCAGAGAAGCAGGAATATTTTCTAAGGCAAAAAGCATTGAGTGGAGTCAACACACTCAACACAATGGCAGAAAAACATTGTAAGTGTTTTGGCATTGAGTGAAGGTTGCTCACTCAACGCCTAGTGACAGAATGATTGGCTAAGGCCAAAAAGCATTGAGTGAAGCTTGTTCACTCAATGCCTGAGATAGGCAGAAATCTTCCTAAGTGTTTTGGAGTTGAGTGAAGGTTGATAACTTAACGCCTAGTGACAGAATGATTGGCTATGACAAAAAGCCTTGAGTGAAGCTTGTTCACTC
Source organism: Platanthera guangdongensis (assembly GCA_039583875.1). Lineage (NCBI taxonomy): Eukaryota > Viridiplantae > Streptophyta > Magnoliopsida > Asparagales > Orchidaceae > Platanthera > Platanthera guangdongensis. The sequence goes on from CM077151.1 coordinate 136,736,498, forward strand.
AACGCTTGAGATAGACGGAAATCTATCTAAGTGTTTTGGCGATGAGTGAGGCTTACTCACTCATTGCTTATACTAATGATGTGTTGCGGTATGGAGGCCGGATGGCCTATTGTAGTTTGGAGGCCGGGCGGTCTGGTGGTTTATCTCAGCGGCTTGTCTGCCGGCCTGTTGCTGTTTGGAGGCTGGCCGGTCTGGCGGTTTGTCTCTGGCTACTTGGAGACCGGCGGTCTAGCGGTCTCCTGTGGCGGCTTGTTCTCTGTGACAGCTTGTTCTCTCCTTCTAGGGGTTGTCGAGCGGTTGGCCTATTCGTCTAACCACGCGACTTGTTCGGTTTGTTTATTTGTAAAGCCGCATATACTTGTAATTATTTAGTCCCACATTGATATTTGTAATCTCTCTCATCTCCTCCATTCTATAAAAGGGAAGCTATACCTTTGTAATACACACCTTTTTTGGATAATAAAATTTGTTACTCCAAATTTTTGGCCTGCTCGTTTTCTGTTCGCACATGGTATCAGAGGGACTCAATCTTTTCCTCCTGATTCTGTGAGCCCTCTCTATCTGTGCAGCTTGTTTCTTCTTCTCGCGACCTATCTTCGCGACTTGTTTCTTCCGCCGGCTTTCGCCCTTTTTGTGCGGTTTCTTTCGCTCCTTGTCATTGCACTTTGTGTGTGCGACCTCTTTGATTACTCTTTCTTCTCCCCGCGACCTGTTATTAAGTCGCCGCGACCTATTCTTCTTGTAGTGACCTGTCCATAGTCGCTGCACCCTCCTTTTCTAGCCTCTCCTCTTCCTGCGTCACCGTGACCAGTCCTTAAGTCGTCGCGTCCTGTTCTTCTTGCCGCGACCTGTGCCTAGTCGTCGCGCCCTCCTTTTCTAGCTGCGCCCTACTCTTTGTCTCCACAACCTCTCTTTCTAGCCACGACTTGTCATTCTCGCTGCTCTCTTCTATGGCAACCTCCGATATCTCTACCACTACTACACCCGTTGCCGCTCCTCCTCCTACTCCTCCCACTCCTTCGGACAACCTTGACACCATTTCCAAACTCATCAGTCCTAACTACTCGGATTAGAGTGTCTCCTTCACCTTCCTTCTCCGCTCTCAACGCAAACTTCATCATCTCTCCGATGACCCTCCTCCATATGATTCCCCTGTCTTTGACGATTGGGATGCCAGCGATGCTCTTGTCCGCACATGGCTGGCTAACAACCACTCTAATGAATGCCTACCCGTCATCCGTCATGATGAAATGGTCAAGGCAGCTTGGCTTCATCTCGCCGCTCTCTACTCCAAGGGGGCTCAGAAGTCCTGCATCTATACTTTGTATGCAGACCTCTTTGACTACCCCTCAATGTCTCCTACTGCTGCTTACCAACAAGTTCAGGCTCTCGGAGCCGAAATTCTCCAAAATCGCCCCTTCTATGTAGATCTCACTGAGCAACACAAACACTTCCAGGAGTTTCTGGTTGTTTGTTATCTTCTGCGATTTCCTGTGTTGTATGACATTATACGTCAACAAACCCTTAGCGAAGCGGTGTCTCCGACCCTGGATGCCACTGCTGCCCGCATTGCCACTGTTACCTCTCTGCTACAATGTCCACTGTTATCCTCCCCTCCTCAACCGGACACCTACGCTCACCATACTCAGCGAAGTGGCTCTAGTGGCCGCTACCTCCTATCTAGCGAATGTGGGGGTTCCCGCTTTCTCTACTCTCACTGTGACCGCACCGACCACATGGTTGATCGCTACTGGAAGAAGCATCCTCATATTCGACCATCTGGAGATGCTTCCCATTCCTCTTCGAAGCCGTCTGCCTCCATGGTCACATCTTCAGGTAGTCCCCACGTCGCTACTCAAGGTAAATGGCTGATCGAATCTGGTGCTACCAATTATATGACTGACAATCCACAATGTTATTCTGTCCTAGAATAGCATGATCGATTGACCCCGGTCCTTATTGCGGATGGCTCTCCCTCACCGGTCAATGGAACGGGTGTTGTTCAGGTCACTCCATCTCTTCGATTGGCGGACACCCTCTACATGCCCAAGTTATCTTGCAACTTGTTATCTGTTACTTCTCTTTGCAAGTAACTACAATGCACCGTCACATTCACTTCTACTACTTGTTCTTTTCAGGATCTGGGCTCCAAGCAGATGATTGCTACTGGGACTGAGAGCGGCGGCCTCTACTTCCTCGATAATGTTTTCACAGTGTCCGCCTTTTCCTCATCTTCTACTGATCTTCTCTAGTGGAACCTTCATCTTGGTCATGCTCCTCCATGACTTCTTCATCAGCTTCTGACCCACCTTCCTCCACGGAATCCTCCTCTCAATTATGACGCCTGTCAGCTTGGCAAGCATCACTGCTCGTCCTTCCCCCCGAAGCAAGGTCGTGGATCTTCCCGCCCGTTTGATCTTGTTCACTCCGACATCTAGGGTCCTGCTCCAACCCTCACCATAGGTCGGGGTAGTTCATATTTTGTAACCTTTATTGATGATTTCTCTAGGTGTAAGTGGATGTATCTTTTAAAGGATCGCTCCGAACTCATTTCTGTATGGACAACCTTTTATAATATAATTAAGAATCAGTTTGATATGTCTATTAAAATCTTTCGCTCTAACAAATCTAAGGAATATCTTAGTACTGCTTTCTCTTCTTTCTGTATGCAACATGGTATTATTCATCAAACTAGTTGTGTCTATACCTCACAGCAAAATGGGATGGCAGAACATAAAAGACGTCATCTCCTTGATGTCGCTCGCACTCTGATGGCACAGATGCAGGTTCCTCGATCCTATTAGGGCTATGCTGTCCTCATCTCCTGTTACCTCATTAATTGTGATCCGTCCACGGTTCTCCACGGACAAACCCCATTCTCCATTCTATATCCGGGCAAGGATCTGTTTCCTCTCCCTCTGCGTATCTTTGGGTGCACGATTTTTGTGAACGCTCCTTCTGCCACTCATGAAAAACTCGACTCCCGTGCCACCAAGTGCCACCTTTTGGGTTACTCCACTACTCAAAAAGCCTACTATTGCTTTGATCCCATTCTTCGTAAGCAATACGTATCCGCGGATGTGACCTTCTTCGAGAATGCGTCCTATTTCTCTTCTGACCCTCTCCCTCTCCAATTATTTTGTCTTCTCCTACCATCCCCTCTACCACGTCTACTCCTATCGAGATTTTCCCATCATCGCCTCCATCATCTCCTCATCTCTGTCCCTCATCACCACTGTGCTCTCCCTCCTCTTTGCGACTGTCTCTCTCCACTCCCGGGCCAGCTCTCTCCGCCATGGATGCTCTAGTTACGAAGTAACACGCCGACTTGGATCTTCCCATTTCACTTCGCAAAGGGTTGCGAATGTGTTCTCCCCACACCTACCAGGAAGCTCTTGGTGTTCCTCATTAGAAGGCCGCCATAGATGAGGAAATTGCTACCCTCACTTTACATGGTACCTGGACCATTGTTCCTCCCACTTTGGGCACTGATGTGATTCGCTGTCGTTGGGCCTTTATTATAAAGTTCCGTCCGAATGACAATGTGGATCGATACAAGGCCCACCTGGTTACCAAAGGCTTCACTCAGACCTATGGTGTTGAATAATTTGACACCTTCTCTGATGTTGCTCGTCTTAGCACTATTCAGGTCCTTCTCTCTGTGGCTGTCAACAGGGATTGGCCGATTTCACAGGTGGATGTTAAGAATGCCTTTATCTATGGTTATCTTCAGGAATATATTTATATGGAGCAACCTCCTAGGTATGTTGCTTAGGGGGAGACACAAGTATGTTGGCCGAAGAAGTCCATCTATGGCCTAAAGCAAAGCCCTCGGGCTTGCCTTGACAAGTTTAGCGGCATTGTTGCGGCCATTGGTTTTGCAAGAATTTCAGCCGACCACTAGTTGTTCATTTGCAAAACCTCCTCGGGTCTGGTGGTTCTTGCGGTATATGTGGATGATATTCTTCTTACTGTCAATGACCAGGCTGGGGTAGCTTTAACAAAGAAACACCTCCATCAATACCTTGTCACAAAGGATATGAGATCCCCAAAATACTTTCTTGGGATTGAAATCTCTAGGAATCCCAACTCCATGGTCCTTTCACAACAGAAGTATGCTCTTGATGTAATGCCCCGAAACTCAAAAGAGCGACGGGAGTTGTTTTGGGCCATATTTTGAATTTGGCAGGGGGCACATGGCCTGGGACACGGGCGTGTCCCAGGGCATGTCGTGTTTGAGTCTACGATTTAGCCGAGAAGTCGATGAATTCTGGAGTCGATGATCATCGAGCAGCGAACACGGCCTTAGACACGGGCATGTCTCAGGGCGTGTAGAGCTCGTGTCGACGATCTGCCAGGTAAGTCGACATTTCCGCTAGACGAAATGTCGAGACACGGAACACGGCCAAGGACACCGGCGTGTCCAATGCCGTGTCGGGTGGTCGATGAATTGTGCTCGATGAAGTGTCGAGACAGTGAACACGACCTGGAGCCCAGGCGTGTTCGTGTTTGACACGGGCATGTCAAATAGGACACGGGCAAGTCCAAGACCCATATGAGTCTCGGGTTGGTGTTGGTCCTGTGTTGATGGAGGAACACGCCCGGGAACATGGGCGTGTATTGTCGGACACGAGCATGTCAGGTTGAACACGGGCGTGTCGGGTGCCCGTGTGTTTTCGAGACGCATCGATTTCGACGGCGAATGGGGGACACGGCCCTGGACACGGGCGTGTTGCAGGCCGTGTTCGGCCCAGGTTTTGCATTTCGGCTACAGATCGTTGCCGTTCGTTTCCTTATTTTGGGATCCGACGACTGGGATTTGTTCCTACTGAGATATACCCGGGATTGGGCCTTTGAAACCCTCATTTCTCTTGAGTGGTTCTCTTTCTAAGTATAGAGAGGGGAGAGCAAAGGAGGAAGAAGAAGCCTAGATCCGGTCACCGGTGGAGCTTCAGATCTCCAAATCGAGAGTCAACTTCGGATCTACGGAGGCAAGTAGATTGCGGTGCTTTTCATCCGCATACATTTCCATGGCGCCAAGGAAGAACGCTAGGGTAACGAATCTCTACTTGAGCATGTGAAGCTCTACTTCTTTTGCATAGGGAAGCCCGCTCTCGCGAGTTTGCGTTGAGTTTGAGGCGTTCCTTCGGGTAGACATGAATAGTCCCCGTTGTGTACAAGTAGACTCCGTAACCGAGAACGGATATAGGCATGATGTGTGAAGCCTACTCGGACAAGTTGGTCTGGATCGGTGATGTTGCATTGCATGAAAGGCCGGAGAAGAATCCGTGTGAATGTTTGTTTTTCGGGTTTTCTACGAGGTAGATTACAACAGGGGGCCTTGGGGATTAACTCCAAGGTGCACCCGAAAAACTGGGCGGACGCGTGGTTCTGCCATCATGTGGGCCTGGGAGCCAACTTGAACATAACTGGGTTATGTGATGTATGTAAGCGATTTGGGACTCGGGAAAGTTTGACCCGCGCATATGTTTTAAATTAATGTTGTAGTGTGAGCAATAGGTCAGGCAGAACCGTAGCCGATCTATGTCGTTCGGTTAAATAGACCTAAAGTTACTTGGCACTTACTGTTGGCATAGATATAGGGACTTAGGCAGTGGCCAGAAAGACCAAATGCTCACGAGATATTGTCGTCCAAGGGGCGGTGGTTAGTCGGCGGACTTAGACCGTGATCACCGAGAATGTGCCCTGAGAGCACGGGGCGTGTGGCCATGCGTGCCTGCGCCTGTGATGTAGTGTTATTACTCTACTGCTTGATTATGCTAATAAAGTGTAGGGAAGGAGCATCACCGCCCCGAGTTTGGGGGCAGGATCGTTATAATTTGGTCAGCATAGCTGACTGTTGCTTTTGTTTACCACCGTCTGGTGGATTATTGCTTGCAGGTGCTGCAGGACTGAGCGGTAAATGGCAAGCTAAAGCCCAAGTTGCTGAGCAGGCCCTTGAAGGCCTAATTTTGAGTGTTTTTCTTCAATTCATGTATGACCGGCCTGCGTGCCGAGATTTGAAAAACATGTAATTTTAAAAAAAAATGTAAGGCCTTAAGGCCAGTACTTGTGTATTTGTACTCCATTCCTTTTGGTTCTGTTTAGTGGACATTCATGCTAGTGTTGGGTTCTTGTTATTGCAACTAATTAAATTGCTTCCGCTAGAATGACTCTGTGTAGGAAGTTGGATTGGTTGGTTGGTTTCCATTGAGTAACCACCCGGTCTGTCTGTGGTATATGGCGTCGGGCCCCGGCCTGACCTACTGCTATATGCTATGTGATGGATAGGGGGTGTTACAATTTGGTATCAGACTGCTGGTTTTGGTCGGGCTTAACATGAATTCGTGGACGAATTCGTTTTAAGGGGTGGTGAGCACCTGTGTGTGCGTCATCATTATAACAGCAAAAGAACCCATGAATGTCCACTTAGGAATGAAAATACACGTGTTTGAGGAACCTGCGTGTTCCTATAGTTGCTTTTTGCAATTTTGTATGGTCGCTTAATGGTGTTTTGTACAACTATAGGTGACCAGAAGCGGTGCTGGGCCGCTAGAAAGTCTGGTTTCTGAAGAGTATAGTGCACCCGGTGAGGTGTTTGAGACCCCTCCTTCGTCTGAAACCGTAAGAAGGATCGTTGAAGCGGTTTTTGCTGTGACTAATGCACAGCATGGAAGAAATGTACAACCCTGTGCCCCTGTTGTGGCTTCAACGCCGGGTGGCGTGATGGAGCAGATGACATTTGGTCGACCATCGGTGCAGCAGCTGAGCATGCATTTAGTGCAGGGAGCGCACTCAGTTGACGAATATTTACAAGCATTTCTTATAATAAGCCGCTACCCATGCTTTGAGTTGGAGAACGAGCAGGCTATAGTCGATAGATTTTATATTGGTCTGCGTGGCGAGCTGTGAATCCTACTGCTAGGACCAAAATTACTGGGATTTCGAGTCTTGGTGGAGTCGGCTAGATCTTTGAAAGTAGATTTGAGGAAGACTCACCCGATGCCAGCGCCCATGGTATCGAACTATGCAAGCCCCATAAGTGCTGGATCCAGCAGAATGCTGGAGAAGGGGGCTACAACATCGACTAGCAAAGCTACTTACACTTGTCATGCTTGTGGAAGGAAAGGGCACTTTGCCCGAGAGTGTCGGAATGGTGCTCAGAAGACTAAGAAAGCTATGTCAGGAGTAGTTGAGGACTTTAGTGCAAAGTAAACGGTGTTCAAAGTGCCGAACACCTCAAAGTATGGATATCGAAGGTGGTATAAGAAGTCTAGGACTTTAGGTCTAGCCCCTCCTTTCGGTGCTTCAGGGGCAACTACAGGCACACCCCCGGGCGAATGTTATAACTGTGGGGAGCCGGGGCATTATGCCCGTGGGTTCCTAAAGCCCGAGAGGAAGCACGCCTTCGTGAGGACATGTATTGTTTAAAGATATAGCAGTTTAGCCTTAAATACTTGTCGCCCATGTGTATGTTAGCGTAGAACTACCTGTGCTAAGCTTTGTTCTGATTTTCGTTTATCTGGCGAGAGCACCGTTTGTTTAGGGAGCTTCGCATTCCTTTATTTAGGAATTATATTTTGCATCGGAGTACCTCCTTCGATGGTAAGAGACAAATTGAATGCGTTATGGTCCAATGGTGCCCAATGCGCGCGGGTAGAATCTGTTGCGCTTAGGTTTGGATTGGGAGTCAAGACTTTGACTTACAAGCGTCGTTACTACTGCTAGGGGAGCTCGACGTATTCTTTGGTATGGATTGGCTCTCGGAGAAGCAAGCATACATTGATCGAAATCACAAGAAAATCAAGTTGGGAACTGGTCGTGAGATGACATTTGTGGACTTGAAAGGGGTCAAGCATGACGTTGTTGTCTGCTCTACACGTGGTTAAGGCGGTTCGGTGTGATGCCAAACCGGTGTTACACTCTTCGTATCGGTTAGCGCCTAAGAAGATGGAGGAACTGAAGGTGCAACTTCAAGAGTTGTTGGAGCAAGAGTTTGTGCATCCAAGTTCGTCGCCTTGGAGCGCACCGGTCCTCTTTGTAAAGAAGAAGGACGGGATCTTGAGACTTTGCATTGACTATCGGGAGTTAAACAAGCTAACGGAAAAGAACAAGTTCCCGATCCCGATGATTGATGATCTATTTAATTAGTTAGTCGAATCGATGGTGTACTCAAAGTTGGATCTTAAGTCCGGTTACTATCAGCTGAGAATATGGGAGAGTGATATCCCTAAGACAGTGTTCAGTACGAGATACAGACATTACAAGTTTACGGTCATGCCGTTTGGGCCGACAAATGCGCTGTCGGTGTTCATGGATTTGATGAACAGGACTTTCAGGGAGTACTTGGACCATTTTGTGATCGTCTTCATCGACGATATTTTGGTGTACTCGCAGAGTGAGGAAGATCACTTCAGGCATCTTCATTTGGTTTTGGAGACGCTAAGGAGGAATCAATTGTATGCCAAGTTCTCGAAATGCGAGTTTTAGTTGTCCTCATTGGTGTTTCTCGGTCATATAGTGAGTGGGGAAGGTATTGCAGTGGATCCGACGAAGATTGTTGCGATACGAGAGTGGCCTGAGCTTTCTATGGTAGCGAAAGTCCAGAGCTTTCTGGGGCTTGCTGGCTATTATAGGAGCATCGTGGAGAACTTCTCGTGGATAGCATTACCTCTCACTAATTTGACGAGGATGGAGCAGAAGTTCGTTTGGACGCCGGAGTGCGCGCGAGCTTTTGAGGAGTTGAAGTGTCGGTTGACCATGACGCCTGCGCTGAGTTCGCCGAGTGGGACCGAAGGTTTTGAAATCTACAGCGTTGCTTTGGGCAGTGGTTTGGGTTGTGTGTTACTGTAGCATGGAAGCGTTATAGCGTATGGCTCGAGACAGCTGAAAGTTCACAAGAGGAATTATCCGGTCCATGAATTGGAGTTAGCGGCCATGATTTTTGCCTTGAAGCTGTGGACGCACTACTTATATGGTGTAAGAGTCGATATCTATACCGACCATAAGAGCCTGAAATATTTGTTGGACCAGAAAGATCTGAACATACAGCAGCGTAGGTGGATGGAGTTCCTGGGGGACTATACATTCAAGATCCACTACGTGCCTGGTAAAGGCAATGTAGTTGCGGACGCGTTGAGTCGCCGGGTCCCAGATCAATCTAATTGGCTGTCGGTCCATGACGAGCGGTTGGTTTGGGAGTTGGAGGAGTTGGAGATCTTTTGCGTAGACAAGCAGTCAAATGCTGAAACACTATTAAATTGGACTGAAGTTCAATATGACCTGGATGATCGGATTCGGCAGGCTTTGGATATGGATGGCCACATGAAGTAGATCATGGTTGAAGCTCTGGATGTGTCAAATTCCCAATTTGTTGTTGAGGACGGCTTACTTTGGAAAGACGGTCGTCTGTGCGTCCCAAGCATGGGCAATTTGTGGGTGGATTTGTTGTACGAGGCGCATCATAGCAAGTACTCGATTCACCCGGGGAGCACGAAGATGTACTGCGATGTTAAGAAATTGTTCTGGTGGCCATGACTGAAGAAGGATGTGGCACTGTATGTGGCGAAGTGCTAAACTTGTGCCTTGGTGAAGGCGGAGTGCCAAAAGCTGGGAGGATTCTTGAAGTCCTTGCCTATTCCGGAGTGGAAGTTTGATGACATTACTATGGACTTTGTGCACGGGCTGCCAAGGTCGCAAAAAGGTAACGATGCCATTTGGGTGGTCGTAGATCGTCTAACGAAGGTGTCACACTTCATTCCGCATAGGAAGGATGATCCCGTGGAGAAACTGGCGAAGTTATATGCGGATAATATTGTGCGGCTTCATGGTGTGCCCCGCAGCATCGTGAGTGCCCGAGATGGGCGGTTCACGTCCTATGATTGGAGGCTGGTGCAGCAAATGTTGGGAACAAAGCTGAGTTTTAGCACAGTCTTTCATCCGCAGACGGATGGGCAGACCGAGAGGGTCAATAGGACAATGGGAGACATGCTTTGCATGTGTGTCCTGGACTTCGAGAAGCAGTGGGAAGACCACTTATACTTGGTGGAGTTTGCGTACAACAATAGCTACTAGGCAAGCATACAAATGGCGCCATTCGAGGCCCTTTATGGTAGAAGATGTTGCACATCGTTGTCTTGGTTAGAAACGAGCGAGTCAAAGTTGTACAAGCTACAAGACGTGGAAGATGCTACCTCGTTGGTGCGAACCATTTGGGAGAGGTTGCTAATCTCTCAGGACCGTTAGGCTAAGTACTATAATGCCAAGCACAGGAACGTGGAGTTCGCTGTTGGCGACTGGGTGTCCCTGAAGATCAAGCCGTTCAAGGGTGTCTCGCGGGTGCAAAGCTTGAAGAAGCTAAACCCGAGATATCTTAGACCGTTTGAGGTTCTGGAGCGGATTGGCGAAGCGGTGTATCGTTTGAAGCTATCAGAGGAGCTTAGTGGTCTACATGATGTATTCCATATATCGGTACTATGGAAGGCGGTGTAAGAGCCTTCGCATGTGATCGCGGTGGATCAAGTCCCGGTTGAGAATGGGTTGACGATGAAGGTCAAGCCCGTTCGTATTGAGGACTCAGAATTCAAGCGGCTACACAATAAAGAGATCAGGATGGTCAAGGTCCGTTGGGATAATTGCGGTCGAGAAGAGCTCTCTTGGGAGCGAGAGCAGACCATGCTTGAGGAGTACCCGGAGTTGTTTCACTCAGGTACCGTGTAGGTTTTATGTTTCTTTCCTTTATGTAATTTCGAGGACGAAATTCTTTTAAGAGGGAGAGAGTTGTAACGCCCCAAAACTCAAAAGAGCGACGGTAGGCATTTTGGGCTAAATTTGGAATTTGGCAGGGGGCACACGGCCTGGGACACGGGCGTGTCCCAGGGCGTGTCGTGTTTGGGTCGACGATTTCGCCGAGAGGTCGACGAATTCTGGAGTCGACGATCATCGAGCAGCGAACACGGCCTGAGACACGGGCGTGTATCAGGGCGTGTCGAGCTTGTGTCGACAATCTGCCAGGTAAGTCGACATTTCCGCTCGACGAAATATCGAGACACAGAACACGGCCTAGGATACGGGCGTGTCCAAGGCCGTGTCAGGTGGTCGACGAACTGCGCTCGACGAAGTGTCGAGATTGTGAACACAGCCTGGAGCCCAGGCGTGTTCGGATTTGATACGGGCGTGTCAAATATGACACGGGCGTGTCCAAGACCCGTGTGAGTCTCGGGTTGGTGTTGGTACTGTGTTGATGGAGGAACACGCCCGGGAACACGGGCGTGTACTATCGGACACGGGCGTGTCAGGTCGAACACGGGCATGTCGGGTGCCCGTGTGTTTTTCGAGACGCGTCGATTTTGACGGCGAATGGGGGACACGGCCCTGGACACGGGGGTGTCGCAGGTCGTGTTCGGCCCAGGTTTTGCATTTCGGCTACGCATCGTGGCCGTTCATTTCCTTATTTTGGGATCCGATGGCTGGGGGTTGTTCCTACTGGGATATACCCGGGATTGGGCCTTTGAAACCCTCATTTCTCTTGAGTGGTTCTCTTTCTAAGTCTAGAGAGAGGGGAGATGATAGTACGGTTTGCAGTCAATTTTATTAGTGTATTTTCAGGATTTTAAAGCAAATCATGTCTTGTAAAGTGCTTATTTTGATTCCCCTTTGTATATATTTTTGTCGCTAATGCGTTTTTCTGCTTTTTGTAGGTTTTCACGGCTTTCAGCCGAATTTTGCTGTGACATGCCCCAAGGTCACGCCCTACCCGGGCGTGTACCTAGGGCGTGTAACCTAGAGGAATGAAGTAATTGGTCCGAAACCGCATTCCGTGGAAACTTAGTGTACACGCCCTCTGTCACGCCCGGGTCACTTCCGACATGGGCGTGGTCCAGAGGTGTGTCCCCAGGTTCCGAGGAATCGCCGCAACGCGCTCTTTTTTCCCGCTCCACTGTCACACCGAATGTGTCACGCCCCCGGGTCACGCCCTACCCGGGCGTGACACATGGGCGTGTACTTCAACAACCACGCCAGTCAACTCCAGCAATTAATTTCAGCACAAAAAAGTCTCACCGACCGTGTCACGCCCCAGGTACACGCCCGACCAGGGCGTGTCAGGGGGGTGTGACCCATCCGGAAAAAATCTATAAATTCAGCCCTTTGCCAAGGGTTCAGGGGGCAGTTCTGAAGTGAGAGGGGAGGTCCTTCCCCTTAGTTTACTTGTATTTCTTGTATTTTTCCATGTTTCCACTCTCCTTCCTCATTTTGAGCTTTGTAATCTAGCTTAGTTACTCTTATTTTGTATTAGTTGCTGTAACTGCTTAGTAGCTAAGGGCAATGTTCGCATAAATTTTCATTTCCCGCACCTGTAATCTTTCATTTTCAACTTGTAGTTCTCTTTCAGTGCTAATAAAAAGTTTGTCGTTTCCTCGCTTTCTCAACGCATCTCTATTCATCTCCCTTTCCCCTTTTCACCATGATTAACTAATCCTCCTGTACTCGATCTTGATGATCTGAGGTTCGAGTTGATTATGTTATGATGCTCTAGTTTTCTTTTTTTCTTTGTAAGGCTTATACCTTGATTTACTCTTGATTTACCTTTGCTTGGAGATATATTATCGATATATATTTTCCATCATTAGCTTTCATTCTTGGCTAGCCGAGAGGACGATGGTTTGAAGTGAGCACTCAAGAGTGAAGAGAGTTGCATGCACCCCTCGAGAGAGGTGGGCGTTAAATCTCCTGGATTGGTGTAAAATCCAATAACGGGGTTCACAACATAAGGAGAGTTTTAGGTCTCCGATTCGGACGAGAGTTCGGTCAGACCTTCCTAAACTCAGATGGGCATGACTTCGAGAGAAGCATGTTCTTGCTTTTAGAACCTCCGCGGTCAAGGTCTCTTGCCTTATTAATTTAAAAAGTTTGTTATTGCATCCTTTGATCAACTTAAGCCGAGGTGATTCTCGATCGAGTACTATCGCTTAATTACCATTTAGCTTTTCTCTAATTTGCAAATAAAACATTCTCTCTTCTCTAATTCAGTAAGCAACCCCAAAACAAGTTTTATTCGATAAGATAATAGTAACTCCTTGAAGTAGAAGTACTCAAATCGCCCCGGGTAATACGACCTTGATATGAAACTTAATATCCTGTACTATATGCGATAAGATACACTTGCCTTCATCGAATATAGAATCGAAGAACGTCTCACAATCACACATTCACCTTCTCCCTCCTTAACTTTGTCTTCTCCACGTATAACCCCTTCTCCGCTAAATAAATTTTATATCAAGTTTTTGGCGCCGTTGCCGGGGACAAATGTTTTGATATTTTGAAAAAAGGATAGCTATTAATTTTATCGTTTTCCTTTTTTTCTTTTTCTCGCTCTCGTATCGATTTTATCTCTCCCCCACCTTTCTCTCTCTTTAAGTGTATGACTCGAGAAAGTTCTTCGATTATTCATTTTGATCTTGAGATAGAGCGCACGGCTTTGCGTCACCTCCGTTCTCGTGACCAGGAATCGCATTTAGGCATCGAAGAGTCGATCGGGGACACTGCCACAAAAACGATGGATCTTAATCCGCCCAACCCAAATGAGGTCCAGCAAAGGACTATGTCCTATTATGCGCGGCCAAACCTGAGGGTACACAATCAAGTATTGTTCGCCCCACAGTGGCAAACAATAACTTTGAGATCAAGTCCAGCATCATCCAAATGGTGCAGTAGTCGGTAACCTTCGATGGTCTCCCGGATGAGGATCCAAATTGTCACATTGCGAATTTTCTCGAAATCTGTGATACTTTTAAAATCAATGGAGTCTCAGATGACGCCATTTGATTGCGTCTCTTCCCTTTCTCTTTGCGGTCAAAGGCCAAGCAGTGGCTGAGCTCTCTTCCTAGAGGGTCCATCACCACGTGGGCCGAGATGGCAGGGAAATTTCTTACCAAGTATTTCCCGCCTGCGGAGACCGCCAAATTGCGCACGGATATTGCATCCTTCATGCAAATAGACTCGGAGACTCTCTACGATACATGGGAGCGCTTCAAGGAGCTATTGCGATGGTGCCCACACCATGAGCTTCCAAATTGGCAACAAGTGCAAATATTTTATAACGGCCTAAATTCCTTAACAAGGCAAATGATTGACGCGGCCGCTGGGGGAACATTAAATAACAAAACCCCAGAGGCCGCTCAGGAACTTTTTGAGGAAATGGCTATGAATTCGTATCAATGGAATGTGCCCCGCGTGCGGGCTAACAAACCAGCGGGAGTCTTTGAAATTGACGCTACTTCAAATCTTGCCCTCCAAGTTGAGCGGTTAACAAAGCAGGTGGCGGAGATGACTGCTTCTTCCGCCACTCTTCCTTGGTATAATAATTATAATAACTCTGCTTTTACAGAAGAGCATGTTGACTTCATGTGAAATGCTCCTCGGCCCTCCTATAACCCGAACAACGCACTGTACAATAACACTTACAATGCGGGTTATAGGAGCCATCCGAATTTCTCATGGAGAAACCAAGGAAATGCTCAACGCCCCCATAACCCCCCTCATAATCATAGCCAAACATTTAATATAGCTTCCCCCTTAAATTTAAATCAACCGGGTTTCCAACCACAACAGGCAAAGCCCTCTTCACTAGAAGAGGTCTTTGCCAAATACGTTGCTACAAATGAAACAAATATCAGGAATATTGCCGGGTCCATCAAAAACTTGGAAAACCAAGTGGGACAGCTAGCCAAGATAATCTCCGATCGGCAACAAGGAGCTTTGCCAGGCAATACCGAGCAAAATCCAAGAGAAAGTGCAAACTCCATTACCCTCCGCAGTGGAAAGAAGTTGCTATACCAAGCGAACCTATGGTACCTATCCCTTCTCCTCTCTCTCCTCCTGTTATTTTAGCTTCAAATTTTCCTACTACGCCTATGCCACATGCGTCTAATTCAAAATTACCGTATCCGTCTAAAATTAAAAATAAACGCGCAGAAGAAAGTTACAAAAAATTTTTAGAAATTCTAAAAAAAATTCATATAAACGTGTCGTTCTACGAGGCTATCTCTCAAATGCTGAAATACATGAAATATCTCAAGGAGCTCCTATCAAATAAGAAAGAGCTCGAGGATATTTCACATATTTCCATAAATGCAGAATGCTCCGCGGTTGTGCTCAACAAATTACGCCGCAAAGTGAATGACCCGGGAAGGTTCTCCGTCTTGTGCCTATTCGGTAATTCGTTGGTCAAACATGCGTTGGCGGACTTGGGAGAAAGCATAAATCTCATGCCCTTTTCGCTTTTTAAAAAATTAGGTCTAGGATCTCCGAACCCCACTCGTATGAGCATTCAGCTAGCCGATCATTCTGTGAAATATCCGATAGGGATTGTGGAGGATGTCTTGGTCAAGGTGGACAAATTCATCTTTCCGGTAGATTTTGTCATCCTAGAAATCGAAGAGGATGCCGATGTACCCCTGATACTCGACCGCCCCTTCCTTGCCACCTCCCGCTCTATTATTGATGTTAGTGATGGAAAGCTCCTCCTTCGGGTTGGAGATGATGAAATCACTTTCAGCATTAATCCCTCCATGCGCAACACCCTAGAGCAAGATGATTCCTGCTTTTATCTAGAGGAATTCTTCGAAAATGTATTTTTTGTGCCTTTTGAATTAGTTTCTTCACCATTTGATGAATCTCTTATCACTGAGCTCTTCTGCTTAGAGGAAGTCTCTCGCACTACCCTCCCCGAATCGCTTCCCATGGATACCATAAAATTCAAAACCTCTTACGAGGAACAACCCATATTGGAGCTTAAGAAACTCCCCCCTCATCTGTAGTAACATTTCCTCGAAAATGACTCTAAGCTATCGGTTATTATCTCCTCGGATCTGAGCAACTCAGAAATTTCTGAGTTGACTCTAGTTTTGCAAAATCACCGCCATGCAACTGCGTGGCAGTTATCCAATATTAAGGGGATTAGCCCATCAATCTGTATACACAGGATTTTCTTAGATAATAACTTTCGTAGTACTATCCAGCCCCAACGACGTTTAAATCCAAACATGAAGGACGTCGTGAAGGCTGAGGTTATTGAACTTCTAGATGCGGGAATTATCTATCCCATCTCCGATAGTACTTAGGTAAGCCCAGTCCAGGTCGTGCCAAAGAAAGGCGGGGTCACGGTAGTGGACAATGAAAATAATGAATTAATTCCAACCCGTACTATTACGGGTTGGCGGATGTGCATTGATTACCGCAAACTCAATGATGCCACCCGAAAAGACCACTTCTCGCTCCCCTTTATCGAACAAATTTTAGAACGACTTTCCGGTCACTCCTTCTACTGCTTTCTCGACAGTCTCTCGGGGTACCTCCAAATCCCTATTTCACCTGAAGACCAGGAGAAGACTACCTTTACCTGTCCCTTTGGCACCTTCGCTTACAGACGGATCCCATTTTGTTTATGTAATGCGCCGGCTACATTTAAGCGATGTATGCTGGCGATTTTCGACGAGTTGGTAGAAGAAGTGATGGAAGTTTTCATGGACTACTTCTCGGTGTTTGGTAGTTCTTTTGCAAATTGTTTAAAAAATCCCGAGCGCGTATTGATTCGTTGTGAGGAAACTAACTTAGCCCTCAACTGGAAGAAATGCGATTTTATGGTCCGAGAGGGATTAGTCCTTGGCCATAAGATTTCAGGCAAGGGGATCGAGGTCGACCGGGACAAGATCGAAATTATTGAAAAGCTCCCCCCTCCAACGAATATTAAAGCCATTCGTAGTTTTCTTGGGCACGCGGGATTTTATCGGCGTTTTATCCAAAATTGTTCCAAAATAACAAAGCCGATAACCCATCTTCTCGAGAAAGAGTCACCTTTCAATTTTAACAACGAATGTCTTGTTGCTTTCAATTTAATAAAAGAAAAATTAGTAAACTCTCCAATTCTAGTTGCTCCGGATTGGTCGCTCCCTTTCGAAATCATGTGTGATGCTAGTGACACTGCGGTGGGCGCGGTCTTAGGCCAGCGAGTGGATAAATTCTTCCACCCGATTTATTATGCAAGCAAGACGCTCACGTCTACACAGGCCAACTACACCACCACCGAGAAAGAGCTCCTAGCAATTGTTTTTGCCTTTGATAAGTTTAGGTCTTATATCGCCCTATCCAAAGTAATCGTCTTTACGGATCACTCAGCTCTTCATTTTTTATTTAGCAAAGCGGACGCAAAGCCCCGCCTTTTGCGATGGATCCTCCTCTTGCAGGAGTTTGATTTAGAAATCCGGGACACTAGAGGGGCCGAAAATTTGGCGGCCGACCATTTATCTCGTTTAGAAAACCATGCCAGCGAAATATTAGTGGAAGCCGACATTAACGATAAATTCCCTGAAGAGCGCCTCTTCGCTCTCGAAAATTCAAAAGATTATCATGTGCCCTGGTTCGCCGACTTTGCCAATTATTTAGTGGCCCGAGTCTTGCCAAAGGAATTCTCAAGCCAGAAAAAGAAGAAATTCTTTTCTGATTTAAAGAATTACTTTTGGGAAGACCCTTTCTTATTCAGAATCTGTGCGGATCAGGTAGTGCGGCGTTGCGTTTCGAGTGAGGAAGGAGTGCAAATATTGGGACATTGCCATGAAGGACCAACAAGTGGTCATTATCAAGCGAACCGCACCGCAAGAAAGGTGCTGGAGGCGGGTTTCTATTGGCCCACGCTATTCAAGAATGCTCACACCCTAGTGAGTACTTGCAATAGTTGCCAACGGGCATGCAATATCTCATGGCGGGACGAGATGCCTCAAAATATTTTCCTCGAATGTGAAATCTTCGATCTTTGGGGCATCGACTTCATTGGCCCCCTTCCTTCCTCTTATCAAAATAAATACATTCTCGTAGCTGTCGACTATGTATCAAGGTGGACGGAAGCGCATGCTCTCCCCACCAACGATGCACGAGTCGTTGTAAAATTTCTAAAAAAATTATTCTCTCGATTTGTCACGCCACGCGCTATAATTATTGATAGGGGAACCCATTTCTGCAATAGTCAGTTTGCCAAAATTTTGGCAAAATATGGAGTAACGAACAAACTTTCCACCTCCTATCACCCCCAGACGAGCGGTCAAGTCGAGGTTGTTAATCGAGAATTGAAACGTATTTTAGAGAAAACCGTATCCTTAAATAGGAAGGATTGGGCACTAAAACTAGATGATGCCTTATGGGCCTATCGAACGACATATAAGACAGCCATCTACTGCACGTCGTATCGATTGGTTTTTGGTAAGGCTTGCCACCTTCCAGTTGAGTTAGAGCACCGTACGTTTTGGGCCCTCAAAACATTAAATCTATATCCCACCCTAACCGCCGAACACCGTAAATTTCAGCTCAATGAACTCGACGAATGGCGGGCGAACGCTTACTAGAGTAATAGGCTTTATAAAGAGCGAACAAAGTTCTACCATGAAAAAAATATTAAATTTCCTAAATCTTTTTCGCCGGGCGATCTCGTCCTTCTTTATAACTCTCGGCTTCGCCTCTTTCTAGGTAAATTAAAATCGCGATGGTCCGGCCCCTTTATTGTTAAAGAGGCTTGGCCGTATGGGACGATTCTCATTTCGCACCCGGATAAGGGTGAATTCAAGGTAAATGGTCAACGATTAAAACTCTCTTTGCCTAACGATTTACTTCCTACTGTGACGGAACAATTACTGCTATCGAACTCATGAACTATTTCGTTTCTCCTTCATTTGGACTGTAATAATTTAAGACTTCTTATTATTGGACAATATTCTTTTGGTCGAGCTCAAGCGACCTTTATAAACAAAGGGCGCTCTTGGGAGGCAACCCAAATCATTTTTATATTTTCTTTATTTTACACTTTTTGCCCCGGACGGCTCCACAAGTTGAGGCTTCTAAAATCACCGCTGCCAATGCTGCTAACTCCATCACAAAGTCCAACAGAAGACCTTTCCTGAAGATTCAGAGCACAAGTATGGGGGAGCGGCATTACTCAGCTTTCGCTGCAAAATAAAACCAGGGAAGTACCTGTTTTTCAATTCTGTCTTTCATTTCTGTACTTTAATTTTCTCTCGTTCTCTAACCTCCTTCTCCATTGAGGACAATGTAGATTTTAAGCTTGGGGGTGGACTTCCTCCTTTTTTTGCTTTGTGTAAATATCTTTTTCTTTTTGTAAATATTCTTCAAAAATCCAAAAAATCCAAAAATCTAAAAAAAAATATATATATATATATATAGCTGCATTTGGTATTTCAATAGTACAACATGTTTGTATTCTGTTTTTCTCAAAATTCTTTATAAACAACGTAGTTAATTATAATTTTTCTAATCATTTTTTTAATCATATTTCACAAGTAAAATGTTGGCCATGCCGTGTTTCTAATTCACGGTAGCATGTTAAGGTGAAATATTTCTCTAAAACGCGCATTTCTATTATGGTTTTCCGTTCTTTATTTTCTTTACTTTCTCTAAAATTCATCATCCACTATTTTCCTTTTCGTTTTTAGATAATTTTTGTAAGGACAACTTTTGAATAACGTAGTAGATATGAACGATCCAAGTCACCTATTATTTCTATTTTTAAGATAATTTCATCAATCTTCTTTTATTATCCAGGACTTGCTTTTTGAAAATTTTCAAATCTATGATTTAAATAAATTTAAAAAGCGTGAAAATGATTTAGGCCGTTTTTGTTTACGTTTGAGCTTTCCTGCCAACCTAAAATCTTTTACCACTAGTTAGCCGCTTTTGAGCCTTTTTTCCCAATTTCGTTTGATAACTCCACATAGCATTTCATTTTCACCGAAGCAAAAATTCCTACCTATCTAATCACGCTATTTTTTGTTTTGAGTTTCATTCAAAAAATTTCATAATCATGATAGGAAATTTTGTGTTATCTTTGAAGAAATTGTTGAAAAAAGTGTACTCAAAAGCAATGTTTGATTTTATTTGGCCAATTCAAAATGAAAAAATAAAAACAATTATGGCCTTTGTTTTGTAAAAAGAAAAGAAAAAAAAATGAAGAAAAAATAATAAATAATAATAAAGAAGAAAAAGAAAGAAAAATATATATTTTTTGTTTAAAATGAAATTTTTTGAAACTCTTTGTTTTGGTTTAGTGTGATTTTAAGCCTCCATGTTTATCTTTGAATTTCACTCCTATTCATGATCCTAAAACAAACGTTTCGGTCCTATTAAGTCCTTTTGATTCACGCATTTTTAAATCTTATTTAACAGCCACGAAAAGAAGAAAAGTAAATCAGTTTTAGTTCTAGATTTAAACTTAGATTTTTGTTATTTAATTGATATAATTATAATGCGTTGAATGGATCTAGTAACAACTCAATACGTTCTTTTCATTTTTGTTGCCTTGCTTAAATCTATTTAAAGATTCTCGTCAAAATTCTGGATGATTTATTTTCCTTAAGTAAAGTTTATAAAAGTTAAACCATACCAAAATAATTGTTTTAGATTTACGTTTTACATTCTCCCTACCTGGAATTTCGCATAGTACATGTGTAAGCATGATTAAAACTTTTTGAATTAGTCACTTTTTATGATTAGCTAGTTTTTATATTTTTGCTTGGGGACAAGCAAAACTTAAGCTTGGGGAAATTTGATAGTACGGTTTGCAGTCAATTTTATTATGGTATTTTCAGGATTTTAAAGCAAATCATGTCTTGTAAAGTGCTTATTTTGATTCCCCTTTGTATATATTTTTGTCGCTAATGAGTTTTTCTGCTTTTTGTAGGTTTTCACGACTTTCAGCCGAATTTTGCTGTGACATGCCCCAAGGTCACGCCCTACCCGGGCGTGTACCTAGGGCGTGTAACCTAGAGGAATGAAGCAATTGGTCCAAAACTGCATTCTGTGGAAACTTAGTGTACACTCCCTCTATCACGCCCATGTCACATCCGACACGGGCGTGGTCCAGAGGCGTGTCCCCAGGCTCCTAGGAATCGCCGCAACGCGCTCTTTTTTCCCGCTCCACCGTCGCACCGAATGTGTCACGCCCCCGGGTCACGCCCTACCCGGGCGTGACACATGGGCGTGTACTTCAACAACCACGCCCGTCAACTCCATTAATTAATGTCAGCACGAAAAAGTCGCACCGACCGTGTCACGCCAGGTACACGCCCGACCAGGGTGAGTCAGGGGGCGTGACCCATCCCGAAAAAATCTATAAATTCAGCCCTTTGCCAAGGGTTCAGGGGGAAGTTCTGAAGTGAGAGGGGAGGTCCTTCCCCTTAGTTTACTTGTATTTCTTGTAGTTTTCCATGTTTCCACTCTCCTTCCTCATTTGGAGCTTTGTAATCTAGCTTAGTTACTCTTATTTTGTATTAGTTGCTGTAACTTCTTAGTAGCTAAGGGCAATGTTCGCATAAATTTTCATTTCCCGTACTTGTAATCTTTCATTTTCAAGTTGTAGTTCTCTTTTAGTGCTAATAAAAAGTTTGTCGTTTCCTCGCTTTCTCAACACATCTCTATTCATCTCTCTTTCCCCTTTTCACCATGATTAACTAATCCTCTTGTACTCGATCTTGATGATCTGTGGTATGGTTCTACTGCTTGATTATGCTAATAAAGTGCAGGGAAGGAGCATCGCCGCCCCGAGTTTGGGGGCGAGATCGTTATAATTTGGTCACCAAAGCCGACCGTTGCTTTTGTTTGCCACCGTGTGGTGGATTGTTGCTTGCAGGTACTGCAGGACTGAGCGGTAAATAGCAGGCTAAAGCCCAAGTTGCTGAGCAGGCCCTTGAAGGCCTAATTTTGAGTGTTTTTCTTTTATTCATGTATGACCGGCCTGCGTGCCGAGGTTTGTAAAACATGTAATTTGAGGAAAAAAATTGTAAGGCCTTAAGGCCAGTACTTGTGTATTTGTACTCCATTCCTTTTGGTTCTGTTTAGTGGACATTCATGCTAGTGTTGGGTTCTTGTTATTGCAACTAATAAAATTGCTTCCGCTAGAATGACTCTGTGTAGGACGTTGGATTGGTTGGATGGTTTCCATTGAGTAACCACCCGATTTGTCTGTGGTATATGGCATCGGGCCCCGGCCGGACCTACTGCTATATGCTATGTGACGGATAGGGGGTGTTACACTTGATCTACTAAAAGAGGTAAGGTTGACTGGTGCTAAACCTGCCCGATGTCCCATGGCTGCTGGAGAAGACAAAACTTGGACAGATGACTTGCCTCTTCTATCCGATCTTACGAGGTACCGACGTCTGGTTGGAGAACTCATTTAGCTCATGGTAACCAGATCCGACATCTCCTATGTTGTGGGCAAGGTGAGCCAATTCATCCAAACTCCTAGGGAGTGTCATCTACAATCTGTACTGAGGATATTGGAGTATGTTAAAGCAGCGGCAGGGAAAGGACTTCTTTTTTAGAAGAATGGTCACTTAAGGGTTGAAGCATACTCAGATTCGAGCTATGCCGATGACAATGGTGACCGTAAGTCAACATCGTGTTTTTGCACATTTGTTGGTGGAAATCTTGTGAGCTGGAAGAGCAAGAAATAGTCTGTGGTCTCCAGGTCTAGTGCAGAAGCAGAATATCGTAGTATGATATCGACCACATGTGAGTTAAAGTGGTTACGAGCTCTCATGCTTGACTTAGGAGAGGTCTACAACTATCCTCTTCCTATGTTATATGACAACAAGGCCGCGATATACATCTCCAAAAATTCGGTCTTTCATGAGAGAACAAAACACATAGAAGTCTACTGTCATTTTATTCGGGAAGAGATCTTAAAGAAATATATTTGTACTCCGTTCATCACTTCTGACAACGAGTTGGCAGATATCTTCACCAAGCCGGTGTCCGCTTCCTTTTTTCCACATTTGCGACAAGCTGGGCATGATTGATATCTATGTTCCAGCTTGAGTCGGAGAGTTATGGTATGGAGGCCGGGCAGCCTATTGCAGTTTGGAGGCCAGGCGGTCTGGCGGTTTATCTCAGCAGCTTGTTTGCTGTCCTGTTGCTGTTTGGAGGCCGGGTGGTCTGGCGGGTTGTCTCTGGCGACTTGGAGACCGACGGTCTAGCGGTGTTCTGTGGTTGCTTCTTCACTATGACAGCTTGTTCTCTCCTACTGGTGGTTGTCGAGCAGTTAGCCTACTCGTCTAACTGCGCGACTTGTTCGGTTTGTTTATTTGTAAAGCAGCATATACTTGTAATTATTTAGTCCCACATTGCTTATTTGTAATCTCTCTCATTTCCTCCATTCTATAAAAGGGAGGCTATAACTTTGTAATACATACCTTTTTTGCATAATAAAATTTTTTACTCAAAATTTTCGGCCTGCTTGTTTTTTATTCGCACATGATGCTTGATTTTGGTTAAGTGCATAGATTTTGACATCAAGAAAGTCAACAATTCAACAAAATTCAAAATAGTTGAGGGAAGGCTATAGTACGCGACAAACGACACTGCAGGCCTTCAGTACAACTCTTGGTTGTTAAAGAAAAACTACAGCTGTCAATCTTAGTGCTGCCCACAGGTCAAAATAGTCGTTGATCGGTGGAATAGAAAAGGAAGAGATGAGATTGAAGAAAGTAACTTTTTGGAAAAGGTCTGGACTTCATCTTCATCCTCGGTCATTATTGCTGAGCTCTGGAGAATAAGTTCAAACTTTTAATCTAAGAGTTCTAAGAGCTAGCCGGTGCCATTATCATCTGCACCAGCAAGATCAGAGATATTCTCTGAGAACAAAGAAGCAGCTAAGGCCTGAGGCAAGCTGCAGCTGATCTGAAAGCCAAAATGAGATAGTTGGTGCCATTCTCACCGGCTTCAACATGTTCAGAAAGTTTTCTTTCTGAGGAAGAAGAAGAAGCAACGGGTTGTTACCCAAGCTGTAGCAACAAGAAGATAATCAAGTTAGTTGTTGTCATCTCCATCATCAACAACAGTTCCGAGTAAATCTCTGAGAGGGAAAGTACAACCATGGATAACCTTAGTTGCAGCTACTTCATAATTCCAGCTGTACAATTCTGAAGAACATTTTCTAGAGCCTGTGACGAAGAAGTTAGGACTGAGCTTCTGGTAGTCCTGGAAGGAAATAAGAAGCAAAGCTATTCTGTCAGTTGCTTCCAGCACAATTCAAAGCAAGATTTACATCCTTGCTGCTGAGAATGAGTTAGGGCTGGGATTCTCTCATCTTAGGTAGCAGCAACTAGCTACAGTTACTTCTCAGTTCCCGCAGGAACACTTTCTGGAGCTAAGAAGTAGAAGGTAAGGCTAAGTATTTCTCATTTCAGATAGCAGTAGGCTCTGGGATTATTTCCTTAGAGACAATGTTGGACTGAGTTTATCTCAGTCCAGAAAGATTGGCACAGAGAAATTTCTCTTGTGTCAAGACCAACTCACTGATGAGTTGTAAATATTCGTATTTTACGTACTTTATATAGGTCGTATAAGTTTATTTTCGTTGTTTTTATTTACTTTTGTTCAATAAAATGTTCTTTTTTGTATATAATCTTCTAACTTAGCTTTATTTTGTATTCTGAAAATTTTACAGAAAAAGTTGTAAAAAACCAAAGTACACGCTCGTGACCTCCATGTCACGGCAGTGACCTGGGCGTGTCACTTTGATTCCAGTGAAAAGCTGCCGTAAAAATCTAGCCATGCATGCCACGCCTGTGTCTCATTTGAGACGCACATGTCCAGTCCGCCATGCCCCTGTCACGCAGCTTGATGTTCGATGCTCGATGTTCGACATTCGACGCACTGCCAGTCACGCCCGTGTCGATTTGGACACACTCGTGACCGTCTCACTGTTCCAGACAAGACGTCTCCAGTGAGGCAAGGACTCGACGCCTTCGCCTGTTAAACCTTCTCGGACGCTCCCGTGTCATTTGGCGCACGCCCGTGACTGCCTCAATTTTCCAGACCAGACGCCACCAGCGAGGCAAGGATTCGACACTTTGCTAGTCACGCACATGCTACATGCCCGTGATCGCAGGAACACGCCTGTGACTGCCATGTGGACTTCTCGAAGCTTCTAGAAAAAATCCAGCTCGACGAATTTTCAGCTTCACCTGCACGCCAGTACCGACACGCCCCCTACACGCCCGTGACTAGGGCGTGTAATCTGAATTTTTTTTCTATAAATAGATCTTTACTGTAAAATCCAATGGTCCCTTTTTTGGAACCATTTTGCTGTTAGGTGGGCTGCTTAGGTGTTTTTTATGTAATATAAGGAGATTTTCTCCCCCTCTCCTTTATGTTTGTTTTAGCATTGTAATCAACTTTATGTCTTTATAAAATTTGTAGGTTTTTTCCTCCTTATGTTGTTATGGATTGCATCTACGTGCCCCACCTTCAACAATCTAATATATCTTTTTTTCTCTTTTTATGATTGTGTGTGTGTACGAGAATAAATTTATACTGTTACATTTTAGTTATTTTGTTACGTAGCTTTGTTAAGGTTTATGATTTTGTACTTTTTATTTCATTCTTATGAATTTATAAAAGTGGATTAGAAGTTTTTTATTTTTCTCTAACTTAGTTTTTAAACTCTTTATTTCGTAAACTTTTTGTTCTGTTAACCTTAGTTTCCACTTTTTATGCACTGATATAAAGCTATAAGAATGAAAAAGTCGTTATTTTAATTTTTCAAAGTCTTTAATTTTTTGCTTTTATTTCCAAAAACTATTGCTCCTTTAATTTTTATTTCTTCATTTTATGCATTTTTAGCATATTCTAACAGCAGAAATGCAATCATTTTAATTTTTCGATCACCTTGATTTTCTCCATTTTTGTGTGCGTGAGTGTATGAGTTAGGTTTTCATTGCTTTTTTCCTTCAAGTAGAGTGTGTGCATTTATGAGTTAGCATTTACTGCTTTCATTTCACGCCTACTCGTTTAAGTAGGACTTGCATTTTGCAGCTTTCATTTCCCACATACTCGTTTGAGTAGGACTCGCAATTTACAGCTTTCATTTTTCGGCTACTCGTTTGAATAGGACATGAAATTTTACTGCTTTCATTTCCCGCCTACTCGTTTGAGTAGGACTCGCACTTTACCGCTTTCTTTACTGCTTTGAATTCCCTCCTACTCATTTGAGTAGGACTTGTCATTTCCCGCCTAATCATTTGAGTAGGACTCGCATTTTCAATTATGCATTTTCTTTTCATAAGCCGTCCCCATTCCGATGAGTAGCTAATCGTTCTTAGCACTCAGTATCAAAGAGCATTGGGATAGATAAAATCGCTTTAAATAATTAAAGGTCTTCATTTTCTCTTTAATTTAAAGAACTTAAGGTTTACCCCGGGTATACGATGTGTAGAACCACATATCGATATGTGGCTTCTATTTCCGTTATCCATACGCTAGCTAGCCGAGAGGTCATGCGTATGGACCGATCACCCTTGGGTAACGGGAGTTCCACACTAACCCTCTAGAGAGGAGGCACGGAATTCTACCGGATTGGGTCCCCCCCCACCAATAGCGTGGTTCTTAGCGTAATGCAGGCATTAAGAGGAATCCTTCGTCGAACCAATGCTCTCTCGAATATTCTTAATGTTCAGGTGAGTGATAGTCCTAGAGATATGTGAGCTCATTTTTATGGAACCTCCACGGCCAAGTCGCCGCCTTAATTAATTTGAAATTAAGGATTTCTAGTTATTAAAAGTTATTTTAGTTCAAATTCGATTCGGTATCGATGAGCAATTTCTTCATCGACTTTTCAAGTCCATTTTCTATTTTTATATAAACCGAGCTATTTAGTTATTCACCCGACAATTTATTTTTGGTAAAATAATAGTCCCTCCTGGGAGAAGTAGAAATAGTCATCTTGTCCCTAAGAACAATACGACCTCAATATTTTGTTGGAACACCCTATTACTGATTTGGGCAAGGATCACTATGTCCTTTAGGAAATTTGTTTTGACCTCCTTGTATAGATCTAAAGGTCAATTAGAACTGAGTCTAAGGGTTAGTATTTAGGTTTGAAAGCTACCCTCAAGACCCTCAAGACCAGATATTTCAGTTCAGGAGACTAAGTCATTTCGTCGAGCTCAGGACGACGAATCATCGAGCTCAGGACGACGAATCGTCGAACTCCATTCGACGATCTCTGAGCTCACCTCGACGAATCGTCGAACTCCATTCGACGATCTTTGAGCTCAACTTCAACGAGTCGTCGAACTCCATTCAACGATCTTCGAGCTCAGATTGACGTTCCTGTCTCTAGTTTGTTTCCCTATCTCTGAGCTCAGTTTGACGATAGTTGAGCTCAGATCGACGCTTTCTACTTCAGTCTAATTCCAGTCTCTGAGCTCAGTTCAACGATAGTTAAGCTCAGGTCGACGTTTTTCTGGAGAGATTGACGTTTTTCAAGATTCAAATTCAGACAGTTATGGAATTATTCTCAGCATTTATGTCAAGGATCTTGTAGCCGTTTCAATTAATCTGGAGCAAGTTTCAAGGGATTCTCAAAGGAATGTTTTATTGGACTTTCCTCCAGAAGACAAAATGCAGTTAAGGAAGTCATTTATGACAGGCTAACAACTATCTTGGACAGAGAATCATTCTATTCAGATCTAAGGAATAAAAGATTTATTCATATTCTGCTGGTAGATAACAACAACAATTACAACAACAACAATAGAAAGAAAAAGAGTTGCAGATATTCACAGACAGAATTCATACAGGAACACACATCACAAAAGGAGATCAACATACTGAAATTTTCAGATCCCTCTTGATTCCAGTGTTCAAAGGCCATTATCATTCAAGACTCCAGACAACACACATTTCAGCTGCTGGTGGAATCATCTTTTGCTGGAGATCAAATCTTCTGAAGGCCTATCACCCTACTGCAAAGCTTCACTTCCTGAACAACTCAAGAACTCAAGGGGAGCTTTGACAACATCCACTATCTTCTCTCTGATTGTTGACAGACAAGATCATCTCTCTCTCTCTGTAAAGGGTTTATCAAACTCCCTTCAAAAGTTTGTGTTGGTTTCTGAGATCTTGTCAAAACTCAGTGGTGGCAAGACACCTGATCAAAAAATCTGGTTTGGTTTTTGAGTACCTTATCAAAAGCTCATTGGTGCCCAGGACACCTGATCAACTCATCCTGCAGTGGATTCCTACCTAGGGTGGTAGAAGAGTGGATGTACCCAGATTGGTTGGGGAACCACTATAGCTCCTTGTGTCATCTGGTTGCTTATTTTCTTTTGTTTTCTGGCGGTGGTTTGTGATTGTTCTGTGATTGCTCTGTAATTAGATAGTTGCTGTGTTTGCTGTATTTCATTTGCTTCCCTGTTCACTTAGAAATACAATAAGAGTTGTAAAAAGTTTCTAGCAAGCACCATACTCTATTCACCCCCCTCTAGAGTATATCAGATCTAACTTGCACTTTCAATTAGTATTAGAGGCAGGTTGGTTAAAATACCAGACCTCAGGTTGGTTTAAATACCACACCTTAGTGGTTGCACAGGCTAACACCTGAACCCTAAGATCCCTCTAGTTAGATATGCTTTTTTTAAGTTTGTTATTAGAATTATGTTTTCACAAAACATGGCCCAAAACAAAGATTATGCTAGCACCAGACGTCTAGTGTGCAATCTATCTAAGTTTGCACTTTGGAAGGCAAGGATTAGATTGTACATGAGCTCTATTGATGAAGACATTTTTAATTCTGTTTTGACAGTGTGTCCAAGACCTCCAGAAAATACAAGTACAAGTGCTGTTCCACCTCCTTCAGGAACAGATGCAGAAATCAAGAAATGGAAAGTGGCAGATGCTAAGGCAATGAATATTTTATCCCAGACTATGTCTGATGAAATATTCCAAAAGGTAGCTGAATGCAACTCAGCAAAGGACATCTAGGACAAGTTATCTGAGATAGTCTCAGGATCTACTGATGAGAGAAAAGATAGAAGATCTCATCTCATAACCTAGTATGAGAACTTCAAGAAAGGAGAAGCTGAGTTAGTAGCAGATATGTATAATAGACTCAGTCTCATAGTCAATGAGCTGAAAACATTGGACAAATAGATCTCATTGACTGAGCTCAATGATAAAATCCTAATGTGCTTCCCAAGTACTTGGGACTCAAGGATCTGGCAAATTAAGGATTCCAGAAGCCTAAATGAGATCACAACTGAAGCTCTCTTGGGCAAGCTCAAGTCTTATGAGCTGCTTATCAAGAATAGAGAAGAAGAGCAGAAGGCTGCCTCACCAGCTACAAGGAAAGAAAAATCAATAGCCTTCAAAGCCATTGAAGATCAGCCTGAAGACAAGGTCACAGGAAATGAAGAGTTGCTAAGCCTACTGGCCAAAAGGTTTTACAAAATGGCCAAGAAGGATTTCAGGAAAAGATCATACAGAGAGCATGACAAGCCAAGGTATGACAAATCAAATAACAAAGAGAATATTTGTTTTGGATGCAGGAAACCAGGCCACATTGTGCCTGACTGTCCAGAAAATAAAAATAAGGACAAGAAGGACAGGAAAGAAAGGAGAAAAGAAAAGGACTTCAAGAAGAGCAACAATGGCAAACCCTCCTCCAGCAAGAACTAATATACAAGGAAGGGGTTTGTTGCTGAAACTTGGAGTGAGACAGAAGAAGAATCTGAAGCTTCATCCAGCTCTAGTGATGATGAAGATGATGCTGATAAAAAAGAATTCTACATGATGGCTATCAATGCCTCATAATAAAATTCTGATGCAGAAGAGTCAGAGTCAGAATCAGAGACTCAATCTGAAGAGGATCAGGTAATAAGTTCTTTTGATTTTAATTCTGAGGACTTCAAGTGTGAGTTTAAAGCACTGTGTTTAGATTTATTAAAATCTGAGAATGAAATCATTTCCCTCAGAAATCAACTATCTGAACATAGCACTTTAAAATCAGAAAACCTCAAACTCTCTGAGGAGTTGGAATGTTGTAGGGAGCAGATAGCCTCACTGAAAGGTGAGCTATCAGAGGCAAAAAAGTTTGAAGAATCCCTCAATGGGAGAAGTGTCAAGCTAATGGACATCACAAGCACAGTGAACTCAAGATTCAATAGTACACTAGACTTGGGTGCCTCATCTAGCCAACCTATAGTATTAACAACCCCAATCAAGTTTACCTCTGATAAAGGTAAGAGAGTTGTAGAGGTAGCTAGAAAGAATTCTGACTTACCTAAGAAAACAAAAGTTCAACAGAAATTGTCGAACGGAGCTATACAATCGTCGAATGAAGATCAACGATCTCAGGCTAAATCGTCGAACTCAGGTCGACGATCTCTAAACCCTGAACTCTGCCATAGGCGATCTTAGAACGGAGCTCGACGATCTGACCCAAGATCGTCGAACTCAGCTCAGCGATCGTCGAGCAAAGATCAGAGTTTTGAAAATTTTTTCAAAGGTAAATCAAATTTCAAACCTAGGGGCCCTTCATCCCAAAGATTTAACCCTTATACTAAATGGATAATACCTCCAAGGAGATATCATCCTGAAGGCTATAAGAGTCAACCAGGGATGTCTTTTATTTCTGAATTCAAAGGTAATCAACCTAGGCCCAAGGTAAACTGGGTCAAAAACAAATAAATTGTTTTATGTGCAGGTGAAGACCTATCCAACATCAAACCAGCAATGGTATCTGGATAGTGGGTGCTCAAAGCACATGACAGGAAACAAGGACAATTTCACATACTTCAAAGCCAAGCTTGGACCCAAAGTAATATTTGGTGATTCAAACTTTAGACTAACAAAAGGATATGGTGCAGTCCAGATTGGTACAGTCACATTCAAGAAAGTAGCCTATGTGGAAGGACTGAAGCATAACCTGATCAGTATCAGTCAACTGTGTGATGAAGGCTACCAAGTGACTTTCAGCAAATCCTTATGCAAGATCAAATCAGAGGACAACACAACTGTGTTGACAGGTAAAAGGAAAGGTAACATCTATCTTGTAAATTTTCTTTCAACCAAGGTAGATATTTGCTTGTTTAACTCTATTTGTAGACCTAAGGAACTATGGCATAAGAGATTAGGACATATAAACCTTAGAACCATTGCTAGGCTATCCAAGGACAACATTGTTAGAGGACTACCTTCTGGCCCCTACAATAAGAAAGGACTCTGCAGGGCTTATCAATTAGGCAAGCAAACCAAAAATAGTTTCAAGTCACTTAATAAGAGTGATTCACCTAGGATTTTGTATCTGTTACACATGGATCTTTTTGAACCCATTACAGTACGAAGCTTAGGAGGGAAATCTTATACTTTAGTGGTTGTAGATGACTTCTCTAGATTCACATGGGTGTTCTTTCTGAGAAAGAAGTCTGATAACTTTAAATGTTTGACAGAGTTTCTCAAATGCATACAGAGTGAGTTCAATACTCACATTGCCCTGATCAGAAGTGATCATGGGACAGAGTTTGATTCTCTTCTTATGCAAGAGTTCTGTCAGAGTGAAGGGATCAGACACACTTTCTCATCTCCTAGAACTCCTCAACAAAATGGGGTAGCTGAAAGGAAAAATAGGACCCTTATTGAATCTGCTACTACATTGTAGTCAGATGCTCACCTTCCTCTATCCTTTTGGGCAGAGGCCGTGAACCCCTCCAACTATGTGTTGAATAGAAGTTTAATACATAAACTAAAGGGCAAGACTCCCTATGAATTACTCAAAGGGAAGAAACCTAAAGTAGATTACTTTAAAATTTTTGGTTGTATTTGTTACATTCATAATAATGACAAGAAATACTTAGAAAAATTTCAAGCTAAAGCTGATGAAGGAGTGTTTCTAGGATACTCCATGATAAGTAAAACTTATAAGGTATATAATAAATCTACTCTCAAATTTGAAGAATCTGTTCATATATCTTTTGATGAATCTAACATGTCTTTCAAGGAGAAGAATACTTCTACCATAGAACCTTTGCAGGTACATTCTCTTGCTGAAGACTTGGACAGGTTAGAAATTATTCAAAAAGATGAAGGCAGTGAAGATGAAGAAGACATTCAACATCTTGAAGAGAATCTTCTTGAAGAGCCAGTTGTTGTACCACAAGAGGAAACAACAACACAAGTTGGTGAACAATCAACATCTCCTACTGATTTAGTAACATCAAGAGACCATCCAATCTCCCAAGTGATTGGATACATCTCAGCTAGTGTGCAAACCAGAAATCAGGTCAACCAAAACCTGATGCACACTTGCTTTCTCTCTCAAATTGAACCTCAATCCATTCAAGATGTAGAGCAAGATCCACACTGGATCATTGCAATGCAAGAGGAGTTGCATCAATTTGAAAGGAACAAAGTTTGGGTACTAGTACCGAGGCCAAAGGATCACTCCATTGTTGGAACAAAGTGGGTGTTCAGAAATAAATTGGATGATTAAGGAGTCATTGTAAGGAACAAGGCAAGGCTAGTTGCTCAAGGGTACTCTCAAGAAGAAGGGATAGATTATGACCAGACCTTTGCACCAGTTGCAAGGTTAGAGGCCATAAGAATCTTCTTAGCATATGCAGCACACAAAGGTTTCAAAGTATACCAGATGGATGTAAAGAGTGCTTTTCTCAATGGAGATATCAAATAAGAAGTCTATGTCAGACAACCCCCAGGTTTTATCTCTTCAACTCATCCTGATCATGTTTTCAAATTGCATAAAGCATTATATGGTCTAAAGCAAGCTCCTAGAGCATGGTATGAGACCCTAGCATGCTTTCTTATGAAAAATGATTTTATAAGGGGTAGAGTAGACCAAACTCTTTTTATTAGAACCCATAAGTCCCATACCATACTAGTACAAATCTATGTAGATGATATTATATTTGGTTCTACTGATTCAAATTTATGCAGAAGGTTTTCCAATCTAATGCATTCTAAATTTGAAATGAGTAGCATGGGTGAGCTATCCTTCTTTCTAGGATTGCAAATCAAACAACATGCTGAAGGCATATTTATTTCTCAAACCAAGTATGCAAAAGAATTTGTTAAGAAATTTGGTATGTCTGAAGCATCATGTATGAAAACACCTATGCCTACTAATGCTGTATTAGATGCTGATGAACATGGGAAACTGTTGATCAGACAACATATAGAGCAATGATTGGCTCTTTATTGTACCTTACAGCTAGTATACCTGACATAATGTTTGCTATATGCATATGTTCTAGATTCCAAGTGAGCCCTAGAGAGTCACACTTAACTTTAGTAAAAAGGATTCTTAGGTATGTAAAAAGTTATCCAAATCTAGGTCTTTGGTATCCAAAAGATTCAGCATTTGACTTAACTGGATTTTCAGATGTTGATTATGCTGGATGCAGAATAGATAGGAAAAGAACCAGTGGAACTTGTCAGTTTCTTGGTGATAGACTTGTCTCCTGGTTTTGCAAGAAACAAACATCTGTGTCAACTTCAACTGCTGAAGCTGAATATATGGCAGCAGGTAGTTGCTGTTCACAAATCTTGTGGATTCAAAATCAGCTCCTAGACAATGGCTACAACTTAGAGAAGTCAAAAATATTTTGTGATAATACTAGTGCTATTTCCATAGCACAAAATCCAGTCCTCCATAGTAGGACAAAACATATAGAAATTAGGCATTACTTTCTAAGGGATAATGTTGAGAAAAACAAAATTGAACTTCAATATATCCCAACTGATTTGCAAAGGGGAGATATTTTCACCAAACCCTTAGATGAAAAGAAACATATATTCTTCCTGAATCAGTTAGGAATGTTAGATGGAGGAAGTCTAAAATAAGATCCCAGATTTTTGAAAATCTAAAAATGACCAAGACTAGGCAAATCAAAATGCTTTTTCTAGTGTATAGAGTGTTTCTGGTCTCTGAACTGCGCTCGATGATTTTCCTCAAGATCGTCGAACGGAGATCGACGATTTCAGAAATTGTCGACCAGAGTTCAGCGCTTCTCAGATAGTGCTAAACTATCTGTCTTCAGGTCAGTGATCGTCGAACGGAGCTCGACACTCTCCAATATCGTCGAACAGAGATCGACGATGTTGATGACCTTTCAGTTTCCTTTAGAAGCCCAGATCGTCGAACAGAGTTCAACGATCTTTCCTTTTCTGCGTCGAACCCTAATATAAAACTCATTTTTCAGCCGTCGTTCTGCCTTTGCGCTTTTATACTCTCTGCAAAATTTCTCTTTCCCTCCAAACTCTTCTACACTTGGTCCTTTGTTTGTTCATTTTTGTAGGAATCAATGGCAATTTCAGTCGCAATCTTGGCAATAATGAAATTTGATACAGGCTTTGATATCGACATGGATTCTTTCGATAACAGCGATCAAATCTTCAAGGACATTCTGGAACTTTTCAAAGAACAACAGCTAGTTACCATAATGACTACAAGGATCAAATTAGCCGCAAATGAAATAAAGGAATGAGTGTATACTGCCCACAATTTGGATCAGAACACAGTGGTTGGAACCATCTCAGGAACTCAGGTATCTCTAACACCTGCTGCTTTGATAGAGGTTTTTCAATTGAATTCTGGAGAAGATTCTGTTGAGCTTTCTGGAGAAGAGTTTTCCCTTATGCTTGAGAGGATGGGACATTCAGAAGCTAACCCTAGTAAATTGCTTAAGAAGAATCTGTCAGTTGAGTACAGATTTCTTGCTGATGTTGTTGGGAAAGTGCTGTTGGCAAAACACTCAGCTCATGATACCATATCTATGTATCAGCTCTGTTTGATGGGTTCCCTGATGGACAAGAAGCTGCTGAACTGGGGAGAAGTGTTCTTTGATTTAATCAAGAACAAAATTAACAAGAACTTTGTTAATTTTGGGAGGATTTTAGGGTTCTTTCTTCATAATAGATGCCCTGCACTGCTTGTTTCCAGTGGGATGCACATCAATGCCTCCAAGAGGCTTACCTGTACCCTATTTGGGAAATGGGACAGGCAGATTATAAAGCCCAGCAGGCCCTCTGCAATCTCTTCTTTAGGCACAATGATTGCTTCAGTCTCTTCCCCTCAGGTTGCTGCCCCTGTAGAAGACTTGCCTGCTTCATCTCCTCCTTCTCCACCTATTGTGTCATCTACAACAGTCACCATCACAATTTCATCCCCCATTTCCATCCCATCTCCAACTTCAATCCCTTCTCCAACTCCAACATTAACTGAAGAAATCTTCCATCCCCTACATCACTATCCACACCTGGACATTGATTCATCATCTCATATTCCATCTTTCACTCTTCTAGATGATTCCTATATGGATGATTCTCCTTCATCCCCTCCTGAGCCACCATCATCATCCACTTCTTATCAACAACTCCTTCAGGACATAATTGCTCAACCATCATTCACACATCCATTTCCATTCCATTATCTTCCATCTCCACAATTCCAATATCTCAACCATCACTTCCACCATCCATAGTCTCTCCAACAACATCTCCTGCTATTGCAGACAGGCTATATGAGCTGATAGCTCCAAGGCTATCACTACTGCTGGAGACCTCTTTGGCTCCACTTCTAAAAACAGTTCAGGAGCTGTCTGCCAGGCTATCCTCTTTTCTTCCTCCTCAGGCAATCCCTTCTTCTGGGTGCCTTGATCCAGTTCTCACTGAATCCAGGCAGGGGGAGATGCCTTATGAAGCTGAGAGATTGCCTGCTGTAGTAACTTCAGTCCAAGCTCCAGTAGCTCCAGTTGCAGTCATTACGGTGGACCTCAGGTCACTGTTGTCAGTTTTTGATTTTGTATACTTCAACTGCCTTCCAGCCCAGCATACTGAAGATCTTACTAAGTCCATTGTGCCTATTTCCAGCTGTGACCCCAGCTTAATAAGTTCTTATGTCAATTCCTTCAATGATGTGGACAGTGCTCCTTCTGTTTCTGTTTCTCCTACTGCTGCTGTTGATGTTTCAGCCAGTTCTGTTACTACTGTTTTAGTTTCTGAAGATATGCATTTGACAGAGGCAATTGTTTTTGAGCTTGCTGTGTCTGAGCCTACTATTTCTGAAATTGTTGTATCTAAACCTGCTGTCATAGCTCCTTCTGCCAGTGTAGCTTCTACTCCAATTCCTGCCGCTACTGTTGCTCCTGTTACTGTTTCTGCTGTCTCTTCTGCTCAATCTCAACAACAGAAAGAATATCTCAAAAGGATTGATGCAGTGTATGATGATCCACAAAGCTCAGACAGTGATCAGTTTAGAACTGACTCTGATGATTCCTCTGTAACAATTGCAAGGAAAAGGAAAGCCAGAAGCAAGGCCATGAAGAGAGTTCCCCCAGAGAAAGTGAAAGAAACAAATAATATTCCATATTATATACTGCATGATTGCCCTATTACAGAACCATGGAAGTAGTACTCCAGGAATCAACTGAAAGCCATGAAGAAGAAAAGAAAGTATGATAAAGGATCATCCCATTTCAATCCTCCTCCTCCTCCTTCACCTGATGTAGGTGCAGGTGGAAGTTCTGCCTTCCAATCTACTACTAGAAGCCAAAGTTCATATCAACCTCAAGGAAGATCCCAGTACAGAGGAAATTAGTCTAGAGGTTATCAGTCCAGAAGAGGATAGTACAGAGGAAATCAAAGAGGACTCAGAGTGTATTCCAGGCAACATCCTTATCAAAAGGAAGGACAAGGTCCCTCTAACACTACTTCTGGTCCCTTACCTTATATGATTAAAGATCTAGTCTCTTCCAGAGCTCCTCCTGATAATTCTTCAAACAGATATGAGCCTCCTGTTCCATTTGAAGACCTAGAAAATAATCCCACCTCATGGACAGCAAGAATGAAAGAATTGGCTGCACTAGACAAAATCAAGAAGGCTAGAGAACAAGGAAAAGATACATCCAATATCACTACTCTATCAGCTCAAAGAAAGAACGAACTTGAGAGATACTCTGCCAGCAAATTCTTTGATTTAGAAAGTTATATGAAGCTGCATCCAGAAGCTGTAGTCCCCAGGCCAAAACATCAAACTTCTCTAGGTGCAGCTGATGACAGAAGATCCAAGAAAGAAGCTATCAACCCCAACAGAGAAATAGTTCTCATAAAGAGAAAAGAAAAGGAATGATTCTGTAAGATGACAGTAAATGTGTTTTCCGACTATCTGTGATAATATCTGGGTTTCTGCAATGTTTTTTCTTTGTTTTTGTTATATTTATGCATTGAATGTTTTTATTTTTCCAAATCTGTAAATAGTAATCCTAACCCAAATAGGGGGAAATTGTTGGAACACCCTATTACTGATTTGGGCAAGGATCACTATGTCCTTTAGGAAATTTGTTTTGACCTCCTTATATAGATCTAAATGTCAATTAGAACTGAGTCTAAGGGTTAGTATTTAGGTTTGAAAGCTGCCCTGAAGACCCTCAAGACCAGATATCTCAGTTCAGGAGACTAAGTCATTTCGTCGAGTTCAGGACGACGAATCGTCGAACTCCATTCGACGATCTCTGAGCTCACCTCGACGAATTGTCGAACTCCATTCGACGATCTCTGAGCTCAACTTCAACGAGTCGTCGAACTCCATTCGACGATCTTCGAGCACAGATCGACGTTCCTGTCTCTAGTTTGTTTCCCTATCTCTGAGCTCAGTTCGACGATAGTTGAGCTCAGATCGACGCTTTCTGCTTCAGTCTAAGTCCAGTCTCTGAGCTCAGTTCAACGATAGTTAAGCTCAGGTTGATGTTTTTCTTGAGAGATCGACATTTTTCAAGATTCAAATTCAGACAGTTATGGAATTATTCTCAGCATTTATATCAAGGATCTTGTAGCCGTTTCAACTAATCTGGAGCAATTTTCAAGGGATTTTCAAAGGAATGTTTTATTGGACTTTCCTCCAGAAGACAAAATGCAGTTAAGGAAGTCATTTATGACAGGCTAATGACTATCTTGGACAGAGAATCATTATATTCAAATCTAAGGAATAAAAGATTTATTCATATTCTGCTGGTAGATAACAACAACAATTACAACAACAACAACAGAAAGAAAAAGAGTTGCAGATATTCACAAACAGAATTCATACAAGAACACACATCACAAAAGGAGATCAACATACTGAAATTTTCAGATCCCTCATGATTCCAGTGTTCAAAGGCCATTATCATTCAAGATTCCAGACAACACACATTTCAGCTGCTGCTGGAATCATCTTTTGGTGGAGATCAAATCTTCTGAAGGCCTATCACCCTACTACAAAGCTTCACTTCCTGAACAACTCAAGAACTCAGGGGGAGCTTTGATAACATCCACTATCTTCTCTCTGATTGTTGACAGAGAAGATCATCTCTCTCTCTCTGTAAAGGGTTTATCAAACTCCCTTCAAAAGTTTGTGTTGGTTTCCGAGACCTTGTCAAAACTCAATGGTGGCAAGACACCTGATCAAAAAAATCTGGTTTGGTTTTTGAGTACCTTATCAAAAGCTCATTGGTGCCCAGGACACCTGATCAACTCATCCTGTAGTGGATTCCTACCTAGGGTGGTAGAAGAGTGGATGTACACAGATTGGTTGGGGAACCACTATAGCTCCATGTGTCATCTGGTTGCTTATTTTCTTTTATTTTCTAGCTGTGGTTTGTGATTGTTCTGTGATTGCTCTATAATTAGATAGTTGCTGTGTTTGTTGTATTTCATTTGCTTCCCTATTCACTTAGGAATACAACAAGAGTTGTAAAAAGTTTCTAGCAAGCACCATACTCTATTCACCCCCCTCTAGAGTATATCAGATCTAACCTGCACTTTCATATTCCCCACCGGAAAATCCTGTACTACACATGATAGGTGTACTTGTCTCCTTTCATTAAAACTCGATTTCAACTTTTATATCTAATAACTCCGCGCGCCCCGACCGTCCTAAACAAATAAATAAAACCTTTCTTTTCCCAACTGTGTGAGCGGAAAAAGAAAGTACGGAAAATAGACAAACAAAATTTTTTGTATTCCAAAAAAGGTATCAATTACATGGTATAGCCTGCCTTTTATAGAATAGATGAGATGGGAGAGATTACAAATAAACAATGTGTGACTAAAAAATATCATGTACACGCAGTTTAACATAAATACAAGTCACCAAGCCATGCGGCTTGATGAATGGGCAAACTGCCCGACCACTATAAGAGAAAGACACCAAGACGCCACACTAAACCGCCAGGTTGCCCGGTCTCCAAGTCGCCAGGGATAGATGAACAAACCGCCAGAGCACCAACAACAATAGGTCAGCAACCAAACTGCGGGATAGAAACCGACAGACCGCCCGAACTGCAACCCGCCAGAATCAGACCGCCAGACCGCCCGGTCTCTAATCTGCAACACTCCCCCTCAAGCTGGAGCATATATATCGATCATGCCCAGCTTGTCGCAAATGTGATGAAAAGAGTCAAAAACTGGCTTGGTGAAAATATCGGCCAACTCTTTATCGGAGGTGACGAATGGCATACAAATTTGTTCCTTTAGAATCTCCTCTCGAATGAAATGGCAGTCAACTTCTATGTGCTTGGTTCTCTCACGGAAGATCGGATTTTTAGAGATATATATGGCGGTTTTGTTGTCACAAAACATAGGTAGAGGATGGTCGTAGACCTCTCCTAAGTCAAGCATGAGAGCCCATAACCACTTCAACTCATACGTGGTCGATGTCATACTTCGGTATTCTGCTTCTGCACTGGACCTGAAGACTACCGACTGTTTCTTGCTTTTCCAGCTCACAAGGTTCCCACCCACAAAGGTGCAAAAACCTGAAGTTGACTTGCGGTCTCCCTTATCATTGGCATAGCTTGAATCTGAGTACGCTTTAACCCTTAGATGGCCATTCTTCTGAAAGAGAAGTCCTTTCCCGGGAGCAGATTTAATATACTCCAATATCTTCAAGGTCGACTGTAGATGACACTCCCTGAGAGCTTGCATGAATTGGCTAACCTTTCCAACAGCATAGGTAATGTCGGGTCTGGTCACTGTGAGATATATGAGTTTACCAACCAGACGTATGTACCTCGTAACATCAGAGAGAAGAGGAGAGTCATCTGTCCATGTTTTGTCTTCTCTAGTCGCCATGGGACATCGGGCAGGTTTAGCCCCCGTCAACCCTACCTCTTTTAACAAGTCAAGAGCATACTTCCGTTGGGAGAGGACAAGAGAAGCGGGCTTCCGAGAAATTTCTATCCCCAAAAAGTATTTTGGAGAGCCCATATCCTTTGTAACCAGGTGTTGCCGAAGATGCTTCTTTGTCAAGATTATCCCAGCTTGGTCATCTCCAGTGAGAAGAATATCATCCATATATACTACAAGTACCACTAGACCAAGAGAAGTTTTACAAGTAAATAGGGAGTGATCAGCAGAACTCCTTGTAAAACCAACAGCCGCCACAATCCCGCTAAACTTGTCAAACCAAGCGCGAGGACTTTATTTTAGGCCATAGATAGCCTTCTTGAGCCGACAAACCTATTTCTCCCCCTGAGAAACATACCCGGGAGGTTGCTCCAGGTAGATATCTTCCTGAAGATCCCCATAAAGAAAGGCATTCTTCACATCCTGTTGGGAAATGGGCCAATCTCGATTGACAACCATAGAGAGAAGGACCCGAATAGTGCTGAGACGAGCAACAAGAGAGAAGGTGTCAAAGTAATCAATGACATAAGTCTGGGTAAAGCCCTTGGCAACAAGCCGAGCCTTGTAACGATCCACACTGTCATCGGGAAGGAATTTCACCACAAAAACCCAGCGACAGCCAACAACATCTGTGCTAACAGGAGGAGAAACCAGGGTCCAGGTACCCCATTCAGTGAGAGTAGCAATCTCGTCATCCATGGTAGCCTTCCAATGCTAAATGGCAAGGGCCTCCTGATAGGAACGATGGGTGGAAGTGGAAGAGATAGCCAGCGCAAAGTCCCTGCGAGCAGGCATCAGACGATCATAGGAAACAATTGTAGTAAGCGGATGCGGGGTACAAGCCCGAACCCCCTTATAAAGGGCAATGGGGTGGTCCAGGTTAGTAGGTGCCTCAGTATCCGGAGCACCCGTAGTGGAGAGAGCTGGCCCGAGAGGAGTGAGAGACGGCGGCAAAGAGGAGGGAGATTACGGAGGTGGAGAGGGAGGAGAAGAGGATGGAGATGGTGGAGGAGGAAAGACCTCGGTAGGAGGGGATGGGCTGGAGTGAAGAGGAGGAGGAAGACTATATTCCACAGGAAGAGGAGAGGAGTCATCAGAGAAATAGGGAGGATTCTTGAAGAAGGTAACATCCGCGGAGACGAACTATTTGTGAAGGATGGTGTCAAAATAATAATAACCTTTATGAGTGATAGAGTAGCCCAAAAAGACACATTTGGTGGAGCGAGGGGAGAGTTTGTCGCTGGTGGTGGAGGGAGCATGCACAAAGGCCGTGCAACCAAAGATACGTAGCGGAAGAGGAAAGAGATCCTTGCCGGGATAGAGAATGGAGAAAGGCGTTTGACAGCGGAGAATAGTGGAGGGAATGCGATTGATGAGGTAGAAAGAAATGAGAACAACATAACCCCAGTAGGAGCGGGGGACATGCATTTGCGTAAGTAGGGTGCGAGAAACATCAAGGAGGTGACGGTGATGCTTGCCAAGCTGACAGACATCGCAGTTAAGAGGAGAGATCTGCGGAGGGAGGTGAGGTAGCAGCTGATGAAGAAGCGATGGAGGAGGATGCCAAAGAGAAGATGCCATTGTAGGAGATCTGTAGAAGAGGAGGATAAGGCGGAGAGAGCAGAAACATTGTCGAGGAAGTAGAGGTCGCCGCTCTCAGTCCCAGTAGTAATCATCAGTTGGGAGCTTGGATCCTGAAAGGAGAAAGAAGTGTGAGTAAATATGACGGAGCATTTAAGTTGTTTGCACAAAGATGTAACTGACAACAAATTGCTTGGAAACTTGGGAACATAGAGAGTGTCGACCAAGTGAAGAGACGGACTGACATAAACCGCTCCCATCCCATGAATCGGGGAGGGAGAGCCGTCTGCAATAAGGACCGGAGGCAACCGATCATGTGTTTCAAGGAGAGAAAAGCATTGCCTGATTGTCTGTCATGTGATTAGTTGCACCAGAGTCGATGAGCCATTTACCTTGAGTAACCACATGAGCAGTACCTGAGGAAGTGACCACCGAAGCAGACGGCTTGGAAGAGGAGGTGGAAGCGTCACCAGAAGGGCGAAGATGTGGATGTTTCAGCCAGCACCGATCCACAAGATGCCCGATGCGGCCACAGTGAGAGCAGAGGAAGCGGGAAGAACTCCGACCACCAGAATGATGGTTGCGACTACCAGAGCCGCTCCATTGAGTCTGGTGAGCATATTGTTCTGGAGGAGGAGAAGACAGAAGAAGACGCTGAAGAAGAGAAGTAACCGTGGCAATGTGTGAAGCCGTTGTATCCAGGTTGGGCGAGTCTGCTTCACCCAAAATTTGTTGGCGGATCATATCGTAAGAATCAGGAAGTCGGAGGAGGTAGCACACAACAAGCAGTTCTTGAAAGTGCTTGTGCTGTTTGACAAGATCCGCAGAGAAGGGGCGATGTTGAAGGATCTCAGCCCCAAGAGCTTGAACTTGCTGATAAGCGGAAGCAGGAGACATAGACGGACGAGCAAAGAGGTCTGCATACAAAGTATAAATGCGGGACGTCTGAGCCCCCTTGGAGTACAGAGCAGCAAGATGAAGCCATGCCTTCTTGACCGTCTCATCATGACAGATAATAGGAAGACATTCATCGGAAAGACTGTTAGCAAGCCAAGTGAGGACAAGCGCATCGCTAGCATCCCAGTCATCAAATTCAGCGGAAGTGGTGGCAGGAGGGTCTTCGGTAAGGTGGTGGCATTTGCGTTGTGAGCAGTGGAGGAAGGTGAAAGAGATGCTCCAATCCAGGTAGTTGGAACCAACAAGCTTGGAGATGGTGGCAAGATTCCCGAAAGGAATGGGAGGAGGAGGAGGAGGAGTTTTCACAGGAGTAGCGTTGGTGGTAGAAGAGCTGGAAAGGGCCATGGAAGAAGCCATGCGGGTAGAGAGAAAGGCCGCGTGGCAAGAAAGAGGTCAGGGCGGATTAAAAGCCACGTGGAGAGAGGAGACCGCAGCGGACCGAAGAATCCACAACAGAGAGAAGGAAGAAGTCGCGCGGGAAGAGAGCAGGACGCGTGAACAGAAGACCGAGAAGCCGCGATAACAGTCCGCGGAGAAGAAGAAGAAGAAGGCCGCGCAAACAAAGAGCAGCGACAAGGAAGGAGAGGCCGTGCGAACAAGAGGCAAGAAGGAGATCAAGTCACACGGGCAGGGAAAGGCACTGACTCAGGCAGACAAGATCGTGGGCTCTGATACCATGTGCGAATAGAAAAAGGAAGTCCGGAAAATGGACAAACAGAAATTTTTGTATTCCAAAAAAGGTATCAATTACATGGTATAGCCTCACTTTTATAGAATAGAGGAGATGACAGAGATTACAAATAAACAATGTGTGACTAAAAATATCATGTACAAGCGGTTTAACATAAATACAAGTCTCCAAGCCATGCGGTTTGATGAATGGGCAAACCAACCGGCCACTACAAGAGAAAGACACCAAGCCGCCACACTAGACCGCCAGGTCACTCGGTCTCCAAGTCGCCAGGGACAAATGAACTGAAAGTCCACTTAGTGTCAACTACCTTCACCTATGGGGGGGGGGGGAATAGGTGTCTTGCAGCGTTTTTGTGGAATTAAAATCGCACCTGTACAAGAAAACAAAACAACACAGCACAGAAAGGACACAAGCAATTTATAGTGGTTCCCCGATTTGGGTACGTCCACTTTCCCCCTTCGACCTATCTCCCAACCAGGGACGACTCGGTCACTTCACCAATGGGATTGAAATCCAATCCTTGCACTAATGGAAGGAACCCTTCCACACGTAGGAGTCACCACTCCCACACCCGGGTTGCACCCAACCCTTACAAATATGAACCAACGTTCCTTTACAACAAAATAGAAATTTGAGTGTATTAGAAATACAAACTACTTATGGAGAATAAGGTGTCCCTCTTCGTTCGACGGCATGTTCTTGAAGTCAACGAAGAGTCCACAACCCTAAATCTCACTTAGAGAGAATCTCTCCCGAAACCGGCTGCGGCAAGAAGGGCGGCGGCTTGGTTCTCGGGATCGGCGGCGACAACAGAGTGCTGCTGCTGTACTTTGGAGATTCAACTTTCGTAGCAAAGCTAACAAGGTCTTCTAACGGTCACACTAGGATCGATCGTCTCGATCGATTCGGAAGGGGAAGGTTTTCCCGATCAACGAATCAAGAGACAAAGGATCTCTGGTTAGACGCGTGAGACGCTGTGCTTGGCTGAGCTTCTGTCGCCGGGAGATCTGGAAGAAACCACGATCAAAGACGGCGATCAACTGGCACGAGCGGCGACGGCGGCGGAGCAAGTTTCACGATCTAGGTCACGTCGGCGGCTCGGATTTTTCTTTTCAAATTTTTTGATTCGTTTTTCCGTCTTCTTATTTTTACTGTTCAAAAATACTGATGTATTTATACATTAGGTCTTCAAGATGACCGTTGTGGGCCCCACCAATAAGAAAC
Organism: Platanthera guangdongensis; assembly: GCA_039583875.1. Classification (NCBI taxonomy): domain Eukaryota; kingdom Viridiplantae; phylum Streptophyta; class Magnoliopsida; order Asparagales; family Orchidaceae; genus Platanthera; species Platanthera guangdongensis. The sequence goes on from CM077151.1 coordinate 136,780,974, forward strand.
CCCAAGCCCGGTTCAAAACAGCGCCAGCGGCTGAGTCCGGTCCAGCGGGTTCCAGAAATTCGCCTAAGTCAAAATCGGTGAGAATCGAAGGTGATTCTCGTCGATTCGGCGAGAATCAGCCAGTGATTCTCGACGATTTTGACTTAGCGACAGATTTGCACGCTCTGATTTAGCCGGATAGAGTCGGCGAGAATCAACCAGTGATTCTCGATGATTCGGCGAGAATCACTAGTGATTCTCGCCGAATCGGCGAGAATCACTTAGTGATTCTCGTCGATTATTACTTAGACGATTTTTCGTCTATCCACCCATGAGCTGCTCTTTGACTCATCCTTGCTCCTTGTCTGCTCTTGCATTATCACAGCCCTATACTTGAAAATAAGTACACTCCAATAGAGAGAGTACACGTAGGCCAACACACTGATCTGCTCAACGAGGGATTACGTCGCGCAGACCCGTGTATATTGACCTACTGCACCGTGACATTGGTGTGTACTTAGCGTGGAATAACTGCAAGCACAACTTAAAAGATTTCATCAAATACATTGTCTATTTACCTTAGCTTGTTCAGGGGCTTCTTCAAATCAGGTACGTTGTGGATACAATACCCAACAATCTCCCCCTATTTGAAGAAGCCTAAACCCTACAAGTTAAGGTGAATAGAGCGTATGGGAATGAAAATCATAAACTTAAAATTGAGTTGAGTGAGATATTCATTACCAATACCAATTTCTTGAGAGCAAACTTGGAGCCACCTTAGCCTTAGCCGAGAGGGTAATCTCACCCTTTTCAGCTTCTGCAAATCTGGGTCTGTTGCATTTGACCCCTTGCTCCCCCTCAGTTCTTGCACCTTTGCTCACACTTGAGTTCCTGGTAGAGGCTACCCCTAGATGCACGAGCCTGGAGCTTCTGTAGTCTTCATTCCTCATAGTTTAGCATCCCCAATTCAGTTTTGAAAAGACTGAACTTGGCTTCGTCTAAGGGCTTTGTGAAAATATCTGCAATTTGCTTGTCCGTGGGGACATACCAGAGAGAGATGTCCTTGTTCTCCACGTGCTCCCGAATGAAGTGGTAGCACACTTCAATATGCTTCGTTCTGCTGTGCGATACCGGATTGTTGGAAATTGCAATTGCACTGGAGGAGTCGCAGTGTATTGGTACTTCCTGTAACTGAAGGTCGTAGTCGGCTAATTGGTTTCTGATCCATAGGAGTTGTGCGCAACAGCTGCCTGCCGAGATGTACTCAGACTCTGCTGTGGAGGTTGCTACATAATTCTGCTTCTTGCTGTTCCATGAGATAAGCCTTCTTCCGAGGAATTGACACGTCCCGGAAGTGCTTTTCCTGTCATCCCTACTCCCTGCAAAATCAGCATCTGAAAAACCTATTAGCTCGACATCATTGTTTCTCGGGTACCACAAGCCAAGATTGGGAGTACCTTTAAGGTATCTTAGAATTCTCTTTGCAGCGACATAGTGAGATTCCTTAGTGTTCACCTGATATCTGGCATAGACACATGTGGAGAACATGATATCCGGTCTACTGGCAGTAAGGTAGAGCAGGGATCCAATGATGCTTCTGTATTTGGTTTCATCGAAAGGTTTACCTTTCTCATCCTTATCCAGAGACATAGTGGATCCCATTGGAGTCCTCATAGAGGTTGCATTCTCCATACCGAATTTCTTGAGGAGTTCATTTGTGAACTTCGTCTAAGAGATGAAGATTCCATCCTCAGACTGTTTCACTTGAAGTCCCAAGAAATACTTTAGCTCTCCCATACTGCTCATTTCAAACTTTCCTTGCATAAGTTTAGAAAACGTTTTGCAAAGATTGTTGTCCGTTGAGCCGAATATAATGTCATCGACATAGATTTGCACCAGCAAAATCTTGCCTTTGACTTCCCTGAGAAACAATGTCTTATCTATTTTACCTCTAGAGATCTTGTTCTCAAGAAGAAAACTAGATAAAGTCTCATACCAAGCTCGTGGAGCTTGTTTTAAACCATATAGAGCTTTATTAAGAAAATATACATGATTGGGATAAGTAGGATTGACAAAACCTGGGGGTTGAGCGACGTATACTTCCTCTTTCAGGTCTCCATTCAAGAATGCTGATTTCACATCCATTTGATAGACTGTGAATCCTTTGTGCGAAGCATACGCCAGGAACAATCTGATTGCCTCGAGCCTTGCCACTGGTGCAGAGGTCTGGTCGAAGTCAATCCCCTCCTCCTGTCTGTAACCTTGAGCCACCAGCCTGGCCTTATTCTTTATGATGACACCATGTTCATCCAGTTTATTTCTGAAGATCCACTTGGTGCCAATCACATTCTGCTTTTGTGGTCTTGGAACCAGCGTCCAAACGTTGCATCGTTCGAATTGATGCAGTTCATCTTGCATGGCCAAAATCCATGCCGCATCTTTGTTCGCCTCGTCGAACTTCTTTGGCTCAACCTGTGACAGGAAGCTAAGATGCAAAATCTCGTTAATAGTACCTCTTCGAGTTCTGACACCATCACGAGGATCTCCGATGATCTGATCTCTAGGATGATCCCTCACGTGCCGGAGCTCTAGAAGTTTGACGTCTGGAGCTTCGACTACTTCTTGGGCTTCTCCTTCTTCTAAGAGATTTGCTCCATTTTGATCTTCAACATTCCCAGTTGACATTGAGGTGGAAACTTTGACGTACTTAGGAGTTTCATCTTTAGCGGTCTCATCGAGACTCAGCTGTTCAAGTCGTGCACCTGCATCTTCAAGAATACCGCTGGAAGAATTGCTGTTAAGCAAGCTTCCTTCATCAAATACAACATTAATTGATTCCTCTACCACTAGGGTTTTCTTATTGAAGACCCTATATGCCCGACTGTGGTACTATAGCCCATGAATATGCCTTCGAAGCAATTTTCACCAAATTTAGTACGCGGGTACTTCCCATTATTCAGTACATAACATCTATAACTAAAGATCCTCAAATGGGACATGGTTGGTTTCCTGTCTTTCAGTAGTTCGTAGGGCATCTTACGATGACTTTTGTTGATCAATGCCCGGTTTTGAACATGACAAGCCGTATTGACCGCCTCAGCCCAAAAGTATTCTGGGAGTGAAGCGTCATTCAATATTGTCGTGCAGGCTTCAATGAGTGTTCTATTTCTCCTCTCCGCGACTCCGTTTTGTTGAGGAGTGCGCGGGGAGGAAAACTCATGAAAGATACCAAGTTCTTCACAGAACTCTGTCATAGCACCAGACTCGAACTCTGTTCCATGGTCACTTCTGATTTTGACCACTGAGCAGTTAAGTTCGTTCTAGATCTGCTTGACAAAGCTGGTGAAGATGTCAAACATATCAGACTTACGTTTTAAAAAGAACACCCAGGTAATCCGAGAGTGATCATCTACAATCACGAGCGTATAAGACTTTCCTCCTAAGCTATGAACTTGCATTGGACCAAACAAGTCCATGTGCAGAAGATAAAGACATATGGAGGAGTCTTTGTCTGAGATGCCCTTAAAGGTAGCCCGAGTCTGTTTGCCCATCTAGCATGCAGGACAGGGACTATCTTTGATACACTTAATGATGGGAGCATCCTTCACTAAATCTTTGGAAAATAGCATATTAATTGTCTTGTATTTAATATGTGTCAATCTCTTGTGCCATTGTTCACAAAGAGATACACTGCCTTTTGCTACTAGGCATACGGGGGTAGATGAATCTAAGCTAAGAAAATCTAAGCAGAAGATATTTCTGCTCCTAATGCCTGTAGAGGTTCATTCTCGAATCTACCAGTGAATTTACAGATAAATCTTTAATAATGTATCTAAGGGTTATTTTACAGTGTTAACCTTTCCTTAGGTGTACACACATATATGTGTATATATAGATATATATATATATATGTAAATGTCGACACAATATGACTCAAGTATTTTAGCTGATCAAAAATACCTGGGATTATAAGATTTATCATTTAGCCCCTCTGGTTAAAGCATACCAGGTGTTCAATTTGAGTATACCATTGTAGGTAGTACTTCTGTTATTCCAGATACTTGTTCCAATTCATTCTTGAAACATCTTCTGTCTAGTTCCCATCATATTTACGGGAACCTAGACTACCCTGCAAAAGAGTGTTACCTTAACTTAGGAACCCAATATGTATTGGGTCCTAGGTTCTTGTTAGCATAAAAACTCGAATGCCTTCCCTCAGAAATCCTGTCAGGAAGACTACCTCTGCCCAGAAGAGGTGGATAAGCCCTTGCCCTTAACACAGAGGGGTTGTGCCAATAGTCTATGGCAAAGTGTCCCACCTTGCCACAGCACCAACACGTGTGAATGTTGTACCTCCGTTTCTGACCTGATCCAGTGACTGAGGTAGTCATGGTCCTAGGTCTAAACGGGATAGAGCCGGATCTGCTCACAAAATTGCCTCTTCCACCGTGACACTTGGAAGGGTGGAAGGAATGCATGTAGCGAGCGTCATGAGGCCTGGGAGGTGGTGCCTTCCTTTCAGTCAGCACCCTTCCAGAGGCCCCATGAAAACTAACTGCATGACTTCTAACCTCCCTTTCCTGTGTCCTAGGGTGGTGAGAAGCGCACTGAGAGCTGATACTAGCAGATTCATGCCGAGATGGGGCAGTGGCCGAGAATACAAAGGGTTCAGAATGAGCCTTAGGTATTCTCTCAAGGGTGGCCATGACAGCCCTTGCACTATGGGTTTCTCCACATGAGGGCAGATCACCCCTGTAGTGACCATGGTTGTTCCTGTGATCATACCTGAAGGCATGATGAGTACCCTTCCTGCCTAGAGTGGGGGGGTCTGAATACCGTTTCCCCATTTCTCCATGAATTGATAATTCAGGAGATCCACCCATTTTCTTCCTTTCTCTTGATAGCATCAACCTTAGAAAAGTTGGATACTATCCTTTTCTCATTCTCTAGACTACTCTCTAGATCTGAGATTTTAGAGTCCTTAACCTTGTTGGATGCCAATTGGAGAACCAACAAGATCTTCATCCGAGCAATCTCCTGAGCTTGCTCCTCAACAAGTAGGTTGCTTTTCTAAAGGGCTCTCTTCAGGGAATCAGGATTTTCTGAAGGGTAACAATTCCTGTCTTCAGGAACTTCAAGAGAAAAGGGGCAAGATGAAGAAGTTACCTGCTCTTCAGAGTTACTGTTACTATCGCCAGAGACCATTGTGTCTGCTTCATCAAAACTGCTTTCCTCAATTTCTTCTTCAGTCTCTGACAAGGACACCGGAGCCCTGATGGTGTCCGATTGATCCTTGCCTTCATCTTCAGAGACGAGGACCCCCACATAGGCTTCATCCTCTTGCTGACAGCAGATCCCTGCTTTCTCTGATCCCTCCATGAGATCTGAGATGGTTACCCACATAGAGTTGGCCGTCCCACACTTTTCCAATCTAGATCGAGAAGGTCCAGACCAGACATCCATGATGATCTGACGAATTATCTTGTCCAGATTAAATAATGAGAGTTCAGTCTCCGACATCTCAGTAATACACTTGGGAATTTGGATATCCTTTCCAGAGCCGGAGGTCTTCATAGGAATGAATGGACCTCTTCCAAGATGAGAGATGCTCGAGGATCGATAGCCTCCAAGTGATAGGACACTCTCATCTTCCAGACGGGATAATACTCCTTTGTGCACGTGGGAAGTCTTGGTGGAGAGATCCCATGATCTAGCTCCATGCTTTTGACACTGGTGGCAGGATTCTACTCAAGGTGTGAACCTTTTTGATGAGTAACCTCCCTCTGATACCACTTGAAAGTCCACTTAGTGTCAACTACCTTCACCTATGGGGGGGGGGGGGAATAGGTGCCTTGCAGCATTTTTGCGGAATTAAAATTGTACCTGCACAAGAAAACAAAACAACACAGCACAGAAAGGACACAAGCAATTTATAGTGGTTCCCCGATTTGGGTACGTCCACTTTCCCCCTTCGACCTATCTCCCAACCAGGGACGACTCGGTCACTTCACCAACGGGATTGAAATCCAATCCTTGCACTAACGGAAGGAACCCTTCCACACGTAGGAGTCACCACTCCCACAGCCGGGTTGCACACAACCCTTACAAATAGGAACCAACGTTCCTTTACAACAAAATAGAAATTGGAGTGTATTAGAAATACAAACTACTTATGGAGAATAAGGTGTCCCTCTTCGTTCGACGACGTGTTCTTGAAGTCAACGAAGAGTCCACAACCCTAAATCTCACTTAGAGAGAAGCTCTCCCGAAACCGGCGGCGGCAAGAAGGGCGGCGGCTTGGTTCTCGGGATCGGCGGCGACAACGGAGTGCTGCTGCTGTACTTTGGAGATTCAACTTTCGGAGCAAAGCTAGCAAGGTCTTCTAACGGTCACACTAGGATCGATCGTCTCGATCGATTCGGAAGGGGAAGGTTTTCCCGATCAACGAATCAAGAGACAAAGGATCTCTGGTTAGACGCGTGAGACGCTGTGCTTGGCTGAGCTTCTGTCTCCGGGAGATTTGGAAGAAACCACGATCAAAGACGGCGATCAACTGGCACGAGCAGCGACGGCAGCGGAGCAAGTTTCACGATCTAGGTCACGTCGGCAGCTCGGATTTTTCTTTTCAAATTTTTTGATTCTTTTTTCTGTCTTCTTATTTTTACTGTTCAAAAATACTGATGTATTTATACATTAGGTCTTCAAGATGACCGTTGTGGGACCCACCAACATGAAACCCCAAGCCCGGTTCAAAACAGCGCCAGCGGCTGTGTCCGGTCCAGCGGGTTCCAGAAATTCGCCTAAGTCAAAATCGGCGAGAATCGAAGGTGATTCTCGTCGATTCGGCGAGAATCAGCCAGTGATTCTCGACGATTTTGACTTAGCGACAGATTTGCACGCTCTGATTTAGCCGGATAGAGTCGGCGAGAATCAGCCAGTGATTCTCGATGATTCGGCGAGAATCACTAGTGATTCTCGCCGAATCGGCGAGAATCACTTAGTGATTCCTGTCGATTATTACTTAGACAATTTTTCGTCTTTCCACCCATGAGCTGCTCTTTGACTCATCCTTGCTCCTTGTCTGCTCTTGCATTATCACAGCCCTGTACTTGAAAATAAGTACACTCCAATAGAGAGAGTACACGTAGGCCAACACACTGATCTGCTCAACGAGGGATTACGTCGCGCAGACCCGTGTATATTGACCTACTGCACCCTGACATTGGTGTGTACTTAGCGTGGAATAACTGCAAGCACAACTTAAAAGATTTCATCAAATACATTGTCTATTTACCTTAGCTTATTCAGGGGCTTCTTCAAATCAGGTACGTTGTGGATACAATACCCAACATGAACAAACTGCCAGAGCACCAACATCAACAGGTCAGCAACCAAACCGCAGGATAGAAACTGACAGACTGCTCGGATTGCAACCTGCCAGAATCAGACCGCCAGACCGCCCGATCTCTAATCTACAACACCAACTAAATAAATCTCGGGGCGCCGCGAGTTTTAACCGTCAAGTTTTTCACATCGTTGCCTGGGAACTTCCATGTTGTTATTTTGAATTTCTGGAGACAATTAGTTTTACCATTTTCTATTATTTCTTATATATATTTATCTAAAAAATATGAAATGGCGCAGTTTCGTAAAAAATCACAAAACTAAAAAAACTAACAACTAAAAAAAATGTAAAAAAAATCTAAAAAACTAACAACTAAAAACTTAAAAAAATCTAAAAAACCAAAAATAAAAAAAAAACTAAACAAAACAAATCTACCTAAAAACAAAACAAAAAATAAAAAACCTACTTAAAAACACCATAAAAATATAAAATTTATTGCCTTAACTTTTTATTTTCATTTCAAAACACCAACAAACAAAAACAAAACAACAAAAAAAAACAAAAAAAAATCCCAGAATACAATAAAAAATTCCCGTATATATGTTTTATTTCAAAAACCCAAAAAATTTTTAAAACCTGAAAAACAGGAAAAAATTATTATTAACAATTATATATATATTCTCACTTTGGCATGCTTCACGTTATTTTAGGAGATAGGGAAACACATTTCTATTACGCTCATATAGCTAAGACGTTAGCTAATTACGAGTCACACACGCACTTGCCACCCCCAACCACCCGGAACCATATGGCCAAGTCGAGTTCATAAATAGATAAATAAGTCAAATATTAGAAATAAAAACCTTGCGCCACCAAATAAATTCCATATAAACGGAATTATTTTTTTTCTTTTTTCTAAATAATGCACTGTTCTAAATGGGCATCCTCGACCTCGTTGTAGGGAAGTTTCTACCCACACTCTTTATTTTTGTAAATAATGCATTTTATCTTTTTTCATTTCTCGTACTTATCTTATAACATTAGGGACAATATTGGATTTAAGTATGAGAGTGTTTTCCTATTTTCCTTTATTGCACTTTTATATTTTGCACTCATTAAACATACAAAAAATTCAAAAAATTTAAAGCTCCAAAAATTTTGATAGTTTTATCATCAAAAACTCAAAAACAAATTCATAAAACAAAAATTTCAAAATAATTATAAAACAAAAAATTCTAAAAAATATTTTATTTTACTTTGTAAATTTTTTGTAGATATTCTCTCTCTTTCCTCTCTTATAAATGTTTTTTGTAGATATTCTCTTTCCCCTCTTCCTTTCTCTCTCATCTTTGTAAATAACTTCTCTATCTTTCCTCTCTTGTAAATTTCGCTTAAAAATCTTCAAAATAAAAAAAATTTATAAAACAAAAAAATATAGTTAAAAAATATGTATCTTTTCTTTCGCATTTTTAGTATGTGTATATTAAAGCAATAAACACAAAATCCAAAAAAAAAATAATAACTCAAAATACAAAAAAAGATAATAACTATAAAAATCCTCATTTTTTTTTGATTATTATAAAACAAATAAATCAAATATCCCATTCTTAACCCTTTTTTGCTCTCCAAAAATCTTGTTACGAGTTTATTTATAAGCGAATTTCATTAACTCTTTGTTTATTATTCATTTATTAATTGGAGATTGATTGTTTGAAATATCCCGAGTTAAGTTTTAAAGAATTTCTTATTTTTTTCTTAGATAGGGGACTTATTTTCAGCACAACTTCTAATTTATCTAAATAGTTGCACATGTATTTTGTTCGAAAATAACAACCGTAGACTTCAATTATGTTTACTCCAAGTTTTTTTTGAAATACAGGAACGTTCAATTTATCAAAGTTGCTCTCAAATTTTTTTTTTATTAAAATCTAGTTTTCTTTTTGAAAAAAACCTATCTCCCTGTTTCTTTCATGTCTTTCTTGGCATGATTAATTCTGATCTTTAAAAGAACCTATGTCAATGAGAATACGATTTCGTTCCGTAAACATAGACATCCAATATTTTTAAAAAATTATATGTTATAGAGTAAAAGGATAAAATTCATTACTCCTATACATATACATTGGGTTATATGAAGTTATTCAAAATATTTTATATGTTATGGAAAATAAGATTCCGTTTTCCAAAACATACACATTCAAACCAAAAAAAATTTCATTAGAGGTTTGAGTAAAAAATATACCTCACCTCAAAATCCAAAACCTTCTTCATAAACAACAACATCCCCCTTAGCCATTTTCAATGATTCTAGAATTAATTTAAAATCTTTTTGAGAGCATAATTTTTAAATTGGATTATTTCCTTTAATTCTTATAAGCTAAAAGTCTCTATAATTACAATATATTTTGTTAACCTAACACATACAATTTTTACTTTCTATTTGATTATATCGAAAAGTTTTTTTTAGCCAAAACTCTTCCTCTATTTAAATTTTTGTCATGATTTATGACTTAACTCTTATACCCCTGATAATTATTTACATCTCTCTTTCAATTAATTTAAGAGGTAGCTAAATTTAGGATTTCATTTAATTCCATATAAGTATATCTCCAACTTTTGCTCTGGATTAGCAAAAACTTAAGAATGTGGGTATTTGATGTGTTTTAAATATTCGTATATTTACGTCCTTTATATAAGTCATTAAAGTATATTTTTGTAGTTTTTATTTACTTTTGTACAATAAAATGTTCCCTTCTTGTATATAATCTTCTAACTTAGCTTTATTTTGTTTTCTGAAAATTTTATAGAAAAAGTTGAAAAAACCAAAGTACACGCCCGTGACCTAGGCATGTCACTTTGATTCCAGTGAAAAGCTGCCTCAAAAATCTTGCCACTCATGCTACGCCTGTGTCCCGTTTGACACAGCCGTGTCCAGTCCGACACGCCCGTATCACACCGCTCGACATTCGATGTTCGACGTTCGACGCACTGCCAGTCACGCCCGTGTCGATTTGGACATGACCGTGACCGTCTCGACTGTTCCAGACAATACATCGCCAGCGATTCAAGGACTCGACGCCTTCGCCTGTTAAACCTTCCCGGACACGCCCGTGACTGCCTCAATTTCCCACATAAGACACAACCAACGAGGAAAGGATTAGACACGTCACCAGTCACTCCTATACTACACGCCCGTTACCGCAGGAATACGCCCGTGACCACCACGTGGACTTCTCTAAGCTTCTAGAAAAAATCCAGCTCGACGGACTTTCGGCTTCACCTGCATGCCAGTACCGACACATCCCCCTACACACCCGTGACCAAGGCGTGTAGTCTGAAAATATTTGTCTATAAATAGATCTTTGCTGTAAGATCCAATGTTCCTTTTTTGGAACCATTTTGTTGTTAGGTGGACTGCTTAGGTGTTTTTTATGCAATGTAAGGAGATTTTCTCCCCCTCTCTTTTATGTTTGTTTTAGCATTGTAATCAACCTTTTGTCTTAAGAAAATTTGTAGTTTTTTTCCTCCTTATGTTGTTATGGATCGCATATATGTGCCCCACGTTCAGCAATCTTATTTATCTTTTTTTTCTCTTTGTATGGGTGTGTGTGTGTGTGTTTGAGAATATATTTATATTATTATATTTTAGTTATTTTATTACTTAGCTTTATTTAGGTTTAAGATTTTTTGCTTTTTATTTCATTCTTATGAATTTATAAAAGTGGATTAAAAGTGTTTTTATTTTTCACTAACTTAGTTTTACTCTTTATTTAGTAAACTTTTTGTTCTGTTAACCTTAATTTTCTATTTTTATGCACTTTTATAAAGCTATAAGAATGAAAAAAAATCTATATTTTAATTTCTCAGACTTTAATTTTTTGCTTTGATTTCCAAAAACTTTTGTTCCTTTAATTTTTATTTCTTTTTTTATGCATTTTTAGCATATTCTAACGACAGAAATACAATCATTTTAATTTTTCGATCACCTTGTTTTTCTCCTTTTTTGTGTGCGTTAGTGTATGAGTTATGTTTTCATTACTTTTTCCTTCAAGTAGAGTGTGTGTGTTTATGAGTTAGCTTTTACTGCTTTCATTTCCCGCCTACTCATTTGAGTAAGACTTGCATTTTACAGCTTTCATTTCCCGCTTATTAATTTGATAGGACACACAATTTACTGTTTTCATTTCCCGCCTACTCGTTTGAGTAGCAATTTTACTGCTTTCATTTCCCGCCTACTCGTTTCAGTAAGTCTCACACTTTATCGCTTTCTTTACTGCTTTCATTTGCCGCCTGCTCATTTGAGTAGGACTAGTCATTTCCCACCAACTCATTTGAGTAGGACTCACATTTTCAATTATGCATTTTCTTTTCATAAGCCATCCCCATTCCGATGAGTGACTAATCGTTCTTAGCCCTTAGTATTGAAGAGCATTGGGACTGATAAAATTGCTTTAAATAATTAAAGGTCTTAGTTTTCTCTTTATTTAAAAGAACTTACGGTTTACCCCAGTTATACGATGCGTAGAACGACATATCAATGTGTGGGCACTATTTTTATTATCCACATGCTAGCTAGCTGAGACATCGTGCGTATGGACTGATCACCATTGGGTAAAGGGAATTCCACACTAACCCTCGAGAGAGGAGGTGTGGAATTCTAACGGATTGGATTCCCCCCAATAGCGGGTTTCTTAGTGTAATGCGGGCTTTAAGAGGAATCCTTTGTCGAACGAGAGCTCGGTCGAATAGTCTTAATGTTCGATGAGTGATAGTCCTAGAGATAGGCGAGCTCATTTTTATGGAACTTCCACGACCAAGTCGCCGCCTTAATTAATTTGAAATTTAGGATCTCTAGTTATTAAAAGTTATTTTAGTTCAAATTCGATTCGGTACCGATGCGCTATTTCTTCATGTGTTTTTCAAGTACATTTTCGGTTTTTATATAAACTGTGCAATTTTGTTAATCACCCGACAATTTATTTTCTGTAAAATAATAGTCCCTCCAGGGAGGAGTAGAAATAATCAACCCGTCCCCGAGAATAATACGATCTCGATATTCCCCACCAGAATATCCTGTACTACACGCGATAAGTGCACTTGCCTCCTTTCATTAAAACTCGGTTTCAACTTTTATATCTTATAAATTCGCATGCCCCGACCTTCCTAAATAAATAAATAAAACCTTTCTTTCCCCAACTAAATAAATCCCGGGGAGCCGCAAGTTTTAACCATCACTCACCATCCCACTTCCACCTTGTAAGATCCTTTTTGGATCTGAGTAGTCGGAGCAAATTTGCTCTCAGGTAGGATGCAAGTTTGGATCTGAGTTGTAGGGCTGTTTAGCCTGAGGTAGGATTCTGTTGAGAATCTGAGGTAGGCGATGATTTGATCACTGAGAGTAGGATCTTGTTTGGATCTGAGGTAGTACCTTTGGGTCTGAGGTAGGAGAGTCATTCTCTTTGAGTATAGGGCACTTGTTCCTGAGTTGTAGCATCCATTACATCTTAGGTACGGCCTTTGTGCCTGAGTTATTGGAGAATCATTCTCTCAAAGGTAGCATCCCTTGTGGATCTGAGGCAGGGCTGTCCTCCCAGCCTGAGTTATAGGGCCTTTGGTCCTGAGGTACGAGATCTTTGGATCACTGAGTTGTAGGGCCTTGTACCTGAACTGTAGGTCTCGGAGGAGATAGAGTGGTCCTATAGGATCGTATTGTAAGCTATTAGTAGCCAAGATTGGAGAAGTGCCTTGTCTAACTATAAGTTAGAAAGGTAGGAGGGAATATGGATGTACCCATAATTTGGAGAACCACTATAAATTCTTTGTGTGCTTCTTATGTTGCTTCTTTATTGTAGGTTGTGTGTGCCTTGAAAGTAGAAAACTACACACTCATATATAACTCAGAGAAAGAAAAGTAAAGATAGTCAAAAGAGACTAAGAAACCTATTCACCCCCCTTTAGGTGATTTAACTATCCTTGAAAACAAATACTTTCAAGTGGTATCAGAGGGAGGTAAATCAAAAAGGACTTAACAGTTTGAGTGGACCTCAAAGGATATCTAAAACATTTGCACTTGTGGGGTTAAAAAGAGAACCATAAGGAGTGGAGATCAATGGAGCCTCAAGTCTGCAGAGAAGAGAACTTTGTTACATGGATAGAGGGGATCAGTTAGATCATGGAAGCCATTGAACTTATAGTCTTTGTAACAGTTCAAGAAGGACCTTTCATTCCAACGAAGGTCTCTGTCTTAAATGCAGAAGTCCAAAATCCAAAGAGTTATACTGAAATGACTGAAGATGAAGTCATTTTGGAAACTATGGATAAGAGGGCAAAATACATCATTGTAAGTGCCATAGATGACTCCACCTTCCAGATCCCTGTCTACTACAAGACTGTCAAAAAAATTTGGGACACCTTGATTGTTCATATGGAAGGTAAAGATGTGGATGATAAAGAAGAAGATGGCATCAACCCATCAAGTGGTGTCTATCCAGATGCTAGTCTAAAGATCGGGGTCACTCTACCACATTCAGAAATTAATTCAGAGGATGATGATGAAGAAGAAGATGACTGCAAATGTTATGGGCTAATTTCCATGGTAGAAGAAGAAGAATCCTGCCAAGATCAGCCTAATCTAGATCATGTACAATTTCTATCTAGTTCTTCTTATTGCTCAGGTCATGAGACCAGTCTAGATTCAACTGCATCCTCATCCAGCGTTGAATATGACTCTGAATCTAAGGTAGATGCCAATCAATTAATTGACAAGTATGGTCAAATTTTGGCTGCTTTGAGAAGAAGCAAGAAGTTGGCTATGGAGCAGGCTAAGGAGATTGTCTCCCTACATCTAGCTGCTTCCCAACAATCTGATTCAGCATCTTTGCTGGAGCAGAAAGTGAGGGAAGTCAACCAACTAAAGGCTATCTCAGTCATCCAACTTGAGACTATAAGACAGAAGGACAAGATCATTTTGGATCTTGAAGAGGATCTCCTTAAGGAGAAAAGGATAGTGGCTAGTTTTTCTAAGCCAAGTACTGTGCTGCCCTTGATATATTCCTTCTCCTCTCAAAAGAGTAAGGAGTTTGCAGTCACGGGAAGCACATGAGTTGACCTTTCCAAAGGGAAAGACAAAGCTCCTATATCACCTCAGTCAACCTTTCATGAGGTAATCCTCCTTTCTCATAGGTATGACCAAGGCAACATGCATGGTCACTAGGAGAATTGGAATTCTTCTTGTGAGAATACAAGAGTATCTTCCAATAGAAGAAGAAAGGGTAGGGGAATGAGTGACTATAAGGCTCCCCATGAGGAAATCCAAATGGCCCATCATGAGGATTAATTGGAACTCTTAAGGATAATGCATTATCTTTCACTCAAGCCCATCCAACAAAGACTCAGACCAAGGGTTAGTCTACCAGTAAGCCTGACTTGGCTATTTCTGATGATATAAACAGCATGTCATCCGTAAAAAGATAGCTGTAAATATTAATCAGAACAAGTAAAGGAAGCCTGCTTGAAGAATAACCTTCAGTCAGATCCTTGCTGAAAGAAACCCGATGAAAGCTGCTGCTCCTCTTCCTTCTGTTCAGTCAGCAGTTAACCATATTGCAGGACCTGCTCAGAAAAGGAGATATAATATCCATGAGTGTTGGTGTTGTGGCAAGGTGGGGAATTTTGCCCTAGATTGCAGGAACAATACTTCTGTGCCCAGAGCAAGAGTTTGCCTACTTGTTAGAAATACTTCTGCTAAGCAAGTTAGATTTCAGACTAATCAGAGCCTAGGACCCAATACCTATCGGGTTCCTAAGGTATGATGAACTCTATTTTGAAGGTTAGTCCAAGTGACCATTCCCTCATGTGGTACATGGATAGAGGATGTTCCAGTGCTTGGACTGGAACATAAAAGTCATCTTATAGAACATACTCTAGTGAGGGAAAGACCTAAGATCTACAGTTTGGAAGTTGGTGATGGATATTGACCATATAAGATCCTCCTCTTACTGCCCAAGAGGAAGAGATTGTTAAGTGAAATCCTGAAGGACAAGTGCATAGTCATGGATGAAGAACAGCTGAATCCATCCATTAAAGGTCAAGATGCCTGACTGATGGGACAAAGTGTAGCTACCTACTGAACAAACAAAGTGTTGCACAAGTCTTGGGAAAATGCCAGCTGGATCCAGCCATCAGGAATGTCTATTTGGATAAAGTTTTGCTGCCACACCAGCAAATCAGTGAAGAGAAAAAAATACTGTACTCATTACTAAGGATAGCAAAGGTTGCTCTTATGAGAGCAGTGTTGAAGAGGCATTTGATCCTCAGTGTCTGGTACTTCTATGGAAATCAAAAAAGAAGTGTGCTTAGGTTTCAGTATCATCTAAACCTGTAGCAAAGGATGTCCATGTTAGTGGGTAGTGTGGATAGGATCTATTCAAGGAAAGATCATTCAAGGCTCAAGTGGTATCAAGTGGCATAGGAGAATTGTGTTAGTAGTATCAACTCAAGAGATATAATCTCTAGTCAAGTGGTATAAACACTATGGGAGTGGTAACTGACAGTGATCAAGTGGGAGAATGATGGTTGGGTTGCAAATGCAAGAAGTTCATTTGGGGTTGAACAACATGAAGACAACATTCCTCCTATTCAAAAAGGACTATTTGACAAAACAGTAAGATAGCTGGAGGCAAAGGCAAGTCTGTTGCTAAAGAAATTGAGAAGATCTGGCTCAGCAAGAAGTGATCTAACATGGTACAAAGGAGCTGATGTGCATAACTGATGAGATTCCATCTTCAGCTCCAGGTCCATAACATCCAGATAAGTAGAACTCATTCATATTATGATTTTACTTGTGCAATCTCAATTGCTAGGTATTCTGTTGCTCATAGTAGGACTATGCTTATTGAGATTAAGTATCAATAAATTAGGGAGCATAAGGAAGAACTCAATCCTGAGTTTGTCCTCACTGACAAGTGGCTGACATGTTTGTCATGCCATTGGATGAAGTCAAGTTCAACACACTCTAGGTCGAGTTGGGTATGTGGAACTTGGGACAGCTTCAGTTGCTCCAAATTTTAGTTTATGTTGTAGGATTTATTTGTGCAGGTAGATAAGTCCTTAATGTGATATCAAGACTATAAAGACCATTAAGTGGTATCAAGACTTAAATGGACTCATGTGTCCATTATAGATGATGATAGTGATGCTCCTGTTGAGGGGGAGAAAGTTCAGCACATGTAGAAATGATGATAGGAAATCTTCCAATTAAGGGGGACCATGTCCAGCACTTACTGGAACTTGATCAGCCTCCTGTTGAGAAGGAGCAAGCAGCTACTGCAGTGGATCAAATATCTTCACTTCTGATCAGTTTGTCCTTAGGACAATTCATCGACAAAGGGGGGTATTATTTGTGACATAGTCATAATCTTCTTTGAGTCTGAGATGGACTGCTACTTCTGAGAAGATAGTGTTGCTGCAGGAGAAGAGGAACAACTAGTAGCTTATTCAAGTGCTGCAGAGTTGTGTTATATCAATGTATCAACACAAAAGGTATGACTCCTAATCATGTTGTTTGATTACTAGACTAATTTTCTTAGTAGTATCAACATGGGATGTTGGATAGGAACAAGAGAAAAACTCTCCAATGATCCTTTCACCTCCCTCAATTTGCCCATAGAAGAAGCCAGAAAGGGGAAGATGTGAGGCAATACTGAAGAAAGGAGGAGAGGTGTGGCAACACATGTAATGGGGGAGATTGAAGATGTAGAAGAAATAAATGAGATGAATAGGTCATGTTAAGTCTGTTCATATAACTTGGAAAGATTATGGTAGTATGAGGAATACAATGAATGACTACATGGTGATCCATGATTATGTCAGTGCATATTATGAGTTAAGTGATTCCATTGGTGCTCCATTTATGTATTAAGTAGTTAAAAGGAGAGTGCATATTACTTGAACAATTTTTGAAGTGGTATGAGGATGCATTGACTTGACATGTTGAGTCAATGCAGTTAAATGGAGTACATTGAATTGATATGCTGAAATTCATATAGCATAAGCTAGCAGATGTAGCATACATAGCTCATAGCAACATTATATTAGTAATTTTTTATGTTAATTCTTCTTAGTATTTCTGAGTGTTCTGCCTTCTTCAAATAGGGGGAGATTGTTGGGTCCATTGCTCACAATATTCCTTAGACTTGATTTTAAGAGGCATCACCCACAATACTAAGAGCATAACTATATTTCATACTATTCAAGTTCAGTATGTGCTGGATGTTTCTTGGAACAAGGTTGGATAGGTGGACACAAAGATAGATGCTGGACATGCAGGAATTTGCCTAAGTCCACAGGCATTGAGTGAAGGAAGCTTAATCAACTCCAGGTGCAGGAATTTGGTTAAGTCCACAGGCGTTGAGTGAAGACTACTCTCTCAATGCCAAATACAAGGGAAGATGCTGGATAGGCTGGAAATTGCCAAAGTATATAGGCATTGAGTGAAGTCTATTCACTCAATGCTAGGTAAGTAAAAGCATTAAGTATAGCTTGGTTAGTTAAACCTAACTATTGGCTAGACAGAAAAGTGGCTAAGCCCACAGGCGTAGAGTGTAGTCTACTCACTCAACGTCATATATCTAACAAGGTATAAGACATGCTAAGTCAGTGAATGCCTAAGATGAAACATGCAGAGATATGGCTAAGTACACATGCATTTAGTGAAGTTTACTCACTCAACTACATACAACATAAATCGTTGAGTATTTCTCAGAAAGTCAACACCATAGAAAATTTGTGTAGATATTTGACTAAGTCTATAGGCACTGAGTGAAGCTAACTCACTCAACACCTTGTGATAAAAACCATTGACTGAACCTTAGTCAGTCAGAGACTATGATTTCATAGAAATTTATTTAAATCCAAATGCGTTGAGTGAAGACTACTCACTCAACGCCAGATAATAGAAGAATATTTTTTAAGTAGTTTGGCGTTGAGTGAAGCTTACTCACTCAACGCTAAGTGATAAAATCTGTCTAAGTAATATGGCATTGAGTGATGAAGGCTCACTCAATGCCTAGTAACAAAAAGTCTGGCCAAGGCAAAAAGCGTTGAGTGATAAAGACACACTCAATGCTCTTAATGCCAGAGAAGCAGGAATATTTTCTAAGGCAAAAAGCATTGAGTGGACACAACGCTCTCAACGCCTAATGACAGTAAAACTTTCTAAGTGTTTTGGTGTTGAGTGCAGGTTGCTCACTCAACGCCTAGTGACAAAATGTTTGGCTAAGGACTAAAGATTTGAGTAAAGCTTGTTCACTCAATTCCTGAGATAAATAGAAATCTTCCCAAGTGTTTTGGCATTGAGTGAAGGTTGCTCACTCAACACCTAGTGACAGAATGATTGACTAAGGCCAAAAGCATTGAGTGAGACTTATTCACTGAACACCTGAGATAGATAGAAATATGTCTAAGTGCTTTGGTGTTGAGTGAAGCTTACTCACTCCACAGATGGTGACGTCATCAAAGTCAAAAAGTCAACAAAATTCAAATTGGTTGCGGGAAGGCTACAGTACGCAACAAACAAAACTGCATGCTTTCAGTACAACTCTTGGCTGTTAAAATAAAACTACAGCTGTCAATCTCAGTGGGGCCCACAGGTCAAAATAGCCATTGATCTGCAGAATAGAAAAGGCAGTGATGAGATTGAAGAAAGTAACTTTTGTGAAAAAGGTCTGGACTTCATCTTCCTCCTCGGCCATTATCATTGAGCTCTGGAGAAGAAGTTCAAACATCAGATCTAAGAGTTCTAAGAGATAGCTGGTGCCATTATCATCTGCACCAGCAAGATTAGATATATTATCAGAGGATATAGGAGCAGCTAAGGACTGAGGCAACCTGCAGCTGATCTGAAAGCCATCAAGAGATAATCAAGTTGGTAAGTTATTACCCAAGCTGCAGTAGTAGTAGGATAATCAAGTTAGTTGTTGTCATCTCCATAATCAATAGCAGTTCAGAGTAAATCTTCAAGAGAGAAAGTGCAGCAAAGGATAACTTTAGTTACCACCACTTGACAGTTCCAGCTGCACAGTTCTGAAGAACAATTTCTGGAGGCTGTGAAGAAGAAGTTAGGATTGAGCTTCTGGTTCAGTCTAGGAAGGAAAGAAGAAGAAGAGCTATTCTACAAGTTGCTTCCAGCAAAAGCCAAGGCAAGATCTACTTCCTTATTTCTGATAAGTGTTAGGGCTGGGATTCTGTCGGAACACCCCATTACTAATTTGGGTCAGGATCACTATGTCTTTAGGAAACCAGTTTTTGACCTCCTGTATAGATCTAAAGGTCAATTAGAATTGAGTCTAAGGGTTAGAAGTCTAGGTTTGGAAGCTGCCCTCAAGACCAAGAATTTTCAGTTTGAGACTAAGTCATATCGTCGAGCTCAGCACGACGATTCGTCGAGCTCCGATCGACGATTGTCTAGCTCAACTTCGACAGATCGTTGAACTTCATTCGATGATCGCTGAGCTCAACTTCAACAAATCGTCGAACTCCATTCGACGATCTGCGAGCTCAGTTCGACGATCTTGACAAAGTATTGGATCTCTATCTCTGAGCTCAGTTCGATGATCTTTGAGCTCAGATCGACGATTTTTGTTGCTGTCTAAGTCCATATCGCTGAGCTCAGTTCGACGATAGCAGAGCTCAGTTCGACGTTTTCTGATGACTTCAAGGATTTTTCAAGATTCAAATTCAGATCAGTTAAGGAGTTATTCAGCAAATTAATTCAGAAGATTTTCTAGCCGTTTTCATTTATTCTAGACCAAGTTTCAAGGGATTATCAAGGAATGTTTCTTTGGACTTTCCTCCAGAAGACATTTTGCAATTAAGGATGCAATTAATGACAGGCCAATGACTATTCTTGACAGAGGATGTTTTTCTATTCAGTACCAGAGAATAAAAGATAAGATTTTTTGAATCTCTCAATAACTGAGCACTCAGAACACAAACAAGAAGAAGAAGAACAAAATATTCTCTGTCTCAAAGAATTCTCTCAGAACACACATCCGAGGAGATCAAACTTTCTAAAATCTTCTGATCTCTCTTGTCTCAAATGTTCAAGGCCAACATCTTTCAAAGACTCCAGACACCTAACATTTCAGCTGTTGCTGAAATCATCATTTGCTGGAGATCAACTTCTGAAGGCCTATCACCCTACAACAAAGCTTCATTTCCTGAACATCTCAAGGACTCAGGGGGAGCTTTGACACCATCAAATCCACATAGTCTTCTCAGCTGCTTTGAGAAAGAGAAGACTTCCATAACTCTCTCATCCCCATCTCTGTAAAGGGTTTCTCAAACTCCCTTCAAAAGTTTGAGTTTGGTTTTTGAGCACCTTGTCAAAAGCTCATTGGTGGCAAGACACCTGATCAAAAAATCTGATTTGGTTTTTGAGCACCTTATCAAAAGCTCATTGGTGCCCAGGACACCTGATCAACTCATCCTGCAGTGGATTCCTACCTAGGGTGGTAGAAGAGTGGATGTACCCAAGTTTAGGGGAACCACTATAGCTCCTTGTGTCTTCTGGCTTGCTTGTCTTTATCTTTTATTTCTGGCTGTGATTATTCTGTGATTGTTTTGTGATTAGTTTAGATCTGTGATTAATTTATATTGTAGGTTATTCTGTGATTAGATTTAATAATTGCTTCCCTGTTCACTCAGATTACAACAATTGTTGTAAAAAGTTTTCAAGCACCATATACTCTATTCCCCCCCCACTCTAGAGTATATCAGATCTAGCTGCACTTTCAATTGGTATCAGAGTGAGGTTGGTTAAACATACCACACCTTGGTGGTTGCACAGGCTAACACCTGAACCCAAAGATTCCTAGTTAGATCTGTTTTATTTTGAGTTTAGTATTAGGTTTTGTTGTCACAAATCATGGCCCAAAACAAAGATTATGCTAGCACCAGACCTCCAGTGTGCAATCTATCCAAGTTTGCACTTTGGAAAGTAAGGATCAGATTATACATGAATTCTATTGACGAGGACATTTTTAACTCTGTTTTGACAGTTTGTCTAAGACCTCCAGAGAACTCAAGTACAAATGCTGTTCCACCTCCATCAGGAACAGATGCTGACATCAAGAAATGGAAGGTAGCTGATGCCAAGGCTATGAACATCTTAGCCCAGACCATGTCTGATGATATCTTTCAAAAGGTGGCTGAATACAATTCAGCAAAGGAAATCTGTGATAAACTCTCTGAAATAGTCTCAGGCTCAGCTGATGAGAGAAAGGATAGGAGATCCCACCTCATATCCCAATATGAGAATTTCAAGAAGGGAGAAACTGAGTCAGTTGGAGATATGTACAACAGACTCAGTCTAATAGTCAGTGAACTCAGGACCTTGGATAAAGAGATCTCACTAACTGAACTTAATGACAAAATTCTAATGTGCTTCCCTAGCACTTGGGATTCAAGAATCTGGCCAATCAAGGATGCCAGAAGTTTGAATGAGATCACCACTGAAGCTCTATTGGGTAAGCTCAAATCTTTTGAGCTACTCATTAAGAATAGAGAAGAAGAATAGAAGGCTGCCTCACCAGCCACAAGAAAAGAGAAGACAATAGCCTTCAAGGAAACTGAAGATTAGCCTGAAGATAAAGTCACAGGCAATGATGAACTGCTCAGTCTGTTGGCCAAAAGATTTTACAAGATGGCCAGAAAGGACTTCAGAAGGAGATCATACAAGGAGCATGATAAGCCAAGGTATGATAAGTCAATTAATAATAAAGAAATTGTTTGCTTTGATTACAGGAAACCAGGGCACATTGTTCCTGACTGTCCAGAAAACAAAAACAAGGAGAGAAGGGACAAGAAAGAAAGAAGAAAGGAGAAAGACTCCAAGAGGAATGGCAATGACAAACCCTCCTCTAGCAAAAACAAACACACAAGAAAGGGGTTTGTTGCTGAATCCTGGAGTGAGACTGAAGAGGAGTCAGAAGCCTCATCCAGCTCCAGTGATGATGAAGATGATGCAGAAGAGAAGTAGTTCTGCATGATGGCAATCAATGCCTCTCAACATAATTCAGATGAAGAAGAGTCAGAGTCAGATTCAGAGACTCAACTTGAAGAAGATCAGGTAATTAGTTCATTTGATTTCAATTCAGAGGACTTTAAATCTGAGTTTAAAGCTTTATGTTTAGACCTACTAAAATCTGAGAAAGAAATTATCTCTCTAAGAAATCATTTATCTGAACATAATACCTTAAAGTCAGAAAACCTCAAACTCTCTCAGGAGTTGGAGTGCTGTAGGGAGCAGATAGCCTCACTGAAAGGTGAGCTATCTGAGGCCAAGAAGCTTGAAGAATCCCTTAATGGGAGAAGTATCAAGCTGATGGACATCACAAGCACAGTGAACTCCAGATTTAATAGTACACTGGGCTTGGGTGCTTCATCCAGCCAAGCCATAGTTCTAACAACTCCAATCAAGTTCATTTCTGATAAAGGAAAGGGAGTTGTAGAGGTAGCTAGGAAAAATTCTGATCTGCCCAAGAAAACAAAGTCCCAGCAGAAATCGTCGAACGGAGATCGACGATCGCCGAACGCAGATCGACGATCTCAGACAAAATCGTCGAACTCAGGTCGACGATCTCAAGTTCCTGAACTCTGCCATAGTCGACCGTCGAACGGAGCTCGACGATCTGACCCAAGATCGTCGAACGCAGCTCCACGATCGTCGAACAGAGGTCAGAGCTCTGGAAATTCTTTCAAGGGCAAATCAAAATCCAATCCTAGGGGTCCTTCATCCCAAATCTTTAACCCTTATACTGAATGGATTATACCTCCAAGGAGATATCATCCTGAAGGTTATAAGAGTCAACCTGGGATGTCTTTTATTTCAGAGTTTAAATGTTATCAACCTAGGCCCAAGGTAAACTGGGTCAAAAACAAATGAATTATCTTATTTGCAGGTGAAGACCTATCCAACATCTAACCAGCAATGGTACTTGGATAGTGGGTGCTCTAAGCACATGACAGGAAACAAGGACAACCTCACATCCTTTAGAGCCAAGCTTGGACCCAAAGTTATCTTTGGTGATTCAAAATTTGGACAAACTAAAAGATATGGTGCAGTCTAGATTGGATCAGTAACATTCAAGAAGGTAGATTATGTGGAAGGACTGAAGCACAACTTAATAAGCATCAGTCAGCTGTCTGATGAAGGCTACCAGGTGACCTTCAGCAAAGCATTATGCAAAATCAAGTCAGAGGACAACACAACTGTGTTGACAGGTAAAAGGAAAGGTAACATCTATCTAGTAATTTTCTTTCAACAGATGTAGATATTTGCCTGTTCAATTCTGTTTGTAGACCAAATATTTTATGGCATAAGAGACTAGGACACCTAAACCTTAGAACTATTGCTAGGCTATCCAAGGACAACCTTGTTAGAGGACTACCTTCTGGCCCCTACAAGAAGGAAGGACTCTGTAGGGCTTGTCAATTAGGCAAGCAAACTAAAAATAGTTTTAAGTCACTTAATAAGAGTGATTCACCTAGGATATTGTATCTGTTACACATGGATCTTTTTGGACCCATCACATTACAAAGCCTAGGAGGGAAATCTTACACTTTAGTAGTTGTAGATGACTTCTCGAGATTCACTTGGGTGTTCTTTCTAAGGAAGAAGTCTGATAACTTTAAGTGTCTGACAGTGTTTCTCAAATGTATACAGATTAAGTTCAATACTCACATTTCCCTGATCAGAAGTGATCATGGGACAGAGTTTGATTCTCTTCTTATGCAAGAGTTCTGTCAGAGTGAAGGGATCATGCATACTTTCTCAGCTCCTAGAACTCCTCAACAAAATGGGATAGTTGAAAGGAAAAATAGAACCCTTATTGAATCTGCCACTACATTGTTGTCAGATGCTCACCTTCCTCTAGCCTTTTGGGCAGAGGCAGCGAACACCTCCAACTATGTGCTGAATAGAAGTTTGATACATAAACTAAAGGGAAAGACTCCCTATGAATTACTCAAAGGGAAGAAACCTAAAGTTGATTATTTTAGAGTTTTTGGTTGTATTTGCTACATACATAATAATAACAAGAAATATTTAGTAAAATTTCAAGCTAAAGCTAATGAAGGAGTGTTTCTGGGATACTCCATGATCAGCAAGGCTTATAGGGTTTATAATAAATCATCTCTAAAAATTGAGGAATCTGTTCATATATCATTTGATGAATCTAACATGTCTTTCAAGGAGAAGATCTCTTCTACCATAGAACCTTTGCAGGAACACTCTCTTGTTGAAGACTTGAACAAGTTACAGGTTACTCAAAAGGATGAAAGCAGTGAAGATGTAGAAAGTATTCAACATATTGAAGAACAACCTGAAGAGCCAGTTGTTGTACCACAAGAGGAAACAACAACACAGGTTGGTGAACAATCAACACCCCCTGTTGATTTAGTAACATCAAGAGATCATCCAATTTCCCAAATAATTGGAGACATCTCAGCTGGTGTGCAAACCAGAAAATCAGGTCAACCAAAACCTGTTGCACACCTGCTTCCTATCTCAAATTGAACCTCAGTCCATTCAAGATGCAGAGCAAGATCCACACTGGATCATTGCAATGCAAGAAGAGTTGCATCAATTTGAAAGGAACAAAGTGTGGGAACTAGTGCCAAAGCCTAAGGATCACTCCATTGTTGGAACAAAGTGGGTGTTTAGAAACAAACTGGATGATCAAGGAGTAATTGTAAGGAACAAGGCAAGGCTAGTTGCTCAGGGATATTCTCAAGAAGAAGGAATAGACTATGACCAGAATTTTGCACCAGTTGCAAGATTGGAAGCCATCAAATCTTCTTAGCTTATGCAGCACATAAAGGATTCAAGGTATATCAGATGGATGTGAAAAGTGCATTTCTAAATGGAGACATCAAAGAAGAAGTATATGTCAGACAACCTCCAGGTTTTATCTCTCCAACTCATCCTGATTATGTTTTTAAATTGAACAAAACATTATATGGTCTCAAGCAAGCTCCTAGAGCATGGTATGAGACCCTATCATGCTTTCTTTTGGAAAATGGATTTATAAGGGGTACAGTAGACCAAACTCTTTTCATTAGAACCCATAAGTCCCATACCCTACTAGTACAGATCTATGTAGATGATATTATTTTTGGTTCTACTGACTCAAAATTGTGCAGAAGGTTTTCCAACCTAATGCATTCTAAATTTGAAATGAGTAGCATGGGTGAGCTATCCTTCTTCCTAGGATTGCAAGTCAAACAGCATGCTGAAGGCATCTTTATTTCTCAAACCAAGTATGCAAATGAATTGGTTAAGAAATTTGGCATGTCTGAGGCATCTTGTATGAAAACACCTATACCTACTAATGCTGTATTGGATGCTGATGAACATGGGAAACCTGTTGATCAGACAACATATAGAGCAATGATTGGCTCTTTACTGTACCTTACAGCTAGTAGACCAGATATAATGTTTGCTACATGTATATGTGCTAGGTTCCAAGTAAGCCCTAGAGAGTCACACCTAACATTAGTAAAGAGGATTCTCAGGTATGTTAAGAGTTGTCCAAATTTAGGTCTCTGGTATCCAAAAGATTCAGCATTTGATTTAACTGGATTTTCTGATGCTGATTATGCTGGATGCAGAATTGACAGGAAAAGCACCAGTGGAACTTGTCAGTTCCTTGGTGACAGACTTGTCTCTTGGTTTTGTAAGATACAAACTTCTGTGTCAACTTCAACTGCTGAAGCTGAATATATGGCTGCAGGCAGTTGTTGTTCACAAATCTTGTGGATTCAAAACCAACTCCTAGACTATGGCTACAACTTAGAGAAGTCTAAAATCTTTTGTGATAACACCAGTGCTATTTCTGTAGCTCAAAATCCAGTCCTCCATAGTAGGACAAAACACAAAGAGATTAGACATCACTTCTTAAGGGATAATGTTGAAAAGAATAAAATTGAACTGCAATATATCCCAACTGACTTACAAAGGGGAGATATTTTCACCAAGCCATTGGATGAAAAGAAACACACCTTCTTCCTAAATCAGTTAGGAATGTTAGATGGAGGAAGTCTTAAATAATATCCAAGATTTTAAAAGTTTAAAAATTGACCAAGACTAGGCAAACATCTTGATTTTTCTTAATGTCTAGAGTTTTTTTTCTGGTCTCTGAATTGCGCTCGACGATTTCCCCAGATCGTCGAACGAAGATCGACGATTTCTGAAATCGTCGACCTGAGTTCAGCGTTTCTCAGATAGTATGAACTATCTCTTCCGGTCAGCGATCGTCGAACGGCGCTCGACGACTTTGTTCTCTGAACTATCGTCGAACGGAGCTCGACGCTCTCCAATATCGTCGAACGGAGATCGACGATATTGAAGACTCTTCAGATTCCTTTAGAAGCCCCGATCGTCGAACTGAGTTCAATGATCTTTCCTTTTCTGCGTCGAACCCTAATATAAAATTCATTTTTCGCCGTCGTTCTCCTTTTGCGCTTTCGATTTCTCTGCAAACACTTCCTTTCCCTCCAAACATTTCTGCACTTGGTCGTTTTGTTTATTGAATCTTTGCAGGTAACTATGGCCGTTTCTATTGCTGTTCTCGCCGCCATGAAATTTGATGTCGGCTTTGACATTGACATGGAGTCTTTCAGCACAACAGATCAGGTTTTCCAGGACATCTTGGGGTTGTTCAAAGAGCAGAGACTTGCTACAATCATGACCACCAGGATTAAACTTGATGCTGATGAAATTAAAGAGTGGGTCTACACTGCCCACAATCAGGATCAAAACACAATCGTTGGATCAATTTCTGGCACACAGGTACCCTTGACCCCAGCAATTCTGATAGAAGTTTTTGAGTTAAGTACTGGTGGAGATTCTGCTGATTTATCTGGAGAAGAATATGCTGACTTGCTTGCAAGAATGGGTCATTCTGAGGCTAACCCTAGCAAGCTGTTGAAGAAGAATCTGTCTGTGGAATATAGATTCCTGGCTGATGTAGTTGGGAAGGTCCTATTGGCTAAGCACTCTGCTCATGATACTATTTCCAGGTATCAGCTATTCTTAATGGGAGCCATAGTGGACAAGAAGAATTTAAACTGGGGTGAGGTCTTCTTTGACATAATTAAAAAGAAAATTAACAAGAGTTTTGTGAATTTTGGGAGAATTTTAGGCCTTTTTCTGCAGAACAGATGCCCTGCATTGCTAGTATCTTATGGGATACACATTAATGCTTCCAAGAGACTGTCCTGTGCTCTATTTGGTAAATGGGATAGGCAGATCACCAAGCCTAGCAGGCCCTCTTCCAGCACACCTTCAGGCACCAGGACTGCCATAGTCACTTCCCCTCAGGTCTCTGCCCCTGCAGATGACCTGCCTGCTGCTGCCTCTCCTCCTCCTCCTCCAATTCCATCTCTTCCAATTCCATCCACCATTCAAACTCCATCAACTATCATCATCTCCAGCCCTTCTCCAACATCAATACCATCTCCAATTCCAACTGTCATAGAAGAACAATTCCATCCATTATATTCCTACCCTCAACCAAATATTGCCACATCACCCTCCATTCCCTCCTTCACTCTCATTGATGATTCCTTCATGGATGACTCACCATCCTCACCTCCTGAGCTACCCTCCTCATCAACCTCTTACCAAGACCTTCTGCAAGAGATCATTGATCAACCCACCTTCACACCATCTATCTCCATCCCACTGTCCTCCATCACCACTTTACCCACACCTCAACCATCTCTTCCCCAATACACCAGCTCTCCTCTACCATCACTAGTAGCTCCACCTCCATCCTCTACCTCTGTTCCAGTCACTACTGAGCAAGTAGATCTTCCAGCCCTAGCTGACAGGATCTATGAATTGCTAGCCCCCAAGCTATCTCTTCTCTTGGAGACCTCCTTGGCTCCTTTACTCCAGTCAGTGGCAGCTCTTTCTGCTAGGTTCTCCTCCTTTATTCCTCAGGCAATCCCTGCAGCAGTGTGCCTTGATCCAGCCTTGTCTGAATCTAGGCAGGGGAGATGCCCTATGAAGTGAGCTTGCTTGCTGTTTCTGCAGTTTTTGTTGCTGCTGCTGCTGCTGCTGTTCTTCCTCAAGATCCAGTTCCCCTTCCAGTTGCAGTCTTTCTAGTGGACATCAGGTCCTTGCTCTCAGTATTTGATTCAATGTATTTCAGTTGTCTGCCAGGGAAAGCTTGTTTTCTAGAGAGGGTTGCTGTCCAGCACCCAAAGGATTTGTCCAAGTCCCTTATGCCCGTCTCATGCTGTGATACCAATATTATAACTTCCTTTGTTAATTCAGTATATGCTGCTGCTACTCCAGCTGAAAGCATGGTTGTTGTTTCTGATGATGCTGTCCCTCCTGCTGAAGATAGTGTTGATGTATCTGTTGCTATTAGTGCTGTCAGTGCTGCTGCTACTGTTGTTCCAGTTTCTGCTGATATCCTTATGACAGAGGCACATGATTTTGAGCCTTCTGTGTTTTCTGATGATATTCCTGCTGCTGATATTGTTGTTTCTGAAAGTAAAATTGTTGCTGCCCCAACTACTGTTATTACTGCTCCAGAACCTTCAATATCTGCTGCTGTTGCTGCTGCTTCAACCTCTGCTTCTGCTCCAACTACAATTGCTACAAGTGTTGTATCTGCTGCTGCTCCAACCTCTGCTGCCTCATCTGCTTCAACCCAGCTCAAGAAATATTTGATGAAAAAGATTGATGCTCTTTATGATGAGCAAAGCTCTAAAAGTGATGAGTTCAAGACAGATTCTGCTGATTCTTCTGCCACCATTGCCAGGAAGAGAAAGGCAAGGAGTAAAGCAATGAAGAGAGTACCTCCAGCCAAGGTCAAGGACAATAATGACATACCATATTATATTCTTCATGATTGCCCCATAACTGAGCACTGGATGCAATATTCAAAGAATCAACTCAAAGCCATGAAGAAAAAGAGGAAATATGAAAAAGAATCTTCCCAATTTCAACATCCTCATCCTCCTCCACCACCTCCTCCTGATGCAGGTGCAGGTGGAAGTTCAGCTGCTCAACCCTCTACTAGAAGCCAATCCCCTATCAGCCTCATACCATATTACATCAGTTCAACTATAGTCGAACTTTGCTCGACGATCGTCGATCTCCCATCGACGATCTCAGAGTTCTCTACTCTGAACTGAGCTCGACGATCTACGAGATCAGGTCGACGATCTTGTGCTTCTCAGAAGTTATCTCAGATCTACGATAGTTGTTCTCAGGTCGACGATCACTTAACCCAGTTCGACGATCTCTGAACTAAGCTCTACGATTTTTTGTTGCTGCCTCTAGTTATAAGTTCTCTCAAATCGGTCAGAAGTATTCTGGTTATGATAAATTAATTTAAGGCAAATATATTCTGATAATTAATGCTGACATTCTCAAGGTTGATAGCCGTATTTCTTGAAGCATTAATTATGGTATTCACAGAATATTCTGTAAAGACAGTTAAGGAAGTGCATTTATGATTGCCAGCCATTCTAGCCGTTTGGGCTCCTAAAATCTTGCAGAGAATTAAGTACTGCCTGGGGAATTTCAATTTGAGGTCGTTAGTCATTCTGTTTAAAAACAAAAAAAGAGAAAAAACACAGGAATTACAGAGACAGACAGTCAAAAAACAATCTTTTTGCTCTCAAGATCTCTTGCTTTTGCTAAAACAAGGAAGACGAAGAACTTGTTAAACACCCAATTCTCTCTAGTCTTCTTATTTCTTCAGGCTTCAAATCTACAAAGAGCTAAAATCTACAGACAGCTCAAATCAACATCAATCTGAAGACCTATACCCTGGACAAAGCTTCCATCTTCCTGAATCTACTCAATATCTCAGGGGGAGCCTTGACATCATCAAAAATCCACATAGTCTTCTCATTGTGTTTGAGAAAGAGAAGACTGTCATCTACTTTTCTTTAACCTTTCTTGTATAGGGTTATTACTCCCTTCAAAAGTAAACTCCTTGGTGATAGCGCACCTGATCAAAAACCTATTGGTTTTTAGGCACCTGATCAAAAGCCTGAAGAGTTTCCAGATCTACCTGAAGTAGATCTTGTGGTGATAGGGCACCTGATCAAAAACCTAAGTGGATTCCTACCAGGGTGGTAGAAGAGTGGATGTACCCAAGTTTAGGGGAACCACTATAAAATTTCTTGTGTCGTCTGGTTGCTTTGTGTTTTCTTTTTGTATTGTGCTGTGATAGTTTCTTGTGTTTTTTCCTCCTTCATATAAGTATCAATATTTTAATTCCGCAATAAATCTAAACAATATTTTTTAATACTCTATTCACCCCCCCCCCCTCTAGAGTAAATTCTATCTATCTCTCACTTTCAATTGGTATCAGAGGGTGTATTTTTAATATTGTACAGGCTAACACCTGAACCTAAGATCTCTAATAAATATCTGTTTAATCTATTTTTTTCTTGTTATACCATGACACAGTACAAGGATTTTCCAAGCACCAGACCTCCAGTTTGCAACTTGCAAAAGTTTGGAATCTGGAAGGCAAGAATCAGGCTTTATATGAATTCTATTGATGAAGACATTTTTGCTTCTATCTTAACAGGAGTACCTCCACCACCAGCTGCCCTTGCAAGTACTTCCACAAACATGACTGCAGTACCTCCTCCAGACTATAATGATGCATACAAGAAAGCAAAGATTGCTGATGCAAAGGCCATGAACATACTGGCACAAACAATGTCTGATGATATATTTCAGAAAGTAGCTGAACGTGAATCAGCTAAGGCCATCTGGGATTCCTTAAACTAGATGGGTGCATGATCAGCAGATGAAAGAAAGGACAGGAAAGCTTATCGCATCTCCCAGTATGAGAATTTTAAAAAGGAAGAAACTGAGCAAGTTTCTGAGATGTACAATAGACTCAGTATCATTGTTCATGAGCTGAAAACTCTTGACAAAGACATCTCAATCACAGAAATAAATGACAATATTCTCATGTGCTTCCACAGCTCATGGGACTCTAGAGTCTGGCCTATCAGAGAGACCAGAAACACACATGAGATGACTACAGAATCAGTCTTAGGAAAGCTAAAATCCTATGAACAACTACTAAAGAAAAGCGAAGTTGAGCAACAAAAGAGTGCCACACCAACTAGGAAGGAGCAGAATATAGCCTTCAAAGCTTCAGAAGAATCAAAAAATTCTCCATCAAATGCAGAGTTGATGAGTCTCTTTGCAAAGAGATTCTTCAAGATGGGGAGAAAAGAATTCAGAAGGAAATCATCAAGGAGTGACGATAAACCAAGGTATGACAAAACCCCTTCTAAAGAGATTATCTATTTTTGTTGCAGGAAACCTGGACATATTTTTCCAGAATGTCCAGAAAACAAGCATAAGGAAAGGAGAAAGGAGAAAGATTCCAAGAAGCACTCCAGCAAACCATCCTCCTACAAGCACAAGAAGAAGGAGAGAGGGTTTGTTGCAGAAACATGGAGTGATACTGAAGAATCATCTTCCTCTAGCTTTAGTGAAGATGAAGAAGAAGCAAAGGCCAAAGAAATGTGCTTAATGGCCATCAATGCTTCAGGGTATATCTTAGAAGAAGAAGAATCTGAAGGATGTTCAGATTGTGATCAGGTATTGGAAGACTTTGACTTTACCTCAGAAGATTTTAAAAATGACTTTAAATCTATGTGTAGTGATCTGATTAGATATGAGAAGGAAATCAAACTTCTCAAAGATAAACAACTTAATTATGATAGCTTAGTTTCAGAAAACATTAAATTGAAATATGAAATGGACATGTATAGTGAACAAATCACTTTTCTGAAAGTTGAATTAAGTAAAGCAAAACAGCTAGAGGAATCACTGAATGGAAGAAGCAAACAGCTAGTAGAAATTTCCAGCAGACTTAATGCTAAACTTAATAGAAGTAAGTTAGGATTAAGTGCATCACCCAGTGAACCACCAATTATTCAGAAAAACCACCTTTCACAACCTATAAAGTTTATTTCAGATAAAGGTAAGAAGAATATAGAACAAATTAAAATAGTTAACAAAGTTTTAAAATAAGTTGAGATAAACAAAGAAAAACAAAAGGCTAAGTCTGAACAAAAATCGTTGAACCAAGATCGACGATCTCAGCATTATGCGTCGAGCGACGATCGACGATCTCAGAACCCAGAGCTTGAGCCTAAACACTCTGCAAACGGGGATCGACGATATCATTATGTATCATCGAACAGAGATCGATGATCGTGGAACCCAGATAACAACCACTATTATTCTGAGAACCAAGATCGACGATATCAATGCTGGTCGTCGAACGCAGATCGACGATCTCAACTAAAATCCTCGAACTCAAAACAGTTTCATCAAAACTATAATTTCAACAGAAATTTCAATAAGAATTCAAACTCTAAACCTTTCAATCCCTTGACTAACTGGATAATCCCACCTAGGAGATTTCATCCATAGGTTATAAAAGTCAACCTGAATACTCTTATATTTCAAGTTTTAAGTATGAAAAGAAGGCAGGACCCAAGGTTACTTGGGTCCAGAATATATAAGTGATTTTTCCTTGCAGATAATGACCTATCCTACCATACAAGATAAGTGGTATTTGGATAGTGGGTGTTCCAAGCACATGACAGGGAACAAGGCAAATCTAAGTAACTATAAGGTAATACTAGGTCCAAAGGTTATATTTGGAGACTCAAGCTTTGGTCAGATAGAGGGCTATGGAGAATTTACACTTGGAGTTGTCACATTCAGGAAAGTGGCATATATAAGTGGGCTGAAACATAACCTGATATCCATAGGTCAACTATGTGATGAAGGTTATGAGGTATGTTTTACTGAATCTAAATATAATATTTGTTTAAACAGCAATACTGTGTTGTCAGGTATTAGGTTAGGCAATATTTATTTAGTTGATTTAAATTCTGCTTGTTCAGAAATCTGTTTGTTTAACCAGGTTAGCAATAATAATACATTGTGGCATAAAAGGCTAGGACATGTAAATCTTAGAAACATTGCTAGGTTATCTAGGGACAACCTTATTAGAGTATTGCCCTCTTTCCCCTACAAGAAGGAAAGCCTGTGCAAGGCTTGTCAAGAAGACAAGCAAACTAAAAATAGTTTTAAATCAGTTAATAAGAGTGATTCACCTAGGATTTTGTATCTGCTTCATTTGGACCTTTTTGGACCAATTGCTGTACAAAGCCTGGGAGGTAAGTTCTATACTTTAGTTATTGTAGATGACTTCTCTAGGTTCTCTTGGGTTTTCTTCTTGAGAAACAAGTTTGATAATTTCAAAGTTCTTATAGACTTTCTAAAATGCATAAAGATTGAGTACTCCACTCCAGTTACATTGATCAGAAGTGATCATGACACTGAGTTTGAATCTCTTCCTGTGCAAGAATTCTGTGACAAGGAAGGTATCAGACACTGCTTCTCTGCTCCTAGAACTCCTTAACAAAATGGGGTAGTTGAGAGGAAAAAAAGAACACTCATTGAAACTGCAGGCACATTGCTTGCTGATGCACATATGCCTCTATCCTACTGGGCAGAAGCTGTAAGCACAGCAAATTATGTCCTGAATAGAAGTCTGATACACAAACTTAAAGGCAAGACTCCCTATGAATTACTCAAAGGGAAGAAACCTAAAATAGACTACTTTAGAATTTTTGGTTGTATCTGTTATATACATAATAACAACAAAGAATATCTTAGAAAGTTTGAAGCCAAAGCTACAATGGGAATCTTTCTAGGATATTCCCAAGTTAGCAAGACATACAGGGTTCTCAATAAATCATTCTTGAAAATTGAAGAGTCTGTACATGTTACATTTGACGAAGCTAATATGTTTTACAAGGAGAAGAAAACTTCTACCAGTGATCATTTGTATGTACAAAGTCTATGTAGAATGTTGGATGACTTAAATCTCACCCAGAAGGTGATATCTCATCCTTCACCAAAAGAAAATGAAGACAGTGAAGAAGTCTCTATTGAAGAAACTGAACTTCCTCCAACAGCAGAAGTAATTCCACAAGAGGAATTCACTCCAATTGCTGTTGCTGAACCAACTCCACCATCTAATTTTGTCACACTTAGGGATCACCCTAGATCCCAAGTAATTGGAGACATGTCAACAGGTGTACAGACAAGGCATCAACTCAACCATGATGTGATGCATGCATGTTTTCTCTCTCAAATTGAGCCTCAATCCATAACGGATGTTGAGCAAGATCCCCATTGTATCATTGCAATGCAAGAGGAGCTAAATCAATTTGAAAGATGCAGAGTTTGGGACTTGGTTCCAAGGCCTAAAGGCTATCCAGTAATTGGAACTAAGTGGGTTTTCAGGAATAAGCTTGATGCCCAAGGTGTGATTGTGAGGAACAAGGCTAGGCTTGTTGCTCAAGGATATAGGCAAGAGGAAGGAATTGATTATGATCAGACCTTTGCTCAAGTTGCCAGGGTAGAAGCTATAAGGATTTTTCTGGCCTATGCTGCATTGAAAAAGTTCACAGTATATCAGATGGATGTCAAAAGTGCATTCTCAACTAAAGAACTTAAAGAAGAAGTCTATGTTGAACAACCTCCAGGTTTTGTTTCTCAGACTCATCCCTCTTTGGTTTTCAAACTGCATAAGGCTCTCTATGGTTTAAAGCAAGCTCCAAGAGCTTGGTATGAGACCTTAGCCAGCTTTCTTTTAGGGCATGGTTTTTCTAGAGGCATGGTAGATAAAACCCTTTTTACAAAATTGCATCATGATAAAATTTTATTAGTACAAATATATGTAGATGATATTATATTTGGTTCTACTGATCCCAAATTGTGTAAGAGATTTTCTAATCTAATGCATTCCAAATTTGAGATGATCAACATGGGAGAGTTATCTTATTTCCTTGGTCTCCAAGTGAAACAATCTCCTGATGGTATTTTCATTTTCCAATCTAAATATGCTAATGAGCTTATTAAGAAGTTTGGGATGGCCGATGCCTCTTCTATGAAGACTCCCATGGATGCCAATACTATTTTAGACACTGATGAACATGGAAAACCTGTTGATCAGACCAGGTATAGGGCCATTATTGGATCCCAACTATATCTAACAGCAAGCAGACCAGATATCATGTTTGCTACATGTCTATGTGCTAGGTTCCAAGTGAACCCTAAAGAATCCCATCTTATTTTCATAAAAAGGATTTTAAGATATATAAAGGGTTGTCCTAATCTAGTACTCTGGTATCCAACAGAGTCAGCATTTGAGTTGACTGGATTTTCAGATGCGGACTATGCTGGATGTAGAGTGGACAGAAAGAGCACTTCAGGAACTTGCCAGTTCTTGGGTGATAGACTTGTGTCCTGGTTTTGCAAGAAACAAACCTCTGTATCAACATCTACTGCTGAAGCTGAATATATGGCGGCTGGCAGATGCTGTTTACAGATTTTGTGGATACAAAACCAACTCTTAGATTATGGTTTCAATCTAAATAATTCAACCATTTTCTGTGATAATACTAGTGCTATATCTATAACACATAATCCAGTGGATCATTCTAAAACAAAGCATATAGATATAAGACATCATTTCATTAGAGATAATGTAGACAAAAAGAAAATTAATCTAGACTTTATCCCCACTGATTTTCGAAGAGCAGATATTTTCACCAAACCCCTTGATGAAAAGAAGCACCTGTTCTTCCTGAATCAGCTTGGAATGATCAATGGGAAGGATTAATTTAACTTTTTTGTCTTCAGTTTTTGGATCTGTTTCTAAATCGTTAAACGGAGATCGACGATCTTCAAACAGCTCTTGATCTAAATCATCGACCTGAGTTTGACGACAGCTCTGTGTGAAGACAAAAATCGTCGAGCAGACACCGACGACTTTGCTTCAGTAAATTAATCATCGAGCTATGCTCAACTATTAATTTCCGACTAAGATCAGAGAAAAAAGATATTATTTGTTTAAAAATTAATCTTTGATCTAAGATCGACGTTTTTGATTCTTATCGTCGGACAGAGATCGTCTTTTCATATTCCAAAAACGTATATATAGGTTTCTCTTCGATCTCTGTCCCGCGCTTTCATATTATATTTTCCCTTTGCCCTTGATCTTGTCTCTCTTGAGTCTACAGATCTTCCATGGCGATTTCTGCGGTGGCTCTTTCAGCGATGAAGTTTGACACTGGCTTCGACGCCGACTTCGAATCGATCAGTCACTGTGATCCTATTTTTCAAGAAATGTTACAGTTATGTGATGATCAGGGTCTGAAGAAGTCCATGTCTACAAGGATCAAACTATATGTAGCTGAGATCAAAGAATGGGTTTACTCTTCTTCAACAAATGACGCTTCAATGATCGGTTTCATTTCAGGACAGCAGGTGATTTTAAACCCTGCAATTCTTACAGAATTTTTTGAGTTTAAAAATGGAACAGACGCGATGGAACAAGATAGTTCTGAGTATAGCAGGATGTTAATGGAGATGGGTCATGCTGAGGGCATCACATCTAAGCTCTTAAAGAAGAATTTATCTATCGGTTTTAAGTTCCTTGCTGATATTGTGGGCAAGGTACTGCTGGGTAAGCATTCGGCCCATGACAACATCAATTGGCGACAGTTTTCAATTATGTTCGCTCTAGTTAATAAGAAATCCATAGATTGGGCTAGTTTGTTCTTTGATTTGATTAAGAAAAAGAACAGTAAGAAGGAAGTCTGCTTAGGAAGGATTCTGGGAATCTTCCTTCAGAAGAAAGCTCCAGAGCTATTGGATTCAACAACCATAGCTATAAATGCAAGCAAGAGGTTGGACTCCTCTCTGTTTTGGAAGTGGGAGAGGACAATTCAAAAGCCATCCAAGGCTTCCTCTAATATATCTGAGGACACAAGGGCTGTGACAGCCACTCCTCACCCTAACAAAGAAGTTCCTCCTTCTCCACCTCCAGCATCCCCCGTCATTCCCAATGTTCAAACTCCTCCGTCATCCTCAGTTATCCCTACTTCTCCACCTACTCAGTCACCATTTACTCTTCACCCTGTTGAACCTCAAAACCTCCACACCATATCCTTTCCCAATTTTTACCTACTCTCACCTCACTCATCTCCTTCTCGTCCAATTGGTTCACCCATCAACATTGAAGCCTCCACACCACAATCTCCACAAAATTCTTTAAGAGACTCCCCTATTCAGGATGACATTATGACTAATTTCATTCCTCCTCCCTCTCATCATTTTATCTCAACTCAGACTCCAACTTAGTTTCTTTATGTTGATCCCTCCTTTCTCTCTCATCTTCTGGAACTCCTCACTCCAACTCTAAAATCTTTGATAACAGAGGATATTTCACCACTTGCTCAATTTATCTCCTCTCTTTCTGCCTCTTTATCTGCTTCCCTTTCTGCTTCCTCTGTCCCTTCTTCATCTAGGGGTCTGGTTCCAGTTTTCGCTGAAACCAGGCAGGGGGAGATGTCCTATGAAGATGCAGCAGGTTCAGCCTCAGCAGAACTTCTAGCTCAGTATCGTCCAGCAGTTCAGGAAGAGGAAGTGTTTCAGGAATTTTCTGCAGATATAGTTCCTTATTCAGATTTTCTTATATCAGATGAGGACACTGATGTGTCAATCCCTAATATTTCCAGTGGTTACTGCTTTATCAATCCCTCCATTGATTTACAGTTTCTTTTGCATTCTTTCTCTATGTTTTGATCATTCTGGACTTCAGTTGAGATACACTCTTCCAAGGCCATGGTCTGTTATACCAGACCCATGAGTCCTTTAGTTGTGAAACAACTCTTGCAGATTCAGTCAGCTCCAATATGTACAGTTAATCAGACAGTTACAATTTGTACAGATATTCCATCCCCTATGGCTGTTGAGCCTTTGCTTGTTACAGAAGATAAGGATGAGCTTGATGCTCTCTTAATTGTTGATGCACTGCTTGATCTAGTGGCTTCAGGAAATCTGGCCTTAGCCCTAGAGACTTGTTTAATAAATCTCTGTGAGCCTTGTGCTCCTCTTGTTGAAATACATTCTATGGATATTGATCTAGTCCCAAGTCCCCTTGGACCTACCTATTCCATAGATGTTAGTCCTCTTCCCTCTCTGGATGATCTTATTGCTCTTGACATTCAAGAAAAAGCTAAAGAAAAGCTGCTAAAAAGACTTATGATAAACAACTGAAGGAATTAAATGACCTATATGACAATCCTCCTGATTCATCTGATGATGATGAGGATGATGATTCAAAGGATGAAAATTCCAAGAAAAAGAAAGTGTCAAAGAAAAGAAAAGCTGCTCCTAAGGCGGCTCCCAAGCCAGACAATACTAATGATACTCCTTACTACATCTTGAAAGGGATTACTCCATACCCTGGCATGGAAAGCTGGATGTGGTTATCAAAAAATGAACAGAAAGCCAGGAAGAAGAGTAGGAGATACTCACCTCCTCCTCAGAATTTCAGAAGAGGTCCTCCTCCTCCTACTGGTGCTTCAGGAGCTGTTCCTCAAGCCTCTAATGCATCTTCCAAGCCTTCCTCATTTTTTAGAATTTATTAAAGGCAGGATAGATCTTCCAGATCTCATTCCCAAGGAAGCAGTCAGCAGCATAGAAATCAAAGTTCTATAGAGAAAATAAAGGAAGTTATTTATAAAAAACCCTCCTTCTCTCCTCCTCAACAACAAGTTCTTCCCAAGGTTCAGAAGACAGTTGCTTATCAGTCTAGAAGACATGATGAATCTCATAATCCCAAAGGAAAGTATTGTGTGGTTGCTCCTCCAAGATCTCTTTATTCTCAAAGTGATGAACAACATAGCACAATAAGCTTTCAGGCTCAATCCACTCAGTTCAAAGCAGTTTCAATGTTGCCTCCTCATGATAATCAGCCACCTATTGAACAGGAAGTTGATCCTAACTTTAGGATGGCCAGGCTTCAAGAACTGATTGGTCTCTCTCAGATAAGAAAAGCTATAGCAGAAGGAGAAGATCCATCTAGGTTTTCCACCATGTCATCCTACAGAGAAAAAGAGCTGGACAAACTCCAAGTTAGCAAGAAAGTCTTCAATCCAGCTGAATATATGGCTTTGCATCCAGAAGCAATTGTGCCCAGGACTAGTGCTCAGACAACTCTTGGTGGACAAGACCTGATGACCTCTAAGAAGGACATACCAGATCCACTCAGAAAGATAATCTTTTATAAACCCTCCTATGGTCCTTCATCTGATAAACTATAGTTTGTATTTATTTTTTAATGGTTAACTATTTATGTACAATGCATTATTATAACATATCTGCTGATGTTATGTCATCCCTACAGAGATTTATGGTCTTTGTATTTTTATTTCTTTTCAGTTTTGTTTTTTGAGTGACCTCACACAAATAGGGGGAGATTGTTGGAACCCTTGTTTGGATTTGTGCTAGGTTCACTCTTAGGATGTTTTGACCCCCATGTATAGCCCAGGTCCTTGTCTAGTCTTAGTTAGATTCTTTTAGGTCAGGTTTGTGCAGACCAGCTTTGTAGTGGACTCAGACTTAGATTCAGAAAAATGTTGTGGATTTTCAACATCAGTTCAACTATAATTGAACTCAGCTCGACGATCGTCGATCTCCCATCGATGATCTCAGAGTTATCTACTCTGAACTGAGCTCGACGATCTACGAGCTCAGGTCGACGATCTTGTGCTTCATAGAAGTTATCTCAAATCTACAATAGTTGTTCTCAGGTCGACGATCTCTAAACCCAGTTCGACGATCTATGAACTAAGCTCTACGATTTTTTTGTTACTGCCTCCAGTTATCAGTTCTCTCAGATCGGTCAGAAGTATTCTGGTTATGATAAATTAATTTAAGACAAATATATTCTGATAATTAATGCTGACATTCTCAAGGCTGATAGCCGTATTTCTTGAAGCATTAATTATGGTATTCACAGAATATTCTGTAAAGATAGTTAAGGGAGTGCATTTATGATTGCCAGCCATTCTAGCCGTTTGGTCTCCTAAAATCTTGCAGAGAATTAAGTACTGCATGGGGAATTTCAATTTGAGGCCGTTAGTCATTCTGTTTAAAAATAAAAAAAGAGAAAAAAACACAAGAATTACAGAGACAGACAGTCAGAAAACAATCTTTTTGCTCTCAAGATCTCTTGCTTTTGCTAAAACAAGGAAGAAGAAGAACTTGTTAAACACCCAATTCTCTCTAGTCTTCTTCTTTCTTCAGGCTTCAAATCTACAGAGAGCTAAAACCTATAGACAGCTCAAATCAACATCAATCTGAAGACCTACACCCTTGACAAAGCTTCCATCTTCCTGAATCTACTCAATATCTCAGGGGGAGCCTTGACATCATCAAAAATCCACATAGTCTTCTCATTGTGTTTGAGAAAGAGAAGACTGTCATCTACTTTTCTTTAACCTTTCTTGTACAGGGTTATTACTCCCTTCAAAAGTAAACTCCTTGGTGATAGGGCACCTGATCAAAAACCTATTGATTTTTAGGCACCTGATCAAAAGCCTGAAGGGTTTCCAGATCTACCTGAAGAAGATCTTGTGGTGATAGGGCACCTGATCAAAAACCTAAGTGGATTCCTACCAGGGTGGTAGAAGAGTGGATATTCCCAAGTTTAGGGGAACCACTATAAAATTTCTTGTATCGTCTGGTTGCTTTGTGTTTTCTTTTTGTACTGTGCTGTGATAGTTTCTTGTGTTTTTTCCTCCTTCATATAAGTATCAATATTTTAATTCCGCAATAAATATAAACAATATTTTTAAATACTCTATTCACCCCCCCCCCTCTAGAGTAAGTTCTATCTATCACTCACTTTCATATTTACAGAAGTCAAAAAGGAGGAGTAGATGGAAATGACCAAGGCAATGATCAAGGACAGACAGAAACAAAATATGGGGAGACAGAAGCAAAACATGGGGAGCAGGTAGTGATTATGATCACCCTGCATGTAAGGAAAGTATTGTAACATATAACTTGATACTCTTGTTCTCTTGTTATAAGTTTTCTAATTTTGTTTTATTGCTGCATATGTTTGTGTATATCATTGACTTAGAATTTTGTTTGAGGGTTTCGACTTATTCAAATAGGTGAAAATTGTTAGGTCCATTGCTCACAATGTCCTAGATTTATAGAAGTCAAAAAAGTCAATGGTATACACATAGTTGTATTTGATGTATGTTCAAGTTCATGCATGTAGGTTGGTCCTTATCATAATGATTGGACAGGTATTCCAAGTGATTGTGACATGTGGTCACAAGGTAGAGAAGTGGAGAGACATAAATCTGTCTAAGTATACAAGTATTGAGTGAAGTCAGTTGACTCAAAGCCAGATGCCAACGAAGGATGCTAAAAAAGGCTAAAAATTGCTTAAGCTCGTAGGAGTTGAGTGTAGCCAGTTCGCTCAACGCTAGATACCAAAAAGCACTGAGTAAGGCGTGGACAGTCAAAGCCCAACAATTTGGAAAGCAATTCTGCGGCTAATTCAACAAGCATTGTGTGATGGCAGTTCACTCAATGCCATATAATAGAAAGCATCGAGTAAAGTGTTGGATCTTACGATGCCCTTTGAGGGGGTGAATAAGGGTTGACAATAGTTTTTTTTTTAATCTTAATTTACTAGGTGAAATAATTAAAGAACTCAAAACTAATTTTTCATAGACAAACTAAACACTTAGAAACAAATAAGAACAGAAATAATAATCTTTTATTTCATAAGTGATAAAACAGAATACAATATATCTCTATGAAGCTAGAGATTAAGGATATGAAAAATATAGTCTACTTTTGATTTCGTCGGTCCTTCTATAAGAACCGGCAAGCTAAAATGTATCTCTCTAGATCTTGAAACTAGCCTCCCCCTAAATTTAACTACGATCTAGACGCTGCACACAAGATAATGATTTATCCCTAAGCCGCATAAGGACTTGGATGCCACTCACAAGGCGACGATTCTCTACTAAGCCACACAAGGACCTAGACGCCATGCACAAGGTGGCGATTTCCTTCTAAGCCACACATGGACATAGACGCCACACACAAGGCTGCGATTTTCTCCTAACGATTACAATGAAAATAATGATAAAATATAATCTTTAGAATTAAGAACTCCCTCTAAATGTAGCACTAAAGATGACGACGAATCCTTGCCAAGATTGCTTCAGATGCTGTGTACGTATCGTCGCTTTGTAGCTCTTGAACCGTCCTTGGAGGATGGAGTCTTTCGAGATGCTGGAGCTCTCTAGACCAGTTGCACGGGAAGGAACACTCCAAATTCTGTAATCCTTAATCTCCATGGAAAAATGAATCACTTTTATATATTAGCGATATCACCCGATGACATTAGATGTCACCAATCAGCATCTGGCTGCACATGTCCTATGATTCTGAGGTTTCCGCAGGATGATTCGATCATGGAGCTATTGCCGGGCAACAGTGGCTAATGCTTGGCGATATCTCCTTTTCACTTTTGCCGTACGAACCATTTACAGAGTGTAGATGACTTCGATCTCATTCTGGAATGGGCTGGAAGGTTCCGTAACTCCTCCCGGATTGAATGTTATGACTGTTTGAAGTTTAACACACAAAACTCGTCATTTTGTTTCTTTTCTAAAGTGTATATACCATTGGATCATGCCCATGACTGAGGACTTGTCTCCTCATTCAACGTGTATAACCTGTATATTATAAACATGTAAAAGAGTAGATCAAATACATTACAGTATTTTTTATTCTCAAACCAAGAGATGCGGAATGCATGCTTTAACATAAAGGAGTGGACAGTCAAAGCACTATCATCTGCAACGTAATTCTGCGGCTAAGTCCACAGGCATTGAGTGAATGCTGCTTATACAATGCCATATAACAAGAGGTGTCGAGTGAATACATCAAAGGCATCGCGTGATGTCAAAGATCAAGGAAAGATGGAAAAAAAATCTGTCTAAGTCCAGATGCGTTGAGTGAGGACAGCTCACTCAATGCACTCAACGCCTCAGCATGATGGCAGATTCCAGTAAAGGGCTATGGACAAAAGCATTGAGTGATGAAGGCTCACTCAATGCTCTCAACGCCTAGCAAAAAAAGAAAGTTGCAGCTAAGTACACGGGTGTTGAGTGATGAAGATTCACTTAACACACTCAACGCCTCGCAGTGCAGAAGAAATTCGATAAGTCTAGAGGAGTTGAGTGAAGCCAGTTCACTCAACACACTCAATGCCAGATGGTGCAGAGAATTTGACTTAGTCTAGATTTGTTGAGTGAAGGCCATTCACTCAATGCACTCAACGCCTTGATAGAATCTAAGAATTTGGCTATGTCCATAGATGCTGACATCAGCAAAAGTCAATAAAAGTTAATAGAGTTCAAATTCATCGTGGGAAAGCTACAGAACACGACAAATAGCTTTGGAAGCCTATTGTACATCTTCATCTATCAATGAAAACTGTAGTTAACAACTACAGGTGGTCCCCACTACTTCTTGGAGGCATTAATCGGCGGAAGATAAAAGGGACAAGATGGACTTAAGGAAATTTATCTTTTAGGGTTTTGCTCAATTCAAAAAGTTGAGCCTGAACTTCATCTTCCTCGCCATTGTTGCTGAGCTTGAAGAAGAAGAAAGTCCAACTGAAATAAAAATTCTTCCAGTTAGCTGTAGCAATCTTCACCAGCTACAATAAGATTAGAAAAGCTTTCTAAAAGAGAATACTGAACAGAGCCTTCAGATTTTTGCAGTTAAAGTTAACTATTCAAAGAGATAATCAACTACAAGTTTAGAGACTTGATTTTTGAGATGTTTCCAGCACTAGGAGCAGCTTATTGAAGATCAGTTTCCTGGTGCTGTGAAGTAGTTAGGGCTGAGATAACTCAGCTCAGGAAGCAGACACAGAGAAGTTTCTTTGATGTCAAATCAACAACAACCAAAACCATTTCTTTTCTGTTGGAACCTTTTATATCTATGTGTAAGCCTTATTTATAAAGGCTGAGGTAGGATCCAGGTTTGGATCTGAGGTAGGGCAGATTTGCCTGAGGTAGGATCCATTTTTTGGATCTGAGTTGTAGGACCTTTGGGTCTGAGGTAGGATCCTGTGTGAATCTAAGTTATAGGGCCTTTATGCCTTAGATAGGGCAGTTTGCATAAGATGTAATATATTCATTCTCTCTGAATGTAGGACCATTGGTTCTGAGGTAGGATCCAGCTTTAGATCTTAAGTAGGGCCATGTTCCTGAGTTGAGTGAGAGTCATTCTCTCTGAGGTAGGGATAAACTCCATAGGCTGAGCTTTATGACTTGGGTTCAAGTCTGAGGTAGGTGATCATTTGATCACTGAGTTGTAGGAGCAAATTTGCTCTGAGGTATGGCTTTGTACCTGAGTTGTAAGTCTTGGAGGAGACTGAGAGATCGTGCGGGATCTGTGGTATAAGCTCTAAGGAGTTTAGTTTTTGGAGAAGTGCC
This sequence comes from Platanthera guangdongensis, assembly GCA_039583875.1. Lineage (NCBI taxonomy): Eukaryota > Viridiplantae > Streptophyta > Magnoliopsida > Asparagales > Orchidaceae > Platanthera > Platanthera guangdongensis. Next base: position 136,825,774 of record CM077151.1, read on the forward strand.
TTGTCTAATAAGCAGTTAAAAAGGGGGGAGGGATAGTGGACGTACCCATAATCTGGGAACCACTATAAATTTTGAGTGTGTTCTTTATGGTTTGTCTTGAAAGAATAAAACAACAAACTCAGAACACACTAAGTTAAAGATAGTTATAATAGACAAAAAAACCTATTCACCCCCCTCTAGGTGTTGAGCTGCCCTTGAAATTAAATACTTTCACCAAGTCCTTTACATCGAGTATCGTCGAGTACAACTGAGTATATTCATCCAACTAGTAGTGATATTTGACCAAATTTACTTAGAGAAATTCAGCTCAAACCTGATAGCCACTCAACGCCATGCATAAGTCATACTTGACGAATTCAACGAGTATCGACTAGTATACTCAACAAATTCGACGAGTATCAGTTGGCTGACTCGACGCACTCAATGCTGTTGACGCACTCGATGACATCGACACAGTCGATGCACTTGACTCCATCGATGCACTTGACGCACTCGATGCCATCGACGCAGTCGACACAATTGATTCCATGATAGTCGCCAAAAATGCCTTGGAAAAGCAAGAGAAGTAGCATTGAGATTATTCGACGAATTCTACATGTATCGACATTTATATTCGATGAATTTGACGAGTATCGTTAGATACATTCGACAAATTCGACGAGTATACTTGATGATACCTGATGAATTTTACTTAACTATTTTTCCACTCTCAGATATTTACCATAAGTACACATGATGAATTCGACGACTACTAGTAAGTATATCCAACAAATTCGACGAGTATCAACTAATATACTTGATGAATTCGACGAGTATCCCATACAATACTCGACGAATCTTACTCGGGTAAAATTTTTGTTCTTCTGAATTGAAGTCCTTCTCCTTCCCTGATCCTCCTCAAGCACCAGGGACAGAAATACACCACAATAGAGAGATTACATGTGAGTCAACACATTAGCCTACACAATGAAGGATTACATTGTATAGTCCTGTGTTTACTGACCCACTGTAACCTGACATTAGTGTGTACTTAGCAATATAGACCTGTAAGTATATACCAAAAACCAAGCATCAAATACAATCTCAATTCATCTTAGCTTAACTGGACTCTTCTTCAAATCAGGATTATTGTGGAGATAATATCGAACAATCTCACCCTATTTGAAGAAGTCAGAATCCTATAAGCTAAGGTTATTTGTACAATAATAAAGCATAAAACTGAAATGATATAAAAATTAAAGAAAATTAAACACAGTGCACATTCCAGTCAAAACATTAAATATATATATATATATATATATATATATATATATATATATATATATATATATATATATATATATATATATATATATATATATCCAATAAGAGTTCATAGTTAGGGGGCAACCACAACCACACAAAATAATCCACAACAAATAAACCCATCAGCCCTACCTGCCCTGGCTCTTCTGAAGTTATCTAGCAAAATATGCCTTGGGCTTTGGATAGTATCTTGGAGGGGCTGGAGGAACATCTTGATCATCATGCTTGTGGTTCCTGAAGTGAATATGTCTCTTCGCACTGTACACCTCATACTTGTGCAACTCATCATTATCATAATGGTCCCATACGTTTTCTCCTCCAATGTCAACCATGGTGAAAGTTTCTAAGATAATTCCTATTAAAATTGGATTCACACTTATGCCATCTCTCTAGTTGGCTCTTCTTTGACTACAAAAGTGCCTTCACCAAATCTTCTCCTTTTGTACACTAGGGTAGGAAATTCTTCAACCACTTGAACATCTTGGAACACAGCAGCAGCAACAGTAGATTTGTCCGGAGAGAACTCCTGTTTATCTGTCCAATATTGAGAGTAATCCTCAGTAGGATGAACTACAACATGAGCTGTCACAGCTGGTACTTGAGAGCTTAACATCTGACCATGTAGCCATACAAGATTGTCATAATAGTAGTGATTGACTTGTTTGAAATTTGCAAGCATTACAGCCTCAACAACATTTACCTTGTCTTTAAGGGTATCATCCCACTTTTTGACTTCATCAACTACAACATTGGCATAAGATTCCATTATCTTGTCAAAATGAGTCATTGATCGATGGTGAGCATCAATCATGGTTACAACGTTCTTATCCACATTTTGAAGAACTTCCATATTGCATTTTAGCCGAGCCATGTTATGAATTAGAGCTTCATGACCCTGCTCAAACCAAGAGTAAACCTTGCATCTAATTTGTTGAAATTCACCTTGACAGCTACATGGCTGTATTTCAAATCTTTTTCTGTTTCCTGGACCGTTTTCAGAACTTTTGCATTGAGGATTCAAACTGTTGTTGCTGCTTTGCCAACATGGCTTCAATAGTCTTCAAGAAAGAACTATCAGCACTGAAATCGGGAATATCTTCAATCTGCACGCTTGGAGGGGATGGTAAATCAACAAGAATCTTTGAGTCACTAAAAGAATCATTGATCGGAGATAAGTGAGCTTTAGAAATCAGTATGAGGTCTTCAACAGCTAGGATAGGAGTATACTCCTCTACATCTCCTTCCTCATCAGAAATATCAACTAACTCCTCTGGAACAGTTGAGAAATACTGGATGCCTTGGCAACCCTTTCCTCTAGGTTGCGGATAAACCTGTCAACCTGTGTAGCAACCGATATCAAGGACTGAGTTGATTCCCCCTCAGAAGCGGAAGCATGAATAATCTATAAGAGAGGGACAATCATGTGCTCTACTGAATCTTACACAGAGACATCTTCAACATTATCAGTAGCTTTGGTCTCGACAGCAGTAACCATAATATCATCAACATCAACCTCATAGTTAGTAACATCTAAATCTCCATCAATCTCAATCTAAGAAGAAGATGGAACATCATCATCAGTAACCTCATCCTCAGCCTCAATAGGCACAGGAACTGACACTTGAACCTCTATAGTTGGGGCTGGTGGCTCTCACTCAGGACTGTGTGGAATATATGAAAATGCATCTGAAGTAACACTCATGGGAACTATCCTAGTAGCCACTTGTATATCAGCTTCTCCCACCCAATTCCTGCACTCAAACTATCAGGAATTTCATTGGGTTGGAAGTAGGAATCCTATCAATAAGAGCATCGTCTTCCTCTACCTCAAGCACATCTCAGGCTCACCCTGACCTCAAAATCCTCCTATCCCGCATCTAGAGTATAGATGAGTTGATTTTCTTTAGGTGATGGATAAACACACCTTTAGTCATATCAAAATTGTCTCTATCCATTTGATTGATGAACAAGCTGATAATCCTTCCAAAGTTAAGAGTGCTGAGACTGTCATTGATCTTAGTAAACATCAGTGCACCCAATCCATTCTCTTTCTGCAGATGATTGATAAGTAATTATTTATAGTAGTTTTTATATAGTTTTTATTTAATAAATAGTTAGGTTTCTATTTAGTTTTATTAAATTTTTTATTAATTCCTTTGTTTTCTTATTTTAGGTCTATTTGGGCTGCAGATAACAAATTGGAGCTTGCTAGGCTAATCAGAAAAACAAACAGAGAATTCCTCGAAAATCACATTTACACGCCACTGTCACGGGCGTGACATATGGCCGTGACCCATGAAGGAGCTCTAGAGTACATGCCACAATAGATAAAAGTTACACGCCCCGGTCACGGGCGTGACCTATTGATCACGGGCGTGACACACAGGCATGACCAGCAGACTGGCGACAGTTTCGATTCCAGGTTGTTTTCAAGCTACACGCCAAAGTCACGGGCATGACCTTCAGGTCACGGGCGTGACGACCCGGCGTGACATCCGGGCATGCCGTGCGTTATGAAGGTAGTTTCGGATCCAGATGTTTTCAGGTTACACGCCCCAGGTCATGAGCATGACCTAGGGGCGTGACTTCCCGCAACAGCCAGAATTTATTTCCCACCATTTCTCCTTCCCGCCATTTTTAGTAACAGACTTGACACGCCCTAGGTCACGTGCATGACCCGCAGAATGATAACTTTTGGCTATTTTTCTTCAACATTCCAGGGCTTTCAAGATAGCAGTTTCCGAGCCTTACACACCCTATGTCACGGGCGTGACCTAGGGCATGACCTAGGGCGTGACCTTCCATAAAATTTTAGTATAAATTCCAGAGAAAGCCAAGAGCTGAGGTTCTAGGGAGCAAAATCTAGGAGTAGTTTATTATCCTAGTTTTCTATTTTTATTCATTTTCTTTATGTACTTTTACATTTCATAGTTAGTTAACTTTTATTTCTAGCACTTTTATTTCAAGTTTGTGTTTATTAATTTTTACATGTATCCCTCTTTTTATTAGTACTTGATTTTGACAAGTTTTAGAATAAAATAATCTTCATTTTGTTAACCTCTTTTATTTTCTTCACTTCGATCTATCTTTGATTCAATTATTTCCGACCTTAGTTCCGTATCCTAGATTTACTGAGAGGTTGTGGACATGGGTAGAACACTCAAAGGTAGAATGAGCCGCGTGCACTCCTCGAGAGAGGATGACACGAATCTTCCGGATTGGAGTCAAATCCAATAGCGTTGTTTATCGCATAAGGCAAGCTTAGGGGTTTCGATTGGCCGAGAGATCTTAATCGATCAACCTAAGTTTAGTCGAGGGTATATTCTCGAGAGAGGCACTTTTGTAATTTAGGAACCTCCACGGTCGAAGTAGGTAATTTAGAAGTTTGTTTTTATAAAAAGTTTATTTTATTTTAAAGAGAGTCTACATCAAGTGTTACCTTTTATTTTATTTTCTAGCAATAGTTTAATTCATCCTCTAAATTATTATTAGATAAAATAATATTAATTTACGTGTGTAGAAGTACTCAACAGGCCCCGAGTCTAATACGATAATTTCCAATACTATATTTTGATAGGTACACTTGCCTATTTGGGATTATAGTTTGGATATATTTTTAAAACTATAAAATTCCCCATCAAGTTTTTGGCGCCGTTGCCGGGGAAATTTTTGTTGATATTTTGAAAGCGAAAATTGTATTATTTTTATCACTCTCTTTCTCTATCCCCAATTCTCTTTTTCATTTTCTTTTTCAAATTCATTTTTATTAGGTAAGGGTTGTGTTTATTTTCTTTTTTTAAAAAAATGTTCTCCCAATTGGCCGCTAAAATTACCAAGCTTCAAAATCAACTAGATATTTTGGAAGCCGTAAAAAAGCGCCAAAGTATTTGTTATTGTTGTGGTGCTCCTCATCAAAGTGATTACTGTTATTATTATTATTATAAAAATTTTTCTTATGAAAATGATTTTGCAATTAATAATTAATCTCACTTTGATGCTAATTATATTTCTAATTTTCATGAAAGCCATTTTTCCAATTCACCTATTTTTCATGAAAGTAATTTTTCAAATGCGAATAATTGTTTTGATTTAAATAATTCTTCTTCCACCTCGGATATTAATTTTCCTTGTTCACAAGGTCAACCGGAAATTTCCCCGAGTTATGAGAATAATTATTTAGATCCTAATTTTTATTATTCTTTTATCACAGAGCACACCTCTTCTTCTAATTTTGGGGACTTTACGCAATTTCTAGTTGATCCTCCTTCCCAAAATTTAAAAGAAATTATTACTTTTCCTAATAATACTTCTCCAATTTAGAATATTTCACCTATGGAGGAACAAGAATCTTCATGTGTCTCCATAGTGTCATATTAGAAAGAAGAAGAAGAATTATTATATCAAGAATATTTTAAAATTATGGGCACACCGGGTGAAATAGAAGAAAACATGTTTCTTCTCCTATTTCTCCCGATTTTTTTTCTCCTCATGAATTTTCAAACTCTACTTATGAATATTTAGAAACTAAAATTCATGAAAATATTGTGCCCAGTAATTTTTTTAATGAATTTTTAGATAACAATTTTATTTTAGAAAATAAACAACCTATACCTAATCATATAACTTTGCAAGAACCTCCTCCTTGCGAAGATTTTTGTGACACACTTCTTTTTTATTTCTCTTTAACTATACAATTTCAGGAAGAAGATGAGCCGTTGCAATCAAATGTTGTCCTCGATGCATTTGCCGCTCATCTAGAAAGATTCAAATCACCTCAGATATGGATAGGTGATTTGAATCTACATTCTCAAGTCAACCATTCAAAGAAGAAAAATTAAGAAACAAGCAGAGAAGTAGCTGGGCGAGTGTCTTCGGCGTAATCACATAAGCGCGAATTAAGGGAGTTTCCCCTTCATTTACATTTTTATTTTCCATTTTTTAACCAAAACCGTCTAGCTTAAAGACGGAAAAAAGAAAAGTGCTCTTGGGAGACACCCCTTGCTTATCTTTTAATTTTTGTTTTTTCCAAATTTTCACAAATTGTTTTTCTTTCCCCCCTCCTATTTGACTTATAAACATTGGGGACAATGTTTATTTTTAATTATGGGGCTGGATTCTTATTTATTATTTTTATTTAAAAATCTAAAAAAATGAAAAAAAAATCTTTAAAAAATATAAAAATCTTGAAATATTTTAAAAAATTTGTTTTCTTTTTATTATAAAAAAGACAAAAAAATAGAAAAATAGAAAATATAAAAAATAATAAACCCCTGCTTAATTTTTTGTGACTTTTCAGAAATTTATTTTGAGTTAATTTATAAGAATTTCTATTTTTTTGATTTTCTAATCTTTTATTTTATCATAGTTAGTTGAATTTAATTTTTAGGTCATTTAATTTTAAGAAATATTTTATGAATTAAAATTGTTTATAGTAAACTATTTTGCCCATTTTCTCTTTTATTCTAATTAGTTTCAATTTTGTAGTACTTAGATTAATAATTTTTAGATTTTAATTATCTTCACTTTATGCTTTAAGATTCTTAGGAAAGCTTAATTCACTATAGTTGCTCTCTCAGTTTTTTAATTTAATCTAAATTTTGTTAAGCCTTTTCCGTGTTTTTAACTTTCTTGTTAGATCATATGTCATGGGGATAAGCGGATAAAATTCATTATCCCCTGGTACACATATGCAATTTTTCTTTTTTTGCTTAGATCATATGTCATGAGAATCAAGTATTCTTTGGTACACATATGCAACCACAAAAAAAGGAGTAAGAGGTTACTCCTAAGCAATTTTGTTTGAAAAGGAAAAAAAACATCAAAAAGGAAAAAATTATGTGGGTTGAGAGGATAAAATTCATCACCCCCAATCTAAGATCTCTTCAATTTCCTTTTACAAAACACAATAGCCAATATTATTGCTTTAGATTTAAATTAAAATTATAAGAGAGCATAAGTAGTGGTTTGAATTTTACTTAAAAATTCTTTTTAGTGAAACAAGTATTTATAATTTTTAATCTAAATTTGTTTGCTAAATACTTAATTTTGAGTTCTAATTATTTTGTTATAGAAAACTTTGTTAAATATTTAGCTCTTCACATTTTACTTTCATATTTTAGAACTTAAAAATTTAAATTACTAAATTTTACTTTTAACTTTCTTTTAATTTAATAAATTTTTAGTTTAATTAAAAAATTATATTAATTTCTTATAAGTACTTCTCATAGTTTTGCTCTGGAATAGCAAAAGTTTAAGTATGAGGGTATTTGATAAGTAATTATTTATATTAGTTTTTATATAGTTTTTATTTAATAAATAGTTAGGTTTCTATTTAGTTTTTATTAATTTTTATATTAATTCCTTTGTTTTCTTATTTCAGGTCTATTTGGGCTGTATATAACAAATTGGAGCATGCTAGGCTAATCAGAAGAACAAATAGAGAATTCCCTGAAAAATCACTTTTACACGCACCTGTCATGGGCGTAACCTATTGGTCACGAACGTGACATGTGGCTGTGACCCATGAAGGAGCTCCACAGTACATGCCACGTCAGATAAAAGTTACACGCCCCGATCACGGGCGTGACTTATTGGTCACGGGCGTGAACTGCAGGCGTGACCAGTAGACAGGCGACAGTTTCGATTCCAGGCAATTTTCAAGCTTCAAGGCCAAGTCATGGTCGTAACCTTCAGGTCACGGGCGTGACGACCCGGCGTGACATCCAGGAGTATTGTGCATTATGAAGGACGTTTCGGATCCAGACGTTTTCAGGTTACACGCCCTAGGTCACGGGCGTGACCTAGGGGCTTGACTTCTCGCAACAGCCAGAATTTATTTCCCGTCGTTTCTCCTTCCCGCCGTTTCCAATAACAGACTTGACACGTCCTAGGTCATGTGCGTAACCTAGGGTCGTGGCCCATAGAACGACAACTTTTGGCGGTTTTTCTTCAACATTCCCGGGCTTTCAAGACAGCAGTTTCGAGCCTTACACGCCCTAGGTCACGTTCGAGACATAGTGCATGAACTTCCAGAAAATTTTACTATAAATTCCAGAGAAAGCCAGGAGCTGAGGATCTAGGGAGCAAAATCTAGGAGTAGTTCAGTAGCCTAGTTTTCTATTTTTATGCATTTTCTTTATATACTTTTCAATTTCATAGTTAGTTAACTTTTATTTCTAGCAATTATATTTCAAGTCTGTATTTGTTTATTTTTACATGTATCCCTCTTTTTTTATCACTTGATTTTGATAAGTTTTAGAATAAAATGTTCTTCATTTTGTCAACCTCTTTTATTTTCATCACTTCGATCTATCTTTGATTCAATTATTTCCGACCTTAGTTCCGTATCCTAGATTTACCGAGAGGTTGTGGATACTGGTAGAACACTCAATGGTAGAAGGAGCCGCATGCACTCCTCGAGAGAGGATGACACGGATATTCTAGATTGGAGTCAAATCCAATGGCGGGGTTCACCACATAAGGCAAGCTTAGGGGTTTCGACTGGACGAGAGGTCTTAATCCATCAACCTAAGTTTAGTCGAGATCGTATCCTAGAGAGAGGCGCTTTTGTAATTTAGGAACATCCACGGTCAAAGTAGGTAATTTAGAAGTTTACTTTTATGAAAAGTTTATTTTATTTTAAAGAGAGTCTACATCAAGTGCTATCTTTTATTTATTTTTTATCTATAGTTTAATTCACCCTCAAAATTATTATTAGATAAAATAATATTAATTTGCATGAGTAGAAGTACTCAACAGGTCCCGAGTCTAATACGACAATTTCCTATACTATATTTCGATAGGTACACTTGCCTATTTGGGATTATAGTTTGGATATATTTTTAAACTTTAAAATTCCCCATCAATGATCAAAACTAAAATATTGAACATCTTTGAAGAGAGGTAGTCATGGGAACCGGTCTTGCAAAGCAGAACTTTACAAAAGATGTCAGATAGTAGCTTTCCTTCCTCGTTCATCCCTTTTCTCTTAACTACTTTTGTGCCTCTTGGCAGTCCACAGAATAATAGATCTCTATTGAAGTCCTCCACTTCAAGGTAACCAGCTTCTTTACTTGCAGGAAGCCGCAAGTACCTTGTTAGGAGGGAAGCCTTCACTTTGACTTTAGTCGAACTAACTTTGCTCTTGATAATAGAATCTTCCCTACGAAGCTTGGCGTGCTAATGGAACTCATAAAATTCCTTGTCTGAAACTTTGTACGGGTGTTATAGCACGAAATGAAGTCCTGTAGTTTCCAACATGAGAATCATATTGTTGAACTTGTCTAATGCAGAGGCAATCCCTTTTCGAACTAGTTCTCCACTGCCTAGCAAACTGCTGGTGCTTCTAAGAGCCATGGAGAATCAGATAACGAACAGAATGAGAAAATGACTCTGGACTTATCTACCAGAATGGAACTTGATATCTTCTACTGACTTGACTGGTGAGAATATGTCGGCGGAGGGATCAAACCTCAGGAGGAAATTGCAGGGAGATGCTGTTATAATATCTGAACTTGCTTGAACGGCTTATACCGACCTAATCAAAGAAGATTGAAACAAGTGCAATGCGAGGAAGATGATGAATATTACTGAGAAAATGAATCGTCGGGAGGAAGACAGTTCGGTGAGATGGCTTTTGGCTTCGACGAAATGTGACGGTTTGCCCCTAACCCTTATAATATATATATTTTAAATTTGACATGGGAAAGGCACATACCTGATCAACCACGAATCTTCAGATCCAATATATAAAAGAAATTTTTACATAAGTAAAATTCAGCGATATTAACCGGATGCAGTGTCAGATTTGTGAAAAATAGGCATGTATATACGATGAATCTCCGAGTTCTACTGACTGATTTTTGGCAAATTTGCCTTGGACAACTTTTTCTGCTTTCTAAAGAATTTCCCTAGTGAATTCATGTCTTCTTGGCCATCTTCACGAGACCTTGTTCAGTATACCCAGTTTTGTTTTGAAAAATAAGAACTTGGATTCATCCAGTGGCTTCGTGAAATTATCAGCGGTCTTCTTATCCGCCGGGACATAGCCGAGAGATATGTGCTTGTTCTCCACATACCCCCGGATGAAGTGATATCTGACTTCGATGTACTTTGTCTGGCTATGAGAGACTGGTTTGTTTGCGATCGCTATTGCACTGGAGGAGTCACAATATATCAGAATTTTTGAACTTTAGGTTGTAGTCCTCAAGATGATTCCTGGTACATAAAAGCTGTGCACAACAACTACCTGTAGAGATATACTCTGGCTCGACAGTTGAAGTTGCCACACAATTCTGCTTCTTATTTCTCCACCAGATAAGCCTTCTTCCGAGGAATTGGCATGTATCGAAAGTGATTTTCCTATCATCCATGCTACCTGCAAAATCAGCATCTGAAAATCCATTTAGCTCGACATCATTACTTCTTGGGGTATCGTATGCCAAGATTTGGTGTGCCCTTAAGGTATCTTAAAATTCTCTTTGCAGCGACGTAATGAGATTCCTTAGAGTTCACCTGAAATCTAGCGCACATACATGTCGAGAACATTATGTCAAGACTACTTACGGTAAGATAAAGCAAGGGTCCAATTATGCTTCTGTACTTGGTTTCATCAAAAAGGTTTCCATTTCTCATCCTTATCCAGAGACATAGTTGAACCCATTAGAGTCCTCATCGAGGTTTTGTTCTCCATTCTGAATTTTGAAAGTAACTCATTGGTGAACTTCGTTTGAGAGACCAAAATTCCATCTTCAATATTGTTTAACATGAAATCCTACGAAATACTCCAGCTCTCCCATACTACTCATTTCAAACTTCCCTTAGATAAGTTTGGAAAACTTCTTGCAAAGGTTGTCTTCGGTAGAGCGAAATATAATGTCATCGAGATAGATTTGCACTAGCAAAATCTTGCCTTTTACATCCCTACGAAATAATATCTTGTCTATCTGTCCTCTTATGAGCTTATTCTCAAGAATAAATATTGACAACGTCTCACACCATGCTTGGGGAGCTTGCTTTAAGCCATAAAGAGCTTTATTAAGAAAGTAAACATATTAAGGGAAAGAAGAGTTAATAAAACCTAGGGATGCACTACGTATACTTCCTCTTTTAGATTCCCATCGATGAATGCTGATTTTACATCCATTTCATATGCCTTGAAGCTTTTGAAGGCAGCATACGTAAGAAAAAAATAGATCGCCTTGAGCCTGGCCACTGGTGCAAAGATCTGGTCAAATCGATCCCTTGATCTTATCTGTATCCTTATGTTATAAGCCTATCTTTTTTCTTTATGATTACTCCATTCTCGCCCTGCTTCTTTCTGAAAACCCATTTGGTGCTCATCACGTTCTGTCCCTTGGGCCTGGGCACCAACTCCCAAACTTTGTACCTTTCAAACTGATTGAGCTTCTCTTGTATTACCATGATCCAAGAGGCATCCTTGTTTGCTTCCTCAAACTTCTTTGTCTTAACCTGAGACAAAAAACTAAGATGCAATATCTCATTAGTTGTACCTCTATTAGTTCTAACACCGTCGCCTGGATCTCCAATAATCTGTTCAGCTGGGTGATCTCTTAGGTGTCTAAACACTAGGTTTCTTCCCCTTCCACCATCAGGTTTTGCCGCATCAGATGCATCATCTATGGTTGGTTCATCTAGTTGTTCATCACACCATACTTGGATCGACGACCTTGACTGAGCTTGGAGTGACTTCCTTGACTGTTTCTTCCAAGCTCAGTTCTTCAAACTTGGTACCTGCATATGTGCCAACAACACTAGACGAGCTGCTTTGGAGCAGGCTTGTCTCATCAAAATAACATTAATAGACTCCTCTACAACCAGGGTTTTCTTATTAAAAATCCTATATGACATATTATGGATACTATAACATACAAAAATACCTTCAAAACATTTATCACTAAACTTTGTGCGGTAATACATCCCATGATAAAGTACGAAGCATTTACTGCGAAAGATCCCAAAATAGGACACAATCGATTTTCTGCCCTTCAATAGTTCATAGGGAGTCATATGATGTTGTTTGTTGATTAGTGCTCTGTTTTGCACATGGTAAGCTTTGTTGATTTCTTTGGCCCATAAGTACTCTGGTAGTGAAGTGTCATTAAACATAGTTATATATGCTTCAATTAGGGTTCTATTCCTTCGCTCAGTAACACCATTTTATTGTGGAGTATGCGGGGAGGAAAGCTCATGAAAGATACCTTGACTTCCACAAAATTCTGTCATTGCACAAGACTCAAACTCTGTTTCGTGATCACTTCTGATTTTGACCACTGAGAAGTTTAATTCATTCTGGATTTGCTGGACAAAATTAGTGAAAGAGTCAAAGGTGTCTTACTTATGTTTCAGAAAGAACACCCAAGTAAAATGAGAGTAGTCATCAATAATTAGCAATATATATACTTTACCTCCTAAACTATGAATTAACATAGGACCGAATAAGTCCATATGGAGTAAATACAAACTCCTCGAGTAATCTTTTTCAAAAATGCCCTTAAAGGTAGCCCTTGTCTGCTGACCGATCTTGCAAGCGTGATATGGACTCTCTTTAAGGCACTTAATGATGGGGGCATCACACACAAAGTTTCGAGAAAATAACATGTTTATTGTTTTGAAGTTAATATCTGTTAATATCTTGTTACAATGATCACAAAGAGATGCACTACTTTTAGCCAAAAAGCACACTGGTGTAGAGTTGTCTAAACATAGAAAATTTAAACAAAAGTTATTTATACTCTGAGTGCCTGTTAAGATTGTCTCCAATTTTGCAGATGATTTTATAGGACACTTGTCCTTGTACAACTCAACGATATATCCTATGTCACATAGTTGACTTATGTTTATAAGATTAAGTTGCAATCCTTCAACATAAGCCACATCTGTGTATGAGACTATGCCATTGGAAATCATACCGTAGCCTTTAGTGATTCCCTTGACTAACTCTCCAAAGATGGCTTTTGACCAGATTCAACTGGGGTAAATTCTTGCAGAAGGCTTCTTGTCCCCGTCATATGCCGAGAGCATCCACTTTCCAAATCCAGATTGGAGTTTTTTTTTGCCTTTTGACATACCTGCAGCCATAAATCACTTTACCTTAGGAACTCAAAAAAATTTGGGTCTTGGGTTCTTTGTTAGTTTGACCCACTAGGAATATTAACGGTGCGAGTGGTCAGTCTCGCACTATTAACTAATCGAGCTTCAAAATATATCGAGTAAAACCAACAATCCATGCTAAAATGACCTATTTTGCCTCAACAATAATAGTCAATCTTGTTATACCTTCTCTTGTACTCATGCTTTACCTTTTGAATGTGATGTCTAGCAGGGGCGACATACTCTGAGGTGGAAGCCTCATGATCGCAAAAGACATAAGGCTTCTCCATCTCCTTTGCCTTGGGCACAACAATTTTGGCTTTCGGTGCCTTCTTAAAATTATGTCCAGAAACATAAGGACCATACTCTCTTAGATTCATATCTTTGTAAGGATCATTAAAAACACTTGCCCCAAAGTCTCAGGGACGGGTCCCTCCTTGATAGCGCTTCTTAGGGTCTATATAGGTAGGCCTACCGAAGTGCCAATGGGATGTCTCAGAGACATATTTATTCGTGGGGAGAATCACCATCTTGAAGTTGGGTTGACTCTAAGGTGTCTTCCTTTTACCTTTAAAGGTGACTCTCTTAGTAGCCTTGCCTTTTTCAGCTATCTGGACAAGACCACTACCATTCTTTGTAGAGGAAAATTCATCGATGAGTGGGAGAATAGTTGTTGGCTTAGAGTAGTTTAAACAAGTTTCCTATCCACAAAGAGCTTTTCTTTTAGCTCATATATGTATTTCTCCTTTATGCTTAATGTCTCAGCCAAGCATTTTGATTCCTCTTTCAAGGAGTGGGCTTCATCTCTGAGAGGAAATAATTTTGCAAGTTCCTCCTCCAGGCTTGTTTCCACTTCCTTGAGGGAGGCAATCTCTTTTGTTTGCTTTTTGACTACCATGCGACATTTGTCAAAAGCTTTCAAAAGTTCCTGATGATGAGCCATCAAGTCGGAATCGACTTCCTCGAAAGAATAGCCTTCATGACAATTAGTTGACATTTCCGATTTAGAGAGTATCATGTGTGAGTTTACCTTCCCATAATACTTGGAGTCGCCAACTTCCTCGTCTGATCGTGCCATAATCCCGAAGTAAGCATCATCATTACCTGAACTAGACTCACCCGAATCATTATAGCTGAGAGTCTTGGACTTCTTGGCAACGAAGCTCTTCTTCTTTCCCCTTACCCATGAAGGATCTCTTCTCCTCTTTCTTGGATCATTCCTTCTTTTTGTACGGACACTCCGCAATCAAGTGTCATGTCTTATTACAACAATAACACACAACATCAGAGGAAGAGTATTTGTTCGGTTTAGATTTGTACCTGTCCTCTTTGTTGTAGCTTTTAAGATCGGTCACCATCACGATGTGATCTTCTGAAGTTAAATGAGGAAGAAAAATTCTTCATCTATCTCCTCTTGCTGAGAAGTCTCTTGAATTACTTGGAGATGATTGAAAACTCTCCATCAGATAGCTCGAAGCCTGACGTACATAGCTCAGAGTCTTCTAAAGTATCTGGAGCTCGTGTCGTTACTGGTGACATAGCTTTGGATTTTCTCAAACCTTCAGCCTTCAGATCAATTGACTTCTCTCTGCTTGAAGTCCTACTACTTTGATCCTCCTTTCTAGTATTCATTTAAAGCTCGTAGTAGAGCAGCTTTCCGAAGAGGTTCTGGGGGTCAATCTCCAGCAACTTCCCAAACTCCCTAAAGGAAACCACTCTGATATCCCAGTCCTTTGTCAAGGATCTAAGCAATTTGTCATTTAATTCACCATTAATGAAGGTACGACCGTAGTATCTAAGTCCGTTGACAAAATTGAAGAATTTATCGAAGTTATCTGCAATAGTATCACTTAATCCTTGCTTGAATGCTTAGTTCTCTTGATTTAGCAATGATCTACAGTCATCTCTGACTTATTCCGTTCCTTCCATGAGAACAACTAGACAGTCCCACATCTCCTTGGCATATTTGCAGTGGAATAAATTTTGAAGCATATAATCATCCACTACACTTAAGATAATGTTCTTCGCCTTCTTATCCAGGGTGACCAAGGCAATTTCATTCTTAGTTAAATCCATCATATTCTTAGGTATCATGAATGTTGGATTCAAGGTAGAGGCTTGTGTCGGAATATGAGGTCCTTCTTCCACAATTTGAAAAATCCTCGGATCTACTGCTTCCATGAAGAATCAGACACGTTCTTTCCACATGGGAAAGTTTTCTTTGGTGCACACCGGTAACTTTATAGAAGACATGTCCTTTCATATATCCTTGGATACTGAGCGGAATCTCTTGATGCTAGATAAGGGATCTTATTCAAGGCGTTAACCTTATACCGAACAGTGATCCCAATTGAAAGTATCTAGATTCTACCTAAATCACCTAGAGGGTTGTGAATAGGTGATGTCTGTGTCTTTTTGCGGAATACAAAACTTTATAAATTCAGAGCACACAGAATAAGGAAATTTATAGTAGTTCCCCGTGTTGGGTACGCCCACTGTCCTGCCTCGCATATCTACCATGAAGCGCTAGATTCGACTACTTCACCTTTCTCAAATTTCAACAAATCTTACACCTCAGTGCCTCAACACCTACAACTCGGAGACAACGCCCATACCATTTGGAGAACAACCTCTCCTACAAATTGATACAAAACCAGTTCTACAACTCAATCTACAGAAGTATCTACAACTCGATCCATAAGCAGATCTACAACTTGGATATAAATCTCCTACAAATGTAAAAGAAAAATGCATAAAATCTTTACAAATAATCTTGATAAGATCTGAAGTGTTCTGTCTGTCATTCTTCATTTAGGTCGAACTTTTAAAACTTGGAGAACAAGGTAGAATCGAAAACCTTGAAGTCTTTGATTCTTGAATATCATAAAGACTAGATCTGAAGGAATAGAGATCTTCAGAATGCAAAGATCCAGTCCAATAAAAATAAGAAGATCAAATCAAGCACTACTTACATTGGCAGAATGAGAATCGCGAATCACACTAGAGTCGATGGTTTTGTTTTTGGAATCTTTTGCGAATTTGAATTTTGGACAATTAGAATGATTAGGGTTGATGAAAAATCCACCCTAAGTATTTATAGAGACCCTCAATAATAATGGCTAGAAAAGAAATTCCAAAATAGGGCTTGCTAAATTACTATTCATGGTCGTCGTCCAACCAAAGTCCTTTTTGTCAAGTATCTCAAGTATAGCTGTGTATACTCGTCGAACTAGTAGTGATATTCGACGAAATTTACTTAGATAAATTCAGCTCAAACCTTCTAGCCACTCAACACCATGTAAAAGTCATACTCGACGAATTTGACGAGTATCGACTAGTATACTCGATGAATTCGACGAGTATCAGCTGGCTAACTCGACGGACTCAACGTTGTCGATGCACTCGACGCCATCGACACAGTCAACGCACTCGACAACATAGATGCGGTCGACGCACTCGACGCCATTGACGTAGTCGACCCACTTGACTCCATGATAGTTGACTAAAATGCCTTTGAAAAATAAAGAAGTGGCGTTGAGATTATTTGACAAATTCGGCATGTATCGACATGTATATTCGACGAATTCGGCGAGTATCGTTAGATACATTCGACTAATTTGACGAGCATACTTGATGATACCCGATGAATTTTACTTAACTGTTTTTCCACACTGAGATATTCTACCATAAGTACTCATGATGAATTTGATGCGTGCTAGTAAGTATATCCGACAAATTCGATGAGTTTCAATGAGTATACTTGACGAAATCGATGAGTATCCCTTACAATACTCGACGAATTTTATTTGGGTAAAATTTCTGTTCTTCTGAATCTAAGTCCTTCTCCTTCCTTTATCCTCCTCATGCACTTGGGATAGAAGTACACCCCAATATATAGATTATATGTGAGTCAACACATTGGACTACACAATGAAGGATTACATTGTATAGTCCTGTGTTTACTGACCCACTGTAACCTAATATTAGTGTGTACTTAGCAATGTAGACCTGCAAGTACATACCTAAAACCAAGCATCAAATCCAATCTCAATTCATCTTAGCTTAACTAGACCCTTCTTAAAATCAGGGTTGTTATGGATACAATACCCAACACTTGTGTACTGGTTAACATAAGTTTATACTCGGTGAAATTCTTATTATATCAAGGACTTAGTTGGTTGTCCTTGGATGCTGGTTAGCACTAGATTAGTTATGAAAATCTCATGGGTGTGTTGGCATACATTACTACAAATTGTTCATTGTTTGATGGGATTACTTATGGAGAGTCTACATGCTTGGTTAGTCATCACACAGACTGAAGCTGAGGAATAGACTCTAGGCTAGTAGGGAGGTGTTCCTGTGGGCCAGCTAAGCTGTTATTTTGGTGACACTTTCTTGATGAACCTTTCCTTAGCTATAAGACTCTGCTAGTTTAACCAAGAGAAAAGTACGTGATTATCTGCTGGACTTGTGCATTGAGTCATATATAGGGCCTAGGTCTGGTAGAATTTATACCCACCTAATATTGGAGAAGACTGTTATATTATCCTTGTCTAGCCACAACAAGAAGTGCCTTAATGGTTACTTACCCTCAAAATGTAGAAACTAAAGGACTATGTCAACATAGAATTGGATAGTGAATGAGCAATTCATGGGTGAGTCATCATACTTTCTTATATTGCATTGCATTGCATTGCTATGAATAAATACACTGATCATATAAAGTTATATGGGCACTTTTCTATGATGATTTACTTATTATTTCACATATGCAAGACCATTAACTTATTAAGTTGTATGGGCATTTTTATAGGTTAACTCATTATGGATGTCAAACGCTACTGTATTACCTTTCTTTACCTTTGATTGCATTTGATGATGTACTTGCTCTTCACTTATAAGTGATCATTTAATAACTTCTGGATTATGGACACTAACATGTCACTTGCTAGTTACATTATTGATTGTATTGTATCCTCCTTAGTACCTCCTTCTGCCCAATGCTTACGAGTCACTGGGGGAGAAGATGTGATGATACTTAATCTTTTTAACTAATAGTTATCATATAATACATTTTAGGAACACACACAGTAGGAGCAGGAGCAGCAACACCACACAAGCGGAGATCCAGGCTACGAAAACTAGACCTAAGGATACGACACAACATTTATGGACACTTTCTTCAATTATTAATGTGAGACTTGACTGTTTTTATATATTATTCAATTCAATTTGTAACTAGTCATATTCCGGGAACTCTTGTTGCTTCTTGTATATCATTTATATTTTGTGGACTTAATTATTATTGTGAATCATGGACATTTTCTTTAATTATTCGATTGGTTGACATGAAATATTTGGAAATAGCCAACCCGATAGGTTTCTTATGTTTGATTCTAGCGCGAGTGTTGGCACTACCATAAGGTGGTTGTTCTAAGCATAAGACTTTCCTTAGATTTATCCAATTTTAGAGATGGTGGAGTATTATACCCTTCATAGGATCAAAGTTGAAAACTTCGTTCGATGCATGTCATTTCATAGTTCACATTTAGTGTATTGTTTGCTAAGAGGTCATTGATTTCCATTTGAATCCCAATGAGAGTAGTTGTCAGAAAATTCCTCTCAGCTCTTACCGTAGGCCAATAGATAAGACATCCACGATCCCCTTTTAAAAAAGCAAATTGTTGATCCCGATAATGAAAATGTCCAATGAGTACTTGGTGATACATGGTGCTGCACGATCTAATACTAAATCTCATGCCTTCAAGGTTTGGTCAAGCATTGTCGGATATAGTACGCAAATGTTCACCATTATCTTATTCACTATTAACATCCATAGTGTTAGGATGTAAGGTGATGTTATTTTCTAAATGTTTGTATATCATTTCTCCTTTCTTTAGTAAACATAAATTTTTTTCTCAACAAATGCTCTGGCTCAACTCTACGTGATCGAAATCCATTGTAGTTTCCCTAATAAAATAAAGATAATGTTTTATTAAGAAAGGGAAATTAATATGAAAAACAATTAGTAGCAAAAAAGGGATAAAAATATATTTCTAAAGCAAATCAAACCGAATGCAACTATTTTTAGTATTTTTGGGTGCAAAGCAGATATGCAAAGACAATGTACTATAATATAAGATTAATATGATAAAATTGGATTTCAATTTGTAAGAAAATTTTTGGATATAAATTTGTCTTTCAAGACCCCAAAAACGGTGCCAGAAACTTGATACTCTCCTTTTGCATTCATATTAATGATAAATTTTTGTATGTTTTAGACATGTACACATATCGTTGTGGTATTGGAGTTCTTAATTTATCAAGGTTCACATTTATAATTTCTTAGGGATCGTCTATTACATAATCTACTTTCATTCCCTCTTGTTGTCTCGCTACTTCTATATTTGGAAAATAATTTTAAAAAATAATAAGATATTTAAACAAAGGTAGGATAACTAGTACTCTTGATATTTGGGGTTATGTGGCTATGTAGAATCACTGCAAGAGAAATATTTGTTTAAAAGTTTAAGAATATATATGAAGAAGTGTTGTTTGATTGAAATCTACTACATTGGATTCCACACCACTCTGGTGCCAACATCATATGGTTAGTCGAAGCTCTAATTTTATAACAGCCTACCTGAGATTTCAAATATGGGTAAGGGACCCTAAAGATCACCTTAAGATTTTGTAAAATGAAACACTAGGTTTTGCATGCCCTAGGCGGAAGAATTATGTTTCAATATTCTTTCAAGGAGTAAGAACTCTCTTTATACTAAGCACAACTATTTTCATATTACTGCCGAAAATCCTATGGAGACATGAATATCATAAATAACTATAAAATATGCCAGCAATAAATCAACAAGTATGGAAGGTACATAGTATAAAATAAAAATAATCACAACTTTTAAAAATAGTTGTAAAATACTTCCAAAAACATGAAATGTAAAATTATAATGATCACATGAATGCAAATACATATGTAGGGGACACGAAAAGGAGAGTCTTTGGACTAAGAAGATCTAAGAAGTTAAAGAATAGACATGAACACTTGCCTCTTAAAACACTTTCTCCATCAAGATTCTTTCCTTGTCGTTGAAGATCAACCACAAAATCTCCAAATTAAAAGAATACTGCGGAAAGAAGTGTTTAGGGAACACACTCGGTCCCTCAAAGATCTCCAAAACTCCACTATAAGTCCTCCTCTCTCTCCTTCTCTGAACCCATGACTATCAAATACTCCTTCCTAAAAAATGGAGAAGTTGCCAGTCTCTAGGAATGTTTACTGTAAAACCCCCAAATCCCAATTTGGGTTCAGATTGGGTGACACGGCCTGGGACACGGGCGTGTCCCAGGGCGTGTCATGCTTGGGTTAAGCAGCTCTCGAGTGCTCGATGAAATACACTCGAGAAGAGGGAACACGTCGGGCGATACGGGCATGTTAGGGGGCTTGTCCTCCTTGGTGTCATCAAACTCCACTCGACGAAGTCACTGCATGGCGTGTCGGCAGTCATGTTGGGGCACACGGCTGGTGACACGGGCCGTGTCACTCTCGGGATCAGCCATGTTTTTGCGTGTGCTGGTGGACACGAGTGTGTCCTGGGGTACACGACCTGTGATACAGGCATGTCACTGACCGTATCTCGCAAGGGTGAGTTGATTTGGTGCTATGTATGGTACACGGCTGACTAACACGGGCGTGTCAGCCATGACATGGGCGTGCAAGGTGTGACATGGGCGTGTCACACGACCGTGTACTACTCTGGCTTGATTTGGTTGTGTGCCGCTTAAGGGACACGGCCTGTGACATGGGCGTGTCAGGCCGTGTTCAGCCTTTTTTTGGGCAAATCAGGGCCGTTCGTTTTCCTTATCTTAGATCCAAGGGTCCAAGCTCTTCCCTGCTGAGATAAGGCCGAGAATGAGTGGGTGAGAAGCGTATTCAAGCCATTCTTCTTCTTCTTCTCATTCTCAAAGAGAGAGAGAAAGGGAGAGAAAGGGAGCAAGGAAGGGAAAGGGGAAAGCCAGCTGCTGGTGGATCTGCAAAGTGCGAACGCAAGATTCGAGTTTGGATTTTTGAAGGAAAAGCCGAGGCGGTGATTTCCATCCGGCTAGTTCATGGCTCCAAAATGATCTTCAAGGGTAACGATATCCTTCTTGGACATCGAAGTCCTTTATTTATGCATATGCATGGAATCCTCCACCAATAGGTGGACATCGTAAGTGATTCCTTAGTTGAGACTGCATCTAGAGTCGGAAGTGTGAAGTACGACATAGGCATGCTGTGTGAAGCCCATCTGGATAATTAGTCTGGATTGGTGATGATTATGGGTAAACAGGAGAAGACTCCATGTATTTGATAACTGTGTATGCATTGTAACTATGGATGTTTTTTATGGATGTATGGGTGTGTGGATCTTGGATGCTTTGCGTAAGCTCCTTATGGTGTGAGCGCTCCCAGTCTGCGGGTTGGGGTGACTAGGACCGGCCAGCCAACAAGTTAATAATTCTCTGATCGGTGGTGTTGCCACGGAGTTCGGTACATCGTAAGTTTCCCTGAGTGCACGGAGCGTCTGGTTGAGACCAGCGTTTGTGATTTTATTGTGCCTGAGCGCACTTGTTGTGATTGATAGCTATTATGCTTGCAATGCATACAGGGAAGAAACCACTGCCCTAGGTAAGGGGTAGGGTCGTTATAATTGGTCAGCTAATGCTGACCGTTACTTTGTTTACCGCTCTTGGGTGGATGTCTATTTGCAGGTGCTGGTGGGTTGAATTGAATTGAATTGAGCGGAATAAAGGATTGCTATTTAAGGCCCTTGAAGGCCGTGTGAAGAATGCTTGGATTTCATGTGT
This sequence comes from Platanthera guangdongensis, assembly GCA_039583875.1. Classification (NCBI taxonomy): domain Eukaryota; kingdom Viridiplantae; phylum Streptophyta; class Magnoliopsida; order Asparagales; family Orchidaceae; genus Platanthera; species Platanthera guangdongensis. The sequence continues at coordinate 136,848,049 of CM077151.1, forward strand.
GGCCGGCCTGCGTGCCGATGTAAGAAATTGTATATTTTGTAAAGAGCAACTTGTAAGGCCTTATGGCCATGAGAGTGTGTGTGTTGTATATATTCCTGTTTTATATATAAATGTGCAATTTATATATGTAGTGGACATTCGCTATGATGAGTTCATATAACTTAAAATGCTGTGCTAGAATGCTTTGCGTTAGGATACGGGTTGAATGAGATTTTGATTTCCACACGTAATTTCGTTGTTTGTCTGTGAAATATGGCACGGGGCCTCGGCCGGACCCACCGTTATATTCCAAGTGATGGATGGAGGCGTTACAAAGTGGTATTAGAGCCAGGTTTGAGATTTATGGGAGGGGAGAACATAATTGAACTCACGAATATCCACTAGGAATGTCATACATGTACGAGAGGAGCGTCACCATGCCGTCAATGTATATTTGCATTGAGGCAATGGATGCTAAATAATGTTTTGTACATTGATAGGGGATGAGGAGTGGTGCGGGACAGTTTGAGCCCCAGCGGTCTGACGAGAGTGCGGCACCAGTTGAAGTGCCTACACCTCCCTCAGTGGAGACCATACATGTGGTGACTGAGACAGTGCTCGCAGTGTTACAGGCACAACCTACTGGGCAGACAAGGCCTGCAGTGGTGGCTATATGGCCTGGTGCAATGCAAGAGCGCGCTGAAGTTGTGATAGAAGAGCAAGGAGCGGATAAGCAATTGAAACGATTTATGGAGATTCATCCACCTACGTTTGGTGGGGCGACTTCCCCAACGCAGGCGGAAGATTGGCTTGCAAGAGTAAAAAGAATCTTGGTAGCAATCCGAACTACGGACGCACAGAAGGTGACGTTAGCTACATTTCTATTGGAAGGCGATGCGCGGCTTTGGTGGGATGAAGTGGAAGTGCATCACTTGGCAGGGAGAGGATTGAAAGAACTTTTGATCGAAGAATTCTCACAGTTATTTCTGGCCATGTATGTTCTAGTCTCGCAGCGGATTGCCATGGAGAATGAGTTTCTACGTATGGTGCAGGGTGAGCGTGATATTGATACTTACCTACGTGAGTTCACCAGACTGGGGCGCTATGCGGGATCGACTTTCGCTGAGGAGGAACAAAAGAAAAATCGCTTTTCGAGGGACTACGGGATGAGTTGAGGTTAGCACTCCCGAGTTCGGTGAACCAAGGATTCCAAGCGTTGGTCGATACAGCCCGTGCGTTGGAGAAAGATTTAAAACGGGTACAAGAGAAGAAGAGTCTTGCAGTAGAGAAGCTGGAATTTAAAGTTCCGCAGTCGGAAGAGTCGGAGTTTCGAAAATGAGATAAGAAAAAGTTTAGGCCTGCTGAACCAACTCCGTCGACTGTTTCTTCGGGAGCAACCTATGGACATGGACGTGGGTAGACACGTACATGTTTTCGATGTGGCAGGCAAGGACATTTAGCCAACAATTGTTGGAGTGATGCTACAAGAGGTGAGAAAAAGGTAGTGCGTCATATGAAGAGAAGGGTAAAGCAGTGGCCGAGTCATCTGCATCCCGGATGCTCCCTCGGATGCATAATTTGGAAGTGCAAGAGCCTCAAAGTGCAATCGGTGATGTTCAGCCTCATGTGTTTAATTTGGAACTCCAAGAGGCTATGAAACTTTATCTGCAAAATAATGCGGGTGAGCGGAAGTAATCATCGAATCGTAACCCATACTATTTGGGTGTTGTAACTAATGACAGGAATAATGGGATGGTTGTGTACATATATGTTATACGTCGTGTTAAACGATGAGATGTTGGTGCACACTTTGTGTTATTTCAGTGATCGATCAATCTTGGTGTATATTGGAAATGTGGATGGATGTGCACATAGGAAGGATATGTGGATGTGTGTGTTCTGAATGTGATGTTTGTTTTGTGTGATACCTTGGGGCGAGCCAAGCTACGGCCTCTAAGCTCCAACCCGGCTCGCTTTATTCGGGTAATTGGTTGTTATGGTGAAATGCGGAGTGGTTATGTCCATATTTGTAGTCAAGCTAAATTTCGGGACAAAATTATTTTGAAGGAGGGGACGGTTGTAACTCCCCCAAATCCCAATTTGGGTTCAGATTTGGTGACACGGCCTGGGACACGGGCGTATCCCAGGGCGTGTCATGCTCGGGTTGATCAGCTCTCGAGTGCTCGATGAAATGCACTCGAGAAGAGGGAACACGCCTGGCGACACAGGCGTGTCAGGGGGCGTGTCCTTCTTGGGGTCGTCGAACTCCACTCGACAAAGTCACGGTAGGGTGTGTCGGTAGTTGTTTCGTAGCACATGGCTGGTGACACGGGCGTGTCACTAGTCGTGTCATTCTTGGGATCAGCCACAGTTTCGCGTGTGCTGGTGGACACGGGTGTGTCCTAGGGTACACGGCCTGTGACACGGGCGTGTCACTGGCCGTGTCTTGCTCGGTTGAGTTGATGTGGTACTATATGTGGTACATGGCTGCCTGACATGGGCGTGTCGGCCAAGACACGGGTGTGTGGGGTGTGACACGGGCATGTCATACAGCCATGCACTGCTCTGGCTTGAGTCGGTTGTGTGGCACTTAAGTGACACGGCCTGTGACACGGGCGTGTCACAGGGCGTGTCAGGCCGTGTTCAGCCTTTTTCTAGGTAAATCAGGGCCATTCATTTTCCTTATCCTGGATCCAAGGGCCCAAGCTCTTCCCTGCTGAGATAAGGCCGAGAATGAGGGGGGAGAAGCTTATTGAAGCCATTCTTCTTCTTCTTCTTCTCATTCTGAAAGAGAGAGAGAGAAAGGGAGAGTAAAGGAGCAAGGAAGGGAAAGGGGAAAGCCAGCTTCTGGTGGAGCTGCAGAGTGCGGAAGCAAGATCCGAGTTTGGATTCGTGAAGGCAAAGCCGAGGCGGTGATTTCCATCCGGATAGTTCATGGCTCCAAAACAATCTTCAAGGGTAACGATATCCTTCTTGGACATCGAAGTCCTATCTTTATGCATATGCATGGAATCCTCCACCAAGAGGTGGACATCATATGTGATTCCTTGGTTGAGTCTGCATCTAGAGCCGAAATTATGAAGTACGATATAGACATGCTATGTGAAGCCCATCTGGACAATTAGTATGGATTGGTGATGATTATGGGTAAACTAGAGAAGAAACTGTGTATTTGATAACTGTGTATGCTTTGTAACTATTGATGTTTTGTATGGATGTATAGGTGTGTGGATCTTGGATGCTTTGCGTAATCTCCTTGTGGTGTGAGCGCTGTGAGCGTGATGAGTCCAATATTTATAGGGTTTTTCGGACTCATTTGGGCTTATTTTCTTGCATGTGCACTACTTTTTCAATTGGAAAAGTTATATTTTTGTTTTGGACCTCACTTCACCATTAGTGCATTGTTTTTGGCCCAAGGGTGTGCAATGGCGCATTCTTTTATCGGGCGTAAGCACCTGGTACTCCCCGTTGCTCTTATTATTATTGTTTTATGTATTTTGTTGATGGGAGCTTGTGCTCCAGCCTGGTTTCATTGCTATGTAGGTAGTCGGGATGTCCGAAATTTCATTTTCAATCCTGTGTCAAACGCACGATCGTGCGCTTTTGTCGCGCACTGTTCCAGTGCAATCGTGCGTTTCACACAGCAATTCTGGGGACATCTGTTTCTACCCGTGCGATTTGTTCCCGCACGGTTTCATCCAAACCGTGTGAGAAGGAATTGTATGGCCTGCACCTTTTGCTTAGCTTTCCAGTGATCTGTGGTTAATCGTGCGTTTCCTTCACGCATGGGCAGCAGCGCCCGTGCGCAAGTAAAACGCATGGTCCCACTGCTTTCCCCTGCATTCCTGCGCTCTGTGTTTACCCTTGCGATTTCCTTCACGCATGGGCCGAATCGCCCGTGCGCGAGTAAAGTCGCATGGGTCATCGCTGGTTCTTCCTCGATCATTTTCTGCGCCAAATATCGCACGGTTCATGCATAGTCATGCGACGGACCGTGCGTGACCAATTATCTGATCTTTTTTTATTTAAGCGCAGGTTTTCAGCCATTTTGAAGGTCCGTATTCTGGAGATTCTAACCGCCTTTTAGGGCAAAGTTCCGCACTTTCAACTCCGCCCTTCATTTTCCACCAAGGGGAGAAGCTCCGACCATGCTCGCGAAGCCTATACCTTATCGTTGCTTGTTGTCGGCCTTCTCCTTCATCGTCAAATCTCTATTTCAAGCTTTGACGCCATAGCTAACAAGCAAATGGAAGCTTGCATCTTTCTTTCGGATCATGACACGGAGAATACGGGTCCACGAGAGGGTCGTGATAGCCTTCTCTACCCTGGATGTAGTTGAGGACCGAGCTAGGACACGGATTGACGACCCGGCGATACTTTCCGCGAATCTTTAGCAAGTCTTCGGATTCGGTCGATCTCTTGCATTGCTCTTCCTTTATTGTTGTTTATGTGCTGTTAGAATGTTTGTGTTGATGATGTGCTCTTAGTTGTAAACATTATTATTTTCATGTCTATGTGAACTTGTATTGTTTACGCTTAAGTTGCTTGAGTTGGGCCCGCATTTCCATCCACCATCAATCCGTTCTTGCCGTTCTAGCAATTGCTAGAAGCGTACGTAGTGAAGAGGTCATTACGACCCTCAAATCCTAGTTCTTGCGCTTGCCTACTCGTCCATACGCCCAGCGATTTGGTGCATAGCGGCCCGTGTAGTCTTCCATCCCGCCTGGCGAAGCATCGCATAGCGGCGTTGCATAGGAGTAGTTGTTAGTATTTTATTTTCTGTTTTCGCAACTTACCAAAACCCCCATAGTTATCTCCGACTAAAGGACTTCAATCTCAAGTCCTCCTCGATATTAACTCCCCCTTACCGTGTTCCTTGAAGAGATCGATAGTTGGGGACATCCCATTTTATATTACTTTTGCGACTGGTACACTTGCCGTTCAACGCATCAAATTTTTGGCGCCGTTGCCGGTGAACACAGTCATGTGAGTTTTTGTAGAGGGAGATAGTAGATCGAAGCCCTTTTCCATTTGTTCATTGCATGTTTAAAATTTTTTTTTCTTTAGTTGTTAGAAGTTTTATTTTGCGTATTTCTGCTTGCCCTTTTCTGATTTTTATTTTAGATAGAAGATCCGTGCTATTCTTTCTTTTTGTTGTGAAGCTCTCTTTGGAAAATTTTCTTGTTCGCGATGTATTCTGTAGCCCAGTGCCATCTTTATGAAGCCGAGGCATCGATGTCATGGATGATTTGAAATCCTAGCATTGTATTAGGTGTTTTCTATGTCAAGGTGTAGGAGACATGGTGAAGGATTTCCCTCGCTTGTGCCAGCCTTCTACCTCTGAGGGCGTGTGTGCAACATCCTCCCATTCGCAGGAGACTGTGGTGGACATGCCTACCAGGGTGTTGCCTGGCCCATACACTGACATCGCATACCTTGTTTGCTCTTAACCCGTTGAGATTACGGAAGAATCTCTCGCTGCATACAGATCCTTCATGGTTCCCTCGCTCCCTTTTTACGAGCTTCCCTTGAGTGTTGACGATCACTCTTGTGGTATCCAGCAAAAAGAGGATCAGGAATTCATGGGCGCTCCTGTATGGGACGCAGAGATTATTCCGGTTGACAGGATGGCGTATGCGATTGATTTTGCGATGGGGCCTGCGCATTAAGTGCTTGATTTTGAGAGAAGTTCCGACCCTCCATAATTTTTGCCTGCGTTTGGTACTCCTTTTTCCTGTGAGTCGGTTGATGATGTCGTAGTTTTGGATGATTCGGTGCCGGAGGTTGCGATGAAGTGGGATGAGCATTCTTCAATCTCCGATGGAGAAGGTGGATCATCAGAGAACTTTTATGCACCTCGGTGGGATGAGGAATACCCTCTTTTTGATGCGGAGGTTTGCACTTACTTATTGGATGAGGCTGTTCCCCTTACCACAGTGGACCTCGAGCTCTCAGATTCTCCAAGTTACGACTCGTATGGTACTGACGATGATCTCTGCTCGGATCTCGCTGAGAGGGATACCGGGATCACTCTTCCTTTTCCTGATTATTTTAGTTCTTCGTCTCTTTTATTGCTTGATCTCCCTTCTTTATCTGAGCCTGTGCAGGCTGAGTCTCCACGGGTACGTTGGGATAACGATGAGCCTGGTGCCCATGTCGTTGCCATCGCTTCCTACACATCTGTGGTTGACGACGCCTTGCTAGGCGAGGATATGTTTTGTGATAAGATGAGGGAGGACCAGCCCTCCTCCTCTTCTTATTTCTTATTGCCTCTACCTGTGTTGGGCAGGTATTCTTATTTAGGTAGAGGGGTAACTGCATTATCTCCGTATCGGTACACGTTACCGCAATGGATATTAGGCCAGTTAACTGTGCGTTTTTCTTTTCATAGACCCATTAGCTAGTACTTTTCGTTTTTCGAATAAGTCGTGCTAGGATGACAGTAACCCCAGTACTTATCTAGGAGTAGGATTAACTAGCTAGTATTTCCTGTTTTACAAGTTAGCATTGAGTGTGTTGTTTTGAAATTTTATTCTATGTTTCGATGCTTGCTTGCGAAAGTTTTGTCTGATTGTGCCTAATTTGGGAAGTGGCTTAGTTGCTCCGGATATTGTTTGTTCCATTTGTTTTTATTTTTCTCGCTGTCGTCGCAGGACGAGACTTCCCAGAGAAAATGACTCGAATCGGGCTGTTTTTGCAAAACGCACGATTTGGGAAAAAGGTGCACGACTAAAACGCACGATCGTGCATTTTTATGTTCAAAAACGCACATCGAGAGTTTTTGACGCACGTCAGCCCTAATCCTCGTGCGTCTGCCGCAAGCGCTCGCCTCCTTCTTCTCTGGCGATATCCCGTCTTTCTCTTCCGCATCTTGCCCCGTTTCTTCCCTCTTTCTCTTCCACTTTCTCTCCTCTTCAGCGCCATGGGTTACAAGAAGGTGATTAGCAAATTGCGTAGCTTTGGTGGTGCCTCTTCCTCTTCTTCGAGAGCTTTGGTTCCGGCGGAGCCGGAAGATGCCCCGATTGCTCCGGTGAATGCTGAAGACGCAGAGAGGATGCTCCGTTTTGGGAGACTTGAAATGATCGCTAGGTATGAACGCTTGGTCCAAAAACCCTTTTTGGATTTTTGTTTCGTTTCAGACAGGGAGATTGCGGTCGTCGGTCTAAAGCAGGAGGTGGATCAGTTACTCGACGTGGGTTCGTGGCGTCAGCTCTTCTCCATTATGGAGACAGGATTCCGTGAACTCACACTCGAATTCCTCTCCACCTTCCGTATTTTGGAATGACGTGACGCAGCTATGGGAGAGTCCATTGTGGTGGCATTTCGGATGAACTTGTACCAGTACACTATTAGTGCAAGCATGCTTGCCGTCTATGCGGGGATTTACGCGGTTGAAGAACTTACGGAATCAGACGTTCTTGCCCGACCCTTTGAGTTCCCAACCGGCGCTTCTCCCCACACATTCTGGCAGGAGATCACCAGATTGCCACAGCAGTACGAGGCGCGTTCTGCCAAGTCGTCCTAGATCTCCCGCACTCCGCTATGTTCAGCATTTGATCGGACATAGTATCAATGCCCGCGCGATGAGCCAGAATGTAGCGGGATGATCGGATCTGCTCTACCTCTACAACATGCACCATTGCGTCCCTCTCCACCTGGGCCGTGTTCTTGCGGATTACTTCCTTCACCTGGCCACGTACGTGCCTCTGAAAGCCATCGGTGGTTCGCATTTTATCACGCGAATTGCCAAAGGATTAGGAGACTTTGATGCTTTGCCTGCCATGACTCCCGTTTCCCACGGTGATTTTATTTCTGCGGCCATGATGACCGCCTTCATACTGGTGCATCGTGTTTCTTCTGGCAGTTCTTGGAGCTATGTCATTCGTACGGTGGAGCGTGAGACGCAAGCTAGGGCTTCTTCAGCTGATGCGGGATCCTCCTTGGAGTCCCACCGGTTCGACCATGCCGTTCCTGTTCATACAATGCCCTTGGGCCCTTCTACTTCTTTTGCCCATGCCCCGCATCGTAGGAGTATCGCAGAAGACTATCCCGACTTCTATGCGCGGCATGTGCAGATGGAGGTGCTGTTGCACAAGCACTATGGTATGACATCACACATTGTTGATTTTCTTCAGGTGCCCCCTGCTGTCCCTGCTCGAGCTTCGTCTTCTCGTGCCCGTACTCCATCCCTGCCTTCTTCTGATCTACCTGAGTGATTGCTGCTATTCCACCCGGATTGGGGTGTTTGCTGTTCTTGTATTTTTTCTACTTATTTGACTGATTTTGTGTACATTACTTTTTTCAGTTGGGGCTTCGTCCGCAGGGTGGCTTTTAGTTGTTTTTATTTGCATAATTTGTCTTTCCTGTGCTATTGTGTTTAGTTTCATGTAATAGATGTGTGTGATATTATGTTTGGTACTAACTCGCAAGTGTCGCTTAACTTTTATTGTTTATATCTCGTTTTACATTTTTGTTTGAGCTATTTGGTAAGTGGCCTATCCTTGGTGCGACGGGGTAGGTAAAATTGTTTGCAGATTTGGCTTCATGCTTTAATGCCAATCTTCTGGTATGCTCATTTGCTGAGCATTGGGTAAACTCTTCACCGACTTTACTTCATTGCTTTTATTGTAAATCTTGTGATAGTTTGTTCAGTTTAAGTCTGGTGGGGGAAAGTCACGCGTTACCTGGGCACAAGCACTACTTTCACTTGCATATCTCAAGAGTATTTTCACTTTCTATTTTTTTATTATCATGTCCACATTGTGCATCTACACCGCACGAGCGCGCACTTAAGCACGCGCTCGGCCCAAGATTAATTTATTTCTTTTGTGTTAACTTTAAGATAGTGGTGCTGGCTTAGGAGTTTGGGGTAGAGTAGTGTGAAACTCCTGCAGTTCCCCTAATCGAGCACTCAATGTTTGTGTAGAAATAGTATAGAATCAATTTTTCTATATGCTCGTTGATTTACAATTTTCTGCATTTGTAAATAGTGTATGTACTACTCAAAGTTGCTGGAGCTGGAATAATCAAATGGTAGAGTAGGAATGTGTGTAGTCGCCACTTGCCTCGTATTGCTCGAGTCGGGAGGAAGGAATGCCTTTCTCTGGGGCTAAGAACTTGCCCCAAGCTACTCTCGAAGCATTGGTGCATGGCTAGTCTAGCATGAGTGTGATGTAGGCCATCATTTTGGCCCAGTTGAGATTTGTACCGTCCCTAACATTATATCCTCGCTAAGCCCCGTTGTGCTTACCCATTTTTTGATTCAGCTCCACCATTATTTCACCAAAGCCTCATAGCCAATCCTAGTCGCATACCCAAGTCGAGCTTTAGTGTTTTATATAATCATTTTGGGGTGTTGATGTGGTGATATTGCATGTGAATATGTGGATGTGCTCCAACGTTTATATTTGCTGAAATTGTAGAAATAAAAAGATAAAAAAATATATGAAAAAGAAAAGTGAAAATAAAAAGTTTGATTGAAAATCCTTTTGGAGGTGTAATTATATTTGGAGTAGGCAGTGCACATTACCATATGTTAAAAGTAAAGTCTGGGGGTGTGGTGTACTCACATGTATTCTGGTTAGCGGATAGATTCATTTTACCCTAGCTCATTTGGGTTAGGTGCGTATAGCCTTCCTGTTTATGTTTGTTTACCACACCGTAACCCAAGCCCCATCTCTTCACCTAAAGTCCTACTGATTCGTGTGTGAACCAAACCAGTGTCGTGGAGAGAGTGCAAACGGGCAAGAATATGGTCACCGACATTGGTGGATTCCTTGGGAGGTTATCCTGAGCCCCAATCTTTGGCAATGCTCGCAAAGCGATTAGTTTACTTTCTCCCTACGTGTGACCGGAAGATTCAGCGTGATTCCATTTTTGAGTAGTTATAACATTTTGATACGCATTGTGAAAAGTGTAAATTATTTTGCATACTAAGAAATTTCCTCTATTATCTTTTTATGCGTGTGAGCCTGCGACTTCGCATGGTACCGCGTATCTCAATTTCTATGTTAGCTATTTTATTTTATTTATCTGCATAGATTTTGTTTGCTCGGGACGCGCAAACAGGTAAGTCTGGGGGTGTGATGAGTCCGATATTTATAGGGTTTTTCGGACTCATCTGGGCTTATTTTCTTGCATGTGCACTACTTTTTCAATTGGAAAAGTAATATTTTTGTTTTGGACCGCACTTCACCATTAGTGCATTATTTTTGGCACAAGGGTGTGCAATGGCGCATTCTTTTATCGGGTGTAAGTGCCAGGTGCTCCCCGTTGCTCTTGCTGTTGTTGTATGTATTTTGTTGTTGGGAGCTTGTGCTCCAGCCCGGTTTCATTGCCGTGCAGGTAGTCGTGATGTCCCGAATTTCATTTTCAATCTTGTGTCAAACGCACGGTCGTGCATTTTTTCCGCGCACGGTTCCAGTTCAATCATGCATTTCACACAGCAATTCTGGGGACATCTGTTTCTACCAGTGGGATTTGTTACCTCACAGTTTCGTCCAAACCATGCGTGAAGGAATCGCACGGCCTGCACCTTTTATATAGCTTTCCAGTGATCTGTGGTTAATTGTGCGTTTCCTTCATGTATGGGCAACAGCGCCCGTGAACGAGTAAAACACACGGTTCCACTGCTTCCTCCTGCATTCCTGCGCTCTGTGTTTACCCGTGCGATTTCCTTCACGCAAGGGCGGAATAGCCCATGCGCGAGTAAAGTCGCATGGGTCAACGCTGCTTCTTCCTCGATCATTTTCTCCGCGCGAATATCGCACGGTTCATCCACGATCGTGCGACAGACCGTGCGTGACCAATTTTCTGATCCTTTTCTATTTAAGCGCAGGTTTTCAGCCATTTTGAACATCCGTATTCTGGAGATTCCTACCGCCTTTTAGGGCAAAGTTCCGCACTTTCAACTCCGCCCTTCATCTTCCACCACGGGGAGAAGCTCTGACCATGCTCGTGAAGCCTATACCTTGTCGTTGCTTGCTGTTGGCCTTCTCCTTCATCTTCAAAGCTCTATTTCAAGCTTTGACGCCATAGCTAACAAGTAAAGGGAGATTTCATCTTTCTTTCGGATCGTGACACGGAGAAGACGGGTCTACTGGAGGATCGAGACAGCCTTCTCTACCCCGGACGTAGTTGAGGACCGAGCTAGGACACGGATTGACTACCCGATGATTCCTTCCGCGAATCTTCAGCAAGACTTCGGATTCGGTCGATCTCTTGCCTTGTTCTTCCTTTATTGTTGTTTGTGTGCTGTTAGAACTTTTGTGTTGATGATGTGCTCTTAGTTGTAAACATTATTATTTTCATGTCTACGTGAACTTGTATTGTTTACGCTTAAGTTGCTTGAGTTGCGCCCGCATTTCCATCCGCCATCAATACGTTCTTGCCGTTCTAGCAATTGCTAGAAGCGTACGTAGAGAATAGGTGATTACGACCCTCAAATCCTAATTCTTACGCTTGCCTACTCGTCCATCCGCCCAGCGATTCGGTGCATAACGGCCCATGTAGTCTTCCATCCCGCCTGGGGAAGCATCGCATAGAGGCTTGCATAGGAGTCGTTGTTAGTATTTTATTTTTTGTTTCTGCAACATACCAAAACCCCCATAGTTAACTCCGACCAAAGGACTTCAATCTCAAGTCCTCCTCGATATTAACTCCCCCCTTACTGTGTTCCTTGAAGAGATAGATACTTGGGGACATCCCATTTTATATTACTTGTGGGATCGATACACTTGCGGTTCAATGCATCAGAGCGCTACTTGCTCTGGGAGAGCGAAAAGCTGCGGCTAATCAGGAGGGAAGGCCGACCCGCGTCTAGAGGTGCGCTACTGACGGTTTGAGCACGGGAAAGGCTAACCTACCCCTGGTTGTTTTGGAAGGTCGATTGGTGGCATTGTTTTGGAGGACGCGAGGCAGACCCTACTTGCTGCACCACAATTGTGGGTCGATCTATTAATGCTCAAGTTTGCCGTAAGATTATCACCTCTGAGTGGTTTGGGCGGAATGCTCCCAGTCAGCGGGTTAGTGTGACTAGGACCGGCCATCCAACAAGTTAATAATTCTCTGATCGGTGGTGTTGCTACAAAGTCTGGTACACCGTAAGGTGCCCTTAGTGCACGGAGCGTCTGGTTGAGACCAGCATTTGTGATTTTTTTGTGCCTGAGCGCACTTGTTGTGATTGATAGCTATTTATGCTTGCAATGCATACAGGGAAGGAACCACTGCCCCGACTAAGGGGTAGGGTCGTTATAATTGGTCAGCTAATGCTGACCGTTACTTTGTTTACCTCTCTTGGGTGGATGTTTATTTGCAGGTGCTGGTGGGTTATACTGAATTGAATTGAGTGGAATAAAGGCTTGCTGTTTAAGGCCCTTGAAAGCCGTGCGAAGAATGCTTGGATTTCATGTGTGGCCGGCCTATGTGCCGATGTATGAAATTGTATATTTTGTAAAGAGCAACTTGTAAGGCCTTAAGGCCATGAGAGTGTGTGTGTTGTATTTCCTGGTTTATATATAAATGTGCAATTTATATATGTAGTGGACATTTGCTGTGATGAGTTCATATAACTTAAAATGCTGCGCTAGAATGCTTTGCGTTAGGATACGAGTTGAATGAGATTTTGATTTCCACACGTAATTTCATCGTTTGTCTGTGAAATATGGCGTGGGGCACCGGCCGGACCCACCGTTATATTCCATGTGACGAATGAAGGCATTACATTTACCATCTTTATCTAATAATCAATTGCCTATATGGGCGGGGTACAAGGGCATGTGCTCTGAGCTTGTGTCTAAATCTGTGCATCTTCTCATTAAAAGTCATCCTAGAACAATACTCCATAACTTCCACATGATCAGTCCATATGGGCATGTGTTTTAGTTAATGTGAAAAGTTGAATTTTTCTTTTTTGTTTAATTTTTTTCCTTATTAATTTCTCCTTCTGGATTAACACACATTTCATGCACAATTTTCTTGAAAATAGAAAAAATAAGTCAACAATCATAAGAAATGTAGTATTTTAGTAGTGTAAAGTGAGGATTAAAAGAGTATAAATTTAGTACAACTATGTGCTTATTCGTACCCCTCTTTGGTCTGGGGAGTTTGTATTATCGGCATAGTCGAGGACTCACCGACATCATGAATTTATTTCCTCTACTTCTTTGAGTACTAGTTCCTATGTACTCACCGTGACACTTTCTTTGCGATCACTCCTTGATCATTCACAGGATCTAGATATCCCATATAGAGGTGAGGGATATTTCCCGGGTTGAAAATCCTAGCGACAACAAAAGAAAAATATTAGATCTTGTAGCACCATGTATCGCCAAATACTCATTGAACATTTTCTGACCTTTCGCAAGATCACTGTTATCGACTTCATCCATATGTGCCATATAGTAGTTCACATTTAGTGAATTGTTTGCTAAAAAGTCGACTATTTTTAATGTAATCCCAGTGGGAATAGTGTTCACAAATACCTTCTTAGCTCTTACTAAAGAAGAATAGAAAAGAAGTCCCATATCCACTTTGAAGAATGTGAATTGTTGATCTAGATAAAGAACCGTTTTGAGGGTATTTAGCTCCCACACTCACTACCTCCCCCTCCAAAAAAGCGGGTTTCATCTTTGCTGAACATGATCAAAAATTAATTTTTGAAGGTCATACTCAACTTAAACCTCATTAGTCCAAGTTATACGGCAAATGATGTCAGAAATATCAACAAGATAAGGAATATTTGTCAGGTATGGTAACCCGCTGACACCGCTGGCACCCATGGGAACCCGCTAGCACCGCCGGCCTACCAGGGTCCAGACCCGGGCCCACCACTGGTAGTCAGCCTTTCACATTCAAGCCTGCAGGCCATGCACCCCAACCCCTCTCCTACCTGTTTATCAGCACGGTAGGTTGTTGCCACTGGGTCTCGAACCCAGGACCTTGATAAGAGAGCTTTCCACCACTCCCTCATCACCAACTGAGCTGTTGCGATGAATTTAGTTCTTAATGAGAGTCACGAGCTAAAATTGTAGGAATCAAGGTGAAGACAATTTAAACCTCTAGGGGTTCATTAATTTTATCAGCAAGAAATAAGAGTCTCGCTATAATACTGGGAGGCAGAGGGTATCTCAAGAGAATGGTGGTGAGCTCTCCTTGGTTGCCCAATCAAAACATGAATGTGTGCTTTAGGAAACATTCTATAATTTCATTCCTCTTGGATGCACCATATACTTTCTTTAGTTTTCTTTTATCCCATAGCCAAGTACTCACCGCACATTGTAGAAGTTTTCGAGCAGTAGAATGACATCAAAATCTGATTAAAGAATGGGTTATATGCGGTGGAAATCCATATTTATAAAGTAAGTGCATCAAAATTCATAATATCGGGACTAGAAAATTCACTCTCCATCTTCCAGGATCTCACGATACCTAATTATCTCACAACTCAAGAAAAATATATTTCTTAAGGAAATAGTGGGATGCGAGTACTACCATGCCTCACAAACATAAGAAAAAATTCTAAAAGCAAAGTACCACAAGCACTCAGACATAGAAAAGCATTTCAGAAGAAATAATAAAAACACAAGTGAAAGAAGACATATGAAAATACTATCATTTTTATTTCATTAACGGTCGAGTATTACAACAGAATGACAATTCTCTCTCTTTATAAAGAAAAATTCATATCACAGACTCCATATATAATACGTTATAACATCGGTAAGATGGGACAATACAACTAATGGAAACACGGGAAAATAAAAACAAGAAGATGTACTATAATAATTCTTCAATTTCCCATTCAAAGAAACTGATACATATGATAGGTTATATAAAAAAGCAGAGTTACAATCTTCAAACAGTTATAATCATAAAGGAAAGGTATTTCCAATGTTAATAGTCCCTTTAGAATCCATTACAAAAATCATTCAATCAATTTGAAGGCTAGTGGATCATTTCTTAATAATCGGCTCATTTTTCCACACTACCTCTTGAGCCGAGAGTGGAGAAACATTCAGATCATCTTTCAGATTCTTGAATATATTCCAATGTAGCACCTTGGTAAGGATATCTGCTAGCTGACTTTCAGTTGGGCAGTGTTCCAGCTTTGCTTCTTCTACTAATTTTTCTCTAAAGAAGTGATATTTAATTGTAATATGCTTGGTGCGATTGTGAAATACTTGTTTTTTTGAAAGATCAATTGTCGAAATATTATAACACTTGAGAATAAATGGCTTCTTCTCGGAGGTAATGACTTCATAAGTCAACCTATTGAGCCATAAACCTTCACAAATGACTAAACCCATAACCATATATTCCTCCTCTATGCTTGAGAGAGCCATTGTCTATCGCTTTCTTAATTGCCAGAAAATAGGGCTTGCCCCATAGAAGAACTCATACCCATTTGTGCTCCTACGATCATCAAGACTACCACCCCATTCTGAATCACAATACCATGTATGAGTTATGTTGAAATCCTTGGTGTAGAGGATGTCATAGGTCATTGTCCCTTTGATGTGTCTAAAAAGTCATTTTGCAGCGTTCATATGATGAATTGTTGATGAGCTTACAAACTGTGAGAGAAGATTTATAGCTTATTCAAGGTCAGGCCCGGCGTTGGTTAGAAATCCTATTAAAATCCTATAGGTCTATTCATCTTCTCTTTCGTCCCCCTCTTGATACTTGCACAGCTTCATACTATTGTACATAGGAGTGTAGGAAGGATTACATTCAGTCATCCTTAACTTCTTGAGTAATTCCCTTGAATAGATTTCTTGTGATAGAAAATATCCATCAGGGAGCTGCTTCACCTGCATGCCAAGAAAAATTCTTTTGTGGCCGAGGTCAGTCTTTTCATACCTGGTTTTCATTTTTCTCTTGAACTCCTGGATAGTGGCGTCATATCCTCTAGTAACTAGAAGATTATTGACGTATAAGAAAACAATAAGATTATGATTTTCAAACTCTTGTTTGATAAACAAAGATTGCTCATATTTGCTGGTCGTGAGCCCTTCCTTGATGAAGTACGCAAAAATGTTTGAATGCCATGTGTCAGGGGCTTAATTCATGCCGTATAAGGCTTTATGAAGACGATAAACATAGTCTTCTTTATCCTTTTTATGATACCCTTCCGATTGCTCGACATAAACTTCCTCTCACAGCTCTCAATTTAGAATTGCAAACTTCATATCGAGCTGATAAATTGGAAAGTTTTTGTTTGCAGCAATGACCAACATCAATCTTATTGTATCGATGTAAGCTATGACAACAAATGTCTCTTTGTACTCCCTTCAAACTTTTGTGAGTAACCCTTTGCAATGATTCTAACTTTGTGTTTCATAATATCCCCTTCTTCATTGCACTTGAGTTTGTATACCCAATTTAACTTGATTACACCTTTATTCTATGGTTTTGGAACTAAGCTTCAGGTGTTAGTCAATGCAATCAATCTCATCTCTTTATTCATTGCCTCTCTCTAGCTTTTATTTCTTGAGGCCTCTTTAAAACATGAGGGGGTTGAATGGAAGAGAGCAAAATTTGTGTCTTCATACACATCTTGCGAAGACCAGAACCTCTTGGCTGATGATATGTCAGATAGTCAGATTCAGATATTTCTTGCGCCACTAGACTTGTTGGCCCTGGGATGTTAAGATGATCACCCTCTTATGCCTCCTGGATAGAATTTTGTATAAGCTCAATCAAGATGTTAGAACATTGGCTGATTGGGTCCTCTACTTCTGATACCCAATTCCAAACTTTCACTTCATGAAATGTCACATCTCTGGAGAGAATTATCTTTTGTGTTGCTAGAAGTAACAATCATTATTCCTTGCTTATCTCACTATATCCCGTAAACACATATTTCACACTAGTTGGATCAAGTTTATCTTTATTTTCTTTGAGCACATGTGCAAGAGTTGTGCGCCCAAAAGTTCTGAGATAACTGAGATTGGGATTTTGTTATTCAACATTTCATATGGTGTAGTTTTGGTAAGTGCTTTGGTTGGAGATCTATTCAATATATGTATTGTTGTGCTGGTTGCTTCACCACAATAATGTTTTGGTATTTTTTTTGACTGAGCATAGGTCTGGCCATCCCAATAATTGTACTGTTTCTCCTTTCCACTACCCAATTCTGTTGGGGAGTGTCAAGAACAAACAATTCATGTCTTATTCCATGATTAGAACAAAAGTGTTTGAAAACATGAGAGACAAACTCTCCAACACTATCACTTCTAGCTATTTGTATGCTTTTCTCCAACTTCTTTTTTATATCGCTCTTAAACTCAACAAAATAAGTGAATGCCTCTGATTTATTTTCTAGAAATCTAATCCACATAAACCTTGAGTTGTTATCCATGATGAGGAAGAAGTAACTTTTTCCACCTAGTGTTGGAGTTGAGGAGGGACACCATAGGTCACAGTGCAAGAACTCCAGGGCTTGAGTGTTGTGTTGAAGAGATGGGAAGAAGGGCAATCTGTAAGATTGCACTTTGCATAGGTCTCACATTGGCAGTGACGAAACTTTAAATTGTGAATACCTTTTGCAAGATTGTCATTCACTAAAAGTTTCAAGTAATCATAATATAAATGTTTGAGCCTATGATGTCATACAAACATTAAATCAGAGAGGAAATCCATTGTGGAGAAGGTGTCATGATATGGAGTATTTAGTATCAAAGGAAAGACTCTAATTTTAGACATTTTCGCTGAGGCAATTGAGTTATCTTCTCCATCAATAATGCTATAAGTGTTTGATCTGAAAACTACACTGCTGCCTTCTGACATTAGTTATCCGACACTAAGTAGGTTCTGAGCCAGTTTACGAACAAATTGAACATTATAATTTCTTTATTTCTCCATTCTTTATCTTTCACAAATATGTTACCTTTTCCCCTTATTTTCTTGGAGTGTCCGTCTCCTAGGAAGACTATAGACTTTTCGGACTCATGCAGTCTTGTAGACAAAATTTTTTCATGAATCATGTGACTCAAACAACCCGAATTTTTGTACCACAGTGATGATGTTTTTGTCCCTGTAGAGATATTACTGTAGGACAAAAAAGCTTTTTCTTCAACTTCATTATCATTTTCCGTGAATTTGGCTTCCTCCTTGTTCTTATACCAACAATCGCGGTAAAATTGCGTAGGATTCTTACACCTCTTGCATTTATAATAACACTTTGAGGTGTCATGGGTTTATTTTTTACTCAAGATACAATACAACACACATGCACCATCAATGCCTGTTTTTTTTTCTTTCTTCTTATAGTTGGGATGGTTCTACATCCCTTGAAATTTGTTGTCTTCCTTTTTATATGAGTATTGCTTTGATGTGTGAATTTCTTATCATTGGAGTTAGTCTTTTCAAGCTGCATCTTGGATTAGAAAGCCTGAGTTAGGCTGGGCATGTCCCCCTTGAGACATTCTTCATGGGATTGAATCTTCCCAATGAAAGTTACAACTACCAATGTGTTGAGGTCATTACTTTCTTCAATAACTGCTACAATATGGTCTAAAGTTTTAGGAAAACTTGTGAGGATTTTGAGCACAATTTCTTTTTCAAGAATAGTAACTCCTACATTGGCTAATTGATTTGTGAAGTTTGTCAACTTTGGCATGAAGTCGAAGATTGACTCATCTTCTGGCATTAATAGTGCATCAAACTATCTCTTTGCATTCACCCTTTGTATGGAGATTACCTTTTGATCTCCTTGGTAAATTTCCTTAAGGATGTCCCACATAATTTTTGCTATTCTTGCTCCCATGATTCGTGGGAAGACAGATAAGGTGACAACTTATTGGATAAGGAGCAGTGCCATGGAGTTTTTTTGCCTTTCTCACTTGGGTATTCTTACTTCCTCACACTCTTTGGTCTTCCCTTCAGTATTTGGACCGTTTTGAATAGTCTCTCATAGATCCTATGAATCAAGTAAAGTTTTCATCTTCATAACCCAATCATCATAGAGTTCTCCATTAAACATTGGGGGTGGAAAAATGAGAGAGTGCATTGGTGGAAGAGGTAAATGACAAGCCTAGAGCTTCTAAAATGGAATAGTGCAGGATTAACTAGTGGCTTTTATACCACCAGTGGAAAACAAAACTATGCATTAACCCTATTTTCATGTAGAAAGTAATAAGGGAATAAGAAAAATGAGAGGAGAAAATGCAATGATTCTTCAATTTTCAGTTCAAGGAAACCGATACATATGATTAGTTATATAGAATGCAGATTTACAGAATTCAAACAGTTATAATCATAAATGAAGGTATTTCAAGGTTATAAGTCCCTTTGAAATTCATTACATTATCATTCAATCCATCTACTGGATCTTTTCTCAATAATCAGCTCATTTCTCAACGATATCCCCCTAGACCTTATAGTGATATATTTGAATAATCAGGAGGTGAGAATTAGTAGGAGGAGGATCCTTATCATCCATTGAATATCCTATTTGAGTAATGTCTCCAAAATTCTTTGATAATCCTATAGGAACATCATCCTTATCATCCTTTAACAATGTCGTGGGGGAACATCTTTACCATTCCTCTAGTATCTCACAAGAGATATAAGCCTGGGATGGTGGGATCGGCCAAGTCAGTGGAGGTCAGTCTCTTCTTCTCATCACTCTCCTTTGTCAAGTTATTATGCATTGGCTTGGGATCCTCTTCCAAGTATATGATACTCCTTTTTAGCAGAGGATCAGGCATTGAATAAAACAACATATACTGAGCCTTATAGTGTGAGATCACACCTCTCTTAGTATCAATCTCTCTTACCCTCTGCTCTCAGGCTTCACCTCCATTACAATGAGATACTGCTGAAGAATTAGAGCATTGCTCCTTTCAATAAGATCTTAAATCATCGCACGTAAAGGGGGGATCACTCCTTAGGATTCCATGACCTTTTTTTCACGAATGTAGTAGCAGTAAGACCTATATCTATAGTGATCATGTCCTCTGTTATAACATCAAAAATTTTCTTCCCAGGAACCACCTCTTTTTTAAAAGGAATTGCTAGTACTATAAGATCTCTCACCTACCCTTTGGTAAATTTACTTGACACACACTTGATGATCCTCTTCGTGGTTTGTGTCTTCTTCATCCAACATTTCATTTTCTTCTTTTTTTTCTTCCTTCTTTGCTAAAACATGCCACACCCCAAAATCATCTCAAAATCTAGGTGCTAAGATGAAGGGGGTGGGGGTAGAAAATCACAAAGGATCACCTGCTATAGGTGGTGTAGGATTAATCTAAGCATGGGACTTGAGGATAATCTATGTTTGGGAAAGTTTGAGGACATACCATCAAGTCAAATCCCACCAAAGTCCATCCCTCATAATATGTATCCCACTAAACCAGTTCCAATAACACTCTCCTACAACGGGACATCTTATCTTTGATACAATGTTCAAATCCACCACACACCGAAATCACCTAAAAACTATAGGTTAAGATGACGAGTTTGGGGGTACATATGGACATAGGATCGCCTTCTATGGGTAGTGTGGGATTAATCCAACCATAAGACTATAGGGATAATCCATTTGGGGAAATTCGGAGGTCATACTCTCATTTGTTTTCCACATAACACAAGTCCCTTTGATCTAGTGGGTTTCAATAACGAAAATCTAGCTCATGAAAGTGTATTGGTACAATTGCGTGCGAGATAAGTTCTCTTTGGAAAGAGAACAAGTAAAGTGAAAGAATAATCTTGTGCTCTTATCGACAGGCCTGAAGTTTATTTAAATGAACTTGTAATCTTATGGATAAAAAATATTTTAAGGGGGAAGAGTTGTAACACTCCAGGTTTCCCAATATTGCAAAGCAACAATTTTCTATTTGCTAGGATATCGCTTGAAGATAGGTTGAAATCACCGGCGATAGTGTACCACGTGTCAAGCAACCATATGTCAGTTGCTTATGCAATGACCAATAAGTGGAGCTAACTCGATCTAGCATCCACTACCTGAGATATCACCAACTGTAGGCAGATATCATCGGCGATAGTACTTGAGACAGAAGTCTTAAATTAAATTGTGGCAATCCATTTATAGTTGATTTTAGATCTAAGGGCTTGAGTTTAGCCTGCATATCTTATGCAAAATGAGTAGGGAAAATACCTCTCATTTCTTTGCACTCTCTCTCAACATAAGATAAAGAAAGGAAAGAGGAAAGGGAGGAAGAAGAAGAGGGTTGAATTCATCAATTGGAGAATCTTTCGAGCTTGAAATAGTGAGCCGAGTTCAGATCCACGTAAAAAAATGCAAGGCGATCCTTCCCATTCGACTCAAATTACGATTCATGGCATCCAAGCGATCGTCAAGGGTAACAATTCTCCTGCATAAAACTTGGAAATGCTAGTCCTATGATTATGGCATAATTGCATGTAAGCACTTTCACAAATTAATGGAAAATGAAACTTTCAAAGGGTTCATATGGATTATTCCATGTAGAAATTATATATAAAGTCTAGATCTATGTACATATATTCATATTGTGTGAAAATAATCTACGACAAGCTGGTTCGGATAGGTGATGTTTAATTTTTCATGCCAGAGAAAACTCTACGGAAATTCATGTGGTATTTCGTGTACTGGATGTTGTAGGGTGCTGCAGGGAGTACTAGATTTCACAACCCGAATTTTATCAACATTTAATAATGTATTAGAGTAAGAGAAAGTACGTGTTGTGAGGCCACGCTGTGCAGGGGACTATTCTAGATGCTCAGGCAAGAATATACTCCTAACACTTTTCATGAAATTTTTACAGTTTGTTATATTGAAGATATAGTTTGAGTTTAGGCTTTTATGGTCGTGTCCCTCGACTTAGTGGATCAACTAGTCCATGGGTGAAAATGTACATGTAGTGGAAAAATACTTGGTTTATTACATTTATTATCATATATGAGTATGAATATCCAACCGGAATATTTATGATATGCACACCTCTAGATTTAGAATAAATACGAAAAGAGCTTTTATGTTTGTTAAAATAAAGTGATATTTGATTTAAAGAAATGCTATGAGTACAAGATAAAAGTATTTATCATTTTATACTTTGAAAGTAACTAACATGCAACCTAGCATAAAACCATCAAAGAGAGCAAGTAAGTACGACAAATAGTAAAAAATTACCATAGCAGCTAGCAAATAGTCTATCATGTACAACAATTCATTGTGGGTGTTAAATAACTGGCACAAACCCATAAAACAAAATGTATGTCTGAACTAAAACAAGTACAACAAAAATACCTCATGAAGGTGGGGGAAGAAAACCATAGCTAGTTAACCCACGCCAAGAACCACCAACTCTAGCAGATCGGCCGCTACGGCTCCGAGCCTGAGGAATTCAAAAGAAAGAACTCCTCAGCAAAAAATAAACAAGTGGCAACAAAGACCAAAAGTAAATAGTCAAGAGAAGTCCAAGAGTTACCAACCCAGGACAAAAAACTTTCAAACCACAGCACTTAAGTCAAAACTCATTAAACGAGTGAAGAATTCAAGAGGTTAGCTATGTAAAAGTTGCAGCAAGTATGACAAAGAGCTATGCTTTGCTAACATCAGCAAGAGTATGCTTATAAACATATATATATATATATATATATATATATATATATATATATATATATATATATATATATATATATATATATATATATAAAACAATACACATATCTACCAAGCACACCAAGTTTCTGATTTGGACCACACGATCAAAATGCAACACGGATTTGTTGCCGTCGGATTATGCCAAACAAATAAATTTTCAACTGTGCTTCTTCTGCTTCAGCAAATCCCTCCCCTGCTACGGCAAAAGCAAATCCCGCCCGTCGTCTCCTTCGTGTACAAACTTTCCTCTCCTACCGCTGCGTTCTCTTTTGCCTCTAGATGGAGAAATCCAAGGAGAGCGGCGGCGCCGGAGATAAAGCTCCCGTTGAAAATCCTAACTCTAACTCCAGCCTCCTCTCCCCGGTTTCAGCGGATGGCGGATCTGCTCCAGAGATGCCCCCTCATATGCCGAGCAGAACACTCTTTACCAGTTTTAGCCATGTTGATGCTGACCTCGCCCTCGCTCGAGCCCTTCAAGAACAGGTAATGGGTTTCGATCATATACTATCATTATGATCTGCTCTCCAAGGTGCTGGAGCTAGGGTTTTTGAATTTTGGGATGTTCCTCAATTGGTTCAGGAAAGGGCGTACATGATACTGAGGATGGAGGATGGCGACGACTGTGATTATGGGAGTTCGGTAGAAGGGAGTTATACATGCGCAGCCAACTCAATCGCTTTTTTCTCATTTTGGTGACTTTTTTTTTGTTTCTGGAGAATGAATACATATAGTCCAGGTCTAGGATTCCTTATTCTGCTTCCAATTTCTGCACTTAATCCAAATTTAGACTCCTTTCCTTTCCTCAGTTCAAGTCTTTATCTTCCTATTTAATATATTCTTTAGTTGATGAGTTATACTTATTCTGGAATGCCTACTTTGTGAAGCGGGAATTAGGAATAAAAAGGCCAACTTTTTTTGCCACTAATGACTGTTTGAAGTTGTATTTTTGTGGGGTTATTCTAATGATGGAGCAGTACCGACACAAAATAGCTAGAGTATATTTGGAGCTCTCGGGCAGGATGACCGCCGGCGGTGGCCCTGCCCGCTCGCCGCCGGACAACTCTCGGCGGGTTCGCCGGAGGGCGGCGAACCCTCCGGTGGGCGGCGGGCAGGCCGCCGGCGGCTCCGCCGGCGGCGGCGGGGTGAGCCCGTGGAGGGCGGGATGCGGGAGGGGTTTTTTCTTTTCTTTTTTTTTATTTAATGATTAATAAAATTATTAAATACTTTTTTTGATTTTTATAATTAATAAAATTATAAAAATGCTTTTAAATACTTTTAAGTCCGTCAGGGGGCGGGCGAAGCCTGTAGCGGGGCGGGCTTTCGCCCGCCGGGGGTCAAGCGGGCGAAGCCCGCTTGATTGCGGGCGAAGCCCGCAGCGACGCATCGAGAACGGGCAGAGCCCGTTCGAAGATGCTAGTATATATATATATATATATATATATATATATATATATATATATATATATATATATATATGATCAGTTAAATGCATGAATCATTAACACCAGTAAAAGAAACCCGATACTGAGGTGGTGGCCACTTGTCCAACACAATCCATCAGACCAAACAATATCCAAAAAACCCACTGTGGTGGTGGCCACATTGTCCAACACAACCCAACAGTCCATAAGAAGAGAAAAGCAGAAAACACCAACCAAACCTAATGATTCACAAACCGACACTGAGGTGGTGGTCCTTTATCCACTCCTAAACAAAGGCCACAAATAAACTTCCAAAAGAATACTGATAACCAAAGGACCCCCCCCCCCAAAAAAAAAAAAAAAAATCTACTACAGTAAACTCGACGAATAGGAAGACCACTCATCGAAAAACTTCCAAGTCTACGTAGATTTTTCAAAATTACTCGTCGAATAGGAAGGTTACTCGACGAAATAATTCAAGGTATACACCAATATGTCTAAAATATTGGACTAATTGGAAGACACTCAATGGATACACTAAATCACTCAACACACTCAACACCAACACTACACTCGATGAATTGAAGGATAATCGATGAATTGAACTTGGTTCCACAAATATACTCGATGAATTTAACTTAGTTCCACGAATATACTCGACGAATGAATCGATATTCTACTAAAAGACTTGGCTATTTTAACTAATACCCAATGATACACAACGAATTCATCGAGAATACTTGACCAATTTGATTTGTCCTCTCTTGAACACTCGACTCATTCACTGGATACACGATGAATATAACTTCACTCGATGTATAACTGGAATCACTTGACGAATTCATCGAGAATACTCGACGAAATAGAGATGGCCTCTCAAGATACTCGATGAATAGCACTCGGCGAAAAGGTCTCAAACCGATCATGAACACTCGACGATTTTACTCAATGAAAAATGATTCTGAGTCGCTGATTTCACTCGACCAAAAGATATTCAAACCTATTCCTACACTACTCTGATTCGATGAACACCAACCCTACCCTATTCCTAAATTCTATGAAGGAAGGAATAAGAATATAAGAACAAACGAACTAGCAAGAGCGGAGGAAACACCACTTGCCTTAAAATCTTTTGTAAACCGGCCTCTCAAGCATTTCTCCTCAAGGATCGGCCACAAGAACTCTTCATCTACAATCTATGAAACTTTTCTGGGAAAACAAGGGTTAAAGGTCAAGTAACTGTCAAAAATCCACAAAATGGTAAAATCTTACTGAGCACGTGCAGATCTCGGCGAGAGCTTTCCGGATCTATGCTTTGTCGAAGGTTTCGTGCAGCGGATCTCTGATGAGAGGCAGCAAGAAGACTTCACAATGGCATAGTCGTCACTTTTTCTTCCGCTCATCGCGCCGACGGTTTGGGGTAGGCGATGAATAGTGTTTTAGTTTATAAGGATATATATATACATATATTATATTATTAATATAATTTTCAAGAAAACTCAAACGATGAGAATTACTAATACACCTCGATTTTCGATGAAATTTTCCCCAAACTAAACTACAGTGCTACGAATCCAACAACGAAGTCAAAATCAGTATCCGACAACGCAAACTCGTGTTAAAATTTCCCGAAGTTAAAACAAAAATATTCTTTATAAAATTCAGCGAGATCCCAATTAAACCCGGATCGCCACAAAACTTCACAAACACGCTTAAAATTAGCCACTTAAATTTTTCCAAGTAAAAAACTATATTTTCGATGAACAAAATAACACACTAATGATGGCGCCCCACTTACTATGTGTCAACGTAATGCACTCACATCACTAATAAGCCACAAAAGGGATTAAAACAATCATCGAAAATTCAGGGGCGTTACAACAACTCCCGCTAAAAGGAAGTTTCGTCCCGAAACTTGATATGTAAATTGAATCTGAATTAGAAATAAAGTAACCAAAGGTTATCAGTTAGAAAACTTACCAAGAGAAACTAGGTGAAAAGGTGAGGATGAGTCTCTCTTATAGCAGACTCCAACTCCCATGTCGTGTTCTCGACGTCTTGGTTTCACCAAAGAACCTTGGCCATGGATATTGTCTTCTTCATAACACTCGATCCTGAGTATATAGAATACAAATAGGCTCCTCGACATAGGAATGGTTAGGCTAAAACTAGGGTACCGAGACAAGGACATGCCGATTTTAAGACCACTCTCCCGGAACACAACACATAGCCGAGGGGAGTCTTATGCCCAGAATAGCCGCCTTGCGGTATCGCTAACACACAGGTTGAGCAGTACAAGATTCCTATTCTGTAGGCTCTAACAATATCATTAATGTCCACCCAACATTAGGAGAATAAATAGAAGTCCAAGCATCACAATGAGTAAATATCCAAAGCGCAGTACATGAATAAAAGGAACTACATTGGTTTCTTGAATATTAGAGTACAAAAAAATTGCCCAAAGGCCACAACAAATGTCTCTCAAAAGTCTCACACCTCAGTTACTAACGACAGTGAGGGTAACATCGTATCTGGTCCTATCTCCATGGATTGGCTTCCCTCCAGCATCACCTACTGTTGTTGATGCTCTATTCGCTGGATTTCCACCTAAAATGGAAAACGTAGCAACCATTAGTCATAAAGACTAAGTGGTTATCACATCCGCTCATGACTCTTAGGCACCTGGCGGGAAAAAGAGGAACGATTCTCTCTCTATATATATATAAACATTAAGTACAAACTGGTGGTACATTTCTACATATCAGAGTAGTAATAACAATAATGTATAACATGTGATAGTATCATTCTACATCAACAATTCAGTAAAGGAAGTGAAATAGACTGCACCATTGATGAGTTGTAAATATATGCATTTTTATGTACATTAATTAAGTCGTTTTCATTTCTTTTTGTTATTTTTGTTTAATTTTCTTTAATAAAATACTCCTTTTATTGTAAATAGTTTGCTAACTGAACCTATTTTCTTTTTCAGAAAAAATACAAAAAATCTGCCCAACGCAGTAATGTCATGCCCGTGTACTTACTGGTCATGCCCGTGACCAGGGCGTGATACGTCAATTTCCAGTAAATCAGCATTTTTTGGAAGAATCGTGTGACACGCCTGGTCACATAGCCGTGTCAAATATGACACGGCCATGACTTGACCCGTGTCAGCCAGTTCGATGATTTTCTGCTCGACGTTCGTCGAACCGACAGGACACGCCCGTGTCAGCCAACCAAACTTGCCCATGTTCTGCACTCGACATTCCGCGCTCGACATTCGGCTCTCGACATTCTTCGACACGACCTGACACGCCCGTGTTAGCCAACCCAACATGACCGTGTTACTCGCTCTCGACATTTTCCGCTCGAGAACTTCCAGACTCGACAAACTCTCTCGATATTTTGCCCTCGACATTTGTCGACTCAACACAACACGCCCGTATCAAGATGCGACACGGGCATGTACCACTCCACCTGGCTTGACAAACTGTCGCCGGCTACTTTCGACGCAAACGAAGCCCAGTTCAACCTCCCGACACGCCCAATGTCACACCTGTGACTAAGGGCGTGACCGCCGTTATTTTAGCCGCCAAGTCAAATCTCCAGTCAATTCACGGCTGCCATTTGAATAGTAGTGACAGGCCCCCTGACACGCCCGTGTCAGCGGGCGTGTCCCATGAAATTTTTGTCTATAAATTTCCAGCTTCTGTAAGGATTTCTGTTCCCTTTTTCCTGAACCATTTTGTATAGGGTTATGCTACTTAGATGAATCCTAATGCTATGTAAGGGATATTCCTCCCCCCTCTCTTTAGATTTTGTTTTCGTTCTTTTGTAACCCCTACTTTTACTTAATAAAATGTGTTTTTTTGTCTCTTTATATAATGTTGGAATGAATCTAAGCAACAAATCCTTATGCAATCTTATTCTTTTTTTGTTTTAACTTAGTTTTTATTCTTTTAAAATGGGTGTGTGCGTGTATGAGTTTAGTTTTATGCTTAAGTAGATTTCATAAATTTCATAGTTTAGTTTTTGTTTTTTTTCCGTTCTTCTATTCATTCTTATGAGTTTATAAAGATGCCTTAAAATAGTTTTGTTTTTCTTTAACTTAGTTTCTTTATTAGGATGTAAAACTTTTTGTTCTTTTCTACGTTATTTCTACATTTTAAGCTCTTTTATAACCTCATAAGAATGAAAACATTCTCATTTTAATTTTTCAAACATTTTATTTTTTTCTTTTATTTTCAAAAACTTTTGCCCGTTTAATTTTTATTTCCTCTTTTTATTCATTTCTACCGCATTCTAGCGGTAGAAATATAATTGTTTTAATTTTTTGAGCACTTGCACTTTGCGTTTATTTGCAAACTTGTTTGCTCCTTTAAATTTTATTTTCACTTTTTATGCATTTCTACCACATTCAAGCGGTAGAAATATAGTTGTTTTAATTTTTAAAGCACTTAGTTTTTCTTAATTTTGTACGTGTGTGTGCGTGTATGAGTTAGTTTTTATAGCTTTATTTCAATTCATGTAGAGTGTGTGCGTGTGTTGTATTTAATTCCGCCTACTCATTTGAGTTAAATGGCCGGTCTTTATTTTCCACCTACTCATTTGAGTAGGATTTGTGTGTGTGAGTATTTAATTTCTGTAGAGTGTGTGAATTTATGTTCTCCTACTCGTTTGAGTAGGACCCGCTTTAATTTTCTCCTACTCATTTGAGTAGGACTTGTGTGCGTGTGTTTTCAATTTACTATTTTGTGTGTGTGTTTTACTTTCAAGTAGAGTGTATGAGTGTTAGAATTTATTTCCGCCTACTCACTAGGAGTTAAATGGCAGGATTTTATTTACCGCCTACTCATTTGAGTTAAATGGCAGGCCTTTATTTGTCTGTAATAATTTGAGTAGTATTTGTACTAGCATTTATGTACCGCCTACTCATTTGAGTTAAATGGCAGGTCTGTGCGTGTGTTTAATTTTCAGTATAGTGCGTGAGTGGATGCATTTATTTTCTCCTACTCGTTTGAGTAGGACTCGCTTTATTTTGTCCCGCCCACTCATTTGAGCTGGGACTTGTAATTTTCCTGCTTTCATTTCAGTCCTACTCGTTTGAGTAGGACTTGCAATTTACTGATTTCCTTTTACTCCTTTCTTTTATCGCTTTTATTTACTGCTTTAATTTTCTGCTTTTTCATCGCAAGCCGTCCCCATTCTGATGAGTGGCTAACCGTTCTTAGCCCTCAGTATCGAAGAGCGTTGGGATAAATAAAATTGCTTTAAATAATTAAAGGATCTGTTTTTCTAATTAATTAAAATTAACTTAAGGTTTTCCTAGGGTTTACGAAGCGTAGAACCACATCATTGATGTGTGGTCTCTATTTCCGTAGTCCATACGGATTTACGATTTAAAGGGATTCCGCTCCTCCTAGTTAAATTTGATACACTATAAAATCAGCATTATATATTATAATTTTATTTATATAGTGTATATATCGAGGTTTTCATCTACCAAATATATCACACAATATTGAATAAATACACTTTAAAATTTTTAATTTTCATTGGAATTGAATTTATTCTGAATTGTGAATACATATGTATTCTTGACATACTGAAACGACTGCTGTTATTAGTATCAAACCAATAGCGATTCATACAAGCTAAATCTTCTAATCGATAATTGGGCCAAAGAAAAAATTTTAATTTCATCAAAATTTTTTCATCTGTATTAATATGCTTGTCCTTATTCAAAACTTGCCCGCAGTTTTTATTTTGTTTTTATTGGAAAATCTTGTATTTTTATCCACAACATTACAATTTTTGGAATTGAAACAAATTCAAATTCGAAACTCTCTCCTACGTACGGGAGATAAAATATTTTCAGGAATAAGGAAATCATAATTATTTTTGTCTCCACTAAAAAATATATTGCTGTGTCGTACAATGTATTTTTTGAACTCCCCTTTTTCAATATATCCCTTTTTTGTGTATTTATTATTCGTTTGGTTCTTCTTATCGACCAATGAAGTATCTATAGTTTGATATATAATAGATTTTCCATCCCTTCTTATAGATATACAAATTGGTTCAATAAGAAATACTCCCCTTCTTATCAAATTTTTAAGAACTAAGTCCTTTTGAATAAATATTTCTTCTAGGTTTATTTCGTCTTTTTTAACCGAGTATATAGCAGCTTCCTTTAGATCTTTCACTCCAAGTAGAACGCAATACGTCCTTATATTTTTGAATATTTTTTCATTCGATAGATTAGTCCATCTTAATTGAAAAAGTAAAGAGTTTTTTAAAAGGGAATATAGTTCCATTTTCTTATTGGTTTTATATTTTTTTTGTTTTATACTATTTATACTATATTTCAATTTCATTTCTAATCTTTCGTAATCTTCTTCAACAGCTTTTTTATTCTGTTGTTTTAGTAGATTCAATACAAAGTTTCCTTCGCTTTGTTGTTCGTGTTCTTCCTGCTCAAAATTTTCTACTTTAAGATCTTTTTTTTATATAATATATTAGGATTTTCCTTTGGATTTCTGTTGATGTTTTTACTTTTTTCATTTGTATAAAAATTGAAAAAGAGTGATTTTATTGGGATGATCCAAGGTTGAATCTTATATACATCAAAAAGTAGCCCAAGTTCTGGAAAGAACCAAGGTTCTAGATTTGCATTATTTGATGCGGTATCACAGAATATTTTTTTATTCATTCCCATGCAATCAAAAAAAAACTTTTTTGATTGCATTGTTTGATCTCTTGATGAATCATATTCCTTTTATTAATATTAATTTCAGCTTTAGCCTTTTTATGAATCTTTCTGCGAATATCAGCATTGGTACAGATCTCAATATTTTTTCTAAAACAAATAGAAAGAGTTCTACAATCAAAATATTTTCTATCCAAATTGGTATTCCTATCAATAATATATTCTTTTTCTAGATAATCATTACTAGGTATACTTACCAATACATAAAATGATTCAGGTTTCGATGTAGTGGAATGATATGGGATTTCTTGGGTGCTAGCCGAGAGGCCGTGCGTATGGACCGATCTCCCCTTAGTAAATGGAGTTCCGCACTAACCCTCGAGAGAGGAGGTGCACAAACTCTACCGGATTGGGTTCCCCACACAATAGCGGGGTTCTTAGCGTAATGTGGGCATTAAGAGGAATCCTTCGTCGGACGAGAGCCCAGTCGAATAGTCTTAATGTTCAGGTGAGCGATATTCCTAGAGATAAGTTAGCTCATTTTAGTGGAACCTCCACGGCCAAGTCTCCTCCTTTATTAATTTGAAACTTAGGATCTCTTTTTATTAAAACTATATTTTAGTTCAATTTTATTCGGTGCCATTGAGATAAGCTCTTCATCGGCTCCACCTTTTTATGCTTTTATATTCTGCCTTTTTGTTTTCATATATAAAAAATTAACCAGACAAGTTAATTATCAGTAAAATTATAGTCCCCTTCAGGGAAGAGTAGAAATAATCGAACCGACCCCGAGAACAATACGACCTCGATATTCTACACCGGAATATCCTATACTACACACGATATGTGCACTTGCCTCCTTTCGTTAAAACTCGACTCAACTGTTTTTATATCTAAATAATAAATCCGCGCGCCCCGTTTTCTAAATAAAACCAACTCCGCTTTTCTTAAATAAAACCACCCGGGGCGCCGCGAACTCGTAATAATTTTTGGAGTTTTAACCTGCATTAAGTTTTTAGCGCCGTTGCCGGGGAAATTTTTCGAGTCGTTATTTTGAATTCTGGAGATCTATTAATTTTACCTATATACATAAATATCAAAAAAATTTACAAATGGCCAACAAAAAAACCTACTACTTCTAATAATAATAATAATAATAAACTACTTTAAAAAAAACCAAAAAACAAAACATAGCAAAAATTATTATTATATTATTGTTATCTATAAAAACACAAAAATTGAAATGACGTCGTTTTGGACAAAAAAAAACTAACTAAAAAATCAAAAAACTCTAAAAACTAGAAAAACTATAAACCTTAAAAATCTAAAAACTCTAAAAAACAAAAAATTTAAAACTATAAAACTTATAAAAATATAAAAAACTAAAAAACACTAAAAACTCTAAAAACTAAAAATCTAAAAATCTAAAAACCTTAAAAAAACATCAAAAAAAAATTCTCATATATATTTTGTTCTTTTATAAAAAAAACAACAAAAAATTTTTTACCCCAAAAATAATAATAATAATAATAATAAACACTCAAAATAAATTAAACTTTTTTTTTCGCTTCGGCATGTCAAAGTCTTGTGCGCACTAGGGGATCGCTTACCTGTCCCACTCACAGCTAAGATGTTAGCTTACGAGTCACTTACACATTTGCCCCTACTGCCCGCACACTTTAGGCCGAGTTTATTTTTTTTGTTTTATTTTTTCTGTTATATTTTTGCTACTTCTTCTAAAATAATGCAAGGTTTCAACCCGGGCCTCCCCGAACTCGTGTAAGGGTAGTCCCGACCCCTCCCCTTTATTTTGTACATATTTTATTTTGTCTATTATTCATTCCGCATACTTAGATTGCAATATTGGGGACAATGTTGAGTTTAAGTATGAGGGTCTTTTCCTATTCTGCATTTTTATATTCTGTACTTAGCAAAAAATACAAAAAAAATTCGAACAAAAAAAAACTTCAAAATTTTTTTCATTTTTTTAATAATCTAAACACTTCAAAAAAAAAATTTCATAAAACTAAAAAATTCAAAAAAATTAAAAAAAATCAAAAAGTTAAAAAAACAATTTCATAAAACAAAAATTCAAAAAAAAATTATTTTTTTTTACTTTGTAAATTTTTTTTGTATAAAAATAAATCTTTCTCTTTCCTCCCCCACTATTTTTATTTATAAAAGCTCATTTTTTAGCAAAGCCCGCGACGTTCGACTCATCGAACTAACCACCTACATAAGAGTCTGTTCGCGGGCCCTCATGTTTTTACCTTGTACTTTTTTTGTACAATCCTAAAAAAAGAATAAACTCTAAAAATAAAAAAAAAGATAATAAATCTAAAAAATAAAATACAAAAAAATGATGAAAACTATAAAAAAGTCCAAAAACTATTTTGTTAATTATGTAACGAATAATTCGAATATCTCAATTTTTAACCCTTTTCGCTCTCCAAAAATTTAGTTGTGAGTTAATTTATAAGAGAATTTTAGTTATTCTCTGCTTACTATTTGTTTATTAATTGGAGATCGATAGTTTTAGATATCGGGGGTTAAGTTTTAAAAATTTTTTGTATGCTTTTTTTATTTAAATAGAGACCTGTTTTTAGAATTACTTCTACTTATCTAAATAGTTACACATTTCTTTTGTTAGAAAATAACGATCTTAGATTACAATTATGTTAACTCCATGTTTTTTTCGCAATATAGGTATGTTTAATTTTTAAAGGTTGCTCTCAAAAACGTTTTATTAAACCTAGTTTTATTTTTGAACACAAACCTATCACCCTTTTTTCATGTCATACTTGGCATGATTTCGATCCTTAAAAGATCCTATGTCAATGGGAATAAGATTTCGTTCCGTAAACATAGGCATCCAATATTTGAAAAGATTATATATCATGGAGTAAGAAGATAAAATTCATTGCTCCTATACATATACATTGGATTATTATGAAGATTGTAAAAAAAATTTATGTTATGGAAAATAAGATTTCTTTTTTCTAACATCCATTTTCGAAAAAAAAAAAATTTTAGAGGTTCGAGCGAAAAAATATACCCTCGCCTCTAATTCAAAGCCTTCTTCATATACCACGACATCCTACTCCGCCAATTTCAAAAGATTCTAGATTTAATTTTTAAAATCTTCTTGAGAGCATAATATGTAAATTATATTATTTCCTCTATTTCTTACAAGCTCAAGTTTTCATAAATCCAATCTATTTTTGTTAGCCTAACAAATAAAATTTTTTGCTATCTATTCGAACATATCAGAAGTTTTTATCTGAAACTCTTCCTTTATTTAAATTTTTGGTATAATTTAGGATTTAACTCTAATACGCCGGATATTTATTTAGATCTTTCTTTCGTTTAATTCAAGCGGTAGTTAAACTTAGGATTTTTTAATTCATTATAAGTTCATCTACAACTTTTGCTCTGGAATAGCAAAAGCTTAATTGTGGGGGTTATTTGATAAGTTGTAAATATACGTATTTTTTTGTACATTAATTAAGTCATTTTCATTTCTTTTCGTTATTTTCGTTTAATTTTCTTTAATAAAATACTCCTTTTATTGTAAATATTTTGCTAACTTAACCAATTTTCTTTTTCAGAAAAAATACAAAAAATCTGCACAACACAGTAATCTCATGCCCGTGTACTTACTTGTCACGCCCGTGACCAGGGCGTGATACGTCAATTTCCAGTAAATCAGCATTTTTTCGAAGAAACGTGTGACACGTCGGGTCACACGGCCGTGTCAAATATCACACGGTCGTGACCTGACCCGTGTCAGCCAGTTCGATGATTTTCCGCTCGACGTTCGTCGAACCGACAGGACACGCCCGTGTAAGCCAACCCGACACGCCCGTATTCCACGCTCGAATTTCTGCGCTCGACGTTCAGCTCTCGACATTCATCGACACGACCTGACACGCCCGTGTCAGCCAACCCGATATGCCCGTGTTACTCGCTCTCGACATTTTCCGCTCAACAACTTCCAGACTCGACAAACTCTCTCGACATTTTGCACTCGACATTTGTCGACTCAACCCGACACGCATGTGTCAAGATGCAACACGGGTGTGTGCCACTCCACCTGGCCCGACAAACCGCCGCCGGCGACTTTCGACGCAAATGACGCCCAGTTCAACCTCCCGATACCCCAAATGTCACGCTCATGACTAGGGGCGTGACCGCCGCGATTTCAGCCGCCAAGTTAAATCTCCAGTCAATTCACGGCCGCCAT
Source organism: Platanthera guangdongensis (assembly GCA_039583875.1). Lineage (NCBI taxonomy): Eukaryota > Viridiplantae > Streptophyta > Magnoliopsida > Asparagales > Orchidaceae > Platanthera > Platanthera guangdongensis. The sequence continues at coordinate 136,883,010 of CM077151.1, forward strand.
TTGAATAGTAGTGACACACCCCCTGACACGCCGGTGCCAGAGGGCGTGTCCCATGAAATTTTTGTCTATATATTTCCAGCTTCTATAAGGATTTTTGTTCCCTTTTTCCTGAACCATTTTGTATAGGGTTATGCTGCTTAGATGAATCCTAATGCTATGTAAGGGATATTTCTCCCCCCTCTCTTTAGCTTTTGTTTTCATTCTTTTGTAACCCCTGTTTTTACTTAATAAAATGTGTTTTTTTGTCTCATTATATAATGTTGGAATGAATCTAAGCAACAAATTCTTATGCAATCTTATTCTTTTTTTTATTCTAACTTAGTTTTCATTCTTTTTAAATGGGTGTGTGCGTGTATAAGTTTAGTTTTATGCTTAAATAGATTTCATAAATTTCATGGTTTAGTTTTTGTTTTTTTCCCGTTCTTCTATTCATTCTTATGAGTTTATAAAGATGCCTTAAAAATAGTTTCGTTTTTCTTTACCTTAGTATTTTTATTATGATGTAAAACTCTTTGTTCTTTTCTACGTTATTTCTTCCTTTTAAGCTCTTTTATAACCTCATAAGAATGAAAACGTTCTCATTTTAATTTTTCAAACACTTCATTTTTTGCTTTTATTTTCAAAAACTTTTCCCGTTTAATTTTATTTCCTCTTTTTATTCATTTCTACCACATTCTAGCGGTAGAAATGTAATCATTTTAATTTTTCGAGCACTTGCACTTTGCGTTTATTTGCAAACTTGTTTGCTCTTTTAAATTTTATTTTCACTTTTTATGCATTTCTACCACATTCTAGCGGTAGAAATGTAGTTGTTTTAATTTTTAAAGCACTTAGTTTTTCTTATTTTTTTACATGTGCGTGCGTGTATGAGTTAGTTTTTATAGCTTTATTTCAATTCATGTAGAGTGTGTGCGTGTGTTGTATTTAATTCTGCCTACTCATTTGACTTAAATGACCGGTCTTTATTTTCCACTTACTCATTTGAGTAGGATTTATGTGTGTGAGTATTTAATTTTTGTAGAGTGTGTGCATTTATTTTCTCCTACTCCTTTGAGTAAGACCCACTTTAATTTTCTCCTACTCATTTGAGTAGGACTTGTGTGCATGTGTTTTCAATTTACTGTTGTGTGTGTGTGTTTTACTTTCAAGTAGAGTGCGTGAGTGTTAGCATTTATTTCCGCCTACTCACTAGGAATTAAATGGCAGGATTTTATTTACCGCCTACTCATTTGAGTTAAATGGCAGGTCTTTATTTGTCTGTAATAATTTTAGTAGTATTTGTACTAGCATTTATCTACCGCCTACTCATTTGAGTTAAATGGCAGGACTGTGTGTGTGTTTGATTTTCAGTAGAGTGCGTGCGTGGATGCATTTATTTTCTCCTACTCGTTTCTGTAGGACTCGCTTTATTTTGTACCACCCACTCATTTTAGCCGGGACTTGTAATTTTCCTTCTTTCATTTCAGTCCAACTCGTTTGAGTAGGACTTGTAATTTACTGCTTTCCTTTTACTGCTTTCTTTTATCGCTTTCATTTACTGCTTTAATTTTCTGCTTTTTCATCGCAAGCCGTCCCCATTCCGATTAGTGGCTAACCATTCTTAGCCCTCAGTATCGAAGAGCATTGGGACAAATAAAATTGCTTTAAATAATTAAAGGTCCTGTTTTTCTAATTAATTAAAATTAACTTAAGGTTTGCCTAGGGTTTACGAAGCATAGAACCACATAATCGATGTGTGGTCTCTATTTCCGTAGTCCATACGCTAGCTAGCGAGAGGCTGTGCGTATGGACCGATCGCCCCTTGGTAAATGGAGTTCCGCACTAACCCTCGAGAGAGGAGGCGCGTAAACTCTACCGAATTGGGTTACCCACCCAATAACGGGGTTCTTAGCATAATGAGGGCATTAAGAGGAATCCTTCGTCGGACGAGAGCCCGGTCGAATAGTCTTAATGTTCAGGTGAGTGATATTCCTAGAGATAGGTGAGCTCATTTTAGTGGAACCTCCACGGCCAAGTCTCCACCTTAATTAATTTGAAACTTAGGATCTCTTTTTATTAAAAGTATATTTTAGTTCAATTTTATTCGGTGCCATCGAGCTAAGATCTTCATCGGCTCCACCTTTTTATGCTTTTATTTTATGCCTTTTTATTTTCATATATAAAAAATTAACCTGACAAGTTAATTATCGGTAAAATAATAGTCCCATCCAGGGAAGAGTAGAAATAATTGAACCGACCCCGAGAACAATACGACCTCAATATTACACACCAGAATATCTTGTACTACACACGATAGGTGCACTTGCCTCCTTTAGTTAAAACTCGACTCAACTGTTTTTATATCCAAATAATAAATCCGCGCTCCCCGTTTTATAAATAAAAACCAACTCCGCTTTTCTTAAATAAAATCGCCCGGGGCGCCGCGAGCTCATAATAATTTTTGGAGTTTTAACCCGCATCAACCATATAATTAATAACTGAAATATAACTTAACTTATAAAAATGCCCATATAAATTTATAAGTTAAGGATCGGCTTAACGGAAAGTAACTCATCATATGATAGTGCCCATACAAATTTATATGATGAGGATCTTATGCAGTGCAATGCAATGCAATGATGATTTATGATGCACCCATGCAACTCACGCACTTTGTTTTGCTATGTCAACATAATCCTTTTGTTTCCACTTTTCGAGCAGGTAGCTAAACTCTCAGGCATCACCAGTCGTGACCAAATGGTGATAGTGCAGTGGGCATCTCCACTACTAGGCGGGTATCCACACTACCAGACCTAGACATCGATACGCCTCAATGCTAAGAACAAAACAACTGAGACTCTATGTACAACGAATCAGTAGGGTTCTCGGGTATATGTGCACCAAGAAAATAGCCCAACTATCCTATCGTCATGGCACAGAAGGAGCATCGGGAATGAGCACCAAGGACCAAGACCAACTGCCCAAGGTCTATCTGCCAACTCCCATCACTGTGATGACTAGCGATCCCACAAAACTTCCACAGTATCCTCAACCCAGAATTATGACACCGCGGTTCAAAACACGCAGCATGCAATTACACTTAGTCATGACAAAAAATATCCAAGGGCTCCAACCGAGTCCCTTCTCATCATAACACTCTCGTGCTCAAAAGCACGTAAGGTTTTGTCACAACCTAGGATATCAAATCCCTTTGACCTTTATGCCATTCTCACCGCTACCCATAGGTAGTTAGCATAACTCTAAGAGGTGGTCTATTATATTTCCTACTTTAAATTCATAAGGTCAATAAGCTCAAAGAATGACCACGGGCATAATATTCATCTAGCCATTCTTTTATAATTTAGCATGCACCTGCATATCAAATCATAACATTTCCCCAATTTATATTGCATTAAACATTTAAGCATCAACATGATCTGCATAATTTTACAAGGAATACATCACACGGATTCGAACTCCCCAATGAACACAAAATTCCGAATGCACGGCTAACACATCACTTACTTAGACAGAAAGACTATTCCAACCTTACGTTAGTTAAACGCAACAACTTCCGTCTCACTTTTCCAGAGCAACAGTGCTCACCAGAAAACGTGCAACCATTTGTAGGAAAGTTATTTCCGAGGGCTACAATTTTTGTGTTCAGCCCAAGACCTAGAAATAAGCAGATCACAACTTAAATCAAGATCGAAGTCTGCTGCATACAAAAAAAAGATTTTTGCACTCATCTTAAAGTAAAACAAACGACATCAGTTCGTCTTCCTCCTCTAGCCATTCCTACAAAGTTACATTCATGTACTCCTCCTCCCATATTCACCCTCAATATACCACCATTCTTCACGAAATCAAGTCCATCATCTTCATAATGAAGAGAGGAAAGTTTGAAGACAACAAAAAGCTTAGGACAAGGTCCTACCGTGGTCTCTTCCTAAGAGATCTTCTATTCGCACCAAGTTAAGCTCTTTTGATACAGAATCTCTCGTATAATATGTCTAAAGATCTATCACCATGGGAGAGGGTAGGAAGCTCACCTCATTTTGGGTCATGGACCTCGTTATCCTCCATGGTGACATGTTTGGTTTTCTTGTCAATATTGTTCTTCAGAGAGAGAATTTCTCCTCCAGAAAGTCTGACTTCGGCGAACTCCTCATTTTATGTCAGGCTCGACATGTAATCCACTCCGCAAGAAGAACGATGATTGATAGGTTTTTTCATGTAAGACCCCACTCCCAGAACATAAGAAACGACCAAGGGGAGTGTTATGCCCAGAATAGCCGCCTTGCGGTGGGGACAACACACGGATCGACCGGTACCATAAGATGCCTATACTGCCGGCAAAGATCAATATCATCAATGCCAACCCAACATAATGAATATAAATAGAAGTCAAAATCCGCACAAGCATATATGTCAAACTAGTATAACAGTAAAAAGAAGCAACAACAAGGCCTCTATAATATCAGAGTACCCAATTTCCCAAAGGCTATAATAAGAGTCTCTCAAAAACTCACATCAATAGTGGAAGGTAGCAATGGTAATGTCACATCAGGCCCTGTCATCCTGACCTGGCTTCCCTCCTACAAAACTTATTGTTGCCCTATCTACTGGGTTTCCTCCTAAAAAGGAAGACGTAGCAACCGTTAGTCATAAAGGCTATGTGGCTATCTCATCCTCTCACCCTGGCGACACTTAGGCTCCAAGTGGGAGGAAGATGATGGTACAATATACTTATAGGCTGTAGAAAAAATAGGTGGTATAATGCTAAAAAAATATCAGAGTTATCAATAGTGTACAACATGTAACTAAATAAATCTATACTAGCAGTTCTACTATCAACAACATTATACAAGTATGATTCAACAACAGCAAAGTAACTCAACTTATATGAATGCCCATACAGACATATAATTTAATGATCGGCTTAACAGTAATGTAACTAATCATATAATAGTGCCCATACAAACTTATATGATAAGGATCTTATACGGTGCAATGGAATGATATGAATGCAATATGACGACTCACCCATGCTCTCACACACAATGCTATGTCGACACAGACTTGTTGTAAGACCCCCCTTTTTTTTCTTTTGGAACACCAGGGGTCTTAGGCCCAGAACCGCCGTTTTGTGGTGACTCCTTCACGCCCTGAAGGGTCATCACCACAAAGCGCCGATTCTGCCGGCCAATTCGATCACAAAAAAGTAGCACAACAAAGTAAATACAAACTAATAGTCCACAGAAAATCACATATCATATACATAATCTCGACGAAGGGAGTGTCCATAGAACAATATATCAGAGTACTAAAATACAGGCTTATGCCCGGTACATCATGTCCTCACTACAAATCACTCATGCGGAAGGAAAAGCAGAAAATCTACTCAAGGTCGAGACTCACGGTCCCGGCTGTAAGAACTCCGGAGCTAGACTGCCCCATCTCCAATCGCACCGGTCTCTGGGGCTGCTCCTGTAACATACCGAATCGCTCTAGGCCCCTCGTGTGTGTTTTTGAGTCAGGAGGGTTGACTCGAGTCCTGATAAGTGCAGGGAATTGGACTGCACTTGTGGAGGAGTGGAGAAATCAGTGCAGAGAAGGACATAGGTAGTGACACGGGCATGTCACTACCCGTGTGAATGTGACACGGGTAGAGACACGGGCTTGTCCCTTCCCGTGTGGTAATGTGTCGAGTTGAACTCGACGAGATGTGTCGAGATCGATGAACTGCGCGTCGACTTCGACGAATTAACATGACACGGGTAGAGACACGTGCATGTCTCTACCCGTGTGGCAATGTGTCGAGTTGAACTCGACGAGATGTGTCGAGATTGATGAACTGCGCGTCGACTTCGACGAATTAACATGACATGGGTAGAGACACGGGCGTGTCTCTACCCGTGTGGCAATTTGTCGAGTTGAACTCGACGATATGTGCTGAGATCGACGAACTGCGCGTCGACTTCAACGAATTAACATGACACGGGTAGAGACACGGGCGTGTCTCTACCCGTGTGGCATTGTCTCGAGTTGAACTCGATAAGACGTGTCGAGACCGATGAATTATATGACACTGGTAGAGATACGGGTGTGTCCCTACCAGTGTGATCCAATCGACAATTTTGATTGAGATCGACGAAGTGTTGAGATCGTCGAAATGTATCCAGAGAAGGACACGACCAGGGAACACGATCGTGTCATGTGGACACGGTTAGGGACACGGGCGTGTCCCTACCCGTGTCAAGTATTGAACTGACACGGAAACTGTCGTTGCCGCTTCGCCCAAGCAGGACACGGGTAAGGACACGGCCGTGTCCCTACCCGTGTCACTTTTCATATATAAGGGGGAGAGGAAAACCCTAGCCATTTCCACGCTCACTTAATCCCTATTTTCTGAGAGAACTTCTGTAGAAGGAGAACTATTGGAGGAAGATCTAGGGAAGGAGTTCCGCCATCGCCGTAAAGGAGAGGATGCCGCCGCGAAGAATCATAAGATCTATGGTAGGAAATGGAACCGCTGGAAGTGATGTGAGTTTCCTACCCTCTCCCTTGGTGCTAGATCTATAGTTATTTTCCCTAGGTGAGATATCGACTCAAGAGAGTCTTGATGGAGAGGAGGAGTTTTCTAGGAAAGGCCATGCTTAGGACTTGTGTCCTAGGTTTTAGATCTCTTCAACCACTCCCTTCTTCTATGTGAAGATAGGGGATGGTTTCGTGAAGGGTATTGGCCTCTTGAGGTTGAATAATGGTGGAGGAAAATTCTAGAGGTGATCGGATAGGATCGACTTGAGGTGGAAGATGAACCGATGCCGTTCATTCCGCCTCAAGATGCATGCCGAATCTGTATTCTGCGCGCAGCGATCTTCTAGGCCATTTTCACGAGGGATAAGGCCAGATCTGGGCTGTTGGCTAAACACGACAGTTGAAGCCCTTGAAAATACCTTTCTAATGAGTGGCTGCATGACTTCAGGCGAAGTATTTAGCCACGGGAAAGTCTGAATGAATATGGTGTTCGATAAATCCTGCATGCAGAAATTGTGTTCTGTACGCAGCGGACTTCAAGTCTGATTTCAATTATGATAATATCAAATATGGGCTGAGGTCTGAATACGATAGTTGTAGCCCATGGAAATACCTTTCCATTGAGTGGTTACACGTCTCCACTGGATTCTTGTAGATTCGGGAATCTCCGGTTAAATTTGCAATCCAGATTTACTCTGCATCTAAATTCTGGGCTTTATATAATATGGATTTGGATTCGGTGGAATTAATATTGCTAGTAACTTGGCATGGATGAACTCTTTATGGCTAAACATTTTAGTTGCATGATTGATGAAGCTTATTAATCAGATTTCATATAACGAAATTGTGAAGCAAGCTTATTTAAATAAATTGACTTGATAGGAATTGATAGAGTGTTACTTATGCACATCATGTTTATAATATGTCGTTACCATTTGGAAAGAGTGATAGATCTTTATATGTGCATCATGTTATATTATGTTGTTATCATTTGGAAGGTCATGTAGAGGCATATATTATGGCCATGAGTATGTTTGACTAATGGAATGTGTATAGTAGACAAATACTTATCGTGTCGTCTCCCTACGGGTAGTGTTGTAAAAGGACGTAAGTGCGGTGTTGACCGTCACTTGTTTGGTTTGTGTTGGGATAGAGTATGGATGGATGGTTAGGCTATGTCCTCGTGTCTTCTTCTGAGGCCGCTTACATGCCATGGTGGTGTGAAATTGCATGAGGTGTGAGTCGACACGCACTGTCATAATCCTGGGTTAAGGATAGTGTGGCAGGTCTCTGGGCTCGCCGATTGTCACATCGACGGGAGTTGACAGTTAGACTTTGGGAGGTTGGGCTTGGTCCTCAGTGTTCATGTCTCGGGGCTCCTTCCATGCCAAGTGAACGGTTGGGCTGTGTCCTCGTGCTTACTTCCGAGGCCCCTTCTGGGTCACACAAGGCCAGTTCGGGCTGTGTTCTTGGTGTACATCTACCCAAGACCCCGTTGGGCCATAGTATTCATGGGCTCCGCTGTTGTGTTCTTAGCGTTGAGGCGTACAGAGGCCTAGGTGAAGTAGTGTGGATACCCGCCTAGTAGTAGAAGTGCCCATTCTTCTATCACCGCCTGGCCACGACGGATTTTGCCTAAGAGGTTAGCTACCTGCTCGAAAAGTGGGAACTATAGTCTGTGTCGACATAGCAATTGCATGGGTGTGATCATGGGTGAGTCATTGCATAGCATTCATAACATTTCATAACATTGCACAACAAGATCCTCATCGTATAAGTTTGTATGGGCACTCTTATACGATGAGTTACCTTTATGTAACCCGATCCTTAACTTATAAGTTTATATGGGCATTCTTATAAGTTAAGTTACTTTCCTGCTGTTACTTATACATGTTAGTTTGTTGTAGCTCTTAAATGTTTGCTAGATTATGATATAGTTACTCTTACCCTATTGTTACCTGCTTGTACCCTTTATACTTATTATATATTGTACTCTTGTTCCTTTTCCCCGCCCGGTGCCGAGGAGTCGCCGGGGGAGCGGATGTGAAACCACTTAGTCGTTTCGACTAACAGTTGCTACGTCTTCCTTTTTAGGAGGCCACGCCGCAGGTAGAGCAGCCACAGACTACGCAGTAGGACTGTAACAACCCCATCCGTTCATATGATATATTCTAGAAGGTTCGGCCAGGGCCCCACAGGATATATCACAAAACAGTCGGTGAAGGTATAGGATGATACCAGAGTCGCGCATCGCACCTAACACAAAGCATTCTAGCGGAAGCCTAGACTACAACTTGAACTCCTCATGAATGTCCAAACATAAAACTCCACATTTTATATCATATAGGAATGTCTTACAACACGTCAAAAGAGTTGGCCTTATGGCCTTACATGGCTTTCACACAGTGGCCTAAAACAGATTGGCGCGCAGGACGGCCACAATAAAAGAAAACACACAAAAGAACACAGCTAGCCTTCGAGGGCTAGCAGCAGCAGCAACAACACCCACAGGAACATCAGCCTCTATGCGATCTGCTCGGCTCTCCAGCACCTGGAAAGGGACAATCCACCCACCGGTGGCAAACAAAAGCAACGGTCAGCGTTCATCTGACCAAATTATAACGACCCTACCTCTTCTCTCGGGGCAGCGGTATTTTTCCCTGCATGCATATCATATCACAAGTATGGCAAGCTATATCATCAAAAGGTGCTTTCACGCACACAAGCCATCACAACCGTTCGCCGCCCGGCCCAACGGTCCGTGCACTCAGGGCACATTCTTGGTGTTCTGACAACCTCTTGCCCACCACCGTCTCAGGGTTATATCACCCAACGGTAAATCTCTTGAGCATTTACTCCATGGCGTGCAGCCGGAGTTAGTCTTCGGACACCGGGATGGCCCGTAGCCCCCCGTTGTGTCATGGCGCGCAGGCCGAAGACTCTTGCTATGCGCTCCAACAGACCGCACTTTTTGGTCTCACGTCGGACGGACATAGCGCAGGTCGGATCCTCCACCCCCCGTTGCTCAAATCGCCTTGCCTTCTCCGAGTACGGCGTACTCATGGCTATATCAAAGGCGCGGGTCGGTCTCACCAATCCTGTTCTTGGCATTCAAGCCTGGGTATTTCGCTATACCCATTTCCTCACAGCAACAGCGGGTCTTTCCTGGGCACACCAGTACTTCCTGTGACTCTCTCCACAGGTGGACACCGCACAAGCACAAATGTCAGGGGTCTTTCCTGGGCACACCAGTACTTCCTGTGACTTGCTTCACAGGTGGACACCCTATGACATCAAGCATCACAAAAGGGCCTTTCCTGGTCCCACCAGTACTTCCTGTGCTTCATTCACAGGTTGGACCCAAAAACATCCCATGGCTATTTTCCTGGGCTACCACCCCAGTACTTCCTGCTACTCCTTTTCGCAGCCATAACCCGTAGACTCCTTACACTACACGTTTATCACGGAGACTTCTCCGGTTCGTAGGCAACATCACCAATCCAGACCAACCTGTCCAGATGGGCTTCACACAACATGCCTATTCCGTACTCCATTTCCGGATCTATATGCTAACAAAAGGGGATTTCAAGCATCCACCCAAAGATTTCCAAAACCAGCCACCTCTTTGTGGGGGAAATCACAAAATATGCCAAAAAGAAAGCCTTCACATGGCTAGGAAGAAAAGTCGTTACCCTTGACGACCGCTTCGGTGCCATGGCCTCAAAGCTAGCTTGCAAGACTCGCAAGATCGTCTCTTCCGCAACGCTGGCTTCGGATCTCTCGTCGGTAAACCGCAGCACCACCAGCAGCAGCCCCCTTTCCTTCTTCCTCCTCCTTTCTCTCTCTCTTTCTCTCTTCACTTGAAGAAAGTTCAAGGCCAAAGAAATGAGAAGTCTTTCTCTGATTTCGGCCCTTAAGGAAAAAGAAGAAGAAGCTTCAGCCCTTGGATCTAGACTGAAGGAATGGACGGCCACGATTCTGCCAAAAACACATATTTTGACCCGACACGGCCTCGAACACGGCCGTGTGCCAGGCCGTGTGCCAGGCCGTGTGCCTCAAGCGGTGGTCAACTGACTTATCCAAACCAGTGACACGCCCATGGGACACGCCCTTGTCATGGGCGGTGTCACCAACACGCCTTCAGACACGCCCATGTCTGCGGCCGTGTACCTGGGTGAAAAATCCCAAATCATCCCGAGACTTCACAAGGCCTGTGACACGCCCGTGTCCCAGGCCGTGTGCCCAGACACGGCACAAAGACACGCCCTGTCGAAATCCTTCGGCGGGCAGAGTTCGTCGCCTAATTTGACACGCACTGTGACACGCCCGTGTCACAGGCCGTGTTCAACACTCGACACTCACTTCTCGACACTCGACGATCGTCGAGACAAAATCGTCGAGCATACGACACAACCTCGACACGCCATGCGACACACCCGTGTTGCAGGCCGTGTCAACTGACATGCCCTGGGACACGCCCGTGTCCCAGGCCGTGTCACCCAAAAATGTCTGTTTCCGAACTTTGGGCTGTTACAATCCTCCCCTCCTACAAGAAATTTCGTCCTCGAAATTCAGACATAGGAAAGGCAATAGAAAACAGCAAGAAAAATGTGACAACATATATAAAAGTTGATGTTACAACATTCTTGCTACAGGTTACAAAAACAGCTCAGGGAACTCTTCTCGCATGGTCTGCTCACGTTCCCATGTCAGTTCTTCACGGCCGCAGTTATCCCACCGGACTTTTACCATACCGACCGTCTTGTTCCGCAACTGTTTTTCGGCTCGATCTTCGATCTGAATGGGTCTAACTTTCGTTGTTAGCCCATACTCCACCGGCACACGATCATCTGCGATCACTTGAGTTGGATCTTTCACGGCCTTCCGAAGCACCGAGATGTGAAAGACATCATGTAACCCACCCAAGTCCGCCGACAGAGCTAGCCGATAAGCCGCTTCACCAACTCGCTCAGCCACTTCAAATGGACCCAAATATCTGGGACTCAACTTTTTCAATCGTCGAATCCTGGAGACACCTTTGAATGGCTTGATCTTCAAGTAGACCCAATCGCTAACCACAAACTCTACGTTCCGGTGCTTGGCGTTGTAGTACTTCGCTTGTCGATCTTGAGCAATAAGCAATCTCTCTCGAATCGTCCGTATGGTTGAGTTTGCTTCCTCAACCTCATTGGGTTTAACAACCCGAGCTTCGCCCGCTTCGACCCAAGCCAAGGGAGTACGACACTTCCGTCCATATAGGGCTTCATATGGTGCCATCCCAATGCTTTCCTGGTAGCTGTTATTATATGCAAACTCGACCATATAGAGATGATCTTCCCATCTCTTTCCGAAGTCAAGGGCGCACATTCGGAGCATGTCCTCCATTGTTCTGTTGGTACGTTCAGTTTGGCCATCCGTTTGGGGATGAAAGGCCGTACTGAAAGTCAACTTCGTGCCCAACAGTCGGTGAACTAGCCTCCAATCATTTGACGTGAATCGCCCATCTCGATCACTTACGATGCTCCGAGGAACACCGTGAAGACGCACAATCTGGTCAACATATAACTTTGCCAAACTTTCAACTGAATCATCCCGCCTGTTCGGGAGAAAATGTGCTACTTTCGTTAGCCGGTCAACAATCACCCAAATGGAATCATTTCCTCGCTGCGATCTTGGCAACCCATGCACAAAATCCATGGAAATATCATCAAATTTCCACTCTGGGATCGGCAGTGACTTCAAATAACCGCCCGGCTTTTGGCATTCCGCCTTCACCATCGCACATGTTTGGCATTTGGATACATAAAGGGCAACATCTTTCTTGAGCCCTGGCCACCAGAATAGCTTCTTCATATCGTTGAACATCTTTGTGCTCCCGGGGTGAATGGAATACTTGGTATAATGCGCTTCATACATCAGTTCTTCTCTCAGTTTCCCCACATTTGGGACGCACAAACGACCCTCTTTTCGCAAAAGACCGTCATTCCAGGTGAATTTGCCTTCTGGCCCTTCATTCACATAGCGCAAGAGATCGTTATCCAACTCCGTTGCCCGTCGAACTCGGTCCGCAAGGTCACATTGTACCTCGGTCCAGTTCAAACATGCAATGGCAGTGGAATTCTTGTCAACACAATAGATCTCCAATGCCTCCAACTCCTGGATAAGACGTTCATCATGCCTTTGTAACCAATTTGCTCTAACCGAAACTCGCCGACTCAAGGCATCCGCGACAACATTCCCCTTCCCGGGTGTATAGTGAATCTCGAAAGTGTAGTCCCCAAGGAACTCCAACCACCTTCGTTGTCGCATGTTCAACTCTTTCTGCTCCAATAGATACTTTAGGCTCTTATGATCGGTATAGATCTCCACCTTCACGCCATAAAGGTAGTGTCGCCACAGCTTGAGTGCAAAAATCACCGCCGCTAATTCCAAATCATGGACGGGATAATTTCGCTCGTGCACCTTCAGCTAGCGTGAGCCATAAGCAATCACCTTTTCGTTCTGCAAAAGAACGCAGCCTAAGCCGCTCCCTGAGGCATCACTATAAATCACAAATCCATCGGTTCCACATGGCGAAGACAACACTGGTGCCGTGGTCAACCGAACCTTCAGCTCTTCAAAAGGTCGTGCGCACTCTGGCGTCCAAACGAACTTCTGATCTTTTCGCGTCAGTGTGGTTAGCGGCAAAGCGATCCGCGAGAAGTTCTCCACAAATCTTCTATAGTAGCCCGCAAGTCCAAGAAAAATCCTGACTTCGGCCACGGAAGACAACATTGGCCATTCTTGTATGGCTCTTATCTTCGCTGGATCCACTGCAATGCCCGCTCCACTCACCACATGGCCCAAAAATGCCACTGACGATAGCCAAAACTCGCACTTCGAGAACTTGGCATATAGTTGATTTTGCCTCAACGTATTCAACACTAACCGCAAGTGAATCTCATGCTCAGCTTTGGACTTCGAGTATACCAGGATATCATCAATAAACACTATCACAAACAGATCCAAGTACGCACGAAAAATACGGTGCATCAGATCCATAAACACCGAAGGCGCATTACATAATCCAAAGGGCATGACTGTGAACTCATAGTGCCCATAACGTGTTCCAAATGCGGTTTTGGGAATGTCACCTTCCCGAATTCTTAACTGGTAATAACCAGACTTCAGGTCCAACTTCGAATAGACGGTCGAGCCCACCAGCTGATCGAATAACTCATCAATCCGGGGTATCAGATACTTATTCTTCTCGGTCAGCTTATTCAGTTCACGATAATCGATACACAACCGCAACCCACCGTCTTTCTTCTTTACAAAAAGCACAGGCGCGCTCCAAGGTGACATACTTGGGCGGATATAACCTTGCTCTAGCATTTCTTGTAGTTGAACCTTCAACTCAGCCATCTCTTTAGGCGCAACGCGATATGGCGAGCGGGCCACAGGTTTCGCACCTGGCACCAACTCGATCGTGAAGTCAATCTCCCGCTGGGGTGGTAGCCCAGGGAGATCTGCGGGAAACACATCTATAAAGTCTGCCACAATCGGAACCTCGCACAAAGTGGCCTTAGGCTCAACAGCCTGAATTAGTGCAAAGTAACACTCCGCACCCTTCCGAACAACTTTGACTACCTGGAGTGCAGACATCAACGTCCCGCCCACTCCTCGCATACCCGCAAACTTGGTCTTCTGTTCGGTATTCTGGCCCAACGTGATTTCTTTGGACTGGCAATCAATCATAGCATGCTGCTCCGCAAGCCAATCCATCCCAAAAATCACATCGAATTCCGATAGTGGCAAAACAAATGCAGTTAAACGAAAATCCCGACTTCCTAACTGAACCGCCACATCGCAAGCTTGATCCGCAAGCATCCAACAACCATTCGGCAACACCACTCTGACGCTATCTGCCTTTGCACGACTGGGTATCCCAAGCCGCGTAAGAAACTCACGAGACAGAAAAGAATGCGATGCACCTGTATCAAACAGTGCTCGCGCCAGCGTGTCCCGAATCATCACAAAGCCTAGGACAAACATGTCACACACACAAACCACAAACATAGGGGTACTAAGTAAAACATACAATCAATAGCAAACTAAACTCATACCTGTGACCACGTCACTCTGCTTGATGGCCTCTTGCAGGCCAAGATTGTAGACCCGGGGTTGCGCCTGCGAGGCAGAAGAATCCACCACCGCCTTTCCTTTTTCCGCATAAGATGCTCCCGCCTTCTTTTCACTCTTTGGCGGCATCCGACAATCTCGCGCAATATGTCCCATCCGGCCACAATTGAAGCAGGTACGAGTGTCTGGCTTGGAGGTTGCCCCTGATGTTGCTCCCGTTGCAACTGATGAAGGAGCTTGTCCACTAGGCTTGGACTTCTTACCCCATCTCTTCTTATAAAAGGATTTTCCCGATCGGGGCGCCTTCCACTCCGGTTGCGTCACAGCCAAAGCTCTCTTCCCTTGCACCCTCTTCATATCCTTTTCCAACGCGGTCGCGGTGTCAACCAACGCTTGGAAACCTTGGTTCACAGAACTTGAAACAAGGAACCTCAGTTCGTCCCTCAGTCCTTCATAGAACCGATTAGTCTTCCTCTGCTCATCAGCAAAAATAGAACCCGCATACCGCCCTAAGCGAGTAAATTCATGCAGGTACGCGTCAACACTGCCATCACCTTGAGTCAACCGTTGGAATTCATTTTCCATGGCTATCCGCTGAGCCACAGGAAGGTGCTTCGCAAGGAAGAGCCGGGAGAATTCTTCCATCGACACTTGGGTTAACGGACGACCCGCCAAATGATGCAACTCCATCTCATCCCACCATAATCGAGCTTCTCCTTCAAGCAAGAAGGTGGCTAAGGTAACTTTCTGATGCTCTGCCGTTCCTATCGCCGTCATCACTCGCTTGACGCGCGATAGCCAATCCTCAGCCTGCGTCGGGGTTCCCGCTCCCGAGAACGTAGGCGGATGGAAGCTCATAAACCGCGTTAGCTGCTTCTCAGCTGCTCGAGGAGCCACACCCACGACAGGTTCAGGCCTTACCGCCACCTGTTCTGGCCTCACAGCCGCTTGTTCCTGCATAAGGGGCTGGCCTTGGATCATGGTAAATAAGGCCTCCGCAACCAAACGGACATGTTCCGCAGACGGTGGAGGTGTAGGCACCGCAGCTGGTGCCGAACTTTCATCAGAACGCTGGGGCTCAGACGGCCCAGCTCCACTTCGTGTCACCTAAAGGTGGACAAGACACACACATTAGCGGTCGTACCCAAGCAAGCAACACAAAAGAAGAACACGCAGGTTCCTCAAACACACAAATATGCATTCCTATCATGGACATTCAGGAGTTCACTCGTAGACTTTGGTGTGCACAAACACGTGCTCGCCACCCCACAAAAGAAGTCGACCACGACTTCGAGAGGGAACGACCAAGACGACCGATACCAAAAATGTAACAACCCCATCCATTCATATGATATATTCTAGAAGGTCCGTCCGGGGCCCCACAGGATATATCACAAAACAGTCGGTGAAGGTACAGGATGATACCAGAGTCGCGCATCGCACCTAATACAAAGCATTCTAGCGGAAGCCTAGACTACAACTTGAACTCCTCATGAATGTCCAAACATAAAACTCCACATTTTATATCATATAGGAATGTCTTACAACACGTCAAAAGAGTTGGCCTTATGGCCTTACATGGCTTTCACACAGTGGCCTAAAACAGATTGGCGCGCAGGCCGGCCACAATAAAAGAAAACACACAAAAGAACACAGCTAGCCTTCGAGGGCTAGCAGCAGCAGCAGCAACACCCGCAGGAACATCAGCCTCTATGCGATCCGCTCGGCTCTCCAGCACCTGGAAAGGGACAATCCACCCACCGGTGGCAAACAAAAGCAACGGTCAGCGTTCAGCTGACCAAATTATAACGACCCTACCCCTTCTCTCGGGGCAGCGGTATTTTTCCCTGCAGGCATATCATATCACAAGTATGGCAAGCTATATCATCAAAAGGTGCTTTCACGCACACAAGCCATCACAACCGTTCGCCGCCCGGCACAACGGTCCGTGCACTCAGGGCACATTCTTGGTGTTCTGGCAACCTCTTGCCCACCACCGTCTCAGGGTTATATCACCCAACGGTAAATCTCTTGAGCATTTACTCCATGGCGTGCAGCCGGAGTTAGTCTTCGGACACCTGGGATGGCCCGTAGCCCCCCGTTGTGTCATGGCGCGCAGGCCGAAGACTCTTGCTATGCACTCCAACAGACCGCACTTTTTGGTCTCACGTCGGACGAACATAGCGCAGGTCGGATCCTCCACCCCCCGTTGCTCAAATCGCCTTGCCTTCTCCGAGTACGGCGTACTCATGGCTATATCAAAGGCACGGGTCGGTCTCACCAATCCTGTTCTTGGCATTTAAGCCTGGGTATTTCGCTATACCCATTTCCTCACAGCAACAGCGGGTCTTTCCTGGGCACACCAGTACTTCCTGTGACTCTCTCCACAGGTGGACACCGCACAAGCACAAATGTCAGGGGTCTTTCCTGGGCACACCAGTACTTCCTGTGACTCGCTTCATAGGTGGACACCCTATGACATCAAGCATCACAAAAGGGCCTTTCCTGGTCCCACCAGTACTTCCTGTGCTTCATTCACAGGTTGGACCCAAAAACATCCCATGGCTATTTTCCTGGGCTACCACCCAAGTACTTCCTGCTACTCCTTTTCGCAGGCATAACCCGTAGACTCCTTACACTACACGTTTATCACGGAGTCTTCTCCGGTTCGTATGCAACATCACCAATCCAGACCAACCTGTCCAGATGGGCTTCACACAGCATACCTATTCCGTACTCCATTTCCGGATCTATATGCTAACAAAAGGGGATTTCAAGCATCCACCCAAAGATTTCCAAAACCAGCCACCTCTTGGTGGGGGAAATCACAAAATATGCCAAAAAGAAAGCCTTCACATGGCTAGGAAGAAAAGTCGTTACCCTTGACGACCGCTTCGGTGCCATGGCCTCAAAGCTAGCTTGCAAGACTCGCAAGATCGTCTCTTCCGCAACGCTGGCTTCGGATCTCTCGTCGGTAAACCGCAGCACCACCAGCAGCAGCCCCCTTTCCTTCTTCCTCCTCCTTTCTCTCTCTCTCTTTCTCTCTTCACTTGAAGAAAGTTCAAGGCCAAAGAAATGAGAAGTCTTTCTCTGATTTCGGCCCTTAAGGAAAAAGAAGAAGAAGCTTCAGCCCTTGGATCTAGACTGAAGGAATGGACGGCCACGATTCTGCCAAAAACACATATTTTGACCCGACACGGCCTCGAACACGGTCGTGTGCCAGGCCGTGTGTCTCAAGCGATGGTCAACCGACTTATCCAAACCAGTGACACGCCCATGGGACACGCCCGTGTCATGGGCCGTGTCACCAACACGCCTTCAGACACGCCCATGTCTGCGGTCGTGTACCTAGGTGAAAAAATACCAAATCATCCCGAGACTTCACACGGCCTGTGACACGCCCGTGTCCCAGGCCGTGTGCCCAGACACGGCACAAAGACACGCCCTGTCGAAATCCTTCGGCGGGCAGAGTTCGTCGCCTAATTTGACACGCCCTGTGACACGCCCGTGTCACAGGCCGTGTTCAACACTCGACACTCACTTCTCGACACTCGACGATCGTCGAGACAAAATCGTCGAGCATACGACACAACCTCGACACGCCCTGCGACACGCCCGTGCCGCAGGCCGTGTCAACTGACACGCCCTGGGACACGCCCGTGTCCCAGGCCGTGTCACCCAAAAATGCCTGTTTCCGAACTTTGGGCTGTTACAATGACAGACAGTCGAGGATGATAGGGCCTGAAGTGACGGTGCCGTCGATACCGTCGGTTATGGATGTTAGTATATTGATACTCTGATGTAGCCCATTTGGGCAATGTTTAGCTGTACTCTGATATATTGTTGAAGCATGTTTTAGCTTCTCCTTTATTGATGTATTTGGACATTATTACTTAGTGTGGATTTGACTTCTCTTGCTTATTATATTTGGTTGGGTTGGCTTGTTCTATTGATATTGTTGTAACCGGCGGAATAGGCGTCTTGTGGTACAGGTTAGCCCGTGTGCTAATGCTACCGCAAGGCGGCTGTTCCGGGCATAAGACTCCCCCTTCGTGCCGTGTTTTGAGATCCGGGAGGGGGTGGGGGTCTTACAAATGGTATCAGTTTGCCACGATCCTCAACTAAAGAATTCATTCAACAATTGTGCCACCCCCGTTTGATTAGTCAGTTTGGGGACAAACTGACTTAGCGGAAGCAGTGGTGTGTCCATATGTAATTCACGCTAAGTATGTCCAACTTTGACCTTAAGATTAGCCAACCTGACCATACTTTTGTGTTTTATGTGTAGATTCCAGCGCTCGTTGAGCAGGTGGGAGGCACTCCTGCACCCTCTTTACCCACTCCCACTCAGTTCCAACAATCTGAGTTGGGGCTGACGCTCATTGCCATCCTCGATGCTTTTAGGGCGCAGCAGCCCCCGGTGCAACAACAGGACCTGAGCTCCAACTGGCTGAGCACCATCCGGGCTCTCTCCCCTCGCGCCTACCTTGGGACGGAGTCAGCCGTACGTACAGAGGAATGGCTAGACAAGGTACAGGAGTTGTTTGCTGGTATCCGTTGCCCGTCCAATATGGCAGTGACATTGGCGGTGTCCGTCTTGGACTTACATGCTAAGAGGTGGTGGAAGTCCCTTATGGGCTCTACCTTCCATGGGCGAGTCTTTACGGAGATAAGTTGGGGTGAATTCTCGGGTGCTTTCTTGGAGCACTTTATCCCTACATCGTCCCGAGATGAGCTTGAGCAGAGGTTTCTTCTACTAAAGCAGGGATCAAAGTCAGTTACAGAATACCAGTGGGAATTCCAGCATCTCGCAAGGTTTGCGGATTCTTACGAGTTGGATGACAGAGGTTATGCCAAGTGCTTCTACAAAGGGCTGCGAGATCCCCTAAGGCAGTCCCTTTTGTTTATAGCGGATGGAAGCTTGGCGGAGATCATTGATATGGCGAAAAGATTGGAGGCGGACCAGTTAGGTTGCAGTAAGAGGCCTGCGGAGGACGTGATGGAAGCCGGCCCATGGAATAGAAGGAGGCGAGACTTTAGAGGAGGAAGAGGATATCAAAGAGGTGGAGGGTGTGTCCACCGGAACTATAGAGTGGAGCATCCGGTTCCGTAGCCGCGTGCATTGCCTCCACAACCATAGCATCAACAATTTTAACAACCTGAAGGGCGTCGTGGCCTGGTGTGCTTCGAATGCAACTAGCCAGGCCACATCCGACATTTCTGCCCATAGCTATTTGGGAACGTCCCTCCCGCTCTCCCTCCGGCAGCTCCTCGAGGGCGGGGTCACGTGCGTGGTCGAGGACGAGGACCGCGAGGAGGTAATCCCTACCCTGCTAGGGATCAGGTGTACGCGCTTGACATGGCGCAGGAACGGAACCCCCAAGATATGATTGCAGGTACGATTTAATTAATTAACATATTTTCATGGTCTAACTTGAATTGATTAAGACTTACTAGACACCTAGAAATAGGTTTTGGTTGTTGGTACTTAGGCACCGTGATTATTGGAGGGAAGACGTCCTATGCGCTGTTCGATACCAGTGCCTCACACTTCTTTGTGTCCGAGGATTTCATAAAAGATGTGGAGGGTGTACAGTACTTTACTGCCATAGCCCGACGAGTTCGTCTTCCGGACGGCTCGGAGATGATCGCAATCGCCAAGTGCGAGTTGGAGTTATTTATTAATGGGAAGGCATTTGATACGCCGACCACGGTTCTGAGAATGCCGGAGTTTGACATAATTTTGGGCATGGCATGGCTGGACTGGCACTTCGCGAGGATCGATTGCGGGGAGAAGCGAATCTATTTGAGACATGGAGACTCTGACGTCATCTTCCAAGGTATTGGCTTCGCGCCTCGCATGATGTTATCTTCCGTCCAGGTTGTAAAAGCTCATATGAAGGGGGATGAGGTATTCATGATCTGGTTCGAGTTGAAGGAAGAAGCATTGGAATTAAAGGATGTACGGGTAGTGCGGGATTTTCCCGAGGTATTTTCCGAGAAGCTACGAGGATTACCTCCGCATAGAGAGGTTGACTTCCAGATTAATATAGTACCAGGTGCCAAGCCTGTATCCAAGGCTCCATACAGAATGGCCCCGAAAGAACTCACGGAGTTTAGAGTTCAATGGCAAGAACTGGTGGAGTCAGGGTTCGTTAGCCCCAGTTCATCACCCTGGGGAGCCCCTGTGCTGTTCGTGAAGAAGAAGGATGGAACCCTGCGGTTGTGCATAGATTATCGGGAACTCAATCGGTTGACGGTGCGGAACACTTATCCACTACCTCGGATCGACGAGTTGTTCGATCAACTAGTGGGAGCACATTGGTTTTCCAAACTGGATTTGCGCTCTGGATACTATCAGTTGAGGATTCGAGAAAGAAACATCCAGAAAACGGCCTTCAGTTCAATATATGGTTTGTATGAGTTCACGGTAATGCCATTTGAGCTCACAAATGCTCCTTCAGCCTTCATGAGCCTGATGAACAAGGTGTTTGAACCGTATGTGGACATCTTCGTCATTGTTTTTATCAACGACATCTTGGTCTACTCAAAGACGGAGGAGGAGCATATCGAGCATCTAACCTTGGTGTTGAAGAAATTGAAGGAGCACGCCTTGTATGCCAAGTTTAGCAAGTGTGAATTCTGGCTTAAGGAGGTTGCTTTCTTGGGGCATGTGATTAGTGGGGCAGGATTAGATGTGGATCCAGCAAAGGTGCGAGCCGTAAAGGAGTGGTTGCCCTTGAAGTCGGCGGCTGATGTACGAAGCTTTCTTGGACTTGCTGGGTACTAACGCAAATTCGTGAAACGATTCTCCAAGATTTCCCTTCCGCTTACTTCATTGACGAAGAAAGGTGTGCCATTTGAGTGGACTCCCCAATATGAAGCTGCGTTCCAAGAGCTAAAGGATAGGCTTACCTCTGCCCCCATCCTTGCTCTTCCGTCTGGGAAGGAAGGATTTCAGGTTTACATGGACGTGTCATATCAAGGGATGGGAGCGGTATTAATGCAGCACGAGCACGTAATCGCTTATCCTTCAAGGCAGTTAAAGAAGCATGAAATCAACTACCCGGTTCATGATTTGGAGTTGGGAGCAGTGGTGTTCGCTTTGAAGGTTCGGAGGCATTATCTATATGGCATCCACTGCGAGATCTTTTCCGATCACAAAAACTTAAAGTATGTCCACACTCAGAAGGAGTTGAACCTGAGACAACGGCGGTGGTTGGAATTTCTATGCGACTATGAGTTCACCATGAACTACCACCCCGGGAAAGCAAACTCGGTAGCCGATGCATTGAGTAGAAAAGTGTCAGGCTCTAGCCCAGAGTCTCGGTTGATGAGTATGGAGTTGGTTCAGATGATCGAGGAGATGGAAATTACTCTAGTATTCAAGGCTCCTTCGACAGAGTATGCAGAGTATTTGGCCAGCATGAGCATAGTTTGTGATATTCGGGACCGGATTCGGGTGGAGCAAGGCATGGATGCGGCCTTGGCCCCGGCAATCAAGGCTATTGAAGATGGGACCGCCGATGAGTACACACTAAAAGACGGCCTCATTTATTTTCGTGGCCGGCTCTATATTCCCAAGGGCGGAAAAATCCGGGAGGATATCTTGAGAGAGGCACATTCCTCTCAATATTTTGTACACCCGGGTATTGCCAAGATGTATGCCGGCTTACGGAAGACCATGTGCTGGCCAGGAATGAAGAAGGATGTTCGTTACTATGTTACACATTGCGAAGCTTGTCAAAGGGTGAAGGCTGAATGCAGGAGTTCCGGTGGTTTGTTGCAGTCGTTGCCCATCCCCAAATGGAAGTTCGAGGATATCTCCATGGACTTTGTCCATGGGCTACCTCGCTCCTGCTCCGGGAATGTTTCAGTGTGGGTTATTATTGATCGACTGACAAGGTGGCCCGGTTCATTCCAATGAAAAAGGAAGCACGCGTGGATGTTTTGGTATGGCTTTTTGTGGAGCAATTCGTACGGTATCATGGCGTGCTGAAGATAATTGTTTCGGATCGGGATGGTCGGTTTACATCCAAGGAGTGGAAGGCGGTACAAGCGTATTTGGGCTCACGCCTAACCGTTAGTACTGCATTTCACCCTCAGACGGACGGGTAGTCTGAGCGGACCATCAAAACACGGGAGGATTTATTGAGGTTGTGTGTGCTGGACAGAGGAGAACCGTGGGAAAGTCTCATACAACTGGTGGAATTCTCCTACAATAATAGCCATCAGGCGAGCATCGGTATGGCGCCCCATGAAGCCCTTTACGGAAGAAGATGCAGGACTCCCTTGTCTTGGGTGCAGGACGAAGATCTGAAGGCATTGGGAAATGAATATATAGATGAGACTTATGCGGCGGTCAGATTGGTACGGGATCGCATGTTGGAGGTTCAATGTCGGCAGGCGAAGTATTATAATGCAAAGCACCGAATGGTGGAGTTCCAAGTGGGTGATAAAGTGTTCCTCAAGATTCGGCCGATGCATGGAGTGTCGCGGGTGCGTGGGGTGAAAAAGCTCAGCGCAAGGTATGTTGGGCCTTATACTATACTGGAAAGGATTGGCCCGTTGGCCTATCGGTTGGAGTTACCACCAGAACTATAGAATCTCCACGACGTGTTCCATGTGTCGTCGCTTCAAAAAGCACTGTTGCGGCCCGACCAATATATTCCCACTACTGATGGTGCAGTGGCGTCAGATAGGTCTGTGCGACTAGAGCCAGTGCGGATTGTTGACAGCCAGACAAGAACATTGCACCGCAAACATGTTCCCTTGGTGAAGGTACTATGGTCCAACCATGGGAAGGAGGAGTACACATGGGAGCCATTGAATTTGATGCAGCAACGCTACCCGAAGTTGTTTGCTCAAGGTAATTTATTTAAAGGCATATGTTAAATTTTCTGTTATGCTTTTCTCCCAACAGCCTAAGCCTGATTTCGGGGACGAAATCTCTTATTTTGTTTATAGGATTTGTAACGTCCCGAATCGCTCTAGGCCCCTCGTGTGTGTTTTTGAGTCAGGAGGGTTGACTCGGGTCCTGAGAAGTGCAGGGAATTGGACTGCACTTGTGGAGGAGTGGAGAAATCAGTGCAGAGAAGGACACGGGTAGTGACACGGGTGTGTCACTACCCCTGTGAATGTGACACGGGTAGAGACACGGGCGTGTCCCTACCCGTGTGGTAATGTGTGGAGTTGAACTCGACGAGATGTGTCGAGATCGACGAACTACGCGTCGACTTCGACGAATTAACATGACACGGGTAGAGACACGGGCATGTCTCTACCCGTGTGGCAATGTGTCGAGTTGAACTCGACGAGATGTGTCGAGATAGACGAACTGCGCGTCGACTTCGACGAATTAACATGACACAGGTAGAGACACAGGCGTGTATCTACCCGTGTGGCAATGTGTCGAGTTGAACTCGACGAGAAGTGTTGAGATCGACGAACTGTGCGTCGATTTCGACGAATTAACATGACACGGGTAGAGACATGGGCGTGTCTCTACCCGTGTGGCATTGTGTTGAGTTGAACTCGACAAGACGGGTCGAGACCGATGAATTATATGATATGTGTAGAGACACGGGCGTGTCCCTACCCGTGTTCTCCAGTCGATGATTTTGATCGAGATCGACGAAGTGTTGAGATCGTCAAAATGTATCCAGAGAAGGACACGGCCAGGGAACACGGCCGTGTCATGTGGACACGGTTCGGGACACGGGCGTGTCCCTACCCGTGTCAAGTATTGAACTGACACGGAAACTGTCATTGCTGCTTCGCCCAAGCAGGACACGGGTAAGGACACAACCATGTCCCTACCCGTGTCACTTTTCATATATAAGGGGGAGAGGAAAACCCTAGCCGTTTCCACGCTCACTTAATCCCTATTTTCTGAGAGAACTTTTGTAGAAGGAGAACTGCTGGAGGAAGATCTAGGGAAGGAGTTCCGCCATCGCTGTAAAGGAGAGGATGCCGCCGCGAAGAATCACAAGATCTATGGCCGGAAATGGAACCGCCGGAAGTGATGTGAGTTTCCTACCCTCTCCCTTGGTGCTAGATCTATAGTTATTTTCCCTAGGTGAGATATCGACTCAAGAGAGTCTTGATGAAGAGGAGGAGTTTTCTAGGAAAGGCCATGCTAGGACTTGTGTCCTAGGTTTTAGATCTCTTCAACCACTCCCATCTTCTATGTGAAGATAGTGGATAGTTTCGTGAAGGGTATTGGCCTCTTGAGGTTGAATAAGGGTGGAGGAAAATTCTGGAGGTGATCGGAGAGGATCGACTTGAGGTGGAAGATGAATTGATGTCATTCATTCCGCCTCAAGATGCGTGCCGAATCTATATTCTCCGTGCAGCGATCGTCTATGCCATTTTCACGAGGGATAAGTCCAGATCTGGGCTTTTGGCTAAACAAGAAAGTTGAAGCCCTTGAAAATACCTTTCCAACGAGTGGCTGCATGACTTCAGGTGACGTCTGTAGCCACGGGAAAGTCTGAACGAAAATGGTGTTCGATAAATCCTGGATGCAGAAATTGTGTTCTGTATGCATCGGACTTCAAGTCTGATTTCAATTAGGATAATATCAAATCTGGGCTGAGGTCTGAATACGATTGTTGTAGCCCATGGAATGACCTTTCCATTGAGGGATTACACGTCTTCACCGGATTCCTACAGCTTCGGGAATCTCCGGTTAAATTTGCAATCCAGATTTACTCTGCATCTAAATTCTGGGTTTTATATAATATGGATTTGGATTCGGTGGAATTAATATTGCTAGTAACTTGGCTTGGATGAACTCTTTATGGCTAAACATTTTAGTTGCATGATTGATGAAGCTTATTAATCAGATTTCATATAACCAAATTGTGAAGCAAGCTTATTTAAATAATTTGACTTGATAGGAATTGATAGAGTGTTACTTATGCGCATCATGTTTATAATATGTCGTTACCATTTGGAAAGAGTGATAGATCTTTATATGCGCATCATATTATATTATGTTGTTATCATTTGGAAGGTCATGTAGAGGCATATATTATGGCCATGAGTATGTTTGACTAATGGAATGGGTATAGTAGACAAATACTTAGAGTGTCGTCTCCCTACGGGTAGTGTTGTAAAAGGATGTAAGTGCGGTGTTGACCGTCACTTGTTTGGTTTGTGTTGGGATAGAGTATGGATGGATGGTTGGGCTGTGTCCTCGTGTCTTCTTTTGAGGCCCCTTCCATGCCATGGTGGTGTGAAATTGCATGAGGTGTGAGTCGACACGCGCTGTCGTAATCCTGGGTTAAGGATAGTGTGGCAGGTCTACGAGCTCGCCGATCGTCACACCGACGGGAGTTGACAGTTAGACTTTGGGCGGTTGGGCTTGGTCCTCGGTGTTCATGTCCCGGGGCTCCTTCCGTGCCAAGTGAACGGTTGGGCTGTGTCCTCGTGCTTACTTTCGAGGCCCCTTCCGGGTCACACAAGGCCAGCTCAGGCTATGTTCTTGGTGCACATCTACCCAAGACCCCGCTGGGCCATAGTACGCATGAGCTCCGCTGTTGTGTTCTTAGCATTGAGGCATACGGAGGCCTAGATGAAGTAGTGTGGATACCCGCCTGGTAGTAGAAGTGCCCGTTCTACTGTCACCGCTTGGCCACGGCAGCTGATGCCTGAGAGGTTAGCAACCTGCTCGAAAAGTGGGAACTATAGTCTGTGTCAACATAGCAATTGCATGGGTGTGATCATGGGTGAGTCATTGCATAGCATTCATAGCATTTCATAACATTCCATAAAAAGATCCTCATCGTATAAGTTTGTATGGGCACTCTTATACGATGAGTTACCTTTATGTAACCCGATCCTTAACTTATAAGTTTGTATGAGCATTATTATAAGTTAAGTTACTTTCCTGCTGTTACTTATACATGTTAGTTTGCTATAGCTCTTAAATATTTGCTAGATTATGATACTGTTACTCTTACCCTATTGTCACCTGCTTGTAACCTTTATACTTATTATATATTGTACTCTTGTTCCTTTTCCCCGCCCGGTGCCGAGGAGTCGCCGGGGGAGCAGATGTGAAACCACTTAGTCGTTTCGACTAACGGTTGCTACGTCTTCCTTTTTAGGAGGCCACGCAGAAGGTAGAGCAGCCGCAGACTACGCAGCAGGACAGCCAGGCCAGGACGATAGGGCCTGAAGTGACGGTGTCGTCGATACCATCGGTTACGGATGTTAGTATATTGATACTCTGATGTAGCCCATTTGGGCAATGTTTAGCTGTACTCTGATATATTGTAGAAGCATGTTATAGCTTCTCCTTTATTGATGTATTTGGACATAATTACTTAGTGTGGATTTGACTTCTCTTGCTTATTATATTTGGTTGGGTTGGCATGTTCTATTGATATTGTTGTAGCCGGCGGAATAGGCGTCTTGTGGTACAGGTTAGCCCGTGTGCTAATGCTACCATAAGGCGGCTGTTCCGGGCATAAGACTCCCCCTTCATGCCGTGTTTTGGGATCCGGGAGGGGGGGGGGGGTCTTACAGCTCCTCCATACTAGGCTCCACGATTCCCTAAAATGATGCGGTTTGAAAACCGTTAGTCTAAAAGACTAAGCCCTATCATCCCCCACCCCTTCCCCCAAGGCTCCTAGGCACCGAGCGGAGAGGAAGAAAGGGGAGGACTTGAAGGTGGAGAATAATCAAAAACAGATGGCAGCGGACCTATACTAGCAATTCTATAATAGGTATGGACAATAAGCTGAAACATGAAAAGTAACCTTCACTTATGTGAGAACACATAAGCCAAGGGGTCTTCTGCAAGGCTCCCATCGTATAAAAAATCACATACCAATTTATACGTTGGGGTGTCGGTTATCAATCAGCAGTAAATATATATCAAAATTGACCTTAATTTATAAAGTTTCTCACACAAGCTTATAGACCAAGGGGTCGTTTTGCAGGGCCTAAAGTATAAGCGTCCCATTCCACTTATACTTAGGTGTCAGGGTTAAATGAATCGATTATGCTATGACATGTAAGTAGGTATGATGGATCATGCAAGTGCAACACACACACCCGACTCTGTGCACACAGACCTTTAGTTCCCCCTTTCTGGAGCCTCACCTCCCAGGATACCTCCGTAGTGGCAGACGGAAGCGGTGGGTTGGGCCACGCCCACCTCTAAACCAGTAAAGCACTACCAGTCAGACCTATCATACGCCTCAACTCTTGGTGCACGAAGCGGACTCCTGCGTACTCTTGCCGGCTGGCGCACCGGACTTCTGTTGGCGAAGTGCTAACCACACTTGCCGAGTCTGCGTATTGGCGTCGGTGCATCGACCCTCCAATACCGAAGACCCACCACCTTAATTTTCTTTCCTTTCATGCACATGCAAATTTATCGTATCATCCCGAGCCAAAGCTCACCGGACAATCCCGTCCATCACAAATATCAACCGAGCCAAAGCTCGCCGGACCAAAACGTCCGTCTCTTAACCATCCAAGCCGAAGCTTCCAACTATCTTCCTATGCTATCTGTGTTCGTGAAATGTGCAACCCTAATTACTAAGTTACTCTTTTCAGCTAGTTAATACATTTTACGTTAACCTAGGACTGCCCCCGGTATTCCCTGTGAAGGGCTCTCAAGGGGCACTAGGAACTATGTTGGGATTACGCCCAGCGTTCCCTTTCGCAAGGTACTTATTATTATTATTGGTTGATTCCCTTACCCATTACCTTCTCATATTACGATAGGCTAATCCTAGGGTGATTTGACTCTACCTCACCCCAGGAAAGACGTTTTTTTGTCGAACCCGAGCGCCTCTAAACTCTAGCCAAACCAATATCTCACCACTCTTCCTATCCTTCTATGGTGGACTCATCCACATCTATCCAAAGTGACTAACTCCTACACCACGTCCCATCGTATCTTATAGCAATTACCCATCTTGCCAAATGCAGACCATCATAGGTTATATGTCGGACCGGACAGGAAATAATCCAAATAATCATCCAACGGGCCGACCTTATTTACTGGAGACTTATCATTACACAAATACACTAAATCCATGAAATTATAATTTTCCTAACTTATCTGGTATTTAATTATTTTCCTTAAAGCTTCCGAAGGCTTTCAGTTTGAACATGAACTACCCTAAGTACACATGCAAGATACCTAACAAAATTATGATAAATATTAGGTTATCTCAATATGGTAAATCCATAGTTTCACAATTTTTTCCATCATCAAAAGGGCACTAAAAGTGTTTTTGCAATATTTACTATCTTCCGTTGTTTATGAACCAAGTATAGGAAATATCCATCCAAAAATTATAAAATAATTATACTATGCAGATAAAACCTTAAAAGTAGCATTGGCCAAGTTTCATAATTTTTCAGCAAGAATTATTCTCCGAATAAATTAATTATCAAAAATCTCAATATTATGGACTTGTAAAGGAAGTACTGTAAACAACCCTCTAAAAAATATGAATAAATTCCTACAAGTATATTTTGGCCTGAAATTAGCAGTACCTAAGTCTCATGATTTTTCAATAGTTATATCACCTATAAATAATTTTATACCACCAATGCTCCTTTTTGAAATTAGTGAAGGAAGTACCAAATATAATCAATTAAAAATTGTAACAAAATTCAGAGATATTCACTTAGACCTAGATTATCTTCTGACCAAGTTTCATCAAATTCGAATGAACAGAATAATCAAATTAATTATAACACCATTTTGGGCCTTTTGGTATTTAACAAATAAAGTGCTAGAAATATAATCCATAAAATTCTAATAAAATCACCAGGGGTTCTAGATGGTCTAAAACTTACTCTACCCAAGTGTCATAACCTTTAGTTAAGGTTTAGTGGCTGAATTTACAAAATTGTGCTTCTACCCTAAAACTAGGGTTAGGATTTTGAGGTTGAACCCTAGGGTAAATCAAACCTAAATCACCCCATTTTCCGTAAGAGGGTGTTATTGGCCATACTAAGTCAGTGTCCAAGACCTCAGGCTCTGTTGAGGGGAGGTGGCCACCATAAGCCTGTGGTGCACTTTTAGTCAAAAATACCTCCTTATAAGGCCAAACCAGGGTTTGGTGATTCCCTAACCAAAACCTATCCAAATGAGTTGAAATTTTGTAAAGAGCTAGGTATTTATGCCAGGGAGCACTCACCAAAATTTTGGAGGGTTTGGATGTCATTAGACCACTTAATTAAAATACCCTAACTTTATTAAATAAAAGTAAAAAACTTTAGGCAAAGTGTCTCAAAAAAATCTCAATTTTGGATAGACCCTAGATATAGTTAAGACTGATACCCTGCCCAAATTTCAGCCCATTTGGCCAAGGGATGAAGGGTGGGAATCCACTTGAATCTCAGGACAACCCTATGTACAGGTCCCACCAAAATGGGTGCCCTGGTCAAACCAGAGGCCCAAATTGGTCCAAATCAATTTTGAATTAAAGTAGCCCATATGGCAACAACTTTCATGTTGAAAGTTTTCCCACCAGGTGGCCCTAAGTATTTTTATAAAATTAAAACCATTTACTGTAAATAGTGTGACAGAAATGAAATAATCATGAAATTAAATCCTATAGTTTATTATATCCATCTGCACGAATCTTGGCGCATATTTGACGGAATCTTATCGTCTTCTAGCTCCAATCGACGGCTGCGATTCGTCCCGCCTGGATCTCCTTCCAGCCGCTGCCACCGGCGATCCGGCCACCTCCCCGGCCGGCCACCGCCACCACCACCTCCGTTGAGGTGGTGGCCGTCGCCAGACGGCGGCTTGGCCGCCAGAAAGCACTATTCTAGCGGTTCTAGCAAGAGAATTTTCGGCCAAAATCCATGGAAATCCCGAATTGGATCGGGCTCAATTGAGCCCGAACCTTGGACCTAGTGATTGATATGATCTATACATGAGAGAAGGAGTGGAGGAGGACCTTTCTAGTGGTCTGGAGTCGAGTCGATCTTTGGGTTGCCATGGTGGTGGTGCCACCGACCGGATTTTTGCAACAGTGCAGTCAAGTGGCTCGAATTTCTCAAGTAAATGGTGGGAAGGGTTCCTCTCATGTCACTGATGGTGTTTAAATCATCAGTTGGGGGAGGGGAGAGGCCAAACATCAATGACCATTAATATCCATTGAAGGCTTGGTTCGACCAAGGTGGTGTGGTGGTGAATCTAGCTTGAGGTGGCCAAGAAACTGCTGGAAACTCCTCCCCTTCTCCATGGGAGTTGAATTCAGCCATCAAATATGGCTCTTGGCCTCCCTAAGCCATGAATGGCTTCTTCCTCCCTCTTTCTCTCTCCTCCATTAAAGGGCAAAATGGATCTTTCTCTCTCCTAGTCATCATGAACGAATTTGTTCATCTCCCTAGCCTATTGGCAGCCCATAACATCATTATAATTATGAAAAGTGAGGTTAGCCTAAGGGAAAAATGGCTTGAGCTTGGGTTAGCCCATTTGGGCTTGGTTTGACTTGGCTTAGGCTAGGGTTGACTTGGGTCAATTTGATCATTTGGGTTGACCCCAATGGGTACTTGGTGACCCATTGGCCTCCCCTAAGGTCTATGTAGGGTTGGGTAGGGTTAACTTGGCACCTTGGAGGTCACATACCCTTAGTAAGGGTACTTTGACCAGATGAGGGGCCTAAGTTGACTTGGGTCAACTTGGTCTCTAGGGCTGAACCCAATGTGTCCTTGATGACCCATTGACCTCACTTTGGGGTTAGGAGGGCATGGGTGGGGCCCACTTAGCTAGGGGAAGGTCAATTGACCCTAAATAGGCTAGTTTGACACTTTTAGGGTTAGGGTTGACTTGGGTCAACTGAGTCTCTTTGATTGAACCCAATGGGTCCTTATGGCTCTAATGGGCCTCCAAAAATATTTGGGGGTGTTGTGGTAGGGTCTTGGGGTCAAGGTGTTGCCCCATGGTCATCCTAAACTATTGTTTAGAATTCTACTATTTGTAGACCATGATGATTTCCAAC
Organism: Platanthera guangdongensis; assembly: GCA_039583875.1. Lineage (NCBI taxonomy): Eukaryota > Viridiplantae > Streptophyta > Magnoliopsida > Asparagales > Orchidaceae > Platanthera > Platanthera guangdongensis. The sequence continues at coordinate 136,914,641 of CM077151.1, forward strand.
TTCATGCCTAAGCTCACATGGTCTTCTTGAGCTTCCTAGGGTTTTGTCATGACTTAGTCATGGCCAAAACCACTCTTAGGGGTCTAGTTGGAAAGGGGATGTTACAAATCCCAATAAACAAAACAAAGATTTCGTCCCCGAAATCAAGGTTAAGCCTACGGGAATTTCTACCGAAGAAAAGAAACTTGTAACATCCCATCACGACACTATGTTTACTAAATTAGGTTTAAAGGGAAACCTAAATCTATGACCAATTCACCCAATTGATGAAGCCAAGATCCCAATAAGCAAAAGATTAGCCTCTACTCTTCCTACAACAGCCCTACAAGTTTAAAGCAGGAAAATAAATTAAACATCTTGAGGAGTTATGAGGTATACCTGGCTGAACAGCTCTGGGTATCTTTGTCGCATCAGGTCCTGCGGTTCCCAGGTATGCTCCTCCTAGCCGTGGTTTCTCCACAGAACTTTGACTAATGGAACCTTCTTGCGACGCAAGATCCGTACTCCTCTGTCATCGATCCGAACCGATTCTAAGTGAACTGACCGGTCCGAAGCTACCGGTCCATTTATGGTCGAAATCCGCTGCTCCGGGCGTAGTAGAGCCCTCCTAAATGAAGAAATATGGAACACGTCGTGTGAACCTGTCAGTTTCGGTGGCAACTCCAGCCTGTAAGCTAGGGTTCCGATCCGCTCTAGGATCCTGTAAGGGCCCATATACCTAGGGCTGAGCTTCTTCTTCCGACCGCGCACCCGTGAAACTCAGTGCATGGGCCGGATCTTCAAGAAAACCCGGTCTCCCACCTGAAACTCTACCTGACGGTGTCGGGCGTCGTAATACTTAGCCTGTCGGCTCTGTGCTTCCAGCATCCTGTCCCGGACCAACCTAACCTGAGCATCAGTATCCTCCACAAACTCTGAGTCGAGTGCCTGAGGATCTTCATCCTAGATCTATGACAGTGGAATCTTGAACCTACGTACGAGGTTGGAGAGCTGTGTTGAATGTCGGCCGAGAGCCCAGATAATCCTGGACTGATGTTCTCTCCTTGGACGTACACTATCCATCCTTGTTTGACACGGTCATCTTGAGCACACCGTGATAACGGATAACTACTCACAAATTTCATGAAACACCCATGGGAGTTTTCTTCCTGGTCGGGGTGGCCCTAGATATCTCGGCCAGTCTATCGTTGATGTTCCAATTATAATTATGCCCGGAGTGCGGATGAGGAATCATGTGTATGAAAATCCCTAATTATATCCTCGAACTTCCCCTCTAACCGGGCAGTGACTGTAATAGTTTCCCAAAAGTTCTTGCACTTAACCTTCATCGGGCGACAGACCTCACCGTGCATCGCAAAATCCATGACGCCCTTCTTCACTCCAGGGAGAAACACGTTTCGAGATACACCAAACTTCCGATGAATAAATTTCTCATTTGTATGGGTAGCCAATGCCCCTATAAAATCTCCACTTCGCAATTAGATTCTTATCCATACGAATACGCCCAAGTAGCACTGAATACGGTTTACGTTCACTTCACTATATTTACGACGCAAACTTTTCTAGATAAGATCTCAGGGAAACCCAAGTCAGTAACTAATTTGCCCAATAAACAAAAGACACGTCCCAATAAACAAAAGATAAGCCCCCAATAAACAAAAGATAAGCCTCTACCTGCCTTGGGCTGAGTATCTTTGATATTACCATGTTATATCCATCCTAGCTGGGTGCACAATCCCTAGGGCATAAATCTTTGACTTGGGGTTACAACCTGAATCTGTTGATATACTCCATACTTTAAACTCTCAGAGTCACATTTACGACAACCTCATCTGGGTCAAAAAGTTCCCAATCCCAACCGAGTCCCTTCCGAACTTGAATTCCTATCCGACCCTCGGTGCTTGTCATGGTGGTTGTCTCCCGGTAATCTTGTTACTGGCATGAGGGTTGAGACTATGTGTCTTCTACCATTCTGCTAATGGAATTTTTGTCTCAATTCTCCTTAAAGCAGTCCTTCTGGTTTGAGTAATCGTTGATAGGGACCGCAGTGCTACCTGAGTTTATGGCTTAGGTAGACATTCTCGTGTTATACTCCTCCTTTATTCTCTCTAGGTTTCTCCTTATCTTAACCAAGTTCATACCCAAGGTCTATTTCCGACTAGGGCAAACTATAAGTTATCGTGGTTAGTCATGTCTCCTAGTGGGTTGAGTCTAACTCTTTGACTAGAGAATTATAAGATGGGATCTTTGCAGCCGGAGGTGCTACCTGCTGGGGGCAGGGTTTGCTGCAGCCTACAAAAAAGAATTCAAATTATTAGCTGATGAACAAGTGGAATTAATGAAAAGGTGGACTTTACATGTGATTCCCCTCATATGGGAATACCACTGCTTCCGCTGCTTAGTTTGTCCCCAAACTAAACTCGCGCGGGGGTGACCCAGGGTTGTGGACTGCTACTTTTCGGTCGAGGTCTGCTCTGATACCACTTGTAAGACCCCCCTTTTTTTCAACACCGGGGTCTTAGGCCCAGAACCGCCATTTTGCGGTGACTCCTTCACGCCCTGAAGGGTCATCACCACAAAGCGCCGATTCTGCCGGCCAATTCGATGACAGAAAAGTAGCACAACAAAGTAAATGCAAACTAGTAGTCCATAAAAAATCACATATCATATAGATAATCTCCACGAAGGGAGTGTCCACAGAACAATATATCAGGGTACTAAAATACGGGCTTATGCCCGGTACATCATGTCCTCACTACAAATCACTTATGTAGAAGCAAAAGCAGAAAATCTACTCAAGGTCAAGACTCACGGTCCCGGCTGTAAGAACTCCGGAGCTAGACTGCCCCATCTCCAAGCGCACCGGCCTCTGGGGCTGCTCCTCCATACTGGGCTCCACGATTCCCTAAAACGATGCAGTTTGAAAACCGTTAGTCTAAAAGACTAAACCCTATCATCCCACACCCCTTCCCCCATGGCTCCTAGGCACCGAGCGGAGAGGAAGAAAGGGGAGGACTTGAAGGTGGAGAATAATCAAAAACAGATGGCAGCAGACCAATACTAGTAATTCTATAATAGGTATGGACAATAAGATGAAACATGAAAAGTAACCTTCACTTATGTGAGAACATATAAGCCAAGGGGTCTTCTGCAAGGCTCCCATCGTATAAAAAGTCCCATACCAATTTATACGTTCTGGTGTCGGTTATCAATCAGCAGTAAATATATATCAAAATTGACCTTAATTTATAAACTTGCCCACACAAGCTTATAGACCAAGGGGTCGTTTTGCAGGGCCTAAAGTATAAGCGTTCCATTCTGTTGGGTACATTGGTTCAAATGTACCTGATTTGAAGAAGCCTCACCCAACTCAATGATATACATCAAAATGTATTTGATGTGATTTGAGTTTACTTGTGCAGGCTAAGTATTTGCAGGAAAGAAGAAAAGTTTCTAAGTCCATGTGTCGACACCCAGAGGGAAAGTGTCGACACTTAAGAAGACTTGTGTTGACACCCAGACAAGCAGTGTCGACACTTGGAGTCATTGTGTCGACACCAGGGATGCTGAGTCGACACCAGACAGAAAGTGTCGACACAAGGAGCTGTGTCGACACTCAGTGAAGAAAAGACAGTGAAGCTGTGTCGACACTTAGCAGTTGTGTCGACACCCAGAAAAACTGTGTCTACATCAGAAAAGTGTCGACACTTGGAGGCTGTGTCGACACTCAGCAAAAGTCTGCAGAGACTAAGTACAAGTGTCGACACCCAGAACAATGTGTCGACACTCAACAGAAGAGTCAACACTTGAAGTAAGTTTCGACACCCAGAACAATGTGTCGACACTTAGCAGAAGAGTCAACACTAGAAGTAAGTGTCGACACCCAGAACAATGTGTCGACACTTAGCTGAAGACTCAACACTTGAAGAAAGTGTCGACACAAGGAGTTGTGTCAACACTTAGCAAAGAACAGCAAAGTTCAACAAAATATTCTAAGTACAAGTGTCGACACTAAGGGAATGTGTCGACACTCAGCCAGAGTCTTGACAGAAGAAGAAAGTGTCGACACCCAGAGCAATGTGTCGACACTCAACAAGAATCAACACTGAAGGTATGTGTCGACACCAAGAAGCAGTGTCGACACTTAACAGATTCAACATATGAAAATGTGTCGACACAAAGGTGTTGTGTCGACACTTAGAAGAATTCAGCAAGATACTGAAGTACAAGTACTTGTGTCGACACACATTATCAGTGTCGACACATGAAGAAGAAGTAGTGTCGAGATACAAAATCTATAACACAAGGAGTTGTGTCGACACCTTGTAGACTAGTGTCGACACTTAGATAACTTGTGTCGACACTTGGTCTATAAGTGTCGACACTTAAAGACAGAAAGTCTCGACACTTTCAGACAGTTAGAGAATTTTCAAGAACTGACTGGATGACTTGACAGGTGCCATTCCAGCCGGTCTACAGCACCTGTCAGAGTTGTCAGAATTCAGTTATGGACCGGACCAGCCGGTTACCATGAAGAAGGCCTATAAATAGGCCTATACTGTCTACAAAAGAGATTGATCAAAAAGGTGGTTGAAGAGATTGAACACAAGTCCAAGTTCAGATTTAAAGAAGATCTAGCTATCAAGTGAAGATCTAAGAAGTTGGAGAGAGAGAGCTCCATCCAAGAAATCAGCTGTTGGAACCTAGCTGAGAAGAAGAATTCAGATTAGTCTGAATCTTAAGTAGCAGAGATCAAGGATCAACTGTAGAAGGAGTCAATCTTATTGAGTTCTACTTTCAAGAAGCTTTGAAGAAAGCTAAGTCAGATTGAGTCCAGCTGAGTTCTTCCAAGAACTCATCAAGAATCTCACAACTTATCTCTCTTTCATCTAAGTTGTTGAGTTTATACATTTTGTATTCATTATAACTTGTAGGATCCTTAGGGATCTGAGATTGTAAGCCTGCAATTATAAAGGCTGAGGGTAGGAGAGTTAAATCTCTGAGTGTAGGCCTTGGCGGCTGAGTGTAGGCCTTGGTGGCTGAGTGTAGGCCTTTGTGGCTGAGTGTAGGCCTTTGTGGCTGAGTGTAGGCTTTGTGGAAAAGCTGAGTTGTAGGGCCTTGGGCCTGAGGTGTAGGAGCCTGTTTTGGGTTCTGAGATAGTGAAGGAGTTTGGCCGAATCTAGTACACTGCTAGATAGGCGAAGGGTGAAAGTGGATGTACCCAAAGCTTGGGGAACCACTATAAAACTCTGTGTCTACTGTGTGATTGTTGTTGGCTGTGATTGTTGCATATGTGTTGTGATATAGTAGATAGAATTCTGTGATATTAACTGATTGCTGCCATAAAAAGTTAAAAAGATTCAAGTCACCTATTCACCCCCCCCCCCTCTAGGTGTTTAGGTACAATATCTTTCAAGTGGTATCAGAGCCAGGTTACTCAAAAAGGACTAACAGTCTGAGTAGATCCTGTTGGCAGATTCAGTCTAAGGAAATAACAGAATCAAGAAAATCAAGAACTATGGGTTCCACTGAAAATCACAAGGAATTGGGATCCATGAAACTACCTATATGTAGGAAGGAAATCTTTGGCATATGGAAGGAAAGGGTAAGGCTGTTTATGGAGGCCTCAGACCCTAGAATTTATATCATAGTAAAGGAAGGGCCATATGTGCCCATGAAGGTTTCAGTCTTGGATGCCAATCAGAGAGCACCTAAGGATTTCTCTGAAATGACAAAGGATGAAATTGTTCTAGCCACTATGGATAAGAGGGCTCAGAACATAATAGTGAGTGCCATAGATGATGCAACTTTTCAGAATCTAATACACTGTAAGACAGCCAAAGAGATGTGGGATACTCTTATTGTGTATATGGAAGGTTCTGAAGAAGTAAGGCAAGACAGAAAATCCTTGCTAAATCAAGAGTATGAAAGTTTTAGACAAGGAAAGGGTGATAGCATAACTGAGTGCTATAAGAAGTTCTACAGGATAGTGAATGAACTCATGTCCTATGGCAGAGAGTTCAGTAATTATGAACTCAATGACAAGTTTCTAAGGTCCCTAACAAAAGATTGGGACACCAAGATCTGTGTCATTAGAGAAATGGCTAAGTTGGCAGAAATTCCTCCACCTACACTGTTTGGCAAACTGTTGTCTAATGAAATGCAGTTGACAGTGAGGAAAGAAGTGGAGAAATCCACAATAAATGAACACAAGGAAAGGACAGTGACCTTTAAATCAGAAGCCCCCAGAAGGTACAGAGGTAAGTCACCAACTCCACCTCCAAAGGTTGCTGAAACTGAGTCAGATGAGTCAGCAAGTACAAAGTCTAAAAGCAGTGAAAGTGATGAGGACTTTGCTGCCTTCACTAGACATTTTCAGAAGTTCTTGAAGAAGAAGCAGTGGAGGACAAGGCCTTCTACTTCACAAGGAAAAGAAGACTTTTATCAGAATAAAAAGGCTTCAAAGAAGGACATGAAAAAGACTAAGTCTAGCAAGGCAACACTTTCAAAAATAGTGTGCTATTGCTGCAATAGACAAGGCCATGTTGTTGCAGATTGTCCTGAGAAGAGAAAGGAGTCTAGTGACAAGAAGAAGACTCATTTCAAAGGCAAGAAAGAAAAGTCATTTGTTGCCAAAAAGGAGAAGACCCTGTCAGATATCTCTACTTCAGAAACTAAGTCAGATGCTGAGGCATATATAGGGCTGTTTGTTGAAGAAGAAGAAGAAGAGTTCATTCAAATTATGAATTCTATATATGAACAAGAAGACAGTCAGTGCCAAGGGCTAATGGCATTGACTGAAAGTGACAAAATCCTGGAGCAGCCAGGACCCAGTAAGGTACAAAGTTCAACTTCCAGTTCAGTTTCTTGTGCCAGTACAGAATCAGATTCATCTTCATCAAGTGATGAGAGTGTATCTGAGTTTGAAGAAGATATTCATCAGCTAATAGATGAATATAAAGTACTGTTGCTAGCTTACAAGAAGAGCAAGTCCCTAGCCAAAAGTCAGGCAAAGGAAATTGCAAATCTCAAAGCTGCAGCAACAGATTCTGAGAAATTGTTTGATCAAAAGCTAAATGAGATAGCCAGACTGAAGCACATAACTGTGATTCAGATGGGGACTATCACATATAAGAATGATCAAATCAAAAGTCTGGAGATTAATCTTCAGAAGGAGAGAGATCTAGTTGCTAGGTTTTCTAAACCTAAATCTATTTTACCCATAATTGATGAATTTATTCATCACAAAGGTAAAGCTGGACTGGGTTTTACAAGACCTGCAAGGACTGTTCAGTCCAAGTCTATGTACAAGGGCAAAGCCCCAACACTCAACAAGCCAGCTGTGGATAAAACAGCTAAGACTGTACCTAAGCAAAGGTACAATAAGTTTGAGTGTTGGTGTTGTGGCAAAGTTGGCCACTTTGCAATGGACTGTTGGCACAATGCTAGTGCCAAAGTGAGTAGCAAACTGTCTATTGGAAAACCAGCAGGTAGTCTTGTCAGGATGCAAACTGACAAATACCAAGGACCCAAGAATACTTTGTGGTTCTAAGGTTCATTAATCTGTTTTGCAGGTGAGTCCAAGTGGCCATGCCCCTATATGGTACTTGGACAGTGGATGTTCCAGACATATGACTGGAACAAAGGGATTACTAAGGGACTACATTCCAATAGAAGATGGTCCAAAAGTCACCTTTGGTGGTTCTGAAAAGGGAATCATCAAAGGATTTGGTAACATTTCTAGTAACTTAGTTACCATTACTCAAGTGGCTTATGTTAAAGGGTTGAAACACAACCTAATAAGTATAAGTCAATTAAGTGATGTAGGGTATGACATCTCATTTGTTAAGGATGGTTGTCATATCAAGAGGTCAAATGATCAAGAGATCATTTTGACTGGCTATAGGAAGAGGAATGTCTACTGCCTAGACATTATGTGTGAGACCAATGGTTCTCAAGTGTGTCTTGTAGCTGATGAGACAGTCTCTCATTGTGTCAAATGGCACAAGAGGCTAGCCCATCTAAACTACAAGACAATTGGCAAACTCTTTAACAAAGAGTTAGTGAGGAATGGTCCTCAAGTTAAGTGTGTTAAAGATGGTATTTGCTCAGCTTGTCAAAAGGACAAGCAGACTAGATCCACCTTTAGAAGCATAGAAAACAAAGATGCTGTTAGGTGTTTATACCTCTTGCATATGGATCTCTTTGGTCCAATGCCAGTTCACAGCCTAGGTAGGAAGGTCTATACCTTTGTAGTTGTAGATGACTACTCAAGGTTTTCCTGGGTGTTCTTCTTAAGACAGAAATCTGAAACACCTAATGTCTTATATAGCTTTGTCAAGCAAATTCAGAATGAACTAGACAGTACAGTGGTCAAGATTAGAAGTGACCATGGTACTGAATTTCAGTCTGAGAGTATGGCAAAACTATGTGAAGACTTTGGGATATTTCAAGAGTTTTCTTCACCAAGAACACCTCAGCAAAATGGCATTGCTGAGAGGAAGAATAGAACCTTGATTGAGGCTGGTAGGACCCTATTAAGTGATACATCACTACCAGAATACTTCTGGGCTGAAGCAGTAAATACTGCATGCCATGTTATTAATAGGGCTACCATAACTAAAGGCCTCAACAAGACCCCCTATGAGGTTGTGAAAGGCAGGAAACCAAATCTATCCTACTTTAGGATCTTTGGTTGTAAGTGCTTCATACTTAACAATGGAAAGTCTTACTTGACTAAGTTTGCTGCCAAGTCCCAAGAGGGAATTTTTGTTGGGTACAACAACAATAGTAAGGCTTATAGAGTCTACAACTTGTCTACTCAAGTTATAGAAGAGACTGTACATGTAGTATTTGATGAAACTAGGCTTATTAACAATGAGTTGTCTAGTAGTGTATGCAGCCCCACAGGTTTAACAAAGAAGATGGACAAGCTCACTCTAGAAGAAGAATCTACTGCAAGACAGCAAGTTAAAGACAGTGGCTGTTTTCTAGGGGGAGTACTACATGTACCAAATGCAGAAGAAGTACAAGGAGTACAACAAGATGATGAAACTGAAGAGGTTCAACCAGAAGTCAGGATGCCTCCAGCCAATAGGCATCTTAGAGATCATCCAGTAGAGCAGATTATTGGAGATCCAAGACAAGGGGTACAAACAAGGAGCAGAAACCTGAATGCAACAATCTACTCCAGTTTTCTATCTCAAGTTGAACCAAAGAAGTTTGAAGAAGCCATTCTAGATCCACAATGGACTGAAGCAATGCAAGAAGAATTGAATCAGTTCAAGAGGTGCAAGGTCTGGGAACTTATTCCTAAACATAAAGACCACAATATAATAGGAATCAAGTGGATCTATAGGAATAAGATGGATGAACAAGGTGTCATCATTAAGAATAAAGCAAGATTGGTTGCTAAAGGATATAGGCAGGAAGAAGGTATTGATTTTGATCAAACCTTTGTTCCAGTAGCCAGACTGGAAGCCATAAGAATGTTCCTGGCCTATGCAACCTATCAAGGATTCAAAGTTTACCAAATGGATGTCAAGTCAGCATTTCTAAATGGTAATCTTAAAGAAGAAGTATATGTGGAACAACCCTCAGGTTTTGTTGATTCAACTCTACCTAATCATGTCTATAGACTTAGGAAAGCTTTATATGGGTTAAAGCAAGCCCCTAGGGCTTGGTATGAAACCCTATCTAGTTTCCTCATTGAGAACAAGTTCTCAAGGGGGAAAATAGATAAGACTCTATTCCTTAGGGAATCTAGAGGCAAAGTAATACTAGTCCAAATATATGTAGATGACATTATATTTGGGTCTACTGAAAGTAGCCTTTACAAAAAGTTTGCAAAACTAATGCAAGGTCAATTTGAGATGAGTAGTATGAGAGAGCTAAAGTTCTTCTTGGGTCTCCAAGTAAGACAGACTGAGAGTGGTTTATCCATATGCCAGTCCAAGTTCACCCAAGAACTCATAAGGAAGTATGGTATGGATTCATCCAGTACCATGAAGACTCCTATGGGGTCAAGTATGTCTCTTAGTAAGGATGATGCAGGGAAGCCTGTAGATGAAACCTTGTATAGAGGGATAGTTGGCTCCCTATTATACTTGACTACAAGTAGACCAGATATCATGTATGCTACATGTGTCTGTGCAAGGTATCAAGCCTGCCCTAAAGAGTCTCATTTGACAGCAGTCAAAAGAATATTGAGATATCTAAAGGGCACTCCTTATCTAGGCCTCTAGTACCCTAGGAATGGGGATTTTGATCTAATAGGTTATTCAGATGCAGACTTTGCAGGATGCAAAGAAGATAGAAAAAGTACTACTGGAACCTGTCAATTCCTAGGAGGAAGACTGATTTCTTGGAGTAGCAAAAAGCAAACAAGTGTGGCTATCTCCACTGCAGAATCAGAGTATGTGGCTGCAGGAAGTTGCTGTGCTCAACTTCTGTGGATACAACATCAGCTTGAGGACTATGGATTTCAGGTAAGTAGAACTCCACTCTTCTGTGATTCTACTAGTGCTATTTCAATTGCACATAACCCTGTATCTCATAGTAGAACTAAACATATTGAGATAAAATATCATTTTCTTAGGGAGAATGTAGAGAAACAGGATATTTTACTAGAATATGTTAAAACTGATAATCAACTAGCTGATATGTATACTAAGCCCCTAGAAGAAGCTAAGTTCAATAGGTTTAAGATTGAACTAGGAATGATAAACTTAGAGTAAGTTTACAGAATTAGAAATGGCTAAGTAAAAAGGTGTCGACACACAGAGATATCTGTGTCGACACAGAAAATTGGTGTCGACACTTCAGGGAAAAGGTGTCGACACATCTAGAAAGTTGGTGTCGACACTTTAGAATAATAGTGTCGACACATGACAAGTTGGTGTCGACACAACCAAGGTGGTGTCGACACTTAATGTTTACTCAGACTTATCTAAGTAAAGTCTCGACTATGTGTCGAGTTAAGTGGGGTCGACACATAAACAAGTGTCGACACATATTATCTGTTGACTAAACTTGTGTCGACACATATGTGTCGAGACATTATAAGTCAGTGTCGACACTTATTGCCAGTGTCGACACAATTTATGTTGGCTGCCCGCCTTTTCATCTTCAAAATTAGAAAGGTATAAATAGGGTTTTGCCTTAGTTTGTCGACACGCTTTCAAAAGTTTCGAGACCAAAACTTCTGTGTCGACACCTCTCTTCTCTCAAGTCAAATTCTTCAAACCCTAATGGCGCCAAAGCTTGAGGAGAACGTCAACGAAGGATACGAGCTGGTGCGCAATGCTTTTGATGATGCCGACCAAGACATCAAGACTGTCGTAACCCTAGTAGCCGACTCAGGGTTAGAATATCTTGTTTCAGAGCCAACGAAAATTTGGAAGAAGGAAGTCTTGGAATTCATCAATGGAGCTAAGGTAGATGAAACTGGATTCAAGATCAAATCCAGGGTTCATGGTGAGAAGGTGAAGGTATCACCTAAGAGCTTGAGGAAGATTCTACAGCTACCAAGAACTAAGCAAGAGGATGAAGTAACAGCTTCCAGGACCAGAGATGCATTGGCATAGTGTGGTCTGGATTCTAAAATGAAAATAGGATATGTGTTTAACAGAAAGGGCATGAATAGCCAAGGGAAATTTCTGTCTGAGATAGTTGGCAAAGTAATATTGAGTAAGCCAGGAGGGCATGACAGAGTGTCTGCCTCTATGTTCAGTATTATTACAAGGATCATCTTCAATTTGCAAACAGATTGGTCTATGATAGTTCTTGAGAAGATCAAGGAAAGCTTGAAGAAGCCCAATCTGGGCAGGATCATAAGTCTATACCTAGCTAGTACCATACCAGAGGTTATGCACCAAGCTGCTGGAAGCAAGATCAACCACATGAGAAAAATGGATATGAGAATTTTCTCCAGATGGGACAGGGTGTTGACTAAGGAGATGCCAACCCCTGAGAAGATAATTTCTGAAAAAGTATCACCTCCAAAGAAGAAGAGGAAAGCTGCTCCAGTGGCACAGGTTTCCACTAGCAGTTCTGATAGTGAAGAACAAGTGGTCTTTACACCAGATGAGAATGAGAAAGGAACTGCTGTGAAGTCTCTAGCACAACAAGTAGTTACTGAAATCCAGGGGGAGCTACCTCAAGCTAGCCCCATCCACAAGGATCAAATCCAGGGGGAGCATCTAGTTGTAGAAGAACCAACTACACTAGAAAGTGAACAAGCAACCAACATCATTTTAGAGGTAATTACTGAGCTTAATGCTTTAGTTTTTCCTATATAAGATACTGATTTGTCTGATGTTTATCAGCAACCACTGACTGCTAGTCAAGTTCCAGAAGTTGTCATGGCAGACACTTCTGTTCCAGCTCAGTTTGTATCTGATCCAGTGGTTGAAGAGCCAAGCCTTTCTCTAGCTCATTCACCCCAAGAAATTATAATGGAAGATTTATTCCTAAATCTGGATCAACAAGACTTTGACAAGGACACTGCTGCTGCTGAAAAGGAGAATGCTCCACTTGAGGGTGAGCAAGTAGTATATGTTGAAGAGCCAGCTAGGCAAGAGACTGTAAAGCACCAAACTGTTGAGGAACTACCAAAGGAAAGGGTAGATATAGCCAGCTCCTCAGCATCTGAAGATGAGGAGGCTGCAAAGGCAAAGAAACAGAAAATTTATGTATTCAAGAGAAGGAGTCAGAGTTATAAAAAGGCCTTACAATCTATTGCACAACAGCCTATATCACAGCCAGCTCCAACTATTGATTATAGTGCTTTAATGGTTGCAATGCAAATTAAACTTGATGAGCAAAGGCAGGCCATAGAGAAATATGTGGATGAAGGGCAGAAGTCTCTCCAATTTGATCTAGCCCAGGACATAAAATCTATCAGGTTTGAAATGAACCAAAATAAAAAGGAGATGACTGAATATTTCCACAAGGGTGGAAATGCAGTGGTGTACTTGGCTACACACCAGGAGAAGATAAAAGCACAAGTGGATGACATAGCTGTGAAGCAAGGTTATGTTCTTGAAAATCAGATAAGAATGAATGACAACCTTACTGCATCTCACAATGCAATAGTCACAGAACTGAAGAATCTAGCTGCAGGGCAGACTCCAGCTATAGCAAAGGCAGATTTTGATAAAGTATTCCTAGAAGAAATCACTGCTCTTAAGACTGCCATCCAAGATTCTCAAAAGTTGATAACTGACAAACTCCAAAGGTTAAAACCTTTCTTTAAAGATGGAGTTAATTATTTGGATAATCAAGTAAGATTTCAGAAAGATGATGTTAGAGATCATATAGAAAGAGAAGTCATAAAGGGGGAGAGGGTTTTAGTCAAAGCTAGCTCTGATCATGCCAAGTGGATATCTAATTCCATCAGAACTACACTGGGTTATCCTCCTCTTTGTGATGATGACAATGTTGCTGAATCTGGAATTCATCCTACATATTTAGGAGGGGAGCAACCAGAAGTGGCTCAAGTTATCTACCCTCCTCCAGATTTTGACATGATTCATGCTGACATACAGTCCATGTATAGCCCACCTGGGGGTAAGGACAATGTAATTATTGAGAAAGTTGATCAGCCTATATCTGAAGCTATGTAAGAGGCACTGCAGAAAGAAGAAGAGACAAGATTGTCTAATAAGAGGTTTAGGGAACAAGCTGAACAAAGACCCAAATTTGAGCAGTGGAGCCCCACCTCTAGGAACATTATTTTGACTGCATGGAAAGCAGCAAAGGATAACATCCATGACAGGAATAAATGATTTTCTGAGGCTGAATGGAGGAAACATGAATCAAGGCAGGAGGCCATAGTTCAATATAGAAGGAAGGCCAAGATGGGAAAGCTACCTCTTACAGCTCTGGAGCCTAACAAGTACTTTCCCAAGCCATATCATTATTTTGAGAGGCAAAAGATTAAGGCTGAGGAACTTAAGAAGAAAGATCTGAAAGGTAAGAAGCCTGCTGAAACAGAAGTTGCTGAAGCTCCTGTTCAAGCCAGAGTTCAAGCTGGAAAAGGAATAGTCATTAAGGAGGCTGAACAGAAATAGCTTAGAAAATTTCTTAAGCTTATTATGTATTCTTTTGATATAAAACATTCTGTAAACTTTAGAATTTTGAATATGACAAAGTATTGGAACAATGTGTTGTGTGATAAATTAGCTATGTGTTAAATTTATTTCATAATTGTTCTGAGATGTTATCTGATTATGCATGTTTGTTTAATACATGTGATGTACTTTCCTGTTACATAATCCTGTCTTACATCATTTTGTAATTTTATTATGAATGGTGTATATCATTGACTAAGGGTTATGACTTCTCCAAATAGGGGGAGATTGTTGGGTACATTGCTTCAAATGTACCTGATTTGAAGAAGCCTCACCCAACTCAATGATATACATCAAAATGTATTTGATGTGTTTTGAGTTTACTTGTGCAGGCTAAGTATTTGCAGGAAAGAAGAAAAGTTTCTAAGTCCATGTGTCGACTCCTAGAGGGAAAGTGTCGACACTTAAGAAGACTTGTGTCGACACCCAGATAAGCAGTGTCGACACTTGGAGTCATTGTGTCGACACCAGGAATGCTGAGTCGACACCAGACAGAAAGTGTCGACACAAGGAGCTGTGTCGACACTCAGTGAAGAAAAGTCAGTGAAGCTGTGTCGACACTTAGCAGTTGTGTCGACACCCAGAAAAACTGTGTCTACATCAGAAAAGTGTCGACACTTGGAGGCTGTGTCGACACTCAACAAAAGTATGCAGAGACTAAGTACAAGTGTCGACACCCAGTATAATGTGTCGACACTCAACAGAAGAGTCAACACTTGAAGTAAGTGTCGACACCCAGAACAATGTGTCGACACTTAGCAGAAGAGTCAACACTGGAAGTAAGTGTCGACACCCAGAACAATGTGTCGACACTTAGCTGAAGACTCAACACTTGAAGAAAGTGTCGACACAAGGAGCTGTGTCGACACTTAGCAAAGAACAGCAAAGTTCAACAAAATATTCTAAGTACAAGTGTCGACACTAAGGGAATGTGTCGACACTCAGCCAGAGTCTTGACAGAAGAAGAAAGTTTCGACACCCAGAGCAATGTGTCGACACTCAACAAGAATCAACACTGAAGGTATGTGTCGACACCAAGAAGCAGTGTCGACACTTAACAGATTCAACACATGAAGATGTGTCGACACAAAGGTGTTGTGTCGACACTTAGAAGAATTCAGCAAGATACTAAAGTACAAGTACTTGTGTCGACACACATTATCAGTGTCGACACATGAAGAAGAAGTAGTGTTGAGATACAAAATCTATAACACAAGGAGTTGTGTCGACGCCTTGTAGACTAGTGTCGACACTTAGATAACTTGTGTCGACACTTGGTCTATAAGTGTCGACACTTAAAGACAGAAAGTCTCGACACTTTCAGACAGTTAGAGAATTTTCAAGAACTGACTTGATGACTTGACAGCTGCCATTCCAGCCGGTCTACAGCACCTGTCAGAGTTGTCAGAATTCAGTTATGGACCGGACCAGCCGGTTACCATGAAGAAGGCCTATAAATAGGCCTATACTGTCTACAGAAGAGATTGATCAAAAAGGTGGTTTAAGAGATTGAACACAAGTCCAAGTTCAGATTTAAAGAAGATCTAGCTATCAAGTGAAGATCTAAGAAGTTGGAGAGAGAGAGCTCCATCCAAGAAATCAGCTGTTGGAACCCAGCTGAGAAGAAGGATTCAGATTAGTCTGAATCTTAAGTAGCAGAGATCAAGGATCAACTGCAGAAGGAGTCAATCTTATTGAGTTCTACTTTCAAGAAGCTTTGAAGAAAGCTAAGTCAGATTGAGTCCAGCTGTGTTCTTCCAAGAACTCATCAAGAATCTCACAACTTATCTCTCTTTCATCTAAGTTGTTGAGTTTATACATTTTGTATTCATTATAACTTGTAGGATCCTTAGGGATCTGAGATTGTAAGCCTGCAATTATAAAGGCTGGGGGTAGGAGAGTTAAATCTCTGAGTGTAGGCCTTGGTGGTTGAGTGTAGGCCTTTGTGGATGAGTGTAGGCCTTTGTGGCTGAGTGTCGGCTTTTTGGAAAAGCTGAGTTGTAGGGCCTTGGGCCTGAGGTGTAGGAGCCTGTTTTGGGTTCTGAGATAGTGAAGGAGTTTGGCCGAATCTAGTACACTGCTAGATAGGCGAAGGGGGAAAGTGGATGTACCCAAAGCTTGGGGAACCACTATAAAACTCTGTGTCTACTGTGTGATTGTTGTTGGCTGTGATTGTTGCATATGTGCTGTGATATAGTAGATAGAATTCTGTGATATTAACTGATTGCTGCCATAAAAAGTTAAAAAGATTCAAGTCACCTATTCACCCCCCCTCTAGGTGTTTAGGTACAATATCTTTCACATTCCACTTATACTTTAGGTGTCAGGGTTAAATGAATCGATTATGCTATGATATGCAAGTGGGTATGATGGATCATGCAAGTGCAACACACACACACGACTCTGTGCACACAGACCTTTAGTTCCCACTTTCTGGAGCCTCACCTCCTAGGATACCTCCGTTGTGGCAGACGGAAGCGGTGGGTTGGGCCTCGCCCACCTCTAAACTAGTAAAGCACTACCGGTCAGACATATCGTATGCCTCAATGCTTGGTGCATGAAGCGGACTCCTGCGTACTCTTGCCGGCTGGCGCACCGGACTTCTATTGGCGAAGTGCTAACCACACTTGCCGAGTCCGCGTATTGGCGTCGGTGCATCGACCCTCCAATACCGAAGACCCACCACCTTAATTTTCTTTCCTTTCATGCACATGCAAATTTATCGTATCATACCGAGCCAAAGCTCCCCGGACAATCCCGTCTGTCACAAATACCAACCGAGCCAAAGCTCGTCGGACCAAAACGTCTGTCTCTTAACCATCCAAGCCGAATCTTCCAACTATCTTCCTATGCTATCTGTGTTCGTGAAATGTGCAACCCTAATTACTAAGTTACTTTTTTCAACTTGTTAATACAGTTTACGTTAATCCAGGACTGCCCCCGGTATTCCCTGTGATGGGCTCTCAAGGGGCACTAGGAACTATGTTGGGATTACGCCCAGCGTTCCCTTTCGCAAGGTACTTATTATTATTTGTTGATTCCCTTACCCATTACCTTCTCATATTACTATAGGCTAATCCTACGGTGATTTGACTCTATCTCACCCCGGGAAAGACATTCT
Organism: Platanthera guangdongensis; assembly: GCA_039583875.1. NCBI lineage: Eukaryota > Viridiplantae > Streptophyta > Magnoliopsida > Asparagales > Orchidaceae > Platanthera > Platanthera guangdongensis. Next base: position 136,931,894 of record CM077151.1, read on the forward strand.
TTCGTCGAACTCGAGCGCCTCTAAACTCTAACCAAACCAATATCTCACCACTCTTCCTATCCTTCTATGGTGGACTCATCCATATCTATCCAAAGTGACTAACTCCTACACCATGTCCCATCGTATCTTATAGCAATTACCCAACTTGCCAAATGCAGACCATCATAGGTTATATGTCGGACCGGACAGGAGATAATCCAAATACTCATCCAACGGGCCTACCTTATTTACTGGAGACTTATCATGACACAAATAGACTAAATCCAGGAAATTATAATTTTCCTAACTTATCTGGTATTTAATTATTTTCCTTAAAGCTTCCAAAGGCTTCTAGTTTGAACATGAACTACCCTAAGTACACATGCAAGATGCCTAACAAAATTATGATAAATATTAGATTATCTCAATATGGTAAATCCATAGTATCACAATTTTTTCCATCATCAAAAGGGCACTAAAATTGTTTTTGCAATATTTACTATCTTCCGTTGTTTATGAACCAAGTATAGGAAATGTCCATCCAAAAATTATAAAATAATTTTACTATGTAGATAAAACCTTAAAAGTAGCATTGGCCAAGTTTCATAATTTTTCAGCAAGAATTATTCTCTGAATAAATTAATTATCAAAAATCTCAATATTATGGACTTGTAAAGGAAGTACTGTAAAAAGCCCTCTAAAAATTACGAATAAATTCCTACAAGTATATTTTGGCCTGAAATCAGCAGTACCTAAGTCTCATGATTTTTCAACAGTAATATCACCTATAAATAATTTTATACCACCAAAGCCCCGTTTTGAAATTAGTGAAGGAAGTACCAAATATAGTCAATTAAAAATTGTAACAAAATTCAGGTATATTCACTTAGACTTAGATTATCTTCTGACCAAGTTTCATCAGATTCAAATGAACAGAATAATCAAATTAATTACAGCACCATTTTGGGCCTTTTGGTATTTAACAAATAAAGTGCCAGAAATATAATCCATAAAATTCTAATAAAATCACCAGGGGTTCTAGATGGTCTAAAACTTACTCTACCCAAGTTTCATAACCTTTAGTTAAGGTTTAATAGCAGAATTTACAAAATTGTGCTTCTACCCTAAAACTAGGGTTAGGGTTTTGAGGTTGAACCCTAGGGTAATTCAAACCTAAATCACCTCATTTTCCTTAAGAGGGTGTCATTGGCCATACTAAGTCAGTGTCCAAGACCTCAGCCTCTGTTGAGGGGAGGTGGCCACCCAAAGCCCATGGTGCACTTTTAGTCAAAAATACCTCCTTAAGGCCAAAATAGGGTTTGGTGATTCCCTAACCAAAACCTATCCAAATGAGTTGAAATTTTTTACAGAGCTAGGTATTGATTCCAGGGACCACTCACCAAAATTTGGGAGGGTTTGGTGGTCATTAGACCACTTAATTAAAATACCCTAGCTTTATTAAATAAAAGTAAAAACTTTATGCAAATTATCTCAAAAAAATCTCAATTTTGGACAGCCCTAGATATAGTTAAGACTGATCCCCTGCCCAAATTTCAGGCCATTTGGCAAAGGGATGAAGGGTGGGCATCCATTTGAATCTCAGGACAGCCCTATATACAGGTCCCACCAAAATGGGTGTCCTGGTCAAACCAGAGGCCCAAATTGTTCCAAATCAATTTTGGATAAAGTAGACCCATAGGGCTACAACTTTTATGTTGAAAGTTTTCCCACCAGGTGGCCCCAAGTATTTTTAAAAATTAAAACCATTTACTATAAATAGTGTGACAGAAATGAAATAATCATGAAATTAAATCCTATAGTTTATTATATCCATCTGCACGAATCTTGGCGCGTATTTGACGGAATCCTATCGTCTTCTAGCTCCAGCCGACGGCTGCGATTTGTCCCGCCTGGATCTCCTTCCAGCCGCTGTCGCCGGCGATCCGGCCACCTCCCCGGCCAGCCACCGCCACTGCCACCTCCGTTGAGGTGGTGGCAGTCGCCAGACGGCGGCTTGGCCGCCGGAAAGCACTATTCCGGCGGTTCTAGCAAGAGAAGTTTCGGCCAAAATCCATGTAAATCCCGAATTGGATCGGATTCAATTGAGCCTGAACCTTGGACCTAGTGATTACTATGATCTATACATGAGAGAAGGAGTGGAGAAGGACCTTTCTAGTGGTCTGGAGTCGAGTCGATCTTCGAGTTGCCATGGTGGTGGTGACGCCGGCCGGATTTCTGCAACAGTGCAGTCAAGTAGCTCGAATTTCTCAGGTAAATGGTGGGAAGGGTTCCTCTCATGTCACTGAGGGTGTTTAAATCATCAGTTGGGGGAGGGGAGAGGCCAAACATCAATGACCATTAATGTCCATTGAAGGCTTTGTTCAGGCCAAGGTGGCGGGGAGGTGAATCTGGCTTGGGGTGGCCAAGAAACTGCTGGAAACTCCTCCCCTTCTTCATGGGAGTTGAATTCAGTCATCAAAGATGGCTCTTGGCCTCCCTAAGCCATGAATGGCTTCTTCCTCCCTCTTTCTCTCTCCTCCATTAAAGGGCAAAATGGAGCTTTCTCTCTCCTAGTCATCATGAACGAATTTGTTCATCTCCCTAGCCTATTGGCAGGCCATAACATCATTATAATTATGAAAAGTGAGGTTAGTCTAAGGGAAAAATGGCTTGAGCTTGGGTTAGCCCATTTGGGCTAGGTTTGACTTGGCTTAGGTTAAGGTTGACTTGGGTCAATTTGATCATTTGGGTTGACCCCAATGGGTCCTTAGTGACCCATTGTCCTCCCCTAAGGTCTATGTAGGGTTGGGTAGGGTTAACTTGGCACCTTGGAGGTCACTACCCTTAGTAAGGGTACTTTGACCAGATGAGGGGCCTAAGTGGACTTGGGTCAACTTGGTCTCTAGGGCTGAACCCAATGTGTCCTTGATGACCCATTGACCTCAATTTGGTTTTAAGAGGGCATGGGTGGGGCCCACTTGGCTAGGGGAAGGTCAATTGACCCTAAATAGGATAGTTTGACCCTTTTAGGGTAAGGGTTGACTTGGGCCAACTGAGTCTCTTTGATTGACCCCAATGGGTCCTTATGGCTCTAATGGGCCTCCCAAAATATTTGGGGGTGTTGTGGTATGGTCTTGGGGTCAAGGTGTAGCCCCATGGTCATCCTAAACTATTGTTTAGAATTCTACTATTTGCAAACCATGATGATTTCCAACTTCATGCCTACGCTCACTTGGTCTTCTTGAGCTTCCTAGGGTTTTGTCATGACCTAGTCCTGGCCAAAACCACTCTTAGGGGTCTAGTTGGAAATGGGATGTTACACTTGTAGTTCCCACTTTTCGAGCAGGTAGCTAACATATCATGTGTCATCCATCATGGCCAGACGGTGATAGTGAAATAGGCTTTTCCACTACTAGGCAGGCATCCACAAAACCAATCCTAGGGCTCCGTATGCCTCAACATAAGAACACAACAACTGAGCCCTTGCATACTACGGCTCAGAGGGGTCTCAGGTAGATATGCACAAAGAACATATCTGTACACTTTCATATCATCATGGCATTGAAGGAGCCTCATTAGTGAGAACCGAGGGCCAAAGCCTCACCATACATGTCTATCTGCCAACTCCCATCGGTGTGACGACTAGTGAGCCCGTGCACTTGCCACACTATCCTTAACCCAGGATTATGACACCGTGTGTTAACTCACACCATATTCATTTTAACTTGGCCATGCCATCATGCCCAAGAGATCCACAATGAGTGTCTTTTCATCATTTACATCTCGTGCTCTATAACACTCAAAGGACCCACACCGAGTCCCTTATCAACACATCATTCTAGTGTGGTAAACACACGCACACGACCAACCCTTCCACTGTTCCATACCACACAAGGGTTCATCATTTACACAGGTGGAAAGCCACCTTATACAACATACCAATCCCACAATCCTACCCATAGGGAGACACAACTCTAAGCAGTGGACTATACTAATTATCCTTCAAATCCTGAGATCACTATTCCACATATTCCATGGCCATGAATTAACCTCATCCAATTCCTTCCCAAATGATTAAGCATTCACCAACAAGTATACTTCCTTATGATAATCACAATAGTATAATGATACCTCACATATTCATCAAACATGATAACATAGCTACATGTTACACATTCAATTATCAGGCATCACACCCTCTTCCAAAACCTGTTTCATCCTCTGATTATAATCATGCACATCATTGTCGGATTTTACAAGAGTATAATTTGTACAACAAAATCTTATCGAATCATCTGTTCATTAACTTTTCCCAAACCATTTGTTTATTAAAAACATTCAAACCGTTTGTACAGACATCTTTCACAAAACCATTTGTTTACTTAAGGATCTAACAACCAAATCTTATTAACCACTTGTTTATCACAATCACAAATAAACTTAGTTCACCAAAACCTCAACACCTTCCTGTTACAACCTTTCTACCGAGTTCATATCTGATTATACACAAATCCCGAGACAAAGTGCACTTAAGTTTTACCATGCAACAACTTCGACTGGACCTTCCCGAGGCTACAAGTCTCATATGAAAACTTATAACCATCTGTTGGAAAGGTCCTTCCAAGGACTACAATTTTTGTATTTGGGCAAGTCCCAGATCTGGCCGTAACATACCATAAATCGACCCCGAAGTTCTATGCGCACAGAAAATAGATTTTTGCACACATCTTAAAGCAAAATGAATGACATAGGTTCGTCTTATTCCTCTAGCCACTGGTTCAAAACTACATCCAGATTTTCCTCCTCCCTTATTCACCCTTAATATACCATTTCTCTTCATGAAACCAATTCCATCAACTTCACATCGAAGAGAGGAGAGGTTGAAGACTATAAATCTCTAGGACAAGGTCCTAGTATGGTCTATCCCTAGTAGATATTCATATCGTGAGTCAAACTCTTTCGAGTCGACGTCTCTCCTAGATAATAACTACAGATCTAGCACCAAGGGAGAGGGTAGGAAGCTTGCCTCATTTCACGCCATGGATCTCGTTATCCTCCTCAGCGATGTGCTCTTCCCGTAGGAATTATTCCCTGAAAGGTAGATCGGCTCTTCTTCAAGAAAATCGACTTCAACAACTTCTTCACTCCGACAGTTTCGGCACAGGAAATGATTCTGCAAGAAGTGAAGTGACGGCTACGGTTTCCCATAAATCACCTTTTATAAGAGTAAATAGGGTTAGACTGCCTTCCATGTGTTACACTAGTATTGGACCTCCCAATATTATAAAAATTAATTCTTGTCGAAAAGACTGGGTCAAAATAATTCTATTGGTGCATTTCCTGAATACCAAGTTCCACACATTTATATGAACCAGCAAACATTCTGAGATGGAATAATCCTCTAAGTCAAAATCATCAGTTTATATACACTCACTCGACGAAATGTCAAGATTCATCTTGACTACTCGAAGCCTATAAAGTCCGACATATTTTCAAGTCAAAATCGTCGAGTATACATGAAAATTTGTCGAATGGCGTCAAGATTACTTAATGAACTCGATGCTTCGTTGAGTGGCGTCGAGTCCACACAACGCCTGCAATGTCCAGAATACTTTCAAGTCAAAATCGTCGAGTGTACCTATACTCACTCGATGAATCGTCGAGATTCGTCGTGATCACTTGATTCATATAGAATCCTAAATAATTTTCTAAGTTAAACATTGAGTGCATTGAGTATCACTCAATGCCTCGTCTAGTGGCGTTGAGACCACTCAACGTACTCGATGCTTACCGCGTCCAAAAATATTCTAAGTCAAATCACTCAACCCCTCGTCGAATAGCATCGAGACCACTCAATGCACTCTACTCTTTCTGAGTCCAAAAATATTCTAAGTCAAATCACTCAATGCCTTGTCGAATGGCATTGAGACCACTCAACTCTCTCCATGCTCTCTGAGTCCAGAAATATTCTTAGTTAAATTTCATCGAGTGGTGTTGAGACCACTCAACTAACTCGACGCTTTCTGAATCCAGGAAAATTTCTATGTTAAGTTGGAATTGTGTTGAGACCACTCAACGCACTCAACGCCTAGTGGATCCAGAACACTTTTTCTAAGTTAAACTGGAATGGCATTGAGAGCACTCAATATACTCAACACCTGGTTGAGTCCAGAATTCTTCTAAGTGAAAGTTTCCCTATTAGTAGAGTATCACTCGACGCCTATTACCAGTGCACCCTGAGCTTGAGTCAACTTTCTTGACTCAATACACGCGCGAGTGGTCTAGCACAAAATGGGATGTTACTAATCCTATAAAAAAAAGAAAAGATTTCATCCCCGAAATCAGGCTATGGCAATGGGGAAGATAAAGCATGAAAATACGCTTGAACCGCCTTCCATTCTTTGGAGTTAAAGTGACCATCACGGTCAGAGACTATCATATTAGTTACGCCATTGTACCGTACAAATGTATCCATAAAGAGACGAACCAATACATCCACATGTGTCTCCTTCTTAATTGGGATAAATCTGGCAACCTTCATCAAGCGATCCACAATTACCCAAACTAAATTATTCCCAGAGCGCGAGCGAGTCAACCCGTGAACAAAGTCCATGGAGATATCCTCAAAATTCCACTCAGGGATGGGAAATGACTGTAATAATCCTCCAGGGCTCTTACACTCCGCCTTCACCTTCTGGAAAGACTCACAGTGTATAATATAATACTTGACAGCACCCTTCATTCCCAGACAGAACATGGACTTTCGTAAGTCATTATACATCTTGGAAATCTCGGGATGCACTGATTACTTTGAGCAATGTACCTCTCTCAATATATCTTCCTGGATTCCACCGCACTTGGGAATTTAGAGCCGGCCACGGAAATGAATGAGTCCATCCTTTATAGTATACTCCTCAGTAGATCCACCTTCAATTGACTTGATTACAAGGGCCAGAGCAGCTTCCTTACCTTGCTATGCCTGAATTCGATCTCGAATGTTATAAATTATTCTTATAGTAGTTAGATACTCTGTATACTTCTCATAATGATCCTTACAAACCAACGTGATCTCCATCTACTCGAGTACTCAAGCAAATTCAATACTAATCATACGAGACTCAGGGCTCGACTCTGGTACATTTTTTCTCAACGTATCGACTATGGTGTTTGCTTCTCGGGGTTTTAATTCAATGTAAACTAATAATCACATAAAAATTCTAACCACCACCGCTACCTAAAATTCAACTCCTTCTGAGAATGTACTTACTTCAGATTCCTGTGGTCCGAAAAGATGTCGCAGTGGAAACCATACAAGAAATGTCTCCAAACTATTAGGGTGAACACCACTGCTCCCAACATCAAATCATGTACAAGATAATTAACTTCATGCTTCTTCAAATACCTTGAAGCGTAAGCGATCACCAGCCCATGCTGCATCAACACTGCTCCCGATCCTTGATAGGAGGCATCAGTGTAAACGTAAAATCTCTCTTTCCCTGATGGAAGATCTAGGATGGGTGCGGTGATAAGTCTATCTTTCAGCTCTTGAAATGCAGCCTCACACTGAGGTGTCCACTCATATTGCATACCTTTCTTCGTCAAAGTAGTGAGGGGAAGGGCTATCTTCGAGAATCCTTTCACAAACTTGAGATAGTACCCATCAAGTCCGAGGAAGCTCCGTACGTCAACCGCTGACCTCAAAGGCTGCCATTCCTTCACGACATGCACCTTGGCCGGGTAGACGACAAGTCCAGCACCACTAATCACATTTCCCAAGAAGGTAACTTCTCGGAGGCAAAATTCACACTTGCTGAACTTAGCAAACAAGACATGCTCTTTTAGCTTCTTCAAAACCAAAGTCAAGTGTTCAGCATGCTCCACTTCCATATCGAGTAGACCAAAATGACATCGATGAAGATGATGATGAATACGTCAAAATATGGCTCAAACACCTTGTTCATCAAACTCATGAATACAGAAGGGACGTTCGTGAGTCTGAATGGCATCACCGTGAACTCGTATAAGCTGTATCTTGAGCTAAACATTGTCTTCATAATGTCCTCCTCTTGTATTCTTAACTGGTAATACCCCGAGTGCAAATCCAATTTGGAAAGCAAATGTGTTCCTACCAATTGATCGAATAACTAATCGATCTTGGGTATGGGATAGGTGTTCTGTACCGTCTGTCGGTTGAGCTCCAGGTAGTCTATGCATAATCATAATGTTCTGCCCTTCTTCTTAACAAATAGAATATGGGCTATCCAAGGTGATGAACTGCGACGAACAAACCCTGACTCTACTAATTCTTGTAGCTGAACTCTAAAATCAGCGAGTTCCTTTAGGGACATTCTGATGGGGCCCGAGAGATGGGTTTGGCACTCGATACTAACTTAATCTAAAAGTCCACCTCTTTGTGGGGGTAATCGTGGCAATTTTATGGGAAATAACTTAGGGAAATTCGGTATATTTTCATACCATTTGTCATGTCTTTTTGTGTGAAGCATATCTCATATACCTAATCCCCTTTCATATGGGCTTTTAAGGCCTGAATTGAATACAATAACACACGTGGTGCGAATTTATTACCATGGAAGATGACCCCAGAGTCTCTGTGTCTCAAGTTGATTTTATTCTCCGCACAATCAACCCTGGAGTGGTGCCAATACAACAACATAATGCCCGGAAAGAGGTTTAATTCTGGCATTCTTAGTACCATTGCAGGGGATCAAAAAAATCTTTCCTCCAATACATACTTCCATGTCACACTAGGAGAACACAGTCATCTCGGAGCCATCCAGAAGGCGTACTCTCTGATTGATACTTGTGAAGTATTGCACTCCTTCTAGGCCTTAACAAGGTCTGCCGGCATAAATGAGTTTGTGGCACAGGTATCAAATAGAGTGTGAGCTAATTTCCCACAAACCATCACCGTGTCTATGTATTAATTATAAAACTCAAAACTAGACTCCTAGCATAGCTTAGGCAAATTAAGGATGAATGCTTATAATGTTTTGGTCTAATCACAACATGCCTTCAAATACATCCAGTGGATTCCTCTCCTGCGCTATATCTAGATCAAATATATGCCCTCGAGCGGGTCTGGGATACCTTCCTCGTGGCCTTCGTCCTCGACCATGCACTTGTTCTTGTCCTCGTGGACCTACCGGAGGAAAAGCCGAGGGGAGCCTTCCAACTTAGTTTCAGGCATAACGCCAGATATGGCTTGGCTGATTACACCGAAAACAAACATGTTGGTACTGTTCTCTATGTTTTTGATATATTTGTTGATGTGGGGTTGGTGCTGGCTGTGGGGCCGTTGTTCGGTATTGTATCAACAATAACCTAGATTTGTGTGAAGTCAACCTTGAACTAAGATGAATTAAGTATGTATTTGATGATATTTTCTAGTTGAGTTTTTGCAGGTTATTATTTCTAAATTTAGTCCAATGTTAGTTTACAATGAGTCACTTAACACAGGACCATGCATTGTAATCTCTCATTATGTTATCCATGGTATTGACTCATGTGTAACCTCTCTATTGGAATGCACTTCATTTTCAAGTACTAAAGCATGGAAGAAAGGAAGGGTTGCTGGTCTTTGAACAAAGAAGAAAAGGAATTCACTCAATTGATGAAGCCAAGATACCAATAAACAAAAGATTAGCCTCTACTCTTCCTACAACAGCCCTACAAGTTTAAAGCAGGAAAATAAATTAAACATCTTGAGGAGTTGTGAGGTATACCTGGCTGAATAGCTCTGGGTTTCTTTGTCGCATCAGGTCCTGCGGTTCCCAGGTATGCTCCTCCTAGCCGTTGTTTCTCCACAGAACTTTGACTAACGGAACCTTCTTGCGACGCAAGATCCGTACTCCTCTGTCATCTATCTGAACTGGTTCTAAGTGAACTGACCGGTCCGAAGCTACTGGTCCATCTGTGGTCGAAATCCGATGCTCCAGGCGTAGTAGAGCCCTCCTAAGTGAAGAAATATGGAACACGTCGTGTGAACCTGTCAGTTCCGGTGGCAACTCCAGCCTGTAAGCTAGGGTTCCGATCCGCTCCAGGATCCTGTAAGGGCCCATATACCTAGGGCTGAGCTTCTTCTTCCGACCGCGCACCCGTGAAACTCCGTACATGGGCCGGATCTTCAAGAAAACCCGGTCTCCCACCTGAAACTCTACCTGACGGTGTCGGGCGTCGTAATACTTAGCCTGTCGGCTCTGCGCTTCCAGCATCCTGTCCCGGACCAACCTAACCTGAGCATCAGTATCCTCCACAAACTCTGAGTCGAGTGCCTGAGGATCTTCATCCTAGATCCATGACAGTAGAATCTTGAACCTACGTACGAAGTTGGAGAGCTGTGTTGAATGTCGGCCGAGAGCCCAGATAATCCTGGACTGATGTTCTCTCCTTGGACATACACTATCCATCCTTGTTTTAAACGGTCATCTTGAGCACACCGTGATAACAGATAACTACTCACAAATTTCATGAAACACCCATGGGAGTTTTCTTCCTGGTCGGGGTGGCCCTAGATATCTCGGCCAGTCTATCGTTGATGTTCCAATTATAATTATGCCTGGAGTGCTGATGAGGAATCATGTGTATGAAAATCCCTAATTGTATCCTCGAACTTCCCCTCTAACTGTGCAGTGAGTGTAATAGTTTCCCAAAAGTTCTTGCACTTAACCTTCATTGGGCGACGGACCTCACCGTGCATCGCAAAATCCATGACGCCCTTCTTCACTCCAGGGAGAAACACGTTCCGAGATACACCAAACTTCCGATGATTAAATTTCTCATTTGTATGGGTAGCCAATGCCCCTATGAAATCTCCACTTCGTAATTAGATTCTTATCCTTACGAATACGCCCGAGTAGCACCGAATACGGTTTACGTTCACTTCACTATATTTACGACGCAAAATTTTCTAGATAAGATCTCAGGGAAACCCAAGTCAGTAACTAATTTGCCCAATAAACAAAAAACACGCCCCAATAAACAAAAGATAAGCCCCCAATAAATAAAAGATAAGCCTCTACCTGCCTTGGGCTGAGTATCTTTGATATTACCATGTTATATCCATCCTAGTTGGGTGCACAATCCCTAGGGCATCAATCTTTGACTTGGGGTTACAACCTGAATCTGTTGATATACTCCATACTTTAAACTCTCAGAGTCACATTTATGACAACCTCATCTGGGTCAAAAAGTTCCCAATCCCAACCGAGTCCCTTCCGAACTTGAATTCCTATCCGACCCTCGGTGCTTGTCATGGTGGTTGTCTCCAGGTAATCTTGTTACTGGCACGAGGGTTGAGACTATGTGTCTTCTACCATTCTGCTAATGGAATTTTTGTCTCAATTCTCCTTAAAGTAGTCCTTCTGGTTTGAGTAATCGTTGATAGGGACCGCAGGGCTACCTGAGTTTATGGCTTAGGTAGACATTCTCGTGTTATACTCCTCCTTTATTCTCTTTAGGTTTTTCCTTATCTTAACCAAGTTCATACCCAAGGTCTATTTCCGACTAGGGCAAACTATAAGTTATCGTGGTTAGTCATGTCTCCTAGTGGGTTGAGTCTAACTCTTTGACTAGAGAATTATAAGATGGGATCTTTGCAGCCGGAGGTGCTACCTGCTGGGGGCAGGGTTTGCCGCAGCCTACAAAGAAAAATTCCAATTATTAGCTGATGAACAAGTGGAATTAATGAAAAGGTGGACTTTACATGTGATTCCCCTCATATGGGAACACCACTGCTTCCGCTGCTTAGTTTGTCCCCAAACTAAACTTGCGCGGGGGTGACCTAGGGTTGTGGACTGCTACTTTTCGGTCGAGGTCTGCTCTGATACCACTTGTAAGACCCCCTTTTTTTTCAACACCGGGGTCTTAGGCCCAGAACCGTCGTTTTGCGGTGACTCCTTCACACCCTGAAGGGTCATCACCACAAAGCGCCGATTCTGCCGGCCAATTCGATCACAGAAAAGTAGCACAACAAAGTAAATGCAAACTAGCAGTCCATAAAAAATCACATATCATATAGATAATCTCCACGAAGGGAGTGTCCACAGAACAATATATCAGAGTACTAAAATACGGGCTTATGCCCGGTACATCATGTCCTCACTACAAATCACTCATGCAGGAGCAAAAGCAGAAAATCTACTCAAGGTCGAGACTCACGGTCCCGGCTGTAAGAACTCCGAAGCTAGACTGCCCCATCTCCAAGCGCACCGGCCTCTGGGGCTGCTCCTCCATGCTGGGCTCCACGATTCCTTAAAACGATGCAGTTTGAAAACCGTTAGTATAAAAGACTAAGCCCTATCATCCCACACCCCTTCCCCCATGGCTCCTAGGCACCGAGCAGAGATGAAGAAAGGGGTGGACTTGAAGGTGGAGAATAATAAAAAACAGATGGCAGCAGACCAATACTAGCAATTCTATAATAGGTATGGACAATAAGCTGAAACATGAAAAGTAACCTTCACTTATGTGAGAACACATAAGCCAAGGGGTCTTCTGCAAGGCTCCCATCATATAAAAAGTCCCATACTAATTTATACGTTGGGGTGTCGGTTATCAATCAGCAGTAAATATATATCAAAATTGACCTTAATTTATAAACTTGCGCACACAAGCTTATAGACCAAGGGGTCGTTTTGCAGGGCCTAAAGTATAAGCGTTCCATTCCACTTATACTTTAGGTGTCAGGGTTAAATGAATCGATTATGCTATGATATGCAAGTGGGTATGATGGATCATGCAAGTGCAACACACACACCCGACTCTATGCACACAGACCTTTAGTTCCCACTTTCTGGAGCCTCACCTCCTAGGATACCTCCGTTGTGGCAGACGGAAGCGGTGGGTTGGGCCTCGCCCACCTCTAAACCAGTAAAGCAGTACCGGTCAGACATATCGTATGCCTCAACGCTTGGTACATGAAGCGGACTCCTGCGTACTCTTGTCGGCTGGCGCACCGGACTTCTGTTGGCGAAGTGTTAACCACACTTGCCGAGTCAGCATATTGGCGTCGGTGCATCGACCCTCCAATACGGAAGACCCACCACCTTAATTTTCTTTCCTTTCATGCACATGCAAATTTATCATATCATACCGAGCCAAAGCTCCCCAGACAATCCCGTCTGTCACAAATATCAACCGAGCCAAAGCTCGTCGGACCAAAACGTCCGTCTCTTAACCATCCAAGCTGAAGCTTCCAACTATCTTCCTATGCTATCTGTGTTCGTGAAATGTGCAACCCTAATTACTAAGTTACTGTTTTCAGCTTGTTAATACAGTTTACGTTAACCCAGGACTGCCCCCGGTATTCCCTGTGATGGGCTCTCAAGGGGCACTAGGAACTATGTTGGGATTACGCCCAGCGTTCCCTTTCGTAAGGTACTTATTATTATTGGTTGATTCCTTTACCCATTACCTTCTTATATTACTATAGGCTAAGCCTCGGGTGATTTAACTCTACCTCACCCCGGGAAAGACGTTCTTTCGTCGAACCCGAGCGCCTCTAAACTCTAACCAAACCAATATCTCACCACTCTTCCTATCCTTCTATGGTGGACTCATCCACATCTATCCAAAGTGAGTAACTCCTACACCATGTCCCATCGTATCTTATAGCAATTACACAACTTGCCAAATGCAGACCATCATAGGTTATATGTCGGACCGGACAGGAGATAATCCAAATACTCATCCAACGGGCCTACCTTATTTACTGGAGAATTATCATGACACAAATAGACTAAATCCAGGAAATTATAATTTTTCTAACTTATCTGGTATTTAACTATTTTCCTTAAAGCTTCCAAAGGCTTCTAGTTTGAACATGAACTACCCTAAGTACACATGCAAGATGCCTAACAAAATTATGATAAATATTAGGTTATCTCAATAAGGTAAATCCATAGTATCATAATTTTTTCCATCATCAAAAGGGCACTAAAATTGTTTTTGCAATATTTACTATCTTCCGTTGTTTATGAACCAAGTATAGGAAATGTCCATCCAAAAATTATAAAATAATTTTACTATGCAGATAAAACCTTAAAAGTAGCATTGGCCAAGTTTCATAATTTTTCAGCAAGAATTATTCTCTGAATAAATTAATTATCAAAATTCTCAATATTATGGACTTGTAAAGGAAGTACTGTAAACAACACTCTAAAAATTACGAATAAATTCCTACGAGTATATTTTGGCCTGAAATCAGCAGTACCTAAGTCTCATGATTTTTCAACAGTAATATCACCTATAAATAATTTTATACCACCAAAGCCCCGTTTTGAAATTAGTGAAGGAAGTACAAAATATAATCAATTAAAAATTGTAACAAAATTCAGGTATATTCACTTACACCTAGATTAACTTCTGACCAAGTTTCATCAGATTCAAATGAACAGAATAATCAAATTAATTACAACACCATTTTGGGCCTTTTGGTATTTAACAAATAAAGTGCCAGAAATATAATCAATAAAATTCTAATAAAATCACCAGGGGTTCTAGACTGTCTAAAACTTACTCTACCCAAGTTTCATAACCTTTAGTTAAGGTTTAATGGCTGAATTTACAAAATTGTGCTTCTACCCTAAAACTAGGGTTGGGGTTTTGAGGTTGAACCCTAGGGTAATTCAAACCTAAATCACCTCATTTTCCTTAAGAGGGTGTCATTGGCCATACTAAGTCAGTGTCCAAGACCTCAGCCTCTGTTGAGGGGAGGTGGCCACCCTAAGCCCATGGTGCACTTTTAGTCAAAAATACCTCCTTAAGGCCAAACTAGGGTTTGGTGATTCCCTAACCAAAACCTATCCAAATGAGTTGAAATTTTGTATAGAGCTAGGTATTGATGTCAGGGACCACTCACCAAAATTTGGGAGGGTTTGGTGGTAATTAGAACACTTAATAAAATACCCTAGCTTTATTAAATAAAAGTAAAAACTTTAGGCAAATTATCTCAAAAAAAATCTCAATTTTGGATAGCCCTAGATATAGTTAAGACTGATCCCCTGCCCAAATTTCAGGCCATTTGGCAAAGGGATGAAGGGTGGGCATCCATTTGAATCTCAGGACAGCCCTATGTATAGGTCCCACCAAAATGGTTGCCCTGGTCAAACCAGATCCCCAAATTGGTCCAAATCAATTTTGGATAAAGTAGACACATAGGGCTACAACTTTCATGTTGAAAGTTTTCCCACCAAGTGGCCCTAAGTATTTTTAAAAATTAAAACCATTTACTATAAATAGTGTGACAGAAATGAAATAATCATGAAATTAAATCCGATAGTTTATTATATCCATCTGCACGAATCTTGGCGCGTTTTTGACGGAATCCTATCGTCTTCTAGCTCCAGCCGACGGCTGCGATTTGCCCCGCATGGATCTCCTTCCAGCCGCTACCGCCGGCGATCCGGCCACCTCCCCGGCCGGCCACCGCCACCACCACCTCCGTTGAGGTGGTGGCAGTCGCCAGACGGCGGCTTGGCCGCCGGAAAGCACTATTCCGGCGGTTCTAGCAAGAGAAGTTTCGGCCAAAATCCATGGAAATCCCGAATTGGATCGGGCTCAATTGAGCCTGAACCTTGGACCTAGTGATTGCTATGATCTATACATGAGAGGAGCGGAGAAGGACCTTTCTAGTGGTCTGGAGTCGAGTCGATCTTCGGGTTGCCATGGTGGTTGTGCCGCCGACCGGATTTCTGCAATAATGCAGTCAAATAGCTCGAATTTCTCAGGTAAATGGTTGGAAGGGTTCCTCTCATGTCACTGATGGTGTTTAAATCATCAGTTGGGGGAGGGGAGAGGCCAAACATCAATGACCATTAATGTCCATTGAAGGCTTGGTTCGGCCAAGGTGGTGGGGAGATGAATCTGGCTTGGGGTGGCCAAGAAACTGCTGGAAACTCCTCCCCTTCTCCATGGGAGTTGAATTCAGCCATCAAAGATGGCTCTTGGCCTCCCTAAGCCATGAATGGCTTCTTCCTCCCTCTTTCTCTCTCCTCCATTAAAGGGCAAAATGGAGCTTTCTCTCTCCTAGTCATCATGAACGAATTTGTTCATCTCCCTAGCCTATTGGCAGGCCATAACATCATTATAATTATGAAAAGTGAGGTTAGTCTAAGGGAAAAATGGCTTGAGCTTAGGTTAGCCCATTTGGGCTAGGTTTGACTTGACTTAGGTTAAGGTTGACTTGGGTCAATTTGATCATTTGGGTTGACCCCAATGGGTCCTTAGTGACCCATTGGCCTCCCCTAAGGTCTATGTAGGGTTGGGTATGGTTAACTTGGCACCTTGGAGGTCACTACCCTTAGTAAGGGTACTTTGACCAGATGAGGGGCCTAAGTTGACTTGGGTCAACTTGGTCTCTAGGGCTGAACCCAATGTGTCCTTGATGACCCATTGACCTCAATTTGGGGTTAGGAGGGCATGGGTGGGGCCCACTTGGCTAGGGGAAGGTCAATTGACCCTAAATAGGATAGTTTGACCCTTTTAGGGTTAGGGTTGACTTGGGCCAACTGAGTCTCTTTGATTGACCCCAATGGGTCCTTATGGCTCTAATGGGCCTCCCAAAATATTTGGGGGTGTTGTGGTAGGGTCTTGGGGTCAAGGTGTAGCCCCATGGTCATCCTAAACTATTGTTTAGAATTCTACTATTTGCAGACCATGATGATTTCCAACTTCATGCCTAAGCTCACTTGGTCTTCATGAGCTTCCTAGGGTTTTGTCATGACCTAGTCATGGCCAAAACAACTCTTAGGGGTCTAGTTGGAAATGGGATGTTACACTTGTAGTTCCCGCCTTTCGAGCAGGTAGCTAACCTATCATGTGTCATCCATCATGGCCAGACGGTGATAGTGAAATAAGCTTTTCCACTACTAGGCAGGCATCCACAAAACCAATCCTAGGGCTTCGTACGCCTCAACATAAGAACACAACAACTGAGCCCTTGCATACTACGGCTCAGAGGGGTCTTGGGTAGATATGCACAAAGAACATATTTGTACACTTTCCTATCATCATGGCATTGAAGGAGCCTCGGTAATGAGAACCGAGGACCAAATCCTCACCATACAAGTCTATCTGCCAACTCCCGTCGGTGTGACGACTAGTGAGCCCGTGCACTTGCCACACTATCCTTAACCCAGGATTATGACACCGTGTGTTAACTCACACCATATTCATTTTAACTTGGCCATGCCATCATGCCCAAGAGATCCACAATGAGTGTCTTTTCATCATTTACATCTCGTGCTCTATAACACTCAAAGGCCCCACACCGAGTCCCTTATCAACACATCATTCTAGTGTGGTAAACACACACACACGACCAACCCTTCCACTGTTCCATACCACACAAGGGTTCATCATTTACATAGGTGGAAAGCCACCTTATACAACATACCAATCCCACACTCCTACCCATAGGGAGACACAACTCTAAGCAGTGGACTATACTAATTATCCTTCAAATCCTGAGATCACTATTCCACATATTCCATGGCCATGAATTAACCTCATCCAATTCCTTCCCAAATGATTAAGCATTCACCAACAAGTATACTTCCTTATGATAATCACAAAAGTATAATGATACCTCACATATTCATCAAACATGATAACATAGCTATAGGTTACACATTCAATTATCAGGCATCACACCCTCTTCCAAAACCTGTTTCATTCTCTGATTATAATCATGCACATCATTGTCGGATTTTATAAGAGTATAATTTGTACAACAAAATCTTATCGAATCATCTGTTCATTAACTTTTCCCAAACCATTTGTTTATTAAAAACATTCAAACCGTTTGTACAGACATCTTTCACAAAACCATTTGTTTACTTAAGGATCTAACAACCAAATCTTATTAACCACTTGTTTATCACAATCACAAATAAACTTAGTTCACCAAAACCTCAACACCTTCCTGTTACAACCTTTCTACTGAGTTCATATCTGATTATACACAAATCCCGAGACAAAGTGCACTTAAGTTTTACCATGCAACAACTTCGACTGGACCTTCCCGAGGCTACAAGGCTCATATGAAAACTTGTAACCATCTGTTGGAAAGGTCCTTCCAAGGACTACAATTTTTGTATTTGGGCAAGTCCCAGATCTGGCTCTAACATACCATAAATCGACCCCGAAGTTCTATGCACACAGAAAATAGATTTTTGCACACATCTTAAAGCAAAATGAATGACATAGGTTCGTCTTATTCCTCTAGCCACTGGTTCAAAACTACATCCAGATTTTCCTCCTCCCTTATTCACCCTTAATAGACCATTTCTCTTCATGAAACCAATTCCATCAACTTCACATCGAAGAGAGGAGAGGTTGAAGACTATAAATCTCTAGGACAAGGTCCTAGTATGGTCTCTCCCTAGGAGATATTCATATCATAAGTCAAACTCTTTCGAGTCGACGTCTCTCCTAGATAATTACTACAGATCTAGCACCAAGGGAGAAGGTAGGAAGCTCGCCTCATTTCACGCCATGGATCTCGTTATCCTCCTCAGCGATGTCCTCTTCCCGTAGGAATTATTCCCTGAAAGGTGTTAAAATTCAACAAACCGCAGACGCCCCCTTGGATACCCTGTTGAAAACTCAACAAACCGAAGGAGAATACGCCCACTTATAATGTTGAAAGTTTTCCCGGATCGTGGAGTTAGCAGGGGTTATCTCAACAAAGCAGTAACAACCAGCAACACATGCAGCACAAGCTTCTTTATTGATCAAGAGCAAACTTCTTTACAAGGCGAGACATACA
The DNA here is from genome assembly GCA_039583875.1 of Platanthera guangdongensis. Classification (NCBI taxonomy): domain Eukaryota; kingdom Viridiplantae; phylum Streptophyta; class Magnoliopsida; order Asparagales; family Orchidaceae; genus Platanthera; species Platanthera guangdongensis. The sequence goes on from CM077151.1 coordinate 136,950,660, forward strand.
TGACGAGACATGCTTCACCAAAACCCAACACCGGGAGAGCAGAGATAGTTACAAAGACAAGAACAAAAAACAAGCCGCGCGGACTCAATCAACAAGCCGCCGACCTACTGCTGTGGAGTCCGCTCAGTCCGCCAGGTCGCCAGACCGCAACCCAAGCCGCGCGGACTCACCCCTATTCCAATGCTTAACTCTTCACCGCCGATCTGCACGCCGCCAGACCGCACAAGCTGCGTCACCGAATGGAACAGTCCGCCTGAAGCAGGCGACTTCCTGAACCCCGAACCAAGTTGCCAAAGAGAAGACCGCCTGGTCGCTATCTGCGACCTGCTGTTTACCGCCTGTTGCTTAACCGCAGAGTCCGCACTGTCCCTGACCGCAATCAGAGCCAAGTCCTGGCTTTCCAGCGCTATCCGCACAACCTGCACAGCACAACCGGGTCAACTCTCAATCCGCGCGGACACCAAGGTCCAGACCGCAGCAACTTACGCGAGCTCAATTACTGTTCACTTACTTCAGTCTAGGTTCCTTGTTCCTGATGTGACATGGGTCCTATTTATAGGCACGACGATGAGTATGGTCACTGCCCTAGCTGATAGGATCACCGCCACATCCCGCAGCTAGAACAAGTGTGTCCGCCAGCCCGCGGACACACATTCCAGTTCGCTGCTCCTGTGCAGATAGCCAGTCCGCCCCAGCTTCTCCAAGGCCGGACTCCAATATCCAGCCCGCCTTGCCGCCAGAGGCCAAGCCAGGATCACCACAGCCGGACTCCACAACAGCCGTGTCCGCCATTCTGCGGACAAGGCATCAGCCCGCAAAACCCGAGCCCGCAGCCTCGCCATCAAGGCACCTGCCGGACTCAGCGGACACCCGGCTTCCGTCCGCATATCCCAAGTCCATTGCCTCATTGCCAAGGCACCTCCGGACTTAGCGGACACGCCAATCCAGTCCGCTAACAGCAGTCTCCAATCCGTAACTCATGAGTCCATAACCTCGTCACAAGGCTAAACCGGACTCAGCGGACTCTGGCTCCAGTCCGCACGCTCCTGCACAAGCAATTCTCCAGTCCGCATTTCCCCAAGCTAGCAAACAAGGCAACAACACTTCTACTACGCTTAGCGGACTGAGAAACCAGCCCGCGCTCCACTGCGCGATCTCCCCGGACTGAGCCATCCTGGACTTGGTTCAGATCACACCAAGTCCAGTCCGCTGGCCACAAGGGCCAGTCCGCACTTACTGGCGGACACAGGATCTAGCCCGCCATACCGGGCGACCTCCAGTTTCTGTCCGCGCTGACCGGCGGTCTCCGTGGCTTCCCGCTGCACCAGAGCAAGACCAAGGCAACTGCCAAACCGGTCTGCGAGCTCCAGTTCTTCTGTCCGCTTCATGTCGGACTCCGCGGATAGCATTTCTATCCGCCCGGTTACTTCCTGGGAGTCAACCGCCTGCTGAGCATACACTGGCCTGTCAGACCGCTGCTGCTGTCCGCGTAGTCCGCGCGAACAGACCGCCCAGGCCGCCACAGAGTAAACCGCCTGCAACATCCCTGCCGATCTAGCAGTCTGCCAACCCTGTCCGCGTAGTCCGCGCGGATAGGTTTCCCAAGCCTTCCATTCACCCACTTTCACTTCACAGAATTCAACACTCCCCCTTGAAGTGAGAAGTGGTGAATAACTCCAGCAGCTCCCGTAACCTTGCACTGGTCCTTCCGATAGCATCTATGAAGAGATATCCAAGACATAGTCCTCGCCCCGCATATCATGGACCAAGAGGGAGCCCTCCAGCATCTCCCAAAAGGAGCCATACTTCCCTCTGCCTTCTTCAGCTTCAACCTCCACTTATGCATCACAGGAGTATCACCAACTTCCTTGGACACTGAAGTCCAATCCTCGTTGCCTCTGAGAGAAGTCACCTCTTCAGACTTGGTGTCAACCACCTTCTTGATTCTAGTGGGGTCATCACAGCCAGAAGTACCTTGCTCGACCTGAGGGCTAACAAGGAAACACGAGACCAAGTCCGCCGTGTTCCCTTCACTATATCGAGCTGGTGGCTTACTGATCCTCTTCGATCTCCGAAGAACCTGATCATGGCTAACCACCTCCGCTGCTATTGAACCAGCTCCGTTCCCGGGCAAACACGGAACAATGCTCCCTTTGCTCCCTGAACAAGACGCCTCCTTACTGGAACCAAAAGCACCTGGAGCAACGCTCCCCCTGCTACCTGAACCAGAAGACTCCCCTCTTGAACAAGAACTTCCTGGAACATCGCTCCCTTTACTTCCTGAACAGGAAGCCTCCGCCTTCGAGCCAGAAGATCCTGGAGCATCGCTCCCCCTTCTTCCCGACTCTAACGCCTTTGCCCCGGAGCTAGAACAACCTGGAGCACCTGGTGACTCAGGCAACTCCACTTCCTTAGCAGCAGCCTCCTTCAGCCCACCATCTGACCTGCTTATCTCTAGCTCCACATAAGAGCTACCCCAATACGGCGTCAACTCATCAAAAACAATGTCTCTCAACACTATGCGTTTCTTCGTCGCAGGATCCATACACCTCCATCTTCTTCTCTGCTCATCATACCCAACAAAGACTAGCTTTGTCTTGAGAGCACCCGGAGAGTGTATATAGCAGGTAGATCCAAACACCCGAAGGTGCTTCACTGAGGGCTTCACTCCGAACATCAGCTCATAAGGAGTCTTCACTATGATCAGACTAAGAGGCATCCGGTTGATGACATGAGTAGCACAGGCAATTCCCTCCGCCCAAAGAGCCTTCGGAACGCCTTTACTCTGAAGCCAACACTTGCAGGTCTCCGTTAACCAACGGATCATCCGAGCTGCAATACTACCCTGTTGTGAAGTATGTCCACAAGAAAGCTCCATCCGGATCCCTTGCTTCCTGCAAAAGCGTGAGAACTCGGTTGAGCCAAACTCACCACCGATACTTGTCCTCAACACCTTGATCCTCCGGCCAAGCTGGCCTTCCACAAGCTTCTTGAACTCCACAAACAAGCGTACCATGTTGGACTTCTTCATAAAGTATACCCAAGTATACCCAGAATAGTCATCAACCAATATCAGCATGAACCTGCTGCCTCCAAGACTGGCCGTGATGGTCGGTCCCACCAGAGCACAATGGACAACAGCCAATGGTGCATTACATCTGGATTGTGCTTTGTCAACCATGAAGCGATAGGCTCCACTTTCCTGACATCCCACACACCCCCGACCATTGCCATAGGATGACAATCTAGGCAAGCCTCTTACGAGTCTTCTTTCCGCCATTGCTTTCAGCTTGTCCATCGCTGCATGCCCCAGTCTTTCATGCCAGATAGCTGCACTATCACTGGCATTCCTCCGATCAACTCCAGAACTAGTTGAAATCCCAACTACGTTCTTCTCCTTCCTCCCTACCTGAGCAACGTTCGCCGAGAGCAAGACAACCTTGCACTCCTTCCGAAGATGACCTTGCTGCTTGCATTTATAGCACCTTGGTCCTTCCTTCCTCTTCCTATCACGCCTAGGAGAAACACTCCTTTCTTCCTGATACGAAGTAGAGGGACCATCTTCCGCAGCAACCTTCACCTTCTTCCTGAACAACCCATCAAGGGAAGTCCAGACCTCCGCAGCTGACCGACATCCACTGATGTGGTCCAAGAGCTCCGATGAGATCACCTGCTTGAGAATAGACTCCGCTTTCGCATTTGCCTCCTTCCAAGCTCTCATCGCCTCAGCATTACCAGCAGTATCCTCTTGTCTTCCTGCTCCGCATACAACCTCCCAAAGGTCCTCGCCAAGAAGAAAGCTCTTCATACAGGACTTCCACCGTTCACAGTTCGTCTCTGTAAGAAGGTCAATACCAAGACAACTTGCATCCTCCACTGCCATGGTTCTACCATTGGTTTCCTCTACATATGAGCAACTACTTCCATTGAGCACTGCTTGACCACTCCAACAACCTCGCTCTGATACCATGTTAAAATTCAACAAACCGCAGACGCCCCCTTGGATACCCTGTTGAAAACTCAACAAACCGAAGGAGAATACGCCCACTTATAATGTTGAAAGTTTTCCCGGATCGTGGAGTTAGCAGGGGTTATCTCAACAAAGCAGTAACAACCAGCAACACATGCAGCACAAGCTTCTTTATTGATCAAGAGCAAATTTCTTTACAAGGCGAGACATACATGGCGAGACATGCTTCACCAAAACCCAACACCGGGAGAGCAGAGACAGTTACAAAGACAAGAACAAAAAACAAGCCGCGCGGACTCAATCAACAAGCCACTGACCTACTGCTGTGGAGTCCGCTCAGTACGCCAGGTCACCAGACCGCAACCCAAGCCGCGCGAACTCACCCCTATTCCAATGCTTAACTCTTCACCGCCGATCTGCATGCTGCCAGACCGCACAAGCTGCATCACCGAATGGAACAGTCCGCCTGAAGCAGGCGACTTCCTGAACCCCGAACCAAGTTGCTAAAGAGAAGACCGCCTGGTCGCTATCTGCGACCTGCTGTTTACCGCCTATTGCTTAACCGTAGAGTCCGCACTGTCCCTGACCGCAATCAGAGCCAAGTCCTGGCTTTCCAGCACTATCCGCACAACCTACACAGCACAACCGGGTCAACTCTCAATCCGCGCGGACATCAAGGTCCAGACTGCAGCAACTTACGCGAGCTCAATTACTGTTCACTTACTTCGGTCTAGGTTCCTTGTTCCTGATGTGACATGGGTCCTATTTATAGGCACGATGATGAGTATGGTCACCGCCCTAGCCGATAGGATCACCGCCACATCTCGCAGCTAGAACAAGTGTGTCCGCCAGCCCGCGGACACACATTCCAGTTCGCCTCTCCTGTGCAGATAGCCAGTCTGCCCCAGCTTCTCCAAGGCCGGACTCCAATATCCAGCCCGCCTTGCCGCCAGAGGCCAAGCCAGGACCACCACAGCCGGACTCCACAACAGCCGTGTCCGCCATTCTGCGGACAAGGCATCAGCCCGCAAAACCTGAGCCCGCAGCCTCGCCATCAAGGCACCTGCCGGACTCAGCGGATACCCGGCTTCCGTCCGCATATCCCAAGTCCATTGCCTCATTGCCAAGGCACCTCCGGACTTAGCGGACACGCCAATCCAGTCCGCTAACAGCAGACTCCAGTCCGCAACTCCTGAGTCCATAACCTCGTCACAAGGCTAAACCGAACTCAGCAGACTCTGGCTCCAGTCCGCACGCTCTTGCACAAGCAATTCTCCAGTCCGCATTTCCCCAAGCTAGCAAATAAGGCAACAACACTTCTACTATGCTTGGCGGACTGAGAAACCAGCCCGCGCTCCACTGCGCGATCTCCCCGGACTGAGCCATCCTGGACTTGGTTCAGATCACACCAAGTCCAGTCCGCTGGCCACAAGGGCCAGTCCGCACTTACTGGCGGACACTGGATCTAGCCCGCCATACCGGGCGACCTCCAGTTTCTGTCCGCGCTGACCGGCTGTCTCCGCGGCTTCCCGCTGCACCAGAGCAAGACCAAGGCAACTGCCAAACCGGTCTGCCGAGCTCCAGTTCTTCAGTCCGCTTCATGCCGGACTCCGCGGATAGCATTTCTATCCGCCCGGTTACTTCCTTGGAGTCAACCGCCTGCTGAGCATACACTGGCCTATCAGACCACTGCTGCTGTCCGCGTAGTCCGTGCGAACAGACCGCCCAGGCCGCCACAGAGCAAACCGCCTGCAACATCCCTGCCGATCTAGCAGTCCGCCAACCCTGTCCGCGTAGTCCGCGCGGATAGGTTTCCCAAGCCTTCCATTCACCCACTTTCACTTCACAGAATTCAACAAAAGGTAGATCGACTCTTCTTCAAGAAAATCGACTTCGGCAACTTCTTCACTCCGACAGTTTCTGCACAGGAAATGATTCTGCAAGAAGTGAAGTGACGGCTACGGTTTCCCGTAAATCACCTTTTATAAGAGTAAATAGGGTTATATTGCCTTCCATGTGTTATACTAGTATTGGACCTCCCATTATTATAAAAATTAATTCTTGTCGGAAAGACTGGGTCAAAATAATTCTATTGGTGCATTTCCTGAATACCAAGTTCCACACATTTATATGAACCAGCAAACATTCTGGGATGGAATAATCCTCTAAGTCAAAATCGTCAGTTTATATACACTCACTCGACGAAATGTCAAGATTCATCTTGACTACTCGAAGCCTATAAAGTCTGGCCTATTTTCAAGTCAAAATCGTCGAGTATACATGAAAATTCGTCGAATTGCGTCAAGATTACTCAATGAACTCGATGCTTCGTTGAGTGGCGTCAAGTCCACACAATGCCTGCAATGTCCAGAATACTTTCAAGTCAAAATCGTCGAGTGTACCTATACTCACTCGACGAATCGTCGAGATTCGTCGTGATCACTTGATTCATATAGAATCCTAAATAATTTTCTAAGTTAAACCGTTGAGTGCATTGAGTATCACTCAATGCCTCGTCTAGTGGCGTTGAGACCACTCAACGTACTCGATGCTTACCGCATCCAAAAATATTCTAAGTCAAATCACTCAACCCCTCGTCGAATAGCATTGAGACCACTCAATGCAGTCTACTCTTTCTGAGTCCAAAAATATTCTAAGTCAAATCACTCAATGCCTTGTCGAATGGCGTTGAGACCACTCAACTCTCTCCATGCTCTCTGAGTCCAGAAATATTCTTAGTTAAATTTCATCGAGTGGTGTTGAGACCACTCAACTAACTCGACGCTTTCTGAATGCAGGAAAATTTCTATGTTAAGTTGGAATTATGTTAAGACCACTCAACGCACTCAATGCCTGGTGGATCCAGAACACTTTTTCTAAGTTAAACTGGAATGGCATTGAGATCACTCAACATACTCAACACCTGGTTGAGTCCAGAATTCTTCTAAGTGAAATTTTCCCTATTAGTAGAGTATCACTCGACGCCTATTACCAGTGCACCCCGAGCTTGAGTCAACTTTCTTGACTCAATACACACGCGAGTGGTCTAGCACAAAATGGGACGTTACTAATCCTATAAACAAAAGAAAAGATTTCATCCCCGAAATAAGGCTATGGCAATGGGGAAGATAAAGCATGAAAATACGCTTGAACCGCCTTCCATTCTTTGGAGTTAAAGTGACCATCACGGTCAGAGACTATCATATTAGTTACTCCATTGTACCGTACAAATGTATCCATAAAGAGACGAACCAATACATCCACATGTGTCTCCTTCTTCATTGGGATAAATCTGGCAACCTTCATCAAGCGATCCACAATTACCCAAACTAAATCATTCCCAGAGCACGAGCGAGTCAACCCGTGAACAAAGTCCATGGAGATATCCTCAAAATTTCACTCAGGGATGGGAAATGACTGTAATAATCCTCCAGGGCTCTTACACTCCGCCTTCACCTTCTGGAAAGACTCATAGTGTATAATATAATACTTGACAGCACCCTTCATTCCCAGACAGAACATGGACTTTCGTAAGTCATTATATATCTTGGAAATCTCGGGATGTAGTGATTACTTTGAGCAATGTACCTCTCTCAATATATCTTCCTGGATTCCACCGCACTTGGGAATTTAGAGCCGGCCACGGAAATGAATGAGTCCATCCTTTATAGAATACTCCTCAGTAGATCCACCTTTAATTATCTTGATTACAAGGGCCAGAGCAGCTTCCTTACCTTGCTCTGCCCGAATTCGATCTCGAATGTTATAAATTATTCTTATAGTAGTTAGATACTCCGTATACTTCTCATAATGATCCTTACACACCAACGTGATCTCCATCTACTCGAGTACTCAAGCAAATTCAATACTAATCATATGAGACTCAGGGCTCGACTCTGGTACATTTTTTCTCAACGTATTGACTATGTTGTTTGCTTCTCGGGGATTTAATTCAATGTAAACTAATAATCACATAAAAATTCTAACCACCGCCGCTACCGTAAATTCAACTCCTTCTGTGAATGAACTTACTTCAGATTCCTGTGGTCCGGAAAGATGTCGCAGTGGAAACCATACAAGAAATGTCTCCAAACCATTAGGGTGAACACCACTGCTCCCAACATCAAATCATGTACAAGATAATTAACTTCATGCTTCTTCAAATACCTTGAAGCGTAAGCGATCACCAGCCCATGTTGCATCAACACTGCTCCCGATCCTTGATAGGAGGCATCAGTGTAAACCTAAAATCTCTCTTTCCCTGATGGAAGATCTAGGATGGGTGCGGTGATAAGTCTATCTTTCATCTCTTGAAATGCGGCCTCACACTGAGGTGTCCACTCATATGACACACCTTTCTTCGTCGAAGTAGTGAGGGGAAGGGCTATCTTCGAGAATCCTTTCACAAACTTGAGATAGTACCCATCAAGTCCAAGGAAGCTCCGTACGTCGGCCGCTGACCTCAAAGGCGGCCATTCCTTCACGACATGCACCTTGGCCGGGTAGACGACAAGTCCAGCAGCACTAATCACATGGCCCAAGAAGGTAACTTCTCGGAGGCAAAATTCACACTTGCTGAACTTAGCAAACAAGACATGCTCTTTTAGCTTCTTCAAAACCAAAGTCAAGTGTTCAGCATGCTCCACTTCCATATCCGAGTAGACCAAAATGACATCGATGAAGATGATGATGAATACGTCAAAATATGGCTCAAACACCTTGTTCATCAAACTCATGAATACAGAAGGGACGTTCGTGAGTCTGAACGGCATCACCGTGAACTCGTATAAGCTGTATCTTGAGCTAAACATTGTCTTCATAATGTCCTCCTCTTGTATTCTTAACTGGTAATACCCCGAGTGCAGATCCAATTTGGAAAGCAAATATGTTCGTACCAATTGATCGAATAACTAATCGACCTTGGGTAAGGGATAGGTGTTCTGTATCGTCTGTCGGTTGAGCTCCAGGTAGTCTATGCATAATCATAATGTTCTATCCTTCTTCTTAACAAATAGAATATGGGCTATCCAAGGTGATGAACTGCAATGAACAAACCCTGACTCTACTAATTCTTGTAGCTGAACTCCAAAATCAGCGAGTTCCTTTAGGGACATTCTGACGGGGCCCGAGAGATGGGTTTGGCACACGATACTAACTTAATCTAAAAGTCCACCTCTTTGTGGGGGTAATCGTGGCAATTTTATGGGAAATAACTTAGGGAAATTCGGTATATTTTCATACCATTTGTCATGTCTTTTTGTCTGAAGCATATCTCATATACCTAATCCCCTTTCATATGGGCTTTTAAGGCCTGAATTGAATACAATAACACACGTGGTGCGAATTTATTACCATGGAAGATGACCCCAGAGTCTCTGTGTCTCAAGGTGATTTTATTCTCCGCACAATCAACCCTGGAGTGGTGCCAATCCAACAACATAATGCCCAGAAAGAGGTCAAATTCTGGCATTCTTAGTACCATTGCAGGGGATCAAAAAAATCTTTCCTCCAATACATACTTCCAAGTCACACTAGGAGAACACAGTCATCTCGGAGCCATCCAGAAGCCGTACTCTCTGATTGATACTTGTGAAGTATTGCACTCCTTTTAGGCCTTAACAAGGTCTGCCGGCATAAATTAGTTTGTGGCACTGGTATCAAATAGAGTGTGAGCTAATTTCCCACAAACCATCATTGTTTCTATGTATTAATTATAAAACTCAAAACTAGACTCCTAGCATAGCTTAGGCAAATTAATGATGAATGCTTATAATGTTTTGGTCTAATCACAACATGCCTTCAAATACATCCAGTGGATTCCGCTCCTGCGCTATATCTAGATCAAATATATGCCCTCGAGCGGGTCTGGGATACCTTCCTCATGGCCTTCGTCCTCGACCATGCACTTGTTCTTGTCCTCGTGGACCTACCGGAGGAAAAGCTGAGGGGAGCCTTCCAACTTAGTTTCAGGCATAACACCAGATATGGCTTGGCTGATTACACCGAAAACAAACATGTTGGTACTGTTCTCTATGTTTTTGATATATTTGTTGATGTGGGGGTGGTGCTGGCTGTGGGGCCATTGTTGGGTATTGTATCCACAATAACCTAGATTTGTGTGAAGTCACCCTTGAACTAAGATGAATTAAGTATGTATTTGATGATATTTTCTAGTTGAGTGTTTACAGGTTATTATTTCTAAATTTAGACCAATATTAGTTTACAATGAGTCACTTAACACAGGACCATGCATTGTAATCTCTCATTATGTTATCCATGGTGTTGACTCATGTGTAACCTCTCTATTGGAATGCACTTCATTTTCAAGTACTAAAGCATGGAAGAAAGGAAGGGTTGCTGGTCTTTGAACAAAGAAGAAAAGGAATTCATTCAAAAATTTCCCAGTCCATTTTTCGAAAAGAAGGAAGTTTTTCGAAAGGTCTATGTTAAATTTTTCGAGAAAGTAGAACTATTCTCGAGAAACATAAAGACTTTTCGAAAAACTCTCCAAAACTTCTAAGATCTCTTTTTTGAGTAAAGATCTGTAGATTTCACAAAAAAGCCAAATTCATTTTTCGAGAAAGACAAGTTGTTTTCGAAAAGTCAAATTCATTTCTCAAAAAATCAATTTCACAGTTCAGAGAATTCTGCGTGAAACATTTTCTCGAGAAGGGTGTGCCATTTTTCAAAAAATCATGTTCTTTTTGAAAAATCAAGATGCCGCCATCATCATTCTTCGAACGAGATTTCATTCATTCCTATTCGTCGAACATGATTTCAAATATTAATCCATGTTTAACGTAATTGATCATCATTCCTTAAATGATTTTAGACCGTTAGTAAATAACCTATATAAATTCCTCTCAGGGAATCGCTAACTTTAACTGTACAAGAAGTAAATAAAAAAATTCAAAATCGCCGCAAGTTCTAGATCGGGAAAAGCCGCACGCCGCCATCATCATTCTTCTCTGTCTCTTCTTCCTTGATCCAGCGATTCAATATAACAAAAGATTCGACTGATTACAGACTCAAGTTCCTCAATCATACATTTGATTATGTCGGATCCTACGAGTTTCAGATCGTGTTCTCTCAAAATTTATTCCTCAACATCTTCTTCAAGAATTTCAGATTTCAAGAGGGAAGAACTTTGAAGATCTCAGATCTGGAAGTAAATATTTATCATAGTTGTAAAATTTATTTCAACTCTTATAGGAGCTTTGTCTCTGAGTTTGTAGGAAGAATATTCTTCCGAGTGTAGATCATATTTTGCCGGATCGAGTTTGTAGGGGTGTGTAAACCCGAGTTGTAGGAGCATTGCTTCGAGGTGTTGGATTGTTTAAATCCGAGATATAGTGAAGTAACTAATGGTAGGCGTGGTGCTAGATTGGTGAGGTGGAGAGTGGACGTAGCCAAGATTGGAGAACCACTAAAGTTCCTTGTGTCGTCTGGCTTGTGCTTGATTACTTTATGTGTAATACTCTCTCAAATTTTTATTCTGCAAAAGGCGCAGATCTCACCATTCACCCCCTCTAGGTGATTTAGGTAGACAACTAGATACTTTCAATTGGTATCAGTGGGAGGTTGTTCTCAAAATGGTTCACACCTTGAACAGATCTACTTCTAGTTGTCGTAGAGATAATCAAGCATGGGCAGATCCAAGGACTCCACAAATCATCCAGTGTGCACAAAAGCCAACTTTCCCATATGGAAAGAAAGAGTAAAATTCTTCATGGAAGATGTTGATCCCTGCATCTTCATGATAGTGGAAAAAGGCCCCTACATTCCCATGACAGTCTCCACTATTGATCAAACCAGAAAGGTACCAAAGAAACTGATGTATCTCGACAAAGATGAGATTTCCCTTATCTCTCTAGACAAGAAAGTTAAAAATATCATTGCAAGTGATGTCGATGGCTCAATGTTGTAGAACCTTATTCACTACCAATCTGCAGAGAAAATGTGAATGTCTCTGATCGTACTGAAGGAAGGAACAGAAGAAGTAAGGGATGATAGAATATCCCTTCTGAACCAGAAATATGAGGCTTTCAAGCAAGGACCCAAGGACACAATTTCTGACACATATGAGAACTTCTTCAAAATCATCAACGGCATGAAGATCTACAGCCGAGTGTTCACAAATGGAGAACTAAACGACAAGTGCCTAAGATCCTTATCTAAGGAATGGGACAACAATATTTGTGCCATCAAGGAGTTCGGGACACTTGCTGAAACTGCCCCCATAACCTCTTTGGAAAGCATATGTCCTTTGAGCTTCAAATAAACACAAGAAAAGTTGAAGAAGAGGGCATCAGATCTTCATTTAAAGAGAAGTCTATTGCACTGAAGGCAGATATCTCAAGGAAGGTTAAAGCAGCATCTCCTGCTCCCACCTATAATGGAAGTGAAGATGAAGATTCAGAGCCAAGCACCTCGGGCTCAGAACTATCTGATGGAGAGTACTCTCTTCTCTCCAAGCAGTTCAAGAAGTTACTCAATTAGAAGAAATATATGAGAGTCAATGAATCCTCTTATATAAGACCACGCAACGCTGGTGGTCATCAAAAGAAAAGTCATACAAATGATAAGTACAAAACTAAATGGAATAAACATTATTCCACTAACATTGTATGATACTATTGCAATAAGCCAGGTCACGTGATCGCCGACTGCCCTCAAAAGAAAAGGAGGGTGGAAGAAAAGAAGAGCAGAAATCCTCTCACAGCAAAAAGAATGAGAAGAGATTCATAGTAAAGAAACAGAAGACCTTCAGTGACACTGACTCATCCGAGTCAAGTGAAGATGAAGAAGCCTACTTTGGGCTCATGGCTCACTCCAGTGAAGAAGAAGCTATCCTCCAATTTCATGGGGAGGTAAATTCTCACTATTCTTTCAGAGTCTAATGCTCCTGACAATTATTATGAGCACTGTTCCTCTGATGATGAATCAAAACTCATGAGTCTGTATAAAGAGCTGATCAAGGTCTATGACCGCTGTAGAAAAGTGGTTATAACATAGGCCAAGGAAATCAAATCTATTAAGGCTGGGGAGATCACTCTCAGGGAGGAAGTCGCAAGAATGGACTCAATCAGAAAGGTATTTGACACTGCGGTCGAAGAATACAACAAAGCACACGAGAACCTCAACCTGAAAGAGAAAATCATCGAGAAGTTGGAAGAACAGTTTGCCGCTGAAAAGAAACTCATTGAAAGTTTCTCCAAGCCCAAGACAGTCCTTCCATTTGTTGTTGAATTCTCTGCTCAGGCAAAAGGAGCTGGCTTAGTCCATGAGGCTGCTCCTAGAAAATCCTCTAGGAGGAACAAGGATCAAAGGAAAAACACGGTTACTAAGAAATCATTAGCCAAAGAGAAGGGGAAGGCCCCTCTAGATCAAAATTCATTTAAAAAGGTAATCTTCCCAATGAACGAGTTTAATTTTGGGTCATCCTATGGTCATTTTACCAGGCCTACTTATGTAGAGCCTAAGTCACGGTACCAAGGATGGACACGTCCCCAGAACTATGGTGAAAATGCGTTTAACGGACCTTACAAAGAAATTCAAATGATAAGTTATGGTCCGTATGTTCATGGACATAACAAGAAGGCACCTAAGGCCAAGTCTGTTGGACACAAGGAAAAGGATGTGCATAAGCCTTGTGAGTACCATCATCATAAGGATTCTACCTCTAATTCAGCCGTACCTGCTAGATCTCATGTTAAAAAGGTCAAGCAGGAGATCTAGAGAAGATACAACAGGTTTTACTGTTGGTGTTGCGGCAAAGTTGGTCACTTTACTATGGATTGCTGGTTTAGTCCAAGAAATTTTGAAACTCCTCAAGTTAACCATACGAGGCAGACCACTTGTAGCGTTAACACTCCAAGCGGGAGTATGCTAACAAGGAACCTAGGACCCAAATCTTATTGGGTTCCTTAGGCAAAATGATATACTATCACAGTTATGTCCAAAGGCCAAAAAATGCCTATCTGGTATTTGGACAATGGATGCTCTTGACATATGATCGGGACAAGAAGCCTACTTCAAAATTATGCTCCAGTCAAAGACGGTCCAAAGGTTATCTTTGGTGGCTCTGATTAGGGAACCACAATAGGCTACGATATAATTTCTAACTGTATAGTTTCATTCACTGATGTGGCTTATGTGAAAGGATTAGAACATAATCTGATCAGCATAAGTCAATTATGCGATAAAAGCTTTATTGTAACCTTTTCTAAGGATCAGTGCCTGATAAAGTCGGCCTCAACTATGAAGAAATTATTAATAGGCACAAGGAGTAGAAATATATTTTGTCTTAATTTTTTATGCTTAGACACATCTATCCTAGCATGTTTTATTGCAAAAGATAGTGCATCTCTTTTTGAACAATGACACAAGAGACTTACACATATTAATGTCAAAACCATTAACATGCTATTTTCTCAAAACCTAGTGCGTGATGCACATACTATTAAGTGCATTAAAAAGAGTTCATGTCACGCATGCTAGATTGCAAACAAACAAGGGCTACCTTTAAGAGCATTACCGATAAAGTTTCCTCAAGGTGTTTGTATTTACTGCACATGGGCTTATTCAGTCCAATGCAAGTTCGTAGCTTAGGTGGTAAGTCATATATGATGGTAATTATTGATGATCACTCACATTTTACTTGGGTGTTCTTTCTAAAATGAAAGTTAGATACCTTTGATGTGTTCACAAATTTTGTCAGGCAAATCCAAAATGAATTAAACTGCTCAATGGTCAAAATCAGAAGTGACCACGGAACAGAATTCGAATCTGGGGCCATGACAAAATTGTGTTGAAGTGTAGGTATCTTTCATGAGTTTTCCTCCCCGTTTACTCCGCAACAAAATGGAGTTGCAGAGAGAAAGAACAGAACACTCATTGAAGAATGCACCACACTGTTGATTGACTCCTCTCTACCATAGTACTTCTGGGATGAGGCCATTAATACAGCTTGTCACGTGCAAAATACAGTGTTGATCAACAAGAATCATTGTAAGACTCCATATGAGCTACTGAAAGACAGGAGACCGACTGTGTCCTGCTTCAGGATCTTTGATGGCAAATGTTATGTACTTAATAGTATGAAATATCATCGTACAAAGTTTGGATAAAAATGATTTGAAGTTATTTTCGTAGGTTATAGTAGCCATAGTATGACTTATAAAATTTTTAATAAGAAAACTTTGTTGGTAGAGGAGTCGATTAATGTTGTATTTGATGAGATGAGCTTGCTACAAAGCAGCTCTTCTAGTGTTTTTGTTGAAGATGTAGGTTCAAGGCTAAAAGAGTTAAGTTTGGATGAGACAGTTGAAGAAAGTGCTCAAAAGCTCATCAATATCACACCTCCAACCTCAATTGGAGAAGAAGATCACCAATTTGAAGATGAAATGTCTAGTTGTCTACCTAAATCACCTAGAGGGGGGTGAATAGGTGAGTTCTGCGTCTTTTTGCGGAATAAAAATTGTATGAGAGATGCGTAGAAAATGAACAAGGAAACCATAGACGACCCCAATGTTTATAGTGGTTCCCCAATCTTGGGTACATCCACTCTCCACCTCACCAATCTAGCAACACACTAGACTCAACTACTTCATTATTCTCTCCTATTGAAAACAATCCTACAACTCGAACAACTTTCCTACAACTCGGAGTAAAACCAGTCCTACAACAACTCGGAGAACAACTTATACAACTCAGAGAAAAACTCCGACAATCTCAGATAATAACTCCAATAATCTCGGGGAATAACACCTACATGAATAAAAATGAATTTACAGGAAATACACAAACTTGTCTTCACAGATCTGACTGATTCTCGACCTCTTCCTTCTTGAGAAATTGTAAAGCTCTGTCAGAAAAATCGAGGAAGAAATCTGATAACCCTTCGATCTGAGAACATAGAATCGCAACGATCAAGGAGAAGATTTGTAGATGTTGAAAAGCTTGATCGATTGAATCATACTTGTCTGAATTACTTGATCGAGAAGTTTGACGATGAAGAAAACATCTTGTCGGCGGCGGTTCTTCCCGATTTAGAATCTTGAAAATGATTCAGAATACTAGAAAAATCTTCTTCTTAGGGTTTGTCGATTCGGACATGACCTTTTATAGGTCCTACATAACGGTCTGATTACATTAAATATAATCCATGTGGACCAATGAAGAGTTAAATACATTTGAAATTAAAACCGTCTGACACTTAAAGAAATTCAAAATCAGAAAACCATTTCTCGAGAGAAATAATAATTACTCGAGTGTGAATTCTATTTCTCAAGAAAGGATGTAAGATTCTTGAAAAGAAACACTTAAGGAAAATATCGAAGATGAGTTCTGGTTTCTCGAGAATGAATAGACTTACTCGAGAAAAATAAATTTCTGTTACTCGAGAACAAGATGGCGTCTCGGGAAAAGTTTTTTTGTATCTCGAGTAGAACATCTGGTTCTCGAGAACTATTCTCGGCCTTGTTGATAAATGTCTTTGGCTTTCTCGAGAAAAAGCCTTAGAAAAATTCTGAGCTAAATTGTAAGGTTACTTGAGAAAGAGTCAAGACATACTCGAGTACTACATGGCTTTCTCTAAAACTACACTCGGCTTTCTCGAGAACATCTTCTGCTACTCGAGTACCTGTCTAGGGTATCTCGAGTAAAAACTTTAATCTTACTCGAGTAATGACTGATCCTTCTTGAGTAAAAGACTTAGAAAAATTTTGTTTACTGAAAAGTGATTTTCTTCTAATAAAACAGCAACCAGCCTTTCTCTCATGACTTTAGTACTTGAAAATGAAGTGTGTCCCAATAGAGAGGTTACACATGAGTCAACACCATGGATCACACAATGAAGGATTACATTGTAAGGTCCTATGTTTGGTGACCCATTGTAAACTGACATTGGTCTACACTTGGAAATTATAACCTGCAAGTACTCAATTTGAAAAGGCATCAAATACAAACTTAATTCATCTTAGTTCAAGGGTGACTTCATGCAAATCTAGGTTATTATGGATACAATACCCAACATTCTCACCCTATTTGTAGAAGTCACAACCCTCTACACAAAGGTGAATTACATCAAGATAAACAAATAAAATAACTAATAAACAAATAAATAGAAGAAATGCTATGTATAGAAGATTTAAAGCATCAAAATTTAAAGATTTATATATATAGATATTGTCCAGGAAAAAGTCCTATTCCACAAAATCTCATATAGGAAACTTCTAATCATGTTCAATTACTTCTTGCTCTATTGTTGATGTTGCCTCTGATGTTTATCTTCTTGTCTCTGGAAGAACATGAACAGCTTTGGAAAGTGCTTAGGTGGTTTTGGAGGAGCAATAGGGTCTTCACAATTATACCTTCTCTCATGAAGCCTTCTTAGAATCATAAATTTTTCATATTGCATCCATTCTGAGTGAGAGTAATAGGTATCCTTGTGCCCACTGAATTCCACCACTAGTCTTAAAGTATCCAGAATAATTGATTTAGATGTAGGGCTCTAGACTTCAGCATATTCTCTTTCTAGATGTTTTGGCATAGGAGTGGACCTGCTTGTAGAAGCACCTTCACCATACTTTCTTCTTTTGGATATTTATACTTTAGGAGGTATTTGTTTAGTCACATTAGCTTGTTCAGAATTCCAGACTTGTGAATATGTTTCAAGAGGTGGATCTTCGTAAAATTCATGATGTGGAGAGAATGTTGTCCTTTGAGAATCTACATCCAGGCTAGCTGGAGGGGCTGCAGTGGTATCAACTGAGAAGTCAGGGAAGATCAGATTATGCATCCACACTATATTGTCATATGTATAAAGCTTTGTACTATTAACTTCCTGTAGCACTGATGTTTGAATCTTTTTAAGTTGTGTGTCCCATAGATCTTGCATCTTCTTGATTTTATTATCTAGCTATTCCTGAAAAATTTTAAGTTGTCTACCTAAATCACCTAGATGGGCGTGAATAGGTGAGGTCTGTGCCTTTTTGTGTATTTAAAATGTGTACTAGCAATGCACAGAAAATAAACAAGCAAACACAAATGACTCCAAAAATTATAGTGGTTCCCCAACCTTGGGTACATCCACTTTCCACCTCACCGATCTAGCAACGCATTAGACTCGGCTACTCCACTGTTTTCTCAGATTGAAAACAATCCTACCACTCGGAGCAATGCCCCTACAACTCGGAGTCAAAACACTCCATGAAAAATCTCAGAGAACAAAGCTTCTACAATTCGGAGAAGAATCTCCTACAAGAATAAAAAGTTGTACAGAAAATATACAAACAGTAATATTTCAGATCTGAATCTTCAGCCCTTCTTAATTCTTAAAACATGAAGCTCTGTTAGAAATGGATCGAAGAAGACAAAGATGAAATCTCTGGATCTGAAAACTTTAGGATCTGCACGATCAAGGAAAAGGTCTGTTGATGTTGAAAATCTTGATCTGTTGACACTTCTTGTTCTGAATCTCCAGATCGAGAGAAGATCGGTGCTGAAGAACAGAGAGGCGGCGACACTTCTCGATTTAGAAATTTTAGATAGATTCAGAACCTTGAGAAATCTTCTTGTTAGGGTTAGTCAATTATGATAAGACTTTTTATAGGACTTGCCTAATGGTCATAATCATAAATGATAGAACACGTGGACCAATAAGAAAATAGATCAATTTGAAATTACTTCTGTCCAGTATTTAGGAAATTTCAGAAACCTGCATTGTATTTTTCGAGAGTGGTAAGTGTTCTCGAGAAGATGATTCTATTTCTCGAGAAGAGGTATAGAGTTCTCGAGAAGAATACTTGAGAAAAATGTAGATGTGGAATTCTGGTATCTCGAGAAATAAAAGACCTGTTACTCGAGAACGACTCTTCTGTTACTTGAGAACAATAATGCATCTCGAGAAAGAATCTCTATTTCTCGAGAAAAGAATTCTGGGTCTCGAGAAACAACATCTGGTTCTCGAGAAAAGATTCCGGCCTTCTTCAGAAAAGTTGTCGGCATATCAAAAAAAAGACTTAGAGAAATTTTAGAACATATATTAAAGTAACTCTAGAAGGAGAGTTATGATCTACTCGAGTATGCATGGCTTTCTCGAGAACTGTACTAGGCTTTCTCGAGAACAGCTTCTCCTACTCGAATACAAGGCTGAGCTTACTCGAGTACTAATAATAATTCTACTCGAGTACAAAAAGTCATATTCGAGAATAATAGTTAGAAAAATTTAGTAATTCTGAAAATTGATTTTCTTCAAGAAATCCAGCAAGCAACTATTCTCCCATGGTTTTAGTACTTGAAAATGAAGTGTGTCCCAATAGAGAGGTTACACATGAGTCAACATGATGGATCACACAATGAGGGATTACATTGTATGGTCCCATGTTTGGTGACCCATTGTAAAGTAATATTAGTCCACACTTGCCAATTATAACATGCAAACACTCAACTTGAAAAGATATCAAATACAAACTTAATTCATCTTAGTTCAAAGGTTACTTCATACAAATATGGGTTATTGTGGATACAATATCAAACAATCTCCCCCTATTTGTAGAAGTCAAAACTCTTTACAATAGCGTGAATTATATCAAGATAAACAAATAAAGGTACTAGCAAGAAAAATAAAAATGAGAAATGTTATGCAATAAAAGATATAAATCATCAAAATTTAAAGATGTATATATATTGAAATTGTCCCGGAAAAGTCTATTTCACAAAATTTCTCATATATAAATCTTTAATCATCTTCTATTCTTTCTTGGTCTGTTGTTGCTGTTGCTTCTCCTTCTACTCTTGTTGCCTCTTCAGATAACTGTATGTTTAGGAAAGTATTTGACAGGTTTGGGTGGAGCCTTGGGAATGTTCTTTCCATATTCTCTGTCATAAAGTCTCCTTTTGGTAAGAGATTTCTCATATTAGTCCCATTCATAGGAGCTATAATGATCATTTCTGTTCTCATTGAAATCCACAACCTGTTTAAGAGTTTCAAGAATCAGGGATTTGGATGTTGGGCTCCATACTTCAGCAAATTCTTGAGCTTTTCTCCTTTCAGCTTCTGGATTAGGATTGGATCGGCTAGTAGAAGCACGGTCACCATATTTTCTTTTCTTATGAACTGGAATTTTTGGATGAGGGATTTGAGGCATATCCTTTTCTGACCAAACTTGAGAATATTAAGCATGAGGTTCTACAGAATCTTCAGGTCTTGTAAAAAATGAGGGCATTGGAGCAGAGGGTTGCTGAGTAACAGAATTGAGATGAGGAGGTGGAGCAGCATTTAGATCTGTTGGAAATTCAGGAAAAATTTGGTTGTACATCCAAACTGGTGTAGCAGATGTGTGAAGTTTTACCTTATGAATATGTTCATGTACTATTGCATTCATATCGGTCAATTTTTTTTCCCATAGAGTTTTCATGGTACTATCAGATTTTTCTTGATATTCCCCTACTAATTTCTCCCCCTTTCTGACTTCTATTGATAGGGTACTGATAGCATCCTTTTTGAACTTTCCGACTTCTTCACAGGTCTTGAATTTGTGACTTTCAGCATTCTTTTCCAATTAAATTTGATTATTTGTCAGGGTGAATGATTGGTCCATGGCATTACCAATACTAGTGATTGTATTGTCTAAGGCTTTCCCACCTATTTGGAATAGGTGTTTGAGAGAATCGGTATTATGTTGTATTCCAGCAAATCCTATGCTCATCTCCTTTTCTAGAGCAGTTATTCTGTCAGTGATAACTTTAAGAGAGTCGTCAAAATATGTTCTTTGTTGTGCAAGCATAAACTCAATCTTACCCTGTAGGGTATCTGTAGTATTTACTTCAGTTGGAGGAGATGGAGCTGGTAGGATAAGAGCAGTCCAGGGAATCATTTCTTCAATGATTATTAAGCTCCGACCTCTAGTGGTGTGAATCATGATGTCTCCTTCCTCACCAATAATAGTAGGGAGGGAGAAGTTTAGACTTCTGAGGGTGTGGTTCGACCTCTTCAGCATGTATTTCTTCTTCAGTATCAGAAAGAAAAATTGTCTTTTCTTCTTTCTCCCCTTGAACAGGAGATTGGGGCTTTGGAGATGGTTCTGGTTCTGATAGATGTTCTGGATGAGGTGACTTTTCTGGTGGAGAAGGATGTCCTTCAGGTAGAGGGGATAGAGGCTCTTTGGAAGTGAGTTCCACTATCATTTTGTTAATGTCATCATCTGTAGAAAGAATTTGTTCATTCACTTGGGCATCTGTTAGAATTTCTGAATCAGGTAAATCTGCAGCAATGAATTCTGGGTTATCTGATTGGAGAGGGGTGTCTTTTGCAGCAGTAGATGGAGTTTTGTCATCTTCTAGAACAGTATGTACAACAACAGCAGGTAAAGTGGAGACATGGGCTGGAGTTTCTGCATAGACTGGAGCAGGAGTTCGAATTTGAGTAGGCTGAACTTGGATAGATGGAGCAGGCTCCCCCTCAATAACTGGATCATTTATTTGATGATAAGGGGGAGATGGAGTCCTGACTTCATCTTCTTATGTTCTTGGTGCTTGGTCAGAGTTTTGAACCTTTATCTCCCATCTTTGGATGCAGGAGATGAAGTCTTTCTTCATGTGATGCAAGGCCATACCCTTAGCCATGGAAAACACATCTGGCTTCATCTGATTCAAATAAAGAGATAAAATTCTGCCTTAATTGGGGTTCTTGATACTTGCCTTGATTTTATCAAAAATCATCATGCCCCATTGGAACTTCTTTCTGCATATTACAACAGTCATCATTTCGAAGAACTTTGTGGTGATGTAGCTGATAGAACTGGTCTTGCAGAGGAGAACTTTTCCAAGAATATCTGGCGTAATTTACTTTCAACATTCATGTGTTGTCGGGGGATGGTAACAGTAGAGTCGTCAGGTCCACAAAATCCATAAGCCCTTTCATAGTCTGAGCTTATTTGGTCATCTTCCATGTCAATAACTGGTAGTCGCAAAAATTGTGAAACAGAGTTAGAAGTCATCTTCACATTGATGTCCCGAACCTTGGATTTCAGCACATTTCCATTATGCTTGATCTTGGCATGTTGGTAGAATTCCTCTACATCAGAAATTAAAACTCTGCAAGGGTGTTCCAGAACGAAAGATAATATGGGTTGTCGAGCAAGATGAGAACGTTTACAAAATCGTGAGAAATGTCGCCAATTCCGGTGGAGATGAGTTCGCGGCCGATGCCTAACTTGGATAAGGCGGCCATTGATTTGAAGAATGAAACGTCTGTTGGCCGGCGAAATGAGAAGTAGGGTTGTTTGCGGCAGTTTGGTGGAGACAGAGAAGTTAAAGAGTTTTCTCGAGAGAGGGATTTTGAATTTCAGGAATAGGAAATTTATAGACAATCTATATATATTTACCATAAAACTTAATGATTAATGAAATAACTAATGCTAAATTACCTGGAGTAAGGATGCTGAATTTTTATAGCTGCTGATTTCAAAAATTTGAACTTGATTCCGATTTTTCATCTGATTTCTCGAGTGAGATAATAGTTCTCGGGAAGAAGAAAGTTATTACTTGTGTAGAAGCTATCTTGTTCTCGAGTAGAAGATGTCTCATTCTCGAGTAGAAGTTGTCTTGATCTCGAGTAAAGGTATTTTTCCCGAGAAGTAAGTCTATTGTTCTCGAATATAAATGATGGACTCGAGAAATGAAGTCCAGACTTTGATTTTTCTTGATTTTTGAGAAGTAACCCGATTCTGAACTTTGTTGTGTGGCACTTTTCTTCAGTATTATTTTTTAAGCATGCTAATTTCTATTTTGAAGAACGAGAACTTGGCCTCGTCTAGTGGCTTCTTGAAGATGTCTGCAACCTGCCTGTCAGTTGGAATATATCGGAGATTGATATCTCCATGCTCCACATGCTCCCTGATAAAATGGTACCGTAGCTCTATGTGCTTTGTCCGGCTGTGAGAGACTGTGTTGTTGGTTGTTGCAATTGCACTGGAGGATTCGCAAAACAACATAATGTTCTTGAACTTTATATTGTAGTCTTCAAGTTGATTTTTGATCCACAGTAATTGTGCACACCAACTACCTGCAGAAATATATTCTGACTCGACCGTTGAAATTGCGACACAATTTTTCTTCTTGCTACTCAATGAAATGAGTTTTCTTCCTAGGAATTGACAAGTCTCGGAAGTGCTTTTCCAGTCATCTTTGCTTCCTCCAAAATCTATTTCAGAAAACATATCAGTTCGCTATCATTACTTCTTGGGTACCATATGCCAAGATTTGGTGTACCTTGAAGGTATCTCAAAATCTGCTTTGCAGTAGCATAGTGAGATTCCTTAGGGTTCACTTGAAATCTAGCACACACACATGTTGAAAACATTATGTCCAGTCTACTAGAAGTAATATAGACCAAGGATCCAATTATTCTTCTGTACTTGTTTTCATCAAAAGTTTTCCCTTTCTCATACTTGTCTAGAGACATAGCTGAACCCATTGGAGTACTCATAGAGGTTGTGTTCTCCATTCCTAATTTCTTAATTAACTCCTTGGTGAATTTCGTCTGAGAGATGAAAATTCCATCTTCATATTGTTGCACCTAAAGTCCTAAGAAATACCTCAGCTCTCCCATACTGCTCATTTCGAACTTCCCTTGCATAAGTTTGGAAAACCTTTTGCAAAGGTTGTCGTCAGTAGATCCAAATATGATGTCATCGACATAGATTTGCACTAGAAAAATCTTGCCTTTTATTTCCCTAAGAAATAATGTCTTATCTATCTTTTCTCTTGTGAACTTGTTCTCAAGAAGAAAATTAGACAGCGTATCATACCAAGCTCGAGGAGCTTGTTTATGTCACCATTAAGGATGGCAGACTTCACGTCCATCTGATATACAGTGAAGCCATTAAGTGCTGCATATGCTAGTAACAACCTGATTGCCTCTAGCCTTGCCACTGGAGCATATGTCTGATCGAAGTCAATTCCTTCTTCTTGTATGTATCCCTTGTCGATGAGTCTGGCCTTGTTCTTTATGATTGTTGCATCTTCGTCCATCTTGTTCCTGTCGACCCACATTGTTTTGATAACGTTCTTACCTTTGGGTCTTGGAACAGCTTCCAGACTTGGCAATGCTTGAATTGATTCAGTCTTCTTCTATTGCCATTACCCAAGATGCATCTGAGTTTGCTTCCTCAAAGTTCTTCGGTTCAACCTGTGAGAGAAAACTTAAATATAGATTTTCATTACTTGTACCTCTATGGGTTCTGACACCATCATGGGGGTATCCTATGATTTGATCAAGTGGGTGATCCTTAAGGTGTCTGAGCTCTAAAGTCCTTACATCTGGAGCATCCTCTACCATTGTAGTGACTTTATCAACTTGGATGACATCTTTATTATGGTGATCAACCTCTCTAATTGGGGTTGGAGTGGCGATCTTGATGAACTTTTGAGCTTTTTTTAGTTGGCTCATCCAAGTTTAATTCCTTGAACCTGCATCTTCAATAAACACGCTAGAAGTGCTGCCTTGCAGCAAGCTCGTCTCATCAAATACAACATTGATAGATTCTTCTACAACAAGGGTTTTCTTATTAAAAATTCTATATGCCTTA
The DNA here is from genome assembly GCA_039583875.1 of Platanthera guangdongensis. NCBI lineage: Eukaryota > Viridiplantae > Streptophyta > Magnoliopsida > Asparagales > Orchidaceae > Platanthera > Platanthera guangdongensis. Next base: position 136,975,224 of record CM077151.1, read on the forward strand.
CTATGGCTACTATAACCTACGAAAATATCTTCAAAACTCTTTTCACTAAATTTGGTTGTTTGATACTTCCCATTATTAAGGATGAAGCATTTACTACCAAAGATTCTAAAATATGAAATAGTCGGTTTCCTGCCCTTTCGTAGTTCGTAAGTTGTCTTATTATGGTTCTTGTTTATCAGTGCTCATTTTTCACGTGGCATGCAGTGTTGACGGCTTCAGCCCAGAAATATTCCGATAGTGAGGCATCACTCAACATAGTTCTGTATGCATCGATGAGTGTTCTATTCCTTCTCTCAGCAACTCCATTCTGTTGAGGAGTACGAGGAGAGGAAAACTCATGAAAGATACCAAGACTTTCACAGAATTCTATTATGGCCCTAGACTTGAACTCTGTTCCATTGTCACTTTTGATTTTCATAATGGTGTAGCTGTGTTCATTCTGAACTTGCATGACAAAATTAGTAAAGATATCAAAAGTATCTGACTTGTGTTTTAAAAAGAACACTCATGTAAAGCGAGAGTAATCATCAACAATAACCAATGTATAATCCTTACCTCCCAAACTTCTAATTTGCGGTGGACCGAACAAGTCCATATGAAGTAGGTGTAAACACCTATTAGATTTTTTCCCAATAATGCTTTTAAAGGTAGCCATTGTTTGCTTGCCTTTTACACATGCGTGACAAGATCTACCTTTAACGCACTTAACATTGGGGGCATCGCATAGTAAATTAAGAGAAAATAATTTATTAATAGTTTTGTAATTTATATGTGCTAGTCTCTTGTGTCATTGGTCACCAAGAGACACAATATCTTTTGCCAAAAAACACACTGACGTAAAAGAGTCTATGCAAATAAAATTTAAACAAAATATATTCCTACTACGAGTGCCTGATAGAATCGTTTCAAAGTTATCGACCGATTTTATCAAACACTTGTCTGCATGAAATTCTACTATGTATCCTTTATCACAGAGCTGGCTTATGCTTATAAGATTGTGTTCCAATCCTTCAACATAAGCCACATCTGAGAAGGATACACTACCATTAGTAATCATACCGTAGCTGATGAGTTGTAAATATATGTATTTTGATGTATAATAAATAAGTCATTTTAGTTTCTTTTCGTTATTTTTTGTTAAATTTCTTTAATAAAATGTTTCTTTTTTGTAAAAAATATTCTAACCTATTTTATTTTTGTTTCCTGAAATTTTTAGGAAAATTGCCAAAAAAAAAAACCAAGTACACGCCCGTGTACTTTAGGTCACGCCCGTGACCTGGGCGTGATACTTCAATTTCCCGTGGAAATGACCAAATGAAGAAAAAAAAGTGTGACATGCCCAATGACACGCCCGTGTTATTGGACATGCCCCGTGTTCTAGGCCCGTGTCACTCCAGCTCGATGAAACCCCGTTCAACGATCGTCGACTAACCCGACACGCCCACTAACATGCATGTGACCTAGGGCGTGACTCCTCCACCTGGACTGACAAGACAACGCAGCGTCTTTTCGATGCAACCCGTGCCCAGATCGACCTCCCCCATTCGCACAGTGTCACGCCCGTGACCTAGTGTGTGACAGCCACGTGGACCGCCCCGAAGTCAAACGTGTCGTCAAATCGCCAGATCGAATCTTGTACAGTGATGACACGCCCCCCGATATGCCTGTGTCAGAGGGCATGTACCATGAAAAAGTTTGTCTATAAATACCCAGCTGCTGGCTGAACCCCTGTTCCCCTATTTTGGAGCCATTTTGCTTAAGGGGTCGGTTGTTACATGAGTTTCAAAGCTTTGTAAAGTGACTTTCTCCCCCTCTCTTATATTTGTTTTAGCTTAATAAAATGTTTAGATTTTTGTCTCTTTATATTGTTTTGGAATGAATCTAAGCCCCTCTCTCAGCAATCTTATTTTTATTTTGTTTTAACTTTGTTTTCGTTCTTTTTAAAATGGGTGTGTGTGTATGAATATAGTTTTCGCTCTCATGATTTTCATAGTTTTCATAAGTTAACTTTTTAGCACTCTTCATATTCGTCCTTATGAACCTATAAAAACGATTACAAAAGTGGTTTTGATTTTTTTTACTTGGTCTTTTATTTTTAATTTTGTAAAACTTTTCGTTCTTTTAACTTTTCTTCCACTTTTTAAGCATTTTTATAGAGTTATAAGAATGGATAAGTTGTTATTTTGCTTTTTCAAACTCTTCTATTTTCACTTTTATTTTCAAAACCTTTTGCTCCTAAAATTTTTTTGTCTTCGTTTTATTCATTTCTACCGCATTCTAGCTGTAGAAATGTATTTGTTTTAATGTTTCGAGCACTTTCATTTTGCGTTTATTTGCATACCTTTTTGCTCGTTTAATTTTAATTTCTGCTTTTTATGCATTTCTATCGTATTCTAGCGGTAGAAATGCAATTGTTTTAATTTTTCAGTAACTTTATTTTTTGTCTTTTTTGTACGTGTGCGTGCGTGTATGAGATAATTTTTATAGCATTCTTTCCTTCCTGTAGAGTGTGTGAGTGCGTTTTTATTCCAGTAGAGTGTGTGAGTGTGTTTTCATTTTTTTTCGAGTTCGTGCGTTTTACTTTTCATAGATTCCGTGAGTGTGTTTTTTTATTTCTGCAGTGTGTGTGCGTATTTCATTTTTTGTCGAGTGTGTGCATGTGTTTTACTTTTTTGTCATGTGCATGAGTTTTCATTTCTATAATGTGTGTGTGCATTTCATTTCTGTAGAGTGTGTGCATGTGTGCATTTATTTTCTCCTACTCGTTTGAGTAGGACTCGCTTTAATTTCAGTCCTACTCGTTTGAGTAAGACTTGTCTTTTACTGCTTTCATTTCAGTCCTACTCGTTTGAGTAGGACTCGCAATTTACTGCTTTCCTTTACTGCTTTTCTTTTTCTGCTTACCTTTTTCTGCTTTGATTTTCTCGCTTTCATCGCAAGCCGTCTCCATTCCTATGAGTGTCTAACCGCTCTTAGCCCTCAGTATCGAAGAGCATTGGGACAGATAAAATAGCTTTAAATAAATAAATGTCCTGTTTTTTTAATTAATTAAAATTACTTAAGGTTTGCCTCGGGTTTACAAAGAGTAGAACCACATAATCGATGTGTGGGCTCTATTTCCGTAGTCCATATGCTAGCTAGTCGAGAGGTTATGCGTATGGACCGATCGCCCCTTGGTAAATGGAGTTCTGCACTAAACCTCGAGAGAGGAGGCGCGCAAACTCTACTGGATTGGGTTCCCCACCGAATAGCGGGGTTCATAGCATAATTCGGGCATTAAGAGGAATCCTTCATCGGACGAGAGCCCGGTCGAATAGTCTTAATGTTCAGGTGAGCGATCCTAGACATAGGTGAGCTCATTTTAGTGGAACCTCCACGGCCAAGTCTCCGCCTTAATTAATTTGAAATTTTGGATCTCTTTTTATTAAAAGTATATTTTAGTTCAAATTTTTTTCGATGCGGTTGCGCCAAGTTATTTATCGGCTCCATCTTTTAACGCTTTTATTTTTTGTTTTTTCTGCCTTTTTTATATATATCATGAGAAGATAAATTATCGGTAAAATAATAGTCCCCTCAGGGAAGAGTAGAAATAATCAACTCGACCCCGAGAACAATACTGTAACACCCTCATCCGTCGCATGGCATATAACAGAAGGTACAGCTGGAACCCGACGCCATATACCACAGACAATCAGAAGGGTTACATAAGAATATACAAACTATCCAATTAAAACTACTCATCCTACACAGAGCATTCTAGCGGATGCTTTTAATGTTGAAAGAACCCAGAACTTAAATCCAATAAACATGAATGTCCACAACACACTACAGGAATGAAACCCAAAATACACTGAAAGGGTACATGGCCTTATGGCCTTACAATAATACACTTAATAAATAGTGTTTTCCATACTTCGGCTCGCAGGCCGGCCGCACATGACAAAAGTAAAGTACAACTATTCTTTACGGCCTTCTAGGGCCAGCACAGCAACATGGGCTCCAGCCCGCTATTTGGTACTCGGCTCCGCAGCACCTGCAAGCACAATTCCACCGCACGGTGGCAAACAAAGCAATGGTCAGCCAAAAGCCGACCAAATTATAACTACCTCGCCCCTTACTCGGGACGGCGGTGCTCTTTCCCGGCATACCATTAGCCTAATAAAATAATAAAGCACAACTATACTACACCACAGGTGTAGGCTCGCACGGCCAAACACCCCGTGCACTCAGGGCATATTAACGGTGAATCCTGACATATCAGTGTCTTCACCACCATCCCAAAGATGCCAACCAAGTGAGCATTTAGCCTTTCTGACCACCGTCTAAGGCTCCCGACTATGGCAATGGCCAGTCCCCGTCTTCGAGTCTCTCGCACTGAACCACATAGCCTAGGTCCGATTCCACTTTCCCGTTGCTCACGCCGCCTAGTCAATTTAAGTACTACGCGCGGGCCAAGCTTCTCTCGGATCCCAAAATTTTCCAAACAATCTCATAACCTAGTTATGATCAAGGCCGGTTCCCAGACCGCCAAGTTAGCAGAACACGTTTCCGCTTAGTTTTCCAGGTGCGCCTTAAAACTAACCTCCAAGGATCCCTGCTGCAATCTACCGTGTAGAAACTCAAAAAACACAAAGCACACAGTCTTCTCCGGCAAAACATATCAAGTGCAACAGCATCGACCCAGACAATACACGTCCGGGTACGCTTGACACACAATGCCTATGCCCGTACTTACGATTCTGGACTCTATATGCAACACAAGGGGGACTATTCACATCAACCCCAAGGAACACCACGCACTCACCGCACACTCGCGGGAGCGGGATTCCCTATGCAGAAAGAAAGAGCTTCACATTCTCAAGTTGAGAATCGTTACCCTTGTAGTCCGTTTTGGTGCCATGAAAAAACGGCACAGATGGAACAATTCACCACGAACTTTCCTCCACAGATCCGCTCTCAGATTTCGAAATGGTACTCCGATGCTCTGCCGGCGGCCGGAATCCCTTCCTTCTTCCTCCTCTTTCCAACTCCTTGAGAGAGAGAATGGTTGGAGAGAAATGAAGGATTAACTTCCCTATTCCCGGCCTTAACAGAGCAGGAAACCATCTGGGCTATTGGATCTTAATTAAAGAAAACAAACGGCTCAGATCCGTTCAAAAATTTCCAGACCTACGCCGAACACGGCTTGGCACACGGCCGTGTCCCAGGCCATGTGCCTCGATCCAGGCACGATCGTCGAACTGAGAAAAGACACACAGGCAAAGACACGCCCGTGTCTCACCTGACACGCTCGTGTCAGGTCCCTCGACACGCCCGTGTTCAGGGGCGTGTCACGCATAACCGCTACGGCAACGGACACGACCCAAAAGAACACGGGTAGGGACACGGGTAGGCACACGCCTGTGTCCAATGGTATGCCCGTGTCACTGAGCCGTGTTTCTAGCCGTGTCCTTCTCGGGATGAAAATGGCCAAAAACACCAGCCAGACACGACCATGGACACACCCGTGTCCTAGGCCGTCTACCCCTATACAGGCCCCAAAAATCCCCTTTTTCGCGACCGACTCAAATATAATTTTTGGGGCGTTACAAATCTCCCCCACTTAAGGAATTTCGTCCCGAAATTAAGTAAAGGTACAAAAATCTAAATAATACCTGAGTGGAATAACTCGGGGTATTCCTCCAACATAGCTTGCTCTTGCTCCCAAGAAATCTCCTCATGTCCGCAATTATCCCTTCGGACTTTAACCATACGGATATCCTTGTTGCGGAGTCGCTTGACTGCAACATCTTCAATACGTACTGGCTTGACCCTTGTGGTCAACTCATAATCAACTGGTACTTGATTATACGCAATGATCTGCGAAGGCTCTTGCACCGCCTTACGCAACACCGATAGGTGGAACACGTCATGCAGCCCACTCAACTCCACCGACAGCTCCAATCTATACGCCGCCTCGCCAACACGCTCCAGGATTTCAAATGGTCCAAGGTATCTCGGACTCAACTTCTTCAAGCGTCGAACCCCCCGAAACATCCTTGAACGGCTTGATTTTTAGATACACCATGTCGCCAACATTGAACTCCACGTTCCTATGCTTGGCGTTATAGTACTTTGACTATCTATCCTGAGCGATCTTCAGCCTTTCCTGAATTGTACGCACCATTGAAGTGGCGTCTTCCACCGCTTGACATTTATACAACTTCGATTCGCCTGCCTCCAACCAAGACAACAGCGTATGACACTTCCTCCCGTACAAGGCCTCAAAAGGCGCCATTCCAATACTTGCCTGAAACCTGTTGTTGTACGCAAACTCCACCATGTACAGGTGATCCTTCCATTGCTTTCCGAAATCTAGGACGCACATGTGAAGTATGTCCTCCATAGTCCTGTTGACCCTCTTGGTCTGACCATCTGTGTGTGGATGAAAGGCTGTGCTGAAAATTAGCTTAGTTCCCAACATACTATGCACCAACCTCCAATCCTTCGATGTAAAGTGTCCATCTCGGTCACTAACAATACTGCGGGGCACACCATGCAATCGTACAATATTCTCCACGTAGAGTTTGGCTAACGTTTCCACCGGATCTTCCTTCCTGATCGGAATAAAGTGCGACACCTTTGTCAACCTACCTACGACCACCCAAATGGCATCGTTTCCCTTCTGTGACTTAGGCAAACCATGTACAAAATCCATAGATATGTCATCAAATTTACATTCTGGGATAGGTAGAGACTTCAAGAAACCTCCGGGTTTCTGGCATTCCGCCTTCACCAATGCACATGTACGACACATGGCCACATAAAGTGCTACATCCTTCTTCAAACCCGGCCACCAGAATAATTTCTTCATGTATCTATACATCTTCGTACTTCCAAGGTGGATTGAGTACTTGGTATGATGAGCCTCATACATCAAATCCTCCCGAAGATTATCCGCATTAGGAATGCATAGGCGACCGTCCTTCCTTAGCAAACCATCTTCAACAACAAACTGGGAATTTGAACCATCCAATGATTCATCCAAGATCTGCTTCATGCTGTTATCCTGAACCAAAGCCCTCCGAACTCTATCAGCTAGGCTATATTGCACCTCTATCCAAAACAGTTTCGCCTCAGCACTAGATTGCTTGTCGACGCAAGATATCTCCAAAGCCGTCAACTCATGGACCAATATCTCATCATGTACCGATAACCAGTTGGCCTGCGCCGGAGTCCCGTGACTCAACACATCTGCCAATGCATTTCCATTCCCAGGCACATAATGTATCTTGAAGGTGTAGTCCCCTAAGAACTCCATCCACCTCCGCTGCCTCATTTTCAGATCCTTTTGGTCCAATGGGTACTTCAAGCTCTTATGATCGGTGTAAATATCGACTTTCACACCGTACAGGTAGTGCCTCCAAAGATTTAAAGCAAATACACGGCCGCTAACTCTAAGTCGTGGACCGGATAATTTCTCTCGTGAACCTTCAACTGTCGTGAACCATAGGCTATCACTCTCCCATGTTGTAACAGAACACAGCCCAAACCATTGCCCAAAGCATCACTATAGATCTCGAACCCTTCGGTTCCAACTGGCGAACATAAAATAGGCGTCGTGGTCAACCGCCTCTTCAACTCTTCAAAAGCCTGTTCGCACTCCGGAGACCACACAAACTTCTAATCCTTCCTAGTCAACGTCGTGAGTGGTAGCGCTATCCGCGAGAAGTTCTCTACGAAGCGCCTGTAGTAGCCAGCAAGCCCCAGAAAACTCCGGACCTCTGCCACTGTAGTCAAAGCAGGCCACTCCCGTATCGCCACTATCTTCGTCGGATCCACAGCTATCCCTTCTCCACAGATAACATGACCAAGGAACACTATCGAGGATAACCAGAATTCACACTTGGAGAACTTAGCATACAACTTATTCCTCCTCAACGTCTCCAACACCATGTGTAGATGATTGTAATGGTCCTCTTCACACTGCGAGTACACTAGGATATCATCGATAAATACTATCATGAAACGATCTCAGTACTCTCTGAACGTCCTGTTCATCAGATCCATAAATACGGATGGCGCATTCGTCAACCCAAACGGCATGATCGTGAACTCGTAATGCCCAAACCGCATACTGAATGCTGTCTTTGGGATGTCGCTCTCCCTTATCCTCAATTGATAGTAGCCAGACTTCAGATCTAACTTCAAATATATTGTTGACCCAACCAACTGATCAAATAGATCGTCAATCCTCGGAATCAGATACTTATTCTTTTTCGTAAGCTTGTTTAATTCCCGGTAGTCGATACAAAGCCGCAAGCTCCCATCTTTCTTCTTAACAAAGAGAACTGGTGCGCTCCAAGGCGACAAACTTGGACGCATATAACCTTGCTCTAGCAACTCTTGCAGTTGCACCTTCAACTCCGCCATCTCTCTTAGCGCTATCCGATATGGAGAGCGTGACACCGGTTTCGCACCCGGTACCAGCTCAATGGTAAAATCAATCTCCCGCTGAGGAGGGTCTCCTGGGAGATCATCTGGAAACACATCGGGATACTCAGACACAACTGGGATGCTGTCCAAACTAGGCTTAGGCGTCGAAGTCTGCACTAATGTGACAAACAGCTCTGCCCCAGACCGAACTGCCTTGATCACCTGAAGGGCTGACATCAAGATATTACCCGACCCCTTCATGCCCGTAAAAGTCGCCTCCCGATCAGTGTTTTGACCCCACTTAACTTCCTTATGGTTGCAATCAATGCATGCACCCTGCTCCGAGAGCCAATCCATACCGAATATTATGTCGAACTACACTAACGGTAAAACCAATGCCAGCAAATCAAACTCCCGGTCTCCAATCCGAACCTTCACAACGCAGACCCAAACGCAACAGATTCTATCTGCGCTCATAGGGCACCATAAGACAACAACACCTCCGAAACGTCTTTTTCCATCGAAGTTGTACTGCGACACGCAATACAATTCCTTTGGGTAAATAGGGACATGAAGCCCCCTTTAACGAACGGTGCTCTCGCCGGATAAATGAAATTCAGAACAAAGCTTAGCACAAGTGGTTCTAGGCTAACATGCACAAAGGCAACAAGTGTCTAAAGATAAATGCTAGAATTTTAAACCTTACCTGTCACCACGACCGCGTGCTTTCTGGCCTCCTGCTGACCCAGCCTATACACATTAGGCTTCCTCTCGGACATTAAGCATCCGTTCCAACAGCTACGGGCAAAATGCCACACTTTTCCGCAGATATAGCAAGCTCCTGGGACACGACTTGTGGTTGCCCCAACACACCAGATGAAGGGGCTGAGTTCGAAGTCTTCAGCTTCTTGTTCCATCTGCGGGCATCCGACTTTGAACTTGGCCCTTTGAACTGTGGTTTCTTAGTACTAGAGTTCTCACCTGCTCCTGACATAGCTTCCTTAATCTTCTGAGCACCATCCAAACATTCTCGGGCAAAGTGCCCTTTCTTGCCACAAGCTCGACAGTTGTACATAACTTTGCTAGTCCCAGCCTTAGCCCCCTCTTTCGACATTCTGCGTGTAACACCCCCTATCCGTCACATAGCATAAAGCAGTAGGTCCGGCCGGGGCCCGACGCCGTATGCCACAGACAGACCGGGTGGTTACTTATGGAAACCATCCAACCAATCTCAACGTCCTACACAGAGCATTCTAGTAGAAGCAGTTTATAAAAGTTGTAAACAAAGAACCCAGCATTAGAGCACGAATGTCCACTAGCACAAATTAGGAATGTTATACAAAAATACCCAAAACAAGTCTTAAGGCCTTACAAAATGTTTCACTTGAATATTGCATATTTTACAAACCACGACACGCAGGCCGGTCATACATGAATAAAACAGTAAACACTTCCATTTGGGCCTTCGAGGGCCGGCTTCGCAAAAAGGGCTTTAGCCCGCTACTGACCGCTTGGTCCAGCTGCACCTGCAAGCAACAAACCACCGCACGGTGGCAAAACAAGGCAACGGTCAGCAATGCTGACCAAATTATAACGATCCCGCCCCCAACTCGGGGCGGCGATGCTACTTCCCTGCATTTCAGTAGCATAAGCGAGCAATTTATAGCAATAGCCAATACATCACAGACGTTAGCTCGCACGGCCACACGCCCCGTGCTCTCAGGGCACATTCTCGGTGAATCGGTCGATGTCACGTCAATTAAAGCCATAGACATTCCGGACTCACCACCGCTACTTGGACGGCCAAACCTATGAGCAATTTGTCTTCCTGGCCTGGGTCACGACAATTTAAGCCATTGACCGCCGAAGACCCTACTCTATGCCAACAGTAAGTGCCACGTGCCTTTAGGTCTCTTTAACCGAACGACATAGAACAGGTACGGCTCCATCTAACCCGTGCTCACATCACAACGACAATTTAAGCCATTTGCGCGGGTCAAACTTCCGCCGAGTCCCATTTCCATCACAAGTCACATAACCCGGTTATGTTCGAGTTGGCTCTCAGGCCACCAAGTTGGCAAGATCTCGTATCCGCCCAGTTTTCCGGGTGCACCTTTGGGTTAGTCCCCAAGGCTCCCTGCTGCAATCTACCGCGTAGAAAACCCGATAAACAACCAATAGCACGGAGTCTTCTCCGGTATTATGCAATGCAACATCACCGATCCAGACCAACATGTTCGGATAGGCTTCACACATCATGCCTATGTCCGTTCTCGCTTACGGACTCTAAACAACGGGGACTTCACATATCTACCCGAAGGAACGCCTCCAACTCTCCGCAAACTCGCGAGAGCGGGCTTCCTATGCTAAGAAAGAGAGCTACTCATGCTCAAGATGAGGAACGTTACCCTTGCGTTCCTCTTTGGCGCCATGGAAAAGTAATCAGATGAAAACTACCACACTACTATTGCCTCCGTGGATCCGAAGTCGGCTCGCGATTCGGAGCTCCGAAGCTCCTCCAATGGCGGGATCTAGCTCCTTCTTCCTCCCTTAGCTCTCCTCTCTCTCTAAGGCTTTAGAAAGATGAGAAGTTATGAAAAGTAAGGGTTTTCCAAGTCCATTCACGGGTATATCCCTTCAGGAACAACCCCCAGCCGTTGGATCTCAAAATAAGGAAACGAACGGCTTTGATTCGGGGCTGAAATGCCCAATCTGGACCGAACACGGCCTGGCACACGCCCGTGTCCAGGGCCGTGTGCCTCATTCTCCGTCAAAATCGAATCTCCTGGAACCTCACACGGGTATCGAACACGCCCGTGTTCGAGCTGACATGCCCGTGTTCCACCTCACACGGCCGTGTGGCCGGCCGTGTACCCCATGCTTTTCCCCCAAAATCAACCCGAGCACTGCACGGGTTCTAGGACACGCCCGTGTCCTTACCCGTTTCACCTTGACACGCCTGGACCCCAGGCCGTGTACACGGTCTCGACATTTCATCGAGTGAAAATCGTCGATCTGATGACACGGCCTTGGACACGCCCGTGTCCTAGGCCGTGTGCCTTGTCTCGACGAATCGTCGAGTGAATCTCGTCGACTCCCCGGGACGATCGTCGACACGGGTCGACACGCCCGTGTCGCAGGCCATGTGCCATGTCTCAACGAATCGTCGAGAGAATCTCGACGACTCCACGGTTAAGTGTCGACACTGGTCGACACGCCCTGTGACACGCCCGTGTCGCAGGCCGTGTGCCCATTCTCAACGAATCGTCGAGAGAATCTCGACGACTTCGCGGCTAAGTGTCGACACGGGTCGACACGCCCTGGGACACGCCCGTGTCCTAGGCCGTGTGCATGCTGCCAGAACACAAACTGGCCCAAAACGTCCCCCTTTTGCTCCCTTGAGTTTCGGGGCGTTACACTGCGGGATGCAGTCCTCCTAGGATTTGCATAGTTCGATACCCTACTTACTGGCATCAAGTGAATCCTCCCCAAATCTACTTCCAATGATCTAGCCGACTCCACCAAGGCTCGGAATCCCAATAACTTTGGTCATACCAGTAGGATTCGCAGCTCACCACACAGCCCATTATAGAATCTATCAACTATAGACTATTCGTTCTCCAATTCAAAGCATGGATAGCGGCTTATGAAAAGGAACGCCTGCAAATACTCATCGACTGAGTGCGTACCCTGCACTAAGGACATGTTCAACTGCTGGCCTGCTGGCCTTCTTAAAGTCCATTGATCCGACACACCACCCGATATTGAAGTTAGCCCAGGAACAAAAGGTTGCACATTGCTTCCCTGTTGTGCACTAGTTACAGCGAGCACCACTTCAACAATCCTTCTTATGGTTTCAAACGATGGAGGGGTCTCAAGCACGTCGCTGGGTGCACTATAATCCTCAGAAACCAGACGTTCTGCCGGCTCTGCGGCACTCCCGGTCACCTATAGTTGTACAAAATACCAATAAGTGACTAAACAAAATTGTAAAAAGCAACTATAGGAACACGCAGGTTCCTCAAAACAAGTGTATTTTTCATTCCTAAGTGGACAATCATGGGTTCTTTTTGATGTTATAACGATGACGCACACAAGTGCTCACCACCCCTTAAAAGAATTCGTCAACGAATTCATTTAAGCCTGACCGTAACCAGAAGTCTGATACCAAATTATAACACCCCCATCCGTCGCATGGCATATAACAGAAGGTCCAGCTGGAACCCGATGCCATATACCACAGACAGTCGGAAGGGTTACATAAGAATATACAAACTATCCAATTAAAACTACTCGTCCTACACAGAGCATTCTAGCGGAAGCTTTTAAAGTTGAAAGAACCCAGAACTTAAATCCAATAAACATGAATGTCAACAACACACTACAGGAATGAAACCCAAAATACACTGAAAGGGTACATGGCCTTATGGCCTTACAACAGTTCACTTAATAAATAGTGTTTTCCATACTTTGGCTCGCAGGTCGGCCACACATGACAAAAGTAAAGTACAACTATTCTTTACGGCCTTCTAGGGCCATCACAGCAACATGGGCTCCAGCCCGCTATTTGGTACTCGGCTCCGCAGCACTTGCAAGCACAATTCCACCGCACGGTGGCAAACAAAGCAACGGCCAGCCAAAAGCCGACCAAATTATAACGACCCCGCCCCTTACTCGGGACGGCAGTGCTCTTTCCCTGCATACCATTAGCCCAATAAAATAATGAAGCGCAACTATACTACGCCACAGGTGTAGGCTCGCACGGCCAAACACCCCGTGCACGCAGGGCACATTAACGGTGAATCCTGACATATCAGTGTCTTCACCACCATCTCAAAGATGGCAACCAAGTGAGCATTTAGCCTTTCTGACCACCGTCTAAGGCTCCCGGCTATGCCAACGGATAGTTCCCGTCTTTGGGTCTCTCGCACCAAAACACATAGCCTAGGTCCGATTCCACTTGCCCGTTGCTCACGCCGCCTAGTCAATTTAAGTCCTACACGCGGGCCAAGCTTCTCTCGGATCCCAAAATTTTCCAAACAATCTCATAACCCAGTTATGATCAAGGCCGGTTCCCAGACCGCCAAGTTAGCAGAACATGTTTCCGCTCAGTTTTCCGGGTGCGCCTTGAAGCTAACCTCCAAGGATCCCTGCTTCAATCTACCGCGTAGAAACCCGAAAAACCCAAAGCACGGAGTCTTCTCCGGCAAAACATATCAAATGCAACATCACCGACCCAGACAATACACGTCCGGGTAGGCTTCACACACAATGCCTATGCCCGTACTTACGATTCCGGACTCTATATGCAACACAAGGGGGACTATTCACATCAACCCCAAGGAACACCACACACTCACCACACACTCGCGGGAGCGGGATTCCCTATGCAGAAAAAAAGAGCTTCGCATGCTCAAGTTGAGAATCGTTACCCTTGTAGTCCGTTTTGGTGCCATGGAAAAACGACACGGATGGAACTCTTCACCACGAACTTTCCTCCACGGATCCACTCTCAGATTTCGAAACAGTACTCTGATGCTACGCCGGCGGCCAGAATCCCTTCCTTCTTCCTCCTCTTTCCAACTCCTTGAGAGAGAGAATGGTTGGATAGAAATGAAGGATTAACTCCCCTATTCCCGTCCTTAATAGAGCAGGAAACCATCTGGCCCATTGGATCTTAATAAAGAAAATGAACGGCTCAGATCCGTTCAAAAATCTCCAGACCTGGGCCGAACACGGTATGGCACACGGTCGTGTCCCAGGCCGTGTTCCTCGATCCAGGCACGATCGTCGAACTGAGAAAAGACACACGGGCAAAGACACGCCCGTGTCTCACCTGACACGCCCGTGTCGGGTCCCTCGACACGCCCGTGTTCGGGGGTGTACAACCTCGGGCTCGCGAAGAGCCCTCAAGAAGCAAATAGGTCGAGGTGGGCAAATGGGACCAGGGGGGCCCACTCGCAATCGGCGAGATGATTGACTCTCTAAATGGGCAAGATACCCCACCTAGGGGCGAGAAGGCCTCAAGAGGCGAGAGGGCCTCCATGGGCGAGAGAGCCTCCAGCAGCGAGAGGATCTCGCAAGAAAGGGCGAGAGGCGCCGGCGAGACGGGCAGTGGGGTCCTTCTCGCCGGAGGGTGCTTTTCCACTCGCTAGGGTGAGAAGAGGCCTTTTTTATTTTTCCTTGTCAAACAGGGGTTTCTACTCTTCTACACCGGGTATTTTTACCCTCTTACCCTTAGTGGACTGCATATAGCTCCTCAGAACAGCGGAGTTTGGCTGTTGGCAGTCCCAGCCAAGGGTACCCCGGTAATTTCAGACCGGTGCAGTTTTGTTATTGGCAGTTCAGATTCTGAAATCTATAAATAAGCCCATAGGGGTTCTTCAGAAGGGGACTTTTTAGACTCCCAAGGGGAATCATCGGCACTGTCTTCTGAGGAACTCCAAGCCCAGCTTTTGGCTTTGGAGGGGAAGCTCTCTGTGACCTTCCGGGTAGGCGGTGGGACCTCCCTGCTGCGGCTTTGGGCCAGTTTTTCTTAGTCCTTCACCACCAGTCGGAGGTCGGAGCTTAGGCCAAGTAGGTGCCGGCTACGCCCCTATTTTGCGAACATTTGTCGAAGTCAAATTTTGGCTTCAACAGTTCTGGTGCGGTGAGCGTGGAAGTAGCCGGTTCAAGAAAAGTCTGAGTTTGGTCCTATGGCAGTAGGTGAAGGAGAAGGATCTGGTTCTGGAGGTTCCCCCTCCCAGGTAGAAGAGGCGACGAGGAAAATGCTGGAGGACTTCAGGCGAGAGGTCATGCAAACCATAAGCTTGGCCTTCTCGGCAAGGAACGAGTGGGCGACGCCTCAGGTCCCGATCGAGGTGGTCCCGCTCTTAGGCGAGAACGCCCCTGGTCAGCGCCCGGGGAAGGAGGTCCCCGCGGAGGCCGGCGAGAGGGACGTGGCGGCGCGAGAACTCTTCCCAGGCCAGCATCCCGGGAAGGAGATCCCTGCAGAAGACGGTGAGAAGGAGGCAGCTGTGCGAGAGCTCTTCCCTGGGCACGGTCTCGAAGATCAGGCCAGCCAGCCGAGGCCGCGAGACGTGCCCTCTCGGCAAGCAGTCGGTGAGAGCCCGTTCAGTGAACTCGTCATCTCGGCTCCGGTGCCGGAAGGGTTCCGGGAGCCCGACATGTCCTACTACTCGGGGAAGGATGATCCTGTACAACATGTGCAGTGGTTTGAAGATGTGGTTTCGATAAGACAGATGACGGATGCGTTTAAGTGTCGACTGTTTGCCATCACCTTGAAGGAGAAGGCGCGAGACTGGTTCCATCAGTTACCGGCAAGATCGATCTATTGTTTCGAGGATCTGCGGAGGGGTTTCTTATTGAGGTTTTCAACATCGAAGAAGCGTAAGAAGGAGGCGGAGTGCTTGTTCTCGGTAAGGCAGAGCCAGGATGAAACGTTGGGACACTACGTGGATCCATTTTAGGAGGAGATCCTCCAGGTCCAGGAGGTCCCTGGGTATACGCTGATGCTTGCATTCACCCTGGGACTGAGGCCAGGCTTCTTTAGCATGGAGTTGAAAAGGGTGCCCCCCTCTCTTTTGAGGAGATTATGGAGAGGACGGCGAAGGAGACGGATTTTTAGAGGGCCAATCTGGCCTTTGCAAGGAGGTTAGCCAGGTTGGCGGAGGACGACACAAAGGAACCAGGAGTGGGGAAGCAAAAGGAGCAGAGGGAGCAGAGAGAAGAGAGGAGGGAGGAACCCCGAGGCCAGGGGAACCAAGGAAGATTCACCGGGGGGACCGAGAGCCGAACAACCGGATAGGTTGGAGGCCTCATGATGGTCGCCCCCAGGAGTTAGGAGGAGGCTTCCAGGGAAGAGATAACTTCCGGGAGCCAAGGAGGTTCGATCAACCGGCATGGAGACAGGGAGTGAGGGATCGTTTTCAAAATCAGCAGGAGGCAATGGGGATCGGTCGAGGAAGAGGAGCTCGAGGAGGAGGAAGAAGAGGAAGAGTAGAAGGAAGAAGGGGTGGGGTGGCGTTGCCTTTCTGTGACTTCCATTAGGAGGGAGGTCACGCAACAGCCACGTGCCCGGAGTTCTTGGAGATGAGAGAGGCCAGAGGATTGAGGAGGCAGGATCCACCGGTAAGGATCGTGGAAGTACAGCAAGGGGAGGCGGAGGATAGGTGCGAGGACCGGGTGGATGTGGGGACCCGGGGTGGAATCGGGGCCATCCACGGGGGGATTGGGATCGGGGCCACCCGGAAGGGGAGCCTCCAGACCATGTTCCGAAAGGGGGTAGCCTCAACCTCACAAACCCCACCCCCTCTAGAAAAAAATTACCGTCTCTTCAGAGGATATGCCGGAGTATGAGGATCCGTTCTGCGACGCCTTGGTAATTCAGACAGCTGTGGAAAACTTTACGGTCTCCAAGATCCTGGTGGATAATGGGAGCTCAGTGAATGTGATTTTCAAGAGGGCCTTCGATGAGATACAGGTGGAAGCCAAAAGGATCTTGGCCTCGGATGGACCGTTGTTCGTATTCTCCGGAGAGAGAAAAGAAGTGGAAGGGGGAGTAGGGCTGCACGTGAGGTTGGGGGGCGTGTCACGAAACTGCCAGTTCGTAATTGTAGACGCCCCGAGCAGCTACAGCGCCATCTTTGGGCGTCCCCTCATCAGCGCCTTTCGCTGCGTCCCCTCCTCTTTCCATCAATATCTCAAGTTTAACAATGGAGGGGTGCAGGTCAGGGTCAGGGGGGATCCAAAAGTGGCAAGACAGTGCTACGTCACGGCGGTCAACACCATATCTTGGATGACAGAAGCAGAGCGGTTGGAAAAAGAGATAGCAGCGCGTGAAGAAGCTGTCGGGGAAAAGGAGGTGATCCCAGAGGAAGCGAGAGAAGGAGCCGAAGAGGAAGTCGGGGGATAGGAGACTAAGGGGCAACAAGGAGGAGGTGCGCAGGAGGCCCGGGGGGGGGGTGTAAAGGTCGAGCAGCAGCAAGAGAGCCCGGAGGGGGCCATGGAGATTGAGGCGGAACAGAGAGGAGGTGTGCAGGAGGTCCGGAGGAGCAGGGAGTGGGAGCCACAAAAGGGAAGGCAGGAGGAAGTGGAAGGAGAAGGGACTGAGGAGGAAGCCCGAAGGGGCATGGAAATTGAGATGCAGTAGGACGAGGTGACGGATGCTGGGGGAGCAGGAGGGGAGGAAGAGCCGGAGCAGGAAGAAGAAGCAAGGGACGACTGGGAGCAGTCCCGGCTGGAGGTGGCCGAGGAAGTGGTGGATATGGAGGTCCACACCAGCCAGGGGCAGGTACAAAGGGTGCGGATCAGCGGGGGCTTGAGCCCCGAAGACCAGGAGTGGATGCGGGCCTGCATTCAAAGCAACGTCGACGTCTTCGCTTGGCATCGATGCGGACGTAGCCTGCCACCGCCTGAATCTGGACCCCCGGACGCGCCCCATACGTCAGAAGATGAGAGCCATCGCCACCAAGCTGGAGGAGCCCATTCGCGAGGAGGTCAAGAAGCTCCTGGAGGCGGGCTTCATCTCAGAGATCCAGTATCCGGGCTGGATCTCCAATGTAGTAATGGTGAATAAGGGGGGGGGGTGGAAAATGGAGAATGTGTGTCGACTTTTCTTTATTAAATAAATCATGCCCTAAGGATTGCTACCCCCTGCCTAGAATCGACGCGCTGGTTGATTCAGCCGTCGGTTTTTCTATTATAAGTTTTCTGGATGCTTTTTCAGGTTACCATCAGATCCGGATGCACGCTCCTGACGTCCAGAACGTCTCCTTCATCACAAGGGAAGGGTGCTTTAGTTATAACATGATGCCCTTTGGGTTAAAAAACGCGGGAGCGACATACCAACGGATGATGGATCGAGTTTTCCAGGGCCAGAGGGGTCGGAACCTAGAAGTCTACGTTGATGATCTCATGGTAAAGAGCAAGGGAGTGAACTCGCATCTCCAGGATCTGGAGGAGACGTTCGCCACCTTGAGGAAGTTCAAAATGAGGTTGAACCCCTTAAAATGTGTTTTCGGGGCAAGTCGTGGGAAATTCCTTGGGCACCTTCTGACCCCGGCAGGGGTAGAACCTAATCCTGATAAAGTAAAAGCCATCCTGGAGCTAGAATCACCGCGAAATGCTAAGGAGGTGCAGCGCTTGACAGGAAAGCTAGCCGGCCTTAGCAGATTCCTCTCCAGGTCAGGGGAGAAGTGCTCACCTTTCTTTAAGGTGCTACGAGGGAATCAGAGATTTGAATGGACCGCGAAGTGCGAAGAAACTTTTCAAAAGCTGAAGGAGCAACTCTCCCTGGCTCCTCTGCTTCAAAGCCCAAAAGAGGGGGAAGATCTGACCTTGTACCTAGGAGTAGGAGCAGAGGCGGTGAGCTCCGTACTAGTCAGAGAAGTGGGAAAAAAGCAGCTGCCCATTTATTATGTAAGTAGGATCCTAAGGAAGGCGGAGCTTCGTTACCCTATCCTATAAAAGCAGGCATACGCCTTGATTGTTTCAGCCAGGAAGCTCCGGCCATATTTCCAAGCACATTCGATTAGGGTGGTGACGGACCATCCTCTCCGAATGATTTTTGAAGGAGTAGATCACTCGGGTAGGCTGGCCAAGTGGTCTATCGAGTTGAGTGAATTCAACATTTCGTTCGTACCAAGGCTCTCCATTAAGGCACAGGTGGTGGCCAATTTCTTGGCAGACTACGTCGCGGAGGTCGGGGCCGAGGAGCCGCGGCCACCGGAAGCATGGAAGATAATGGTCGACGGGGCCTCGGGAAAGCACTCCCTTGGAGCAGGGGTGGTACTAACAAGTCCTCAGGGGGTAACCATAAAACAAGCGGTCTCCTTGCATTTCCCCACAACCAACAACCAAGCAGAGTACGAGGCAGTGATAGCCGGCCTTCTCTTGGCTAAGGAGCTCGAGATTAAGGACATTGAGGTTTTCACAGATTCATTGGTGGTGGCATCTCAGATACGTGGAGAATTCGAGGCTCGGGAACCCACCCTTGTGAAATATTTGTCCAGGGTGAGGACAATCATCGGGGGGTTCCGGACGTTCTCCATCCAGCACGTCCCCAGAGAAGAGAACGCTGTTGCCAATCGATTGGCTAAGTTCGGACCTTGGGAAGGGGGTGCCCTGACTGATTTATTCCATCCAGTGATCGAAGAGGGGGAGATAATGGAGGTGGATCGGCGACCCTCGTGGGTAGATCCTTTCGTTACCTTCTTTCTGACAGGAACCCTCCCTGAGGGGGTCAAGGAGGCAAGAAACTTCCGCCATAAGGCGGCTCATTATCTCATGCATGAAGGACGATTGCACCGGAGGATGCTTTCGGGTCTCCTAGCTCGGTGCGTGACGGAGGAGGAGACAAGACACATTTTGGAGGAGGTGCACTCCGGTGAATGTGGTAGTCATTCCGGAGGGAGGACGTTGGAAGCAAGGGTGGTCAGACAGGGGTACTTTTGGCCCACCCTGAGGAAGGACGCGACAGAGTTTGCGAGGAAGTGCCGAAAATGCCAGCTCTACGCCCCCCTCCAGCTCTTGTCGGCTCAAAGGCTCCGAAGCATTACAACACCATGGCCCTTCGCCATTTGGGGGATGGATTTAGTTGGGCCTTTCCCTCCAGCTAGTGGACAAAGAAGATTTCTCCTGGTTATGATATATTACTTCTCCAAGTGGCTGGAGGTCAAGGTGCTGGCAAAGGTAACATCCCAAGTCATCAGGAACTTTGTCTGGGGAGAGATCATCTGCAGGCACGGGTTGCCTCAGGCCATCGTGAAAGTCCACCTAATGTCAGCTATGTGCACCTATGGGGGGGGGGGGGGAATAGGTGACGTGTGGTTCTTTTGCGGAATTTACGGATGTACCTGCACAATAAAAGCAACAAGCACAGCACACAGAATACACAACAAATTTATAGTGGTTCCCCGACTTGGGTACATCCACTTTCCCCCTTCGACCTATCTCCCCAACAAGGGACGACTCGGTCACTTCTCCAACGGGATTGAAATCCAATCCCTTCACTAACGGAAGGAGCCCTTCCACACGTGAGAGTCAACACTCCCACAAAACGGGTTGCACCCAATCCTTACAACACGGAACAAAAGTTCCTTTACAACGAAATTAAATGTAGAGTGTACACGTGATACGAACTTCTTTTGGAGACTACGGTGTTCCTCTTTGTTCGACGACGTGTTCTTGAAGTCGATGAAGAGTCTACGACCTTGGTCTCACTTGGAGAGGATCTCCCCGGAACCGGTGGCGGCACACGAGCGGCGGCTAGCTTCGGGATCGGCGGCTACGATGAAGAGCGGCTGCTGAACACAGAGATCCAAACTTCGTAGCAAAGCAAACTAGGTCTGCCAATGGTCACTCTAGGATCTGTCGTCTCGATCGATTCGGACGGGGGCGTTTTTCCCGGTCAACAAATCGAGAGACAAGAGATCTCTGGGTAGACACGTGAGACTCAAGCTTAGCTAAGCTTCTGTCACTGGAGATCACGAGGAAGAACGATCAGCGGCGGCGACGTACTTGCCCGAGAGCGACGGCGGCGGAGGAGAGGAGTCGCGGATCTAGGGTTTGGTTGCGGCTCGGTTTCTGTTCCTTTTTCTCCGTAGTTTTACTGTTCAAAATACCCATGTATTTATACCCTGTAGATACAACAAATTTGACCGTTGTGGGACCCACAAAAGAAATCCCCAAATTCCGGTTCAAATTAGTCCAGAAGCAGAATCCGGTCCAGCAGCATCCTGAGAAAACGCCAAGTGAAAATCGGCGAGAATCGCAGACGATTCTCGACGAATCGGCGAGAATCACCAAGTGATTCTCGACGATTCGTCGAGAATCGTTTGTGATTCTCGTCGAATTACTTATTGATTCTCAACGAATTTTACTTTGTACATGGGCTGCTTGGCCACTGGTTCGGCGGGAATTACAAGTGATTCTCGCCAAATCTTACTTGGTACCATTTTGAGATGGCCAGAAGGAGTCGGCGAGAATCACTGATGATTCTCGTCGATTCGGCGAGAATCACTAGTGATTCTCGCCGAATCGGCGAGAATCACTAGTGATTCTCGCCGAATCGGCGAGAATCACTTGGTGATTCTCGTCGAATTTGCCTTGGACGAATTTTCGTCTTCCACCTAGGAGCTGCTCCTTGATCCTCCATGCTCCTTGTCTCTTCTTGCATATGAACGGCCCTGTACTTGAAAGTAAGTGCACTCCAATAGAGAGAGTACACATAGGCCAACACACTGATCTGCTCAACGAGAGATTACGTCGTGCAGACCCGTGTATATTGACCTACTGCACCCTGACATTGGTGTGCACTTAGTGTGGAGGAACTGCAAGTACAACTTAAGATGTTTCGTCAAATACATTGTGAATTTATCTTAGCTTGACAGGTGGCTTCCTCAAATCTAGGTAATCGTGGATACAATACCCAACAATCTCCCCCTATTTGACGAAGCCAAAACCCTACTAGCTAAGATGAATAACACCTATCAAATAATAACATAGCATTCAAAAATTAAACATGCAACACAAGAGAATATATGCAATCAGAACAGGACTTGAGTCATTCACACATTCAAATATATATATACCAAGAGAAATATATTCACATATAATCCAGAATCATTCATACGACAGTAATAATCATTAAATGTTCTTAAGACACAGTGACCAGCTATAAAATGATGACTATTTGTCCTTAGCTACGTCACCCTTAAGAGTTTGAGCCAAGTACTTTTTGCTTTGCCTTTCCATGTATTCCTTGGGCTTCGGGTAGTACCTAGGAGGAGCAACTTTTTCTGGATCCTTGTTGTTTCTGAAAAAGATGTTGCGTTTCGCTTCAAATGCTTTGTGCGTTTCCCATTCATACTGGCTATATGCTTCATTTCGATTGATCTCTCCTCTTTCTTGCAGCCGGAAGGTGTCTAAGATGATGTTCCTTGAAACTGGACTCCACCTTTCGTTTCGTACATCCTCCTCACTCATTCTGATTCGCTTCTCAGCTGGAGTCTCCTTGGAGGTCCCTTCCTGAACTTTTCTCTTTCCCCTGGCTTTTGCTAAGGCCTCTTGGTCAAATATGCTCCTCAATTTAGCTTTGGAGAGAGCCCTAGCATCAGCTTCATGTGTGGGAATATCTGCAGCAACACTTGCACTAACATCCTCAGCAACACTTGCTTCCTCAGCAGCCTTAGATGTCTCAGGGACATGAATACCGGCAGGGTTGTCAGGTAGGACGACGCCTAACGTACCTAGCGCCTGTTGGAGCATCCACCAGCAGCTCTCATAGATGTATTTGCTTGATTGTGCGAAGTTTGCATCCATGCTTTCTTGGAGCTCGGCCAGCTTAGCGATATACTCTTTCTTCCCCTTTTTGGCTTCGACAGCTATGCAGTTGGCATATGAGTGCAGAGAGTCATCAATATGCTTAGTTGTCTTGGTGAATTCAGTGATCAGGGTCTGCTGATTGGCATTTAAGGTGACCATATTACCATCAAATTTCTGAATATTGTTGGCTACAACGTGTGCGTTCTGATTTACGATGGCAAGAGTATCTGTATTCTTTTTCAAGCCGGCCATTAGGAGTGTGACAGCTGTGCCAGCCGCGGTATACTTTTCGTCAAATTTCTTCTCCATCACATCCAGTTTATGGTTGATCTCTACCATATTTTTAAGCATGAGATCTTCAGAAGTCTTAATCTTTTTCAGCAGTGTTTTCTGAGCTGTATCAAAAGAGTCTTTAAGCTCATTCACTATTCCTTGAATGACATTGATAGTGTGAGTGGCCAGCTCATCACGTAACGGTATGGTCGGAGGCACTTGTGGGCCTTGCATTTCTGCAGACGCATCTGTGGAGCTAGATACCATCACAGTCTCTATCGGAGGAGTGTGGGTGGCCTCTGTAGATTTATTTAACTCCCCCTCCACTGGTGCACACTTATCAGAAGGAGGTTCGACAGTATCCGGATACTCAAACACTTCATGGCCCTCATTTACATCGTCCTCTCCGTCCTCATCCAAAAATTCATCCATATCAGCAGCTTCTTCCACTTCTTGATCAGCAGTGTCCAGTGCTTCAGCTTCGGTTCCTTGAGTGTTTCTGTTCAGGACCTCCTCATTCTCCAACTCAGGTTCACTTACTTCATGAATTTCGGCTACCGCATCCTTGGCCACCTGGGCGATTTCAGATATTATATCCATATGAGTGGGTAGAGTCTCCCCCTCGATTCCTGCAGTCACAGTATCAGGAATTTCACCGGGGGAGAATGCGGGAGATACTTCCTCGTGCTCTTCCACAGCAGGCTGCCCGATGCGCCGCTCCCATCGATCAAACACAGTAGCATCCATCTTTTTCAAGTAGTGGAGAGGAACTCCTTTGCTCATGTCGAACTTGTCTCCGTTGAGCTGGTTGAGATATAGACTGATGATGCGGCCGAAATTCGGAGTGCCTAGAGTGTCCTTGATCTTTTGGAACAGCAACTCTCCCTAGTTGAACCTCTTGCGGCAGACCACAGCGATGAGGATTTTAAACATATCTCCGGAGATATGATCATGGGATCCCGGCTTGCAGATGAGCACTTTTCCAATAACGTCAGATAGGAGCTTCCCTTCTTCATTCATCTCTTTTCGCTTTATTGATCGAGTTCCTCTTGGAAGACCGCAGAACAAGAGAGTTCTGGCTTTGTCCTCGTCCTCCAGATAGTCCTCCTGCTCCGAACTTGAAAGCTGCAGGTAGCGAGTTAGCTTATCGGCAGACATCTTAACTTTTGTCCCAGCCACTTTGCTCTTGATGATGGAGTCTCTATCTCGGAGTCTTGCGGTAGAGAAGAACTCCAGCATCTCTTTATCCAGAACTTTGCAAGGGTGCTCCAATACGAAGGTTAGCCCAGCCTCTTCTAGCATTAGAATGATATTCCGGAACTCGTCCGAGGCATGAGAAAATCCAGTGCGAACCAGCTCGCAGCCAGAAATCAAGCCAGCAGTCGTCCTTGGAGCCATTTAAGATCTAGAGACAAGACCTACTCTAAGCATTAGTGAACATTCAAAAAGAAAGCATCACTAGTGAGCGCGTCCAAGTGCGGGTGAGGAGGAGGTTACCTAAGGGCTTACACGGAAGTGAGTTGATGAGCTTCGGGAAGATCTTCGGTGGATGGAAGAGTATCCTGTGGGGTTCGGCCTTGCTTGAACCTTGCGGTCACAGGGACACTTCGCTAGAACCTTGTGGGGTTCGGCCTTGCTAGAATCTCACGGGAAGAAGATGGAAACACAGCAGCGATTCGACGAGAACTCACTTGGCGATTCGACGAGAGCGTCGGAGGGCTGCGGGTTTCGGCGAATCCGCGGAAGAATTGCTGTGACGAGAGGCGGGATTCGTGAAGAAGGCGATTTCTGATACCGCGGGATACTTAAGGAAGCCGAACGGTCGGCGAGCTCCTTCGGCGGGATTCGGCGGGATTTGTCTAATTTGGTTTCTGATACCGTTTGTCTAATTCGGCGAGATATAAAATGGGTCGGCGGGATTTGTCTAAGTCGTCGGGATTCGGGGAGAATGCCAAGGGTCGGTGAGCTCCTTTGGCGGGATTCCGAGTATATAAAGTGATATTGATATTTTTCTTTACCACATTGGGAAGCATTGCAACATTTTTAAATCCTTCGGATGTCAAGTTAATGTAAGATTAATAAATACATGTTTATTGTAACGACAATCTATTTGGATTTGAACGAGACTTCTCCAGACACTTCTTGATGTCAACTGTGATTTGTCGAACTTTACAATGACATATCTTTGTTAACCTTTTATTAATGTGTAATGGTTTGCATGCCTCGAGTTAATCTCTCCATAAAGGTTCACACATACATGATAAGCATAAGTATACGTATACACAAGGATAGAAATATATATATATATTTATTTTGAATGAGGTTGCATCATGACACAAGTCCTTGAACTGATCAAAACTACCTGGGATTTGGAGAGTCATCGTCTTAGTCCCACAGGTAGAACATATTAGTAGCTTAAAGTGAGTATGCTCAACAGGTAGCACATCTGTTATTGTAGACGCTTGTTCCAAGTTAGCCTTGAGCCACCTACTGTCCAGTCCCCATCGCATTCACGGGGACCTGGACTACCCTGCAAGACAGAATTACTTTACCTTAGGAACCCAAATCATATTGGGTCCTAGGTTTCTATTAGCATAAGCACGCAACTGCCTTCCTTCCGAAAACCTGTCTGGAAGACTACCTCTGTCCCTAGAATGTGGATAAGACCTTGCTGTGGGCACAGAGGGGTTGTGCCAACAGTCAATGGCAAAGTGCCCCACTTTGCCGCAGCACCAACGGGGGTGAATGTTGTATCGCCGTTTTCGACCTGATCTAGTGACAGACGTAGTCACGGTCCTAGGTCTAAACGGGATGGGGCATGTTCTTGTCACACAAATTCCTCTTCCATCGTGACACGAGGAAGGGTGGAACGAATGCATGATGTGAGCGTTATGAGGCCGAGAAGGTGGTGCCATTCTTTCAGGCATCTCCCTTGCTGAGGCCCCATGAAGCCTGACATCATGACTTTTATCCTCCTTATCCCGTGTCCTCGAATGGTGAGAAGTCTCCTGTGAACTGGGACATGCAGATCCACACTTTGTTGTGGCAGTGGCCGTGAATACAAATGGCTCAGAATGAGCCTTAGGTATTCTCTCGTGGGTGCCCATGCCGGCCCTTGCACTCCGGGTGTCTCCACATGGGGACAGATCACCCTTGCAGTGACCACGATTATTCCTGTGGTCATACCTGAAGGCATGATGAGTTGCCTTCCCGCTTGGAGTGGGAGGTCGGAACACTGTTTCCCCATTTCTCCATCCCTGAATAATCCGGGAGATCCACCCGGTTTCTTGTTTTCTCTTTATAGCATCAACTTTGGAAAAGTTAGATACTATACGTTTCTCATTATCTAGACTATTCTCTAGAGCTGAGATCTTAGAGTCCTTGACCTTGTTGGACGCCAATTGGAGAACCAACAAGGTCTTCAGTCGAGCAATCTCTCGAGCTAGCTCCTCAGCAAGTAGATTGCTTTCCTGAAGGGCTCTCTTCAGGGAATCAGTATTTTCTGGAGGAGAGCAGTTTCTGTCTTCAGAAAAGTCAAAAGATATGGGGCAGGATGAAGATGATACCTGCTCATCTGAGTTATTGTCATTATAATCAATGACCAATGTTTCGTCCTCGTCGGAGCTGCTTTCCTCACTATCTTCTTCAGTCTCTGACACAGATACTGGAGCTCTGATGCAATCCGAAGGATCCTTGCATTCATCTTCAGAAGTGAGGACCCCCACATACGCTTCATCCTCTGATTGGCAACATATTTCAGCTTTCTCTGACCCCCCCATCAGCTCTGAGATCATCATCCACAGAGATTTAGCCGTTTTACATTTTTCCAATCTAGAGCGAGAGGCTCCAGACCAGACATCCATGATAATTTGTCGAATCCTCTGGTCCAGCTGAAAAAGTGAGAGTTCCATTTCTGACATCTCAGCAATGCACATGGGCACTTGGATCCCAGAGTCGGAGGTCTTCATGGGAATAAACGGACCCTCTTCCAGGATGAAGGATGATCGAGGATCGATAGCATCAAGGTGACATGACACTCTCATTCGCCAGATGGGATAATAATCCTTTGTGCAGGCGGGGAGTTTGAGTGGCGGCATCTCATACTCTAGCTCCATGCTTCTGACACTGGTGGCAGGATTCTACTCAAGGTGTTAACCTTTTTGATGAGCAACCTCCCTCTGATACCACTTGAAAGTCCACCTAGTGTCAGCTATATGCACCTATGGGGGGGGGGGGGGGGGGAATAGGTGACGTGTGGTTCTTTTGCGGAATTTACGGATGTACCTACACAATAAAAGCAACAAGCACAGCACACAGAATACACAGCAAATTTATAGTGGTTCCCCGACTTGGGTACATCCACTTTCCCCCTTCGACCTATCTCCCCAACAAGGGACGACTCGGTCACTTCTCCAATGGGATTGAAATCCAATCCCTTCACTAACGGAAGGAGCCCTTCCACACGTGAGAGTCAACACTCCCACAAAACGGGTTGCACCCAATCCTTACAACACGGAACAAAAGTTCCTTTACAACGAAATTAAATGTAGAGTGTACACGTGATACAAACTTCTTTTGGAGACTACGGTGTTCCTCTTTGTTCGACGACGTGTTCTTGAAGTCGATGAAGAGTCTACGACCTTGGTCTCACTTGGAGAGGATCTCCCCGGAACCGGCGGCGGCACACGAGCGGCGGCTAGCTTCGGGATCGGCGGCTACGATGAAGAGCGGCTGCTGAACATGGAGATCCAAACTTCGTAGCAAAGCAAACTAGGTCTGCCAACGGTCACTCTAGGATCGGTCGTCTCGATCGATTCGGACGGGGGAGTTTTTCCCGGTCAACAAATCGAGAGACAAGAGATCTCTGGGTAGACACGTGAGACTCAAGCTTAGCTAAGCTTCTGTCGCTGGAGATCACGAGGAAGAACGATCAGCGGCGGCGACGTACTTGCCCGAGAGCGACGGCGGCGGAGGAGAGGAGTCGCGGATCTAGGGTTTGGTTGCGGCTCGGTTTCTGTTCCTTTTTCTCTGTAGTTTTACTGTTCAAAATACCCATGTATTTATACCCTGTAGATACAACAAATTTGACCGTTGTGGGACCCACAAAAGAAATCCCCAAATTCCGTTTCAAATTAGTCCAGAAGCAGAATCCGGTCCAGCAGTATCCTGAGAAAACGCCAAGTGAAAATCGGCGAGAATCGCAGACGATTCTCGACGAATCGGCGAGAATCACCAAGTGATTCTCGACGATTCGTCGAGAATCGTTTGTGATTCTCGTCGAATCACTTATTGATTCTCAACGAATTTTACTTTGTACATGGGCTACTTGGCCACTGGTTTGGCGGGAATTACAAGTGATTCTCGCCGAATCTTACTTGGTACCATTTTGAGATGGCCAGAAGGAGTCGGCGAGAATCACTGATGATTCTCGTCGATTCGGCGAGAATCACTAGTGATTCTCGCCGAATCGGCGAGAATCACTAGGTCATTCTCGTCGAATTTGCCTTGGACGAATTTTCGTCTTCCACCTAGGAGCTGCTCCTTGATCCTCCATGCTCCTTGTCTCTTCTTGCATATGAACGGCCCTGTACTTGAAAGTAAGTGCACTCCAATAGAGAGAGTACACATAGGCCAACACACTGATCTGCTCAACGAGAGATTACGTCGTGCAGACCCGTGTATATTGACCTACTGCACCCTGACATTGGTGTGCACTTAGTGTGGAGGAACTGCAAGTACAACTTAAGATGTTTCGTCAAATACATTGTGAATTCATCTTAGCTTGACAGGTGGCTTCCTCAAATCTAGGTAATCGTGGATACAATACCCAACACATCGTCACAGATAACGGTCCTCAGTTTGCTAGTGAAGAATTCATCAGCTTCTGCACTCGGCTGGGCATCGACCTCAGGTTTGCCTCCGTCCACCACCCCAGGAGCAACGTTTAGGTGGAAGCGGCAAACAAGATTATCGTTAACTTGCTAAAGAAGAAGGTGGAGAATCTGAGAGGGAATTGGGTAGAGCAGCTCCCCTCGGTCCTGTGGGCTCTGAGAACAACCCCGAACACGGCCACTGGCGAGACTCCTTTCAAGCTTTCCCATGGATGTGAGGCAGTACTACCGGTGGAGTTCGAGGTCCGATCCCCACAAGTTGCGGCTGCAGGTGATGGGGACGAGGCGTGGAGGATGGAAAATGAAGAAGGCCTGCGCCTCTCACTAGACCTGCCAGAGGAGCTGCGAGACGTGGCAGCCATCAGACAGGAAGAGATCAAGCGTCGAATGGAAAAACACTTCGACAAACTTATCAAGATAAAGCAATTCGCAGAAGGAGACCTAGTACTAAAAAAGGTTGATGCGGCAGGGAGGTCCGCCCCGGTGGGAAAGCTCAATCCAAATTGGGAGGGACCTTATATTGTAGAGAGAGTGTTGAAAGCAGGAGGTTACTACCTCCAGGATATGGAGGGTAGGACCTTGAACCGCTCCTAGAGTGGGGATGACTTAAAACGCTTCTACCCATGAGAAGGGAGAGCGGTAGATATGTACTCAAAGCATGGTCAATATAACATACTTCTCGAATTATTTCTTGTTTATTGTTTATTAAGAAGTCCTGATGACAGGAAGAGGGAACGTCATCGACACCCCGAGCTCGGCTCAGCCCCAGGTAGACCCGCTGCGCAGGCTCTCATCTAGCTGGCAGGACCGATGGCTCGCCTGTGGGGGATAGGTTTTGGTTTGAGATCTTCATCAACACCCCGAGCTCGGTTCGGCCCCAGGTAGACCCGCTGCACAGGCTATCTAGCTGGCAGGTCCTAAGGCTCGCCTGTGGGGGATAGGTTTGGATTGAGGCATCTTCATCAACACCCCGAGCTCGGCTCGGCCACAGGTAGACCCGCTGCGCAGGCTCTCATCTAGCTGGCAGGTCCAAAGGCTCGCCTGTGGGGGATAGGTTTTGTTTGAGGTATCTTCATCAGCACCCAGAGCTCAGCTCGGTCCCAGGTAGACCCGCTGCACAGGCTCTCATCTAGCTGGCAGGACCGAAGGCTCGCCTGTGGGGGATAGGTTTTGGTTTGAGATCTTCATCAGCACCCCGAGCTCGGCTCGGCCCCAGGTAGACATGTTGCGCAGGCTCTCATCTAGCTGGCAGTACCGAAGGCTCGCCTGTGGGGGATAGGTTTTGGTTTGAGATCTTCATCAACACCCCGAGCTCGGCTCGGCCCCAGGTAGACCCGCTGCGCAGGCTCTCATCTAGCTGGCAGGTCCGAAGGCTCGCCTGTGGGGGATAGGTTTGTATTGAGGCATCTTCATCAACACCCCGAGCTCGGCTCGGCCCCAGGTAGACCTGCTGCGCAGGCTCTCATCTAGCTGGCAGGTCCGTGGGCTGGCCTATGGGGGATAGGTTTAGTTTGAGGCATCTTCATCAACACCCCGAGCTCGGCTCGGCCCCAGGTAGACCCGCTGCGCAAGCTCTCATCTAGCTGGCAGGTCGGAAGGCTCGCCTGTGGGGGGATAGGTTTTGTTTGAGGTATCTTCATCAGCACCCCGAGCTCGGCTCGGCCCCAGGTAGACCCATTGCGCAGGCTCTCATCTAGCTGGCAGGTCTGAAGGCTCGCCTATGGGGGATAGGTATTGGTTTGAGATCTTCATCGACACCCCGAGCTCGGCTCGGCCCCAGGTAGACCCGCTGCGCAGGCTCTCATCTAGCTGGCAGGTCCGAAGGCTCGCCTGTGGGGGATAGGTTTGGATTGAGGTATCTTCATCGGCATCAAGCTGAGAGGGCAATAAATTCACTTTGACAGAATAATGGGAAGTCTCGTTAAAAGCGACATTACACCTTAGCATCTCAGCTTGATCCTATGAAACAAAAAATGAACTAAGGTAAAAGGGGGAAGAGTAAGGCGAGTGGCGGCACTCGCCGCAGGCGATCTCGAGGATCGTCTCGCCTTTTTGCGAGGGGACACTCGCGAGACAAGGTATCGCACCGTCTCGCAGGTGTGAGATGATAAAGGAGGCGCCTCGCGTAAGTCAGAGGAAAAGGCAAAACAGAAAAGGCTAGGCGGCGAGACGGAGGGATAGCACCGTCCTGCAGGCCGGAGCAAGCCAAGGATTAACTTCACAAAATAAAGAACAAAAATGAAGACAGGACAAAAATAAGCATTCGCTCGTCACTAGACATATCACAAAATATATATATGATTTAAAGTATTACAACAACAAGAGGAGGAGAGAGTGATTCTAAATCTTAGAAGCGGCACGTCAGTCCTCCTCGCCGGATGAAGAATCATCGCTCTCCTCGCTATAAAGTTCAGGGACCAGGTCGCGAGCTGTCACAGTCTCGGAGTCATCCTTCACAACCCCCAGATCCTTCATCATTTGCAGCACCAGCTCTGCCGCACGGACACCTGCATCTCGGCACTGCTCCTCGACTTCCTCGTGAGAGTAATGAGGCGGAGGTGTCCGGAAGGGCTCGCGGTGAGACTGCGACGCAGCATCAGCCTGAAGACGCGCGTTCTCAGCTGTCAATACCCGGACCTCCTCCTCCAAAGCCGCCACGCGCGAGCGCAGTTGTTCCTCCGTCTCGGCATCCTGTGGGATGACCTAGCAATTAGCCGAGAATGATGAAAAAAGAAGAAGACCCAAGGAAAAAGTTATGGCTTACCACGCCACCTTGGGCCTTCACGAGAAGGGACTCGGCATCAGATAACCTTCTCGCTAGACCGATGGACTTCTCCCGCTCCGCCTCCAAATTTTCCTCGCTGACCTTCCACTTTGAATTGATATAAATGAGGCGGCGAGAGGAGCGGTGCGAGAACTCCAAGGCCCGCATTTGGTGATGGGAAGTTTTCAGCACAAGATCCTTGGTGGACTCGCTTTCAGGCGAAACGGCGTCAAGGCCGCCATAGAGGCCGTACCCTATGGCGAAGGCATGGCTAGTAGGGACCTCTTGCTCCTTCCAAGATGGAAGGAGGGTGGAGATGGACACACGGTTGGCATCCCGCCCCCACAACAGAACCGGGTCGCCGACGACATCATGAACCACGGGACCCAGGTTGTAATTCATATAGGAGGAGGGGGCGGGATGGCCAGAGGAGTCGCCTTCGCTAGAGGAGGTGGAAGCCACCTGTTCAGGAGCAGCAGCTCGCAGGTTGGACGCCGTAGCAGGAAGGTTGGAGGCGGCGATAGGTTGATCAGAGAGTACCGTCCCACGGGTAGGCGAGACGGCCTGGTGGCTAGGCGAGAGGGGCGGTGGAGTTTCCCCTATAGAAATAGGGCTCCCTTGGGGAGCTTTCTTCGTTTCCTTGGAAATAACTACAGCCTTTTTCATCTTTTTCTTGGGAGGGCTGGAGCGAGAAGGGACCGTATCGTCTGCGGGCCTCTTCGGCGGGATGGCCGCCAGGGACTCTCTCGCCGCCTCTGCCGCTGCGTTTGCGAGATCAAGACCCTTCGCGGGGTGGATGTTGCTCTTGTAAGGGGGGAGGGCTGGAACAATTCGCTCACCTAAAGGCAAGCAAGGATTATTGAACGGCGAGACGACAAATAGCGAGATGCGATGAACGGAAGGATAAGAATACCTTCGCCCGGGAGCACTGAGAGAAGCGAGTCGAGACCTCGCCGCAAGAAATTGACCTCGAAATTCTTGCTAACTATGTATTCGCACAGTAGCTTCTCTGGGCCACCGACTTGGGGGGTGGCGTAGAAGCTCTCTGGCGGAGACACCGGTGCGAGAGGGATGCCGCCGAAATCAGCACGGTCTCCCCGGATGAAGACGAATCGAGTGAGCCAATGATGGTTCTTGTTGGGCATCTCGCATACCTTAAGCCCCTGCCTAGTAAAGTACGAGACGCCGTCGGCGTTGGCATGGTAGATAAAGAGCTTGTGGAAGGCCGTCAAGCTGAATTCAATGCGCTCCCGGCGCATATAACAAGCGAAGGCGATCAACACCGAGATGGCGTTAGGGTTGAACTGTGCCGGGACGATGCCAAAGTATTTGAAGACCTGTTTTACCTCAGGCCAAAGGGGGAGCCGCAACCCCGCCTCGAAATGCGAGACGGGGAAGGCGAGTTCCCCCGGGTAGTAGGTATTGATGCACTCGCTGACTTTGGGGGGACGCGACTCGACCCCTTCCCCCAGGTACTCGCGGGCAAACCTATGGTGATCCTCTTGAGAGAGCCTGCCGAGCGGGAAGTCATGGTCGGTAAACCTCTTCCCACAGCAGCTGCGCCCCTCACCTTCCTCAACCTTCTTCTTACCCATCTTCCTCGGCGAGATGGTCTTCGGCAAGACAAAGGAAAAGAAGAAATTGGCGAGAGATCCAAGAGAGAAAGGCGAGAGGGGCCGGCGAGACGGAAGGGTCAGAGAGCCAAGTGCTTGGGTAACAATAGAAGTGGAAAATGCGGTATCTAATCCCGGACCAGGCATATTTATAACCGATACATAACAATGATTGAGGGGCGGGAAAAAACATGAGGGGAGGGGAAGAGTCGATGTCCTTTTCTCTCTCCTAAATCTCGATCGGCGCGACCCGTCACAATCAGGAAAATATATATATATATATAGCATAAATTAAAAGGAGAGTTAAAAAAGGAATGAAAAATCAAGCAATAAAAATATATGTTCCGAGATCATCCCGCGTACAGCGGGCACCAAGTTTCCTACATATTTTGGCGAGACTACGCCGCAAGACTATGCCGCAAGACTACTATTATTACAACCTTCGCGTGAAGAGGAAAAAGAAAAGTAGCGAGACGGACGTCTTTCAATATGGGCGCCATTCCCAGCGGCCACCGCGAGCTCCCCCACAGGGAGGTCTACTGCGCGAGTGGAAGGAGCGAATGGATTCAAGACCACGACACGCGAGACGGAGCTGCATATCGGTCTCATTAATGATGGTTTCGGGGTTGGTACCATCGACATCTAGCTCGACATTAGCTCCGGAGGATAGGCGAGCGCATTCGTTCTCCAGCGAGTCGATGCGCTTCTCCGTGGCCTACTTATCCAGCGTCAAGGAGTGGATGATGCGCGCGTGCTTCCGAAAAATCTCAGCCGTCTTGCGCTTCATCTCCGCTTGATTTGAAGGGTCACCCAGATAGTCTTCAATCCCGTCTATAGGAGGAGGCGAGACGGAGAGTCGCTTTGGCTGCTCCTCAACAGGAGAGTTGGCCCGAGAATCTGCGCAAGGGGTGCAGAGGCAGGGTGGAAGAGGCACTCGCAGAAGGGAGTGAGAATAGCGAAGGGGATTCAAATGGGCGAGGGAAGGTCCCTTACCAGGAGGGCGAGAGGTCTCGGCGGCCGGGGAAGGGTCGTCCCTCCTCTCACCGGGAGTAGTTGGGGGAGTAGAAGAGGGCTGCGAATCAAACTCCTCGCAGTGGGCGGCAGAACCATCTCGCGGACTCTTCGGGTGTTGCGGAACCACGAGAGCCCCCTGAAAAAACATTATTCAACAAAAGAGAGCACCCGATCGCGGAGATAACAGTGGCAAAAGCAAGTACCCACCTCTTTTTTCCTTGGAAGATGCATGAGGAGTGGGGTTGGTTTCCAAAGCGACGCGAGACAGATCTCATGCGGCAGGTGACGAACCACCAGCCTTCATCTTTTTTAGGCGAGATGACGGGGGGAGAGGGAGAACTAAATAAGAGGTAAAAGAAGCCACATTGGCCTTGTGCTGCTCTCGCACAAGTGCGAGACGTTCACGGAAGCTCTGGTTGTGCGTCATACCAAAAGACTCAAGATAGGGAAGAAGAATATGCAGAGCAGGGCGCCAGGTGTGCGGGGCAGGAATCATATATTTATAGGCCCCGGTGGGGGCCTCAAAAGATTCCCCATAAATATGTTTTTAAATGCGCCTTAAATAACGAGCCTCGGTTGAACATTTTTTTCGAGCTTAGAATAATCTCAAAAAGAGCGGGGATTGTGTACAACCTCGGGCTCGCGAAGAGCCCTCAAGAAGAAATTGGTCGAGGTGGGCAAATAGGACCAGGGGGGCCCACTCGCAAGCGGCAAGATGATTGACTCTCCAAATGGGCAAGATACCCCACCCAGGGGCGAGAAGGCCTCAAGAGGCGAGAGGGCCTCCATGGGCGAGAGAGCCTCCAGCAGCGAGAGGATCTCGCAGCAAAGGGAGAGAGGCGCCGGCGAGACGGGCAGTGGGGTCCTTCTCGTCGGAAGGTGCTTTTCCACTCGGCAGGGTGAGAAGAGGCCTTTTTTATTTTTCCTTATCAAACAGGGGTTTCTACTCTTATACCCCGGGTATTTTTACCCTCTTACCCTTAGTGGACTGCATATAGCTCCTCAGAACAGCGGAGTTTGGCTGTTGGCAGACCCAGCCAAGGGTACCCCGGTAATTTCAGACCGGTGCAGTTTTGTTATTGGCAGTTCAGATTCTGAAATCTATAAATAAGCCCATAGGGGTTCTTCAGAAGGGGACTTTTTAGACTCCCAAGGGGAATCATCGGTACTATCTTCTGAGGAACTCCAAGCCCAGCTTTTGGCTTTGGAGGGGAAGCTCTCTGTGACCTTCCGGGTAAGCTGTGGGACCTCCCTGCTGCGGCTTTGGGCCAGTTTTTCTTATTCCTTCACGACCAGTCGGAGGTCGGAGCTTAGGCCAAGTAGGTGCCGGCTACGCCCCTATTTTGCGAACATTTGTCGAAGTCAAATTTTGGCTTCAACAGGGGGCGTGTCACGCATAACTGCCACGGCAACAGACACGACCCAAAAGAATACGGGTAGGGACACGGGTAGGCACACGCCCGTGTCCAATGACACGCCCGTGTCACTGAGCCGTGTTTCTAACCATGTCCTTCTCGGGATGAAAACAACCAAAAACACCAGCCAGACACGGCGTGTTCTAGGCCGTGTACCTCTATACAGGCACCAAAAATCCCCTTTTTCGCAACCGACTCAAATACATTTTTCGGGGCGTTACAAATACGATCTCGATATTCTACACCGGAATATCCTATACTACTTGCGATAGGTAGACTTGCCTCCTTTCATTAAAACTCGATTTCACCTGTTTTATATCCAAATATTAATCCGCGCGCCCCGTTTTCTAAATAAAACCTAATCCACTTTGTCCAAATAAAACCGCCCGGGGCGCCGCGTGCTCTTAATAATTTTTGGAGTTTTAACCATCATCAAATTTTTGGCGCCGTTGCCGGGGAAGAGTAGAAATATCCTGACAAGATAAAATATCGGTAAAATAAGTCCCCTCTAGGGAAGAGTAAAAATAATCAACCCAACCGCGAGAACAATACGACCTCGATATTCCACACCGGAATATCTTGTACTACTCGCGATAGGTACACTTGCCTCCTTTCGCTAAAACTCGAATTCACCTGTTTTATATCCAAATAACAAATCCGCATGACCCGTTTTCTAAATAAAACCAAATCCGCTTTTCTTAAATAAACACGCCCGGGGGGCCGCGTGCTCTAAATAATTTTTGGAGTCATCAAGTTTTTGGCTTCGTTTCTGGAGAGTTGATGCAAAATATCAATCAAGTTTTTGGCGCAGTTGCCGGGGACTTGATGCAAAATATCAATCAAGTTTTTGGCGCTGTTGTTGGGGAACTTTTCGAGTTGTTATTTTGAACTCTAGAGACCTATTACTTTCACCTATATATCTATAAAAAAATGGCCACCCAAAAAAATTACTAATAATAATAATAATAATAATACTAATAATAAACTTAAAAAAACAAAACACAAAAAAAATTTATTTTAATCCAAAAAATCAAAAAAAAAAAACTAAAGACTAAAAAAAACTTAAATATACAAATTTAAAAACAATAAAACTTAAACACAAAAATCTAAAAACTACAAAATCTAAAAAACTTAAAAAATTAAAAACCCACAAAAAATAAAAAAAACAAAAAACCAAAAAAAATCTACAAAACTAAAAAACCCAAACAGTAAAAAATTCTAAAACTCTAAATACCAAAAAACCTAAAAATTAAAAAACAAACAAAAACACTAAAAACTAATAAACCTACTAAAAACTGCAAAACAAATTCTATATATATGTTTTGTTTTAACTTATTTTCTTTCTTTTCAGAAAAATAAAACAAAATTTTTACAATAATAATAATAATAATAATAATAATAATAATAAACACTGCACATAAATAAAATGTTTCTATTATTAAAACTTATATATTTATTTTTCTCGCTTCGGCGCACTTCACTATTGGTCGCGTTAGGGGACGCATTTCTGTACACGCTCAAAAGCTAAGATGTTAGCTTCGAGTGACACACACATGCCCCCTACCACCCACAACCTTTTGGCCGAATTTTCTTTTTTCATTTTTCTGTTATCTTTTTGCTTGTTTTTTTCTACATAATGCAGAGTTTCCACCCGAGTCTCCCCGAACTCGTCTTAGGGAAGCATCTACCCTCCTTTTTTCTTTTATACATATTATATTCTGTCTATTATCATTCCGTATACTTAGATTGCAACATTGGGGATAATGTTGGGTTTAAGTATGAGGGTGTTTTCTTATTTTTTCTATTTCTACACTTTTATATTCTGCAATAATCAAAACATCATCAGAAATACCAAAAAATTGCAAAAATTAAAACCTCCAAAAAAATTTTTCTCCATGTTTTTTATAAATAAAAAAAAATTATTATTTTTTCATAAAACAGTAAAAAAAACAACATCGTAAAATAAAAAAAAACTTATAAACAAAAAAATTTTGATGAAAAAAAGTTGATGTTTTGTAAATATTTTTGTTAAAAAAAATGTTTCTCTTTCCCCCCTCTCTTCTTCTTTGCAAAAAAATCTCTCTCTTTCCCTCCTCTTCTTCGTAAATAACACTTTTTTCTCATCCCTTTCTTATAAATAACTCGATAAAAATTGTCAAAACATCAAAAAATTTAGAAAATCCAAAAAAAGAGAATAACTCTAAAAATTCAAAAAAAGATAATAAAAACAATAAAATATAAAAAAAGATAAAAACCCTAAAATAGAAATCAAAAATACGAAAAATAAAGATAAAAGCTATAAAAAATCCAAAATTTTTTGAAATTATGTAACGAATAAATCGAATATCTCATTCTTAACCTCATTTCACTGTCCAAAAATTTAGTTGCGAGTTAATTTATAAGCGAATTTTATTAATTCTTTGCTTACTATTCGTTTATTAA
Organism: Platanthera guangdongensis; assembly: GCA_039583875.1. Lineage (NCBI taxonomy): Eukaryota > Viridiplantae > Streptophyta > Magnoliopsida > Asparagales > Orchidaceae > Platanthera > Platanthera guangdongensis. The sequence continues at coordinate 137,013,376 of CM077151.1, forward strand.
TTGGAGATCGCTAGATTTAGATATTTGGGGTTAAGTTTTAAAGAATTTTGTATACTCTTGTTTTTATTTAGATAAGGTACCTGTTTTCAACATTTCTTCTAAATTAACTAAATAGTTGCACATTTATTTTGTTAGAACATAACAACCTTAGATTTCATATTATGTTTACTGAAATCATTTTTTTGAAATATAGGAAAGTTTAATTTATAAAGGTTGCTCTCAATATTTTTTTATTATATCTAGCTTTCTTTCTGAAAAACCTATCACCTTTTTTCATGTCTTACTTGACATGATTTTGATCCTTAAAAGACCCTATGTCAATGGGAATAAGATTTCGTTCATTAAACATAGGCATCCAATATTTAAAAAGATTATATGTTACGGGGTTAGAGGATAAAATTCATTGCTCCTATACATATACATTGGATTATTATGAAGTTGTTCAAAAAAAATTTATATATGTTACGAAAAATAAGATTTCATTTTCCTAACATCCATTTTCGAACCAAAAAATTTTCTTAGAGGTTCGAGCGAAAAAATATACCCTTGCCTCTAAAATTCAAAGCCTTCTTCATATACCAGGACATCCCACTCCACCAATTTCAATTGATTCTATATTTAATTTTAAAATCTTTTTGAGAGCATAATTTGTAAATTAAATTATTTATTTTAATTTTTTTAAGCTAAAGTTTTCATAAATCCAATATATTTTTGTTAGCCTAACAAATAAATTTTTTTGCTATCTATTTGATTTTATCGAGAAGTCTTTAGTTGAAACTCTTCCTTTATTTAAAGCTTTGTCATAATTTAGGATTTAACTCTAATACCCCGGATAACTATTTTGATCTTTCTTTCAATTAATTCAAGATGTAGCTAAACTTAGGATTTCTTTAATTCATTATAAGTTCATCTCTAACTTTTGCTCTAGAATAACAAATTCTTAAGTATGGGAGTATTTGATGAGTTGTAAATATACATATTTTGATGTATAATAAATAAGTCGTTTTAGTTTTTTTCATTATTTTTAGTTAAATTTCTTTAATAAAATGTTTCTTTTTTGTAAAAACTATTCTAAGCTACTTTATTTTTGTTTCCTGAAATTTTCAGGAAAATTGCCAAAAAAAGCAAAGTACACGTCTGTGTACTTTGGGTCACGCCCGTGACCTGGGCGTGATACTTCAATTTCCCATGGAAATGACCAAATGAAGAAAAAAAGTGTGACACACCCAATGATATGCCCGTGTTATTGGACACGCCCCGTGTTCTAGGCCCGTGTCACTCCAGCTCGACGAAACCACGTTCAAAGATCGTCAACCAACCCGACACGCCCGTAAACTAGGGCGTGACTCCTCCAGCTCACCCGACAAGACAATGCGGTGACTTTTCGATGCGACCCGCGCCCAGATCGACCTCCCCGACACGCCCAACGTCACGCCTGTGAACTAGGGCGTGACTGCTACATGGACCGCCCCGAAGTGAAACGTGGCGTCAAATTGCCAGATCGAATCTTGTATACTACTGACATGCCCCCCGACACGCCAGTGTCAGAGGGCGTGTACCATGAAATGTTTTGAGTATAAATACCCAGCTGCTGGCTGAACCATTTTGCTTAAGGGGCCGGCTGTTAGATGAGTTTCAAAGCTATATAAAGTGACCTTCTCCCCCTCTCTTATATTTATTTTTAGCTTTCTGTAACACTCGTTTTAGCTTAATAAAATGTTTAGATTTTTGTCTCTTTATATTGTTTTGGAATGAATCTAAGCCCTTCTCTAAGCAATTTTTTTTGTTTTAACTTTGATTTCGTTCTTTTTAATATATGTGTGTGTATGAATATAGTTTTTTCTCTCATTATTTTCATAGTTTTCATAAGTTAACTTTTTAGCACTCTTCATATTCATACTTATGGACCTATAAAATTGATTACGAAAGTAGTATTGATTTTTTTTACTTAGTCTTTTATTTTTAGTTTTGTTGAACTTTTCGTTCTTTTGACTTTTCTTCCACTTTTAAGCATTTTTATAGAGTTATAAAAATGGATAAATTGTTATTTTGCTTTTTCAAACTCTTCTATTTTCAAAACCTTTTGCCCCTAAAATTTTTGTCTTCGATTTATTCATTTCTACCGCATTCTAGCTGTAGAAATGTATTTGTTTTAGTTTTTTGAGCACTTTCATTTTGCGTTAATTTGCAAACTTTTTTGCTCGTTTAATTTTAATTTCTGCTTTTTATGCATTTCAATCACATTCTAGCGATAGAAATGCAATTGTTTTAATTTTTCAGTAACTTTATTTTTTGTTTTTTTTGTAGGTGTGCGTGCATGTATGCGATAATTTTTATAGCTGTCATTCCTTCCGATAGAGTGTGTGAGTTAGTTTTTATTCCAGTAGAGTGTGTGAGTGTGTTTTCATTTTATGTCGAGTTTATGCGTTTTACTTTCCGAAGAGTGCGTGAGTGTGTTTTTTTATTTCTGCAGTGTATATGCGTATTTCATTTTATGTCGAGTGTGTGCGTGTGTTTTACTTTTCTTTCGTGTGCGTGAGTTTTCAGTTCTTTAACGTGTGTGTGCGATTTCATTTCTGTAGAGTGCATGCATGTGTGCATTTATTTTCTCCTACTCGTTTGAGTAGGACTCGCTTTAATTTTAGTCCTACTCATTTGAGTAGGACTTGTCTTTTACTTCTTTCATTTCAGTCCTACTCGTTTGAGTAGGACTCACAATTTACTGCTTTCCTTTACTGCTTTCCTTTTACTGCTTTCCTTTTTCTGCTTTGATTTTCTCGCTTTCATCGCCAACCGTCCCCATTCCAATGAATGGCTAACTGCTCTTAGCCCTCAGTATCGAAGTGCATTGGGATAGATAAAATAGCTTTAAATAATTAAAGGTCCTGTTTTTCTAATTAATTAAGATTACTTATGTTTTACCTCGGGTTTACGAAGTGTAGAACCACATAATCGATGCGTGAGCTATATTTCCGTACTCCATATGCTAGCTATCCGAGAGGCCGTGCGTATGGACCGATCGCCCCTTGGTAAATGGAGTTCCGCACTAACCCTCGAGAGAGGAGGCGCGCAAACTCTACCGAATTGGGTTCCCCCCCCCCCCCAATAGCGGGGTTCTTAGCATAATGCATGCATTAAGAGGAATCTTTCATCGGACGAGAGCCCGGTCGAATAGTCTTAATGTTCAGGTGAGTGATCCTAGAGATAGGTGAGCTTATTTTACTGGAACCTCCACGGCCAAGTCTCCGCCTTAATTAATTTGAAATTTAGGATCTCTTTTTATTAAAAGTATATTTTAGTTCAAATTTTATTCGATGCGGTTGCGCTAAGATCTTCATCGGCTCCATCTTTTAACGCTTTTAGTTTTTTGTTTTTTCTGCCTTTTCTATATATATCATGACAAGATAAATTATCGGTAAAATAATAGTCCCCTCTAGGGAAGAGTAGAAATAATTAACCCGTCCCCGAGAACAATATGACCTCGATATTCCACACCGGAATATCCTGTCCTACTCGCGATAGGTACATTTGCCTCCTTTCATTAAAACTCGATTTCACATGTTTTATATCCAAATAATAAATCCGCGCGCCACATTTTCTAAATAAAACCCAATCCGCTTTGTCCAAATAAAACCGCCCGGGGCGCCGCGTGCTCTTAATAATTTTTGGTGTTTTAACCATCATCAAGTTTTTGGCGCCATTGCCGGGGAACAGTAGAAATATCCTGACAAGATAAAATATCGATAAAATAATTGTCCCCTCCAGTGAAAAGTAGAAATAATCAACCCGACCCCAAGAACAATACGACCTCAATATTCCACACTGAAATATCCTGTACTACTCGCGATAGGTACACTTGCCTCCTTTCGTTAAAACTAGATTTCACCTGTTTTATATCCAAATAATACATCCGCGCGCCGAATTTTCTAAATAAAACCAAATCAGCTTTTCTTAAATAAACACGCCCAGGGCGCCGCGCGCTCTAAATAATTTTTGGAGTTTTAACCCGCATCAGTAGCATTTTGTAATTCCTCTATCAGAACCACCGAAGATGACCTTTGGCCCGTTAATGACTGGAGAATAATTCTGGAGTGGGCTTCTTGTCCCGGTCATATGCCGAGAGCATCCACTGTCCAAATACCAGATAGGATTTTTGGTGGCCTTTGGACATACCTGCATTCACAAATCAGTTTTCCTTAGGAACAAAACCTTGTTTGGGTCCTTGGTCTCTAGTTAGCATACTCCCCCTACACGTGTTAACATTATGAGAGGTCTTTCTCACATTATTAACTTGAGGAGTTACGTAATATCTGGGGTTAAACAAACAATCGATAGCAAAGTGACCAACTTTTTCGCAGCACCAAAAGTCAAACATGTTATATCTTTGCCTAAAGTTCTCCTGCTTGACCACTTGAGAGTGTGGTCTAGCAGGGGCAACAGACTTGGAGGTAGAAGCTTCGTAGTGATAGCACTCACATGAGATCTTCTCCTTATGTAGCTTTTCCACAACGTGTTTAACTTTTGGAGCTTTCTTGATGTTATGACCATGAATATAAGGGTCGTAGCTCTGAAGAGTGATCTTCTCATAAGGTGCCTTAAATACACTTTCACCAAAGTTCCGGGTGTAACGCCCCGAAAATCGTATTTGAGTCGGTCGCGTAAAAAGGGATTTTTGGTGCCTGTATAGGGGTACACGGCCTAGGACACGGGCATGTCCAAGGCCGTGTCTGGCTGGTGATTTTTGGTCGTTTTCATCTCGAGAAGGACACGGCCAGGAACACGGCTTCATGACACGGGCATGTCATTTGACACGAGCGTGTGCCTACCCGTGTTCAGTTGGGTCGTGTCGGTTGGCATGGCGGTTATGCGTGACATGCCTCCGGTCACGGGCGTGTCGAGAGACCCGACACGGGCATGTCAGGTGAGACACGGGCGTGTCTTTGCCCGTGTGTCTTTTCTTGGTTCGACGATCGTGCCTCGATCAAGGCACACGGCCTGGGACACGGCCGTGTACGAGGCCGTGTTCGGCCCAAGTCTGGGGAATTTTTTGCAGATCTGAGCCGTTCGTTTCCTTTAATTGAGATCCAATGGCCCAGATGGTTTCCTGCTCTGTTAAGGTCGGGAATAGGGGAGTTAATCCTTCATTTCTCTCCAACCATTCTCTCTCTCAAGGGGTTGGAAAGAGGAGGAAGAAGGAAGGGATTCCAGCCATCGGCGGAGCATCAGAGAACCATTTTGAGATCTGAGAGCGGATCCGTGGAGGAAAGTTCGTTACGAGGAGTTCTGTCCGTGTAGTTTTTCCATGGCGCCAAAGCGGACTACAAGGGTAACAATTCTCTACTTGAGCACGTGAAGCTCTTTCTTTCTGCATAGGGAATCCCGCTCCCGCGAGTGTGCGGTGAGTGCGTGGTGTTCCTTGGGGTTGATGTGAATAGTCCCCCTTGTGTTGCATATAGAGTCCGTAATCGTAAGTACGGGCATATGCATTGTGTGTGAAGCCTACCCCGACGTGTATTGTCTGGATCGGTGATGTTGCATTTGATATGTTTTGCCAGAGAAGACTTCGTGGTTTGGGTTTTTCGGGTTTCTACACGGTAGATTTCAGCAGGGATCTTTGGAGGTTAGCTCCAAGGCGCACCCGGAAAACTGAGCGGAATCATTGTTCTGCTAACTTGGCGGTCTAGGAACCGACCTTGAACATAACTGGGTTATGTGTTTGTTTGGAAATTTTGGGATCCGAGAGATGCTTGGCCCGCGTGTAGTACTTAAATTATCTAGGCGGCGTGAGCAACGGGCAAGTGGACTCGGACCTAGGCTATGTGGTTCGGTGCGAGCGACCCGAAAAGGGGATTGGCCGTTGGCATAGTCGGGTGCATTAGACCGTGGTCAGGAGGCTAAATGCTCACATGTTGTTGCCATCCTAGGGGTGGTGGTGAAGACGCTGAGATGTCAGGATTCACCATTAATGTGCCCTGAGTGCACGGGGTGTTTGGCCGTGCGAGCCTACACCTATGGCGAAATATATAGCTGCAATTTATTTTTTAGCTAGGCTAATGAAATGCAGGGAAAGAGCACCGCCGTCCCGAGTAAGGGGCAGGGTCGTTATAATTTGGTCGGCTTTTGGCTGACCGTTGCTTTGTTTGCCACCGTGCGGTGGAATTGTGCTTGCAGGTGCTGTGGAGCCGAGTACCAAATAGCGGGCTGGAGCCCATGTTGCTGTGCTGGACCTAGAAGGCCGTAAAGAATAGTTGTACTTTACTTTTGTCGTGTGTGGCCGGCCTGCGAGCCGATGTATGGAAAATACTATTTATTAAGTGAATTATTGTAACCCTTCCGACTGTCTGTGGTATATGGCGTCAGGTTCCAGCTGGACCTTCTGTTATATGCCATGTGACGGATGGGGGTGTTACAGTTTAGTATCAGACTTCTGGTTACAGTCAGGCTTAAATGAATTCGTGGGCGAATTCTTTTAAGGGGTGGTGAGCACATGTGTGTGTCATCGTTATAACATCGAAAAGAACCCATGAATGTCCACTTAGGAATGAAAATACAATTGTTTTATGGAATCTGAGTGTTCCAATGATTGCTTTTAGCAATTTGTTTGTCCTCTAATCGTGTGTCTTTGCTACTATAGGCAGCTAGGAGCAGTGCTAGTCAGTCAGAGCATCCGCAATCAGCGGAAAGTAGTGCACCAAGGGACGTGCCTACAACACCTCCTTCAGCGGAAACCATCAGGATGGTGGCTGAAACCTTATTTGCAATGATAAATGCCCAACCTGTAGGGCAAATGCGTCATGCACCTCTTGCGAATGAGCAAGAACTGGTTAGGGCGGCAGAGCCGAGAGTGGTGGAGCGCGTAGCAGTTGATCAGGTAGAGCCGAGGAGAGCTACGGAGAAGTAGCTCAAGCATGTAATGGGCTTCAATCCTCCGAGGTTCGATGGGGTTGGAATGCCAGCTCAAGCTGAGGACTGGCTCTCTTCGATGAAGAGGGTTTTGACAGCCACGTTAACTGAGGAGTGGCAGAAGAGCCCTGTTTCATCTCTTAGTGGGTAGGCAGCTTGCTGATGTGCCTATGGAGGAATTTTCGAGGTTGTTCCTAGCCAGATTTGTACCCTCTGCTCAGAAGTTGGAGACTCACCCTTATCTATGAAAAGTGACATGGGTAGGGACACGACAGTTTCCATGTCGGTTCAATATTTGACACGGGTAGGGACACGTCCGTGTCCCAACCCGTGTTCCGACCCGTGTCCATATGACACTGCCATATGCCCTTGCCGTGTCCTTCTCAGGATGCATTTCGACGATCTCAACATTTCGTCGATCTCGATCAAAATCGTTGACTGGAGAACATGGGTAGGGACACGCCCGTGTCTCCACCCGTGTCATGTTAATTCGTCGAAGTCGACGCGCAGTTCGTCGATCTCGACACCTCTTGTCTAGTGTAACTCGACACACACGGGTAGTGACACGCCCGTGTCGCTACCCGTGTCACATGGTGTCGACACAGCTCGTCAGTCTCGACATATCCTGCCGAGTGTAACTCGACACACACGGGTAGGGACACGCCCGTGTCGCTACCCGTGTCACATGGTGTCGACACAGCTCGTCAGTCTCGACATGCCCTGTCGGGTGTAACTCGACACACATGGGTAGGGACACGCCCGTGTCACTACCCGTGTCACATGGTGTCAACACAGCTCGCCGATCTCGACATGCCTCGTCGAGTTCAGCTCGACGCACACACACACACGGGTAGGGACACACCCGTGTCTCTACCCGTGTCCCTTCACAGCACTGATTGCTCTACTCCTCCACAAGTGCAGTCCAATTCCCTGCACGTCCCAGGACTCGAGTCAAACCTCCTGACTCAAAAACACACACTAGGGGCCTAGAGCGATTCTGGTGGTTACAAATCCTATAAATAAAATAAAAGATTTCGTCCCCAAAATCAGGCTTAGGCTGTGGGAAGAAAAGCATAACAGATAATTTAACATATGCTTTTAAATAAAATTACCTTGAGCAAATAACTCCGTGTAGCGTTGCTGCATCAAATCCATTGGCTCCCATGTGTACTCCTCTTTCCCATGATTTGACCATAGCACCTTCACCAAGGGTACACTTTTGCGGCACAAAGTTCTTGTCTCGCTATCAACAATCCGCACTGGCTCTAATCGCACAAACCTATCTGACTCCACTGCACCATCAATAGTGAGAATATATTTTTAGGGCCGCAACAGTGCTTTTAGAAGCGACGACACATGGAACACGTCGTGGAGATTCTCTAGTTCTGGTGGCAACTCCAACCGATAGGCCAACATGCCAATCCTTTCTAGTATAGCATAAGGCCCAACATACCTTGGGCTGAGCTTGTTCATTCCATGTACCCGCGACACTCCATGCATCGGCCGAATCTTGAGGAACACTTTATCGCCCACTTGGAACTCCACCATCCGGTGCTTTTTATTGTAATATTTCGCCTGCCGACTTTGAGCCTCCAACATGCGATCCCGTATCAATCTGACAGCCGCATCAGTATCATCTATATATTCATTTCCCAATGCCTTCGGATCTTCATCATGCACCCAAGACAAGGGGGTCCTGCACCTTCTTCTATATAGGGCTTCATGGGGCGCCATACCGATGCTCGCCTGATGGCTATTATTGTAGGAGAATTCCACCAGGGGCAAGAGTCTTTCCCACAGCTCTCCTCTATCCAGCATACATAACCTCAATAAATCCTCCAGTGTTCTGATGGTCCGCTCAGACTGCCCGTCCGTCTGAGGATGAAATGCAGTGCTGAAGGTGAGGCGTGAGCCCAAATACGCCTGTACCGCCTTCCACTCCTTGGAAGTAAATCGACCATCCCGATCCGAAACAATTGTCTTGGGCACGCCATGATACCGTACGAATTGATCCACAAAAAGGCATACCAAAACATCCACGTGTGCTTCCTTCTTCATTGGAATGAACCGGGCCACCTTTGTCAGTCGATCAACAATAACCCACACTGAATCATTCCCGGAGCGGGAGCGAGGTAGCCCATGGACAAAGTCCATGGAGATATCCTCGAACTTCCATTCGGGAATGGGCAACGACTGTAACAAACCACCGGGACTCCTGCATTCAGCCTTCACTCTTTGACAAGCTTCGTAATGTGTAACATAGTAACGAACATCCTTCTTCATTCCTGGCCAGCACATGGTCTTCCGTAAGTCGGCGTACATCTTGGCAATACCCGTGTGTACAGAATATTGAGAGGAATGTGCCTCTCTCAAGATATCCTCCCGGATTTTGCCGCCCTTGGGAATATAGAGCCGGCCACGAAAATAAACGAGGCCGTCTTTTAGTGTGTACTCATCGGTGATCCCATCTTCAATTGCCTTGATTGCCGGGGCCAAGGCCGCATCCATACCTTGCTCCACCCGAATCCGGTCCCGGATATCACAAACTATGCTCATGTTGGCCAAATACTCCGCATACTCTTCTGAAGGAGCCATGAATACTAGAGTAATTTCCATCTCCTCGATCATCCGAGCCAACTCCATACTCATCAACCGAGATTCTGGGCTAGAGCCTGACACTTTTCTACTCAAGGCATCGACTACCGAGTTCGCTTTCCCGGGGTGATAGTTCATGGTGAACTCATAGTCGCATTGAAATTCCAACCACCGCCGTTGTCTCAGGTTCAACTCCTTCTGAGTGTGGACATACTTCAAGTTTTTGTGATCGGAAAAGATCTCCCAATGGACGCCATATAGATAATGCCTCCAGACCTTCAAAGCGAACACCACTGCTCCCAACTACAAATCATGGACCGGGTAATTAATTTCATGTTTCTTTAACTGTCTTGAAGCATATGCGATCACGTGCCCGCGCTGCATCAGTACCGCTCCCATCCCTTGATACGATGCGTCAGTGTAAACCTGAAATCCTTCCATCCCAGACGGAAGTGCAAGGATGGGGGCGGAGGTAAGCCTATTATTTAGCTCTTGGAATGCCGCTTCACATTATGGTGTCCACTCAAATGGCACACCCTTCTTCGTCAAGGAGGTAAGAGGAAGGGCAATCTTGGAAAATCCTTTCACAAACTTGCGGTAGTACCCGGCAAGTCCAAGGAAACTCCTCACATCGGCCGCCGACCTCAAGGGAGACCACTCCTTCACGGCTCGCACCTTTGCTGGATCCACTACTAATCCTGCTCCACTGATCACATGCCCCAAGAAGGCAACCTCCTTAAGCCAGAATTCACACTTGCTAAACTTGGTGTACAAGACATGCTCCTTCAATTTCTTCAAAACCAAGGTCAGGTGCTCGACATGCTCCTCCTCCGTCTTTGAGTAGACAAAGATATTGTCGATGAAAATAATGACGAAGATGTCCAAATATGGTTCAAACACATTGTTCATCAGGCTCATGAATGCCGAAGGGGCATTTGTGAGCCCAAACGGCATTACTGTGAACTCATACAAACCATATCTTGAACAAAAGGCCGTTTTCTGGATGTCCCCTTCTCGAATCCTCAACTGATAGTATCCAGAGCGCAAATCCAGTTTAGAGAACCAATGTGCTCCCACTAACTGATCAAACAACTCGTCGATCCGAGGTAGCGGATAAGTGTTCCGCACCGTCAACCGATTGAGTTCCCGATAATCTATGCACAATCACAGGGTTCCATCCTTCTTCTTCACGAACAGTACAGGAGCTCCCCAGGGTGATGAACTGGGGCGAACGAAACCTGACTCCACCAGTTCTTGCAATTGTACTCTAAACTCCGCGAGTTCTTTCGGGGCCATTCTGTACGGAGCCTTGGATACATGCTTGGCACCTGGTACTAGATTAATCTGGAAATCAACCTCTCTATATGGAGGTAATCCTGGTAGCTTCTCAGGAAATACCTCGGGAAAATCCCGCACAACCCGTACATCCTTTAATTCCAACGCTTCTTCCTTCAACTCGAACCAGATCATAAAGACCTCGTCCCCCTTCATATGAGCTTTTACAACCTGGACGGAAGATAACATCATGTGAGGCGCAAAGCCAATACCTTGGAAGATGACGTTAGAGTCTCCATGTCTCAAATAGATCTGCTTCTCCGCGCAGTCGATCCTCGCGAAGTGCCCGTCCAGCCATGCCATGCCCAAAATGATGTCAAACTCCGGCATTCTCAGAACCGTGGCCGGCGTATCAAAGGCCTTCCCATCAATAAATAACTCCAACTCGCACTTGGCGGTTGCGATCATCTCCGAGCCATCCGGAAGGCGTACGCGTCGGGTTATGCATGTGAAGTACTGTACACCCTCCATGTCTTTTATGAAATCCTCGGACACAAAGAAGTGTGAGGCACCGGTATCGAACAGTGCATAGGCCGTCTTTCCACCAATAATCACGGTGCCTAAGTACCAACAACCAAAACTTATTGCTAGGTGTCTAGAAAGTCTTAAACAATTCAAGTTAGACCATGAAAATATGTTAATTAATTAAATCATACCTGCAATCACATCTTGTGGGTTCCATTCCTGCGCCATGTCAAGCGCATACACCTGATCCCTAGCAGGGCTGGGATTACCTCCTCGCGGTCCTCATCCTCGACCACGCATATATCCCCGTCCTCGTGGGGCTGCTGGAGGGAGAGCAGGAGGAAGAACAGGAGGGAGAGCAGGAGGGACATTCCCATATAGCTGCGGGCAGAAACGTCGGATATGACCCGACTGGTTGCATTCGAAGCACACCAGCCCACGATGCCCTTCAGGTTGTTGAAATTGCTGAGGCTGTGGGGGTGGAGGCAACGCAGGCGGCTGCGGAACCGGATGCTCCACCCTATAGTTTCGGTGGACACGACCTATTTGATATCCTCTTCCTCCTCTGAAATCTCAATTCCTTCTATTCCATGGGCCGGCTTCCATCACGTCCTCCGCAGGCCTCTTACTACATCCCAGGTGGTCCGCCTCCAATCTTTTCGCCATATCAATGATCTCCACCAAGCTACCATCCGCTATAAACAAAAGGGACTGCCTTAGGGGATCTCGCAGCCCTTTGTAGAAGCGCTTGGCATAACCTTTGTCATCCAACTCGTAAGAATCCGCAAACCTTGCGAGATGTTGGAATTCCCGCTGGTATTCTGTAACTGACTTTGATCCCTGCTTTAGTAGAAGAAACCTCTGCTCAAGCTCATCTCGGGTCGATGTAGGGATAAAGTGCTCCAAGAAAACACCCGAGAATTCACACCAACTTATCTCTGTGTAGACCCGGCCTTGGAAAGTAGAGCCCATGAGGGACTTCCACCACCTCTTAGCATGTGAGTCCAACACGGACACCGCCAATGTCATTGCCATGTTGGCCGGGCAACGGATACCAGCCAACAACTCCTGTATCGTGTCTAGCCATTCCTCTATACGTACGACTGACTCTATCCCAAGGTAGGCGGGAGGGGAGAGAGCCCGGAAGGTGCTCAGCCAGTTGGAGCTCGGGTCCTGTTGTTGCACCAGGGGCTGCTGTGCCCTAAAAGCATCAAGAATGGCGGTGAGCGTCTGCCCCAACTCATACTGTTGGAACTGAGTGGGTATGGGAGGGGTAGGAGTACCCCCCATCGGCTCAACATGTAGTGGAACCTACACGTACACGACAAATTTGTGGTCAGGTTGGCTAAAATTAAGGTCAAAGTTGGACAAACTTAATGTGAATTACATATGGGCACACCACTGCTTCCGCTAAGTTTGTTTGTCCCCAAACTGACTAACCAAACGGGGGTGGCACCATTGTTGAATGACTTCTTAGTTGAGGATCGTGGCAAACTGATACCATTTGTAAGACCCCCTCCCTCTCGGATCCCAAAACACGGCACGAAGGGGGAGTCTTATGCTCGGAATAGCCGCCTTGCAGTAGCATTAGCACACGGGCTAACCTGTACTACAAGACACCTATTCCGCCGGCTACAACAATATCAATAGAACATGCCAACCCAACCAAATACAATAAGCAAGATAAGTCAAAATCCACACTAAGTATAAATGTCCAAAACATCAATAATGAGAAGCTAGAACATGCTTCCACAATATATCAGAGTACAGCTAACCATTGCCAAATTGGCTACATCAGAGTAATCAAAATACTAACATCAGTAACCGACGGTATCGACGGTACCGTCACTTCAGGCTCTGTCGTCCTGGCCTGGCTGTCCTGCTGCGTAGTCTGTGGCTACTCTACCTGCGGCATGACCTCCTAAAAAGGAAGACGTAGCAATTGTTAGTCGAAACGACTAAGTGGTTTCACATCCGCTCCCCCAGTGACTCCTCGGCACCGGGCGGAGAGAAGGAACAAGGGTAATATATATGTATGCAAGTAAAGGAAGTACAAGCAGGTGGCAGTAGTGTAAGAGTAACAATAACATGATCTAGCAAATATTTAAGGGCTACACTAAACTAGCAAGTTTAAGTAACAGCAGGAAAGTAACTTAACTTATAAGAATGCCCATACAAACTTATAAGTTAAGGATCGGGTTACATAAAGGTAACTCATCATATAAGAGTGCCCATACAAACTTATACGATGAGGATCATGTTGTGCAATGTTATGAAATGATATGAATGCTATGAAATGACTCACCCATGCACACACATGCAATTGCTATGTCGATAGAGACTATAGTTCCCACTTTTCGAGCAGGTAGCTAACCTCTCAGGCATCAGCTGCTGTGGCCAGGCGGTGACAGTAGAACGGGCACTTCTACTACTAGGAGGGTATCACACTAATTCACCTTGGCCTTCGTATGCCTCAACGCTAAGAACACAACAGCGGAGCCCATGCGTATTATGGCCCAGCAGGAACCTCGGGTAGATGTGCACCGAGTACCAAGCCTCGAACTGACCTGGTGTGACCCGGAAGGAGCCTCGGAGTGAGCACGAGGACCAAGCCCAACTGTTCACCTGGCACGGAAGGAGCCCCGAGACGTGAACACCGAGGACCAAGCCCAACCGCCCAAAGTCTAACTGTCGACTCCCGTCGGTGTGATGATTGTCGAGCCCGTAGACCTGCCACACTATCCTTAACACAGGATTACAACACCGCGTGTCGACTCACACCACATGCAAATACCACATCAACATAACATGGAAGGGGCCTCAGAAGTAAGCACGAGGACATAGCCCAACCATCCATCCATACCTTATCTCAACACAACCAAAACAAGTGACGGTCAACACCGCACTTACATCCATTCACAATACTACCCGTAGGGAGACGATGCTCTAAGTATTGGACTACTAGACTCCTTTCATACTCATGGCCATAATCTATTCATCTATATGACTTTCCAAATGATGTCAACGTAATATAAACATGATGCGCATATAAAGATCTATCACACTTTCCATTTGATAGTATCATAATATAAACATGAAGTGCACAATTATAAATCTTTCAATTCCTACCAATTCAATTCATTTAAATAAGATTGCTTCACAATTTGATAATATGAAATCTGATTAATAAGCTACATCAATCATGCAACAAATGATTAATTATAAGGGTTCATCCAAGTCAAGTATCTTGCAATATTAATTCCACCGAATCCAAATCCATCTTCCATTAAAGCCCAGAATTTAGGTGCAAGTTGAATCTGGACAACAACTTCGACCGGAGATTCCTGAAGCTACAAGAATCCGGTGAAGACGTGTAACCCCACGATGGAAAGGTATTTCCGTGGTCTACAACTATCATATTCAGACCTCAACCCAGATTTGACATTATCCTATTTGAAATCGGACTTGAAGTCCGCTGCGTACAGAACACAGTTTATGCATGCAGGCTTTATTGAACACCATTTTCGTTTAGACTTTCCCGAGGCTACAGACTTTGCCAGAAGTCGTGCAACCATTCGTTGGAAAGTTATTTTCAAGGGCTTCAACTTTCATGTTTAGCTAAAAGCCCAAATCTGGACATATCATGCTTAAAAATGGCCACGAAGATCGCTGCGCGCAGAATATAGATTATGCATGCATCTTAAGGCGGAATGAACGGCCTCGGTTCATCTTCCTCCTCAAGGAAATCTACCCAAATCATTCCAGAATTTCCTCCACCCTTATTCACCCTCTTGAGGCCTTTGCTCTTCACGAATCCATCCCCCATCTCCACATAGAAGATCGGAGAGGTTGAAGACACCACTAACCAAGAGCACAAGCCCCGGATTGGCCTCACCCTAGAGAAAGCATCTTCTCACATGTCAAGACTCTTTTGAGTCGACGTCTCGCCTAGATATCTATAGATCTAGCACCAAGGGAGAGGGTAGGAAACTCACATCGGTTCCAGCGGTACCACCATTTCCGGCCATGGATCTCGTAGTTCTCCTCGGCAGCATCTGCTCTTTCACGGTGATGGAGGATTTTCTCCTGTAGAACTTGCTCCAACAGTTTTCTCTCTCACCAGGAGTTCTCACAGGAAATAGGGAATGAAATGAGCATGAAAATAGCTAGGGTTTTCTCTCACCCATATATATGAAAAGTGACATGGGTAGGGACACGGCCGTGTCCTTACCCGTGTCCTGCCTGGGTGAAGCGACAATGATAGTTTCCATGTCGGTTCAATATTTGACACGGGTAGGGACACGCTGGTGTCCATATGACACGGCCGTGTGCCCTGACCGTGTCCTTCTCGGGATGCATTTCGACGATCTTAACATTTCGTCGATCTCGATCAAAATCGTCGACTGGAGAACACGGGTAGGGACACGCCCGTGTCTCTACCCGTGTCATGTTAATTCGTCGAAGTAGAGGCGCAGTTCGTCGATCTCGATACCTCTCGTCGAGTGTAACTCGACACACACGGGTAGTGACACGCCCGTATCGCTACCCGTGTCACATGGTGTCGACACAGCTCATCAGTCTCGACACATCCTACCGAGTGTAACTCGACACACACGGGTAGGGACACTCCCGTGTCGCTACCCATATCACGTGGTGTCGACACAGCTCGTCAGTCTCGACACACCGTGTTGGGTGTAACTCGACACACACGGGTAGGGACACGCCCGTGTCGCTACCCGTGTCACATGGTGTCGACACAACTCGCTGATCTTGACATGCCTCGTCGAGTTCAGCTCGGCGCACACACGCACACGTGTAGGGACAAGCCCGTGTCTCTACCCGTGTCCCTTCATAACACTGATTGCTCTACTCCTCCACAAGTGCAGTAAAATTCCCTGCACGTCCCAGGACTCAAGTCAACCCTCCTAACTCAAAAACACACACTAGGGGCCTAGTGCGATTCGGGACGTTACAGCAAGAGCCTTCGCAGATCATTGCGGACAATCAAGTACCAGTTGATTATGAATTAACAACAAGGGTCAAGCCAATACGTATTGAAAATGTTGCAGTCAAACGACTCCGCAATAAGGAAGTCTGAATGGTTAAAGTCTATTGGGATAATTGCGGACGTGAGGAGCTTTCATGGGAATGAGAGCAAGCTATGTTGGAGGAATACCCCGAGTTATTCCACTCAGGTATTATTTAGATTTGTGTACCTTTACTTAATTTCGGGACGAAATTCCTTAAGTGGGGGAGATTTGTAACGCCCCAAAAATCGTATTTGAGTCGGTCGCGTAAAAAGCGATTTTTGGTGCCCGTATAGGTGTACACGGCCTAGGACACGGGCGTGTCCAAGGCCGTGTCTGGCTGGTGATTTTTGGCCGTTTTCATCCCGAGAAGGACACGGCCAGGAACACGGCTTCATGACACGGGCGTGTCATTTGACACGGGCGTGTCATTTGACACGGGCGTGTCATTTGACACGGGCGTGTGCCTACCCTTGTCCGTACCCATGTTCAGTTGGGTCGTGTCGGTTGGCGTGGCGGTTATGCGTGACACGCCCCCGGTCACGGGCGTGTCGAGAGACCAGACACGGGCGTGTTAGGTGAGAAACGGGCGTGTCTTTGCCCGTGTGTCTTTTCTTCGTTCGACGATCTTGCCTTGATCAAGGCACATGGCCTGGGACACGGCCATGTGTGAGGCCGTGTTCGGCCCAGTTCTGGGGAGTTTTGTGCAGATCTGAGCCGTTCATTTCCTTTAATTGAGATCCAATGGCCCAGATGGTTTCCTGCTCTGTTAAGGCCGGGAATAGGGGAGTTAATCCTTCATTTCTCTCAAACCATTCTCTCTCTCAAGGGGTTGGAAAGAGGAGGAAGAAGGAAGGGATTTCGGCCACCGGCGGAGCATCAGAGCACCATTTTGAGATCTGAGAGCGGATCCATGGAGGAAAGTTCGTTACGAGGAGTTCTGTCCGTGTAGTTTTTCAATGGCGCCAAAGCGGACTACAAGGGTAACGATTCTCTACTTGAGCATGTGAAGCTCTTTCTTTCTGCATAGGGAATCCCGCTCCCGCGAGTGTGCGGTGAGTGCGTCGTGTTACTTGGGGTTGATGTGAATAGTCCCCCTTGTGTTGCATATAGAGTCCGGAATCGTAAGTACGGGCATAGGCATTGTGTGTGAAGCCTACCCGGACGTGTATTGTCTGGATCGGTGATGTTGCATTTGATATTTTTGTCAGAGAAGACTCCGTGTTTTGGGTTTTTCGTGTTTCTACGCGGTAGATTGTAGCATGGATCTTTGGAGGTTAGCTCCAAGGCGCACCCGGAAAACTGAGTGGAATCGTTGTTCTGCAAACTTGCCGGTCTGGGAACCGGCCTTGAACATAACTGGGTTATGTGTTTGTTTGGAAATTTTAGGATCCGAGATAAGCTTGGCCCGCGCGTAGTACTTAAATTGTCTAGGCGGCGTGAGTAACGAGCAAGTGGAATTAGACCTAGGCTATGTGGTTCAGTGCGAGAGACCCGAAAAGGGGACTGGCCGTTGGCATAGTCGGGAGCCTTAGACGGTGGTTAGAAAGGCTAAATGCTCACATGTTGTTGCCATCCTGGGGGTGGTGGTGAAGACGCTGATATGTCAGGATTCACCGTTAATGTTCCCTGAGTACACGGGGTGTTTGACCATGCGAGCCTACACCTGTGGCGAAATATATAGTTGCAATTTATTGTTTAGCTGGGCTAATGAAATGCAGGGAACGAGCACCGCCGTCCCGAGTAAGGGGCGGGGTCATTATAATTTGGTCGGCTATTGGCTGACCGTTGCTTTTTTTGCCACCGTGCGGTGGAATTGTGCTTGCTGCTGCTGCGCAGCAGAGTACCAAATAGCGGGCTGGAGCCCATGTTGCTGTGCTGGCCCTAGAAGGCCATAAAGAATAGTTGTACTTTACTTTTGTCATGTGTGGCCGGCCTGCGAGCCGATGTATGGAAAACACTATTTATTAAGTGAATTATTGTAAGGCCATAAGACCGTGTACCCTTTCAGTGTATTTTAGGTTTCATTCCAGTAGTGTGGTTGTGGACATTCATGTTTATTGGATTTAAATTTTGGGTTCTTTCAACTTTAAAAGCTTCCGCTATAATGCTCTGTGTAGGACGAGTAGTCTTAATTGGAAAGTTTGAATATTCTTATGTAACCCTTTCGACTGTCTGTGGTATATGGAGTCGGGTTCCAGCTGGACCTTCTGTTATATGTCATGCAACGAATGGGGGTGTTACACCGGGGACGGGTCCATCCTTGGTACCGAGACTTGGGATCTTCATAGGTAGGCCTATCAAAGTGACCGTAGGATGAATCAAGATCAAACTCGTTTGTTGGAAAGATAACCTTTTTAAATGAAGTTTGGTCTTGAGGTGCTTTCCCCTTCTCCTTGGCTAGAGTTTTCATGGCAGCCTTATTCTTTCATTGAGCATTATTTCTCCTAGATGATTTACTATGAGCATCCATATGGCCTAAGCCAGCAACTTTAGCCTAAGCCGTGAATTCAACAACAAATGGAAGGACTTTCTTGGGCTTGGAGAAACTTTCAACAAGTTTCTTTTCAGATGCAAGTTGTTCCTCCAATTCCTTGATGATTTTCTCTTTCAGATTTAGGTGCTCGAGAGCTTTATTATATTCTTTAATTGCAGCATAGAATTCCTCTCCGAGTGAGTACGTCTTTGCGACTTACTCTCTCAGAGTGCTCTCCTCAGTTTTGAGAGATTTAATCTCCTTGGCCTGAGTTTTAACTAATCTTCGACATTTGTTGTAAGCCTTGATTAAATCTTTGTATTGAGTAATGAGTTTAGATTCATCATCAGACGAACAGTCCTCGTGATCATGGTCAGAAGCTTCTGATTCAGAGAGAGGAGTGTGCGAGTTTACCTTCCTAGTATACTAGGGCTCTTCTTCCTCTTCTGTCTATGCCATTAGCCCAAAGTAGGCTTCCTCTTCCTCACTTGACTCAGATGTGTCAGAGTCACTGAGAATCTTGTCCTTCTTGGCTACTAGGCTTCTTTCAGTTTTCTTCTTATTATAAGAAGATTTCTTCTCCTTTATTCTTCCACCCTCCTTCTTGTGAGACTAATCAGCTATGACCTGTCCTGACTTATTGCAACAATAACAAATAATGTCAGAAGAAATATATTTGTTCAGTTTTGAGTGATACATGTCTTGGCTACTTGAGCCTTTCTTTTGACGATCAGCATCATGACGTGATCTTCTGGACGAGGCATCTTTGCCTCTCTAATGTTTCTTCTTGTTCAAGAACTTCTTGAACTGAATTAAAACAAGAGAAAACTCTCCATCATATAGCTTTGAGCCCGAGTTACTTAGCTCTGAATCTTCTTCTTCACTATCTTCCTATGTGGGGGCAGGATGAAAGCTAGGGGTTAGATCTGAAATACTCTAGAGGGGAGGGGGGTGAATAGAGTATTTAGGGTTTATAAATTTTTTCTAATTAATTCAATCTATTACTACTGCTGCAGAAATTAAATTAAAAACACAAACACAGCAACCTAGCTAACACAGCCACAAGAAGAACAAAAGAAAAATAGCAACCCAGACAACACAAGAATTTTATAGTGGTTCCCCTAAACTTGGGTACATCCACTCTTCTACCACCCTGGTAGAAATCTACTCAGGTTTTTGATCAGGTGACTGCCACCAATTAGCTTTTGATCAGGTGCTCAAAAACCAATCCTCAAGTCTTTTGATCACGTGACTTACAACTAGGAATAACTTTTGAAGGGAGTTAAGAACACTTTATATAGTGGGGGATGAGAGAGTGATTTTGTCTTCTCTTTCTCAGATACAACTAAGAAGACTCTAGTGGAAAAATGATG
This sequence comes from Platanthera guangdongensis, assembly GCA_039583875.1. Lineage (NCBI taxonomy): Eukaryota > Viridiplantae > Streptophyta > Magnoliopsida > Asparagales > Orchidaceae > Platanthera > Platanthera guangdongensis. The sequence continues at coordinate 137,033,550 of CM077151.1, forward strand.
TTAGCAAAGGCTCCCACTGAGATATAGAATGGTTCAGGAAGATGAAGCCTTGCTACAGGGTGATAGGTCTTCAAACTTTTGCATTGACAAGAAGAACTCCAGAAACTTCTTGACAGATAGAGTGTTTGTTGTCCTTTGAAAATTTTTGGGATGTAGAAGGAAGAAGACTCTTGATCTTGAATGTATGTTCTTCTTCTTCTTCAGCTTGCTGTTCTTTTCTCTGGTCAAGGGCTAGGGCTTCTTGTCCCTTGATAGTGTTGTTGCCCTGTGAGCTCTACATTATGTATATCCTTTGCATCAGTTTTTCTATTCACTTGTATTGCTATCTGTTCTATTCTATTCTGTTCTGTCGAGAGAGATGAAAAAAATCCCTTTTATATTTTCCATATATTTTCCCTTTGAAATTTCAATTCCTTTCCTCATTTAATGCTGACGGCCTGGAGAATATTTGCATTGATTGATTTCCCCAACTGTCCCATGGAAAAGTGTTAAGCAATAATCCTGATGAAGACCGTAATTAATGCTTGCTTCGAACAGTAATATTCAGAGAATATTAATGCATTGATTACTCAGTAATTATTGCAATAGAAAAGAGATAGAGGGAGGGAAGTTTCTAAGTCTGGAACTTTACAGAATTCATTGAGCAGAATTTGTCGACCTGTGTCCAGAGTTCGTCGAACAGAGAAGTCAAGTTCGTCGACCAGAAAATATTTGTTCATCGAGCTGAGATACAAGATCGTCGACCTAAGAACTGATAACTGCTTTCTCTAGACCTGTCAATTCTGTGCATCAAGTTCATCAAGCTGAGAATATAACGTCGTCGACTGAATAACGAAATTCCATGTTTCTAGGACTTAAGAATATTGAAGTAATGTGTCCAGAAATCGTCGACCTCAGAACTGGGTTCGTCGACCTAAGAACTAGTTTCGTCGAGCTGAGAACTTCTAACTGCTACTTGATAAATCTTGCCAAGACTGTGGTCTAAGTTCTTCGAGTTGAGAAGGTGAGTTTGTCGACTGGAGCATGATTCTGGACTTAGAACACTTAGTTGTTTCTAGAATAAGATGTTGAAGTATAATACCCAGAGATCATCGACCTGAGAACTAAGTTCGTTGACTGGAGTTAAGTGAAGAATTCTGGACTTGGAATGTTGAAGTATACTCTAGAATTTGTCGACCTGAGATTAAAGTTCGTCGAGCTCAGCTCAGAGAATTATCTCTGATTTTGTCGAGCTGAGCACGACTTTCGTCGACTTGAGTTCGACGAACATCGAACTCATTTTCTGAGTCTTTGATATTTCTCTAAGTCTTGAGTCTTTTGTAGTCTATTGATGGCTGGTCCATGTGGTGTTGACTCTTAGGACATGGCCTAGACTCTAGGACACAATCATGACCCTGACTATACATATTGGGTCAGACATCCTAATTTAGTGAACCTAGCCAAAATCTAACTAGGGATCCAACAATATCCCCCTATTTGGGTAAGGTCACTAATTACAGACTCTCATTAATAACAAAGCAATAAAACATATATCTGGCATGAAAAATTTAAATGTGCAGCAGATATATATATATATATATATATATATATATATATATATATATATATATATATATATATATATATATATATATATATATATATATATATATACAGAGCTTTGTATCAGAATATAAATAAGCAGTTTAAAGTAGCTCAAAAAGTCTAAAGATAGTTCAAAGTTTATTTCTTCTTCTTCTCCTTGTGCTTCTCCTCTTTAGCTTTGTCTCCAGACTGGGTAAATATAATTTCTCTGTTGGGATTTGCAGCTTGAGCCTTAGTCATTATCATGTCAGCATCCCCAATAATATTAAGAGATGTAGCCCTTCGCACGACTGCTTCTAGATGCAGTTTCATATAATCATCAACATTAAAGAACTTGTTAGCCTTAGCAAACCTGTTCAGTTCTTCCTTTCTATACTTAGATATTGTAAAGTATTGAGATGGATCCTTTCCTTCCGCTCTTACTTTGTTCATCATGGATATTCCAATCAATTCCTGGAATCTGGCCATCCTAGCAGTTGTAGCTGACTCTGGATCTTCAAATGGTATAGGTGGGGAAGCAGGTCTCTTGGGTCTATCAGCCTTTTGATGTTCAGTGAAATGTTGCTTTTGATGTTGTTGATGTTGGTTATGTTGTTTCTGTCTGCCTGAAGAATAATGCCTTTGCTGGCTACTTCCTAAAGAGGAGGACCTACCCTGATGTCTTTGATATGTTTGAAATTGGGTAGGCCTCTGAGTTGAAGAACTGGAACCACCAGCAGCTGGTGGAGGAGGAGGAGGAGGAGGATCCTTTCTGTATCTTTGAGGAGGTGGGGAATATCTCATACTTTTCTTCCATTCTATCTGTTCATTCTTGGACAGCCTCATCCATGCTGGCATGCCCTTGTAGGGTGTGATCTTTTGAAGTATATAGTATGGTGTGTCATTTGCTGGATTCAATTTTGGTGCAGGAGGTGGATCAGCTTTCCTCTTCTTAGATACTTTCTTTTTCTTTGGCTCATTATCTGAATCTTCATCATCATCATCATCATCATCATCATCAGTAGAATCCTGAGGATTATCATACATTGTATTTATTTCATTCAGGGCTTCAGCAGATATCTAAGGTTTCTCAACCTGGGAGGGAGCTGGAGGAGGAGCTGGAACTAGACCTGGAGCAGGAGCTGGAGAACTGTACCATTCAGTGCTTTCAGCAACTGACTTATTTTCCTCTTCAATATCAGTCATGATCAATGCATCAAGATCAGGCATGGGGGAATCATCCATAACAAAAACTGGAGCATAAGGTGATGAAATAATGGGTGAAACAACTTTGGGAGGAGATGGAACAGCTAGAAGCTCTATTATAAAAAAACTAGCCTTGAGTTGCTTGGCAACCTTGGGGCTTATGGGAGAGGTGTAAGGGACTATAGCCAAAGATGGCTTAGTGCTGTCTGCTGGAAGGTTATTAAAATAGGCTATATCAAAACTGCTCAATAAATTTAAAAGATCAACTGTGGGATTTATAATAAAATCACCAGCAGTTGTTATGTTCTCTGGGACCTGCTCATCTATTTCCATATCAGATTCAATAAAATTAATTAAATCAAATAAATCTGTATCAACATCTGTATCTGCATCTGTTGTTGGTTCTGCTTCTGCTTCAGCTGCTTCTTTTTCTGCTGTGTCTGCTACTGCATCTACAGCGATAGCTGCTGCTATTTCTGCTGCTTCTTCATTGAGTATCTCCCCCTGCCTGGTTTCAGTGTAGACTGGAGCCAGGACCTTAACTGAAGAGGGAGGAGCAGAAAGAGCAGAGATTTGGGCAGGTAGGGAGGAGAGGGAAGTAGCAAGAGGTAAAATGGCCTCTACTATAATGGTTTTAAGAAGGGGAGTTAGAAGTGCAATGAGTTGTGGTATGATGGAGGGGTCCAAAAGTGGAGCTGTAGAGGGTGGTGGAGAAGGTGTAGCAGTGGAGACAGAGGTAGGAATAGAGGAGGATGGTGGAGGTGGAGCATCTTACATTAGTTCATCCTGAGGAGTAGATGTATTGAGAGGGGGTGAAGGCAAATTGAAGAATAGGATGTTGTCCAGATGGGGGGGGGGTAAGGGAGAGGAAGATAGGGAGGAAATGGGTGTACCATGGGGGGATTGAGGTGGGGTTGGTTATGGTGATTGAGAAGGAGAGGATTGTTGAGATTCCTGATGGGGGGAAGAGGGGATGTCAGTGATATCTATGTGTGGAGAGGTGGCAGGAGATGGAGCTGGAGTGGGAATACAAACTGGTTGTTGTTGTGGTTGTTGAATAGAAGGAATGGTGGAGGAGGAGGGAAGTTGAGGATGAGGTTGGATGGCTGGAGGTGATAGAGGTGGAGGAGGGATCTCTTCAGTAGGGTGGGAAGTGGTTGTAGCAGCCCTAGTACTCTCAAAAGCCCTGGTGGAAGAGGAAGAAGCCTTGGAGGGCTTGGTGATGGTCCTCTCCGACTTGCCAAAGAGTGCACAGGTGAGCCTCTTAGAGGCATTTTTGAATATGGTCTGGGAGACCAGGGATTCAGCAGCCTTTTCCTTCAGGAAGATCCCTAATATTCTTCTAAAACACACCTCTTTCTTTGTATTCTTTTTCCTAATCAGATCAGCCATGATCTGAGCCCAATTGACCATCTTCTTGTTGACCACAGCACACATAACCAGGGTTTGTTGCCTGGATATGTAGGCATGTATAGTGTGCTTGCCCAGCAACACTTTGTCCACAATGTCTGCTAGGAATTTGAATTCAGCAGAAATGTGTTTCTTCAGCAGCTTATTTGGGGTTTCTCCAGAGTAACCCATCATACTCAGCATCATATCAAACTCCTCAGTATACATTTCCAATTCTTCTTCACCATTACTTAATCCAAAACTTTCGGTTAGGACAGTGGGAGTAAGAGAAATATCATTACCCGATACTGTCCCTGTCATAGTGTTCTCATCTGTGGTGGAGGAAGTATAGACACACTCTCTGATCTCAGTGGAAGATATCTTTATCCTAGTGGACAACAGATTCTTCAATTGCTGTTCTTTAAGCAGTTGCAGTATTTCCAGGAAGATTGGGTCAGAATGTTGGAAGGAATCAAAATCGACATCAAAGCCAGTGTCGAATTTCATTGCCGCAAGATTTCCTACTTGAATTGCCATTAGAGCACTTGCAAGATAAAAATGACGATCAAGTGCAAAGGAACTGAAAGCGCGGGATGGAGGTCGAAGAAAACCTAGATACAAGGTTTTCCAGATTATGAATCGACAAACTCCGTTCCACCAAAAAAAGAAAAATTCTTCGATTTGAGGTCGACGAAATAATTTGTAGTTAAATAATTCGTCGAGCTCAGTCTGAAGATTTGAAGACATTTCGTCGAGCTCTATTCGACGAAAGTTTTTTGAAGCAAATTTGTCGATCTCCGTTCGACGAATATAACATCACTAACAGAGAGTTCGTCGATCTCCGTTCGACAAATATCTCAAGAACTTTTCCCAGTTCGTCGAACTTCATTCGATGAACTTTGAAAAATTCATCGAGCACAGACAGAACTTAAATTAAACCTTCTCCATTGATCATTCCAAGCTGATTTATAAAGACAAGTGATTTCTTTCATCCAAGGTTTGGTGAAAATATCAGCTCTTTGTAAATCAGTGTAGATATAAACAAGTCTAATTTTTTTTTGTCTACACACTCTCTAATGAAATGATGCATAATGTCTATATGTTTAGTCCTAATATGATGGACTGGATTTTGTGCTATGGCTATAGCACTTGTGTTATCACATAAGAGAGTTGAATTATTTAAGTTGAAGCCATAGTTCAGAAGTTGGTTTTGGATCCACAGTATTTAGGAACAGCAACTGCCAGCTGCTATATATATTCTGCTTCAGTAGTTGATGTGGACAAAGATGACTGCATATTACAAAACCAAGAGACTAATCTCATACCAAGGACCTGGCAGGTTCCTGAAGTACTTTTTCTATCCACCCTGCATCTAGCAAAGTCAGCATCTGAGTATCAAGTTAACTCAAATTCTGACTCAGTAGGATACCAAAGGCCTAGACTAGGACAACTCTTTATATATCTCAAAATTCTTTTTCGAAAAATTAGGTGAGATTCTTTAGGGTTCACTTGGAACCTAGCACAAAGGCATGTGACAAACATGATATCTAGTCTGCTGGCTGTAAGATATAATAGGGACCCAATAATGCCCTTATATAACTTCTGGTCAACAGGTTTCCCATGTGGATCAGAATTTATTACAGCATTAGTAGCCATAGGTGTTTTCTTTGCTAAGCCATCAGCCATACCAAACTTTTTAAGAAGCTCTTTAGCATACTTAGCCTTGGAGATGAAGATGTCATCAGGTAGCTACTTCACTTGGAGACCAAGGAAGTAGGAGAGCTCACCCATGCTACTCATCTCAAACTTAGAATGCATGAGGTCAGAAAACCTCTTGGATAGTTTAGAGTTAGTAGACACAAATATGATGTCATCCACATAAATTTGTACTAATAAGATTTTATCCTCATGGTGCCTAGTGAATAGTATTTTATCTACTATGTCTCTAGTGAATTCATGCTCTATCAGAAAGCTAGCTAAGGTCTCATACCAAGCTCTTGGAGCTTGCTTTAGAACATAGAGGGCTTTATGCAATTTAAATACATGATAAGAATGGGTTGGAGAGATAAAACCTGGAGGTTGTTCAACATAGACTTCTTCTTTTAGTACTCCATTTAAAAAAGCACTCTTTACATCCATCTGATATACTTTGAACTTCTTGTAGGCAGCATAGGCAAGAAAGATTCTGATTACCTCTAACCTTACAACTGGTGCAAATGTTTGGTCATAGTCTATCCCTTCTTCTTGCCTATAACCTTGAGTAACAAGCCTAGCCTTATTTCTCACAATTACACCTTGGGAATCTAGTTTGTTTCTATATCCCATTTAGTTCCAATGACTGGGTATTCTTTGGGTCTTGGAACTAAATCCCAAACTCTACATCTCTCAAACTGGTTGAGTTCCTCTTGCACTGTAATGATCCAGTGGGGATCTTGCTCAGCATCTTGTATGAATTGAGGTTCAACTTGAGAGAGAAAATAGGCATGCATCACATCTTGATTGAGTTGATTCCTTATCTGTACACCTGCTGACATGTCTCCAATCACTTGAGATCTAGGGTGATCCCTAAGTGTGACAAAGTTAGTGGCTGGAGTTGGTTCAGCAATAACATTTTGAATTAATTCCTCTTGTGGAATTTTGTTTGCTGTTGGATGAGGTTCAACTTCTTCCAACTGTTCTTCTTTACTATTTTCATTAACCTATGGAGAAGGAATGTGTTGGAGCCTCTTGGGTGAGGCTTAGTCCATCCAAATTCTCACACAAGTGATGTACCTGCAAAGGATTACTGGTATAAATCTCTTTCTCCTTGCAAGACATGTTAGCCTCATCAAAAGTAACATGAATTGATTCTTCAATTTTTAAAGATGATTTATTAAATACCCTATAAGCTTTGCTTACTTGGGAATATCCTAAAAAAATTCCCTCTTCAACCTTAGCTTCAAACTTCCTAATGTATTTCTTGTTGTTATTATGTATATAACATATGCAACCAAATACTTTAAAATATGTGATTTTAGGTTTATTCCTTTTAAGTATTTCATAGGGAGTCCTATTCTTTTGTTTATGTATCAAACTTCTATTCAGTACATAATTTGTTGTGCTTACAGCCTCTGCCCAAAAGGATAGGGAAATCTAAGCATCTGCAAGTAATGTGCCTGCAACTTCAATTAGGGTCTTATTTTTCCTTTCAGCTACCCCATTTTGTTGGGGAGTTCTAGGAGCTGAGAAATAGTGTCTGATACCTTCCTTCTCACAGAACTCATGCATAAGAAGAGACTCAAACTCTGTACTATGATCACTTTTGAACAATGCAACATGAGTAGAGTACTCAATCTGTATGTTCCTGAGAAAATCTGTAAGAACTTTAAAGGTATCTGACTTAGATCTCAGAAAGAACACCCAGGTGAACCTTGAGAAATCATCTACAATAACTAAAGTATACGATTTCCCTCCTAGGCTTTGTACAGCAATGGGTCCAAAGAGATCCATGTGTAGCAAATACAAAATCCTAGGTGAATCACTTTTATTAACTGACTTAAAGCTATATTTAGTTTGCTTACCTAGTTAACAAGCCCTGCAAAGGCCTTCCTTGTTGTAGGGACCAGAAGGTAAACCTCTCGTAAGGTTGTCTTTAGATAGCCTAGCAATATATTTCATGTTAACATATCCTAGCCTTTTATGCAATAATTCATTTTGGTTGCTAACTATATTCAATAGACAAATATCTTAATTGGCAGAGTAGAAATCAACTAAATAAATGTTTTTTTTGTCTATTTCCAATTAAAACATTTTGTTTCTCTTGATTAAAAATAATACAAGTTTTTGAGTTGAAATATACTGATAACCTTCATCACATAATTGGCTTATTGAGATGAGGTTATGCTTGAGTCCTCTTACATAAGTCACTTTCTTGAATGTGACTGCTCCAATCCTTACTTCTCCATAGCCTTCAGACTAGCCATACTTTGAATCACCAAAAATACATTTTGAAGGAGACTATGGCGCGCAACACCTTGAAGACGGCGCACTGACAAATGACCGTGAAGAGCATCGCCATAATAGGCATCCGGATCGCAAGCCGATTTATTAATAATTAATAATAATTGTTATCAAATTATTATTAATTATTAATCCATGATTTGTGTGTTTTTTTAATAATTGCAGTTTTATTTCATGTAATATGTACATTATGGTTATGATATAAAATCATAATGTATGTGTGTGTTTTATTTTCATGTTTTCATGTTTGGGCGGCATGTAGCCAGTTGGAGTGTTGTTGTTGTTGTTGTTGTAGCCTATATATAGGCAAGTCCCCCCTCTATTTGGAGAAGATTGAATGAAAAGAAATTTGAAATTCCTTACCTCTTGAACCTCCCTCCTTCCTCATCTCTTGGCCGATCTTTCTCTTGTACCCCCTTCTCTCTCCTTGGCCGCCGGCCACCTCTCATCCCCTCTCTCAAATCTCGGCTTTTCCTCCTCCCTCCCTCGTTCTCCAACCCGGCCACCACTCCTCTCCTACCTGAGCCACCATCCACCACTCCCAAGGCCGCCACCTCTTCCTTTTCCCTCCAACAAGAGCCGACTACCCTCCTCCTTCCTCCTACCCGAAACACCACCATCAGGGTACCCCAACCTGCCTCCGCCTCCACCAAGACAACCGTCACCTTATTTCTCTCTTGCCATACTTGAAGATATTTACTTCTATATTAAGAAGATTTCGACGGGACTCTCCATTTCCAGCGTAACGCAACGAAGGAGGACAAATTTCACTCCTACCGGCGTGATTCCGGTGGAGCCGTTGAAGAACGATCCTCGCCGAGTGAATCGGAATCACCCATTCTGGTTGGGTAACGAACCTTTCCACTTTCGTGTGTCTCTTTCCTTAAATAATCTTGTGGTAGAATTTCTGGCATTAAATTTTGAAATCATTTGAAATTTCGTGATTAGCTTTAATTATTTTGCGTTGTTTTCTTGATCGACTTAATTTCGTAAAGGGTTTGGCGAGCCCTCGTTGTCTTTTGTTGGGAGAGATCTACCTTTTCCAAATTTGTGATTATTTCCGGCAGATCTCTTTGGGTACAACCTTCGCTCGTTCGGATCCAATATTGGTCCTTTTTATCTCGATCGGATACTAGCCTATCGCCCTTATTTGATCTCGAAACGGTTTGGCTACCCGTACGGTAGCGTGAAATTGAATGAATGTGATAGCGTGGAGCGGCGTAGAAAAATTGTGTGAGCGTATATTTCATCGTGAAGAGATAGTCGTGCGCGTCCATAGTTATAATTCGGCTCTAACGCGTACGTCTACATCAATTTGGTATCAGAGGGAGGTTCTCGTCAATTTCCTAATTGGCACTCCTCCCCCTCTTCAAATTAAAAACAAATAAATTTCAAATTTCAGATTTCAAATTTCGAATTTCAAATTTGAAATTTGAAATTTTCAAATTTCAAATTTCAAAATTCAAAATTCAAAATTTCAAATTTCAAATTTCAACTTTCAAAATTCAAAATTTCAATTTTAAATTTCAAATTTCAAAATTTCAAAATTCAAATTTCAAAATTTCAAATTTCAAAATTCAAAATTCAAAATTTTAAATTTCGAATTTCAAATTTCAAATTTCAAAATTTCAAATTTCAAATTTCAAATTTCAAATTTCAAATTTCAAAATTTAAATTTCAAATTTCAAATTTCAAAATTTCAAATTTAAAAATTCAAAAATTCAAAATTCAAAATTCAAAATTTAAATTTCAAATTTCAAATTTCAAAATTTCAAATTTCAAATTTCAAAATTCAAAATTTAAATTTCAAATTTCAAATTTCAAAATTTCAAATTTCCAATTTCAAGTTTCAAAGTTTAAAATTCAAATTTCAAATTTCCAATTTCAAAAAAATCCAAAATTATGGCCTATGACGTTCACGTTTCCCGGTTGGACTTTTGGTATGATAAAGCCATGACTAAGTTTCCCCCTAGGCAATGCCACACTTGTCCTACTTATGACAGTTTAGGGTGTCCTAAAATTTTTAGGGATTGGATTAAGGTATAGAACTTCATTTTAAGTGTTACGGATGGGATGACCCCCAAAAGAATCACTTTGCCCGAGAGCGGTTAATAGGTCAGGCCCGGTTATTTTGGCTGAAGGAAGAGCGTCGTGTTGATGGTTATCAATATAATTGGCAGGTGATGCGTAGCCTCCTTTCGGATCAATTTGATCCTGCCTATCTCCGTACTACCAACACCAAGCCTGTGAGTGACTATAGTTATGACACTAGTTCCATACCAAGCTGTATGACTGACTATAAACCAAATGCACAAATCCAATAGCACAAAACTGAATATTTGGCCCCCCTTCAACAAGGGAACAAGTCGGTCTCCGATTATATGCAACTCTTTAAGGATTTGACAGTTAGGAGCGGTGTTAAAGAGTTGTCTGATTTAGTTATAGAATCCCATGATGAGTCTAAGGTCGTGCCTAGGACAGTGCCCGTCACTGAGGACGAGGCTGAATACACTGGCGATTTGAGTGACGATGAGGATATTGGTTACCCTAGTGACCTGGATGAGGATTCCACCATTGAGGTATCATCCCTACTCCCCGTCGATGACATTTTGGAGCCTACGGTTACTCCTGCTGAGATTACACCTGAGTCGGTAGGCATTTTACCTGATGATGAGAGTTTACTTAGTAGTGACTTAGGATATGATCTGTTCGGACTCAAGCTGGATCCTCTTAGATTGAGATATATTGAGGACTGTTCTGATGATCCTGAAATATTGGATGTTCCGACTGATTGGGAAGACTTACCGTTGGTGAACGAGTTATGCTTGGATGATTTTAGTGCTATGAGCCTGAACGATATTTCTTTGATGCAAACACCTTTATCTGACGCTCCCGATTTAAAGCTTCTGTCGGGCTCAATTCTATCCTTGTATGAGACCATAATTGATTCTAAATTAAATAACTTGGATAGTGTGTCAGAAGAAATTGTAAGCAAGAAAGTTGCATTATTGGACGACTTTTTGGATTGTACCCCGGGTTTGATTTTACCGACTCGTCCCCCTGACCCGTTGACTCGACGTACTGATCATTTAGGACATGAGTGTGGTACGATTGATTTCTGGAGTTATACAGTGCCCCCTGAGTTCATTCTGCCAGTTCCCCAGATGAGGTCCCATTAGTGCCTCCAGATCTCATATTATTGTTGCCGACCTATGACCCGACCACTGATTCTGAATTACATGATATATCTAATGAATTGGTAGATATGTCGGACGAATTTTCTGTAAGGGCGAATCCACTGTTTGAATTTTCATATGACTTTAATGGCTTTCAACCTGGTGATCTTTCTTGGACGTTAAACCCATGTTTCGACGTTGAGAAGGACTTAGCTCCTCCTTGGGACATGTCCCCTTTGACGGCCTATTACCCTACGAGTCCATCGTTGGTCACACCCTCAGATGTTTTAGATTTTATTTCTGTGGCGACTATCTCCTTTATCCTAATTTTATCCTCCATGAATTTTAAAGAAACTCACTTATCGAATTATACGTTTCGGATAGGGCCGCTTTTAGTGCCTCCTGATGAGATTCTCTCGGCGCCACCAGATTTAGTTCCGTTGGTGCCACCTTATGTCGTTCCGTTATCACAGAATGCACTAAGTACGTTTGCGCATGATGATGCTCGCAATGAATTTCATTTACGTAAGAACTATAGTGAAGCGCCAACCACGTTACACCAATCTATTCAAATTCTTGCTAGCTTACAAAAAAGAGCGTCTTACGGTATAATTTGCGATTTTGACTTGGTGCGTCTCGTCCCTGAACGGTTGCCTTCGGGCACTATAGAAAGTGGGCGAGTTGGCGAGCTGGACCATTTGCGGAATTTAATGACATTAGGAGAACACGCACTACTTTTGAGATTTTTCACTGATTGGGGTGATACCCCTATTTTTAATGTTTCTGATTTAATGCTGCATGTTTTTCCACCACTTGAGTTATTTGCCTGTCCGTTTGGCTCCACTTTGTTCTCTTATGGGTTGGGTAGTGAGTTTGTGCCTGGATCGCTTTCTTTTTCGGTCTTCACTAGAGGTACGTTTGTAGTTGATGTTGAAATTTTTCTTCCTTTATTGCCTAATGCTTTTCCGAGATTCCCCAGGACCATCTTTTTGCATTACAGGATACTCCAGTTTGAAGTGCTTTCCTCTACTTGTGGCGATGTTGGCCACTATCTGCGTCGTTGGCGTTATCGTCCAGTCTCCGATGTCCATTGGCCGTTTGGATCGGGGGTAGCTCGTTTGGTTGTAGCTCTCCCACGTCGGTGCAGTAACATCCACTCATCGGTGATGAGTATTTTCGAGCGGGGGAGGATTGATGGAGACTACGGCGCGCAACACCTTGAAGACGGCGCACTGACAAATGACCGTGAAGAGCATCGCGATAATAGGCGTCCGGATCGCAAGCCGATTTATTAATAATTAATAATAATTGTTATCAAATTATTATTAATTATTAATCCATGCTTTGTGTGTTTTTTTTTATAATTGCACTTTTATTTCATGTAATATGTACATTATGGTTATGATATAAAATCATAATGTATGTGTGTGTTTTATTTTCATGTTTTCATGTTTGGGCTGCATGTAGCCAGTTGGAGTGTTGTTGTTGTTGTAGCTTATATATAGGCATGTCCCCCCTCTATTTGGAGAAGATTGAATGAAAAGAAATTTGAAATTCCTTACCTCTTGAAGCTCCCTCCTTCCTCATCTCTTGGCCGATCTTTCTCTTGCTCCCCCTTCTCTCTCCTTCGCCGCCGACCACCTCTCATCGCCTCTCTCAAATCTCGGCTTTTCCTCCTCCCTCCCTCGTTCTCCAACCCGGCCACCACTCCTCTCCTACCCGAGCCACCATCCACCACTCCCAAGGCCGGCACCTCTTCCTTTTCCCTCCAACAAGAGCCGACTACCCTCCTCCTTCCTCCTACCCGAAACACCACCATCAGGGCCAACCCAAGCTGCCTCCGCCTCCACCAAGACAACCGCCACCTTATTTCTCTCTTGTCATACTTGAAGATATTTACTTCCATATTAAGAAGATTTCGACGGGAGTCTCCATTTCCAGCGTAACGCAACGAAGGTGGACGAATTTCACTCCTACCGGCATGATTCCGGTGGAGCCGTTGAAGAACGATCCTCGCCGAGTGAATCAGAATCACCCATTCCGGTTGGGTAACGAACCTTTCCACTTTCGTGTGTCTCTTTCCTTAAATAATCTTGTGGTGGAATTTCTGGCATTAAATTTTGAAATCATTTGAAATTTCGTGATTAGCTTTAATTGTTTTGCATTGTTTTCTTGATCGACTTAATTTCGTAAAGGGTTTGGCGAGCCCTCATTGTTTTTTGTTGGGAGAGATCTACCTTTTCCAAATTTGTGATTATTTCCGGAAGATTTCTTTGGGTACAACCTTCGCTCGTTCGGATCCAATATTGGTCCTTTTTACCTCGATCGGATACCGGCCTATCGCCCTTATTTGATCTCGAAACGGTTTGGCTACCCGTACGCTAGCGTGAAATTTAATGAATGTGATAGCGTGGAGCGGTGTAGAACAATTGTGTGAGCGTAGAATTCATCGTGAAGAGATAGTCGTGCGCGTCCGTAGTTATAATTCGGCTCTAACGCGCACGTCTACATCACCTTTGGTCCCAGCTTGGACTTGTAGTTGATTAGGTTGTCCTTGCTGCTAGTCATATGTTTGGAGCATCCACTGTCCAGGTACCATGTTTGATTAATCACTGGACAACCCTTTTCCTGCAATAAAAACAGAAAGTTGTTCTTGACCCAGGTTACCTTGGGTCCTTTATATTTATGATAAGAAAAGCTTGAAATCACAAAAAATTCTGGTTGTTATTTATATCCTAATGGATGATATCTTCTCGGTGGAATTGTCCAATTAGCAAGTGGGTTAAATGGTTTCCTTGATTCATTGGAGTTGCAGTTATATTTTTGATTTTTACCAAATCTGACTGGGTTCGACGAAATGTTGTGAGTTCGTCGACCAGAGTTCGACAAAATGGGATGAGATCGTCGATCTCTGCTCAGCGAATGAACATAGTCATTTTTTGTGCCCCAAATTCGTCGACCTCTGCTCAACGAACCATATACAGTTCATCGATCGTAGTAAGATGAATGATTATTATATAGGTTTGCGTTTAGTATTCGTCGATTTGAGTTCGACGAACTGGCCACATTTCGTTGATCTAAGTTCGACAAAATCTGTTGAACTTTGTTTTTATTTAGGGTTTTCTGGTTTCTGTTATTTTATCTTTTAATTTGGGCATTTCTTCTGTAATTTGTTTATGGTTTATTATTTCTTTGCCCTTAGTAGAAATAAATTTGATGGGGTTGATAAAATATTCTTCTTAAGAATGGGGGCAAACTTGATGATGCACCCAAGCCCAGATTGCCATTTAGTCTGGCATTGACTATGCTTGTGATGTCCATCAGCTTAAGGCTTCTCCCATTGAGAGATTCCTCAAGTTGTTTGGCCTCACATAGTTCAGTTTTTAAAGAGTCAATTTGTTTATTAGTTGATATTAGCTCTTCTTTTAACTTGATGTTTTCAGAAATGATGATTTCCTGGTTTGATAATTTTTACCTAAGTGCCTTGATTTCCTTTTCTGACTTTATTAAATCAATGCACATTGTTTTAAATTCAATTTTAAAAGTATTAGAACTATAATCAAAAGAGGACAATACCTGATTAGGTTCTGATTCAGAAGTTCCTTCATTGTCAGAATCTTCTTCATCTGAATGACTCCTAGAGGCATCAATGGCCATGAGGCATACTTCTTTGGCCCTTACCTCTTCTTCTTCTTCACTGGAGCTGGAGGATGTGGATTCATCCTCAGTTTCACTCCAGCTTTCAGCTACAAAGCCTTTCTCCTTCTTCTTGTATTTGCTGGAGGAAGGCCTGCTTCTTTGCTGTCTTCTAGAGTCCTTCTCTCTTCTCTTTTCCTTCTTTTGATTTTCTGGACACTCTGAGATGAAGTGTCCAGGTTTCCTGCAGACAAAGCAAACTACTTCTTTAGTGGGGGTTTTGTCATGCCTTGGCTTGCCATCCTGCCTGTATGACTTTCTTCTGAAATCCTTCCTTGCCATTTTATAGAATCTCTTGGCAAAGAGACTCATCAGCTCTTCATTCACAGTTGAGGCTTCAGCTTCTTCAATAGCTTTAAAAGCTATGCTGTGCTCCTTCCTTGCTGGCGGAGGTGTTCTCTGCTCAGCTGCTTCTCTAGATTTGATGTGCTGCTCATAAGACTTGAGCTTTCCTAAAAGTGATTCTGTGGAAATCTCATTTAGGCTCCTGGCCTCCTTGATTAGCCAGATCCTTGAATCCTATGAGCTTGGGAAGCACATGAGGATTTTATCATTCACCTCAGTGAGGGTGATGTCCTTATCTAAGATTTTCAGCTCATTGATGATTGAGCTCAGCCTATTGTACATATCTGCAACTGATTCTATTTCGTCCTTCTTGAAATTTTCATATTGTGATATGAGATTGGATCTTCTATCTTTCTTTCATCAGCAGATCCAGCCACCATTTGATTTAGAGAATCCCAGATGGCCTTGGCTGATGTGTATTCAGCCACTTTCTGGAAAATATCATCTGATATTATTTGGGCCAGAATATTCATGGCTTTCGCATCAGTAAATTTAGCCTTCTTCTGAGCCTCAGTCCACTCAGGTGGTGGAACGGCATTAGTGTTGGATGTTGTTGTAGAGGAAGATGGTTGAGGAGGACCTGTCACAATGGAATTGTAGATATCCTCATCAATAGAGTTCATATATAACTCAATTCTTGCGTTCCAGATGGTAAAACTATTTTGATTGCATACTGGAGGTCTGGTTCTTGCATAGTCTTTGTTTTGTGCCATGCTGTGTGTATAATCTTAATAGAAATAAAAAGCATATCTAACTCAGGATCTTTGGTTCAAGGGTTAGCTTGTGCAACCAAAGGAACCTTGCTCTGATACCAATTGAAAGCTAGGGGTTAGATCTTAAATACACTAGAGAGGGGGGGGAGGGTGAATAGAGTATTTAGGGTTTATAAAATTTTTCTAATTAATTCAATCTATTACTAGTGCTGTAGAAATTAAATAAAAAACACAAACACAGTAACCTAGCTAACACAACCACAACAAGAACAAAAGAAAAAGAGCAACCCAGACAACACAAGAATTTTATAGTGGTTCCCCAAAACTTGGGTACATCCACTCTTCTACCACCCTGGTAGGAATCCACTCAGGTTTTTGATCAGCTGACTGCCACCAATGTGCTTTTGATTAGGTGCTCCAAAACCAATCCTCAAGTCTTTTGATCAGGTGACTTGCAACCATTAATAACTTTTGAAGGGAGTTAAGAACCCTTTATACAGTGGGGGATGAGAGAGTGATTTTGTCTTCGTTTTCACAGATACAACTGAGAGGACTCTAGTGGAAAAATGATGTTAGCAAAGGCTCCCCTTCAGATATAGAATGGTTCAGGAAGATGAAGCCTTGCTGCAGGGTGATAGGACTTCAAACTTTTGCTTTGACCAGAACAACTCCAGAAACTTCTTGACAGATAGAGTGTTTGTTGTCCTTTGAAGATTTCTGGGATGTAGAAGGAAGAAGACTCTTGATCTTGAATATATGTTCTTCTTCTTCTTCAGCTTGCTATTCTTTTCTCTGGTCAGGGGCTAGGGCTTCTTGTCACTTGACAGTGTTGTTGCCCTGTGAGCTCTATAATCTGTATATCCTTTGTGTTAGTTTTTCTATTCTCTTGTATTGCTATTTGTTCTATTCTGTTTTGTTCTGTCGAGAGAGATGAAAAAAATCGCTTTTATATTTTCCATATATTTTTCTTTTGAAATTTGAATTCCTTTCCTCATTTAATGCTGACGGCCTGGAGAATATTTGCATTGATTGATTTCCCCAACTGTCCCATTGAAAAATGGCAAGCAATAATCCTGATGAAGACCATAATCAATGCATGCTTCTAACGGTAATATTCAGATAATATTTATGCATTGATTACTCAGAAATTATTGCAATAGAAAAGAGACAGAGGGAGGGAAGTTTCTAAGTCTGGAACTTTACAGAATTCGTTGAGCAGAATTCGTCGACCTGTGTCCAGAGTTCGTCGAACATAGAAGTCAAGTTAATCGACCAGAAAATAGTTGTTCGTCGAGCTGAGATCCAAGATCGTCGACCTAACAACTGATAACTGCTTTCTCTAGACCTGTCAATTCTGTGCATCAAGTTCGTCGAGCTGAGAATATAACTTCGTCGACTGAATAATGGAATTCCATATTTCTGGGACTTAAGAATGTTAAAGTAATGTGTCCAAAAATCGTCGACCTCAGAACTAGGTTCATCGACCTGAGAACTAGTTTCGTCGAGCTGAGAACTTCTAACTGCTATTTGATAAATCTTGCCAAGACTGTGGTCTAAGTTCGTCGAGCTGAGAAGGTGAGTTCATCGACTGGAGTGTGATTCTGGACTTAGAACACTTAGTTGTTTCTGGAATAAGATGTTGAAGTAGAATACCCAGAGATCGTCGACCTGAGAACTAAGTTCGTCCACCTGAGAACTAAGTTCATCAACTGGAGTTAAGTGAAGAATTCTAGACTTGTAATGTTGAAGTATACTCTGGAATTCGTCGACCTGAGATTCAATTTCGTCGAGCTCAGCTCAGAGAATTATCTCTGATTTCGTCGAGCTGAGCACGACTTTCGTCGACCTGAGTTCGACGAACGTCGAACTCATTTTCTGACTCTTTGATATTTCTCTAAGTCTTGAGTATTTTGAAGTCTGTTGATGGCTGGTCCATGTTATGTTGACTCTAAGGACATGGCCTAGACTCTAGGACACAATCATGACCCTGGCTATACATGTTGGATCAGACATCCTAATTTAGTGAACCTAGCCCAAATCTAACTAGGGATCCAACACAAGAGATGGTGCTTTACACTTCCTTGAGATGTCTGCCTTTAGAGCGACAGACTTCTCCTTGGATGAAGACCGGCTTTTCTCTTCTTTAGCTTTTCTTGAATTTATTTGGAGCTCATATGACATAAGCTTTCCAAAGAGATTCTGAGGGCCAGTCTCAGTCAGCTTACCAAACTCTCGGATTGCACAGACTTTGTTGTCCCATTCCTTAGTCAGCGATCTAAAAAATTTGTCATTTAGTTCTCCATTAGTGAAAATCCGGCCATAGACTATTAGGACGTTGACAATCTTGAAGAAGCATTCAAAAGTATCAACAATAGAATGCTTGGGACCTTTTTTGAATCCTTCATATTTCTGATTTAGGTGGGATCTTCTGTCATCCCTTACCTCTTCAGTACCTTTCATCAGGACGATGAGAGACTGCCATATTTCCTTGGCGAATTGGTAGTGAATCAGATTCTGCAACATAGAATCATCGACTGCACTTGCAATGATATTCTTGGTTTTCTTGTCTAAAGAGATAAGTGTAATCTCATCTTTATCAAGATCCATAAGCTTCTTTGCAACTTGCGTTGTTGGGTCAATGGTGGAGACTGTCATTGGAACATAAGGTCCTTCTTCCACTATCATAAAGATCCTTGGATCCACAGCTTCCATGAAGAATTTTATTCTTTCTTTCCACATGGGAAACTTATCTTTGTGCATAAGAGAAGCTTAGCAAAATCCTTGGCTCTGTCCATGCTTGTATCCTCTTAAGACAAATAGGAGCAGATCTGTTCAAGGTGTTAACCTTTTTGATGAACAACCTCTCTCTGATACCAATTGAAAATATTTAAGTTGTCTACCTAAATCACCTAGAGGGGGTGAATAGGTGAGGTCTGCGTCTTTTTGCGGATTAAAAATTTGTATGTGCAATGCACAGAAAATAAACACGCAATCCCAGACGACACCAAAAATTATAGTGGTTCTCCAACCTTGGGTACATCCACTTTACACCTCACCGATCTAGGAACACACTAGACTCGACTACTCCACTATTCTCCCTTATTGAAAACAATTTTACCCCTCGGAGCAATGCACCTACAACTCAGAGTTAAAACACTCATACAAAATTCTTGGAGAACAAAGCTCCTACAACTCGGAGAAGAATCACCTACAAGAATAAAAAGTTGTACAGAGAATATACAAACACTAATATTTCAGATCTGAATCTTCAGCCCTTCTTCCTTCTTAAAATAAGAAGCTCTATCAGAAATGGATCGAAGAAGAGAAAGGTGTAATCTATGGATCTGAAAACTTTAGGATCAGCACGATCAAGGAAAAGATCTGTCGATGTTGAAAATCTTGATCTGTTGACACTTCTTGTTCTGAATCTCCAGATCGAGAGAAGATCGACGATGAAGAACAGAACGGCGACGATGCTTCTCGAATTAGAAATTTTAGAAATATTCAGAACCTTAAAATTCTTCTTGTTAGGGTTAGTCGATTATGATAAGACCTTTTATAGGACCTGGCTAACGGTCATAATCATAAATGATAGAACACGTGGACCAATAGGAAAGAGATTAATTTGAAATTACTTTTGTCATGTACTTAGGAAATTTCAGAAACCTGCCCTGCATTTTTCGAGAGAGGTATGTGTTCTCAAGAAGATGATTTTGTTTCTCGAGAAGAGGTATAGAGTTCTCGAGAAGAATACTTGAAAAAAAATGTAGAGGTGGAATTCTGGCATCTCGAGAAATAATAGACTTGTCACTCGAGAACGACTCTTCTGTTACTCGAGAACAATATTGCATCTCGAGAAAGAATATTTGGTTCTCGAGAAAAGAATTCTGGGTCTCGAGAAACAACATCTGGTTCTCGAGAAAAGATTCTAGCCTTCTCGAGAAAATTAGTCGGTATTTCAAGAAAAATACTTAGAGAAATTTTAGAACATATATTAATGTAACTCGAGAAGGAGAGTTATGATCTACTCGAGTACGCATGGCTTTCTCGAGAACTGCACTAGGCTTCTCAAGAACAGCTTCTGTTACTCGAATACATGACTGAGCTTACGCGAGTACTAAAAATAATTTTACTCGAGTACAAAAAGTCCTACTCGAGAATAATACTTAGAAAAATTCTATAAGTCTGAAAATTGATTTTCTTCAAGAAATCCGGCAAGCAGCTTTTCTCCCATAGTTTTAGTACTTGAAAATGAAGTGTGTCCCAATAGATAGGTTACACATGATTCACCATCATGGATCACACAATGAGGGATTACATTGTATGGTCTCATGTTTGGTGACCCATTGTAAACTGATATTGGTCCACACTTGCAAATTGTAACCCGCAAGCACTCAACTTGAAGAGACATCAAATACAAACTTAATTCATCCTAGTTTAAGGGTGTCTTCATACAAATATGGGCTATTGTGGATACAATACCCAACAGTTCCTTTACTTTATCCTTCCCCTTTCTGACTTCCACAGATAGGGTGCCTATGGCTTCATCTTTGAAATTGTCAACTTCGTCACATGTCTTGAAGTTGTGCTCTTGATCTTTCTTTTCTAGCTAAATCTGGTTATTTGCAAGAGTGACAGATTGATCCATTATCTCACCAATACTGGTAATGGTGTGGTCTAGAGCTTTGCCTCCAATTTGTAGCAGTATTTTGAATTCATCAATATTGCTCTAGATTTCTGCAAATCCTCGGCTCATTTCCTTTTCTAAAGCAGAGACCTTATCTGTGACAAGTTTAATGGAGGTATCAAAATACTCTCTTTACTTAGCTAGCATGGCTTTTATTTTACCTAAGATATTGTCTTCAGGAATGACTTCCATCTTAGGAGGTGGAGGAGGTAGAACTTGAGCTGTCAAGGGAACTACTTCCTCAACGAGCACAGTAGATGTGGAGATCTATTTTCTTCTAGCACTTTTTATTTCATCTTCAGCATCATCACCTAGGAAAGTGGGAATGTTGAAGTGTAAGCCTGGGAGAGGTGGTTCAGCAGCTGCACGAGTTAATTCTTCAGTATTAAAAATTGAAGCTTTCTCTTCATCTTGCATATCCTAAATAGGATACTGGGGGTGAGATTGTAATGCCCATGATTTTTTGATAATTTTATTTGATTTGGTATCATCATAATTATGACTTCATGGCATTACCTTTTTATATCTTGTTGACGGTGTTGCGCCGTTTGTGCGTTTTAGCATCTGTTGGGTCTGTTTGACTAGGTTTTGCAGTTTCGTTGAGATTGAATGATTTCTTGTGGGAAGAATTAAATTTTGTGACATATATGCTTATAGTAAACATCAGATGTTAGTGTCTCAAGGATGGTGTGTCAGATTCTAGAGTTGTCTTCGCTGCTAAATTCGTAGAGTCAACGATTTATCCCGGAATATTAGTCAAATTTGAAATTTTTGATATTTTCCTGCTTAGTTCTCAGAAAACCCTACTTTGCACTCGTGGTGAACAGCCTCATTTCTTGAGAAGCTGGGAGCTGTTCTCGAGAATTTCATATTCCTTCTCGAGAAATGATGTTTTGTTCCCAGGAAGTCTGTTTCTTCTTGAGAAATCCATCCACTAGTTCTCGAGAGGTCTTGAAGCTCTCCAGAAGTGCCCCCTTTTGTTCTCGAGAAGTCCTGCAGTTCTCGAGTAATTCACTTTTGTTCTCGAGAAATCAATTCTTTTTCTCGGGATGTCCAGATGGCCTTCTCGAGAAATTCGTAGTCTCTTCTCGAGAAGTCCTTATAAGTTCTTCAGAAGGCCTTGTCTTGTTCTCGAAAAAGCTCTACTTTGTATGCGAGAATATGGTTCGTTGTTCCCTAGTGGTGCTTCCTTCCATTCCTGTTAAATGATTCTATTTATTTCCGAGAAGTCACTTTTAGTTCTCGAGATGCCTTCTTAGTTCTCGAGACACCTTCCTTTTGTTCCCGAGAAATGATTCTATTTGTTTCCGAGAAGTCACTTTCAGTTCTCGAGATGCCTTCTTAGTTCTTGAGTCACCTTCCTTCTGTTCCTGAGAAATCTTCATTCCACTCGAGAAATCCACACTTCATCTCGAGATTTTCGGTTCAACCGACCCTGGTTCATCTCATTAAGTGTAATGATTTCAAGATTATATTTATTATAAATATATATAGATATATATATATATATATATATACATAAGAAAACTTCTTCCTCTCCTTCACTGAAACTATACTTCCTCCCTCCCGAACCAGAGAGGCGTGACCAAGAGAGTGAATGTCCGTTCATGAATCTTCCGGTGGCCGCCGACGGTGCTCTGGTGCTCGAAATTTTCAACAGAAGATAGATCCGGAAAGCTCTCAATGAGAGCTACGCCATCATGTTAAAGTTTTCCTGGTTTCTTGAGTTTTCTAGTTAGGGTTTTTGGCCCTAATATCTATTTCGGCCATTTTTGTTCAGATTTCAACTTCCCCCGTCTTCTTTGTCCTGATTTATGCCGTGGTGCGATTTGAAGGTCTCCTCCGACAAAACTAAGGCAAGTGGTGGTTTTACTTGCCTCTTCCCTTCTTCCTCCCAATTTGCTGAAATTTCTAACTTCTTTTTGTTGTCGTCATTAATAACTTGCTGATTATAATACTGTCTAAATCCTTTGTTTAAATCCACTTGTTTTTTTTCATGTTCTTGATTTTACTAATCTAACCTTGTAAAGTGGTTTATGGTTTGATGATGTGGTTGAATCTTGATCTTTTAACCATCTCTTAACTATTATGTAGGACATGTTATAGTTTACTTAGGATTGTAAATCCTTCCTAAAGGTTGATCAACGGTTTCTTAAATCTATAAATGTCTAGTAGAATCCGATGTGCCAAGTCTTGAGATTTATATCATGGTTTTCTTCGTTGCTGGTGTTAATAGTGGACGAAACCACCCCCGTAATGTTTGATATATCATGGTTTTTTTCTTTATTGCGGGTGTTATTAGTGGACGAAACAACCGCTGCAATGATTGATCCCTCTATTAGTACCTTGTGCAACTCTACCGGATATTTGGGCATTTACGGTGAATGGTGGAGTGGTTGAGTCTCCCCCGCAATTACACATATATTATATATGTGGGGGTGTGTCTGGATGAGTTGACCACCTCGCTCGTGTTATTGTTTTGGAAAAGTTGACCACATGTGGCTAATAGAGTTATGTAATTCTTCCTGATGATTTAATCGTGATTTTTCCCCTTATAGTTTTGTGCATCTGTGGTCTTTTGTTATACGTGACGATTCACGTAAGTGTTCCTTTCTGATTTTTTTGAACCTTACCGTTGTACTTTATTTCAGTATTTCTTGTCTTAGATTGGTACCCTGTTGAACTTTGTTTACATTGGCTTACTTTTCTACCATCATTTGTACTTTCTTGCATATGTGTTTTGTCATTTGAATGCCTCATGATCAGAGCTATAGCTGGTAGTGGAGAAAGTTTTGGAGTTCCTGAGCAATAGTGTTGGATGTGCTCTTTACCTCGTCGTAGCGAGGTAGATTGTTGTTTTAGTTTACTTTACCTAGTTCAGACATACTTTTGTATTATGTGGGTTCGTGTCAGAATGTTGATGCCCACAGGATATTTGATTTTGGATGCTTGCTAGCTGCTAGTTTGTTTTCTTTCTGACAGTTGGGATTACTTGCTCTTTGGGATATTTTATGCTAGGATTACATGATAGGTATTTTCAAGTTTTAAAAAAAAACTACTATTATTACATCATGCATTGCATGTTTTGAAATTCTAAATCACTATATTTAGCGATCGTAAAAAGCTATTTTTACTACTATTATAAACCTAGAGCTTGCATACCATGAGTTGTCCTCTAGGGACATTTTCACTCATATAGGATGTCTAATCTTGTAAAAGAAGTATTTTTCGCTACGCATAACTATTATTCTCGCGGACTAGATGAGCCACTAAGCTGAGGGATACGGCTAACTGCTTCACTTAAACTGGATTTGTCTCTAAATAACTTAAAGATCTTCCTTTATATATTAAGTAGGACTTTTGCCTGAGCGTCCGCAGTTATCCCCTGCTGACGTGGCATCATGACGCGCATTTTTCCTTACTCTGATACAACCTTAAAGGCTGTGAAAATATGGGTCATGACAGTTGGCATCAGAGGGAGGTTGGTTTGACAAGTTGGTCGAACCAGCCAATCTCATTTAGTTTTGAATTCCTCAATTCATTTGCATACACACACACCAATGTGTCATCAAAACATCTTGACCGAAGCATAATAAATACACTCATAGCATGATAAGAAGTATACGAGGCATATTATGTAGTATGGTATGCATAATATATGTTTGTATATGGATCCACCATAGGTGGTAACATGTGATGGTTATGTAGTATGGGATGCATAACCATCACCACATGGGTGCCCATTAGCATGTTTTCCTTTCTCATTGCATGCAATGTTATGTAGTATGGGATGCATAATATTTCATGTGTACGCCGCTCATACATGCATTAAGGCCGTTTTAGAATGCATAGCATTGTATACATAACATATCATCGCATAATCACGCGTGCTAAGTTAATGTTTATATGATGACACATGTACACACATGATTTTTCCTTAAATAGACTAAAAACTTCATGCATTCATATTATAGGCACATGAGTTAACAGGATGAGAGGATATCATCCTATGTAGGACATAGCATCATTATAATATCCCAGAGCAAGTTGCAGCATAAGCAAGTATCTTTTAAGTTTGGTCTAAACTAGTTGTGTGGCCTAGTTATAATCTAGGATTTTTGATGAGTCATTCATTACTTTTTTAGAAATGTCGGCAAGACATCCTGCTACGAGGTCTACTCCCTAGTGGGAGGGTGATTCATCTGGTGCGCAAAGAGATGCGGTGATTAAGAGTTTGCATCAGAGTAATGAGGCTCTATCGACGCAGTTAGTTGCGATGGAATTGCAGATTCAGTCCTTGTTCTCTACGGCCCCCACGCAGCAACCCTTAGCACAACATTCTACCGCGGGTCAAGCCGTACCCGTTACTCCTGCTCCTCTTGTGCCCCCAGTGAAGCTACCACCAGAGATGAATTTTATTTCACATTTCCAGCGATTGGGACCTCCAACTTACGACGAGAGTGTCGACTTTATGGTTTTGGATAATTGGATCACTGTTATTGAGGAGATGTTCTCGTATTCGGGGATTGCAGAAGCCCAAAAGGTGATGATTGTGGCCGACCAGCTAAAAGGCTTGGCAAAGAGCTGGTGGATTTGGGAAAAGGAGAGTCTGAAGGAAGGATGCTCTTGGGAGTCCTTCAAGAAGGTGTTGCTTAAGAAGTTTCTACCCTCGGTCGAGCTGGACCGCCTGATGAATAATTTCCTGCATCTGAAGCAGAGACAGCTCATAGTGAGTGAATATGAGATTGAGTTCAGTAAGTTGAGCAGATTTGCTCTGGATATGATAGCTTCTAAGGAGGGAAGAGTGAAATGTTTCCTAGGAGGACTAAGGAGCGATGTCCAACAGTTGCATGCGCTTATAGAGCGGAAAGTTATGCTAAGGCAGTTGAAGCCACTCTAAACGTTGTGGCGATTGAAATACCAAGAATCGAGGTGTTGCGACAAGAAAAGAGAAGAGGAAAGGTGATGAGGATTGGGGCTCTTCGAATAGGAAAAGTAGAGAAATATGTACCCTCTATGGTCAATCTGGCCACCCTTACAAAAGGTGTTTCAAAAGGACTGCCACCCTGAAGCAGCAGTAGGTGCTCGCCATCCAAGGTGCACCTAAGGGAGATCTGGTGTACACTTTATGCACAAAGAAGGGACATGGAGTTAGTCGTTGTTGGTCGAAGAATAGGGCTTGCTACCAGTGCGTGCAGAAGGGTCTCCTGAAGTCTTCATTTGCCCTAGCTTATTCCCCACTACAGCCTGCTCCACTTTGGGCTCTGTCGCCGCCACCAAACAAGGAAAAAGGGAAAGGAAAGCTGAACATGGTGACTTTGGAGGAAGCTCAGACCTCTACACAAGTGATCACATGCTAGATCCTATTTTAACTTTTAATATGCATTGTTTGCCCTAGTTTTCATTCGTTTAGTTATGTATCCTAAGGTTTTAGGGTAGTTTAAGGTGAAGAATAAGTGGGCATACATTCTCTTCAATTTAGGTGCCACCCATTCCTTCGTAGCTTGAATTTTCGTAGATAGACATTATTTGGAGGTGGGTCAGTTAGAAGAATCCTTCAACGTCAAGCTTCCCTCCGGAAATTTGGTGATATCAAATCCAGGAATTCAGAGGTGCCCTATTTATCTAGGTGAATTCCTGGACTTTGCGAAACTCAAAGTTTTGGATCTAGTGGATTTTGACTTGATTTTGGGCATGGACTGTGTTGGATCCCTAGTTTGATATGGGCTAGGTTCACTAACTTAGGATCTTGTGACCCACAATGTATAGCCAGGGTCATAGTTGTATCCTAGAGTCTAGGACAAGTCCTTAGAGTCAACATCACATGGACCAGCTATCAACAAGACTGCTAGAGACTCAAGACTTAGAAGATTTCAAGACTCTGTAAAGTGAGGTCGACGTTCGTCGAACTAAGGTCGATGATTGTCGTGCTCAGCTCGACGATCTCAGAGTAAATTCTCTGAGCTGAGCTCGACGAACTTGGTACTCAGGTCGACGATAACTTGGACACTACAACAACACTTCAAGTTCAGAAAACATCAAGGTATTCTAAGTCCTTAGTATCAGACTTTGGTCGACAAACTTAGTTCTCAGCTCGACAAACTCTATTTTTTGGTCAACGAATCTTTGGACTACTACAGCATTCTGTCAAGACTATGTTCTCTAGTCTCAGGTCGATGAACTCAGTTCTTAGCCCGATGAATTCTGGATTATCTACTTCAACAACTTAGAACCAGAAGACTTGTGTCGACACTCATAGTATATGTCGACACCAACTGAGTCGACACTAGAAGAACTTGTGTCGACATCCAGATCATCAGTAGACACTTTGGAAAGGTTGTGTCGACACTACACAGAATATTTGACAACACCAGAAACTCAGCTCGATGAACTTCAGACACAGAATAGGCAAAAGAGATAGCAGTTCAGTTTCCAGCTCGACGATCATGGAACTTAGCTCGACGAGCAGAAGCCGTCTGGTCGACGAACACAACATCTCAGCTCGACGAACTGTGGACTCAGTTCGACAATTTCTGTCATCTGTTCGATGATTCTAGACAAGGTAATTTCCAGCCCTGTCCCCATTATTACTGTAATGATTCCTGGGTAATCAATGCTCTAACATTCTCTGAATATAACCGTTAGAGGAGCATTGATTGGGATATTCTCCAGGATTATTGCTTGCCATTTTTTCCACGAGACAGTTGGGGAAATTATTCAATATTGCTTATTCTCTAGGCCGTCAGCATTGAATGAAGAAGGAATTCAAAATTCGAGAGACCAATTTCCCCAGGAATATATAAAAAGAGATTTTTCTCTTTTCTCTTACACAGACAGATAGAAAGAAAGTTAGAAAAATATCCAGAGAGAAGATTACTGAATCAGACAAGAAAAACTCATCCCGTCTGCTCTCAGTCTGACACAAGATTTCTGATACTAAAGAAGAAGAACAATCATTCAAATATCAAGAGTCTTCATTCTTCAAACTCTCCAGGACACTTCACAGGACAATAAATCTTCCATCTGTCAAAGAAGTTCCTGAAGATCTGTCTGATCAAAGCTGAAAGCTTGAAGGCATATCACCCTGTGCAAAGCTACAGATCTCCTGAACTCTTCTACATCTCAGGGGGAGCTTTGATAATATCACTGAATCCACATAGTCTTCTCATTGTGATTGAGAAAAGAAGACTTTCATCACTCTCTCATCCCCACCTCTATAAAGGGTTGTCATCTCACTTCAAAAGTGATTCATGGTTACAAGTCACCTGATCAAAACACTTGAGGATTTGGTTTTTGGGCACCTGATCAAAAGCTCATTGGTGTTAGGTACCTGATTAAAAACCTCAGTGGATTCCTACCAGGGTGGTAGAAGAGTGGATGTACCCAGGTTGGGAACCACTATAAAATTTCTTGTGTCGTCTCGTTGCCCCTTTTCTTTTTGTTCTTGCTGTGCTTGTGATTTTAGGACTGCTGTGTACTTATTTACTTTAGTTTAATTCTGCACATTTTAATTACAGCAGAAGCTGTAATAGTTTTATAAGGACCTACAAATACTCTATTCCCCCCTCTAGAGTATATTAGATCTAACACATCAATTTCAATTGGTATCAAAGCAGGTTCCTTTGGTTGTACAAGCTAAACCTTGAACTAAAGATCCTTGGTTAGATCTGAACATTATTTCATTTTCATTTAGATTATAAACACAGCCATGGCACAGAACAAAGATTATGCAAGCACCAGACCTCCAGTTTGTAACCTTAATAGGTTTGCCATCTGGAAGGCAAGAATCAAGTTGTACATGAACTCTATTGATGAAGACATCTACAAATCTATTTTGACAGGTCCCCCACAGGCATCTACATCTACAATATCTTCCAGCAACAATGCAGTCCCACCACCTGAGTGGACTGAAGCCCAGAAGAAAGCAAAGATTGTTGATGCCAAAGCCATGAACATTTTGGCTCAGACTATGTCAGATGACATCTTTCGGAAGGTGGCTGAGTGCACCTCTACAAAAGCAATCTGGGATTCACTTAATCAAATGGTTGCTGGCTCAGCAGATGAGAGGAAAGATAGAAGATCAAACCTCATTACACAATATGAAAACTTCGAGAAGGATGAGGCAGAAACAGTTGAAGTGATGTACAACAGGCTTAGCTCCATCATCAGTGAACTAAGGACCTTAGATAAAGAAATAACCTTGACTGAAGTGAATGAAAAGATCCTAATGTGCTTCCCAAGCTCATGGGACACCAGGATCTGGCCAATCAAAGAGGCCAGAAGCTTGAATGAGATTTCGACTGAATCTCTCCTGGGAAAGCTCAAATCTTATGAGCAGCTAATCAAGTCCAGAGAAGCAGTGGAACACAGGACTCCTCCTCCAGCAAGGAAATAACAATCCATTGCATTCAAGGCTACTGAAGAAACTGAAGCCCCAATAGTCAATGGAGAGCTAATGAGTCTCTTTGCTAAGAGATTCTTCAAAATGGCAAGGAAAGACTTCACGAGGAAGTCATCCAGAAATGACAGCCAGCCAAGGTATGACAAAACCCCCACTAAAGAGGTAGTGTGTTTTGGGTGTAGGAAACCAGGACATTTCATGTCTGAATGTACTGAAAATCAAAAGAAGGAAAGAAGAAGAGAGAAGGAATCAAGAAGCAAGCATTACAGCAAGCCCTCTTCCAGCAAGCACAAAAAGAAGGACAAAGGATTTGTGGCTAAAACATGGAGTGACACAGAAGATGAATCCACATCTTCCAGCTCCAGTGAAGAAGAAGAGGAGGCCAAGGCAAAGGAGGTTTGCCTCAGGGCAATTGATGCAAGCATTAGCAGATCAGATACAGATGAATCTGATAATGAAGAAAACCTATCAGCTGAAGATCAGGTAATAGCATCTTATGATTTTAAATCTGATGAATTTAAATTTGAATTTAAAAACCTATGCTTAGATTTGATAAGCTCTGAGAAGGAAATCAAACTTCTCAGAGATAAATTGAATGATCTAGATAAAATCACTTATGAAAATGCAATTCTATCTAGTGAACTGAAATCTGCAAATGAACAAATTACTTTTCTGAAATCAGAACTTTGCAAATCTAAGATATTAGAAGAATCTTTAAATTGTAGAATTTTGAAATTGCTAGATATAACCAGCACAGTAAATGCTAGAACAAATAACTACAGATTAGGATTAGGAGCCACATCCAGTGAACCAACCAAAATCCAAAGGAATCATCTTTCAAAACCTGTAAATTTTATCTCTGATAAAGGAAAGAAAAACACTAAACAAGTAAATAAGGTTAATAAAATTCTAGAACAAATTGAAGTTAAGGACAAAATTAATGATAAAAATAACAATGTTCAGCAGTTATCGTCTAACTCAGATCGACGATATAGGAACAGATCGTCGAACTCAGAATGACGATCTCTGAAAGCAAACTTCAATAATAATCATTTGTCTAACTGCGATAAATGAACTTTGTATGGTCCGTCGAGCAGAGGTCGACGAACGTGGAGAACAGAAAATGAATATGTTCATTCTTTGGGCAGAGATCGACGATCTCAACCCAATTCGTCGAACTCTGGTGGACGAACTTACAGAAATTCGTCAAACCCAGAAAGACTTAACCAAATTTTTAACTATAACTGCAACTTAAATAATTCTAGAAAAGCTTTTAATCCTCTAGCTGATTGGGTTATACCACCTAGAAGATATCACACTCTAGGATATAAATCCCAACCAAAATTTTCAGTTATTTCTAGCTTTTCATATCAACAAAACAAAGGACCCAAGGTAACCTGGGTCAGGAATATTTAACTATTTTCATTGCAGGAGAAGAGCTGTCCAGGTGTGAATCAACCATGGTACCTAGACAGTGGATGCTCCAAACACATGACAGGTAGCAAGGACAATCTCACCAATTACAAGTCCAAGTTAGGGCCAAAGGTGATCTTTGGTGATTCAAAAAGTGGCCAGTCTGAAGGATATGGAGCCGTGAAGATTGGAGCAGTTACATTCAAGAAAGTAACATATGTAAGAGGACTCAAACATAACCTCATCTCAATAAGTCAACTTTTTGATGAAGGTTATCAGGTAACTTTTAACTCTAGCTCTTGTATTATTTCATCTAAAGGAAACAAACATGTTTTAATTAGAAATAGACAAGGCAACATATACTTAGTTGATTTTCTATCAGCCACTTCTGATATCTGTTTACTTAATTTAACTAGTAACCAGAATGATTTATGGCATAAAAGACTAAGTCATGTAAATCTGAAAAACATTGCTAGGCTATCTAAATACAACCTTGTTAGAGGTCTACCTCCTGGTCCCTACAAGAAGGAAGGCCTTTGCAGGGCTTGTCAATTAGGCAAGCAAACTAAATCTAGTTTCAAATCCATTAATAAAAGTGATTCACCTAGGATTTTGTATTTGCTACACATGGATCTCTTTGGACCTATAGTTGTACAAAGCCTAGGAGGGAAATCTTATACCTTAGTCATTGTGGATGACTTCTCAAGGTTCACTTGGGTATCCTTTCTGAGATCTAAGTCAGATCCCTTCAAGGTTTTACAGATTTTCTCAGGACCATACAGATTGAGTTCTCTACTCATGTTGCATTGATCAGAAGTGATCATGGCACAGAGTTTGAGTCTCTTCTTATGCATGAGTTTTGTGAGAAGGAAGGTATCAGACATTGCTTCTCAGCTCCTAAAACTCCTCAACAAAATGGGGTAGCTGAAAGGAAAAATAGGACACTCATTGAAGCTGCAGGTACATTGCTTGCTGATGCATACATGTCACTAACATTTTGGGCAGAGGTTGTACACACTGCAAACTATGTCCTGAACAGAAGCTTAATTCACAAACTAAAGAATAGTACTCCCTATGAATTGCTTAAAGGGAAGAAACCTAAAATCAACTATTTTAAAGTATTTGGTTGTACCTGTTATATACATAATAATAATAATAATAAATACATTAGAAAGTTTGAGGCTAAGGCTGAAGTGAGAATTTTTCTAGGATATTCCCAAGTAAGCAAAGCCTATAGGGTCTTTAATAAATCATCACTGAAAATTTAGGAATCAATTCATGTAAGCTTTGATGAGACTAACATGTATTGTAAGGAGAAATAAGTTTCTACCAGTAATTCTTTGCAGGTACCTCACTTGTGTGAGAAGTTGGGTGACGTAAACCATACCCAAGTGGTTCCAACTCATCCCTGTCCACAAGTCAATGAAGATAGTGAAGAAGAAAGCATTGAAGGGATTGACTCTCCTCCAACAGTGAAAATAATTCCACAAGAGGAATTGGTTTTAAATGTTGTTGCACAACCAACTCCACATACTGATCTTGTCACACTTAGGGATCACCCCAGATCTCAAGTGATTGGAGACATATCAGCAGGTGTATAGACAAGGCATCAACTCAATCAAGATATGATGCATGCCTTTTTCTCTCTCAAATTGAACCTCAATCCATTCATGATACAGAGCAAGATCCCCAGTGGATCATTGCAATGCAGGAGGAATTAAATCAGTTTGAGAGATGTAGAGTTTGGTATTTGGTTTCAAGACCACAGAACTAGCCAGTTATTGGAACCAAATGGGTATACAGAAATAAGCTTGATGCCCAAGGAGTTATTGTGAGAAACAAGGCTAGGGTTGTTGCTCAAGGCTACATGCAAGAGGAAGGAATAGATTATGATCAAACTTTTGCTCCTGTTGCAAGGTTAGAAGACATAAGAATATTCCTAGCCTCTGCAGCCTAAAAGAAATTCAAGGTCTACCAAATGGATGTGAAGAGTGCATTCTTGAATGGAGTATTAAAAGAAGAGGTTTATGTTGAAAAACCTCCAGGTTTTGTCTCTCCAACTCATCCTATGTATGTATTCAAGTTGCATAAAGCCCTCTATGGTCTAAAGAAATCTCCAAGTGCTTGGTATGAGACCTTAGAAAGCTTTTTATTAGAGAATAAATTCATTAGAGGCATAGTAGATAAAACACTTTTCACTAGACATCATAACGACCAAATCTTGTTAATACAAATATATGTGGATGACATCAACTTTGGGTCTACTGATTCAAAATTGTGCAAGAGGTTTTCTGACCTTATGCATTCCAAATTTGAAATGAGTAGCATGGGTGAGCTTTCCTATTTCCTTGGTCTCCAAGTGAAATAGCTCCTTGATGGCATCTTCATCTCCCAAGCTAAATATACTAAAGAGCTAATAAAGAAGTTTGTGATGGCTGATGCCTCAGCAAAGAAGACACATATGGCTACAAATGCTGTGATTGACTCTGATGTATCAGGGAAACCTGTAGATCAGAAACTATATAGGGGCATTGTTGGGTCTCTACTATATCTCACAGCTAGCAGACCTGATATAATGTTTGCCACATGCCTTTGTGCTAGGTTCCAGGTGAACCCAAAAGAATCTCACCTTATTTTCCTAAAAAGTATTTTGAGATATATAAAGGGTTGTCCTAGTCTAGGCCTATGGTATCCCACAGAATCAGAATTTGAGTTAACTGGATACTCAGATGATGATTTTGCTGGATGCAGGTTGGACAAAAAAAGTACCTCAGGAACTTGCCAGTTCCTTGGTATGAGATTAGTGTCCTGGTTTTATAAAAAGCAATCCTCTGTGTCAACCTCCACTGCTGAGGCAGAATACATTGCAGTTGGTAGCTGTTGCTCACAGATGCTATGGATACAAAACCAACTACTAGACTATGATATCAACTTAAATAATTCAACTCTACTTTGTGATAACACAAGTGCTATAGCCATAGCACAAAATCCAGTCCATCACAATAGGACAAAACATATAGACATTAGGCACCATTTCAATAGAGAGTGTGTAGACAAAAATAAAAGTAATCTTGTCTATATCTACACTTATTTATATAGAGCTGATATATTCACCAAACCTCTGGATGAGAAAAATCATGTATTCTTTATAAATCAGCTTGGAATGATAAATGGAGAAGATTTAGTTTAAGTTCTGTCTGCACTCGATGAATTTTCCAAAGTTCGTCAAACGGAGTTCGACGAACCGGGGAGAGTTTGAGAGATCTTCGTCGAACAGAGGTCGACGAACTCTTTGTGAGTGAAACAATGTTTGTCGACCGGAGATCAACAAACTTGCTTCAGAAGATATTAGTCGAACGACGCTCGATGAATTGTCTTCAATTCTTTATGATTAGATCTGTACAACCCCGTGTTCGGCGAGCAAGGCTGTGAGGAACCTGACAGATCGGGCTGGAGACAGTAGGCGAGCTCGGCAACAGGGGAGCCGAGCCCGAGCTCGGCATTCGTCGACCAGAGATCGACGATCGTCAACCGGAGATCGGTATTCGCCGACCCCGAGCTCGGCATCCGCCGATCTAGTCCCATCTCGCGCCCTCGCAGTGGAACTCAGCAAGAGTAGGCGAGCAGGACCTGCCGAGGTGGTCAAAGCCCCCCAGCTCGCCTGGATGAATGAGGTACTTTTTACTGTTTTGCCCCCGCTGGTCTGCCCATAGCCCTTCAAAACAGCGGAGTTTGGCTGTTGGCAGACCCGACCAAGGGTTTTCTGGTAATTTCAGGTCAGTTCTTTTGATTATTGGCAGTCCAGATTCTAAAAACTATAAATAGGACCCAAGGGGTACCCCAGAGAGCATGCTTCATGTGCCTCCCTGCTCCAGTTTTCAAGTGCTTTCTGAGGGTACCTTAGCTCGGCTTCTGGCTAAGGAGGGGAAGCGCTCTGAGATCTTCCGGGTTTGTGGTTGGACCTCTCGGCCGAGCCCTTGGGTCAGTTTCTCCTTGTCTTCTTTGTTGTTTTTCTTGCAGGAGTGAAGTAGGCGCGAGACCACCCCTTTCCCAAGGGTCGAACACCACAGGAGACCGATTTTCGGTTTCAACAAGATCGACGAATTATTTACTTCTAAATCATTTCGTCAAACTCAGTTCGAAGAATTATTTTTGTTTTCGTGGACCGGAGTTTGTCGATTCATATTCTGGAAATCCTTATATATAGGTTTTCTTCGACCTCCGTCCCGTGCTTTCTGTTCTCTTGCACTTGATATCCGTTTCTCTTTTTTTGCAGGTGATTCCATGACGATTATAGCAGGAGCTCTAGCCGCTATGAAGTTTGACACTGGATTTGATGTCGACTTCGAATTGTTCCAGCACTCGGATCCAATCTTTCTATATATTCTGGAACTTCTGGAAGAACAAAATTTGAAGAACCTGATGACTACAAGGATAATGTTGGCAGGAACAGAAATCAGAGAATGGGTTTATACTTCATCCACTTCTGAAGACAATACTATGACAGGATCAATCGCGGGTACCACTGTTCCCTTAACTCCCGCAGTTTTAACTAAAATCTTTGGTTTGACAAATGGAGAAGAGGAATTAGAAATTGATTCTGAAGAGTTTGATATGATGCTAAATCTGATGGGTTATGCTGGTGACAACCAAAATAAATTATTGAAGAAGCATCTATCTGCAACATACAAGTTTCTGGCAGACATTGTTGGGAAGGTCTTGCTTGGGAAGCATACTGCCCATGACTACATCACAAGGCATCAGTTCTTGGTCATGTGTGTAGTGATAAATAAGAAGCAAGTCGATTGGGCTCAGATCATCTTTGATCTGATAAAGAAGAAAAATAATAAGAAAGAAGTGTGTTTTGGAAGGATCCTAGGAATCTTCCTAAAGGAGAAGGCTGCTGAATCCCTGGTCTCCCAGACCATATTCATTAATGCCAGCAAAAGGCTTACCTGTGTCTTGTTTGGCAGGTGGGAGAGGACCATACCTAAGCCATACAAGGCTTTTACCACTTCCACTGCAGCTTCTAAAGGCACCAGGGCTGTTAAAGCCACTCCCCAACCTACTGAAGAGAGTCATCCAACACCACCATCTCTTCAAGCCCCCTTCCAGCAATACAAATCCATCCCTCTCCCACACCTCAATCATCCCCTACTCAACCTCCTACTCCACTAGAATCTCCACATGCTTCACTAGCACCAACTCCTCCATCATCTCCACTTCCTCTTCATTTATCCTCCATACCATTTTTAAATATACCTCCATCACGTCACAATTCCCCTTTTCCTCCAAACACCCACATGGAAGATCCCACCCATCCATCCCCATCAA
Organism: Platanthera guangdongensis; assembly: GCA_039583875.1. Lineage (NCBI taxonomy): Eukaryota > Viridiplantae > Streptophyta > Magnoliopsida > Asparagales > Orchidaceae > Platanthera > Platanthera guangdongensis. Next base: position 137,069,472 of record CM077151.1, read on the forward strand.
CATCTACCATCCTTCAACATGCATCCCCTCCAGATGTTCACATACCAGATGCTCCACTTCCTATCCCTCCCATAATTCCCACTTCTACACCTTCTGCAACACCATCTACCACTCCACCATTGGACACATCAACAATTGCTTCTCTCATTGCCCTCCTCACTCCCCTTCTCAAAACCCTAATAGTAGAGGCCATTACACCTCTTGCTACTTCAATTACTACCCTATCTGCACAGATCTCTGCCCTCACTATTGCCTCATCTTCAGTCAGGGGCCTGGCTTCAGGTCTTACTGAAACCATGCCAGGGGAGATGTTTGATGATGAAGCTGCAGTAGTTCCAACAGAGGCAGCAACAGTAGCAGAGGCAGCAACAGTAGCAACAGATTGTATAGATTATATTGATACAGATGATATTGATTTTATTAATTTTATTGATACTGACATGGACTTGGAAGAGTCAGTCTTTGAGACAATAACAACTGGTGGTGATTTCGTCATTAATCCCACAGTTGATTTAGAGAATTTGTTGAAGACTTTTGAATTTGCAGTTTTGAGATGTCTTACAGCAGAACATACTACTAAGCCATCCTTGGCTTTTGTACCATATACATCCCCAGTAAGTCCATAAGTTGCAAAGCAACTTAGTGATAGTTTTGCTGTTCCTTAGCCTATAATTATTCCAGCTCCTTCAGTAATTTCTTCTACTCCTAGTTATTTCATGGATGACACTCCATTGCCAGATCTGGATGATGTGATCTTAGCTGACATTCAATAAGAGGAAAAGGCAGCTGCTGAAAGCACTGTCAGAGTTGATGACACTCCAGCTTCTTCTATGGCTTCTCCTCTAGCTCTTGTTGATATTCCTACTCAAGCTCCTTCTCAACCTGATAAGCCCATCGTTTTTGCTGAGGCACTGAAGGCTCTGAATGCTTTATATAATAATCCTCAAAGATTTGATGATGAGGATAGTGATGATGACGATGATGATGATGAATCTGATGATGAACCAAAGAGGAAGCCAGTATCCAAGAAAAGAAAAGCCCATCCTGCTCCTAAGCCTAATCCAAACAATGACACTCCTTATTACATTCTTCAAAAGATAACACCATATAAAGGGATGTCAGCTTGAATGTGTCTGTCCAAGAATCAGCAGAAGGAGAGGAAGAAAAGCAGAAGGTACTCTCCTCCTCCAGTTCAAAGATACAAAAAAGATCCACCTCCTCCACCTCCTCCAGCTGCTGGTGCTTCAGGTTCTAGTTCTCAAAGATCTGCCCCTATTCAAACATATCAAAGACATCAAGGGAGATCTCATCATGAAAGCAGCTAGCACAGACAATATTCTTCAGGAAAGCAACATCAGCAGTAGCAACAACATCAATAACAATAGCAACAATCCACTGAAAATCAACCAGCTGAAGGCTCTAAAAGACCATCCTCTCCTCCTGTTCCTTTTGAAGATCCTGAAACAGCTACTACTACTAGAATGGCCAGGTTCCAGGAACTTGTAGGCAATTCTCTAATTAACAAGGCCAAAGCTGAAGGAAAGGATCCCTCTGAACTTGTAGGCCTTTCTCTGACTACATGAAGTTGCACCAAGAAGCAGTTGTCCCCAGGGCTACATCACTGAATATTATAGGGACTGCTGACATGACCATGACCAGTGTGCAAGCTTCAGATCTTAACAGAGAAATAATATTTACAAAGCCAGGAGACAAGAACAAGGATGCAATGCCAAAGGAAAAGAAGCAGAAGAAGTGATTTTGAACTCTCTTTATCTTTCTGCATTATTTATAACTGCTTTATATTTTCTGAACAAAGCTCATGTATATATATATATCTGCTGCATGTGTTATCTATCTCTGCCAGATATATGCTTTTTCTGCTTTGTTTATTTTCAGTTTAAGTCTGAGTCTGTGGTTAGAAACCTCACCCAAATATGGGGAGATTGTTGGATCCTTAGTTTGATTTGTACTATGTTCTCTAACTTAGGATCTTGTGACCCACAATGTATAGCCAGGGTCATAGTTTTGTCCAAGAATCTAGGCCAAGTCCTTAGAGTCAACATCACATGGACCAGCTATCAACAAGACTGCCAGAGACTCAAGACTTAGAAGATTTCAAGACTCTGTAAAATTAGTTCGACATTCGTCGAACTCTGGTCGACGATTGTCGTGCTCAGCTCGATGATCTCAGAGTAAATTCTCTGAGCTGAGCTCGACAAACTTGGTACTCAGGTCGACGAAACTTGGACACTACAACAACACTTCAAGTTCAGAAAACATCAAGATATTCTAAGTCCTTAGTATCAGACTTTAGTCGATGAACTTAGTTCTCAGCTCGACGAACTCTATTCTTTGGTTGACGAATATTTGGACTACTACAACATTCAGTCAAGACTATGTTCTCTAGTCTCAGGTCAATGAACTCAGTTCTCTACATGATGACTTCTGGATTATCTACTTTAACAACTTAGAATCAGAATACTTGTGTCGACACTCAGAGTATAAGTCGACACCAACTGAGTCGACACTAGAAGAACTTGTGTCGACATCCAAATCATCAGTCGACACTTTGGAAAGGTTGTGTCGACACCACACAGAATATTTGACAACTCCAGAAACCCAGCTCGGCAAACTTCAGACACAGAATAGGCAAAAGAGACAGCAGTTCAGTTTCCAGCTCGACGATCATGGAACTCAGCTCGATGAGCAGACGCTGTCTGGTCGACAAACACAATATCTCAGCTTGACGAACTGTGGACTCAGTTCGACGATTTCTGTCATTTGTTCGACGATTCCAGACTAAGTCATTTCCAGCCCTATCCCCATTATTACTGTAATGATTCTTGGGTAATCAATGCTCTTACATTCTCTGAATATAACCGTTAGAGGAGCATTGATTGGGATAGTCTCCAGGATTATTGCTTGCCATTTTTTTCACGGGACAGTTGGGGAAATTATTCAATGCTTCTTATTCTCTAGGTCGTCAGCATTGAATGAAGAAGGAATTCAAAATTCGAGAGACCAATTTCCCCTGGAAAATATAAAAAGATATTTTTCTCTTTTCTCTTACACAGACAGATAGAAAAAAAGTTAGAAAAATATCCAGAGAGAAGATTACAGAATCAGACAAGAAAAACTCAACCCGTCTGCTCTCGGTTTGACACAAGATTTCTGATACTGAAGAAGAAGAACAATCATTCAAATATCAAGAGTCTTCACTCTTCAAACTCTCCAGGACACTTCACGGGACAACAAATCTTCCATCTATCAAAGAAGTTCCTGAAGATCTCTCTGATCAAAGCATAAAGCTTGAAGGCCTATCACCCTGTGCAAAGCTCCAATTCTCATGAACTCTTCTACATCTCAGGGGGAGCTTTGATAACATCACTGATTCCATATAGTCTTGTCATTGTGATTGAGAAAAGAAGACTTTCATCACTCTCTCATCCCCACCTCTGTAAAGGGTTGTCATCTCCTTTCAAAAGTGATTCCTGGTTACAAGTCACCTGATCAAAAGACTTGAGGATTTGGTTTTTGAGCACCTGATCAAAAGCTCATTGGTGTCAGGCACCTGATCAAAAACCTGAGTGGATTCCTACTAGGGTGGTAGAAGAGTGGATGTACCCAGGTTGGGGAACCACTATAAAATTTCTTGTGCTGTCTGGTTGCCACTTTTCTTGTTTTTTTTCTTGCTATGCATGTGTTTTTAGGACTGCTGTGTGCTTATTTACTTTAGTTTAATTCTGCACATTTTTATTACTGCAGAAGTTGTAATAGTTTTATAAGGACCTATAACTACTCTATTCACCCCCCCTGTAGAGTATATTAGATCTAACACATCACTTTCAGACTGGCTGTCCAAGTATGGTGAGGTCATCTGGTGCAAGGCAAAGCGACTGGACTTCAAGATGGACAATGGACAACTTATGAGTGTTTATGGTTTTCAGGACAAGGTATTCCCTTTTATTTCTACGGTACGTGCTTGTCGAGCTCTTAGGTCTGGTTATGAGGCGTATTTTTTATTTCCACTTTGGAAATAGCTTTTGTTACACCACATCTTGAGGATATCTCGGTGGTGCTAGAGTTTCCAGATGTTTTTCCTGATAGTCTTCCAGTACTTCCTCCTGTGAGAGAGGTAGAGTTTATGATAGACCTCGAGTCAGGTACTTGTCCTATTGCTAAGGCATCACACCGTATAGCTCCACGTGAATAGGATGAGTTACGTACTCAGCTCGACGTGTTACTGCAGTGTGGTTTTATTAGGCCGAGTTCTTGTCTGTGGGGTGCCCCTATTTTGTTCGTAAAGAAGAAAGATGCTTCCATAAGGCTCTGCATAGATTATCGAGAATTAAATAAGGTAACCATCAAGAACAGGTATCCGTTGCCGAGAATTGATGACTTGTTTGATCAGTTGCATGGTAGCTCGTTGTATTCATAGATCGATCTTCGTTCAGGCTACCACTAGTTGAGAATTCATGAGGCAGACATTCCACGGACTGCTTTTCGTTCACGACATAGACATTTTGAGTTTTTGGTGATGTCCTTTGGTTTGACAAATGCACCCTCTGCTTTCTTGGATTTGATGAATAGAGTGTTCAAAGATTTCCTAGACCGTTTTGTTATTGTGTTTATAGATGACGTCCTCATGTATTCCCACAGTATTGAGGAGCATATTCAACATTTGTGATTGGTTTTGTCGACCCTGAGGGAGCATAAGTTATTTGCAAAGTTGAGCAAGTGTGAGTTCTAGCTACCTCAGGTGTCCTTTCTGGGTCATGTTGTGAGCGAGGGTAGTATTTCTGTAAACCCGACTAAGGTTTTTGCTGTAATGGAATGGAAGAGACCTTTTATACCCAAGGAGATTAGGAGCTTCTTAGGCCTGGCCGGCTATTATAAGAGGTTCGTGGAACAGTTTTCTGTGTTCTTTGCTCCACTAACTAGACTTACCCATAAGAACACCGCATTCATTTGGAGCGATGAGTGTGAAGAAGCTTTCCAAGTGCTGAAGAAGAGATTGTGTACTGCTCTAGTTTTAACCTTGACTATTGATGGTGTTGAGTACGCTGTGTATGTTGATGCATCACATATTGGACTGGGTTGTGTTTTGATGCAAGAAGGAAAGGTGATCCGTACGTATCTAGGTAATTAAAGATACATGAAAGAAACTATCCTACGCCCGATTTAGAGTTCGCTGCAGTAATTTATGCGCTAAAGTTTTGGAGACATTTATTGTATGGCATGCTGTGCTAGATCTACACAGACCATAAGCGTTTGAAGTATGCCTTCACTCAGAAGAAGCAAAATTTACGCCAGCATAGGTGATTAGATTATATGGCCGATTATGAAGTGGAGATTCTTTATCATCCGAGAAAGTCTAACGCACTAGTTGATGCTTTGAGTAGGAAGACCACCAAAATCTTCAATCAGTCTGTACAGTCCCTGATGTAAGAATTCTTGTTGATGGACATTGGAGTTGGGAGTAGTACTGTGCCTGCTAGTTTGGAAGTAGAAGAGCCCTCTTAGATTTCTCTTACCAGAGTACACCAGAAGAATGACCATGAATTGTCGCATCTTCGGAATATAACTGAGAAGAGAGAGCTACCTGATTTCTCTTTGGACGAGCTAGACACTCTGAGATATCAAGGTAGATTTTGTATTCCTGCTTTTGGTGACATTCGGTCTAAAATTTGTAATGAAGCTCATGGTTCCAGTGTTGCCTACCATCCTGTTTCCACAAAAATGTATAAAGATCTAAAGCAAATTGTTTGGTGGTCGGAATGAAGAAAGATATAGCAAAGTTTGTGTCAGAATGTTATACGTGACAGCGTGTTAAGGCTGACCATGGAAGGCCTGTGGGTAAATTAACATCACTTGATATTCCAAGCTAGAAGTGGAATAGTATTTCGATGGACTTCATCAATGGTTTACCAAGATATCCCCATGGGCACGACTCTGTTTGGGTGATAGTGGATAGATTAACTAAGTGTGCTCACTTTGTTCCCTTTAAGATTGGGTATTCTATGAAGATGACACTGAGTTATACCTTGATGAGGTCATCAGATTAAATGGAATTCCTGTTAGCATTGTATCAGATCGAGACTCCAGAATTACGTCTCGCTTTTGGAAGAGTTTATAGGAGGGGTTCGGTACCAATTTAAGGTATTCCACCTCCTATCATCCATAGACAAATGGTCAGACGTATAAGGTAAATCAGATCGTGGAAGATATGATCAGGTGTTATATTTTGGATCACGATGGTGCTTGGGATGAGCATCTCAGACTCATAGAATTCACATACAATAATAGTTATCAAGAGAGTCTGTAGATGGCTCCATTTGAGGTGTTGTACGGTAGGCGTTGTATGACATCTTTGTTTTGTACTAAGGTTGGTGTGAGACCGCTGCTAGGTCCGGAAGCCCTTGAAGAAATGAATTGTGCTGTAACTCATATTCGTGAGAAGCTCCGTATAACACAAAAACTTTATGAGAAATATGCTAATCGACGAAGGGTCGATCTGGATTTCGCCGTTGGGGACTCAATTTTTCTGAAAGTCTCTCCGTTGTCAGCTGTTAAAAGATTTGGAAGAAACCACAAGTTAGATCCCCGGTATGTGGGACATTTTCGGATTCTTGAGCGCATCGGAGTGTCAGCATATAGACTGGATTTACCTTCTACCTTCCCTGTTGTCCATGATGTGTTCCATATGAGCTAGTTGCGGAAGTGGGTTCGTACTGATCGTCAAGTCCTTGACTCGGTGCCCTGGATACAGACCAACCTAACGTACGTGGAAGATCATGTCTGTATTTTGTAATCACAAGATCGAGTGTTGCGGGAAAGAACATCCCCATGGTTAAAGTTCTATGGCAGAATCAATACCTCGAGAGTGTGACGTGGGAATTGGAGTCAGTGATGCACTCTCGGCAAGTGTACTGATCGTTGTCATATAATAAAAGTGAGGAGTTTAATTCCCGTATATAGATCTCTCAAGGAGTGCAAGTAGGGAGTGTGATTTCGCTATATGAAAAAAGGATTGCAAGCGGGAAAGTAACCAAAGAGGGGTTTTTGATTGGGATTCCTAAATTAACAACAATAAGAAAACTATTGCGGGTCACCGTAACCGCGTAGCTTGGGTGGATTACTACGGAGAGTAGTATGGAAGATGGACGAAATAGCGAGGGTCGCATTCACCTCTTCGCAACGCAAGCTCCTAGCAAGCGCTAGAACGGCTCGATCACAATAAGCACAGGAAAACCTGAAGCTTAACAACACAAGCAATGATTCAGACATAACAACATATCGACATGCTGAAACCTTACGCAAAAAATTGTTCTCAAGCAACAATCCCACTATCACAAGTTCAGAATGAAGTAACCACAAGAAGAGGTGGAGAAATACAATCGAGCGCATGAAGGCTTTCTGAGAATCACAGCCGGACTCAAGGGTTGTCAAACCTTGTCCGACCTCGATCTTCAGATGACGTCTGGGAACCAAGAAGGGCTGTCGCTTTCTTTGAATATCTCGTCTTCTTCGTTAAAGATTGTTGGGCTAGTTCTGACCGAAGAACTCCGCAAGTTCAGCAACAATGATATCGGATGGTTACTTGGAGGTCGGAGATGATGAAGGTGGCCGAAGACGCAAATATTGCAAGATTTCTGAGGAGAAACGGTGGCCGGATCAACTCTCCAAGGTGGAGAGATAAAATGGCGGCTGGAGGTAAGTTTTCCTGCTCGGAGGAGCAGAAATGGCGGGGGAGCGGAGCTGGATCCTTGGAAAGAGGAAATCTGTAAATTAAATAGAAAAGTCAGCAAAAATTGGTCACACACGGTTTGGCGCACGGCCGTGCGCAAACCGTGCGATATTAACTTTCAGGATAGATACGAGGAAGGAGAAGAGTCGACCCGTGCATTTTCCAATGCGCACGGGCAGTTCCGCCCATGCGTTAAGGACATCGCATAGGTAGCGACACAGCGCTGGAAAACAGGGACACACAGGAAAATCGTGGGTTCTACTAGCGTACGGGCGCTACCTCCCGTGCTTGAACAAATCCCACGATTAGCCATAGAAAGGAACAAACTAGAAAGCTACAGGAATACCGTGTGTTTCATTCGCGCACGGTTTCGAAGAAATCGTGCGCCAACCTGTGCGTGAGGATCGTCGAACTCTGTAATGCCCCCGGTTTTTCTGTGTTTTGTTTGATCATTGTTTAGCGTTACGATGATGCGTTTCTGGCCTTTTGCCATTGTTAGAGCGTGGTCTTTGCTCTTTAGGTTCCTTGAGTGGCCTATTTGTAGCCTGTTTGCAGGATTCCCCAGCTAGCCGGAGTCTGTTTTGGTGACACAGCTGAGCCTCTTAGGGAATGCTTGTACTTTGGCTTGGGAGGTGTTAGCCCGAGTGTTTGATCGTGGGATGTTGTTTTTGACTTCGCCGTTGTTTTTGTAGCTTGGGTGTTTATCTACGGTGCGAGTTTTGTCAAAATCCGAGATCGTTTGTTTTCGCGTCGTTTCGACGTTTGCTTGTTAGAAAGTGTAACGCCCCGAATATTGTGTGCGAGTCGGTCACGAAAAAGGGTTTTTGGTGCCTGTATAGGGGTACACGGCCTAGGACACGGGCGTGTCCAAGGCCGTGTCTGGCTGGTGATTTTTTGGCCGTTTTCATCCCGAGAAGGACACGGCCAGGAACATTGCCGGATGACATGGGCGTGTCATCCGACACGGGCGTGTGCCATCCCGTGTCCATACCCGTGTCCAGTTGGGTCATTTCCATTGCCGTGGCGGTTATGCGTGTAAGATCCCCCTCCCCCTTACCAAGGAGGCTACCGGGTTTTATGCCCAGAACCGCCGTCTTACGGTGGCACTAACGCACAGGTTAGTCGACACCGCAACACGCCGATTCTGCCGGCTATTACGATCATATACATAACCTGTACGCCAATATGTGAAAATAAGTGTAACAATGTAACAAATCTACAAGTCCACAAGTCACAGAGTACATCATATATAAAAAATGAAAAGTACAACAACATGGTCCACAAGAGAATACAAAAAGAAAGAGTAATAAGGGCTTATGACCAGTACATCAAATCCACTCTCTCTCAAAATAAAAGCGGAGGCTACACTAGTACATCAGAACTCATCCCACCTGAGGACGCACAGTAGTGGTAGTAGCCTGCTGAAGTGGTATCTGCTCCTCAAGTCCTGCCTCCTCGATGTGCTGGTGCTCCATCTCCACGGGCTCCTAAAAATAGTATGGTCACCGACCATTAGTCAAAAAGACTAAGTCGTTTCCTCCGCACCTCGCCCCGCAGCTCCTAGGCACCGAGCGGGAGGATGAAGCGGAGGAAACGACTTAGTCTTTTTGACTAATGGTCGGTGACCATACTATTTTTAGGAGCCCGTGGAGATGGAGCACCAGCACATCGAGGAGGCAGGACTTCAGGAGCAGATACCGCTTCAGCAGGCTACTACCACTACTGTACGTCCTCAGGTGGGACGAGTTCTGATGTACTAGTGTAGCTTCCGCTTTTATTTTGAGAGAGAGTGGATTTGATGTACTGGGCATAAGCCCTTATTACTCTTTCTTTTTGTACTCTCTTGTGGACCATGTTGTTGTACTTTTCATTTTTATATATGATGTACTCTCTGACTTGTGGACTTGTAGATTTGTTACATTGTTACACTTATTTTCTCATATTGGCCTACAGGTTATGTATATGATCGTAATAGCCGGCAGAATCTGCGTGTTGCGGTGTCGACTAACCCGTGCGTTAGTGCCACCGTAAGATGGCGGTTCTGGGCATAAGACCCGGTAGCCTCCTTCGTAAGGGGGAGGGGGGGTCTTACAAACTGGTATCAAAGCGAGGTTTCGATCCTCGGACCTGTGGGTTATGGGCTGGCCATGGGCAAAATTTGGTGGGCTTGGTCCAAAGGAGGGTGGCTTGGTCTTCATTTTCCTCTTTTAGGTCAAATAGTTGACTGGTTGACTTGGAGAGTTGACTTAGTCAACATGGTGGGTGGGCTGACCCTACTTGGTGGTAATGGGTCTAGTGGCACCACCCAACTTGGGTTGGGTCAAGGGGGTGCCCTACGTAGGCTAATTGGGCTTATGAGTGTGGGTTTGACCAAATTAAGCCCAAGGTTGACTTGGGTCAATTGGGGTCAAAGTGTTGACCTAATGGCATGCCCTAGGGTGCACTTAGATTATTTTTAGGGTTAGGGCAATGTGGTGGGGTCATGGTGTGGCTAGGGTCCTCATCTAGGCACCGAGCGGGAGGACGAAGCGGAGGAAACGACTTAGTATTTTTGACTAATGGTCGGTGACCATACTATTTTTAGGAGCCCGTGGAGATGGAGCACCAGCACATCGAGGAGGCAGGACTTGAGGAGCAGATACCGCTTCAGCAGGCTACTACCACTACTATGCGTCCTCAGGTGGGATGAGTTCTGATGTACTAGTGTAGCTTCCGCTTTTATTTTGAGAGAGAGTGGATTTGATGTACTGGGCATAAGCCCTTATTACTCTTTCTTTTTGTACTCTCTTGTGGACCATGTTGTTGTACTTTTCATTTTTATATATGATGTACTCTGTCACTTGTGGACTTGTAGATTTGTTACATTGTTACACTTCTTTTCTCATATTGGCGTACATGTTATGTATATGATCGTAATAGCCGGCAGAATCGGCGTGTTGCGGTGTCGACTAACCCGTGAGTTAGTGCCACCGTAAGACGGCGGTTCTAGGCATAAGACCCGGTAGCCTCCTTGTTAAGGGGGAGGGGGGGTCTTACAAACTGGTATCAAAGCGAGGTTTCGATCCTCGGACCTGTGGGTTATGGGCTGGCCATGGGCAAAATTTGGTGGGCTTGGTCCAAAGGAGGGTGGCTTGGTCTTCATTTTCCTCTTTTAGGTCAAATAGTTGACTTGTTGACTTGGAGAGTTGACTTAGTCAACATGGTGGGTGGGCTGACCCTACTTGGTGGTAATGGGTCTAGTGGCACCACCCAACTTGGGTTGGGTCAAGGGGGTTCCCTACTTAGGCTAATTGGTCTTATGAGTGTGGGTTTGACCAAATTAAGCCCAAGGTTGACTTGGGTCAATTGTGATCAAAGTGTTGACCTAATGGCATGCCCTAGGGTGCACTTAGATTGTTTTTAGGGTTAGGGCAATGTGGTGGGGTCTTGGTGTGGCTAGGGTTCTCATTTAGGCTAGTTTGACCTAGTTTGACTTTGGTCCTATAGTGGGCTCCACATGGCTACCACCCACTACCTAGGGTCAAACCTAGTTGATCTCCTTAAAATTCACCCCATGCCTAACCCAATATAAGTTGAGGGGTCCAAAAGTAACATGGGATGTTACAATGCGTGACACGCCCACGAACACGGGCGTGTCGAGGAACCGGACACGGGCGTGTCAGGTGAGACACGGGCGTGTCTTGGCCCGTGTGTGTCTCTCAGTTCGACGATCGTGCCTGGATCGAGGCACACGGCCTGGGACACGGCCGTGTGCCAAGCCGTGTTCGGCCCAGGTCTGGAGAATTTTGTGCAGATCTGAGCCGTTCGTTTTCTTTAATTAAGATCTGATGGCCCAGATGAGATCCTGCTCTATTAAGGCCTGGAATAGGTGGTTAATCCCTCATATTCTCTCCAAAGCTTTCTCCTTCCAAGGTGAGAGAGAAGAGGAAGAAGAAGGAGGTTTCCGGCTGCCGGCGGAGCATCGGAGCACCGTTTCGAAATCGGAGAGCAGATCCGTGGAGGAAAGTTCGTTACGAAGAGTTCTGTCCACGTAGTTTTTCCATGGCGCCAAAACGAACTACAAGGGTAACGATTCTCAACTTGAGCATGTGAAGCTCTTTCTTTTGCATAGGGAACCCCGCTCCTGCGAGTGTGCGGTGAGTGCGTGGTGTTCCTTGGGGTTGATGTGAATAGTCCCCCTTGTGTTGCATATAGAGCCTAGAATCGTAAGTACGGGCATAGGCATTGTGTGTAAAGCCTACCCATCGTGTATTTTCTGGATCGGTGATGTTTCATTTGCTATGATTTGCTGGAGAAGACTCTGTGCTTTGGGTTTTTCGTGTTTCTATGCGGTAGATTGCAGCAGGGATCCTTGGGGGTTAGCTTCAAGGCGCACCCGGAAAACTGAGCGGAACGTGTTCTGCTAACTTGACGGTCTGGGAACCGGCCTTGATCATAACTGGGTTATGAGATTGTTTTGGAAAATTTGGGATCCGAGAGAAGCTTGGCCCGCGCATAGGACTTAAATTATATATGCGGCGTGAGCAACGGGCAAGTAGAATTGGACCTAGGCTATGTGGTACGGTGCGAGAAATCCAAAAACGGGCACTGGCCGTAGGCATAGTCGGAGCCTTAGACGGTGGTCAGATAGGCTAAATGCTCACATGTTGTTGACATCTTGGGGGTGGTGGTGAATGCACTGATTGGTCAGGGTTCACCATGAATGTGCCCTGAGTGCACGGGGTGTTTGGCCGTGCGAGCCTACACCTATGGCGATATATAATTGCGCTATATTATTTTATTGGACTAATGCTATGCAGGGAAAGAGCACCGCCGTCCCGAGTAAGGGGCGGGGTTGTTTTAATTTGGTCGGCTTTTAGCTGACCGTTGCCTTGTTTGCCACCGTGCGGTGGTATGTGCTTGCAGGTGCTGCGGAGCCGAGCGCCAAATAGCGGGCTAGAGCCCATGTTGCTGCGCTGGCCCTAGAAGGCCGAAGAATAGTTGTTTTTACATTTATCATGTGTGGCCGGCCTGCGAGCCAATATATGTAAAACATTTTATATTAAGTGAACATTTGTAAGGCCATAAGGCCATGTACCCGTTTCAGTGTATTTGGGATTTCATTCGTGTAGTTGTAGCTGTGGACATTCATATTTGTTGGTTTTAAGTTTGGGTTCTTTCAACTTTAAAAACTTCCACTAGAATGCTCTGAGTAGGACGAGTAGTCTTAATTGGATGGTTTGAATATTCATTTGGTAACCCTTCCGACTGTCTGTGGTATATGGCGTCGGGTTCCAGCTGGACCTTCTGTTATATGCCATGTGACGGATGGGGGTGTTACAATTTGGTATCAGACTTCTGGTTACGGTCAGGCTTAAATGAATTCGTGGGCGAATTCTTTTAACGGGTGGTGAGCACATGTGTGCGTCATCGTTATAACATCAAAAGAACCCATGAATGTCCACTTAGGAATGGAAAATACACTTGTTTTGTGGAACCTGAGTGTTCCAATGATTGCTTTTAGCAATTTATTTGTCGTTTAATTGTGTGTCTTTGCTACTATAGGCAGCTAGGAGCGGTGCTGGTCGGTCAGAGCGTCCGCAATCAGCGGAAAGTAGTGCACCAAGGGACGTGCCTGCTACACCTCCATCAGCAGAAACAATAAGGATGGTGGCTGAGGCCGTGTTTGCAATGATAAATGTCCAACCTGCAGGGCAAATGCATCGCGCACCTCCTGCGAATGAGCAAGAACCGGTTAGGGCGGCAGAGCCGAGAGTGGTGGAACGCGCAGAAGTGGAGTTGGTAGAGCCGAGAAGAACGACGGAGAGGCAGCTAAAGTATGTGATAGGCTTTAATCCTCCGAGGTTTAATGGGGTTGGAACGCCAACTCAAGCTGAGGACTAGCTCTCTTCGATAAAGAGGGTCTTGATGGCCATAATAACTGAGGAGTGGCAGAAGACCACCATAGTGACTTTTCTTTTGGAAGGTGAAGGGAGGCTGTGGTGGGACGAGTTGGAGTTTCATCTGCTAGTGGGAAGGCAACTTGCGGATGTGCCGATGGAGGAATTTTCAAGATTGTTCCTAGCCAGATTTGTACCCTCTGCTCAGATGTTGGAGACGGAGAATCAATTTCTTGGGTTGACTCAGGGATCCATAAGCGTGGACGAATATCTGCATGAGTTCACACGGTTAGGTCGTTATGCTGGTGCTATGTTTACAGAAGAAGAGAGGAAGACCAACCGATTCTATGAGGTCCTTCGCGACGATTTACAGTTACTCCTTGCTGGGCCTAAGGCGCAGGGCTTCCTAGCCTTGGTCAATTCAGCCCGATCGTTGGAAAAGGTTGCGAAGAAAGTTCAAGAGAAGAAGGACCCAGGAGAAAAGAAGTCTGAGTTCAAGGTGCCAAATAATAACTCAAGTTTCCGCAAGTGGAACAAGAAGCGGAGGACTTCGAACGCAGCCCCTTCGGCTGATGCATCGGGGGCAACTACAAGTGGAGTCCCCGGAGCTTGCTACAACTGCGGGAAGACGGGGCATTTTGCTCGGGAGTGTTGGAGCGGATGTTCAAAGTCCGAGAGGAAACCTGGAGCGACTTATGAGGAGAAAGGGAAGGCGGTGGAGTCAACTGCATCCCATCATGCTCCAGCCCAGCCTAGAGTCTACAACCTTGGTCTGCAAGAGGCCATAAAGCAAGCGGACGTGGTGATAGGTATGAGTTAAATTACAGTGGTTTAACTTTTATAGTTGTTATCTTCATATTTGTTAGCTTACGTTTGTTAGTGCTAGGATTTGTGTTAATCTTTGAGTTTCCGGCGAGTGCCCTTTTTGATACGGGAGCATCACATTCCTTCTTGTCCGAAAAATCCATATCGCGCATCGGAGTTCCGTTCTCGATGGCAGAAAACAAGTTGGATGTGTTGTTGCCTAATGGGTGCTCAATGCGTGTGGATAGGATTTGCGTTGTGAAGATTCGGATTGGAGACCGGGAGTTTGATTTGCGGGCATTGGTTCTACCATTAGTGGAGTTCGATGTAATCGTCGGTATGGATTGGCTCTCGGAGCAGAGTGCATGCATTGATTGCAATCGTAAAGAAGTCAAGTTGGGTCTGGACACTGATCGGGAGACTACTTTTGCGGGCATGAAGGGGTCAGGGAAAGTTCTTATGTCGGCCCTTCAGGTATTCAAGGCAGTTCGGTCTGGGGCAGAACTGTATGTCACTCTAGTGCAGACTTCGACGCCTAAGCCTAGTTTGTACAGCATCCCAATTGTGTCCGAGTATCCTGATGTGTTTCCATATGATCTCCCAGGATCCCCTCCTCAGCGGGAGATAGACTTTACTATAGAGCTGGTACCGGGTGCCAAACCGGTATCACGCTCCCCCTATCGGATAGCCCCAAGAGAAATGGCCGAGTTGAAGGTGCAACTGCAAGAGTTGTTAGAGCAAGGTTATGTGCGTCCAAGTTCGTCTCCTTGGAGCGCACCAGTTCTCTTTGTTAAGAAGAAGGATGGAGCTTGCGGCTTTGTATCGACTACCGGGAATTGAACAAGCTTACGTAGAAGAATAAGTATCCTATTCCCAGGATTGACGATCTGTTTGATCAGTTGGTTGGATCAACAGTATATTCGAAGTTAGATTTGAAGTCCGGTTACTATCAGTTGAGGATAAGGGAGAGCAACATCCCAAAGACAGCATTCAGTCCGCGGTTTGGGCATTACGAGTTCACGGTCATGCCGTTTGGGTTGACGAATGCGCCATCCGTGTTTATGGATCTGACGAATAGGACGTTCAGAGAATACCTGGATCATTTCATGATAGTATTTATTGATGATATCCTGGTGTATTCGCGGTGCGAGGAGGATCACTACAAGCATTTACACATGGTGTTGGAGACATTGAGGAAAAGTCAGTTGTATGCAAAGTTCTCCAAGTGTGAATTCTGGTTATCCTCGATAGCGTTCCTTGGTCATGTTGTCAGTGGAGAAGGAATAGCTGTGGATCCGGCGAAGATAGTGGCGATACGAGAGTGGCCTACTTTGACTACGGTGGCAGAGGTACGGATTTTTCTGGGGCTTGCTGGCTACTACAGGCGCTTCGTAGAGAACTTCTCGCGGATAGCACTACCACTCACGACGTTGACAAGAAAGGATCAGAAGTTTGTGTGGTCTCCGGAGTGCGAACAGGCTTTTGAAGAGTTGAAGAGGCGGTTGACCACGATGCCTATTTTATGTTCGCCAAGTGGAACCGAAGGGTTAGAGATCTATAGTGATGCTTCGGGCAGTGGTTTGGGCTGTGTTCTGCTACAACATGGGAGAGTGATAGCTTATGGTTCACGACAACTGAAGGCTCACAAGAGCAATTATCCGGTCCACGAATTATAGTTAGCGGCCGTGATATTTGCTGTAAAGCTTTGGAGGCACTATCTGTACGGTGTGAAGGTCGATATTTACACCGATCATAAGAGTTTGAAGTACTTGTTGGACCAAAAGGATCTAAACATGAGGCTGCGGAGGTGGATGGAGTTGTTAGGGGACTACACCTTCAAGATACATTATGTGCCTGGGAAGGGAAATGCAGTGGCGGATGCATTGAGTCGTAAGATTCCCGCACAAGCCAACTGGTTATCGGTACATGATGAGAGATTGGTCCAAGAGTTGGAGGCATTGGATATATCTTGTGTCGATAAGCAGTCTAGTGCCGAGGCGAAACTGTTTTGGACAGAGGTGCAGTGTGACCTAGCGGATAGAGTTCGACAGGCTTTGGTTCAGGATAGCAGCATGAAGTAGATCTTGGATGAATCTTTGGATGGGTCAAATTCCCAGTTTGTGGTTGAAGATGGGTTGCTAATGAAAGACGGTTGTCTATGTGTTCCTAGTGCGGATAATCTTCCGGAGGAGTTGATGTATGAGGCTCATCATACCAAGTACTCAATCCACCCGGGAAGCACTAAAATGTATAGAGACATGAAGAAATTATTCTGGTGGTTGGGTTTGAAGAAGGATGTGGCACTTTATGTGGCCAAGTGTCGTACTTGTGCATTGGTAAAAGCGGAATGCCAGAAGCCCGGAGGATTCTTGAAATCCCTTCCTATCCCAGAATGGAAGTTTGACGACATATCTATGGATTTTGTGAACGGTTTGCCGAACTCGCAGAAGGGAAACGACGCCATTTGGGTGGTCGTAGATAGGTTGTCAAAGGTGTCGCACTCTATCCCAGTAAGAAAGCAAGATCCGGTGGAAAAGTTACCCAAACTCTACGTGGATAATATTGTACGATTGCATGGTGTGCCTCGCAGGTTTTTTGTGATCGTGATGGACGCTTCACATCGAATGACTGGAGGTTGGTGCATGGTCTGTTGGGTACTAAGCTAAAGTTCAGCACAGCCTTTCACCCACAGACAGATGGCCAAACCGAGAGAGTCAACAGGACTATGGATGACATGCTTCGCATGTGCGTCCTAGATTTCGGAAAGAATTGGGAGGATCACTTGTACATGGTGGAGTTTGCGTACAATAACAGCTTTCAGGCAAGTATTGGAATGGTTCCTTTCGAAGCCTTGTACCGGAGGAAGTGTCGTACGTCATTGTCTTGGTTGGAGGCAGGCGAATCGAAGTTGTATAAACGTCAAGCGGTGGAAGACGCCACTTCAATGATACGGACAATTCAGGAAAGGCTGAAGATTGCTCAGGATAGACAGTCAAAGTATTACAACGCCAAACATAGAAATGTGGAGTTCAACGTTGGCGACATGGTATATCTAAAAATCAAGCCGTTCAAGGGTGTATCTTGGGTTCGATGCTTGAAGAAGCTGAGTCCGAGATACCTTGGACCATTTGAAATCCTGGAGCGTGTTGGCGAGGCGGCGTATAGGTTGAAGCTGTCGACGGAGTTGAGTGAGCTGCATGATGTGTTCCACGTATTGGTGTTGCGTAAGGCAGTGCAAGAGCCTTCGCAGATCATTGCGGACAATCAGATACCGGTTGATTATAAGTTAACAACAAGGGTCAAGCCAGTACGAATTGAAGATGTTGCAGTCAAACGACTCCGCAACAAGGAGGTCCGAATGGTTAAAGTCCGTTGGGATAATTGCGGACGTGAGAACTTTTTTGAGAGCGAGAGCAAGCTATGTTGGAGGAATACCCCGAGTTACTCCACCCAGGTATCAGTTAAATTTTGTGTACCTTTGTTTAATATCAGGACGAAATTCCTTAATTGGGGGAGATTGGTAACGCCCTGAATATTGTGTGCGAGTCGGTCATGAAAAAGGGTTTTTGGTACCTGAATAGGGGCACACGGCCTAGGACACGGGCGTGTCCAAGGCCGTGTCTGGCTGGTGATTTTTTGGTTGTTTTCATCCCGAGAAGGACACGGCCAGGAACACGGCCTGATGACACGGACGTGTCATCCGACACGGGCGTGTGCCAACCCATGTCCATACCCGTGTCTAGTTGGGTCATGTCCGTTGTCGTGGCGGTTATGCGTGACGCCCACGAACACGGGCGTGTCGAGGAACCCGAAACGGGCGGGTCAGGTAAGACACGGGCGTGTCTTGACCCGTGTGCGTCTCTCAGTTCGACGATCGTGCCTGTATCGAGGCACACGGCCTGGGACACGGCCGTGTGCCAAGCCGTCTTCGGCCCAGGTTTGGAGAACTTTGTGCAGATCTGAGCCATTCGTTTTCTTTAATTAAGATCCGACGGCCCAAATGAGATCCTGCTCTGTTAAGGCCGGGAATAGGAGGTTAATCCCTCATTTTCTCTCCAAAGCTTTCTCCTTCCAAGGTGAGAGAGAAGAGGAAGAAGAAGGAGGTTTCCGGCCGCCGGCGGAGCATTGGAGCACCGTTTCGAAATCGGAGAGCGGATCCGTGGAGGAAAGTTCGTTACGAAGATTTCTGTCCACGTAGTTTTTCCATGGCGCCAAAACGAACTACAAGGGTAACGATTCTCAACTTGACCATGTGAAGCTCTTTATTTTGCATAGGGAACCCCGCTCCCGCGAGTGTGCGGTGAGTGCGTGGTGTTCCTTGGGGTTGATGTGAATAGTCCCCCTTGTGTTGCATATAGAGCCCGGAATCGTAAGTACAGGCATATGCATTGTGTGTGAAGCCTACCCGGATGTGTATTGTCTGGATCGGTGATGTTGCATTTGTTATGATTTGCCGGAGAAGACTCTGTGCTTTGGGTTTTCGAGTTTCTACGCGGTAGATTGCAGCAGGGATCATTGGGGGTTAGCTTCAAGGCGCACCTGGAAAACTGAGCGGAAACGTGTTTTGCTAACTTAGCGGTCTGGGAACCGACCTTGATCATAACTGGGTTATGAGATTGTTTTGGAAAATTTGGTATCCGAGAGAAGCTTGGCCCGTGCGTAGGACTTAAATTGTATATGCGGCTTGAGCAACGGGCAAGTGGAATTGGACCTAGGCTATGTGGTACGGTGCGAGAAATCTGAAAACGGGCACTGGCCGTAGGCATAGTCGGAGCCTTAGATGGTGGTCAGATAGGCTAAATGCTCACATGTTGTTGCCATCATAGGGGTGGTGGTGAATGCAATGATTTGTCAGGGTTCACCATGAATGTGCCCTGAGTGCAAGGGGTGTTTGGCCATGTGAGCCTACACCTGTGGCGAAATATAATTGCGTTATATTATTTTATTGGACTAATGCTATGCAGGGAAAGAGCACCGCCGTCTCGAGTAAGCGGCGGGGTCATTATAATTTGATCGGATTTTAGCTGACCGTTGCGTTGTTTGCCACCGTGCGGTGGTATGTGCTTGCAGGTGCTGCGGAGCCGAGCGCCAAATAGCGGGCTGGAGCCCATGTTGCTATGCTGGCCCTAGAAGGCCGTAGAATAGTTGTTTTTACATTTATCATGTGTGGTCGGTCTGCGAGCCGATGTATGTAAGACATTTTATATTAAGTGAACATTTGTAAGGCCATAAGTCCATGTACCCGTTTCAGTGTATTTGGGGTTTCATTCCTGTAGTTGTAGCTGTGGACATTCATATTTGTTGGTTCTAAGTTTGGGCTCTTTCAACTTTAAAAACTTCTGCTAGAATGCTCTGAGTAGGATGAGTAGTCTTAATTGGATGGTTTGAATATTCATTTGGTAACCCTTCCGACTGTCTGTGGTATATGGCGTTGGGTTCCAGCTGGACCTTCTGTTATATGTCATGTGATGGACGAGGGTGTTACAGCAAGTAGCAGTAGCTTTTATTGTGCATGGCCTTGAGTGGCCGAGCTTGGTAGAGCTGGTGCCCAGTTTTTAGGCTAAGTGTTTAGCTGATTGGTTGCTTGTGCTTATTATTTTATTAGCTAGTGGGCCGTGTCTCTACCGGTGTGTCGACACCAGTGTGTCGACTGGTGTCGACACTGTTGTGTCGACACTGTTGTGTCGACCTTAGACTCGAGTGTTGCTATATATAGGACCGTCTATTCTCTCCACGTTTCTCCTTTTCCCGAGCTGCTGCTAGCTTCCAGGGGGTTGTGCGGGAGGCGGAGGCGCTGGAGATTTGGGCGGTGTTTTCGGGAGGATTTTAGCTCGGTTTCCTCTTGTGTCTGCAGATTTGGCTTGCTCTCGTCTGGATCTTTCTTCCTAGGTAAGTTATGCTTGTTCTAGGGCTGTTTCTAGGAGTTAGGGTTTTCGGTTTCTCTTCTTCTTCTCTTAAGCCCTGTTTTTGACTCGTAGGTGGCCGATCTTGCCGCCAAAGCCAGATTTCTTGTTGCAGCTGCTGCATCTTGGCGGTGATGCAAGTGGCTCCTTGTCCTTGCCAATTTGACCTACTTTTTTACTTTGTTAATTTGCTATAATTAGCTCTATTTTTGCCTCTAGGAGCTAGTGCAGCAGTGCTTCTTTATTTCAGCCATGTCCGGTTCAGGTTGTCTAAGAATTTGGCTAATCTCTCCTTCTTTATTCTCGGTTTGGTGTCCAGTTGGTAGCTCGAGGTAGGGTATGGCTGTATTTAGCTGTAGTATAAGTCAGATAGCTGTTGTGGCCGGGTAGAAAGGGTAGAAGAGAGAGTTGTAATTAAATTTCCAACTCTCTATTTCCAAGCATTGAGGTTTTAGATTTTAGGCATAGGTTTGAGCTTGAGCAGAGGTTTTAGAGTTAGAATTAAATTTCCAACTCGTTGTTTCCAAGCGTTGAGTGAGTGGACCTCACTCAATACTTTGCCTGTTAGGCTTTTTGGCATGGAGTGTGGTGAACTCACTCAACGCCGAAGTTAGTTTCTGCGACTAAGTAGAAATCGTTCACAGCGTTGAGTGAGTCGAGCTCACTCAACGTCGTCATCCAGCGACAGTTTTGTGGCTAAGTCATTTGGTATTGAGTGTGTGGAGCTCACTCAGCGCCATGTCGAGTGGACTCGACGCTTTTACCTTGGGTTGGTGTGCTTCCTTAGGATTTTTAGAGGATCTTCTCCATAGGGGGGGGGGGTGTTTTGTGTTCGGCTAGTTCTTTAGCATGCCGACTCTTGGGTTGTGGCAGGTGGTGGAGTTTTGGTGCCTCTGGAGGGGTGGTTTTATGTGGGGAGCCGTGTCCACCTCCTTTATGTGCCCCGGCTTGGGCTGGTGTGTTGGATCCTAGGGCTGCCACGGTTTGAACCCTTAGCCCTTTTTTTGGATCTAGTTTTGGTTATGTACTCAGATCCATTTTTTGACCCCTGTCATTAACCCACAAAGTTAGGACTGTTAGCTCCTTTCCTTGCTTATGGCTTTTTCTTTGGTTCATGTTATATGCCCTGTTGCTGCTGCAGGTTCTTTTCTTTTGCAGAACATGTTGCTATTGTACTCACACTTGGTGTGTTCTCTTTTACTGTTCTTTAGACAGTGTTCTTTTCTTACTGTCCTGTTTTTCTTCTTCTGATAACATTTATTGTTGCCGGGTGGTAAACCCTTCTTTACCTGTTCTTAAAGCTAATGCTCTATTTATTTTGACTATATTCTTGTTGAGTTGTTCTTTCCTTGAATGCCTCAGGTCCAGGTTGTAGCCGGTTGAGCGGCTAGATCTTTTGGTAGGTTTTGCTGATAGCCTCCTAGGTAGCTGAGGTTGATGATCTTCATCCATGTGAGGTAGTTATTTTCCTTTCTGTATAGACATGCATACTCACCAGTGGGTTCGTGTCAGATTGTTGACGCCCACTGGTGGCTTTCTTATGATGCTGGGTATGAACTAAAACTTCTATTTTTGTCTATTGTTGGTTGTTTACTTATCGTCTGGGAAGGATTTATGCTAGTTTGCATGTTAGGTATTTTAAACCCTAAATTATTACTACAAGTATCTCATGCACATCATGTTTATAAAACTAAAGCACTATTTTTCCTTGAGCGTAAAGACTATCCTTTTTTATATATTCTATACTAACCTTAGAGTTGTGCATACTATGAGTCGTCCCTCGGGGACGCTTATGCTCATTTAGGATGTCAAAATAACTTAATTGAAGTATTTTTCGCTGCAAATAAATATATATTTTTAATCGTGGACTAGCTGATCCACTGTGCTGAGGGATACGACTATTAAATATAACTGGTTTCTTTCATATTAAACTATGAATATTCCTTAAAAATCTAAAATCTGGAGTTTTGCCTGAACGTGTGCAGTTATCCCCTGCACGATGTGTCATCACGGCACGTAATTTCTCTTGCTCTGATACAATTTTATTGTTGAGAAAATGTGGGTCGTCACAGTTGGTATCAGAGGCAGGTTTCTTGACAATTGGTCGGGCAACCTTTCCCTTTATTGCATTAGTAGTTTAGCGTCATACCATACACACAATAATATATCATCAGTACGTCTTGGCTGAAGCATGAACACTACACTCATAAGCATGAATAGAAGTATACGGGGCATATTATGTAGTATGGGATGCATAATATGTGTTTGTATATGGATCCACCATAGGAGGCAACATGTGAGGGTTATGTAGTATGGGATGCATAACCTCACCACATGGATGCGGCTAGCACGTTTTCTTTCTTCGTTACATGCAATGTTATGTGGTATGGGATGCATAGCATTGCTATGCGTACGATCGCTCATGGCATGCATTAAGGACTTTTTTAGAATGCATAGCATAACATTTCATAAGCACAACGTGCCAAGCTAAAGATTTGCATGATGACATACGTACACACATGGTTTTGAGTCAAAAAGAATACAAATACATGCATTCATGGTCTAAGCACATGAGTTAGTGTGATGGTGGTGAACCATCCTAGGATTAGCATAACATCATCATTGTAAAAAACAAATACCAGAGCAAGTTTAGCAGTTGAAGTTCATATTTAAGTATGTTTGTCTGTACCGGGTAGTTTTGTTCTAGCGTTTGGGCTAGGTTTTGATTCGTATTAGTACGTTCTTAGAATGTCGAAGCGTCGTGCGACGAGATAGACTCCCCAATCGGAGTGCGAGTCATCGGGAGTGCAGAGCGAGGTGTTGATAGAAAGCCTACATCAGAGCAATGTGGCCTTATCGAGGCAGTTAGTTGATATATAGGCCCAGATTCCATCTCTTGTAGTAGTGGTGGCGGGACAGACTCCGAGAGTTCAGGACCCAACTAAGGGTGTAGCTATTCCTGCCCCTCCTGCTCCTCTCATGCCTCCAGTTGTGGTTCCCCCGGACATGGCGTTCATATCTCAGTTTCAGCGGCTTAGGCCCCATACCTATGATGGACAAGTAGATTTCATTATTTTGGATGACTAGTTGATTTCCATTGAACAGATGTTCTCCTACTCGGGGATTACAGACGATCAAAGAGTGATGCTTGCTGCCTACCAGCTCAAGGGCTTATCAAAAAGTTGGTGGCTGAGAGATAAGGAGAGCTTGGTGGCAGGATGCTCGTGGGAATCATTTAAGGAGATGCTGCTAAGTAAGTTTCTGCCCTCGGTCGAACGGGACCGGCTAATGAACGACGTCCTTCATTTGAAGCAAAGAAAACTCAAGGTTAGTGAGTTTGAGATTGAGTTTAGCAAGTTGAGACGGTTTTCTCCTGGTTTGGTGAATGTTGAAGAAGATCTAGTTAAACGGTTTCTGGGTGGACTAAGAAGAGACATTCAGCAGTTAGCGAATACCTACGGAGCAGTCAGTTATGCCGGCGTGGTTGAAGCTGCCTTAAATGTCAAGGACATTGAGAATGCCAAGAATAGAGGCCAGCAGATGAGGAAGGACAAGCGGAAGACCTGTGGAGAGAATAACCCCCAGGAGCCTGATGTTGCTTCAAGGAAGAAGAGCAAAGAGGTCTGTAGCTTCTGTGGCCGGCCAGGCCACCCCTTTGGGAAGTGTTTCAAAAGGTTGGGAGCACAAAAGAAGGAGCAGGTCCATACTATTCAGTGTGCTCCTAGAGGGGATTTGGTGTGTGCCTTGTGTGGGAGGAAGGGGCATGATGTTGCTCGTTGCTGGTTAAAAGATAAAGTCTGTTTTCGGTGTGGGAAGAAGGGTCATCTCAAGACAAGGTGCCCACAGATCCAGCCTATTCTGCAGCCAGTTCCCCTCCAGGCTTTGCCACCGCCTCAGCAAATGGATAAAGGAAAGGGGAAGTTGAATGTGCTTTCGGCAGACGAAGCGCAGGCTTCGACCCAGGTTATTTCAGGTTAGAATTCTCCCTAAGCGTATTATCAAGTTTCTTTTTTTCGGTCGAAGTTTTTGTTTTAGCGTTTGTTTTCTTAGTGCATGCGCAATAATATAGTAAGATTTAAGGTGAAGAACCGCTGGGCGTGCGTTCTCTTCAATTCCGGTGCTACCACTCGTTTGTGGCTAGAGCCTTCGTGGAGCAGTTCCGTTTGGGCCTAGATGGTGTTGGTGGTGCCTTTTGCATTAAGTTCCCTTCCGATGCTTCTGTGGTTTTAGATCAGGGCATTCAGGATTATCTGATTGCTTTAGGGGACTTCCTAGCTAAGGCAGATTTGAAGGTGATCGATTTGGAGGACTTCTATGTTATCTTGGGCATGGACTGGTTATCCAGGTACGATGCAGTTATCTAGTGCAAGGGTAAGCGATTGGACTTCGTCAGGACAATGGTCAGCCCGGGAGCATTTTTGGATATTCTCGCCTGGATTCTGTGGCCATTTCGGCGGTATGTGCTCGGGAACTTTTACGTTCCGGCTGCTTTGCTTGTTTGGTTTCTGTGTTGGAGACCGAGTCCTGTTTGCCGTGTTTGGAAGAGATTCCAGTGGTACGAGAATTTTCTGATGTTTTTCTTGCTAATCTTCCCGGTCTCCCGCCCGAGAGAGATGTGGAGTTCATTATTGATTTGGAGCCCGGTACGCGTCCTATTGCAAAGGCGTCATATCGCATGGCCCCGCGTGAATTGGAGGAGTTGCGAGTCCAGTTGGAAGAGTTGCTGGAGAATGGTTTCATAAGGCGGAGTTCTTCGCCTTGGGGCGCGCCCGTGCTGTTCGCTAAAAAGAAAGATGCGTCGATGAGGTTGTGCATCGACTACCGAGAACTGAATAAAGTGACCATTAAGAACAGATATCCTCTGCCAAGGATTGATGATTTATTTGACCAACTGCGTGGTAGTGCCGTGTTTTTCAAGATTGACCTTCGTTCGGGCTAGCACTAGTTGAGGATTCGGGAATCAGATATTCCGCGGACGGCGTTCCGCTCTCGTCATGGTCATTTCGAGTTTCTTGTGATGTCGTTTGGGTTGACCAATGCCCCGTCTGCATTTATGGACTTGATAAACAAAGTTTTCAAGGATTTTCTAGATAAGTTTGTGATTGTCTTTATAGACGATGTTTTGGTGTACTCTAGAGATGCTGAGGAGCATGATCGACATTTGCGACTGGTCTTGGCAACTCTGAGAGACCATAAGCTATACGCCAAGCTGAGCAAGTGTGAATTTTGGTTGCCTCAAGTTTCCTTCCTGGGCCACGTGGTTAATAAGGAGAGAATATCGGTGGACCCGAAAAAGATCGCTGCTGTTATGGAATGGGCAGACCTGTTACTCCCAAAGAGATCAGAAGCTTCTTGGGCCTGGCTGGCTATCATAGAAGATTTGTAAAGGGATTCTGTACCTTGTCTGCGCCGTTGACCAAGTTGACGCAGAAGAATGTAGCCTTCGTATAGGACAATAAGTGTGAAGAGGCTTTTGAAGAACTAAAGAGAAGATTATGTTCAGCTCCGATTTTGTCTTTGCCTACTGAGGGTACGGAGTATGATATGTATGTGGATGCATCGCATGTTGGGCTTGGATGTGTATTGATGCAAGAAGGAATGGTGATTGCGTACGGGTCAAGAAAACTAAAGACGCATGAGAAGAACTACCCTACGTATGACCTAGAATTTGCAGCCGTGATTTATGCGCTAAAGTTGTGGAGACATCTGCTTTATGACAAGTAGTGTAAGATTTTTACTGATCACAAGAGTTTAAAGTATGTCTTCACCCAGAAGGAATTGAATTTGCGCTAGCGGCGATGGTTGAAGTATGTGTCCGACTATGATGTTGAAATCCAGTACCATCTGGGCAAAGCTAATGTGGTGGCTGACGCCCTGAGTCGGAAGTCAGGAAGATTTTTGGTCTCTCCGCCAATCTTTTAGTGGAGGAGTTTCTTTTGATGGCCATTTCTGTGGGAAGCTGCGATTCGCAGAGCACTTTGGCAGTGGCAGAACCTTCGTGGATTGCGCTTACGAGACTGCATCAGAAGGATGATCCCGATCTTCTGCATTTGTATCTTCGAGTTGAGAAAGGCGAATTGCCAGATTTTTCTATTGATGATGCGGGTACCTTGAAGTACCGCGACAGGTTTTGCATCCCCGCCGTAGGAGATATCCGGGTTATGGTGTGCAGGGAAGACCATGGATCTAGTGTTGCCTACCATCAAGGATCTACCAAGATGTATCATGATTTAAAGCAGATTGCCTAGTTGTATGGGATGAAGGAAGACATATCCAGATTTGTTTCTGAGTGCCACACTTGCAAGCGTGTGAAAGCCGATCATGGAAGGCTTGGTGGCAAGCTGACTCCCTTGGAGATTCCGACTTGGAAGTGGGAGAGCATCTCGATGGATTTCATCACAGGCTTACCGAGGTCTCCTAGAGTACATGATTCGGTCTGGGTTATAGTGGATAGACTAACGAAGTGTGCGCACTTTGTACCTTTTCAGATTGGGTATTCGATGAAAAAGATAGCGGAGTTGTACCTGAATGAGGTTATCAGATTGCATGACATACCCGTAAGTATCATATCGGATCGAGACTCCAGGTTCATGTCTCGTTTTTGGAAGAGCCTTCAAGAGGGGTTGGGTACAGATTTGAGGTATTCCACTGCTTATCATCTGCAGACCAATGGTCAGACGGAGCGAGTAAATCAAATTGTGTAAGATATGATCCGATGTTATATTTTAGACCACGGGGGAGCGTGGGATGGGCGTTTGCGGCTTATGGAGTTTGCGTATAATAACAGTTACCAAGAAAGCTTGCAAATGGATCCTTTTGAAGCTCTGTATGGGAGACTGTTGGGTACATTGGTCAAATGTACCTGATTTGAAGAAGCCTCACCTAACTCAATGATATACATCATAATGTATTTGATGTTTGTTTGAGTTACTTGTGCAGGTTAGGTATACACTGGACTGAAGCTAAAAGTTTCTAAGTCCATGTGTCGACACCCAGAGGGAAAGTGTCGACACTTGAGAAAGCTTGTGTCGACACCCAGACAAGCAGTGTCGACACTTGGAGTCATTGTGTCGACACCTGGAATGAAGAGTCGACACCAGACAGAAAGTGTCGACACTTGGAGCTGTGTCGACACTCAGTGAAAAAGTATGCAGAAAAGCTGTGTCGACACTTAGCAGAAGTGTCGACACCTAGAAGAGCTGAGTGTACATCAGAAAGTGTCGACACTTAGAGTTGTGTCGACACTCAGCAAAATTCTGCAGAGACTAAGGACAAGTGTCGACACTCAACACAATGTGTCGACACTCAATCAGCAGAGTCAACATATGAAGAATGTGTCGACACTCAGCACAATGTGTCGACACACAAACAGAAGAATCAGTAATTGAAGCAAGTGTCGACACTCAACACAATGTGTCGACACTAGGCAGAAGAGTCAACACTTGAAGAAAGTGTCGACACCCAGCACAATGTGTCGACACTTAGTTGAAGACTCTACACTTGAAGAAAGTGTCGACACAAGGAGCTGTGTCGACACTTAGCAAAGAACAGAAAAGTTTACAAAATATTCTAAGTACAAGTGTCGACACTAAGGGAATGTGTCGACACTCAGCTGAGGAAACAAAATTGAAGACTTGTGTCGACACCAAGAAGTAGTGTCGACACTTGACAGTTTCAACACATGAAGATGTGTCGACACAAAGAAGATGTGTCGACACTTAGAAGAATACAGTTAAAGAATGAAGAACAAGTACTTGTGTCGACACTCAATTTCAGTGTCGACACATGCAGAAGAATCAGTGTCGAGACATACAAGGAATTGTGTCGACACCTTGTAGACTTGTGTCGACACTTACACAGCATGTGTCGACACTTAGTCTATAAGTGTCGACACTTAAGAACAGAAAGTCTCGACACTATCTGACAGTTAGAGAATTTCAAGAAGTGACTGGTTGACATGACAGCTGCCGATCCAGCCGGTCTACAGCAACTGTCAGAGAAATCAGAAGTCTGTTATGAACCGGACCAGCCGGTTACCATGAAGGAAGCCTATAAATAGGCACCCATAGTTTACAGAAACTGATTGATTGTTGTTGTTACAAGTAGTTGTCAAGAATACTTAAAGTGGTTGATCAGATTCTTCAAGTAATCAGGAAAGTGATATACAGAGGATCAACACAAGAAGATCTGGCAGTCCAACTGCAGATCTAAGAAGTTGGAGAGAGAGAGCTCCAATCAAGAATTCAGTCTTTGGAACTAAGGCTGAGAAGAAGGATTCAGAATCATCTGGATCTCAAGAAGCAGAGGGCAAGGATCAACTGCAGAAGATTCAGACTAATTCAGTTCTAACTCAAGAAGCTTTGAAGGAAGCTAAGTCAGTTTGGATCTAACTGAGTTCTTCCAAGAACTCTTCAAGAAACTCTCAACTTCTCTCTTATTTTCTGAGTTGTAGAGTTAGCTATTGTATTTCTATTTTAACTTGTAGGATCCATTGGATCTGAGAGAATTGTAAGCCTATATTATAAAGGCTGAGGGTAGGGCTTGGTTGCCTGAGTGTAGGAGTTGAAGAACTCTGAGTGTAGGCCTTAATTGGCTGAGTGTAGGCCTGGGTGGCTGAGTGTAGGCCTTGGTGGCTGAGTGTAAGGCTTTGGGCCTGAGGTGTAGGAACCTAGTTGGGTTCTGAGATAGTGGAGAAGATTGGCCGAATCTAGTACACTGCTAGATAGGCGAAGGGGGAAAGTGGATGTACCCAAAGATTGGGGAACCACTATAAATTAGTGTGTCTGCTGTGCTGTGCTGTGCTGTGCTGTGGATTAACTGTTTATATTCTGTAATTGCTGTTAGCTGTAGAATTCTGTGGAATAACTGTTGTGCTGCCAACAAAGTTTTAAAAAGGTTTAGGTCACCTATTCACCCCCCCCCCCTCTAGGTGTTTAGGTACCATATCTTTCAAGTGGTATCAGAGCCAGGTTCCTCAAAACAAGGACTAACAGTCTAAGGAGATCCTGTTTGGCAGAAACAGTCTAAGTCAGAAAACAGATTCAAGAAATTCAAGAACTTCAAGAAACATGGGTTCTTATGAGAATCACAAAGAGTTGGGTTCCATGAAGTTACCCATATGCAGGAAGGAGATTTTTGGAATCTGGAAAGAAAGGGTTAGGCTATTTATGGAGGCCTCAGACCCAAGAATCTACATCACAGTTAAGGAAGGGCCTTATGTGCCAATGAAGATTTCAGTACTGGATGCAAATCAGAGGACTCCAAAGGATTTCTCTGAGATGACCAAGGATGAAATTGTCCTAGCCACTATGGACAAAAGGGCACAAAACATTATAGTAAGTGCCATTGATGATGCAACTTTTCAGAACCTAATTCACTGTAAAACAGCAAAAGAAATGTGGGATACCCTCATTGTCTATATGGAAGGTTCTGAAGAAGTTAGGCAAGATAGAAAGTCCTTGCTTAATCAAGAGTATGAGAGCTTTAGGCAAGGAAGAGGAGATAGCATCACTGAATGCTACAAGAAGTTCTATAGAATTGTTAATGAACTCATGTCCTATGGAAGAGAGTTCACTAACTATGAATTGAATGATAAGTTCTTGAGGTCCCTAACCAAAGATTGGGACACTAAGATCTGTGCCATCAGAGAAATGGCAAAGTTGGGAGAAATTCCTCCTCCCACACTGTTTGGCAAGTTGCTGTCTTATGAGATGCAGCTGACTGTGAGAAAAGAGGAGGAAAAATCAACAAGGACTGAGCACAGGGAAAGGACTGTTGCCTTCAAGTCAGAAGTACCTAGAAAGGGCAGGACTAAGTCATCAACTCCTCCTCCAGAGGTAGTTGAATCTGAATCTGATGAATCTGTTAGCACAAAGTCTACAAGCAGTGAAAGTGATGAAGACTTTGCTGCATTCACCAGACATTTTCAGAAATTCCTGAAGAAGAAACAGTGGAGGTCCAGACCTTCATTTTCCAAAGGGAAAGAAGTTCAGTATCAGGAGAAGAAGCCTTCAAAGAAGGACAAGAAAAAGACAAAGACTAGCAAGGCAACTGGGTCTAAGATAGTGTGTTACTGCTGCAATAGACAGGGTCATGTTATTGCAGATTGTCCTGAGAGAAGAAAAGAATCCAGTGACAAAAAGAAGACTCACTTCAAAGGAAAGAAGGAGAAGTCCTTTGTTGCAAAGAATGAGAAGACTCTTTCAGACATTTCTTCTTCAGACACTGAGACAGATGCTGAAGCCTATATAGGGCTATTTGCTGAAGAAGAAGAGGAGTTTATGCAGATCATGGAATCAATCTATGAACAAGAAGAGTGTCAGTGCCAAGGACTGATGGCATTGACTGAAAGTACCAAAATCCTGGAGCAGCCAGGACCTAGTCAGGTACAAAGTCCAACTCAAAGTTCAGATTTCAGTTCTAGTTCAGAGTCAGATTCATCTTCATCAAGTGATGGAAGTGTTTCTGAATCTGAGGGAGATATTCATCAGCTCTTAGATGAATATAAAGTACTGTTGCAAGCCTATAAGAAAAGCAAGTCCCTTGCCAAAAGTCAGGCAAAGGAAATTGCTGATCTAAAGGCAGCTGCAACAGACTTTGAGAAGGAATTTGATCAAAAGCTCAATGAGGTAGCCAGGCTGAAACACATTACTGTGATTCAGATGGGAACTATCACTTATAAAAATGATCAAATTAAGTTACTGGAGATCAATCTCCAGAAGGAAAGAGAGCTAGTTGCTAGGTTTTCAAAACCTAAATCAGTGCTACCCTTGATTGATGAATTTGTTCATCATAAAGGAAAGGCTGGATTGGGTTTTATTAAACCAGCTAGGACTGTTCAGGATCAGTCCAAGTCCAAGGGCAAAGCCCCAACATTCAATAAGCCTGCTGTAGTCAAGACAGCCAAGTCTGTACCTAAGCAAAGGTACAACAAGTTTGAATGCTGGTGTTGTGGCAAAGTTGGCCACTTTGCCTTGGATTGTTGGCACAATGCCAGTGTCAAGTTGAGTAGCAAGTTACCTGGTGGAAAGCCAGCAGGCAGCTATGTCAAGTTGCAAACTAACAATCACCAAGGACCCAAGTTTACTTTGGGTTCTAAGGTTCATTAATTTGTTTTGCAGGAGAATCCAAGTGGCCATACCCCAACATGGTACTTGGATAGTGGATGTTCCAGACATATGACTGGAACAAGGGGACTACTGAAGGACTACATTCCAATCAAAAATGGTCCTAAAGTGACCTTTGGTGGTTCTGAAAAAGGAATCATCAAAGGGTTTGGTAACATCTCTTCAAACCTTGTTACCATTACTCAAGTGGCTTATGTTAAAGGGTTGAAACACAACCTCATTAGTATAAGTCAGTTAAGTGATGTAGGGTATGACATCTCATTTGTTAAAAATGGTTGTCATATCAAGAGGTCAAGTGATAAAGAGATCATTTTGACAGGATATAGAAAGAGGAATGTCTACTGCTTAGACATTATGATTGAGAACAATGGTTCTCCTGTTTGTCTTATAGCTGATGAGACAGTCTCTCATTGTGTCAAGTGGCACAAGAGGCTAGCTCATCTTAACTACAAGACTATTAGCAAACTCTTTAGTAAAGAGTTAGTGAGGAATGGTCCTCAAGTTAAGTGTGTCAAAGATGGCATTTGCTCAGCTTGTCAAAAGGGCAAGCAGACTAAATCAACCTTTAGAAGCTTAGATAACAAAGATGCTGTGAGGTGTTTATACCTCTTGCATATGGATCTATTTGGTCCAATGCCAGTTCACAGCTTAGGTAGGAAGGTCTATACCTTTGTAGTTGTTGATGACTACTCAAGGTTTTCCTGGGTGTTCTTCTTAAGGCAGAAATCTGAAACACCTAGTGTCTTCTATAGCTTTGTTAAGCAAATTCAGAATGAATTGAACTGTACAGTGGTCAAAATTAGAAGTGACCATGGTACTGAGTTTCAGTCTGAAAGCATGACAAAGCTGTGTGAAGACTATGGGATATTTCAAGAATTCTCCTCACCTAGAACACCTCAGCAAAATGGCATTGCTGAAAGGAAAAATAGGACCTTGATAGAGGCTGGTAGAACCCTATTAAGTGATTCATCACTGCCAGAGTATTTCTGGGCTGAAGCAGTTAACACTGCATGCCATGTGATAAATAGGGCTACCATCACTAAAAGGTTAAACAAGACCCCCTATGAAGTTGTGAAAGGCAGGAAACCAAATCTATCCTATTTCAGGATTTTTGGTTGCAAATGCTTCATACTTAACAATGGAAAGTCTTACCTAACTAAGTTTGCTGCCAAGTCCCAAGAGGGAGTGTTTGTTGGGTACAGCAATAATAGTAAGGCTTATAGAGTCTACAACTTGACTACACAAGTTGTAGAGGAGTCTGTGCATGTAGTTTTTGATGAGACACAACTAATTAACAATGAGTTGTCTAGCAATGTATGCAGCCCCACAGGTCTTACTAAGAAGATGGACAAGCTAACCATAGAAGATGTACCTGCTGCAAGACAGCAAGTAGAAGGAGATGGCTTATGTCCAGGGGGAGAACTACATGTACAAGGAGCTGAAGAAGTACAAGGAACTCAGTTTGATGAAGATGCTGAAGAAGTTCAACCAGAAGTAAGGATGCCTCCAGCCAACAGGCATCTAAGAGATCATCCAGTAGAGCTGATAATTGGAGATCCAAGACAAGGTGTTCAGACAAGGAGCAGAAATCAGAATGCTGTAGTATATTCAAGTTTTCTGTCTCAAATAGAACCAAAGAAATTTGAAGAAGCTATACAAGATCCACAGTGGACTGAAGCTATGCAAGAAGAACTTAATCAGTTCAAAAGGTGCAAGGTTTGGGAGCTGGTTCCAAAGCCTAAAGACCACAATGTTATAGGAACTAAGTGGATCTACAGAAATAAGTTAGATGAACAAGGGGTCATCATAAAGAATAAAGCAAGACTGGTTGCAAAAGGATATAGGCAAGAAGAAGGTATTGATTTTGATCAAACCTTTGCCCCAGTAGCCAGACTGGAGGCCATAAGGATGTTCTTGGCCTATGCAACCTATCAAGGATTCAAGGTATACCAAATGGATGTGAAGTCAGCATTCCTAAATGGTAATCTAAAGGAAGAAGTATATGTGGAGCAGCCTTCAGGTTTTGTTGATCCTACTCTTCCACATTATGTCTATAGACTTAGGAAAGCATTGTATGGGTTAAAGCAAGCTCCTAGAGCTTGGTATGAAACCCTATCTAGTTTCCTCATTGAGAACAAGTTCTCAAGGGGGAAAATAGATAAG
The DNA here is from genome assembly GCA_039583875.1 of Platanthera guangdongensis. Taxonomy (NCBI): domain Eukaryota; kingdom Viridiplantae; phylum Streptophyta; class Magnoliopsida; order Asparagales; family Orchidaceae; genus Platanthera; species Platanthera guangdongensis. Next base: position 137,103,094 of record CM077151.1, read on the forward strand.
ACTCTATTCCTTAGGGAATCTAGAGGCAAAGTCATACTTGTCCAAATATATGTAGATGACATTATATTTGGGTCTACTGAAAGTAGCCTTTGCAAAAAGTTTGCAAAGCTTATGCAAAGTCAATTTGAGATGAGTAGTATGGGAGAACTGAAGTTTTTCTTGGGTCTCCAAGTTAAACAGACTGGAAGTGGTCTATCCATATGTCAGTCCAAGTTCACCCTAGAACTCATAAGGAAGTATGGTATGGATTCATCCAGTACCATGAAGACTCCTATGGGGTCAAGTATGTCTCTGAGCAAGGATGATGCAGGGAAACCTGTAGATGAAACCTTGTATAGAGGGATAGTTGGCTCCCTGCTATACTTGACTGCAAGTAGGCCTGACATTATGTATGCTACATGTGTTTGTGCCAGGTATCAAGCCTGCCCCAAAGAATCTCACTTGACTGCAGTCAAGAGAATCTTGAGATATCTAAAGGGCACTCCCTATCTAGGCCTCTGGTACCCTAGGAATGGAGATTTTGATCTAACAGGCTATTCAGATGCAGACTTTGCAGGATGCAAAGAAGATAGAAAGAGCACTACTGGATCCTGTCAATTCCTAGGTGGAAGACTCATTTCATGGAGCAGCAAAAAGCAGACTAGTGTGGCTATCTCCACAGCTGAGTCAGAATATGTAGCTGCAGGAAGTTGCTGTGCTCAACTTCTGTGGATTCAACATCAGTTAGAAGACTATGGATTTCAGGTAAGTAGAACTCCACTTTACTGTGATTCTACAAGTGCTATTTCAATAGCTAACAATCCTGTATCACATAGTAGAACTAAACATATTGAGATTAAATATCACTTTCTTAGGGAGCATGTAGAAAGAAATGATATTGCACTTGAATATGTTAAAACTGATAATCAGATAGCAGATATGTTTACTAAGCCCTTAGAAGAAGCTAAGTTCAATAGGTTCAAAATTGAACTAGGTATGATAAACTTAGACTAAGTTTACAGAACTAAAAATTGGCTAAGTAAAAAGGTGTCGACACATAGACAAGTCTATGTCGATACAGAATAAAAGTGTCGACACTTCAGGAAACTGGTGTCGACACATCTAGGAAGTTGGTGTCGACACTTCAGAATGTTAGTGTCGACACATGTCGAGTTGGTGTCGACACATTCAATAAGGTGTCGACACTTAAGTTTTTACTCAGAATTTTCTAAGTAAAGTCTCGACTACATGTCGAGTAGAGTGGTGTCGACACTTAACCAAGTGTCGACACATAAAATCTGATGACTTAAACTTGTGTCGACACATGAGTGTCGAGACATTATAAGTCAGTGTCGACACTTATTTCCAGTGTCGACACATGTTTAGCTCGCTATCCCGCCTGTTCATCTTCAAAAACAACAGGTATAAATAGGGTTCTGTCTTTGTTTGTCGACACGCTTTCAAAGTTTCGAGACCAAAACTCTTGTGTCGACATTTCTCTCTTCTAAAGACTAATTCTCCAAACCCTAATGGCTCCCAAGCTGGAAGAGAACGTTAACGAAGGCTATGAACTGGTTCGTGGCGCATTCGATGATGGCGATCAAGAAATAAAATCGGTGGTAACCCTAGTCACCGATTCCGGATTGGAGTACTTGGTTTCTGAACCAACTAAAATATGGAAGAAGGAAGTTCTTGAATTCCTAACGGGAGCGTCTGTAGATGACTCAGGCTACAGAATCAAATCAAGGGTGCATGGCACCAAGGTCAAGATTACACCCAAATCTCTGAGAAAGGTACTTCAGCTACCTAAAGTTCAGGAAGAAGAGGAAGTGACAACATCTAAGACCAGGGAAGCACTTACCTGGTGTGGACTAGATCCTAAGCTAAAGATAGGATCAGTATTCAACAGGAGAGGAATGAATACTCAAGGAAAATTCTTGTCAGAAATTGTGGGTAAAGTAATACTCAGTAAGACTGGAGGGCATGACAGGGTGTCAGCCTCCATGTTCAGTGTTATGACCAGAATCATTTTCAACCTTAAAACAGACTGGTCAACGGTTGTGTTTGAGAAAGTTAAGGAAAGTCTAAAGAAGCCCAATCTGGGCAGGATACTAAGTCTCTACCTGGCTGGTACAATACCAGAGGTCATGAGCAATGCTGCTGGTACTAAAATCAATCATATGAGAAGAATGGATATGAGGATCCTTTCAAGATGGGAAAGAGTGTTGTCTAAGGAAGTTCCTACTCCAGAGAAGCAGGTTTCTAAGAAGGATTCCCCTCCAAAGAAGAAGAGGAAGATAGCTGCTGTGACTCAGGAGTCCTCCAGCAGCTCAGGTAGTGAAGAACATGTTGTTTTCACTCCTGATAGTCCAATAGATGTGGCTGCAGAGAAGTCACCTGCTCCTCAAGAGCCAGCAGAAATCCAGGGGGAGCTGCCTACAGCTAGCCCCATGCAAAAGGATCCAAGACAGGGGGAGCCTCCAGCTATAGAACAACCCTCTACACTGGAGAGTGAGCAAGCTACAATAATCATCCAAGAGGTACTGTCTGACCTCAATACTTTAGATTTTTCTATAATAGATTCTGATTTGTCTGATGTCCATCAGCAAACTCAGCAAGCAAATCAACTACCAGATGTTGTTCTCCAAGACACATCAGTAGTACAAGAAGTTGTTCCTGATAAAGTAGTTGATGAACCCAGTACTTCTCCTGCACAGTCTCCAGCTGAATACACAATGGAAGATCTATTTCTTAATTTAGATCAAGAGGACTTTGACATGGATAAAGTTGCTGCTGCTGAAGAGAAGGGTGCTGCTACTGAGGGGGAGAACATGGAAGTTGTGGAAGAGCCTATTAGGCTGGAAACTGAGCAAGCACCTGGTGTGCAGACTGACAAACCCTCAAGCCCTAAGGATAGGGTGAATATAGCAAGTACTTCAGAGTCTGAGGATGATGAGACTGAACAAGCTAAAAAGAAGAAATTCTTTGTATTCAAAAGAAGGAGTCAGAGCTACAAGAAGGCTCTACAAACTGTTGCTCAACACTCCTTAGTCCAACAAGCTCCATCAACTGATTACAGTGGGTTAATGGTGGCAATGCAAGTTAAGCTGGATGAGCACAGGAGGGCTATAGAGACATATATTGATGAAGGCCACAAGTCTTTACAGTTTGATTTAGCTCAAGATATCAAGTCAATCAGGTTTGAGATGAACCAGAACAAGAAAGAAATGACTGAATGTTTCTACAAGGGTGGCAATGCTGTAGTATTTCTGGCAACTCATCAGGAAAAGATCAAAACTCAAGTAGATGATATAGCACTGAAGCAAGGCTATGTGCTGGAGAATCAATTAAGAATGAATGACAATTTAACTGCCTCCCACAATGCTATAGTAACTGAATTAAAGAATAAGTCTGCTGAACCATCTACTTCTACTGATGCTGCAAAGGCTGAATTTGATAAAGCTTTTCAAGATGAAATTGCTGCTGTCAAGACTGCCATTAAGGATTCACAGAAGGTCATTTCTGAACAGCTTACAAAGCTTAGACCTTATTTTAAGGATGGAATCAGATACTTGGACAGCCAAATCAGGTTCCAGAAGGATGATGTAAGAGACCATGTAGCCCAAGAAGTCATAAAGGGGGAGAGAGTGTTAGTCAAGGCCAGTTCTGAGCATGCAAAATGGATTTCAAATTCAATCAGGGCTACACTTGGATATCCTCCCCTGTGTGATGACAATGAAGTTGCTGAATCTGGACTGAACCCTGCCTATTTTGGAGGTGAGCCACAAGAAGTAGCTCAAGTCATTTATCCACCTCCAGATTTTGAAATGATTCATGCAGAGGTGAGCACTATGTATAGCCCATCTGGGGGCAAGGACAATGTCCATTTAGAAAAGGTTACTCAACCTATTACAGCAGCTATGCAAGAGGCTATGGACAAAGAAGAAGAGACAAGGCTGTCAAAGAAGAAGTTCAGGGAACTGGCTGAGCAAAAACCAGATTTTGAACAGTGGAGCCCTACTTCTAGAAACATCATTCTCACAGCCTGGAAAGCAGCCAAGGACAATGCACATGAGAGGAACAAGTGGTTCTCAGAAGCAGAATGGAGGAAGCATGAGAGCAGGCAGGAAGCCATTGTCCAGTATAGAAGGAAGGCTAAGTTAGGAAAGCTACCTCCTACAGCTGTGGAGCCTAGCAAGTACTTTCCTAAGCCCTATCATTATTTTGAGAGGCAGAAAATCAAGGCTGAAGAACTAAAGAAGAAGGACTCCAAAGGAAAGAAGATTGCTGATACTGAGCCTGCTGCTGCTGCTGCTGTAAAAGCCAAAGTGCAAGCTGGGAAAGGCATAGTTATAAAAGAACCTGATCAGAATTAGACTAAGATTAGACTGGAAAATGTTGTAATCTGTTACATCTGAACATTTTTGTAAATCATTGACAATGTATTAAACACAATGTTTGAACAGTTTTTGATAAATATATTTCATGATTGTTCAGTAGAATGTGTCTAATTCTTGTTTGTTCTGTAATGTTGAATGAGTATACATGTGTGCTTTATTACATGTTTAAGTTTACTCTGTTGATATATACCTGCTTTACATCATTCTCTAATTTTTAATTTTGAGTGGTGTATATCATTGACTAAGGGTTATGACTTCTCCAAATAGGGGGAGATTGTTGGGTACATTGGTCAAATGTACCTGATTTGAAGAAGTCTCACCTAACTCAATGATATACATCATAATGTATTTGATGTTTGTTTGAGTTACTTGTGCAGGTTAGGTATACACTGGACTGAAGCTAAAAGTTTCTAAGTCCATGTGTCGACACCCAGAGGGAAAGTGTCGACACTTGAGAAAGCTTGTGTCGACACCCAGACAAGCAGTGTCGACACTTGGAGTCATTGTGTCGACACCTGGAATGAAGAGTCGACACCAGACAGAAAGTGTCGACACTTGGAGCTGTGTCGACACTCAGTGAAAAAGTATGCAGAAAAGCTGTGTCGACACTTAGCAGAAGTGTCGACACCTAGAAGAGCTGAGTCTACATCAAAAAGTGTCGACACTTAGAGTTGTGTCGACACTCAGCAAAATTCTGCAGAGACTAAGGACAAGTGTCGACACTCAACACAATGTGTCGACACTCAATCAGTAGAGTCAACATATGAAGAATGTGTCGACACTCAGCACAATGTGTCGACACACAAACAGAAGAATCAGTAATTGAAGCAAGTGTCGACACTCAACACAATGTGTCGACACTAGGCAGAAGAGTCAACACTTGAAGAAAGTGTCGACACCCAGCACAATGTGTCGACACTTAGTTGAAGACTCTACACTTGAAGAAAGTGTCGACACAAGGAGCTGTGTCGACACTTAGCAAAGAACAGAAAAGTTTACAAAATATTCTAAGTACAAGTGTCGACACTAAGGGAATGTGTCGACACTCAGCTGAGGAAACAAAATTGAAGACTTGTGTCGACACCAAGAAGTAGTGTCGACACTTGACAGTTTCAACACATGAAGATGTGTCGACACAAAGAAGATGTGTCGACACTTAGAAGAATACAGTTAAAGAATGAAGAACAAGTACTTGTGTCGACACTCAATTTCAGTGTCGACACATGCAGAAGAATCAGTGTCGAGACATACAAGGAATTGTGTCGACACCTTGTAGACTTGTGTCGACACTTACACAGCATGTGTCAACACTTAGTCTATAAGTGTCGACACTTAAGAACAGAAAGTCTCGACACTATCTGACAGTTAGAGAATTTCAAGAAGTGACTGGTTGACATGACAGCTGCCGATCCAGCCGGTCTACAGCAACTGTCAGAGAAATCAGAAGTCTGTTATGAACCGGACCAGCCGGTTACCATGAAGGAAGCCTATAAATAGGCACCCATAGTTTACAGAAACTGATTGATTGTTGTTGTTACAAGTAGTTGTCAAGAATACTTAAAGTGGTTGATCAGATTCTTCAAGTAATCAGGAAAGTGATATACAGAGGATCAACACAAGAAGATCTGGCAGTCCAACTGCAGATCTAAGAAGTTGGAGAGAGAGAGCTCCAATCAAGAATTCAGTCTTTGGAACTAAGGCTGAGAAGAAGGATTCAGAATCATCTGGATCTCAAGAAGCAGAGGGCAAGGATCAACTGCAGAAGATTCAGACTAATTCAGTTCTAACTCAAGAAGCTTTGAAGGAAGCTAAGTCAGTTTGGATCTAACTGAGTTCTTCCAAGAACTCTTCAAGAAACTCTCAACTTCTCTCTTATTTTCTGAGTTGTAGAGTTAGCTATTGTATTTCTATTTTAACTTGTAGGATCCATTGGATCTGAGAGAATTGTAAGCCTATATTATAAAGGCTGAGGGTAGGGCTTGGTTGCCTGAGTGTAGGAGTTGAAGAACTCTGAGTGTAGGCCTTAATTGGCTGAGTGTAGGCCTGGGTGGCTGAGTGTAGGCCTTGGTGGCTGAGTGTAAGGCTTTGGGCCTGAGGTGTAGGAACCTAGTTGGGTTCTGAGATAGTGGAGAAGATTGGCCGAATCTAGTACACTGCTAGATAGGCGAAGGGGGAAAGTGGATGTACCCAAAGATTGGGGAACCACTATAAATTAGTGTGTCTGCTGTGCTGTGCTGTGCTGTGGATTAACTGTTTATATTCTGTAATTGCTGTTAGCTGTAGAATTCTGTGGAATAACTGTTGTGCTGCCAACAAAGTTTTAAAAAGGTTTAGGTCACCTATTCACCCCCCCCCTCTAGTTTTTTAGGTACCATATCTTTCAGAGACGCTACAGAACTCCCCTATTTTGGCCTGAGGTGGGCGAGAGGTCTTTGTTGGGGCCGGATGCGCTCGAGGAGATGGAAATTGATTCGAAGCTTATTCGGGAGAAGCTTCGGATAGCCTAGGAGAGATATGAGAAGAACGCCAACCGGCGTAGATCTAACTTGGAATTTGTTGTGGGGGACTTGTTGTTCTTAAAGGTTTCCCCGATGATTGGAGTCAAGAGGTTTGGCAAGAATAGGAAGTTGGACCCGAGATACGTAGGGTCATTTATGATTGTTGATCAGATTGGTGTATCAGCTTGTAGGCTAGATTTGCCCGCAAATTTCCCTAGCGTGCATGATGTCTTTCACGTCAGTCAGCTGCGGAAATGTGTGCAGAGTGGCAGGCAGGCTCTGGATTTTGTGCCTCAGTTTGAGCTGGATCTTTCTTACGTGGAGGTGCCTGTCCGCATTTTGGATTCTCAGGATCGTGTGTTGCGGAAGAAGACGATTCCAATGGTTAAAGTTTTATTGAGAAATCAAGATGTAGAAAGCTCGACTTGGGAATTGGAGTCGGCTATGAGGGAGGCTCACCCTCATCTTTTTCCTTGATTTGTGCCTGGTATGTTTTGCATTTTCTAATATAGCCCCTTCTTGGCTATTTCTTTCTCCTTCTTGATGGGAGTGTTGTGTGTAAAGTTTCGAGGCGAAACTTCTTTTAGGGGGAGTGGCTGTAACGCCCCCAGTTTTTCTGTGTTTTGTTTGATCATTGTTTGGCGTTACGATGACGCGTTTCTGGCCTTTTGTTGTTCTTAGAACGTGGTCTTAGCTCTTTAGGTTCCTTGAGTGGCCTATTTGTAGCCTGTTTGCAGGATTCCCCAGCTAGCCGGAGTCTGTTTTGGTGACTCGGCTGAGCATCTTAGGGAATGCTTGTACTTTGGCTTGGGAGGTGTTAGACTGAGTGTTTGATCATCAGATGTTGTTTTCGACTTCGCCGTTGTTTTCGTAGCTTGGGTGTTTAGCTACGGTGCGTGTTTTGTCGAAATCCGAGATCGTTTGTTTTCGTGTCATTTCGATGTTTGCTTGTTAGCTAGTAGCAGTAGCATTTGTTATGCATGGCCTTGAGTGGCCGAGCTTGGTAGGGCTGGTGCCCAGTTTTTAGGCTAAGTGTTTAGTTGTTTTCATTTCATGTATATATATATATATTTAGATAACTAGCTGATTGTTTGCTTGTGCTTATTATTTTATTAGCTAGTGGGCTGTGTCTCTGCCGGTGTGTCGACACCAGTGTGTCGACATCGTTGTGTCGACTGGTGTCGACATCGTTATGTCGACACTATTGTGTCGACACTATTGTGTCGACCTTAGACTCGGGTGTTGCTATATATAGGACCGTCTGTTCTCTCCACGTTTCTCCTTTTCGCGAGCTGCTGCTAGCTTCCAGCAGGTTGTGCGGGAGGCAGATGCGCTGGAGCTTTGGCCGTCATTTTCGGGAGGATTTTAGCTCGGTTTCCTCGTGTGTCTGCAGATTTGGATTGCTCTCGTCTGGATCTTTCTTCCTAGGTAAGTTATGTTTGTTCTAGGGCTGTTTCTAGGAGTTAGGGTTTTCGGTTTCTCTTCTTCTTCTCTTAAGCCGTGTTTTTGACTCGTAGGTGGCCGATCTTGCCGCTAAAGCCAGATTTCTTGTTGCAGCTGCTGCATCTTGGCGGTGAGGCAAGTGGCTCCTTGCCCTTGCCAATTTGACCTCATTTTTTACTTTGTTAATTTGCCGTAATTAGCTCTATTTTTGCCTCTAGGAGCTAGTGCAGCTGTGCTTCTTTATTTCAGCCATGTCCGGTTCAGGTTGACTAAGAATTTAGCTAATCTCTCCTTCTTTATTCTCGGTTTGGTGTCCAGTTGGTAGCTGGAGGTAGGGTATGGTTGTATTTAGCTGTAGTATAAGTCAGATAGCTGTTGTGGCCGGGTAGAAAGGGTAGAAGAGAGAGTTTGAATTAAATTTCCAACTCTCTGTTTCCAAGCGTTGTGGTTTTAGCTTTTAGGCAGAGGTTTGAGCTTGGGCAGAGGTTTTAGAGTTGGAATTAAATTTCCAACTCTCTGTATCCAAGCATTGAGTGAGTGGACCTCACTCAATGCCTTGGATGTTAGGATTTTTGGCATGGAGTGTGGTGAACTCACTCAACGCCGAAGTTAGTTTCTGCAGTTAAGTAGAAAGCATTGACAGCATTGAGTGAGTCAAGCTCACTCAACATCGTCATCCAGCGACAGTTTTGCGGCTAAGTAATTTGGCATTGAGTGTGTGGAGCTCACTCAACGCCGCGTCGAGTGGACTCGACGCTTTTGCCTTAGGTTGGTGTGCTTCCTTAGGATTGTTAGAGGATCTTCTCCATAGTGGGGGGGGGGTGTTTTGTGTTCGGCTAGTTCTTTGGCATGCCGACTCTTGGGTTGTGGCAGGTGGTGGAGTTTTGGTGCCTCTGGAGGGGTGGTTTTATCTGGGGAGTCGTGGCCACCACCTTTATTTGCCCCAGCTTGGGCTGGTGTGTTGGACCCTAGGGCTGCCACGGTTTGAGCCCTTAGCCCTTTTTTGGATCTGGTTTTGGTTATGTACTCAGATCCATGTTTTGACCCCTGTCATTAACCCACAAAGTTAGGACTGTCAGCTCCTTTCCTTGCTTATGGCTTTTTCTTTGGTACATGTTATATGCCATGTTGCTGCTGCAGGTTCTTTTCTTTTGCAGAACATGTTGCTATTGTACTCACACTTGGTGTGTTTTCTTTTACTGTTCTTTAGACAGTGTTCTTTTCTTACTGTCCTGTTTTTCTTCTTCTGATAGCATTTATTATTGTCGGGTGGTAAACCCTTCTTTACCTGTTCTTAAAGTTAATGCTCTATTTATTTTGACTATATTCTTGCTGAGGTGTTCTTTCCTTGAATGTCTCAGGTCAAGGTTGTAGCCGGTTGAGAGGCTAGATCTTTTGGTGGGTTTTGCTGATAGCCTCCTGGGTAGCTGAGGTTACTGATCTTCATCCTTGTGAGTTAGTTATTTTCCTTTCTGTATAGACATGCATACTCACTATTGGGTTCGTGTCAGGTTGTTGACGCCCACTGGTGGTTTTCTTATGATGATGGGTATGAACTAAAACTGCTATTTTTGTCTATTGTTGGTTGTTTACTTGTCGTCTGGCAAGGATTTATGCTATGTTGCATGTTAGGTATTTTAAACCCTAAATTTTTACTACAAGTATCTCATGCACATCATGTTTATAAAACTAAAGCACTATTTTTTCTTAAGCGTAAAGACCATCATTTTTATATATTCTATACTAACCTTAGAGTCGTGCATACCATGAGTCGTCCCTCGGGGACGCTTATGCTCATTTAGAATCTCAAAATAACTTAATTAAAGTATTTTTCGCTATGAATAAATATATATTTTTAATAGTGGACTAGTTGATCCTCTGTGCCGAGGGATACGTGTAACACCCCGGATTTTTGATTGCGTACGCTTGATGGGCGTTATGTTGGCTTTGACCGTTGTTAGAGCATGGTTTTTCCCGCGGACTTGCGAGTAGCTGTTTTGGTAGCCGAGTTGCACGATTCCCCAGCAAACTGGAGTCCAAATTGGTGACTCGGTGAGGCCTCTTAGGGAATGTTTGCACTTTTTCGCGCCCGGGAAATGTCGCTCAAAATGAGTTGCTGGTACAGGAAACAAAAAAAGGGTAAAAGGTGCTTTAGGCAAAAATGGTCTAGGACGACACAAAAACATTTTTCAAAACAGGGAAAAATAGTCGTTTTTGTGCGTGACACGCCCCCCGACACGGGCGTGTCGGGGCGTGACCCAGGGCGTGACCTGGGCGAGACCTCCTTGACTCGACGAATTTTCTTGTGTCGAGTTGAGCTCGACGAATGGGGTACACACCCCGTGACACGGGCGTGTCACGGGCCGTGTCCCGTAGTGTCGAGTGTCGAGTATCGCGTGTCGAGTGTCGGGTGTCGAGAGAGGGGACACGGCCTGTGCCACGGGCGTGTCACAGGGCGTGTCAAGCTGTGTCGAGTGTCGAATGTGGAGTGTCGAGTATCGGGTGTCGAGAGCGGGGACACGGCCTGTGACACGGGCGTGTCACAGGGCGTGTCCAGCTGTGTTGAGTGTCGACACTTTGTGTCGACGAGGTGTCGAGACACGGGCTACACGCCCTAGGTCACGGGCGTGACCGACCCGTCACGGGCGTGTACCCGGCCGTGTACCGTGTGGATAAACTTGAAATTGCCGACTTTCTGCGCCGCTTAAGGTACACGCCCTGCATCACGGGCGTGACACAGGGCGTGACCGGCCCGAAAATCGACTTTTTCCAGTTTTTTGTGCCGTTCATTTCCTTGGTTCTGCATCTAACGGTCCAGCTCTGTTCTGGAGAAAATAAGGCCGAAACAGAGTTTCTCCTCCTCACTTCACCTTCTCTTCATCTTCTTCCTCATTCCAAAAGGAACTCTAGGGAGAAAGGGCAAAAGAAAGGCAAGGAAAGAGAGGAGCAGCCGTCGCGGCATCGTCTCGGTTCAGGCAAGCGGTGTTCTTCACCCTTGCCAATCTTCTTTCTTGTCTTTGATTGTGCAAAATAGCTAGTTTCTCTTTCACTTTTCCTAGCCTGTTCTTCTTGTTTTGGGTTCTTCCTCACTAGCCTTATTATGCTCTTGAATTTCCTTATGCTGAATGACTTTGATCTTCCATGCTTAGTTTTGTTTAGTTATCAAGTCTATGCTAGGTTAATTCATGTAGTTCTCTTGTTCATGTGATTCATGTAGCTAAGTTGCTTCATGTTCATGTAGCCTTTCTACTATATGTGGTTCTTCCTTGATCAAAAGCATGTGATTATTGTCCAAACATGTGATTTATGTAATTAAGTTAATCAATTCTATCATGTGATGAAGTTCATCAAACTCTACGTTGGCAATTTGTCGTCATGTGTGAGGATGAAGGAAGGGAAAGTGTGTACTTGGGTTATGGTGAGATTTGCTTGTGGTGTAAAGCGTAGGTTCGTTGATGGTGTGTTTTGCGAGGTGAAATGTGAACCATGGCAGAAGCGTGTGTGTGCGGATTTGGTAAGGGGTGGTGTGGGTTAAGTCTTTGTGGCCACCGGGTTTGGATTTGTGGTGTAGAGCACCATTTTGCCCAGATTTGGGCTGGCTTTTTTTGGTGCGTTCCACTTTAGGGCTGCCACCAAAAGACCCTTGCTGAATCGCATGTAACCGCTGCTTATGTTTCACTCGTTTAGTTGTTTCTTGTACTAAGGATGATGGAATGAGCATGTGTTTTGCCTTTTGCTCCTGCGGGTTGAGCAGTACTTGATGAAACTTGTACGCACTTGGTGCGTTCCACTTGTTTTTGTTCACTCATTTTACTTATATGAAACATTGCTACGGGGTCGGTAAGCCCCTTCATGATATTGTATAAACATGCTGCTCTTCTTTTTATTGTATCTTCGAGGATTGCTGAGGTATTCTTTCTTGAATGCCTCAGGTGCAGGTTGTAGCCGGTTGAGCGGCTAGGTTTGTTGGTGGCATTTCTTGGGAGCTAGCCGAGCTTACTTAGCGAGGTAGTTCTTTTCTTTGTTGTACAGACATACATGTGCCCCAATGGGTTCGTGTCAGCTTGTTGGCGCCCATTGGTGGTTTCCTTTACTTGTGATATATGAATACTAGACTGCTAATGTGACTCATTTGGATGAGATGATGTCTTATTGCTCTTGGGAAGGATTTATGGTAGGTTGCATTAGGTATTTTTAAGCTAAACAAACCTATTATTGTATCCATGCATAACATGTTTTGGTCACTGAACACGTATTTTCCAAATGACGTAAACAAAGATGATTTCTTATCGTAGTAGCCATATAGATTGCATATAGGAGATCGTCATACTTAAACAAAGTGTTTCCGCCGCGTACAAATGTGTTTTGATGCCTAAGGCCGAGGGATACAGACATTAAATTCAAAGGTTTTCTTGCATTTAACTGTTGGATTTCAACTCATAAAGTAAGCGTCAAGGGTTTCCTGAGCGTATGCAGTTATCCCCTGCACGACGTGGCATCATAACCCGTAGTTCCTCTTGCTCTGATACGAAGTACTCGTTGAGGAAATGCGGGTTGTGACAGTTGGTATCAAAGCCAGGTTTGCTTGACAATTGGTCGGGCAAACTTTCTTTTTTTGGTTGTAAGCATCATATCATACACACACCGAGGTGCCATCAGTATGTCTTGGCCGACGCACGCACACTACACTCATGGCATGACAAGAAGTATACGGGGCATATTATGTAGTATTGGATGCATAATATGTGGTTGTATATGGATCCACCATAGGGGCAACATGTGCGGGTTATGTAGTATGGGATGCATAACCTTACCACATGGATGCGACTAGCACGTTTTCTTTTCTTCGTTGCATGCAATGCTATGTAGTATGGGATGCATAGCATTGTGATGCGTACGACCGCTCATGGCATGCATTAAGGCCTTTCTAGATTGCATCGCACAGCACGCATAACATAACATTGCATGAGCACAACGTGCCAAGCTAAAGATGTACATGATGACACCTGTACACTCATAGTTTTGGGTCAAATAAAGTCATGCATTCATTGGTTAGGCACAAGTTAGTGGGATGACGGTGAGTCATCTTTAGGTTAGGCATACCATCATTCTCAAACTCCCAGAGCAAGTTAGCAGTTGATATTCATATTTATATATGTATGGTCTGTACATAGCCGTAGTGTGTTTTGTTGGGTTTGAGCTTGATAAGAGTGAACGTGTTTATAGGATGTTGAAGCGTCCAGTGACAAGGCAAACTCCCCAATCCGAGGGCGAGTCTTCGGGCGCGTAGAATAATGCCCTGATGGATAGTCTACGCCAAAGTAATGAGGCTTTGACGAGGCAGGTGCAGGAAGTGCAGTCCCAACTCCAAGCTATGTCCTCAGCGATGTCTGGGCTGGCACCAAGAGGGCAAGAGACGGTCCGAGGCCCCACCATTTCGACTCCTTCTGTGGCAGTGATACCCCCAGTTATGGTTCCTCCTGCGATGACTTTCATCGTTTCAGCAACTTGGACCACCGACTTATGATGGAAAAGCGGACTTTGTGATCTTGGATGATTGGGTGATCACGTTGGAAGAAATGTTTGGTTATTCTAGCATTACTGAGGACCAGAAGGTGATGCTTGCCGCCTATCAACTAAAATGGTTGGCGAAAGGTTGGTGGTTGCGAGAAAAGGAAGGCCTAGGGGCGGGATGTTCGTGGGAAGCCTTTAAAGAAATGTTACGGCGCAAGTTTCTACCGTCAGTTGAAAGGGACAGCCTGATGAATGACTTCTTGTACCTGAAGCAGAGGAAACTCACAGTTAGTGAGTATGAAATTGAGTTTAGCAAGTTAAGTCGGTTCGCTCCGAGCTTGGTGACTACGGAAGCTGACCGCGTAAAGAGATTTCTTAGCGGACTCCGCAGCGACGTGCAGCAGTTCACAAGTGTTTATGGAGCGACGAGTTACACCACTGTGGTGGAGGCTGCTTTGAAGTTTGATGCGATCGAAACTGCAAAACAAAGAGGACAACTGATGAGGAAGGATAAGAGGAAGCTGATGGGAGGGAAAAACTCCCACGAATCAGACGTAAGGAAGAAGAACAAGGAGACGTGTAGCTTCTGTGGCCGGTCAGGCCACCCGTTTGAGAAATGTTTCAAGCGGTTGGGGATGCAAAAGGAGCAGGTGCACGCCATTCAGAGTGCGCCAACCAGAGACTTGGAGTGTACAGCTTGTGGGGGAAGATGTCATGATATGAGCCGCTGCTGGGTCATGGACAAGGTGTGCTTCCAGTGTGGCAAACGGGGACATCTGAAGGCAAGGTGCCCACAAAACCAACCCGTGCTGCAGCCAATGCCACTCCAGGCTTTGCCTCCCATTCCGCGTTTGGACAAAGGAAAAGGGAAGTTAAATGTGATCTCCTCAGAGGAAGCGCAGATGTCACCCCAGGTTATCTCAGGTTCGATTCATTCCTCTGGTTCACGTTTTGTTTCTACCTTTTACGAGTCGTTCTTAGTTCCCTATATACCCTTATAGGACACTTTAAGGTAAAGAACCGTTGGGCGCGTGTTCTCTTTGATTCTGGTGCGACCCATTCATTTGTGGCTCGAACCTTTCTAGATCGGTATCATTTGACACCAGATCGAGTGGGGAATGCCTTTTTGGTGAAGTTCCCTTCCGGTGCTTCTGTGGTGGCAGACTGGGGTCTTCTTGATTGTCCCATTTTGTTGGGCGATTTCTTAGCAAAGGCTGATTTCAAGGTGATCGATTTGGAGGATTTTGACGTCATTCTGGGCATGAACTGGTTATCCCGCTATGACGCTGTCATCCAGTGCAAAGGGAAGCGCTTGGATTTTATCAAGGACAATGGTCAGCCGGGAAGTGTTTATGGTGATTCATGCCAGGATACTCCAGGGATTTTGGCGGTATGTGTTCGGACGTTGTTTGTTTCCGACTGTTTTGCTTGTCTAGTCTCAGTTGTGGGGACTAGTGTTGTTTTGCCGTGTTTGGAAGAGATTCCGGTTGTGCGTGAATTCCCAGATGTTTTTCCTACTGATCTTCCTGGTCTTCCCCCTGATCGTGATGTCGAGTTCGTTATTGATTTGGAACCGGGTACGCGGCCTATTGCGAAAGCGCCGTACAGAATGGACCCGCGTGAGCTATCAGAGTTGCGTACCCAGTTGGATGACTTATTGGCAAAAGGGTTTATCAGGCCGAGTTCATCACCTTGGGGTGCACCGGTGTTATTTGTGAAGAAGAAAGATGGGTCGATGCGGCTTTGCATCGATTACCGGGAGTTGAACAAGGTGACGATTAAAAACAAGTACCCACTGCCAAGAATTGATGACTTGTTTGATCAACTGCGTGGCAGTTCAGTATTTTCGAAGATTGATCTCCGCTCGGGCTATCATCAGCTCAAGGTCCGGGAGTCTGATATTCCGCGGACTGCATTTCGATCAAGGCATGGCCATTTTGAATTTCTGGTGATGTCGTTTGGTTTGACCAACGCACCATCAGCCTTCATCGATATGATGAACAGGGTGTTCAAGGACTACTTGGATAAGTTTGTGGTGGTTTTTATTGATGACGTTCTTGTCTACTCCCGCAGTGCTGAGGAGCATGAAAAGCATCTGCGATTGGTATTGGCCACTTTGCGAGACCAACGGTTATTCGCCAAGCTAAGCAAATGCGAGTTTTGGTTGCCTCAAGTTGCCTTTCTGGGTCATGTCATTAATCACCATGGAATATCAGTGGATCCCGAAAAGATTGCTGCAGTCATGGAGTGGAGAAGACCGGAGACACCCAAGGAGATTCGAAGCTTCTTGGGATTGGCCGGCTATTATCGCAGATTTGTCGAAGGTTTTGCGACGTTGGCCGCACCTTTGACTCCCTTAACCCAGAATAATGTGGCGTTTGATTGGACTGACAAGTGTGAGGCTTCATTCCTTGAACTCAAGGACAGGTTATGTACCGCTCCTGTGTTGATCTTGCCGACAGAAGGGATAGATTATGACGTTTTTGTTGATGCGTCACACGTTGGACTTGGATGTGTATTAATGCCGGACAAAAAGGTGATTGCGTATGAGTCTCGACAGTTGAAAAGTCATGAAAAGAACTACCCAACGCACGATTTGGAGTTCGCAGCGGTGATCTTTGCGTTGAAGTTGTGGAGACACTTACTTTATGGTGCACAGTGTAAAATCTTTAAGGATCATAAAAGTTTAAAGTACGTCTTCACGCAAAAGGAACTGAATCTGCGCCAACGGCGATGGCTTGAATATGTAGCTGATTATGATGTGGACATTCAGTATCATCCGGGAAAAGCGAATGTGGTGGCCGATGCTTTGAGTCGGAAGACGGGGAAATTATTTCATCTTTCAGTCGACCGTCTTGTGGAGGAATTTCTATTGATGGATATTTCCGTGGGCAAATATGACCCGCAAAGTCATTCGATGGTAGAAGAACCTTCATGGCTGGTGCTTGCAAGACAACATCAAAAGGATGATCCTGACCTTTTACATTTGTTTCTTCGAACAGAAAAGCGTGAATTACCGGATTTTTCTTTTGATGAGGAGGCCAGGTTAAAGTATCGTGGTCGATTTTGTATTCCCACAGTTGGAGACATTCGCGAGATGGTGTGTCGGGAAGCACATTGCTCAAGTATGGCCTACCATCCAGGCTCAACAAAAATGTACCGTGATTTGAAACAAATTGTCTGGTGGTATGGAATGAAAAGAGATATAGCGTGATTTGTATCTGAATGTCATACCTGCAAGCGTGTGAAAGCTGATCATGGGAGGCCTGGTGGCAAGTTGACACCATTGGAGATTCCAACATGGAAGTGGGAAAGCATCTCAATGGATTTTATTACAGGCCTACCAAGATCTCCACAAGGACATGACTCCATGTGGGTGATCGTGGATAGATTGACCAAGTGTGCTCATTTCATACCATTTAAGGTCAACTACCCGATGAAGACAATAGCGGAACTCTATTTGAACGAGATCATCCGACTGCATGGTGTGCCAGTCAATATAATATCAGACAGGGATTCCCGATTTACTTCTCGTTTCTGGAAGAGTCTACAAGAGGGTTTGGGGATGGATTTGCGGTATTCCACTGCTTACCACCCTCAGACGAATGGCCAAACGGAACGAGTAAATCAAATTGTGGAAGATATGATTCGCTGCTACATTCTTGAGTATGGCGGAGCATGGGATGAACGTTTGCGGCTTATGGAATTCGCATATAATAACAGCTATCAAGAAAGCTTGCAAATGGCTCCGTTTGAAGCTTTATATGGGCGTCGATGTCGGACTCCCCTCTTTTGGACTGAGGTTGGCGAGCGGCCTTTGTTGGGCCCAGAGGCGCTCGAGGACATGGAAGTTGCCGTACGACTATTTCGGGAGAAAATCCGAATCGCCCAAGAGCGATATGAAAAGTACGCCAACCGACGAAGGTCGGAATTAGAGTTTGCGGTGGGGGATTTCGTTTTCTTGAAAGTCTCCCCAATGGTTGGGATTAAAAGGTTTGGAAAAGAGCGCAAATTAGACCCAAGATTTGTGGGTCCCTTCAAGATTCTTGCACTAGTTGGTGCATCCACTTACAAAGTAGAATTACCCGTGAACTTTCCTGGTGTTCACGACGTGTTTCATGTTAGCCAACTTTGCAAGTGTGTGCGACATGACACGCAAGTGTAGGACGTGGTGCCGCAATTGGTGCCAAACCTTTCTTATGTGGAGATGCCCATCCAGATATTGGACTCCCAAGATCGCGTGTTGCGGAAAAAGAAGATTCTTATGGTCAAGGTGCTATGGAAAAATCAGAATGTGGAAAGCGCGACGTGGGAGCTCGAGTCAACGATGAGGGCGGCTCACCCTCAATTGTTCCCGTAAATAAGCTGGTATGTGACTTGGTGTTTTTGTTGCGTTGCTGTTTTTGGTTTGTTACCTTAGTTGATTGAGATGAAAATGATTGAAAAGTTTCGAGGCAAAACTTTTTGTTAGGGGCAGTGACTGTAACACCCCGGATTTTTGATTGCGTACGCTTGATGGGCGTTACGTTGGCTTTGACCGTTGTTCGAGCATGGTTTTTCCCGCGGACTTGCGAGTGGCTGTTTTGGTAGCCGAGTTGCACGATTCCCCAGCAAACCGGAGTCCAAATTGGTGACTCGGTGAGGCCTCTTAGGGAATGTTTGCACTTTTTCGTGCCCGGGAAATGTCGCTCAAAATGAGTTGCTGGTACAGGAAACAAAAAAGGGTAAAAGGTGCTTTAGGCAAAAATGGTCTAGGACGACACAGAAACATTTTTCAAAACAGGGAAAAATAGTCATTTTTGTGCGTGACACGCCCCCCGACACGGGCGTGTCGGGGCGTGACCCAGGGCGTGACCTGGGCATTACCTCCTTGACTCGACGAATTTTCTTGTGTCGAGTTGAGCTCGACGAATGGGGTACACGCCCCGTGACACGGGCGTGTCACGGGCCGTGTCCCGCGGTGTCGAGTGTCGAGTATCGCGTGTCGAGTGTCGGGTGTCGAGAGAGGGGACACGGTCTATGCCACGGGCGTGTCACAGGGCGTGTCAAGCTGTGTCGAGTGTCGAATGTGGAGTGTCGAGTATCGGGTGTCGAGAGCGGGGACACGGCCTGTGACACGGGCGTGTCACAGGGCGTGTCTAGCTGTGTTGAGTGTCGACACTTTGTGTCGACGAGGTGTCGAGATACGGGCTACACGCCCTAGGTCACGGGCGTGACCGACCCGTCAAGGGCGTGTACCCGGCCATGTACCGTGTGGATAAACTTGAAATTGTCGACTTTCTGCGCCGCTTAAGGTACACGCCCTGCGTCACGGGCGTGACACAGGGGCGTGACCGGCCCGAAAATCGACTTTTTCCAGTTTTTTTGTGCCGTTAATTTCCTTGGTTCTGCATCTAACAGTCCAGCTCTGTTCTGGAGAAAATAAGGCTGAAACAGAGTTTCTCCTCCTCACTTCACCTTCTCTTCATCTTCTTCCTCATTCCAAAAGGAACTCTAGGGAGCAAGGGCTAAAGCAAGGCAAGGAAAGAGAGGAGCAGCCGTCGCGGCATCGTCTCGGTTCAGGCAAGCGGTGTTCTTCACCCTTGCTAATCTTCTTTCTTGTCTTTGATTGTGCAAAATAGCTAGTTTCTCTTTCACTTTTCCTAGCTTGTTCTTCTTGTTTTGGGTTCTTCCTCACTAGCCTTATTATGCTCTTGAATTTCCTTATGCTGAATGACTTTGATCTTCCATGCTTAGTTTTGTTTAGTTATCAAGTCTATGCTAGGTTAGTTCATGTAGTTCTCTTGTTCATGTGATTCATGTAGCTAAGTTGCTTCATGTTCATGTAGCCTTTCTACTATATGTGGTTCTTCCTTGATCAAAAGCATGTGATTCTTGTCCAAACATGTGATTTATGTAATTAAGTTAATCAATTCTATCATGTGATGAAGTTCATCAAACTCTACATTGGCAATTTGTTGTCATGTGTGAGGATGAAGGAAGGGAAAGTGTGTACTTGGGTTATGGTGAGATTTGCTTATGGTGTGAAGCGTAGGTTCGTTGATGGTGAGTTTTGCGAGGCGAAATGTGAACCATGGCAGAAGCGTGTGTGTGCGGATTTGGTAAGGGGTGGTGTGGGTTAAGTCTTTGTGGCCACCGGGTTTGGATTTGTGGTGTAGAGCACCATTTTGCCCAGATTTGGGCTGGCTTTTTTTGGTGCGTTCCACTTTAGGGCTGCCACCAAAAGACCCTTGCTGAATCGCATGTAACCGCTGCTTATGTTTCACTCGTTTAGTTGTTTCTTGTACTAAGGATGATGAAATGGGCATGTGTTTTGCCTTTTGCTCCTGCGGGTTGAGCAGGACTTGATGAAACTTGTACGCACTTGGTGCGTTCCACTTGTTTTTGTTCACTCATTTTACTTATATGAAGCATTGCTACGGGGTCGGTAAGCCCCTTCATGATATTGTATAAACATGCTGCTCTTCTTTTTATTGTATCTTCGAGGATTGCTGAGGTATTCTTTCTTGAATGCCTCAGGTGCAGGTTGTAGCCGGTTGAGCGGCTAGGTTTGTTGGTGGCATTTCTTGGGAGTTAGCCGAGCTTACTTAGCGAGGTAGTTCTTTTCTTTGTTGTACAGACATACATGTGCCCTAATGGGTTCGTGTCAGCTTGTTGGCACCCATTGGTAGTTTTCTTTACTTGTGATATATGAATACTAGACTGCTAATGTGACTCATTTGGATGAGATGATGTCTTCTTGCTCTTGGGAAGGATTTATGGTAGGTTGCATTAGGTATTTTTAAGCTAAACAAACCTATTATTGTATCCATGCATAACATGTTTTGGTCACCGAACACGTATTTTCCAAATGACGTAAACAAAGATGATTTCTTATCGTAGTAGCCATATAGATTGCATATAGGAGATCGTCATACTTAAACAAAGTGTTTCCGCCGCGCACAAATGTGTTTTGATGCCTAAGGCCGAGGGATACGGCCATTAAATTCAAAGGTTTTCTTGCATTTAACTGTTGGATTTCAACTCATAAAGTAAGCGTCAAGGGTTGCCTGAGCGTGTGCAGTTATCCCCTGCACGACGTGGCATCATAACCCGTAGTTCCTCTTGCTCTGATACGAGGTACTCGTTAAGGAAATGCGGGTTGTGGCAATACGTCCATTAAATATAACTGGTTTCTTTTATATTAAACTATGAATATTCCTTAAAAATCTAAAGTCTGGAGTTTTGCCTGAACGTGTGCAGTTATCCACTGCACGACGTGGCATCACGACATGTATTTTCTCTTGCTCTGATACGATTTTATTGTTGAGAAAATGCGGGTCGTGACAAACTCAGCTCGACGAAATTCATCCAGCTTTCTTGGCCACCATGCGTGAAAGAAACGCACGACCGTGCGTTTTCCTTGTGACAGAATTCCTGCCTTGGGTGAAAACGCACCACCTACACAACAAAACCAAATCTGGAGCACAAGCTCCCAGCACCAAATACTACAAAGAAAACACCAGGATAGGACAATGGGGAGCACCATGTGGATACCCCCAATAACAGAATGCGCAATCGCACACCCTTGGGCCAAAACAATGCACAAAATGGTCCATGACCGAACAATACAAATATAACAGAAATTCGGTTGAAATGCAGTGCATGAGTGAGAAAACCAGCCCAGATGAGTCCAAAAAACCGTATAAATAGCAGACTCATCACACAACCAGACTTAAACATTTGCTCGTCCCGAGCAAATCATCTCTCTATGGACTCGAAAATAGCTAGCTGGCATAGAGATTTCAAAAATAAGGTAAAGCGAAAAATCAAGTACTCATGGGTAAAGAAAAAATATAATAGATAAACTTTTTAATTATGCTACGAAGTTTATAAATTTCGACAAGTGTAATTAAGTATTGTAACTACTCAAAAATAGAATTCTGGATAATCGTTTGGTCATGCGTAGGAAGAAATTAGGCAGACCACTAAGTTGAGCATTGCCAAAGACTGGGGATCGGCATCACCTCCAAAGGAATTCATCAATGTCGGGGACCATATGCTTGCCCGTTCACACTCTCTCCATAGTGCTAGTTTGACTCGAGCACGAATCCACATGACTATTGGAAGATAATGGGGCTTAGGAGTATATGTAGGTAAGGATGCAGAAGGTAAACAATGGCTATGCATAACCAAAATGAGCTCATACAAAAAATCCTCTCGCCAAGAAATACGCACAGTTGCTCCAAATCACAAGACTTGGACTTGACAAACGAATGCGTGCACCGCCTATCAACATAAAATCTCAAATGGAATTTTCATATAAACTTTTTCTTCTTTCATATCAAACTACCTTCTTTTTCTCCTTTTCTTTTCTTTTTCAAAAATGTTTATATAACATTCAGCTACATAATCATGAAATCTGCACCTCACAAACACAAAACTGCACCTCAGCAACATCACCAAATGCAAGAAGTGATATACTAATAGCTTGAGCTAATGGCGTGCTACTGGGATAGGTTTTTAGGCTTTGGGGATCACAGAGTGGGGTTGAATCAACAGGAGGGGTAGGCTCAAAATAGGCTAACAAGCATTACGTTAGGACTGGGTATAAGGCTCAACTAGGCCAAAAAGATGGACTACATCAAGCTCACGCTTGACTAACCATACACCAATGCTTCGAGAGTTGCTTGGGGCAAGTTCTTAGCCAGCGAGTAAGATGATCCTTCCTCCCGACTCGAGCAATATGAGGCTAGTGGCAGCTACACACATTCCTACACTACCGTTCGATTACTCTAGATTCCACAGTTTTGAGTCATACAAACATTATTTACAAATGCAGAAAAGCATAAATCTTCGAGCATAAACAAAAATTAAATCTATACATTTTCGTCACATCGTGAGTCCTAGATTAGGAGCAATGCACGAGTTTCACACTACCCTATCCTAAAACCCTAAGCCAGCACCACTATCTTAAAGTTAACACAAAAAAAATTAATTAAACATGGGTCGAGCGTGTGCTTAAGTGCGCTCTTATGTGGTGTAGGTACACAATGCTGTCATGATAAATTAAAAACTGAAAATGAAAATACTCTGGTGGTATGCAAGTGCATGTGCAAAGGTGACTGGCGAAACTTTCCCCCACCAGACTTATACTGAACAATATATCCATGATTTGCAAAAAATTAAAGAAATGAAAGTTGGGGGAGGGGTTACCTCATGCTCCGCTAATGAGCATACCAGAAGATTGGCGTTAAACTTCAGCAATAAACCCACGTCCCAAACAAAGTCCACCTTCAAAATAGAATATCTCCAAGCACAAAAACTATACACAATTAAGCACAACAACTAAATTGCACAAATTTAAAGCAAGCAGCAGCATTGGGTCGTCTGCCATTATCCATTTTATTTACCGTCCTTAAGGTGGAGCAAATACCTGTATTAACAGTTATTTAGATAATGTTCAAAAGCAAGAGTTCAGAATGCATGAAAAAGTCCAAAGTTACACACAACATGAAGATAAATAAAATAAGAAACGAAAAGAAAGGGGGCCCTGAAGATCCTTCATTCTTCAGCTGAATGATAACTTGTGACAGATCCCCCCAGTCACGCAAGATGAGGGCAAGGTGAAGACTTTAGGTCCCAGGGAAGATGAGTCTCCCCTACCCCTAGCCTCGTCCTTCTTGCATCGGCGGTAAAAATCTGATGCATTGCGTATAAGAAGTTCTGTTCTTTTCAAATTAATAGATGGGGATCGCCAGGGTGGTATATCCACCCCAACCAAATCAACAACATGCCTATCTTTATCATCGGGGGGGGGGGGGGGCATCCTTTCCTCACACACAGCGGGTGAAAGATTAGCCCAAGTCACCTGTTTAACAGTTTTACAACATTCATTAAACTTAATCAAAGTTTTTAAATCTATTTCCTGCACGCTCCCAATAGCCGTGCATAGCCCCCGTTCCTTTTCTTCAGCAACTTGTTTCACGTCAAACAATTCCTCCTTCGCTTCTCTGTTAGCAATCATCAACATGTCTTTTACTTCCACAGCCTAGTCTTGCTTATTCAGCACAACATCTGTCTCATCAGCTCTAGATAAATCATCAAATAATAAAATATTTAACTCTGGTAGTTTTTTAGATTCACTCAGGATTAGAGTGGAAAGTGACGGCGATACCGGCAAATTGACCTTGGAAGCCAAGATGATGCCTCATGCATTAAAGCACAGCGTCGCTTCACTGG
This sequence comes from Platanthera guangdongensis, assembly GCA_039583875.1. Classification (NCBI taxonomy): domain Eukaryota; kingdom Viridiplantae; phylum Streptophyta; class Magnoliopsida; order Asparagales; family Orchidaceae; genus Platanthera; species Platanthera guangdongensis. The sequence goes on from CM077151.1 coordinate 137,127,149, forward strand.
CTGTCAGGAATAGAACCCCAAGAATAGTCTTTGAATTATTTCATATGCGTCCGAACACCTGGAAGTCGGTAACAACCACAACCCCATTAAGTTTCACCTCCACCTCTTTAATCACCCCATCAGTTTTAACCACCAATCCATCAGCTAGCACAAGCGATTTTTGGATATTAGTTTCTACATTTAAATCAAGCTTCTCAACATCTTGCATAGCAAGAATGTTGCACGACGAACCTGAATCGCAAAGGGCTACCATCTCAATTTCATTAATCTCACACTCGACAGCCACTTCATTAATATTGCACTCCTCTGCCTCCCCAACACTCTTCCCTTACTCAGGGGATTCTTTTCCGTGTCGCTTGGGAGCACGCCGCGAGTGCGCTCGGAGAACACCTGGGCAAGTTTCCCCAGCTGTGTCTCTAAGTTCCTCATAGAAGCGGTTTGAGTGGCCATGTTAGATTGGGCCATCTCAACAAACTTTTCCATCATTTCTTCTATAGCACTCCTACGTTCCCCTTGCCCGCTCTTATTATAACCCGGCTGCAGTGGTCGCTGTTGGCTATTGGTGGCTGGAGCATCAAATTAATGGCGGCCTCCCTGCCATCTTTGACTTGGGGCATTTTGATTCCACGAGAAATTCAGATGATTTCTCACGTTTGGGTTATACACATTATTATAGGGCGCAACATGGTTTTGACTGTTTATAAAATCAACACTTTCATCAAAGGTTATATCTACCGGTTCCGCAAATGACTCTCCAGTTCGTCATTCAAAATTATGGTGGCTGGGATTTCCATATCCCTGACATGATATGCCCTCAACCGGAGCCAGAGGAGTAGTCGATCTAGTTAGCATCCTTCTTCCATCCATCATAGGGTGACTTGCTTCGGCTTCTGCATCACCGCATTCACATCAAACAGATTTTTCGCCCCCTGGGGGCAACTCTTCCCGCGGTCCAGTATGTGCTATGGGAGGCTGTGTCTCGAAGAAGCCGCAAAGCATCTTTAGTAGAAAGGTTCATAATTGTGCCGCCGGATACTGCGTCGATCATAGCCCGGTAGTTCGGCTCGACACCAAAATTGAATATTTCTACAAGATTCCACGGCTCGCAGCTGCGTTGGGGACAACAATGCTATAGGTCAGCGAAACGCTCCCATGCCTCAGATAACGTCTTTTGGTCCAGCTGTCGGAACATAGCAATTTCCCTTTGGGCATTAATAATTTTGTCGACTCGGTGGAACTTGGCCAAAAACTTAGAGGACAGAGCCTCCCATGTGGTAGCTGTCCCAGGGGAAATTTTGTGAAGCCAGGTCTTAGCCCCGTCCCTCAACGAAAATGGGATTAGCTTCAACTTAACTACCTCATCAGAAATTCCAACATATCGGAAGGTGTCGCAAATCTCTTAGAACTCCACCAGATGGAGTTGCGGGTCCTCACTCGTCAAACCAGAATACTGCGTATTATTTCTGATCATATTCAGAATCGCGGGCTTTATCTCAAAATGGTTGTTGGAAATGGCGGGTTCGAAGCCTGGATAAACACTTCCCGCAATCGGGGTAGTGAAATCACGCATCATCCTAATGCGAGGTTGGATCACCTCCTGGCCCTCAACAACTCTTTCACCTTGGCCATTTCCTACATAGCACAAGTCTTCCATTCTAACTTTAGCAGCAGCAGCACGCACTTAAGCTCACCTCGCTCATGCGGACTCAAAATCAGCTCCCAAATTTTCACCCCTATTACCAGGGTTAGGATCTGTCATACAACATGAAAAATCTATCAAAGCGTCAAACACTTGCAAATTTTTCCAAAAGAAAAATGCACACAACGGTTGCACTCCACGACAATGGCGCCAAAAACTTGATGCACTCTCGGCAAGTGTACCGATCGTTGTCAAGTAATAAAAGTGAGGAGTTTAATCCTCGGATATCGATCTCCCAAGGAGTGCAAGTAGGGAGTGTGATTTCGCTATATGAAAAAGGGATTGCAAGCGGGAAAGTAACCAAAGGGGGTTTTTGATTGTGATTCCTAAAGTAACAACAGTAAGAAAACTATTGCGGGTCACCGTCACCGCGTCGCTTGGGTGGATTACTACGTAGAGTAGTATGGAAGATGAATGAAACAGCAAGGGTCGCAATCACCTCTTCGCAATGCACGCTCCTAGCAACCGCTAGAACGCCTCGATCACAACAAGCATAGGAAAAACTGAAGCTTAACAACCCAAGCAATGATTAAGACATAACAACATATTGACATACTGAAACCTTAAGCAAAACATTGTTCTCAAGAAACAATCCCACTATCACAAGTTCAAAATGAAGTAACCACAAGAAGAGGTGGATAAATACAACCGAGCACACGAAGGCTTTCTGAGATTCACGGCCAGATTCAAGGGTTGTCAATCCTTGTCCGAGCTCGGTCTTTGGATGATGTCAAGGAACCAAGAAGGGCTATCACTTCCTTCGAATATCTCGTCTTCTTCATGAATGATCGTTGGGCTAGTTCTCACCGAAGAACTCTGGAAGTGCAGCAACAATAAGCTCGGATGGTAGCTTCGAGGTCGGAGAAGATAAAGGTGGCCGGAAAGACAACTATTGCAAGCTTTCTGAGGAGAAAGGGTGGCCGGATCAACTCTCCAAGGATGAGAGAGAAAATGGCGGCTGGAGGCGAGTTTCCAGCTTGGAGGAGCGGAAATGGCGGGGGAGCGGAGCTGGATCCTTGTAAAGTGTAAATCTATAAATTAAATAAAAAAGTCAGCAAAAATTGGTCACACATGGTTTGGCGCAAGGCCGTGCGCAAACCGTGCGATATTAACTTTCAGGATAGACACGAGGAAGGAGAAGCGTTGACCCAAGCGTTTTCCTTCACGCACGGGTAGTTTCGCTTGTGCGTGAAGGACATCGCAAAGGTAGCGACAGAGTGCTGGAAAATAGGGACACACAGGAAAACCGTGTGTTCTACTAGCGCGCGGGCGCTGTCGCCGTGCGTGAACAAATCACACCTTTAGCCATAGAAAGAAACAAACTAGAAAGCTACAGGAAAATCGTGTGTTTCCTTTGCACACGGTTTCGAAGAAACCGTGCGTCAATCGTGCGTGAGGATCGTCGAACTCAGCTTGACGAAATTCATCCAGCTGAATAAAATGCACGATCCAGCACATACCGTGCGTGAAAAACGCATGACCGTGTGTTTTCCTTGAGACAGAATTCCTGTCTTGGGGGAAAACACACCACCTGCACAACAAAACCAAAGCGGGAGCACAAGCTCCCAACACCAAATACTGTAAAGAAAACACCAGGAAAAAGCCATGGGGAGCACCATGTGCATACCCCCAATAACAGAATGCACAATCGCACACCCTCGGGCCAAAACAGTGCATAAAATGGTCCATGACCGAACGATGCAAATATAACCGAAATCAGGTTGAAATCCAGTGCATGATTGAGAAAACCAGCCCAAATGAGTCCGAAAAACCCTATAAATATCGGACTCATCACACCACCAGACTTAGACATTTGCTCGTCCCGAGCAAATCATCTCTCTGATGACTCGAAAATAGCTAGCTGGCATAGAGATTTGAAAAATAAGGTAAATCGAGAAATCAAATACTCATGGGTACAGAAAATATAATAGATAAAGTTTTTAATTATGCTACGAAGTTTATAGATTTCGACAAGTGTAATTGAGTATTGTAACTACTCAAAAATAGAATTCTAGAGAATCGTTTGGTCATGCGTAGGAAGAAAGTAGATATGCCACTAAGTTGAGCATTTCCAAAGACCAGGGATCGGGATCACCTCCAAAGGAATCCACCAATGTCGGGGACCATATGCTTGCCCGTTCACACTCTCTCCATAGTGGTAGTTTGACTCGAGCGCGAATCAGCAGGACTATAGGAAGATAATGGGGCTTAGGCGTATACATAGGTAAGAATGCAAAAGGTAAACAATGGCTACGCACAACCCAAATGAGCTCATACAAAAAATCCTCTCGCCAAGTAATACATACAGGTGCTCCACACCACCAGACTTGGACTTGACAAACGGGTGCGTGCATCGCCTACCAGCACAAAATCTCAAATGGAATTTTCATTTAAACTTTTTCTTCTTTCATATCAAACTACTTTATTTCTCTCATTTTCTTTTGTTTTTCAAAAATTTTTATATCACATTCAGCCACAAAATCATGAAATCTGCACCTCACAAACACAAAACAACACCTCAGCAACATCACTAAATGCAATAAGTGATATACTAATAGCTAGAGCTAGTGGTGTGCTGCTGGGATAGGCTTTTAGTCTTTGGGGATCACAGAGTGGGGCTGAATCAACAGGAGGGGTAGGCTCAAAATAGGCTAAAAAGGATTACGTTAGAACTGGGTACAAGGCTCAACCGGGCCAAAATGATGGCCTACATCACACTCACGCTTGACTAACCAAGAAGAAATGCTTCGAGAGTAGCTTGGGGCGAGTTCTTAGCCACTGAGAAAGATGATCCTTCCTCCCGAATCGAGTAATACAAGGCTAGTGGCGGCTACACACATTCATACACTACCGTTCGATTACTCCAGATTCCATAGTTTTGAGTAGTACAAACATTATTTACAAATGCAGAAAAACATAAATCTACGAGCATAAGGAAAAATTAAATCTATATAATTTCTACACATCATGAGTCCTCGATTTGGAGCACTGCACGAGTTTCACACCACCCTATCCTAAAACCCTAAGCCAGCACCACTATCTTAAAGTTAACACAAAAGAAATAAATTAAACTTGGGACGAGCATGTGCTTAAGTGCGCTCTTATGCGGTGTAGGTGCACAATGCTGTCATGATAAAATAAAAACTGAAAATGAAAATACACTTGTGGTATGCAAGTGCATGTGCAAAGGTGACTCGTGAAACTTTCCCCCACCAGACTTATACTAAACAATATATCCATGATTTGCAATAAAATTAAAGAAATGAAAGTTGGGGGAGGGGTTACCTCATGCTCAGGTAATGAACATACCAGAAGATTGGCGTTAAACTTCAGCAATAAACCAACTATTGGGTACATTGGAAAATGTGTACCAGATTTGAAGAAGCCTCACCTTACTCAATGATATGCATCAAGGTGTATTTGATGTTATTTTGAGTTTATATGTGCAGGTTAAGAAAATGAAGGAATGTAGGAAAAGTTTCTAAGTCCATGAGTCGACACCAGAAGAAGCTGTGTCGACACATATGAAGGCCTGTGTCGACACTGGAGAAAAGCTGTGTCGACACCTGGATTCAATTGTGTCGACACATGGAAAGGCTGTGTCGACACTAGAAGAAACTGTGTCAACACACAGAGGCAGTGTCGACACATTGAAAAGCTTAGTCGACATCAACTGCGTCGACACACAGAGGCAGTGTCGACACACATAAGAATTTGTCGACATCAACTGTGTCGTCACACAGGACTTGTGTCGACACATAGTAGAGTTTCAACAAACTTGATTTTTGTGAAGAAAAGTAGTGACTGTGTCGACACACAGAACTAGTGTCGACACATTCTACAGAAGCTGTGTCGAGAAGCAGTGTCAACACCAAGGGAGCTGTGTCGACACCACCAAGGCTTGTGTCGACACTTAGTCTACATGTGTCGACACATGATGAAGTCCAGTCTCGACACTTTGCTGACAGAGACAGAGTTTCAAGAAGTGACTGGAAGACTTGACAGCAGCCATAACCAACCGGTCTACTGCAACTGTTAGAGCAGTCAGAAGTTGGTTAGAAACCGGATCAGCCGGTTACCATGGAGAAAGTCTATAAAAGACATTCTCTATCAACAGAAGACATACAATAATACAGAACATAACACACAAAAAACATAAGAAGATTTTCAACAGAAAATCTAAGAAGACATTCTCAAGTGGTGATCTACTCAGAGTTTGTCAAGAGAATTCAAGAAGAATTCAGAAGAATCTTCAGAAAAATTTGGAGAGAGAGAGCTCCATCTATTCAAGTGAAGAAAGGGACTTACATCAACAAGTCTCTTAAGTGCAGAGTCTGAACCAGTCTACCAAGAAGAATTCAGATTGATTTATGAGTTTCAAGAAAGAAGCTGATTGAAGATCAACTTCAAAGGAGATCAACCCTACTATGTTTACATTCAAGAAGCTTTCAAGAAAGCTAAGTCAAGTCGATCTCTAACATCAGATTCTTTCAAAAACTAATCAAGAAACCGTCCATCCTTTCTCTCTCAACCAGGGCGGTGGTAGATTTAAAATTAACATCTATTTTTTGTAGGATCTTATTAAGATCTGAGTTGTAAGCCTGATTTATAAAGGCTGAGTTGTAGGAGATAAAGTTCTCTGAGTGGTAGGCCTTGTTGAAGGCTGAGGTAGGTCTGAGAGCCTGAGTTGTAGGAGATTGTCATCTCTGAGTTGTAGGCCTTGTTGAAGGCTGAGGTAGGATAGATTGCCTGAGCTGTAGGAGTGTGGACTCACTCTGAGTTGTAGGAGCCTTGTGTGGGTTCTAAGCTGTATGATCTGAGGATCTGAGGAGAAGGAAAGAAGTTAGGCCAAATCTAGCACACTGCTAGATAGGCGAAGGGGGAAAGTGGATGTACCCAGACCTTGGGGAACCACTATAAATCAGTGTGCAATTTGTGATTGTGTGTGGTATTATTATTTCTGTGCTTTTATAGCTGTAGAACTATCTGTCTTTGTTAATTAACTGAATTAAAAGTTCTGCCTTAGAAGAAAAAGGAATTGCACCTATTCACCCCCCCCCCTCTAGGTGTTTAAGAACCAATTCTTTCACGTGGTATCAAAGCGAGGTTCCTCAAAGAAAGACTTAACAGTCTGAGTAAGATCTGTAAGGCAGAATTAAGATTAAAGAAGATAGGTTCAGGAGAAAACCATAAAGAACATGGTTCAATGAAGTTGCCTATCTGCAGGAAGGAAATCTTTGGAATATGGAAGGAAAGGGTCAGACTATTTATGGAGGCATCTGATCCTAGAATTTATATAACAGTTCAGGAAGGACCATATATTCCAATGAAGGTATCTGTTCTTGATGCTAATCAAAGGACTCCTAAGGATTTTTCAGAAATGACTAAGGATTAGATCATTTTGGCTACAATGGATAAAAGAGCACAGAATATTATAGTGAGTGTCATAGATGATTCAACATTCCAGAATTTGATTCACTACTAAACCTCCAAGGAGATGTGGGACACATTAGTTGTCTACATGGAGGGTTCTGAAGAGGTTAGGCAAGATAGAAAGTCTATGCTTAATTAAGAATATGAGAGTTTCAGGCAAGCCAAGTCTGATAGTATAACAGAATGTTATAAGAAGTTCTACAGAATTGTAAATGAATTAATGTCCTATGGAAGAATCTTCAGTACATATGAGCTGAATGACAAATTCCTTAGGTCTTTGACTAAGGATTGGGATACAAAGATCTGTGCCATAAGGGAAGTGGCCAGACTAGCAGAAATTTCACCTCCAACACTGTTTGGCAAATTGCTATCTTATGAGATGCAACTGTTTGCCAGAAAGGAGGAAGAGAAGAATACAAAGGTTGACTTTAGGGAAAAGTCAGTGGCCTTCAAGGTAGAAGCCACAAGGCAGTTTCAGAGATTCTTAAAGAAGAAGCAGTGGAAATCTAAGCCATCCTCATCTCAGTCCAAGGTTGACTATTATCAGAAGAGAAAATCATCCAGGAAGGACAGGAGTGGGACAAAGCCTAGCAAGTCAACTACATCAAATATTATTTGCTATTGCTGCAATAAACTTGGACATGTTGTGGCTGATTGTCTAGACAAAAGGAAGGAGTCTACTGATAAAAAGAAGTCTCAACACAAGAGCAAGAAGCAGAAATCCTTGGTAGCTAAGAAAGAGAAAAGTTGGACAGATCAATCAACTTCAGAGTCTGAATTTGAGGCTGAGGCCTATATTGGTTTGTTTGTAACATAAGAAGAGGATGAGTTCTTGAAATTATTGGACTCTATCTATGAGCAAGAAGACCATCAGTGCAAAGGACTGATGGCTATGTTTGAAGAAGACCAGTTCCAGGATCAACCTGGTCCCAGTAAGGTAAAAAGTTCATCTGTAGATTCTGATTACTACACTGGGTCAGAATCAGATGCATCTGCATCAATAGATGTGGATGGGTCTGAATCTGAAGGAGATATTCATCAACTTATAGATGAATATGGGGATTTTTTGCAGGCACTCAAGATAAGCAAAAAACTGGCCAAAAATCAGGCTAAGGAAATTGCAGCTCTTAAGTTGGCTGCATCTGATTCAAAGAAGCTGCTGGATCAAAAGATGAATGAGATTATCAGGCTAAAAAACATAATTGTTATTCAGATGGGAACAATCACATTCAAAAATGATCAGATCAAAAGTCTGGAAAATAGACTTCGGAAAGAGAAGGAAATAGTGGCTAGTTTTTCTAAGCCAAAATCTGTCCTACCCTTAATTGATGACTTTGTGTCTCAAAAGGGTAAGACAGGAATAAGCTTTAAGAGAACTGCATGGGCTGCCCAGTCCAATAATAAAGGCAAAGCCCCAGCACAAAATAAAAGATCTGCTGCAAACAATACAGCTAAGATTGTACCTAAAAAGAGGTATAATAAATATGAGTGCCAGTGTTGTGGCAAGATAGACCATTATGCCTTACACTGTTGGCACAATACCAGTGTCAGGAAGGATAGCAGTCTACCTGTTAGAAGAGCTGCAACCAGATTTGTCAAGTTTCAGGCTAACTTGAACCAAGGACCCAAAAGTTATTTGGGTTCTAAGGTAAAGTAATCTTTGTTGCAGGTGAGTCCAAGTTGTCATGCCCCTATATGGTACTTGGACAGTGGATGTTGAGGCACATGATTGGAACAAGAGGATTGCTGAAGGACTACTCACCAATATTGAATGGCCTAAAGTAATCTTTGGTGGTAACATTTCTAACAACTTAATCACTATCACTCAAGTGGCTTATGTGAAGGATTTGAAACACAACCTAATAAACATAAGTCCGTTGAGTGATCTTGGATATGACATTTCATTTATCAAGAATGAGTGTCATATCAAGAGGTCAAGTGATCAAAAAGTCTTATTGACTGGCTATAGAAAAAGAAATGTGTATTGCCTAAACTTTGAGAGTGAGAATAAAAATTCTCCTATCTATCTTGTGGCTGATGAGAAAGCCTCTCATTGTGTCAAATGGCACAAGAGGCTAGCTCATCTTAACTACAAGACTATTGGCCAACTCTTTAGTAAAGAGTTAGTGAGGAATGGTCCTCAAGTTAAGTGCTTTAAGGATGGTATATGCTCAGCTTGTCAAAAAGGCAAGCAGACCAGATCCTCCTTTCATAGCCTAGAAACCAAAGATTCAGTGAGGTGCTTATACCTCTTGCATATGGATTTATTTGGTCCTATGCCAGTTCTTAGCCTAGGTAGGAAGGTCTACACTTTTGTGGTAGTATATGACTATTCTAGATTTTCATGGGTATTCTTTCTGAGGCAGAAATCTGAAACCCCAAATGTCTTCTGCAATTTTGTTAAACAAATTCAGAATGAATTAGATAGTTCAGTGGTCAAAATCAGAAGTGACCATGAAACTAAATTCTAATCTGAAAGTATGACAAGGTTGTGTGAAGAATTTGGGATTCATCAGGAATTCTCCTCACCTAAAACACCTCAGCAAAATGGCATTGCTGAAAGAAAGAATAGGACATTGATTGAGGCTGGAAGAACACTACTGAGTGACACTTCTCTCCCAGAATATTTCTAGGCTGAGGCAGTAAACACTGCATGCCATGTGCTCAATAGGGCTTCCATCACCAAAAGCCACAAAAAGACACCCTATGAGGTTATGAAGGGCAGAAAAGCAAACTTATCCTATTTTAGGATCTTTGGTTGCATGTGTTATGTGCTTAACAATGGCAAGTGAAAGAAAACTGTTGTCGACCTAAATCACCTAGAGGGGGGTGAATAGGTGGTTTGTGCGTCTTTTGCGGAATAAAAAATAATTAGAGCACAGCACAGAAATATCTACCAATATCACAGACGACACAAGATGTATAGTGGTTCCCTAACCTTGGGTGCATCCACTTTCCCTCACCGATCTAGCAATCAACTAGACTCGGCTACTCCACTATCTCGGATCAAAAACCGATCCTACCCTCGGAACAAAGTTCCTACAAACTCGATCCAACCAAGAGGATCTACACTCGGAAGATAGCACATCCTACAAACTCGGAGTGAAAAACTCCTACACTTGGAGAAGATTTCTCCTACAAGATTAATAAAGAGTTTACAAGAATACAAACAGTAAATCACTCAGATCTGAAGGAAATGGCCAGGATCTTTTTCTTTTCAACTTTGTAGCACTTTCAAAAATCGGTGAAGAAGTTCTCGGCCTCGATCTGGATCTACTCGCTTTTACAGAAATCGAGAGAGAATATGATCAGTGAAGTCGATCTCGATCTGTAACTTTTCTTCAGAATAATCCTCTGAAAGTAGAAGCTTCGGCCGGAGAAGAAGGCGGCGGCGGCGGCTTCCGTTTCGCGAAAGTTAGAGAGGAGGCGGCTGAAGAATATTTCTCGAAAAAGAATTTACAAGAAAGCTTTGAGAATACTTAGGGTTTGTAATTTTCTGATAAGACCTTATATAGGAGAGACTAACGGTCATAATCGGTCATAATGATGTACACGTGGACCAATCATGTCGCGTGATTTGAAAAATCCTGTCAGAAAAATGACTTCGCAAAATTTCGGAAAGATTCAGCCAACTACACGAGTAAGTCAATGACTACTCGAGTAGTTGAATAACTACTCGAGTATATGATGGGAAACATACTCGGGTATGTATAAAAAGACTACTCGAGTATATAGAGATCAACTACTCGAGTAGGCCGACAGAACTACTCGAGTATGTGAAGAGCCCTACTCGAGTATATAGAGGATCTACTCAAGTACTGGAAGAGCTACTCGAGTATATTACATGAACTACTCGAGTACATGAAGTACTACTCGAGTGGAATACTTAGAAAAATTCTGAAGAGGTCTGCTGGCAACTACTCGAGTAGTTGAACTAAACTACTCGAGAGGAAGTAATCTACTCGAGTAGGTGAAGGTTCTACTCTAGTAAAAGACTTAGAAAAAAATTCTGGAGTAGGGAAATTGCAAGGTACACGGGTGACACATGAACTACTCGAGTAGGTAAAATGAACTACTCGAGTATGTTTCTATCTACTCGAGTATGTGAGTATACTTACTCGAGTATATGACTTAGAGAAATTTAGATGAGAAAAACCTTATGGTACTCGGGTATAACGAGTAATCTACTCGAGTATATATGCATGCTACTCGAGTATATGACTTGGTCTACTCGAGTAGGTGACTTAGCTACTCGAGTATATGACTATGTCTACTCAAGTATAGGATTCCTTAACTCGAGTAACTTATACCCAGACTACTCGAGTAGGTGAAAGCTCTACTCGAGTAAAACACTTAGAAATTTTCTGATGTTGGAAAAACTGATTCTTCGAGAGTAGCCAACTTCCAATGCCTTTCCCATAGTCCAATAGCTTGAATATGAAGTGTATCCCAATAGAGAGACCACACATGAGTCAACACCTTGGAATATGCAATGAGGGATTACATTGCACAGTTCCTGTGTTTGGTGACCCACTGTGGGCTGACATTGACCTACACTTCCCAGTGAAACTCCTGCAAACATATAGCTCAAACCAAGCATCAAATACAACTTAATTCATCTTAGTTCCAGGGTGACTTCATCAAATCTGGGTTCATGTGGATGAAATACCCGACAATCTCCCCCTATTTGTTGAAGTCAGAACCCTTTACACTAAGGTGAATTATGGACATAAAAGAAACTAAGTAGAAAAATATGAGCAGGTAAGCAAAGTATAATGAAAAAGATAATTAGACAGTAATGAAGAATTGTATATATATGAGTTTCCAAAAATATCAAGTCAACAATTTGTCATTTCAATTTCTCATCATCTTTTAGGTTTGGGCTTGGGATTGCTGCTTATCCATCTTCTCTTGTTGTCTCCTTAGGTAGCTGAAAGGCTTAGGAAAGTACTTAGGAGGCCTTGGAGGAGCAGTAGGGTTATTTCTCCCAAATTCTCTATCATGGATCTTTCTTTTCAGCATAAACTTCTCATATAACTCCCATTCTTGGGAACTGTAGTGCATGCTTCTGTTCTCATTGTGATCCATGACCAGCCTGAGTGTGTCCAAGATGAGAGACTTTGAAGTTGGAGATCAGGCTTCAGCATTTTCAGGGGCCTTAGAAGGAGCTGTCCTGCTGGCAGAGGGACCTTCACCATATTTCCTTTTCTTCTTGTGGATTCTGATCTCTGGAGGGGCTTGAAGGAATATATCAGCAGGATCTTCTTCTTCCCAACCTGGAACATAAGTGTCTGGAGGAGCAACTGAGTCTCCAGGCCTGGGGGAGAAGGCAGGTTGTTGAGGAACAGCAAGAGCAAAGACATCTGTGGCTAGAGGATTGAGATGATGGGGAATGATGTTTGAGTCAACTACAAGATCTGGCAAGATCTAATTGTGCATCTAGACAGCAGTGTCATAGGTGTGAAATTTGACACTCTGTATCTGGGCAAGCACATCATCATGAATGGTCTTTATATGAGCTTCCCATTCAACTGTCTTCTGAGCAGTAGATTTTTCTACCAGTTCTTTGAGTTCTTTTATCAAACCCTCCCCCTTTCTGATTTCAACAGATACTGTCTCTATGGTGTCATCTTTGAAAGTGCCAACTTCTTCACATATCTTCATCTTGTTGGCTTCAGTCCTCTTGTCTAGTTCTATCTGATTGTTTGCCAAGGTTACACCTTGTTCCATGACATTGCCAATACTAGTGATAGTATGGTCAAGAGCTTTACCACCAAGTTGGAACAGGTACTTTAGCTTGTCAGTGTTATGCTGAATTTCAGCAAAACCTCTGCTCATCTCAGTCTCAAGAGTAGTGACCTTGTCAGTGACCACCTTTAGAGATGTGTCAAAATGATGTCTTTGTTCTTGAAGAAGAAGTGCAATGATTTGTAGTAGATCTGAGGAGGAGGAAACTGTAGCAGCAGCAGTAGAGGGAGCAGCAGTAGGGATAGGAGGAGTTACCCAAGGAGCTATTTCTTCAATAAGCACTGAGCTGAGAGCTCTGGTGGTAGGAATGACAGCATCCAATTCTTCTGTATCATGGGGGATGGAGAAATTAAGGTTTTTGAGAGGGGCCTCAGCTGGCTCAGGAGAAGGCTCATCAGAAATAAAAATGGTGTCTAGCTTATCTACTAGAGGAGTTGGAGAAGGTGTTGGAGTTCTGGCTGGAGAATGGGCAGGAGACTGTGCTGGAGACAAGTCCTTGTGATGTTCAGTGGTTGGAGCTGGAGGAGATAGAGGAGGAGGGGGAAGCACATCTTCAGTAATCTCTGCAATCATGGCATCTATGGCAGTAGCTGTGGACAGAAGAGTGTCTTGAGGTGCTTGATCTGAGGAAGTGGCTGGAATCTTTGGAGTATGAGGTAGGGATGGAATTTCTGGCTGAGGAGACGGTTGCCTGACTGGGCTAGAAGGAGCAGGCTCCCCCTGACTTGGTGCACCAGAGGAGCTGGCCACATGATGAGGAGAGGGAGATGGAGTCCTGTCCTCTACAGCTGGAACTTCTGGAATTTCTGAAACCTTTGCAGCTTGGGCAGAGTTCTTGAGCTTGAGATCCCATCTCTGAATTGAAGAGATGGAGACCTTCTTAATGTGGTGAAGTGGAGTCCCTTTGGAGAAGTTGAATACTTCAAGATTTGTGGCATGGAGGAGCAGAGATATAATTCTTGCGTAGTTGGGGGATTTCATGTTGTCCTTTATCTTGTCCAGAATCAGCATACCAAATTGGTACTTCTTGCGGCATACAATGGCTTGCATTATATCGAAGAAATATAAGGGAATTTATCTGATGGATTGAGTCTTGCACAGGATAATCTTGCCAATGATATCAACGAGGAATTTTCCTTCAGCGTTTATGTCTAACCGCTTAATATACTGAGCGTCAGGAGAAATGCCACAGAAGAGTGCTGTTCGGTCAGAATCTTCATCATCCAGATCATCTTCTTCATCAACAATAGGTAAACGGAGAAGTTGAGAGACAGAGGTCTTGGTGAACTTGAGTTCCAACCCCTTTACTATAGATTTTAGAACTTTGCCATGTCGTCGAACCTTGAGATTTGAGAAGAATTCTGCAACTTTGGGGAAGAGGACGCGACAGGGTTCTTGGAGGATGAAGGAGAGGCCGGCGGTGTCGAGAAGAATGAGGAGGTTGTGTAAATCGTCGGAAAGCTCTGCAATACCATCGGTGACTAGTTCGGAGCCGACGCCGATCTTGTGAGAAGACGCCATGGAAGCGAATGCCTGGAGGAAATTAGAGAGAGAGAGCTCTGCAACTTCGGCGGAGGCGAGTCGGCAGGGTAGGCGAAGAGACAGGGAGGGTACTCAAGAGATAGAAATGATGTCGAGTAGGTTTGATGTTTCAGAATTTCATATATATATAACTCTTAAATTTCCGCTAATTAAGTTAAAGAAAGAGGCGGCATATAGGCTTGGGTGGAGAATAGAACAATTTTGAAAAACTGGGAATCAGGACACGAGAGAGAGATAGGCTACTCGAGTAGCTAAAGGAGCTACTCGAGTAGGTCGACTGGAGTTACTCGAGTATGTAAGAAAACTACTCGAGTAGATAAGGACTTACTCGAGTAGGTGAGAGACTTACTCGAGTAGGTATTGAATTACTCGAGTGGGTGAGAAACTTACTCGATTAGGTCTTTAGATACTCGAGTAGGTCAGTACACATACTCGAGTAGGTTCATTCATATACTCGAGTAGGTCTTTAGATACTCGAGTATGTCTCATACTTCTCGAGTTGAATTTAGAAAAAGTTGAGAAAGAGTAGATTTTGACTAACCCTTTGCAATTACTTGCTTCTTAGTCAGTCAGCCTTCTTTAGTCCTCTTTGTTGAGCATCCCAAGCTCTGTCTTGAAGAACGAGAACTTGGTCTCGTCCAGTGGCTTTGTGAAGATATCTGCAACTTGCCTATCTGTAGGCACATATTGGAGATCTATGTCTCCATGCTCCACATGTTCCTGGATGAAGTGGTACCTTAGCTCAATGTGCTTTGTCCGGCTGTGAGAGACTTGATTGTTGGCTATTGCAATTGCGCTGGAGGAGTCACAGAATAAGGGTATATCCTTGAACTGCAGGTTGTAGTCCTCGAACTGATTCTTTATCCATAGCAACTGTGCGCAACAACTGCCTGCAGAGATATACTCTGACTCGGCCGTTGAGATTGCGACACAGTTCTGCTTCTTGCTACTCCATGAAATTAGCCTTCTTCCGAAGAATTGGCAAGTCCCTGAGGTGCTTTTTCCGGTCGTCTTTGCTACCTGCAAAATCTGCATCTGAAAATCCAATTAGTTCGCTGTCATTACTTCTTGGGTACCATAAGCCAAGATTTGGTGTGCCTTTAAGGTATCTCAGGATCCGCTTTGCAGCAGCGTAATGAGATTCCTTATAGTTCACCTGAAATCTAGCACAGACACATGTTGAGAACATTATGTCAGGCCTACTGGCAGTAAGGTAGAGCAAGGATCCAATTATGCTTCTGTACTTGGTTTCATCAAAAGGTTTCCCTTTTTCATCCTTGTCCAGAGACATAGTTGAGCCCATTGGAGTCCTCATAGAGGTTGCGTTCTCCATTCCGAATTTCTTAATTAGCTCTTTGGTGAATTTGGTCTGTGGGATGAAAATTCCATCTTCAGATTGTTTCACTTGAAGCCCTAAGAAATACTTCAGCTCGCCCATACTGCTCATTTCAAACTTCCCTTGCATAAGTTTTGAGAACTTTTTGCAGAGGTTATTATCTGTAGAGCCAAAGATAATGTCGTCGACATAGATTTGCACTAGCAAAATCTTGCCTTTTATTTCCCTAAGAAATAATGTCTTGTCTATCTTTCCCCTTGTGAACTTGTTCTCAAGTAGAAAGGTAGACATCGTTTCATACCAAGCTCGAGGAGCTTGTTTCAGACCATATAGGGCCTTGTGCAGAAAATAGACATGATCGGGAAAGTTAGGATCAACGAAACCTGGAGGTTGTTCCACATACACTTCCTCCTTTAAGTTACCATTCAGGAAGGCCGACTTCACGTCCATCTAATAGACGGTGAAGCCTTTGAAGGCAGCATATGCTAGGAACAACCTTATTGCCTCCAGCCTGGCCATTGTAGCATATGTCTGGTCGAAGTCGATTCCTTCTTCTTGACGATAGCCTTTAGCGACGAGTCTGGCCTTGTTCTTTATGATAGTCCCGTCTTCATCCACCTTGTTCCTGAAGACCTATTTTGTTCCAATGATGTTCTTTCCCTTGGGTCTTGGAACCAGCATCCACACATTGTAGCGCTTGAACTGATTTAGCTATTCTTCCATTGCCATTATCCATGATGCGTCTGAGTTTGCTTCCTCAAATTTTTTTGGTTCAACCTGTGAGAGAAAACTCAAATGAAGATTCTCATTAGTTGTACCTCTCTGAGTTCTGACACCATCCCGGGGATCTCCTATGATCTGGTCCATGGGGTGATCTTTCAGATGTCTTATCTCTAGAGTCCTTGCATCTGGATTATCTTCAAGCACCAGAGTGATTTCTTCATCCTGGATGACTTCTTCATTTTGATCATCAGCCTCTCCAATAGGAGTGGGAGTGGTGATCATAATGAACTTCTCGTCTTCTTCTTCGGACGGATCATCCAAGCTAGTTTCTTTCAGCTTTTCACCTGCATATTCAATGAGCACACTAGATGGATTGCTTTGCAGCAAGCTCGTCTCATCAAATACAACATGTATCGATTCTTCCACCACCAGTGTTTTTCTATTGAAAATCTTGTATGCCTTACTATGACTACTATATCCTACAAAAATACCTTCAAAGCTCTTTTCGCTGAACTTGGTGGTATGATACTTGCCATTGTTAAGTACGAAGCATTTGCAGCCAAAGATTCTAAAGTAAGAGACTGTTGGTTTTCTGCCTTTCAGAAGTTCGTAAGGAGTCTTATTGTGGTCTTTATTTATGAGTGCTCGATTTTGCACGTGGCATGCAGTGTTGACGGCCTCAGCCTAGAAGTACTCTGGTAGTGAAACATCACTCAACATGGTCCTGCAGGCCTCTATGAGTGTTCTGTTCCTTCTCTCAGCCACTCCATTTTGTTGTGGAGTACGAGGAGAGGAAAACTCATGAAAGATACCTAAGCTTTCACAGAGTTCTGTCATGGCCCCAGATTTGAACTCTGTTCCATTGCCACTTCTGATTTTGATTATGGAGCAGTTGTATTCATTATGGACTTTCCTGACAAAATTGGTAAAGATATCGAAGGTATCTGACTTGTGTTTCAGAAAGAACACCCACGCAAAGCGCGAGTAGTCATCAACAATTACCAATGTATATTCCTTGCCTCCCAAACTTCTAATCTGCAGTGGACCAAACAAGTCCATGTGCAATAGATGGAGACATCTGTTAGAGTCTTTGCCAACAGTGCTTTTAAAGGTAGCCCTTGTTGGCTTTCCTTTTACGCATGCATGACAAGGTCTGTCTTTGACTCATTTGACATTTTGGGCATCACGTACCAAGATCATTGAAAATAATTTATTAATTGTTTTGAAATTAATATGTGCTAGTCTTTTGTGCCATTGGTCACCAAGAGACGCACTATCTTTTTCCAAAAGACACACTGGTGTGGAGGAATCTATACAGATGAAATTTAAACAGAAAATATTCCTGCTTCGAGTGCCGGATAGAATCGTTTCCATATTGTCAACGGATTTTATCAAGCACTTATCAGCATGGAACTCAACTATGTATCCTTTATCGCAGAGTTGGCTTATGCTAATGAGATTGTGTTCCAATCCTTCAACATAGGCCACATCCGAGAAGGATACATTGCCGTTAGTAATCATACTATAGCCTCTAGTAATTCCACGGTCTGAACCTCCAAAGATGACCTTTGGTCCGTTCACGACTGGAGTAAAGTTCTGAATGAGGCTTCTCGTCCCGGTCATATGCCGACAGCATCCGCTGTCCAAGTACCAGATAGGCATTTTGTTGGCCTTTGGAAATCCCTGCAATCATAATCAATTCGCCTTAGGAACCCAAACACGTTTGGGTCCTTGGTCTCGGGTTAGAGTGCTCCCCCTACGAGAGTTGGCATTATGAGCGGTCTTTCTCATATTGCTGACATGAGGGGTTGCAGCGTTTTTGGAATTGAACCAGCAATCTATGGCGAAGTGACCAACCTTGCCACAGCACCAACAGTCAAATCTGTTGTACCTTTGCCTCAAGATCTCCTGCTTGACCTTTTGGAACTTTGGTCTAGCAGGGGTAGCATTCTTGGAGGAAGATGCCTCATGATGATGGCAATCACATGGCTTCTTCTCCTTTATGGGCTTTTCTACAGCAGGCTTTGTCTTTGGTGCGTTCTTGAAGTTATGCCCATGATTGAAAGGGCCATAGCTCTGAAGAACAACTTCTTCATAAAGTGCCTTAAAGACACTTTCGCCAAAGTTTCGGGGTCGAGCCCATCCTTGATAGCGGGACTTTGGCTCTACATAAGTAGGCCTAGTAAAGTGCCCGTATGAAGAGTCAAAATCAAACTCATTTGTTGGAAAGATGACCTTTCTGAATGTGGTTTGATTTTGAGGGGCTTTTCCCTTTTCTTCGACTGAGGCCTTTTTGGCGGCCTTATTTTTCCGTTGATTCGTGTTTCTCCTAGATGATTTACTAGGAGCTTCTTCATGGCCTAGTCCATCTCCCTTGGCCTTTGCTGAGAATTCGGCAACGAATGGAAGAACCGTCTTGGGCTTAGAGAAACTCTCAACAAGTTTCCTTTCAGCCGCAAGTTCGGCTTCCAAACATTTGATGATCTTCTCCTTCAGGTCATGGTGCTCAAGAGCCTTGTTATATTCTTCAATAGTATTATTGAAGTTTTCCTCGAGGGAGTCAGTATTTGCGACTTTCTCTCTCAAGTTGCTCTCTTCGGCTTTTAGAGATTTGATCTCTTTATCCTGAGTCTTCACGACTCGACGACATTTGTCGTAAGCCATGATTAACTCCTTATACTGGGCCATCAATTCTGACTCATCGTCAGAGGAGCTACTCTCGCAATCATGTTCAGAGACTTCAGACTCTGAGAGAGGGGTGTGAGAGTTTACCTTCCCAGTGAACTGGGGCTCTTGTTCATCATCTGTTTGAGCCATTAGCCCAAAGTAAGCTTCTTCTTCTTCGCTTGACTCTGAGGAGTCGGAGTCGCTAAGAGTCTTGCTCCTTTTGGCTATGAGGCTCTTCTCTTTCCTCTTCCTGTTGTGTAAGGATTTCTTGTCTTCCCTTCTGCCACCCTCCTTCTTCTTGTGAGGGCAGTCAGCAATGACGTGACCTGGCTTATTGCAACAGTAGCAAATGATGTCTGTTGAAACGTATTTGTTCTGTTTAGTGTTATACCTGTCGTGGCTGCTTGAGCCTTTTCTTTGTCGATCGTCATCACGCCGCGATCTTCTGTGTGAGGCATCCTTGCCTTTCCATTGTTTCTTTTTATTAAGAAACTTCTTGAATTGCCTTGAGAGCAAGGTGAACTCTCCTTCAGATATTTCAGAGCCTGAGGTGCTGGGCTCTGATGTTTCTTCTTCTTCATCAACTTCTGGAGCTGGAGCGGGGGAGGCAGCCTTAGTCTTTCTGGAGGTGTCTGCCTTCAAAGCGACAGATTTCTCCTTTAGAGCAGACCTGCCCTTCTCTTCTTCAGCTTTTCTTGTATTGATTTGGAGTTCATAGGACATAAGCTTTCCAAAGAGATTTTGCGGGTCCGTTTCAGCTAGCTTCCCGAACTCCCTGATGGCACATACCTTGTTATCTCATTCCTTGGTTAGGGATCTCAAGAATTTTTCGTTCAGTTCTCCGTTTATGAAGACACGACCATACACCCTTAGGCCATTTACAATCTTGAAGAAGTTCTCAAAGGTGTCGGCAATTGTTTCCTTGTTCCCTTGTCGGAATGCTTCATATTTTTTATTGAGAAGGGATCTCCGATCATCCCTTACTTCTTCAGTCCCTTCCATCAAAGTGACTAAGGAGTGCCTCATCTCCTTAGCTGATTGATAGTGAATCAAATTCTGCAGCATCGAGTCATCGACTGTACTTGCTATTATGTTTTTAGCTTTCTTGAAATCCTTAACTCGAGTAACTTATACCCAGACTACTCGAGTAGGTGAAAGCTCTACTCGAGTAAAACACTTAGAAATTTTCTGATGTTGGAAAAACTGATTCTTCAAGAGTAGCCAACTTCCAATGCCTTTCCCATACTCCAATAGATTGAATATGAAGTGTATCCCAATAGAGAGACCACACATGAGTCAACACCTTGGAATATGCAATGAGGGATTACATTGCACAGTTCCTGTGTTTGGTGACCCACTGTGGGCTGACATTGGCCTACACTTCCCGGTGAAACTCCTGCAAACATATAGCTCAAACCAAGCATCAAATACAACTTAATTCATCTTAGTTTCAGGGTGACTTCATCAAATCTGGGTTCATGTGGATGAAATACCCAACAGCAAGTCTCACCTAACTAACTTTGCTGCCAAATCCCAAGATGGGATATTTGTTGGGTACAAAAACAATAGTAAGGCTTATAGGGTCTACAATTTGGCTACTCAAGTTGTAGAAGAGTCTGTTCATGTCATATTTGATGAATCTAGACTTATTAACAGTGAGTTGTCTAGTAGTTCTTGTAGCTCCTCAGGTATACAGTAGAAGATGGACCATCTTACTATCAGAGAAGATCCAACTGTAAATCAAGATGAGGAAAATGGTAGTTGCTGTCCAGGGGGAGTACAAGACACTCAAGAGGAAAATGAAGACCATGAGGTGCAGCATAATGAAGAGATTGAAGAAGGTCAAACTGTTGATAGATTACCTCCAGCAGTTAGACAGTTAAAGAATCATCCGGCACACCAGATCATTGGTGATCCAAGACATGGAGTACTAACAAGAAGCAGGAAATTAAACACAGTTCTTTGCTCAAGCTTCTTATCTCAACTGGAACACAAGAGATTTGAAGAAGCTATTCAAGACCCACACTAGATTGATGCTATGCAGGAGGAGTTAAATCAATTCAGAAGGTGCAAGGTCTGGGAGTTGGTACCAAAACCAAAGGGCCACAATGTCATAGGGACAAAGTGGATTTATAGAAACAAGCTTGAGGAGAGTGGGATCATAGTGAAGAACAAGGCAAGACTAGTTGCCAAAGGATACATGCAGGAAGAGGGCATTAACTTTGATCAGACTTTTGCTCCAGTGGCAAGGTTGGAAGCAATCAGGCTATTCCTTACCTATGCATCATATCAAGGCTTCATAGTGTTCCAAATGGATGTTAAGTCAGCATTCTTAAATGGAGACTTAAAAGAGGAGGTCTATGTAGAACAGCCCTCAGGTTTTGTTGATCAACTAAAACCTAAAAATGTTTATAAACTTAGGAAAGCTTTATATGTGTTGAAACAATCCCCAAGGGCTTGGTATGAAACCATGTCTAATTTCCTCACTGAGAACAAATTCTCAAGGGGGAAAATAGACAAGACTCTATTACTTAGAAAATCTAAGTAATAGTGATTCCCCAACCTGGGTACATCCACTCTTCTACCACCCTGGTTGGAATTCACTTAGGTTTTTGATTAGGTGCCTGACACCAATGAGCTTTTGATCAGTGCTCAAAAACCAAACCTCAAGTCTTTTGATCAGGTGACTTACAACTAGGAATAACTTTTGAAGGGAGTTAAGAACCCTTTATACAGTTGGGGTGAGAGAATGATTTTGTCTTCTCTTTCTCAAATACAACTGATAAGACTTTTTTGGATCTTGATTTTAGTAAAGAGCTCCCCCTAAGATATTGAATGGTTCAGGAAAAATGGAGCTTTGCTGCAGGGTGATAGGTCTTCAAACTTTGCTTTGACTAAAAGAGCTCCAGAAACTTCTTGAGAGATTGAATGTTTGTCATCCTTTGAAGAATCCTGGATTGTAGAAGGAAGAAGACTCTTGATCTTGAATGTATGTTCCTCTTCTTCTATAGCTTGCTGTTCTTTTATCTGGTCAAGGGCTATGACTTTTTGTCTCTTCACAGTGTTGTTGCCCTGTAAGCTCTGTATGCAGTATATTCTCTGTGTTGGTTTTTCTATTCTCCTGTATTGCTGCCTGTTCTGTGTGTATTTTTCTGAGAGAGATGAAGAAAATCCTTTTTATATTTTCCATGTAAATTTTTCATTTGAAAGTTGAATTTCTTCTGCATTCATTGCTGACGGCCTAGAGAATATTTTGCATTGATTGATTTCCTCAACTGTCCCATGGAAAAACGACAAGCAATAATCCTGATGATGACCGTAATCAATGCTTGGTTCTAACGGTAATATTCATAGAATATTTATGCATTCATTACTCAGGAATTATTGAAATAGAAGAGAGACAGAGAGAGAGAAATTTCTAAGACTGGAACTTTACAGAATTCGTTGAATAGAATTTGTCGATCTGTGTCCAAAGTTCGTCAAGCTGAGAAGTCAATTGCATCGACCAGATAATCTTTGTTCGTCGAGCTGAGATACAAGATCGTCGACCTGAGGACAGAACTACTTTCTCTGTAACCTTTTAATTATATGCATCAAGTTCGTCGAGCTGAGAATATGACTTCATCGACTGAATAACAGAACTCCTTGTTTCTTGGACTTGAGAATGTTGAACATGTCCAGAAATCGTCGACCTCATAACTGGGTTCGTCGACCTGAGAACTAGTTTCGTTGAGCTAAGAACTTCTAACTGCTAGATAAATCTTGCCAAGACTGTGGTCTAAGTTCGTCGAGCTGAGAAGGTGAGTTCGTCGACTGGAGTGTGATTCTGGACTTATAATTCTTAGTTGGTTCTGGTCTTATAGTGTTGAAGTAGATGATCCAGAAATCATCGAACTAAGATCCAAATTCATGGAGCTGATATTCTAACTTCGTCAACTGGAGTGTGAAGTTGGACTTCGAATACTTGGATGTTTCTGGAATAATATGTTGAAGTAGAATACCCTAAGATCGTCGACCTGAGAACTAAGTTCATCGACCTGAGAAATAAGTTCGTCGACTGGAGTTAAGTGTGAAGAATTCTGGACTTGGTGTTGAAGTATACTCTGGAATTTGTCGACCTGAGTTTCAAGTTCGTCGAGCTCAGCTCAGAGAATTTTCTCTGATTTCGTCCAGCTGAGCATGACTTTCGTCGACCTGAGTTCGATGAACGCCGAACTCATTTCCTGAGTCTAAAATTTCTCTAAATCTTGAGTCTTTATGCAGTCTGTTGATGGCTGGTCCATGTAGTGTTGACTCTAAGGACTTGGCCTAGACTCTAGGACATAACCATGACCCTGGCTATACATGTTGGGTCAAACATCCTAACTTAGTGAACCTAGCACAAATCCAACTAGTGATTCAACAATCTCCCCTTATTTGGGTAAGGTCACTAATTACAGATAAACAAAATATTCAAAACAATAAAACATATATCTGGCAGGAAATTTTAAACAAATGCACCAGATATATATGTACAGAAGACTTTGTATCAGGAAATAAGAAAGCAGTTTTTAAAATACCACAAAAACTAATTTGTTTAAGTATAATTTCCTTTTCTTCTGCTCCTTGTGCTTCTCCTCTTTAGCCTTTTCACCACTCTTAGTAAACTTGATTTCCCTGTTAGGGTCTGTAGCTTGAACCTTTGTCATTGTCATGGCAGCAGCCCCAACGATATTTAGAGAGGTAGCCCTGGGTACTACTGCTTCTGGATGCAACTTCATATAATCATAAACATTGAAAAATTTATTGGCCTTAGCAAACCTGTTAAGCTCTTCCTTCCTGTATTTATATATTGGTTAAGAATTGAGAGGGACAGACCAACCAGTTCCTGGAATCTGGCCATCCTAGCAGTTGTAGCTGACTCCGGATCTTCAAATGGTACAGGAGGGGAAGCAGGTCTTTTGGGGCTTTCAGCCTTTTGATGTTCAGGGAATTTTTGCTATTGTTGTTGTTGATGCTGCTTGCCAGATGAATAATGCCTTTGTTGGCTGCTTCCTGAAGATGAGGACCTACCCTGCTGTCTTTGATAAGTTTGAAACTAGGTAGTCCTTTGAGTGGATGAACTGGAAGCACTAGCAGCTGGAGGTGGAGGAGGAGGAGAGTCCTTTCTGAACCTCTGTGGAGGAGGAGAATATCTTCTGCTTCACTTCCTTTCTTTTTGGGCATTCTTGGACAACCACATCCATGCTAGCATGCCCTTATAAGGTGTGATCTTTTGAAGTATATAGTATTGTGTGTCATTTGTAGGATTGGGTTTTGGGGCAGGAGGTGGAGGAGCTTTCCTCTTCTTAGACACTTTCTTTTTCTTTGGCTCATCATCTGAATCTTGATCATCATCATCATCATCAGTAGAATCATGTGGATTATCATATAATGCATTTAACTTTCTTAGAGCCTTAGCAGATATTTCAGGTTTCTCTGGCTGAGAGGGAACTGGAAGAGGAGCTGGAGATGGAATTGGGATTGGAACTGGAGAGCTATACATAACAGTGCTTTCAGCAACTATCTTATTTTCCTCTTCTATATTTGCCATGATCAAAGCATCAAGATCAGGCATAGGTGAATCATCCATAACAAAAACTGGAACAGAGATGTCTGTTGGTGGGGATGAAATAATGGGTGAAATAGCTCTGGGTGGAGATGGAATGGCTGGAATCTCTGGAGTAGAAAAAATTGCCTTGAGTTGCTTGGCAACTTTGGGGCTTATTGGTGTGGTGTAAGGAATTATAGCCATGGATGGCTTAGTGCTGTCTGCTGGCAGATTATTCAAATAAGCTATATCAAAAATAATCAATAAATGTGATAAATCTACTGTGGGATTTATAACATAATCACCAACAGTTATTTCCTCAGCCAACACAGGCTCATCCAAGTCCATATCAGACTCAATAAAATCAATAAAATCAAGTAATTCTTGATCAGCATCTGCTGCTGTTATTTCTGCTGCTACTGCTGTTGCTTCTGCTGCAATTACTGCTGCTGCTGTTACTGCTGTTGCTTCTACTGCAGTTACTGCTGCTGCTGTTATAGCTGTTGCTTCTGCTGCTACTTCTTCTGATGTTTCTGCTGCTTCTTCTTCATGGAGTATCTCCCCCTCCCTGGTTTCAGTGGACACTAAAGCCAGACCCCTAACTGAAGTGGAAGGAGCAGAGAGAGCAGATATCTGTTCAGCAAGAGAAGATATGGAAGTAGCAAGAGGTGAAATAACCTCTGCTATAATTATTTTGAGGAGGGGAGTGAGCAGTGCAATGAGAGATGGAATAATGGATGGATCCAATAGTGGAGTGGTTGAGGGTGTGGTAGAGGGTGTTGGAATGGAGACAGAAGGGGGGATGGTGGTAGTTGGTGGAGTAGGAGGGAGAGCATCTTGTATGTGGACATCTGGAAGAGAGGAAGTATGAGGAGGGGAAGTAAGCATAGTAAAGAATGGGATGTTGTCCAAATGGTGTGGCATGGGAGACGAATTTGGTGATGAAATGGGTGTACCATGGGGGGATTGATGTGGGGTTGGTTGTGGTGATTAAGAATGAGAGGCTTGTTGAGATTACTAAAGAGGGGAAGAGGGGATGTCAGTGAGATCAATTTGTGGAGAGGGTGCAGGAGAGGAAGCTGGAGTAGGAATGTGAACAGGTTATTGTGGTTGTTGTTGTGGTTGTTGAAGAGAAGGAATGGTGGAAGAGGATGGAGGTGGAGGAGGGATCTCAGCAGTATGGTGGGGAGTGGCTAAACCAGCCCTAATACTCTCAGAAGCCCTGTGGAAGAGGAGGGAGCCTTTGAGGGCTTAGTGATGGTCCTCTGCCACCTGCCAAAAAGGGTACAGGTAAGCCTCTTAGAGGCATTGATGAATATGGTCTGGGAGGCCAGGGATTCATTATCCCTTTCCTTCAGGAAGATCCCTAAGATCCTTCCAAAGCAAACCTCTTTCTTTGTATTCTTTTTCTTGATCAGATCAAACATAATCTGAGCCCAGTTGACCTTCTTTTTATTGACCACAGCACACATAACCTGGAATTGGTGCCTGGTTATGTAGTCATGGGCTGTGTACTTTCCCAGCAACACTTTTCCCACAATGTCAGCTAGAAACTTAAACTCAGCAGACAGATGTTTCTTAAGCAGTTTGTTAAGGGTTTGTCCAGAAGGACCCATCATACTTAACATCATATCGAACTCCTCAGTATCCATTTCCAATTCTTCTTCACCATTACTTAATCCAAAAATATCTATTAAAATGGTGGGGGTGAGGGAAACATCATTACCGGCTATAGTTCTAGTCATGGTGTTGTCATCTATTGTAGAAGATGTATACACCAACACTCTGATTTTAGTGGCAGATATCTTTATCCTAGTGGATAGCAGATTCTTCAAGTTCTGTTCTTCAAGCAGTTGCAGTATTTCCAGGAAGATTCGGTCGGAATACTGGAAGGAATCGAAATCGACATCAAACTGATGTTGAATTTCATTGCCGCAAGAGTTCCTGCTGGAATCGCCATTAGAGCACATGCAAGAGAAAAATAAAGATCAAGTGCAAAGGAACTGAAATCACGGGATGGAGGTCGAAGAAAACCAAGATATAAGGTTTTCTAGAATACGAATCGACAAACTCCGTTCCATGAAAAATAAAAAAATTCTTTGATCTGAGGTCAACGAAGTAATTTGCAGTTAAATAATTCATTGAGCTCAGTCTGAAGATTTGAATACATTTAGTCGAGCTCCGTTCGACGAAAGTTTTCTGAAGTAGATTCGTCGATCTCCGTTCGACGAAAATGACTTCACTCACAGAGAGTTCGTCGAACTCTGTTCGACGAATATCTCAAAAACTTTCCCCAGTTCGTCGAGCTCCGTTCGACGAACTTTGCCAAATTCGTCGAGTGCAGACAGAAATTAAACTAAGGCTTCTCCATTGATCATTCCAAGCTAATTTATAAAGAACAAGTGATTTCTTTCATCCAAGGGTTTGGTGAAAATATCAGCTCTTTGTAAATTAGTGTAGATATAAACGAGTTTAATTTTGTTTTTGTCTACACACACTCTAATGAAATGATGCATAATATCTATATGATTATTTCTACTATGATGGACTAGATTATGTGCTATGGATATTGTACTTGTGTTGTCACATAGTAGGGTTGAATTATTTAAGTTGAAACCATAGTGTAGGAGTTCGTTTGAATCCACAACATCTAGGAACAACAACTGTCAGCAGCTATGTATTCTGCTTCAGATGTTGATGTAGACACAGATGACTGCTTCATACAAAACCAAGAGACTAATCTCATACAAAGGAACTGGCAAGTTCCTGAGGTACTTTTCCTGTCAACCCTGCATCCAACAAAGTCAGCATCTGAATATCCATTTAAATCAAATTCTGACTCTATAGGATACCATAGGCCTAAACTGGGACAACTCTTTATATATCTCAAAATTCTTTTTAGAAAACTTAGGTGAGATTCTTTAGGGTTCACTTGGAACCTAGCACAAAGACATGTGGCAAACATGATATCAGGTCTGCTACCTGTAAGATACAATAGAGACCCAACAATTCCCCAGTACAACTTCTAGTCAACAGGTTTCCCATGTGGATCAGAATCAATTACAGCATTAGTAGTCAGGTGTTTTCATTGCTGAGGCATCAGCCATACCAAACTTCTTAAGAAGCTCTTTAGCATACTTAGCTTGGGAGATGAAGATGACATCAGGTAGCTGCTTCACTTGGAGACCAAGGAAGTAGGAGAGCTCACCCATACTACTCATCTCAAACTTAGAATGCATGAGGTCAGAAAACCTCTTGCATTGTTTAGAGTCAGTAGATCCCAATATGATGTCATCCACATAGATTTGTACTAACAAGATTTTATCCTTATGATGTCTACTGAATAGTGTTTTATCTACTATACCTCTAGTAAAATCATGCTCTATCAAAAATCTAGCTAATGTCTCATACCAAGCTCTTGCAGCTTGCTTTAGACCATAGAGGGGTTTATGAAGTCTAAATACATAAGAGGGATGAGTTGGAGAAACAAAACCTGGAGGTTGTTCAACATAAACCTCTTCTTTTAGTATTCCATTTAGAAAAGCACTCTTTACATCCATCTGGTATACCTTGAACTTCTTGTAGGCAGCATAGGCAAGAAAGATTCTGATTGCCTCTAACCTTGTAACTGATTCAAAGGTCTGATCATAGTCTTTGCCTTCTTCTTGCCTATATCCTTGAGCAACAAGCCTAGCCTTGTTACTCACAATTGCACCTTGGGCATCTAGTTTGTTTCTATATACCCATTTGGTTCAAATGACTGGGTAGTCTTTGGGTCTTGGAACCAAATCCCAAACTCTACATCTCTCAAACTGGTTGAGTTCCTCTTGCATAGCAAAGATCCAGTGGGGATCTTGCTCAGCATCATGTATGGATTGAGGCTCAACTTGAGAGAGAAAACAGGCATGCATCAAGTATTGGTTGAGGTATAGCCTTGTCTGTACACCTACTGTTATGTCTCCAATCACCTGGGATCTAGGGTGATCCCTTAGTGTGACAAGATCAGTGGGTGGAGTTGGTTCAACAACAACATTTTGATTTAATTCCTCTTGTCGAATTATGTTTGTTGTTGGATGAAGTTCAGTCACTTCAGTGCTTTCTTATTCACTGTCTTAATCAACTTGTGGAGAAGGATGTGTTGGAGCCTCTTGGGTGAGGTTTAATCCATCCAATTTCTCACACAAGTGAGGTACCTGCAAAGGACTACTGATAGAAATCTCTTTCTCCTTATAAGACATGTTAGTTTCATCAAAAGTAACATGTATAGATTCCTCAATTTTTAAGGTTGATTTATTGAACACCCTATAAGCTTTGCTTACTTGGGAATATCCTAGAAAGATTCCCTCCTCAGCCTTAGCTTCAAACTTTCTAATGTATTTCTTGTTATTAATATGTATATAGCATACACATCCAAATACTTTAAAATATATGATTTTAGGTTTCTTCCCTTTAAGTAATTCATAGGGAGTCCTATTCTTTAGTTTATGTATCAAGCTTCTGTTCAGTACATAATTTGTTGTGCTTACAGCCTCTGCCCAAAAGGATAGGAGCATGTAAGCATCTGCAAGTAATGTGCCTGCATCTTCAATTAGGGTCCTATTTTTCCTTTCAGCTATCCCATTTTATTGGGGAGTTCTAGGAGCTGAGAAGTAGTGTCTGATACCTTCCTTCTCACAGAACTCATGCATAAGAAGAGACTCAAACTCTGTACCATGATCACTTCTGATCATTGCAACATGAGTAGAGTACTCAATCTGTATGGTCCTGAGAAAATCTGTAAGAACTTTAAAGGTATCTGACTTAGATCTCAGAAAGAACACTCAAGTGAACCTTGAGAAGTCATCAATAATAACTAGAGTGTAGGATTTCCTTCCTAGGCAATGTACAGCAATGTGTCCAAAGAGATCCATGTGTAGCAAATACAAAATCCTAGGTGAATCACTTTTATTTATTTATTTAAAGCTAGATTTAGTTTGCTTGCCTAGTTGACAAGCCCTACAAAGTCCTTCATTCTTGTAGGGACCAGAAGGTAAACCTTTTACAAGATTGTCTTTAGATAGCCTAGCAATGTTTTCCATATTTACATGTCCTTATCTTTTATGCCATAATTCATTTTGATTGCAAACTATATTAAGCAAACAAATATCTGAATTGACAGTATAGAAATCAACTAAATAAATGATTCCTTGTCTATTTCCAATTAAAACATTTTATTTTTCTTTATTAGAAATAATACAAGTTTTTGAG
This sequence comes from Platanthera guangdongensis, assembly GCA_039583875.1. Classification (NCBI taxonomy): domain Eukaryota; kingdom Viridiplantae; phylum Streptophyta; class Magnoliopsida; order Asparagales; family Orchidaceae; genus Platanthera; species Platanthera guangdongensis. Next base: position 137,157,113 of record CM077151.1, read on the forward strand.
TTGAAATGTACCTGATAACGTTCATCACATAGGTCGCTTTCTTGAATGTGACAGCTCCAATCCTTACAACTCCATAGCCTTTAGACTGGCCACATTTTGAATCACCAAAGATTAACTTTGGTCACAGCTTGGACATGTAATTGATTAAATTGTTCTTGCTGCCAGTCATGAGCTTGGAGCATCCACTGTCCAGGTACCATGTTTGATTAATCACTGGACAACCCTTTTGCAGCAATGACAACAGTTAGTTGTTCTTGACCCAGGTTACCTTGGTCCTTTATATTGCTGATATGAAAATATAGATATCATAGAAAATTCTGGTTGAGATTTGTATCATAATGGATGATGTCTTCTTGGTGGAATTATCCAATCAGCTAATGGATTAAATGGTTTTCTATATTTAATAGAGTGGCTGTTATGGTTATAATTTTTGTCAAGTCTTTCTTGGTTCGACGAAATGTTGTGAGTTCGTCGACCAGAGTTTGACGAATTGGGATGAGATCGTCGATCTCTGCCCAGAGAATGAACATAGTCATTTTCTGTGCCCCACATTCGTCGATCTCTACTCGACAAACTATACAAAGTTCATCGATCGTAGTAAGACGAATAATTATAGTTAAACTCTGCGTTCAGAGTTTGTTGACTAGAGTTCGACAAACTGGCCACATTCCGTCGATCTGAGTTCGACGAAATCTGCTAAACTTTGTTTTTCCTAAGGTTTTCTGATTTCTGTTATTTTGACTTTTTGAGTTATGCATTTGTTCTGTGATTTGTTTGTTGGTTATTGTTTCTTTCCCTTTAGCAGAAACAAATTTAATGGGTGTGGATAAAATATTCTTCTTGAGAATGGGTGGCAAACTTGATGATGCACCCAAGCCCAGCTTGCCATTTTGTCTGACATTAACAGTGCTTGTAATGTCCATCAGCTTGAGGCTTCTCCCATTGAGAAATTCCTCAAGTTGTTTGGTCTCACATAGCTCAGTTTTTAAAAGCAATAATTTGTTCATTAGCTAATGTGAGTTGATCTTTTAGCCTATTGTTTTCAAAAATAACATTTTCTTGGTTTCCTAGTCTTTCCCTAAGTGTCTTTATTTCTTTTTCTAAATTTATCAGATCAATGCACATGGTTTTAAATTCAGATTTGAATGAATCAGAACTATAATCAAAAGAAGAAAGTACCTGGTCAGCTTCAGATTCTGAAGCTTCTTCAATGTCAGATGCATCTTCATCTGAATGGCTTCTGGAAACATCAATGACCATAAGGCACACATATTTGGCCCTTGCCTCTTCTTCTTCTTCACTAGAGCTGGAAGATGAGGATTCATCTTCTGTTTCACTCCAGCTTTTGGCACAAAGCCTTTCTCCTTCTTCTTGTATTTGCTGGAGGAAGGGCTGCTGCTTTGCTGTCTTCTAGAGTCCTTCATCTTCTCTTCTCCTTCTTCTGATTTTCTGGACATTCTGAGAGGAAGTGTCGAGGTTTCCTGCAGCCAAAGCAAACCACTTCTTTAGTGGGGGTTTTGTCATACCTTGGCATGTCATCCTACCTGGATGACTTTCTTCTGAAGTCTTTCTTTTCCATTTTGTAGAATCTTCTGGCAAATAGACTCATCAACTCTTCATTGATTATTGGAGTCTCTGTCTCCTCAGAAGCCTTAAATGCAATGTTGTGCTCCTTCCTAGCTTGTGGAGGTGTTCTCTGCTCAGCTGCTTCTCTGGATTTGATGAGCTGCTCATAGGACTTTAGTTTTCCTAAATGAGATTCAGTGGAAATCTCATTTAGGCTCCTGGCCTCCTTGATGGGTCAGATACTTGAATCCCATGATTTTGGGAAGCACATGAGGATCTTGTCATTCACCTAGGTGAGGGTGATGTCTTTGTCTAATGTCTTTAGCTTATTGATGATTGAGCTCAGCCTATTGTACATGTCTGCAACTGATTCAGTTTCCTCCTTCTTGAAGTTCTCATATTGTGATATAAGGTTGGATCTTCTATCTTTCCTTTCATCTGTAGAGCCAACCACCATTTGGTTAAGGGATTCCCAAATGGCCTTGGCTGATGTGCATTCAGCCACCTTCTGGAATATATCATCAGACATAGTTTGGGCCAGGATATTCATGGCTTTAGCATCAGCAACTCTAGCCTTCTTCTGGGCTTCAATCCACTCAGGTGGTGGTACTGCCTTAGTGCTGGATGTTGTTGTAGAGGTAGATGCCTGAGGGGGACCTGTCAAGATAGAGTTGTAGATATCTTCATCAATAGAGTTCATATACAATTTAATTCTTGTCTTCCAGATGGCAAACTTGTTTAGATTTCATACTGGAGGTCTGGTGCTTGCATAGTCTTTGTTCTATGTCATGCTGTGAATATAACTCTAACATAAATAAACAAAAGGCAGATCTAACTCAGGATCTTTGGTTCAAGGTCTAGCTTGTACAACCAAAGGAATCTTGCTCTGATACCAATTGAAAGTGAAGGTTAGATCTGAAATACTCTAGGGGGTTGAATAGAGTATCCTTAAAAACTTTACAACCTTTGTTATAAATAAAAACTTCAGAGTTAACAATCCTAATTTAAATTAATCTACCACAGGTGCTGCAGAAAATAGATTAACTATCACAGACACAGCAAGAACCTAACTAGCACAGCCACATCAAGAACATAAAGAAAGAGCAACCAGACAACACAAGAATTTATAGTGGTTCCCCAACCTAGGTACGTCAACTCTTCTACCACCCTGGCAGGAATCCACTCAGGTTTTTGATCAGGTGTCTGACACCAATGAGCTTTTGATCAGGTGCTTAAAAAACAAATCTCAAGTTTTTTGATCAGGTGACTTGCAACCAGGAATAACTTTTGAAGGGAGTTTAGAACCCTTTATACAGTGGGGGTGAGAGAATGATTTTGTCTTCTCTTTCTCAAATACAACTGAGAAGACTTTTGTGGATCTTGATTTTAGCGAAGAGCTCCCCCTGAGATATTGAATGGTTCAGGAAAGATGGAGCTTTGCTGCAGGGTGATAGGTCTTCAAACTTTGCTTTGACCAGAAGTGCTCCAGAAACCTCTTGACAGATTGAATGTTTATAGTCCTTTGAAGAATCCTGGATTGTAGAAGGAAGAAGACTCTTGATCTTGAATGTATGTTCTTCTTATTCTACAGCTTGCTGTTCTTTTCTCTGGTCAAGGGCTAAGGCTTTTTGTCTCTTCACAGTGTTGTTGCCCTGTAAGCTCTGTATGCAGTATATTCTCTGTGTAGGTTTTTCTATTCTCCTATATTACTGTCTGCTCTGTGTGTGTTTTTTCTGAGAGAGATGAAGAAAATCCTTTTTATATTTTCCATGTAAATTTTTCATTTGAAATTTGAATTTCTTCTGCATTCATTGCTGACAGCCTGGAGAATATTTTAAATTGATTGATTTCCCCAACTGTCCCATGGAAAAATAGCAAGCAATAATCCTGATGAAGACCGTAATTAATGCTTGCTTCTAACAGTAATATTCAGAGAATATTTATGCATTGATTACTCAGGAATTATTGCAATAGAAGAGAGACAGAGAGAGGGAAATTTCTAAGTCTGAAACTTTACAGAATTCGTTGAGCAGAATTCGTCGATCTGTGTCCAGAGTTCGTCGAGCTGAGAAGTCAAGTTCGTCGACCAGATAATCTTTGTTCGTCAAGCTGAGATACAGGATCGTTGACCTGAGGACAGAACTGCTTTCTCTGTAACCTTTCAATTCTGTGCATCAACTTCGTCGAGCTGAGAATATGACTTCGTCGACTGAATAACAGAACTCCGTGTTTCTTGGACCTTAGAATGTTGAACATGTCCAGAAATCGTCGACCTCAGAAATGGGTTCGTCGACCTGAGAACTAGTTTCGTCAAGCTGAGAACTTCTAACTGCTAGATAAAGCTTGTCAAGACTGTGGTCTAAGTTCGTCAAGCTAAGAAGGTGAGTTCGTCGACTGGAGTGTGATTATGGATGAAAGGGGAAACTAGATCTGATATACTCTAAAGGGGGGGGGGGGTGAATAGAGTATATGGTGCTTTTTAAAACACAAAGAAAAACTTTTGCAAAGCTTTACAACACTTGTTGTAATGGGTGTAAGCAGGGAAGCAGAAGTAAAACTAAACACAAAACTAAGCTATGCAGAAGTAAAACACAAGAAAATCTAGGCCAGAAACAAAAAGAAAACATGCAGAACCAGATGACACAAGGAAATATAGTGGTTCCCCAACTTGGGTACATCCACTCTTCTACCACCCTAGGTAGGAATCCACTGCAGGATGAGTTGATCAGGTGTCCTGGGCACCAATGAGCTTTTGATAAGGTGCTCAAAAACCAAATCAGATTTTTTGATCAGGTGTCTTACCACCAATGAGCTTTTGACAAGGTGCTCAAAAACCAGATTCAAACTTTTGAAGGGAGTTTGAAAAACCCTTTACAGAGAGGGGGTTGAGAGAGTTATGGCAGTCTTCTCTTTCTCAATCAACTGAGAAGACTAAGTGGATTGATTTCAAAGCTCCCCCTGAGTCCTTGATCTTCAGGAAGATGAGCTTTGCTGAGGGTGATAGGCCTCCAAAAATAGATCTCCAGCAGAAGATGATTTCAGCAAGCTGAAATGTTGATTGTCTGGAGTCTTGAAATGATGTTGGCCTTGAACACTTGAGAGCTGAAGAGATCTGAAGAATGTTTGAAAGTTTGATCTCTTGATGATGAGTGTTCTTCTGAATTCTTGTTGACAGAATATTTTTCAGAGTCTCTGTATATTGAGAGGTGTCCAATTCTTGTCTAATCTCTTTATTCAAAAAACATTCTATCTTTTATTCTCTGAGTCTGAATAGAATATTACTCTGTCAAGGATAGCCGTTGGTCTGCATTGATTACAGCCTTAATTGCATAATCTGTTCTGAAGGAAAGTCCACTGAATTGTTCCTTGAAAAATCCCTTGAAACTTGCTCCAGGAGTAAATGAAAATGGCTGGCAGATCTTCTGAATTAAATGCAGAATAACTTCTATCTGATTTGAATTTGAATTCTGAAAGATAACTGAAAACGTCGAACTGAGCTCTGCTATCGTCGAGCTGAGCTCAGCGAACTGGAAGATGCAAGCAGCAAAGAAATCGTCGATCTGAGCTCAAAGATCGTCGAACTGAGCTCAGAGATATGGATCCAGTGCAGAGTCAAAATCGTCAACCTGAGCTCAGCGATCGTCGACCAGAGCTCGACGATATTGAGAAGTTGAGCTCAGCGATCGTCGACCAGAGCTCGACGATATTGAGAAGTTGAGCTCAGCGATCGTCGACCAGAGCTCGACGATATTATGAGGTTTGAGCTCAGCGATCGTCGAATGGAGCTCGACGATCTGTCAAAGTTAAGTTAGACGATCGTCGACCGGAGTTCGACGAAACGTCGTGCTGAGCTCGACGATTTGGACTTGGTCTCCAGAAAAACTTGGGTCTTCAGGGCAGCTTCCAATCCTAGACTCCTGACCCTTAGACTCAATTCTAATTGACCTATTAAGCTATACAGAAGGTCAAAACACAGATTCCTAGAGACATAGTGATCCTGACCCAAATTAGTAATAGGGTGTTCCAACAATCTCCCCCTGTTTGGGTTAGGAAAACTATTTACAGACTTTTGAAAATCAAACAACATCATACAATCAGAAAAACATAAAAACAACAGCAGCTAGACATCACAGAACCATCACCGAGATATATATATAAACATGATATCCAGAAGGCAGTCAGAAAAACCAAGAGTTATCACCTTACAGAGTTATTCCTTTTCTTTGCCTTTTACCATTTTGATTTCTCTGTTAGGATCTAAGGCTTGTTGTTTGGATCTGGTATCATCAGCTGCACCCAAATAAATTTGCTTTGATGTCCTGGGAACCACTGCAGCTGGATGCAACTCCATGTACCTGTCTGCATCAAAAAATTTGCTGGAAGCATATCTTTCTAGTTCTTTCTGTCTTTGTTCTGACATTGTGGAGATGTTGGAAGTGTCTAGGCCTTTCTCTTTGGCTTTCTTGAATTGATCTAAAGCAGCCAGCTCTTTCATTCTAGCAGTCCAAGCCACAGGATTCTTCTCAGGGTCCTCAAATGGAACAGGTGGCTCATACCTGTTGGAAGAAGTATCTTGAGGAGTCCTGGCAGTCACAGTATCTTTGAGCTTATAGGGGAAAGGACCTGAAGTTGTATCAGAAGGAACATGTCCTCCCCTGGAATAAGGGTGCTGCCTGGAATGCCCTTTGGAGTAAACCTGAGTCTCTCTTTGGTTTCCCCTATATCCTCCCCTTCTAGAGTAAGAACCCCTAGACTGGCTTTCCCTTTGATATGTTCTATCATGAGGTTGGTAGGGAGCCTGGCTTCTAGCAGGGCCTGAACTTGCAGAGCTGCCACCTTCACCTGCATCAGGTGGAGGTGGTGGAGGAGGATGAGGGTGCTTGAACTGAGTGGAATCTTTCTCATACTTCCTCTTCTTCTTCATAGCCTTTAGCTGGTTCTTAGAGAACTGCATCCAATGCTCAGTGATTGGGCAGTTGTGCAGAATATAGTAAGGAACATCATTGTCATCTCTAACTTTGGCAGGAGGAACCCTCTTCAATGCCTTACTTCTTGCTTTCCTTTTCTTTGCAATGGTGGCAGATGAATCATCAGAAGCAGTGTTATAATCCTCAGATTCAGAACTCTGTGCATCATATAAAGCATCAATCTTCTTCATCAATGTTTCTTTCAGTTGAACAGCAGCTGATGGGGCAGAAGCAGAAGGGGCAGCAACAGAAACAGCACCATATGGGGCAACAGACATAACAACAGGTGCAACAGCATATGGAGCAACAGAAACAACTTCAGAAACAGCACTAGTAACTTCAGGAGAGACAGCAACAGCAGCTTCAGTAACAACAACAACAACTTCAGCAGGCTCAAAAACAGCAGCCTCTGTCATCAGAGAATCCTGGGAAAAGGGCTCAACAGAAACAATTTCTTCAGCAGCAGGGATAATTTCAGAGGCAGATACAACCTTTTCTTCATCAGCAGCAGCAGTAACATCATCAGAAGCAGCAGTCACTGAATGAATAAAAGCAGAAATTATACTGGGGTCACAGCATGAGAAGGGCACCAGAGCCTTGGACAGATCTTCAGAGGGCTGGACAGCATTGGGCTCTGGGAGGCAGCAGTAGTATGCAGTATCAAATGTAGATAGCAAAGACCTTAGGTCTATTGCTAGGACTGGAGTAGCAGAGGCAACAGATGCAGGAGCAGCAGCAGTAGTAGAAGCAGACACAGAAACAGCATCAGTAGCAGCAGAAGCAGCAGCAGCAGCAGTATGAAGGCTGGCTTCATAGGGCATCTCCCCCTGCCTGGATACAGATACAACTGTATCAAGGCACACTGCTGGGGGTGCTGCTTGAGGAGTAAGGAAGGAGGAAAGCCTGGCAGAGAGAGCTGCCACTGACTGTTGTAGAGGAGCTAAAGAGGCCTCCATGAGAAGAGAGAGCCTGGGTGCAAGGAGCTCATACAACTGGTCAGCCAAGGCTGGGAGATCTACTTGCTCAAGAAAAGGAGCAGAGGTAGAGGGTACAGGGATGGCTGATGGAGCTGGAGGAGGAGGGCTGAAGGGTGGAATGAATGGCTCAGGAGAGGGGATGGTGGAGATGGAGGATAATGGGATGGATATGGATGGAGTTAATGTGGGTTGGGCAATAATGTGGTGGAGAAGGTCTTGGAAAGAGGTGGAAGAGGATGGTAATTCTGGAGGAGAGGAGGGGGAATCATCCATGTATGATTCATCCAGAAGTTTGAAGGATGGAAGGGATGGGGATGAGGTGACATCTGGTGGGGGATAAGAGAATAGGGGATGGAAGTGGTCTGCTGGTGGAGATGAGATGGTTGCTGGAGATGGAATAGAAGTTGGAGATGGGCTGGAAATTGTAATTGTGGATGAGGCTGGAGTGGTAGATGGAATGGGTAGGGTTGGACTTGGAGGAGGAGAAGCAGCACTAGCAGCAGGCAGGTCCTCTGCAGGGGCAGAGACCTGGGGTGGAGTGACTCTTAAAGTCCTGGTGCCTGAAGGGGCAGATGGAGAGGGCCTGCTGGGCCTGATGATTTGCCTGTCCCATTTCCCAAATAGGGCACAGGTGAGTCTCTTGGAGGCATTGATGTGCACTCCAGAGGAGACTAGCAGAGCAGGGCACTTGGCCTGAAGGAAGACTCCCAGAATTCTTCCATAATTCACAAAAGTTTTGTTTATCTTTTTCTTCAACAGATCAAAAAAGACTTCTCCCCAGTTCAAGATTTTCCTATCTACCAGAGCTCCCATGAGGCAGAGCTGATATCTGGAGATGGTGTCATGGGCAGAATGTTTGGCCAGCAGAACCTTGCCTACAACATCTGTCAGAAACCTGTATTCCACTGACAGGTTCCTCTTAAATAGCTTGCTAGGGTTCCCCTCAGGATGACCCATCCTGGCAAGTATATCAGAGAATTCTTCTCCAGAAAGTTCAGCAGAGTCTTCACCATTCCTTAAACCAAAAACCTCTGTGAGGACTGTTGGGGTCAGAGGTACCTGGGTGCCACCAATGGATCCAATAATGGTGTTGTTGTCAAGGTTGTGTGCAGTATATACCCATTCTTTGATTTCATCAGAGGCAAGTTTGATTCTTGTTGTCATAAGGGCAGATAGATGCTGGTCTTTGAATAAACTGAGGATGTCCTGGAAGACTTGATCAGTTGTGTTGAAGGAGTCTAGATCAATGTCAAAACCCGCATCAAATTTCATTCCGGCGAGTACAGCAACTGAAACGGCCATTGTACCTGCAAAAATCAACAGACAAAACGACCAAGGTAGAACTGTTTGGAGGGAAGAAAATTTCTGCAGAGAAATTGAAAGCGCAAGAGAGAACGACGGCGAAAAAAGAGTTTTATATTAGGGTTCGACGCAGAATTGGAAAGATCGTTGAACTCAGTTCGACGATCGAGGCTTCTAAAGGAATCTGAAGAGACTCCAAAATCGTCGATCTCCGTTCGACGATTTGGAAAGGCGTCGAGCTCCGTTCGACGATCGTTCAGTGAACAGAATCGTCGAACGCCGTTCGACGATCGTTGACCAGAAGAGAGTCCATACTATCAAAGGAGCGCTGAACTCAGTTCGACGATTCAGGAAATCGTCGAACTCCGTTCGACGATCTTTGGGAAAATCGTCGAGCGCAGTTCAGAGATCAGAGAAATTTTAGACACTAAGGAAAATCAGAATTTTGCCTAGTCTTGGTCATTTTTAGCTTTCAAAATCTTGGATATTATTTAAGACTTCCTCCATCTAACATTCCTAACTGATTTAGGAAGAAAGTATGTTTCTTTTCATCCAAAGGCTTGGTGAAAATATCTCCCCTTTGTAAATCAGTTGGGATATATTGCAGTTCAATTTTATTCTTTTCAACATTGTCCCTTAAGAAGTGATGCCTAATCTCTATGTGTTTTGTCCTACTATGGAGGACTGGATTTTGAGCTATGGAAATAGCACTTGTATTGTCACAAAAGATTTTTGACTTCTCTAAGTTGTAACCATAGTCTAGGAGTTGATTTTGAATCCACAATATTTGTGAACAACAACTGCCTGCAGCCATATATTCAGCTTCAGCAGTTGAAGTTGACACAGATGTTTGTTTCTTGCAAAACCAAGAGACAAGTCTATCACCAAGGAACTGACAAGTTCCACTGGTGCTTTTCCTGTCAATTCTGCATCCAGTATAATCAGCATCAGAGAATCCAGTTAACTCAAATGCTGAATCTTTTGGATACCAGAGACCTAGATTTGGACAACTTTTAACATACCTAAGAATCCACTTTACTAATGTGAGATGTGACTCTCTAGGGCTTACTTGGAATCTAGCACATATACATGTAGCAAATATTATATCTGGTCTACTAGCTGTAAGATACAGTAAAGAGCCAATCATTGCTCTATATGTTGTCTGATCAACAGGTTTCCCATGTTCATCAGCATCCAATACAGCATTGGTAGGCATGGGTGTTTTCATACAAGATGCCTCAGACATGCCAAATTTCTTAACCAGCTCATTAGCATATTTGGTTTGAGAAATAAAGATGCCCTCAGCATGTTGTTTGACTTGCAATCCTAGGAAGAAGGATAGCTCACCCATGCTACTCATCTCAAATTTAGAATGCATTAGGTTAGAAAACCTTCTGCATAGTTTTGAGTCAGTAGAACCAAAAATGATATCGTCTACATAGATTTGTACTAGTAGGGTATGGGACTTATGGGTTCTAATGAAAAGAGTTTGGTCTACTCTACCCCTTATAAAACCATTTCTCAAGAGAAAGCATGCTAGGGTCTCATACCATGCTCTAGGAGCTTGCTTGAGACCATATAATGCCTTATTTAATCTAAAAACAAAATCAGGATGAGTTGGAGAGATAAAACCTGGAGGTTGTCTGACATAGACTTCCTCTTTGATGTCTCCATTTAAGAAGGCACTCTTGACATCCATCTGATAAACCTTGAAGCCTTTGTGAGCTGCATAAGCTAAAAATATCCTGATGGCTTCTAATCTTGCAACAGGTGCAAAGGTCTGGTCGTAGTCAATTCCTTCTTCTTGAGAATATCCTTGGGCAACTAGCCTTGCCTTGTTCCTTATTATTACTCCTTGATCATCCAGTTTGTTTCTGAATACCCATTTTGTTCCAACAATGGAATGATCCTTAGGCTTGGGCACTAGTTCCCATACTTTGTTCCTCTCAAATTGATGCAACTCTTCTTGCATGGCAATGATCCAGTGTGGATCTTGCTCTGCATCTTGAATGGACTGAGGCTCAATTTGAGAAAGGAAGCAGGTGTGCAACAGGTTTTGATTGACCTGATTTCTGGTTTGCACACCAGCTGAGATTTCTCCAATTATTTGGGTAATTGGATGGTCTCTTGATGTTACTAAATCAACAGGGGGTGTTGATTGTTCACCAACCTGTGTTGTTGTTTCCTCTTGTGGTACAACAACTGGCTCTTCAGGTTGTGCTTCAATATGTTGAGCATTGCTTTCATCTTCACTGCTTTCATCCTCTTGAGCAACCTGTAGCTTGTTCATATCTTCAACTAGAGAGTGTTCCTGCAAAGGTTCTATGGTAGAAGGGATCTTCTCCTTGAAAGACATGTTAGTTTCATCAAAAGAAACATGAACAGATTCCTCAATTTTTAATGAAGATTTATTATATACCCTATAGGCCTTGCTGATCATGGAGTATCCCAGAAACACTCCTTCATCAGCTTTGGCTTGAAATTTTGCTAGATATTTCTTATCATTATTGTGAATATAGCAAATGCAACAAAAAATTTTGAAATAGTCAACTTTAGGTTTCTTCCCTTTGAGTAATTCATAGGGAGTCTTTCCCTTCAGTTTATGTATCAGACTTCTGTTCAGCACATAGTTGGAGGTGTTCACTGCCTCTGCCCAGAAGGATAGAGGTAGATGAGCATCTGACAACAATGTGGTGGCAGATTCAATAAGGGTTCTATTTTTCCTTTCAGCTACCCCATTTTGTTGAGGAGTTCTAGGAGCTGAGAAAGTATGTCTGATCCCTTCACTCTGACAGAACTCTTGCATAAGAAGAGAATCAAACTCTGTCCCATGATCACTTCTGATCAGGGCAATGTGAGTATTGAACTCAATCTTTATACATTTGAGAAACTCTGTCAGACACTTAAAGTTATCAGACTTCTTCCTTAGAAAGAACACCCAAGTGAATCTAGAGAAGTCATCTACAATCACTAAAGTGTAGGATTTCCCTCCTAGGCTTTGTACTGTGATGGGTCCAAATAGATCCATGTGTAACAGATACAATATCCTAGGTGAATCACTCTTATTAAGTGACTTAAAACTGTTCTTAGTTTGCTTGCCTAATTGACAGGCCTTGCAGAGTCCTTCCTTCTTGTAGGGGCCAGAAGGTAGTCCTCTAACAAGGTTGTCCTTGGAGAGCCTAGCAATAGTTCTAAGGTTTAGGTGTCCTAATCTCTTATGCCATAAAACATTTGGTCTACAAACTGAATTGAATAAACAGATATCTATAGAAGTTGAAAGAAAATCTACTATGTAGATGTTACCTTTCCTTTTACCTGTCAACACAGTTGTGTTGTCCTCTGACTTGATTTTGCATAAGGTTTTGCTGAAGGTCACCTGATAGCCTTCATCACATAGCTGACTGATGCTGATTAGGTTGTGCTTCAGTCCTTCCACATATGCTACCTTCTTGAAGGTTACAGAACCAATCTGGACTTCTCCATATCCTTTAGTTTGTCCAAAGTTGGAATCACCAAAGATAACTTTGGGTCCAAGCTTGGCTCTAAAGGAATTGAGGTTGTCCTTGTTCCCTGTCATGTGCTTAGAGCATCCACTATCCAAATACCATTGCTGGTTAGATGTTGGATAGGTCTTCACCTGCACATAAAACAATTTACTTGTTTTTGACCCAGTTTACCTTGGGCCTAGGTTGATAACCTCTAAATTCAGAAATAAAAGACATCCCTGGCTGACTCTTATATCCTTCAGGATGATATCTCCTTGGAGGTATAATCCATTCAATATAAGGGTTAAAGGTTTGGGATGAAGAACCCTTAGGATTCAATTTTGACTTGCCCTTGAGAAAATTTCCAGAGCTCTGACCTCTATTCGACGATCTTGGAGCTGCGTTCGACGATCGTGGGTCAAATCGTCGAGCTCCGTTCGACGGTCGACTATGGCTGAGGTCAGGTATATGGGATCGTCGACCAGCGTTTGACGAACTTGGCTGAGATCGTCAATCTGCGTTCGACGATTTTTCTTGAGATTGTCGAGCTGCGTTCGGCGATCGTCGATCTTCATTCGGCGATCGTCGATCTCCGTTCGACGATTTGTGCTGGACTTTAGTTTTCTGAGGCAGATCAGAATTTTTCCTGGCAACCTCTACAACTCCCTTTCCCTTGTCAGAAATGAACTTGATAGGGGTTGTTAGAACAATAGGTTGGCTGGATGAGGCACCCAAGCCCAGTGTACTGTTGAATCTTGAGTTCACTGTGCTTGTGATGTCCATCAGCTTGATGCTTCTCCCATTGAGAGATTCTTCGAGCTTCTTGGCCTCAGAGAGTTCACTCTTCAGTGAAGCTATCTGTTCCCTATAGTTCTCCAACTCCTGAGAGAGTTTGAGGTTTTCTGATTTTAAACCACTTTGTTCAGATAATTGATTTCTGAGAGAGATGATCTCTTTCTCAGACTTTAGCAGGTCTAAACATAGTGCTTTAAATTCAAGTTTAAAATCTTCTGAAGTGAAATCAAAAGAGCTGATTACCTGATCCTCTTCAGGTTGAGTCTCTGAGTCTGATTCTGACTCCTCTTCCTCTGAGTTGTGTTGTGAGGCATTGATTGCCATCATGCAGAACTCCTTTTCCTCTGCATCATCGTCATCATCACTTGAGCTGGAAGAGGCTTCTGACTCCTCTTCAGTCTCACTCCAGGATTCAGCAACAAATCCTTTCCTTGTGTGCTTATTTCTGCTGGAGGAAGGTTTGCTATTTCCATTCCTTTTGGAGTCCTTCTCCTTTCTTATTTCTTTTCTGTCCCTTCTGTCCTTGTTCTTGTTTTCTGGACAGTCAGGAACCATATGCCCTGGTTTCCTGCAACCAAAGCAAATAATGTCTTTGCTATTGCCAATGGACTTGTCATACCTTGGCTTATCCTGCTCCTTGTATGATCTTCTTCTGAAGTCCTTTCTGGCCATCTTATAGAATCTTTTGGCCAACAAGCTGAGAAGTTCATCATTGGCTGTTCCTTTTTCTTCAGGCAGATCCTCAGTTGCCTTGAATGCTATAGACTTCTCCTTTCTTGTGGCTGGTGAAGCAGCCTTCTGTTCTTCTTCTCTGTTCTTGATGAGTAGCTCATAAGATTTGAGCTTACCCAACAAGGCTTCAGTCGTGATCTCATTCAGGCTTCTGGCATCTTTAATTGGCCAGATTCTTGAATCCCAAGTGCTGGGGAAGCACATTAGGATCTTGTCATTAAGTTCAGTTAGTGAGATCTCTTTGTCTAATGTCCTCAGTTCACTGACAATTAGACTCAGTCTGTTGTACATGTCTCCCACTGTCTCAGTTTCTCCCTTCTTGAAGTTCTCATATTGGGAGATGAGATGGGATCTCCTGTCCTTTCTCTCATCAGCTGAGCCTGAAACTATTTCTGAGAGCTTGTCCCAGATTTCCTTGGCTGAATTGCATTCAGCTACCTTCTGAAAAATGTCATCTGACATTGTCTGAGCTAAGATGTTCATTGCCTTGGCATCAGCTACTTTCCACTTTTTGATGTCAGCATCTGTTCCTGATGGAGGTGGAACAGCATTTGTGCTTGTGCCCTCTGGAGGTCTTGGACACACTATCAAAACAGAATTAAAAATGTCTTCGTCAATAGAATTCATGTAGAGTCTAATCCTTGCTTTCCAAAGTGCAAACTTTGACAGATTGCACACTGGAGGTCTGGTGCTAGCATAATCTTTGTTTTGGGCCATGACTTGTGCAAGCTAAATAAAAATAAAGGAAGGATCTAGTTTGGGATCTTGGGGTTCAGGTGTTAGCCTGTACAACCAAACAGATATGGTATGATTAACCAACCTGGCTCTGATACCAATTGAAAGGGGAAACTAGATCTGATATACTCTAAAGGGGGGGGGGTGAATAGAGTATATGGTGCTTTTTAAAACACAAAGAAAAACTTTTGCAAAGCTTTACAACACTTGTTGTAATGGGTGTAAGCAGGGAAGCAGAAGTAAAACTAAACACAAAACTAAGCTATGCAGAAGTAAAACACAAGAAAATCTAGGCCAGAAACAAAAAGAAAACATGCAGAACCAGATGACACAAGGAAATATAGTGGTTCCCCAACTTGGGTACATCCACTCTTCTACCACCCTAGGTAGGAATCCACTGCAGGATGAGTTGATCAGGTGTCCTGGGCACCAATGAGCTTTTGATAAGGTGCTCAAAAACCAAATCAGATTTTTTGATCAGGTGTCTTGCCACCAATGAGCTTTTGACAAGGTGCTCAAAAACCAGATTCAAACTTTTGAAGAGAGTTTGAAAAACCCTTTACAGAGAGGGGGTTGAGAGAGTTATGGCAGTCTTCTCTTTCTCAATCAACTGAGAAGACTAAGTGGATTGATTTCAAAGCTCCCCCTGAGTCCTTGATCTTCAGGAAGATGAGCTTTGCTGAGGGTGATAGGCCTCCAAAAATAGATCTCCAGCAGAAGATGATTTCAGCAAGCTGAAATGTTGATTGTCTGGAGTCTTGAAATGATGTTGGCCTTGAACACTTGAGAGCTGAAGAGATCTGAAGAATGTTTGAAAGTTTGATCTCTTGATGATGAGTGTTCTTCTGAATTCTTGTTGACAGAATATTTTTCAGTCTCTGTATATTGAGAGGTGTCCAATTCTTGTCTAATCTCTTTATTCAAAAAACATTCTATCTTTTATTCTCTGAGTCTGAATAGAATATTACTCTGTCAAGGATAGCCGTTGGTCTGCATTGATTACAGCCTTAATTGCATAATCTGTTCTGAAGGAAAGTCCACTGAATTGTTCCTTGAAAAATCCCTTGAAACTTGCTCCAGGAGTAAATGAAAATGGCTGGCAGATCTTCTGAATTAAATGCAGAATAACTTCTATCTGATTTGAATTTGAATTCTGAAAGATAACTGAAAACGTCGAACTGAGCTCTGCTATCGTCGAGCTGAGCTCAGCGAACTGGAAGATGCAAGCAGCAAAGAAATCGTCGATCTGAGCTCAAAGATCGTCGAACTGAGCTCAGAGATATGGATCCAGTGCAGAGTCAAAATCGTCAACCTGAGCTCAGCGATCGTCGACCAGAGCTCGACGATATTGAGAAGTTGAGCTCAGCGATCGTCGACCAGAGCTCGACGATATTGAGAAGTTGAGCTCAGCGATCGTCGACCAGAGCTCGACGATATTATGAGGTTTGAGCTCAGCGATCGTCGAATGGAGCTCGACGATCTGTCAAAGTTAAGTTAGACGATCGTCGACCGGAGTTCGACGAAACGTCGTGCTGAGCTCGACGATTTGGACTTGGTCTCCAGAAAAACTTGGGTCTTCAGGGCAGCTTCCAATCCTAGACTCCTGACCCTTAGACTCAATTCTAATTGACCTATTAAGCTATACAGAAGGTCAAAACACAGATTCCTAGAGACATAGTGATCCTGACCCAAATTAGTAATAGGGTGTTCCAACAATGGACTTAGAATACTTAGTTATTTCTGGTCTTATAGTGTTGAAGTAGATGATCCAAAAATCGTCGAACTAAGATCCAAATTCGTCGAGCTGATATTCTAACTTCGTCGACTGGAGTGTGAAGCTGGACTTCAAATACTTGGATGTTTCTGGAATAAGATGTTGAAGTAGAATACCCTGAGATCGTCGACCTGAGAACTAAGTTCGTCGACCTGAGATCTCAGTTCGTCGACTGGAGTTAAGTGTGAAGAATTCTGGACTTGGTATTGAAGTATACTCTGGAATTTATCGACCTGAGTTTCAAGTTTGTTGAGATCAGCTCAGAGAATTTTCTCTAATTTCGTCGAGCTGAGCACGACTTTCGTCGACCTGAGTTCGACGAACGTCGAACTCATTTCCTGAGTCTGAAATTTCTCTAAATCTTGAGTCTTTATGCATTCTGTTGAGGGTTGGTCCATGTAGTGTTGTCTCTAAGGACTTGGCCTAGACTCTAGGACATAACCATGACCCTAGCTATACATGTTGGGTCAAACATCCTAACTTAGTGAACCTATCCCAAATCCAACTAGGAATCTAACACAGGACAAGGCATGTGACACGGCTGTGTCCCAGGCCGTGTTTCCCAGCCTGAACCCAAATTTGGTATTTGGGGTGTTACAACCCTCCCCTCCTTACATGAAATTTCATCCCGAAATTTGCACACAGTAAGGAACAAAAGCACGATGCTATAACATCAAAATGTATGTTACAATAAGGGATGCACTGAACAATAGTTCACACAAATAGCTCAAAAAATTCAGCTCGCACGGTCTGCTCTCGCTCCCATATTAGCTCCTCACGGCCACAGTTGTCCCATCGGACTTTGACCATCCTGATTGTCTTGTTACGCAACTGTTTATCGGCTTGATCCTCGATCCGAACGGGTCTAACCTTAATCGTGAGCCCATACTCAACTGGCACATGATCGTTCTCGATCACTTGAGCTGGATCTATGAAGACTTTCTGAAGCACAGATATGTGAAACACATCATGCAATCCACTCAATTCTGCCGAAAGAGCTAGCCGATAGGCAGCTTCCCCAACTCGCTCCACCACTACAAACAGACAAAGATATCTCAGACTTAACCTTTTCAGACGCCGAATCCTGGACACACCTTTGCAGGGTTTGATCTTCAGATATACCCAATCACGCACCGCGAACTCTACATTCCGGTGTTTGGCGTTGTAGTATTTTGCTTGTCGATCCTGGGCTATCAGTAGCCTCTCCCGAATAAATCATATCGTCGAGATAGCTTCATCGACTTCTTTAGTCCTATAGAGTTTGGATTCGCCTGCTTCTGCCCAAGCTAACGGTATACGGAACTTACGACCATATAGAGCTTCAAGCGTTGTCATACCGATGCTTGCTTGGTAACTATTGTTGTAGGTGAACTCCACCATATAGAGATGATCTTCCCATCTCTTACCAAAGTCCAGGATGAAAGTGAGGGGTTAGATCTGGAATACTCTAGAGGGGGGGGGGGTGAATAGAGTATTTAGTGTTTTTATAAAATTTTCTAACTACTTCAATCTAGTCCTAGTGCTGTAGGAATAAAATTAAAGCACAAACACAACAATCCTAAC
This sequence comes from Platanthera guangdongensis, assembly GCA_039583875.1. Lineage (NCBI taxonomy): Eukaryota > Viridiplantae > Streptophyta > Magnoliopsida > Asparagales > Orchidaceae > Platanthera > Platanthera guangdongensis. The sequence continues at coordinate 137,175,009 of CM077151.1, forward strand.
TATCATAGCCACAACAAGAAACAAAAGAAAAGAGCAACCAAACAACACAAGAAATTTATAGTGGTTCCCCAACCTGGGTATATCCACTCTTCTACCACCTTGGTAGCAATCACTTTTCCAATAGCAAAATCACACTCCGTGCTTGCACTCCTCGAGAGATCGATATCCAGGGATTAAAGTCCTCACTCTTATTACTTGACAACGATCGATACAATTGCCGAGAGTGAATTATACATCGCGGCCAGTTTAGGTTGACGAGATCGGGGTGTACTCCACTAATACGTATTCATGGTCATACATTCTATAAGTTCTTGGGTGGCCGCTGGTGTTTTGTTGTTTAACATTCCACCAGTGGCGGCATCAATATATTGTCTCGTTTGTTAATTGAGACCATTATAGAAGGTTTGGATTTGCAACCAATCGGGGATTGCATGATGCGGACAACGGCGAAGCAATTCTTAAATTGCTCCCAAGTATCATATAACGTTTCCATATCAACTTGGGAGAAATATGTAATATCATTGCGCAACGTGGCCATTTTTGCGGGAGGAAAATACTTCGTGAGAAATATTTCCATCATCTCGGCCCAAGTAGTGATGGATCCTCTTGGTAGAGAAACCAACCACTGTTTAGTCTTAACCGGATGGCATCATCCGAAATACCATTAAATTTAAAAGTGTCACATATTTCTAGAAAGTTAGAAATATGTGCGTTGGGATCCTCATCTTGAAGCCCATCAAATTGTACATATTATTGTACTATTTGGATGATGCCCGGCTTCAATTCAAAGTTATTATTCTCAATAGCGGGACGAACAATACTTGATTAAGCATTATCCAAATTTGGTCGAGCATAATAAGGCATAGTCTATTGATCGACCATATTTTGATTTGGAATACCCAAAATTGAATAAAATTGAAAAGATGACGAAGTAGAAAAAGAAGAAGAAGATGAATAAGTAGAAGAAGAAGAAGAAGAGGAAGAAGAAGTAGAAGAAAAAGAAGCAAAATAAGAAATGTCACCTATGGATTCCTCAACCAAATCTGGAGAATTGAGATCACAGAGTCTTAGACGTCGCCGTAAGCTTTGCTCGATCTTCGGATCCAAATCAAGTAGATTTGATCGATTCCCTCGGGTCATACACCAAGATAAAAAAACAAAAAAAAAACAAATAATTTTTTTTTATTTTAATTTTTTTAAAACAAATTGAAAATGATAAAATTAATAGATCGTTGCTTTCAAAATATCAACAAATAGTCCCCGATAACGGTGCCAAAAACTTGATGGAAATTTTTTCCACGCTATCGCATATTTCCAATCGATGAGGAAAGTATACCTCTCGTTCGGAGTATAGAATCAAGTGTCGTATTTCAACACGGGGCTTGTCGAGTACTTGTACTCACAAGAGAGAAGTATTATTTTATTGGATGAAAGAAATTTGTTTTGTTTATAACGGAAATGGAAGCGTTACACTAAGAAAGAGAAATTCGATGTTGGGGAAGCTAGCACTTGATCTAGAATCCCCTTGGATTAAAATAAACCTTCTTGAAAATTAAAGTAATCCGAGTTATAAAATTTACTAACCCGACCGTGGAGGTTCCTACAGTACAACAGCATCTCTCTCGAGCTCATGCTTTTGACTATCCTTAGGTTGATCGATTAAGACCTCTCGGCTAGTCGAAACCCCTAAACTTGCTTTAGGAGGTGAACCCCACTATTGGATTTGACTCCAATCAGGAAGATTTATGTCGTCCTCTCTTGAGGAGTGCATGCAACTCCTTTTAACTTTGAGTGATCTCCTCGTATTCGCAACCTCTCGATCATTTAAGATACGGATCTTAGATCAAAAACATATCCGTGAAATATGAATTTGACAAAATATAATTCAAAGGTAAATCATTGGTGAGCAAGATAAAGAACAAGACATTTTTTTGATAAAAAATGAAATGTTTATTTTCTTCCAAGGTTCATCATGATCAAGTGCTTAATGAAATTTAGCTACTCATCATGATTAGGGAATTACAAAATAAGGTGGAGAAAGATATGCTTTAAATAGAAGCAACTAGAAATTAAGCTTACACAAAATTAATCTAGACTAGAAAATAGAAAATACAGTAATTAAAAGCAGCAAAATACAGGACTCCAACTCCCAAAATTCGACCCCTGATCATCTGAAGCTGTCTGGAATTTATAGGAAAAATTATTGGTCGGTCACGCCCTTAGTCACGCCCGTGACCTGTGGCGTGTCAGGCTCGGAACCATTGTCTTGAAACCCCAGGAACATTGGAGGAGAAACCGACAAAATCTAATAAATGGCGGGTCACGCCCCTAGGTCACGCCCGTGACCTAGGGCGTGTCAGATCTGTTTCTAGAAATGGCAGGAAGCTGAAAATGGCGGGAGTGAATAGTTATTTTATGGAGGCATCATGCCCACTGGTCACGCCCGTGACCAGGGCGTGCCAAGCTGCAACGGAAATCTGGCGGCAACGGCAAGAACGACTGATTTATTGGCTGGAAAACGGACATGACATGCCATGGGTCACGCCCGTACCCACGGCGTGTCCATTTAATCCGACGTGGTAGGGGCCTAATGATTCTTCCATCGATAGGAACGCCCCGTGCAATGGTGACACAGGCGTGTGAAATATGATACGGGCGTGTATGTGGCCGATTGACATTCTTCGGTCGACGATGCTGGTTCTTGGGGTCACGCCTATAAGACACCCCCAAGGATAGCGTGGCACAGGCGTATCACGGGTGTGTCAAGGCTCTTCGTTCGCAGTTCGACGATTTGTGCTGAAGTCATTAGCTCGTCGGTGTCACGCCCCTAATCATGCCCAAGGAGGGCGTGTCACTCGGCGTGTCTTGGCTGAGAAGGGAAAATTTCCAGTTCTGCTCCAAATAATCTACAGATTAGCCCTGCAAGATTGAAAATAATTTTATTAGAACAAATAAATATAAAATATAAAAAGTAGTTAATTATAAACTTTAGATTATAAAATTGATATATAATATCTAACTATTAATAGAAAATAGTAAATGAAAAATAGAAATAATTAGAGTTATCACACTTCATTTTCAAGTACTAAAGCAATGGAAGAAAGGAAAGGTTGTTGTTTTTCAACAAAGCATAAATAATATTTTAGGAAAATTTTCTAACTGTATTTCTATAGAAGTTGAAGTATGTTTCTCGAGAAGTATAAGCATTTTTCTCGAGAAAGCAATGTTGTTCTCGAGAAATCTTAAAACTTCTCGGAAAATTCTCACAAACAGCCTTAAGTCCTTTTCTCAAGAAAGCATAGAGGAGTTCTCAAGAAGCCAAGTAAAGTTCTCGAGAAAGCAAAGTTTTTCTCGAGAAGACTATGCCATTTCTTGAGAAGCTAAGTATTTTTCTCGAGAAATCAAATCTTTCTAGAGAAATCAATCCTTATGTTCTCAGAATTTCGGTTAAGTAGTTTTTTCGAGAAGACTAGGCCATTTCTCAAGAAAGCAAATCAGTTCTCGAGAAATCAAATACTTCTCGAGAAATCAGTTCTTCAGTTCAAAATTTGCATTAAGTATTTTCTCTCGAGAAGACTACGCCATTTCTCGAGAAAGCAAATCATTTCTCAAGAAATCATATCATTCTCGGGAAATAAGTACATCAGTTCAAAGAATTTGGTTAAATAAATTTCTCGAGAAAGCCATGTCATTTCTCAAGAAAAAAAATCCTTCTTGAAAAATTATAAGTCTTCTCGAGAAACGGATTTGCAGAAAAATTTCTTTTTAAATCAGTCTGACGGGATTTCAATATAATCTAAGTATCTCATGATTGGTCCATGTGGATCATTCCTTAATGATTTCAGACCGTTTGACGATGTGATATAAAGCCTTTTCATAGGAATCTCTATCCCTAAGAACAACATTATTCAGAATTACATCATAATTTCAAAATCGGGAGAAGCCTCCGTCATCGTCATTCTTCATTGTCGCTCTTCTTTCGATCCAGCGATTCCAAGGAGAAAAGAATCGACAGATCACAGATTCAAGATTCTTCAAACATCAACTTAATCGTGTCGGATTCTAAGTTTTTCAGATCAAGTTTTCTCGGGATTTTTTCCTCGTCTTCTTCTCATAGATTTTCAGTTTTCAAGAAGGAAGAACCTTGAAGATTTCATATCTGGAAGTATAAAATTTGTATTGTTATTGTAACATTTACTTTAACTCTTGTAGGAGCTTTGTCTCCGAGTTTGTAGGAGCTTTGTTCTCTGAGTGTAGATCCTATTTTGTGGGATCGAGTTTGTAGGAGTGTGTTATCTCCGAGTTATAGGAGCGTTGCTCCGAGTTGTAGGATTGTTGCAATCCGAGATATAGTGAATTAGCTGAGGCTAGCCATGGTGCTAGATTGGCGAGGTGGAGAGTGGACGTACCCAAGATTGGGGAACCACTATAAATTACTTGTGTCGTCTAGATTGTCCTTGGTTATTTTCTGTGTTGATTTCTCTCAAGTTTTTATTCCGCAAAAGACGCAGAATTCACCTATTCACCCCCTCTAGGTGATTTAGGTAGACAACTAGATACTTTCAATTTGTATTTGAGGGAGGTTGTTCACAAAAAGGTTTACACCTTCAACAGATTTTCATCTAGTTGTCATAGAGTTTATCATGCATGGACAGATCCAAGAATTTCGAAAAGCTTCCGATGTGCACCAAGACTAACTTTCCCATGTGGAAAGAGAGAATAAAATTCTTCATGGAAGCTGTTCATCCCCGTATCTTCATGATAGTGGAAGAACGTCCCTATGTTCCCATGATTGCTTCCACTATCGATCCAACCAAGAAAGTGCCGAAGAAACTGATGGATCTTGACAAGATGAGATTTACCTTGTCTCTCTAGATAAGAAAGCAAAGAACATCATCGCAAGCATAGTCGATGATTCAATGTTGTAAAACCTGATACACTACAAATCCACTAAGGAAATGTGACATTCTCTGATTGTCCTGATGGAAGGTAAAAAATAAGGAAGAGATGACAGAAGATCCCTTCTGAACCAGAAGTTTGAGGCCTTCAGGCAAGGCCCCAAGAACACAATAGCTGTTACATTTGAAAACTTCTTCAATATCATCAATGGCCTGAAGAGCTACGACCGAGATTTCACAAATGGAGAACTAAATGGCAAGTTCCTAAGATCCTTAACTAAGAAATGGGACAATAAGATTTGTGATATCAGGGAGTTTGGGAGACTGGCTGATACTGACCCCCAGAACTTCTTCGGGAAGCTTATGTCATATGAGCTTCAAATCAACTCCAGATAAGTTGAAGAAGAGGGTAGCGGACCTTCATCAAAGGAGAAGTCTATTGCATTGAAGGTAGATAGCTCAAGAAAAGCTAAAGCAGCATCTCCTTCTCCCACTTTAGAAGAAAGTTATGAAGAAGACTTATAGTCAAGAACCTTGGGCTTAGAGTTTTCTGATGGAGAGTTATCTCTTCTCTACAGACAGTTCAAGAAGTTTTTCAGTAAGAAGAAACAGAAGAGAGAAAAAGACTCCTCTTATAGAAGATCATATCATGATGGTGCCCATCAAAAGAAACATCATATGAATGATATTTATAAGCCTAAATAGAACAAACATAATTCTACTAACATTGTGTGCTACTGCTGTAATAATCCAGGTCACGTGATCGCCGACTGCCCTCATAAGAAGAAGGAGGGTGGAAGAAGAGAAGAACATAAGTCCTCCCACGTCACAAAGAAGGAGAAGAGGTTCATTGAAAAGAAGCAGAAGACCTTTAGTGACACTGACTCATTTGAGTCAAGTAAGAATGAAGAAGCCTACTTCAGGCTCATGGCTCACTCCGACGAAGAAGAAGCTGAACCCCAATTTCATGTGGAGGTAAATTCTCACACCATTCTTTCAGAGTCTGATGCTCCAAACGATGATCATTAGGACTATTCCTCTGATGATGAATCAGAACTCATCGCTCAGTATTAAGAGCTGATCAAGGCCAATGACCAATGTAGTAAAGTTGTTAGAGCTCAAGCTAAGGAGATCAAATCCCTTAAGGCTGAGGAGATCATTCTGAGGGAGGAAGTTGCAAGAATGAACTCACTTAGAGAGGAACTCCATGCCCTGGCCTATGATAACAATAGTTCACATGAGCTCCTTAACCAAAAAGAGAAAATCATTGAGAAGATGTAAGGACAGCTTGCTGTCGAAAAGAAACTAGTTGAAAGTTTCTCCAAGCCCAAGACAATCCTTCCATTTGTTGCTGAATTCTGTGCTCAGGCTAAAGGAGCTGGCTTAGGTCATGTGGCTACTCCTAGTAAATCTTCCAGGAGGGCCACGACTAAAAGGAAAAATATGGCTGCTACAAAAGCAACTGCCGAAGAGAAAGGGAAGGGGCCTCTCACTCAGACTATGTTTAAGAAGCTTATTTTTCCTTCTAACGAATTTGATTTTGACAGCTCCCATGGTCACTTGACAAGACCAATTCAGTTTGAACCTGTCAAGGACTATAAGTGGGTGGACTCATCCCAAAAACTTCGGTTCAAGTGTCTTCAAGTCACCTTATGAAGAGATCACTCTACAAAGCTATGCTCCCCATGTTTATGGTCCTAATGATAAGAAAGCTCCAAGAGTGAAACCCGTTGTTCAAACTCCACTTGAGAAGAAGAAGCCATGTGAGTGCTATTATCATAAGACTTCTACCTCCAAGTCAGCCGCTCCGACTAAACCACGCGTTCAAAAGGTCAAGTGGGAGACTTAGAAAAGATACAACAGCTTTGACTGTTGGTACTGCGGCAAAATTGGTCACTTTGTTGTGGATTGTTGGTTTAATATCAAAAATATTGTAACTCGTCAAGTTAATCATACGAGACAAACCACTCATAGAGTTAACACTCGTAGGGGGGAGTATGCTAACAAGGAACCAAGGACCCAAATTTTATTGGGTTTTAAGATTAAATGATCTATGATTGCAGGTATGTCCAAAGGGCAACAAAACGTCTATTTTGTATTTGTACAGAGGATTATCTCGGCATATGACCGGGACAAGAAGCCTACTTCAAAATTATACTATAGTCAAAGACGGTCCAAAGGTTATCTTTGGTGGCTCTGACTGGGGAATTATAAAAGGCTATGGTATGATTTCTATTGGTGTAGTCTCATTCACTGATGTGGCTTATGTGAAAGGATCTGAACATAATTTGATTAACATAAGTCAATTCTGTGATAGAGTCTTTATTGTTACTTTATCCAAGGATCAGTGCCTGATAAAATCATTCTCTACTATGGAGACGGTGTTAACAGGTACTAGGAGTAGAAATATTTTTTGTCTTAATTTTCTATGTTTAGACACTTTTACTCAGTATGTTTTGTTTCAAAAGATAGCGCATCTTTTTGTGACCAATGACACGAGAGTTGCACATATTAATTTCAAAACTATATGTATATTATTTTCTTAAGACCTAGTCCGCGACGCACCTGCCATTAAGTGAATTAAAGAGAGTCCATGTCACACATGCCAAATGGGCAAGTAGCCAAGGGTCACATTTAAGGGTATTGCTGATAAATATTCCTCAAGGTGCTTGTATTTACTACACATGGACTTATTCGGTCCAATGAAAGTTCATAGCTTAGGAGGTAAGTCATATACACTGGTAATTGTTGATGATCACACACGTTTCACTTGCGTGTTTTTTTCTGAAATGAAAGTAAGATAGCTTTGATGTGTTCACGAATTTTTTCAGGCAAATTCAGAACAAATTTAACTAAACAGTGGTCAGAATCAGAAGTGACCATGGAATAAAATTTGAATCTAGTACCATGATAAAATTCTGTTGAAGTCTAGGTATCTTTCATGAGTTTTTCACCCTGCAACTCCATAACAAAATGGTGTTGCAGAGAGAAGGAATAGAACACTCATTGAAGCATGTACTATAATACTGACTGACTCGTCTATACCAGAGTACTTCTGGGCTGAGTCCGTCAATACAGCTTGTCACGTGCAAAACAGAGCGTTGATTAACAATATTCATCGTAAGACTCTCTATGAGCTATTGAAAGGTAGGAGACTCACTGTGTCCTACTTTAAGATCTTTGGCAATAAATGTTATGTACCTAATATTGGGAAATACCATCGAACAAAGTTTGGAGAAAAATGTTTTGAAGGTATTTTCGTAGGTTATAGTAGTCATAGTAAAACTTATAGAATTTTTAATAAGAAATCTCTGGTGGTAGACGAATCGATTAACATTGTATTTGATGAGACGAGCATGCTACATAGCAGCTCTTCTAGTGTTTTCGTTGAATATGTATGTTCAAGGCTGAAAGAGTTAAGCTTGGATGAGACAGTTGAAGAAAATACTCAAAAGTTCATCAAGATCACTCCTCCAACCTGAATTGGAGAAGATGATCACCAAGACGAAGAAGTTATCCAAGTTGAGGAAGAAACTCTAGAAATAGAAGAAGCTCCCGATGCAAGGACCATAGAACTCAAACACTTGAGGGATCACCCGGTTGATCAAATCATAGGAGACCCTCGTGATGGTGTAAGAACTGTACTACTAATGAAAAATATGCATTTGAGTTTTCTCTCGTAGGTTGAACCAAAGAAATTCGAAGAAGCAAAAAATGACGCATCTTGGATTATTGCAATGGAAGAAGAACTCATTCAGTTCAGTAACTGCCAAGTCTGGAAGCTTGTACCAAGACTCAAAGACAAAATGTAATTGGAACAAAGTGGGTCTATAGGAACAAGATGGATGAAGATGGAACTATCATCAAAAACAAAGCCATACTCATAGCTAAGGGATATAGACAGGAAGAAGGAATCGATTTTTATCAGACCTATGCTCTAGTGGAAAGAGTTGAAGCCATCAGGTTGTTCCTCGCATATGTTGCACTCATGGGCTTCATTGTCTGTCAAATGGACGTGAAGTAAGCCTTCCTCAATGGTAAAATAAAGGAAGAAGTGTATGTGGAATAACTCACAGGTTTTATTGATCCTAACCATCCAAATTATGTATATTTATTATTTAAAGCTTTATATGGTTTAAAACAAGCTCCACGAGCAAGGTATGAAACAATGTCTAACTTTCTTCTTGAGAACAAGTTCATAAGGGGAAAGATAGATAAAACATTATTTCTTAATGAAGTAAAAGGCAAGATTTTGCAAGTGCAAATCTATGTTGACGACATTATCTTTGGCTCTACTGATGATAACTTTTGCAAGAAGTTTTTCAAACTTATGCAAGGGATGTTTGAAATGAGCAGTATGGGTGAGCTGAAGTATTTCTTAGGAAATCAGATGAAGCAATCTAGAGATGGAATTTTCATCTCTTAGACAAAGTTCACGAAGGAGTTGCTAAAGAAATTCGGAATGGAGAATGCAACCTCTATGAGGACATCAATGGGTTCAGCTATGTCTCTGGACAAGGATGGGAAAGGGAAACCTTTTGATGAAACCAAGTACAGAAGCATAATTGGATCCTTGCTCTATCTTACTGATAGCAGGCCTGACATAATGTTTTCAACATGTATGTGTGCTAGATATCAAGTGAACTGTAAGGAATCTCACTACACAGCTGCAAAGCAGATTTTGAGATACCTTAAGGGAACACCAAATCTTGGATTATGGTTCCCAAGAAGTAATGATAGCGAACTAATTGGATTTTCAGATGCAGACTTTGTAGGTAGCGAAGACGACAGGAATAGAACTTCCGGCACTTGTGAATTCATAGGAAGAAGGCTCATATCTTGGAGTAGCAAGAAACATAATTGTGTTGCAATCTTAACCGCCGAGTCAGAATACATTTCTGCAGGCAGTTGTTGCGCACAACTTCTCTGGAAAACGAATCAGCTTGAAGACTATAACATGATGTTTAGGGACATTCCTATGTTTTGTGACTCCTCCGTGCTACAGCAATTGCCAACAATCCAATTTCTCACAACAATACGAAACACATCGAGTTGAGACATCATTTCACTCGAGAGCATGTGGAGAATGGGGACATAAACCTCCAGTATGTTCCAACATATAGGCAAGTGGCAGATATCTTCACGATGTCACTAGATGAGGCCAAGTTCTCCTTCTTCAAGATAGAACTTGGTATGCTTAACATGGAGTCCTGAAAAGTACACATTTGAAGTCAAGAGAAGATCCTACAATCAACCACTTAGAAAATTCCAAGAGAATTCTACTCAGCAAACCTTCAGATAAATTCAAGCTCAGATATGGATTTCTTGGAAACTTATTGAATTACTCGGAAGATCAACTTATATTTCATGGAAAATAAGTTTATATATCTCGGAAACTTACTGGATTTTACGAAAGCTTATGAACTTCTCGGAAAATTTCTTGATTTCTCGGAAAACATTTTATATTTCTCGAGAAAATTAAAATATTTCTCGAGAAAATTATTCTTCTCGAGAAATCTACTAACTTAATCTTTTGAGAAGAATTCCAACCGTTGCTCCTCAAGTACACTTTTCATAATTCCTCAAATTTTGCAATTTTATATAAATAGAGAAGTACATAGAATATCCAAATCGACATTTTCGAAAAAACTTTCCCGAGAAAAGCCCTTGAGTTCCGGCGAAGGCCTCCACCGCTCTTCACACAAACTCCATCTTTTCTTCTCGGAAAAATCAGAGATCTCTCAACTTCTTCAATTGATGGCTCCTACGGCAAAGATTGGGGTCGACAGTGAGTTCGTTCGCTCAGGTATCGAAGAAATTTCTGACGATTTCCTCAATATTATTCTACTTCTTGAAACCTCCCGCCTCACCTTCATTCATGTGCATCCTTATAAAGTTCTGATTCCAGAAGTTGAAGAGTTCTTCAGAAATTCTAAGCTTAAGAGGAGTGGGAAACTGTTGAAAAGTTCTGTCAGAAATGTAAAGATCAAAATCAAGCCGTCCTCTTTAACAGAATTTCTAAGATTGCCCTCCATTGATGAGGAAGATTATTTGGAAGAACCCAATTACTCCAGTGCTCTGTCATTTTGTGGCTTCTCCCAATCCACTCCTCCATTCGAAGACAACATATGAATGATGAAAGCAAGCTGTTGGTAGATATGCTAGGAAAAGTTCTCCTGTGCAAAACAGGTTCAATTGGTTATATATCCTCTGACTTCTTCTGCATGATGACTATTGTGGTGTGTCTCAAGAAGTTCCAATGGGGATATATGTTATTTGACAAGATTAAGGAAAGCATGAATGCCACAAATTTTGCAAAGATCATCTCTCTCTGTCTGAATAAAATGCACCTAGATTTTTTGACCTGTCCAAATGTGTGTCGATTCACCACCTGAAGAAAATCTCTCTCTCATCCTTCAAAATATGGGAAATCAGAATTCCAAATCTAGGACAAGCTCCGCCAGCACCAAGGACTGTAGTTGTTGAGGATAGGACCCCATCTCCCTTTCATATTGATACCGTTGGCACATCTGGTACAGCTGTTAAGGGGGATCCTACTCCTTTAGTTCATGAAGAAGACCAGCAAGCTCGGGTACCATAAACAAAATATCATTCAGATATTAATGCAGATCAGGTGATAGAAAGTTCTTACTCATGATGTGATAGTGGAAGAGGAAAACATAGCCCATTCTGATGATGAGAAGAGCACCTTTGTACATGATGGTGGCTCAGGTATTGATTTTGACAATTCCTCTGATCAGGAAAATCTTCATGAAGAGATTCCTAAAGAGATTCTAGAAGATACTTAGTCCATTGAACAAATTGAAGGGGAGAATGTGGATATAGTCTCTGATGAAGACAACGCAGTTACCCCAGAACCTGCAGAACCGCCTCTCAAGAATTTAGATTTCTCTCTCCCTATTTTTATTGGTGAGGAAGGGAATGTGATGATATCTTCCCAAAGAGGTAAAAGTTCAGCGGTTATTGAAGTAATACCAGTCTGGACAGCTCCAACACTACCTCTTCCACCTCCTCTAGCTGAAGTCATTCCTGATGATACACTTTTGGGTAAGATTGAATATATGTTGACAAAGCAAAGAGAGTACTTTGACAAGTCTCTCAAAGAGGTAACTGATAGAGTAACTACTATTGAGAAAGATATGAGCAGAGAATTTGCTGAAATTCAGAGCAATACAGATGAATTCAAAAGACTTCTAAATATTGGTGGCAATGCTTTGGACCACACTATCACTAGTGTTGGTGAAGTCATGGATCAGATAGTCACTATGGCAAACAATCAGTTTCAATTGCTGAAGAAAACTGAACAACAAAATTTCAAAACCTATGAAGAGGTTGAAAAATTCAATGAAGATGTCATAGAGACTCTAACTGTAGAAGTCAGAAAGGGGGGGATAAGGTGACAGAACATCTAGAAAAGAATGTTCAAGAAATGAAGACTCAGTGGGACAATCAACTGAATGAGATCAGTACAGGTATAGAGACACAGATTAAGGGTGTAAACATCTATACTTATGAGACTGCTGTGTAGATGAACAATCAAATCTTTCCAGACTTTCAAGTTGATCCCAATGAGGCTCCACCTCCTCATCTTGATCCAAATGTCTGCAAGCCAACTTTTTCTCCCAGACTTGAACAGCATGGAATTTCTCCTGAAAGTTATTCTCAAGTATGGACATCTGATCAGCCAGAGATACCTCAGTACCTACCTCCTGAAGTGCAAGTGCCTAAGAAAAGAAAGTATGGTGATGGTGCCTCAGCCAATCGATCCATCCCAAGTCAAGTAGCTGCCCAAAGTATAGAAAAGGAATTTGGTGAAGTTTGGAGTCCAACATCCAAGTCATTAATTCTAAACACTCTAAAGTTAGTTGTAGAATTTCATGATAATAAGGATAATGATTACATTCATAAGGAGTGGGAGCTATATAAAAAATCTTTGACAAAAAGAAGGATTTATGATCGTGAATATGGCCGTAATAATCCTAATGCTCCTCCTCGTCCTCCAAAGTACTATCTCAAGACCTTCAGTTATAAGAGAAGGCAACAAGAGTAGAAGGAACGTCAACACCAGCAACAGTACAAATAATTCATGATTGTCAGTATTATAGAATGTTGTGGACCAATATATTTCGATGGACAAATTCTATATGTATATAAAATTTTGAATTTTGATGATTTAATTATCTCTTAACTATCTTTGCAAATATTGTTTTATTTGTTAGTTAATTCTTTGATTATCTTGATATAATTCACCTTAGTGTAAAGGGTTCTGACTTCTACAAATAGGGGGAGATTGTTGGGTATTGTATCCACAATAACCTAGATTTGTGTGACGTCACCCTTGAAGTAAGTTGAATTAAGTATGTATTTGATGTTATTCTTTAGTTGAGTGCTTGCAGGTCATTATTGCTAAGTGTAGACTAATATTAGTTTACAATGAGTCACAAAACACAGGACCATGCAATGTAATCCCTCATTGTGTGATCCATAGTGTTGACTCATGTGTAACCTCTCTATTAAGATGCACTTCATTTTTAAGCACTAAAGCAATGGAAGAAAGGAAAGGTTGCTGGTTTTCAACAAAGGAGAAATAAATTTTCAGGAAAATTTTCCGTGTATTTCTCAAGAAGATGAATTCTATTTCTCGAGAAGTCTAAGCATTTTTCTCAAGAAAGTAATGTTATTCTCGAGAAATCTTAAAACTTCTCGTAAAATTCTCAATAACGGCCTTAAGTCCTTTTCTCGAGAAACCCAGAAGAGTTATCAAGAAGCCAAGTAAAGTTCTCGAGAAAGCAAAGTTTTTCTCGATAAGTCTATGCCATTTCTCGAGAAGCTAAGTATTTTTCTCAAGAAATCAAATCTTTCTCGATAAATCAATCCTTAAGTTCTAAGAATTTACGTTAAGTATTTTTCTCGAGAAGACTAGACCATTTCTCGAGAAAGCAAATCATTTCTCGAGAAATCAAATCCTTCTCGATAAATTGGTTCTTCAGTTCAAAATTTGCATTAAGTATTTTCTCTCGAGAAGACTACGCCATTTCTCGAGAAAGCAAATCATTTCACGAGAAATCATATCCTTCTCGGGAAATAAGTACTTCAGTTGAAAGAATTTGTGTTAAGTAAATTTCTCGAGAAATCCATATCATTTCTCGAGAAAGCAAATCCTTCTTGAAAAATTATAAGTCTTCTCGAGAAATAGAGTTGCAAAAAATATCTTTTTAAATCAGTCTGACGGGATTTCGATATAATCTAAGTATCTCATGATTGGTCCACATGGATCATTCCTTAATGATTTCAGACCGTTGGATGATGTTCTATATAAAGTCTTTTCAGAGGAATTGCTAACCCTAAGAACAACATTATTCAGAATCTCATCATAATTTCAAAATCGAGAGAAGTCGCTGTCATCGTTGTTCTTCATTGTTGCTCTTCTTTCGGTCTAGCGATTCCAAGGAGAAAAGATTAGACAGATCACATATTCAAGATTTTTCAAACATCAACTTGATCGTTTCATATTTTATGTTTTTCAGATCAAGTTTTCTCGGGATGTCTTCCTCGTCTTCTTCTCAAAGATTTTTAGTTTTCAAGAAGGAAGAACCTTGAAGATTTCAGATTTGGAAGTATAAAGTTTCTATTGTTATTGTAACATTTATATTAACTCTTGTAGTTGTTTTGTCTCCGAGTTTGTAGGAGCTTTGTTCTCTGACTGTAGATCCTGTTTTGTGGGATCGAGTTTCAAGGAGTATGTTATCTCCGTGTTGTAGGATTGTTGCTATAAGAGATATTGTGAAGTATCGGAGGCTAGCCATGGTACTAGATTGGCGAGGTAGAGAGTGGGCGTACCCAAGATTGGTAAACCACTATAAATTCCTTGTGCTGTCTGGATTGTGCTTCGTCATTTTCTTTGTTGATTTCTCTCAAGTTTTTATTCCGTAAAAGACGCAGAACAAACCTGTTCACCCCCTCTAGGTGATTTAGGTAGACAATTAGATACTTACACTGGTCAATATAGCCCGATCTATGGAGAAGGACCTGAAGAGGATTTAGGGTAAAAAGGACTTGGCGGTGAAGAGGTCAGAATTTAAAGTTCCAAGTTTGTCGAAGTCTGGGTATCAAAAGTGGTACAAGAAACCCAAAACTTCTAGACCGACGAATTTATTGGTTATTATTGGAGCATCGTCTGGGCAAGTAGGCCCAACTCTTTGTTATAATTGTGGCAAATCGGGCCATATAGCCCGCGACTGTTGGAGTGGCAAATCAGAGAAGAAGTCAGGAGCATCCTATGCTGAAAAAGGGATGGCAGTGGAATCAACTGCGTCCCATCAAGCTCCAACCCAACCAATAGTATACAACCTTTGTAATGTCACATTTCATGCTAACCCCCTCACACGTATTTTGAGTTAAGAAAGCTGACTCAAACTTGGGGTGCGCTGGTAGCATGCGTCGAGTGATACTCGACTAATGGGGAAAATTTCACTTAGAAGAATTATGGACTCAACCAGGCGTTGAGTGTGTTGAGTAGTCTCAACGCCATTCCAGTTTAACTTAGAAAATTGCTCTGGTTCCACCAAAAATTGTGTGCATTGAGTGGTCTCAACGTCATTCCAGTTTAACTTAGAAATACTGTTTTGGATCCACCAGGCATTGAGTGTGTTGAGTGGTATCAATGCCATTCAAGTTTAACTTAAAAAACTACTCTGGATCCACCAGGCATTTAGTGAATTGAGTGGTCTCAACGTCATTCCAGTTTAACTTAGAAATTGTTCTAGATTTAGAAAGGGTCGAGTGCGTTGAGTGGTCTCAACGCCACTCGAAGAAATTCGACTTAGAATGTTTCTAGATTCAGAAAGCGTCGAGAGCGTTGAGTGGTCTCAACGCCATTCGACGAGGCTCTGCGTTATTTAACTTAGGATATTTCTGGACTCAGAAAGCGTCAAGAGCATTGAGTGGTCTCGACAACATTCGACGAGGCGTTGAGTGATTGAACTTAGAATATTTCTGAACTCAAAAAACATTGAGAGCATTGAGTGGTCTTAACGTCATTCGATGAGGCGTTGAGTGTTTAACTTGGAATTATTCTGGATACTATAGGCATTGAGTGAACTCGACGCCACTGGACAAAGTGTCGAGTGCGTCGAGTAAACTCAATGCCTTTTGATAAATTGTCATGTATACTCGATCCCGATGATTTAACTTAAAAGATTCTTGGGGAGTTGAGTGAACTCGATGCCACTCGACGGGCGTCGAGTGATCTCGATGAATCTCGACGATTCATCGATTGGAATGGTATACACGACGATTTTGACATGGAACATTTTCAGCAGACTGTGTTGTGGGGTTCAAGTGTATGGGCTAAATGGGGTTTTCGGGAAATGTGCCAATTGGCTTATTAGGAACCGGTATTTTCGACAAGACTTAATTTAAATAATAATGTGCGGTCCAATACTAGGGTGACACGTGGCAGGCGGTCTAACCCTAATTCTTCATATAAAAGGAGACTTATGGAAAACCCTAGCCTTCACATCACTTCTTGCTGAGTCGTTACCTGTGTCGAAACCGTCAGAAGAGGGATAGCCACCGATGACAAATTTTGTTGGAGGAAAGACAGTTCCTTTCAATGAAGAACAACACCAATGAGATGCCGCAAGGAGAGTGACGAGATCCATGGACAAAAATCAGGTGAGCTTACAACCCTCTCCCTTGGTGCTAGATCCATAGTTATTATCTAGGAGAGATGTCGACTCAAAAGAGTTTGACTTGCAAGATGAAGATCTCCTAGGAATAGACCATGCAAGGACCTTGTCCTAGGGATTCGATGTCTTCAACCTCTCCTCTATTCTTTGTGAAGATGATGGACTAGGTTTTAAGAAGCGGAATGGTCAATTGAGGGTGAATAAGGGAGGAGGAAAGTCTGAATATAATCTTGAACAATAAACTAAAGGAAGAAGATGAACCAATGTCATTCATCTTACTTTAAGATGCGTGCAGATATCTATTTTCTGTGCGCAGTGAAATTCAAGGTCGTTTTCGAGTATGTTACGTCCAGATCAGGGTTTTTGACTAAACATGAAAGTCGTAGCCTTGGAAAGACCTTTCCAACGTATGTTTACATGTTTTCATACGAGTCCTGTACCCTCAATAATGTCTAGTCAAAGTTGATATACAGTCATGTCTTGAGTACTTGTTGTTCTCGGGTTAGTGTAGAACCGGGTTTGGATTTGCTAGAGGGATCGTAGCAAAATAATGTTGAAGATTTTGGTAAACTTAGTCTATACGTAATCGGGATAAATAAATGGCTTGGTGAAACATGATTGTACAATCGGTTTGAAGAAGTTTGATAAACAAATGGTCTGAGAAAATTAGTGAACAAATGATTTGATACGATTGGTTATACAAATGATATTCTTGTGAAATCCGGCAGGGATGTGCATGATTATAATCAGGAGAATGAAATAGGTTTTGGAAAGAGGGTTTGATGTCCGACAATTGAATGTATAACTCACAGTATGTTATCATGCTTGATTGGTATATGAAGTATCATTATATTATTATGGTTATCATATAGAGTTACACTTGTTGTGAATGCTTGATCAGATGGAAAGGAATTGTATGTGGTTAATTCATGGCCATGTGATATGATGTTTAATGGAATGTGTATAGTAGTCCACTGCTTAGAGTTGTTTCCCTATGGGTAGCAGTGTGGGATTAGTATGCTATATAAGGTGGCTTGCCACCTCTGTAAATGATGAAACCTTATGTGGTATGGAAATGTGCAAGGGTTGGAGGTGCATGTGTGTTTTCCATACGAGAATGATGTGTTGATAAGTGATTCAGTGTGGAGCCCTTAAATGTGAAATTGCATGGGGTGTGAGTCGACACGCGGTATCGTAATCCTTGGTTAAGGATAGTGTGGCAGTCTACGGGCTCTCCAGTAGTGACACCGATGTGAGTTGATAGATAGACTTCGGACAGCTTGGCTGTGTCCTCTGTGCTCATTCCCGAGGCCCTTTCCATGCCAAGTTGATGGTTTGGTTGTTTCCTCGGTGCTCATTCCTGAGGCCCTTTTTGTTCCACACTGGTAGGCCAGTTTGGGTTGTGTTCTTGGTGCACATCTACACGTGACCCCTCTGAGTTGTAGTACGCATGTGAGATCCGCAGTTCTGTTCTTAGCGTTGAGGCGTACGGAGGCCTAGACTTGGAAGTGTGGATACCAGCCTAGTAGTGGAAAGCTCGTTCTATTGTCACCATCTGGTCATGAAGAATGGTGCCTGAGAGGTTAGCTACCTGCTTGAAATGTGAGAACTACAAGTATGTGTCGACATAGTAGCGTGTGTGTATGTGAGCATAGGTGAGTCATCACATTGCATTCATATCATTGCATTTCACCACATAAGATCCTTATCATATAAGTTTGTATGGGCACTCTTTTATGTTGAGTTACATTACTATTAAGCTGATCCTTAACTTATATGTCGGTATAGTCATTCATATAAGTTGAGTTAATTTGCTGTTGTAGGATCATACTTGCATACTGTTGGTTATAGTTCAACTGCTAGTGCAGATTGATTTACTCACTTACTGTAATGTTAGATACTCTGATATTGATTAGTCTTATACCACATACTTGTACAACTGCTTACATATATATATATTGTAACCCTTTTCCTTTCATCGCCCGATGCCTAAGAGTCGCCAGGGGAGCGGATGTGATAGCCACCTAGTATTTATGACTAACGGTTGTTATGTCTTCCTTTTTAGGAGAAATCCCCACAGATAGAGCAGCAACAAGTTGTTCAGGAGGGCAGCCAGGCCAGTGTGACAGGGCCTGATACGACATTAACATCGCTGTCGTTGGTTACGAATGTGAGTTTTTATGAGACTCTTATTGTAGCACTTTGGGAAAAGTTTTTATTTACTCTGATATTATAGAAGCATGATGATGTTTCTTATTTTTGATATACTAGTGGACTTTTGTACTTATGTGGCTTTTGAATTCTGTTTGTTCATTATGTTGGGTTGGCATGGATGATATTGGTTTTAGTCGGCAGGATAGGCGTCTTGTATTATCGGTCAACCTGTATGTTGGCATTACCACAAGGCGGCTATTTTTGGGCATAAGACCCCCCTCGGTCGTGTCTTGTATTCTGGGAGCGGGGTCTTACAACCTTGGCCAATAGAAGGCCATCAAGCAAGTCGATATGGTGACATGTATGCGTTAGATTTTAGTCATAATCCTTTGTGTACCTTGCGCCCTATGCTTTGGCTGAGTGACTGTCGTGTTTTATGCTTTGTCGTGGTCATGGATTGTCCAACTAGAGCACTATTTGATACAGGAGCATTATACTCATTTCTATCCGAGGACATCGTATCACGTATCAGAGTGTCTTCTTCTATGATGAAGGATAGGTTGGATGTGTTGCTGCCTAACGGGAGTTCGATGCGCGCAGATAAAGTTTGTTGCATTAAGGTGCTGATAGGAATTCAAGCTTTAGAATTGGTAGTGTCCATAACTGCCGATATTAAATTTTGACGTGATCTTTGACATGGATTGGCTCTCGGAGCAACGTGCTTTTATTGATTGTAGTTTGAAGTCTGTCAAATTGGGGTAGAATACAAGTCATGAAACGACTTTTTATGGTTTGAAGTGATCCAGCAAGACGTTGATTTCTTCTCTCCAAGTAGTTAAAGGGGTTCATGAGGGGCAGAGTTGTTCTTCAACTTATTGGAGGATAAGGAACCAAGCTTGATCTGGCCAGTATCCCGCTGTTGTTAGATTTTGCTGACGTTTTCCCTGAGAATATCCCTGGAGCTTCACCTCAAAGGGAGATCGACTTCACCATCGAGTTGGTGATAGGTGCCAAACCTGTGTCACAGTCTCCTTACTGCTTGATACCAAAAGAGATGGCTGAATTGAAGGCGCAGCTTCAGGAACTGATAGAGTAGGGGTATGTGCATCCAAGTTCGTCACCTTGGAGCGCGCCGATCCTCTTTGTGAAGAAGAAGGACGGTAGTGTGCGGCTGTGTATCGATTATCGGGAACTGAATAAGCTAACGAAAAAGGATATGTACCCGATTCTGAGGATCGATGATCTATTTGACCAGTTAGTTGGGTCGACAGTGTATTCAAAGCTAGACATGAAGTTTAGATATTATCAGCTGAGAATCCGGGAAAGTGATATTCCCAAGACGGCGTTCAGTACACGTTATGGGCATTATGAATTCACTGTTATACCTTTCAGGCTAACAAATGCGCCTTCTGTGTTTATGGATTTAGTGAATCAGATGTTCATGGAGTATCTGATTGGTTCGTGATAGTCTTTATTTATGATATCCTAATGTACTCCCAATCCTAGGATAATCATGCAGAGCATTTGCACATTGTTTTGGAGACTTTGAAGAGCAATCAGTTGTACGCCAAGTTCTCCAAGTGTGAGTTTTGGTTATCTTCTGTAGCATTCCTTGGTCTTATTATTAGTGGAATAGGAATTGTAGTGGATCCGACGAATATTGCTGCGATACGGGAGTGGCCTGTATTACCTTCTGTGGTGGAAGTCCTGAGTTTCCTAGGGTTTGTCGGCTACTACAGGAGCTTCATGAAGAATTTATCACGGATAACATTACCCCTCACTACCCTGACAAGGAAGGATCAGAAGTTTATCTGGTCGCTAGAATACGCACAAGCCTTTGAAGAATTGAAAAGTTGTGCAACGACGACGCCTTTTTTTGTGCTCACCATGTGGAACAGAGGGCTTTGAGATCAACAACGATGCTTCAGGTAGCATCTTAGGCTGCATTTTACTACAGTATGGGAAAGTGATAACACACAGATCACGCTAGTTGAAGGTGCACGAGCGGAACTAACCGGTCCACGACTTGGAGTTAGCAGCCGTGATAATCATGCTAAAGCTTTAGAGGCACTATTTGTATGGTGATGTAGCAACCATCCTAAGAGCCTACACGGATGACGTAGGATTACGTTCGCCACGCTCACACGCTCTCTTTTCCGCGGAACAACGAAACGCAGCAGCACAATATTATAATGATTGATCCAGGATTGGTAGATGTTTCAACGGTGTTGGAAGAGTCACCTTGGGATGGATGTTTATCTTGGGATAATCTTAGCGGTGCACATCTGGGAGATAGTTCATTGATATTATCATCGTTACTTGAGGGTCATACTAATTTAGAATCTCCCCGGGATTCGATTTGCCCAACCATCCATCATGATTTAGACAATGTACCTACTTCGTGGGAAGATTTGGTTAGCGAAGGATGTGACGTTTTGGAAGATTTACCCTGTGTGGGAAGGGTATTTATGGATGACGGTAGCACTGAGGACCCGATAGACATTTATTTGATGTTAGCTCCTTCGCCAGAAGCCCAAAATGGATTAGAAATTTTGTCGAGTACGATTTTGCCTACTTTTGAGACCAATACTGATTCTGATTTGGACGAATTATCTAGTGGGTTGGAAGTAGAGTCACCCCGTGATGAATGTTTATCTGATAGTGAGTTAGATGGTGACGATCAGGTTGAGTTTTCGGTAAGGACGAATCTACTGTTTGATTTTTCCTTTGATTTTGATGGCTTGCACCCAGAGGATTTTTCTTGGCGTTAAATCCATATTTTGACGGTGAGTATGATTTAGTTCCTCCTCCGGAATCGACCATGTCGACTCCTCCTCCAGTTAACTTGACTCGATTAGACGACTTGTTAGGGAACGAGCTTGTCATTTCCAGCCCGAGATATCTGGAGATGTTTATTTATCCAACTCCCCCATTAGAGTTACCCAGACGGATGTGTGTGAGCGATTTGTTAGTTGTCGCGTTCAGTCTTTCCACTACTTTTCATAGATCTAACTATGTTGTTCCTAGGGTGGACCGTTCATCTGACCGCTTGGCGTTGGGTAAGGCTTCGTTTTTGACTGCTAGTGATTCCATGGTGATGGTACGTTTTGATGTGGTGTCCCCTAGACACAATTATTTGCCAAGCCCGGTCGCTTGCATTTATCCTCCACCTTTTGATGATCCGTGCATGCACACTTTAGTGAACATAGTTAGGTATGTTGAGTTGTGTCTCCCGCACTACCTTTCAACTCGTGGAGCATCCAACTCTATAGTTGGTGATGTGCGTTTTCCGCAGGCATTTCTTTGTGAAATTTTTAAATCAAAATTTTAATCTAAATTTAAAACTACGACGTTGGACTCCACGAAAATCGTTAATCAATTTAAAGCACCCGTCCCACCAGACTTAGTCCCGTTATTTTCTACTGTTAACTCAAGTCATGTTGCACATGAGTTCACCCCTCACGGTTTTAATTTAATTAGGCGCATTCTTAATATCTTAGTTTATCAAAATGCATCCTTTAAATTACTTGCTAGTTTGTATCAGAGAGTCTCTCACCGTTATGTGGATGATTTGGTTTTGGCTTTTCTCACCCCTGAACGGATGCCCCCGGGCACCTTAAAAATATTAACGAATCGACAAGTCCATCCTTTGCGAATCTTAAGGGAGTTTGGAAACATGATATTTCTTTTATAATTTTCCACTAAAAGGGGCATAGCTTCTATTTCCATCGTTTCATATTTTACGCTTCATGATTCTATGCCACTTGAAATATCTACCTTTCCGTATATATTTTTCACTTTGTTCTCTTTGGGTCTGGGTAGTGAGTTTGTGCTTGGATCGCTATCTTCACCGGTCTTCACTGGAGGTACGTTGGTTGTTGATGATGAATTTTGTTTTCCTTTATTGCCTAATGTGTTGCCAAGGTTCCCTAGGAACATATTTTTGCATGACAGGATACTCTAGGTTGTTGTGCCCTCCTCTCCTAGTGGTGATGTGTGTCGCTTCGTGGTTCTAATGGATGACGCTTTCCCGCACCTGTACAATCAGATCTACTCATCGGTGATGAGTACTTTTGAGTGGGGGAGGATTGATGGAGATGACGGCCCTCAACATGTTGAAGACGATGACGGCGTGCTTACGGAAGATATTTCTCCGCCTACAGATAAAGACTTGCGGCGCCGTGACGACCATGTGGAGCGACGCCAAAATATCCGCCCGCGGCGCAAAGCAATATATTAATAATTAGTAATAATTAATAATAAATTATTATTAATTATTAAGTCACTTTTTATGTTTTATTTTATTATTATTTTATTTTGCAATGTTATTTAATTTCATGTATGATGGGTGCCTATAATCATCAATTGCTATCTTTATTTAATGTCATTAATTATTGTTTTGTTATGACATGATGGGTGACATTAGCCATCATGAGTGGTTTAATATTGTATGGTGGAGATTGAGTGGTGTAGACTATATATAAGCCTTTTCATGAAGGATTGAGTAGTGAATGAATGAAAAGAAAACCAATTTCAAGATTGAAATCCTCCTCCTTCTTCAAGGCAAATTTCGCCCCCCCCCCCCCTCTATTCTTCTTCTTCTTTGGCCGCCGGCCACCCTCCCCCTCCCCTCTCTCTCGGCCTCCCTTCTCTCTCCTGCCTTATTAGGAAATATTATTTCCATATTCAGAAGATCTCGCCAGGACTTTCCACATATAGCGTGATACGAAGAAGGCGACGAATTTCTCTCCCTCCGGCATATCTCTGGTGGAGCCGTTGAAGAACGATTCCATTAGAGTGAACCGGATTCATCAAATCCGGTTGGGTAACAAACATTTCCACCATTATGTGTTTCTCTTCTTTAGATAGATCTTGTGGCATTGGAAAATTGCGTGGCTTGTGTAACGCTTGAATTTTCGTGGCTAATTTCTTTTAGTTATTGTCGTGTTTATTTCTTTCGTTTAAGTTCGTGAGGCGTGGCGGCCCTCGTTTTATTTTGTTGGGAGAGAACCACCCGTGTCCGAATCTTTTGTCTTTGGTGGATTCTCTTTTGATACAACAATGCTCCACCGAACCGTGTGGGTTCCTTTCGCTTGAGAGGACCTTGGCCTATCGCCTTGGTATTATATTAAGGGGCCTTGCGAACCCCACCTACAATTCTTTAGTTAGTAACAATATTAATTGTGTCATTGCTGCGCTAAATGCTTGAGTGTGACGTGCGAGTTATCGGAGAACATCGTGTTAGTTCCGTCGGCCACCCATAACGCTCGAAAGAGTGAGCCTACATCTCCTAAAATTGGAATTCCCTCCTCCTCTCCTCTCCTTCTCTCCAAAATTTCGGCCTCCCCCTTTCTTTCCCCCCTCTCTACCTCCTCCTTTAAAATATTCGACCAAAGCCTTCAATACCTCTCCCAAAATCGGCACCTTCATCAACCACACCAAGGACGGCTATCCTCCTCAATACAAACCCGACCACCACCTTCCCCCTCACCAAAAAAAAACGATCAACCCCTTCCTTGAAGAAATTCGGCCAAGGACAAAGGCTTGAGCGTGGCGTGATTAACTTCATCATCCAGAGATTCTATATCCACATAAGAATCCTCAGAGGTATCAGTCACTATACCAGAGGGCCTAGATGTCGAGGCTAAAGTGGCAAGCAACCTAATAGTAACCTCTTTCGAGTTTAAATTTTGGGGTCTAAATGGCTTATGTTCCCTATAGGTGGGACTAAGCACCCTTTGGGTATTACTACCTCTATGGGAATAGGATCTATCCTAAGGCGTAAGGTCACTCCTATAAGCAAATACGGGTCTGGTTCCATAACTATTCTTACTAACGGGTGTGGTGCTATTAGTGCGCAGGTAGGCAGGATCAAATTGATCCGAGAGGAGGCTACGCATGTGCGGCCAAGCATAATGATAACTACCAACACGACACTCTTCGTTTAACCAAAATAATCGGGCTCGACCTACTGATCATTCTCGGGCAAAGCTAACCTTTTCGTAGTCATCCCATAAATGACAATTAAAATATTGTTCTAATCCCTTAAGCCAGTCTTTAAAATTTTGGGGATACTCTAAACCGTCATAAGTAGGATAAATGTGGTGTGCCATAGGTGTGTGTTTAGCCATATCCTTAGCATAGGAATAGTCTAACTGGGTAGCATATATGTCATATGCCATTTAGTGAGAACTGGAGAGAAAACTCAACCAGAACTGGTGCACATGCAATGACTAAATAACCTGACCCTATTTAATTTTCAAAGATGTAATTGTTCCCGCTTAGCCACTAAGGTTATAATTATATAAAATAGATTTTCTTGCTGGAAAAAATATGAGGATTATTTAAAAAAATTTATTTTTGAATTTTCCTGAAAATATAAAAATATAGGCCGCTATTTGCAGACCAACTATTAAAGTTTAAAATAACTTAATAAATATAATGACTTAAGGAAAAATAAATTTTTTTTGGATTTCTTATTAAAAATAAGATAGAGAATTTCCAAACAAATGTTTTTTTTTATTTTGAGGAAAATTAAGAAAATTTTAGGCCGCTATTTGCAGACCAAAAACTTAAAAATAGATTTTTTTTTATGAAATACCATGCAAGGAGTGAGTGCGTGTTAACGTGCCCAAAAAGAGGGGGTGCCAATTAGGAAACTGACGTGAACCTCCCTCTGATACCAAAGTTGATGTAGGCTCACTCTTTCGAGCGTTATGGGTGGCCGACGGAACTAACACGATGTTCTCCGATAACTCTCACGTCACACTCAAGCATTTAACGCAGCAACGACACAATTAATAGTGTTACTAACTAAAGAATTACAGGTGAGGTTCGCAAGGCCCCTTAAGATAATACCAAGGCGATAGGCCAAGGTCCTCTCAAGCGAAAGGAATCCACACGGTTAGGTCGAGCGTTGTTGTATCAAAAGAGAATCCACCAAAGACAAAAGATTCGGACACGGGTGGTTCTCTCCCAACAAAATAAAACGAGTGCCGTCACGCCTCACGAACTTAAACGAAAGAAATAAACACGACAATAACTAAAAGAAATTAGCCACAAAAATTCAAGCGTTACACAAGCCACACAATTTGCCAATGCCACAAGATCTATCTAAAGAAGAGAAACACATAATGGTGGAAATGTTCGTTACCCAACCGGATTTGATGAATCCGGTTCACTCTAATGCAATCGTTCTTCAACGGCTCCGCCAGAGATATGCCGGAGGGAGAGAAATTCGTCGTCTTCTTCGTATCACGCTATATGTGGAAAGTCCCGGCGAGATCTTCTGAATATGGAAATAATATTTCCCAATAAGGCAGGAGAGAGAAGGGAGGCCGAGAGAGAGGGGAGGGGGAGGGTGGCCGGCGGCCAAAGAAGAAGAAGAATAGAGGGGGGCCGAAATTTGCCTTGGAGAAGGAGGAGGATTTCAATCTTGAAATTGGTTTTCTTTTCATTCATTCACTACTCAATCCTTCATGAAAAGGCTTATATATAGGCTACACCACTCAATCTCCATCATACAATATTAAACCACTCATGATGGCTAATGGCACCCATCATGTCATAACAAAATAATAATTAATGACATTAAATAAAGATAGCAATTGATGATTATAGGCACCCATCATACATGAAATTAAATAACATTGCAAAATAAAATAATAATAAAATAAAACATAAAAAGTGACTTAATAATTAATAATAATTTATTAATAATTATTATTCATTATTAATATATTGCTTTGCGCCGCGGGCGGATATTTTGGCGTCGCTCCACATGGTCGTCACGGCGCCGCAAGTCTTTATCTATAGGCGGAGAAGTATCTTCCGTAAGCACGCCGTCATCGTCTTCAACATGTTGAGGTCCGTCATCTCCATCATATGGTGTGAAGGTCGACACTTACACATACCAAAAGAGCTTCAAGTACATATTGAATCAGAAGGACTTAAATATGCGTCAGCGAAGGTGGCTGGAGTTCCTTGGGGATTACACGTTCAAAATACATTATATCCCTAACAAAGGTAATGCAGTTGCGGATGCGTTAAGTCGCAGGGATCCCGCACATGACAATTGATTACAGGCGCATGACGAGCATATTATTCGAGATTTGGAGGCCTTGAAGATCTCTTGTGTTAATATGAGATCTAGTGCGGAAGCACGTTTGAATTATACAGAGGTACAGTATGACCTCACCGACTCGATTCAATAGGCTTTTGATTTTGATGACAGTTTGAAATGCTACATGACCGAGTCATTGGATGGGTCAAATACCTAGTTTAATGTTGATAATGGGCTGTTGTGGAAGAACAGTCGATTGTGCTTCACAAAGGTGGGTAAACTACGGGAGGAATTAATGTACGAGGCTCAATACACCGAGTACTTGATTCACTCGGGAAGCACAAAAATATATAAATATATGAAAAAGCTATTCTGGTGGCCATGACTAAAAAATCGCATTGCGCTATATATAGTGAAGTATCAGACTTATGCCTTGGTGAAGGCCGAATGTCAGAAGCCCAGTGGATTTTTGAAGTCTTTTCCTATACTGGAATGGAAGTTCGATGATATATCCATGGATTTTGTTCTTGGTTTTCCAAGATCGCGGAAGGGAAATGACATCATTTGGGTGATCGTTGATTGTTTAACGAAAGTGTCACACTTCATCCCAAATAAGAAGGACAATTCGGTGGAAAAATTGGTGAAGTTGTATATGGATAATATTGTGTGACTGCACGGTGTGCCCCGTAACATCATGAGTGACCGAGATGGTTGCTTCACTTCTAACGAATGGAGGCTAGTGCATCAACTGTTGGATACCAAACTGAAGTTCAGGACAGCCCTTCACCCGCATACGGATGGTCAGTTCGAGAGGGTAAACAGGACGATGGAGGACATGCCTAGGATGTGTGTCATAGATTTCGGAAAAAAGTGGGAGGATCACTTGTATATTGTAACACCTCCCCTGTAATGACCGTATAATATGGGTCCGGCCGGGGAACCACAAAATACAGACGGCACAGCTTTAGCATTAAAAGATGATATAACTTCCCAATCTCAAAACTTGGAAGCAAACAACAGCGGAAACATCAACCAAGACTAGAAGTTATCCACACATATAGGAGTATCGAAACGGCCTTATGGCCTTACAACAAAAGAGAGTCCACAATTTCAATTGATACATAACACATCAATGTGCAAAGTCACCCCTAAGCTACCTCGACATGAAAGCCGGAAGTCTAGAGCATCAAACATATAACATCACAAAAATAGATCTAATGCAAAACTGGTAACACTTCATGAGGCTTAGGCCTTTTTGGCCGGCGAGCTAGCTCCTGCTTGCGATCCTTGCCCGGTAAAAATTGTTGTAACGTGGCTCAGCAAAGGCTGACCTCAAACTGTGTAACAAGCACCTCTCCTCCCGGCAGCCCCTAACGGACCCCGGGGTACCCCTCCAACCTGCAAGTCAGGACTTCGTATACCATATATATAAACAATTAAAGCACTAAAAGAATAGGCTAGGATGTCTCAAACAACATACACGTTTTCTATGTTGAGCATATAAATAAAAGGGGCCTACTATGCAGCATGTATGCAAAGCCCAAGCTTCACCCAAGGCACCCTATCGCGTATGCTTCTAGCACATCATCAAACATCTGGGTACTTCCAATTTCCATATTGGCATTAAGCCTCAAACAAAAGGGTACTGCAATTCCCCTAATTGCATACAAGTCGGCACACGGAACGCTTGTGAAGGCCCCACCCGATAATGGTCTTAGACCCGGGCTTGCCTGCAAGCTCTGACTTCTCATGTCAGGATTCCATCTAACACACTGACCGATTCTAAGAACCCTTGATGGACCCCACCCGCTAATGGCCTCATTGCCCGGACTTGCCCCATGCTTGGCATTCTCGTCAGTCTCACAGAAGGGGACTAGTCTCGTCGAGACACTCTCCACACATGACTTGAATATCACGGGATAGCCAACCGACCACGGAGACACAGCCGCGCCATAGCACATTACAATCCAAAATCATTCCCACCCTAATCCCTCATTTGTACTGTAATGTCCCCGCGCTCCAAGAAACCATCTACCGCCAATGTGAAGCTAACCTTGTCCACCAAGGAAACCATCTACCTCCATTGCGGAGCTAACCTTTTCCGGTTCCGGCTACACGTACTCACTCGAGAAAATGGGGAAAACACAAACATCATAAAAGACATCTTGCCGCAACGGATTTCTACAAGATCCTTAAAGCTCGTATGCAACATCACCGAGTCGGACTAACGGTCGCGACCACGGCTTCACCCACAATGCCTAATCCGCTAACAGAGCGGATCTCTAATGCAAAAATATGTCGGGGACGAACTCAATCGACCCGGAGGTTCCTCTTGAACCATGGCGACCCAAACCCCTCTCATTTGAGAGTTTCGTACCCAAAAACTAGAAAGTAAAAGATGCTAACCACGCACCCTAAAACCAAGAGGAGAAGTGTCGTTACCTTACGACCCCTCTTCCTAGCCATGGAAACTTAGTCAGATGAAAACCTTCGCAACGGTCTTGCCTCCATGGATCCGGACTCGGCTAGCGATTTGGGGCCCCTAAGCTTCTCCGGCAGCCGAATCTCTCCTTTACCTTCTTCCTTTCTCTCCCTTCTCTCTAGAACTTAGAAAGAGAGTACTAGATGAAGAATGCAGGTTTTCAAACCCTATTCCCGGACATAACTCAGCAAGGAAAGCCCTGGCCATCAGATCTCACTAGAAAGAAACGAACGGCTACGATCCGAACTTAAAACAAAAACACCTCGGCCGAACACGGCTTGCGACACGCCTGTGTCCAAGGCCGTGTGCCTCAATCGACGCTGAAACCGTTGTACCCAGAAAAGGACACGGCCTCTGAACACGCCCGTGTCACATCTGACACGCCCGTGTCACGCAGTACACGCCCGTGTGCCTGGGCGTGTTCCTCCATCGACACAGGACCAAACACAACCCGAGGAGAACACGGGTATGCGACACGCCCATGTCACATTTGACATGCCCGTGTCCAACATGAACACGGCTGGGCTCCAGGCCGTGTCTATCCTCTCACACGGCCCGACCAATAACCCGAGTAGGATATGGCCTGGGACACGCCCATGTCTCAGGCCGTGTTCGAAGTCTCGACGATCGTCGAATGCATTTTTGTCGACTTCGCGGAAAATTCGTCGAACACGCGCACGACACGGCCTTGGACACGCACATGTCCCATGCCGTGTTCACTGTCTCGACACTTCGTCGAGCGCAGTTCGTCGACTTCCCGGTCTCTCGACAAACCCGAGCATGACACGGCCATGGACATGCTCGTGTCCTAGGCCGTGTTCAATGTCTCGACGCTTCATCGAGAACAAAACGTCGACCACACGAGTTCTTCGTCAAACCCGAGCAGCATACGGCCAGGACATGCCCGTGTCCTAGGCCATGTGACCCTCACTAAGACCCAAACTTGGCTCTGAACACTGTCCGTCCCTCTTTCGAATTTTGGGGCGTTACAAATCTCTCCCCCTTAAAAGAATTTCGTCCCGAAAGTACAGAAAGCAAAAAGGGTACAAAAATCTTAAATGATACCTGAACACAAAAGCTCTGGATACTCCTCCAGCATGGTCTGTTCTTGCTCCCAAGAGATCTCCTCACGACCGCAGTTGTCCCATCGGACTTTCACGAGTTTTACCTCTTTGTTCTGCAACTGCCGAATTTCTGAATCCTCTATAGAAACTAGACGAACTCGCATCCTCAAGTCTTCCTCTATCGGCACCGATGACAATTCGATCACTACACTAGCCTCTACCAAGGATTTCCTCAAGACGACGACATGGAAGACGTCATGTAATCCACTCAACTCTGCGGACAATGCCAACCGGTACGCTGCTCCTCCCACCCATTCAACAACCTCGGAAGGTCCCAAAAAACTTGGACTCAACTTCTTGAGTCGGCGAATCCGTGAAACGCCTTTGAACGGCTTGATCTTTAAATAGACCCAATCGCCTACCGCGAACTCCAGCTTCCTGTGGCGAGCATTAAAATATTTTTCTTGCCGATCTTGAGCAACCTTCATGCGCTCTTGAATGGTCCGCACCAACTCACAAGCATCAGCTACCACTTCTTTTCCCAATAGTTTGGTGTCTCTCGCCTCTGTCAAAGACATCGGTGTTCGACACCGCCTCCCATTCAAAGCTTCGTATGGAGCCATTTTGATACTTTCTTGGTAACTGTTATTGTACGCGAACTCCACCATGAAGAGGTGATCCTCCCATTTCTTGCCGAAGTCAAGAATACACACCCTCAGCATATCTTCCATATTACGATTTGTTCTTTTGGTTTGCCCGTCAGTATGAGGATGGAAAGTTGTATTGAACTTGAGCTTTGTGCCCAAACTCTTTTGAACCAATCTCTAGTCCTTGGACGTGAAACGTTCGTCACGATTGCTGACTACACTTTTAGGAATCCCATGTAGTCGCATAATGTTGCGAACATACAACTCTACCAGCTTCTCAACGCTGTCCTACTTTCGATTTGGGATGAAGTGAGCCACTTTGGTTAAGTGATCCACAATCACGCAAATCGCGTTGTTACCCTGCTGCGATCTCGGTAACCTATGCACAAAATCAATGGTGATGTCATCGAATTTCCAGTCGGAGATTGGAAGAGGCTTCAAGAACCCGCCCGACTTCTGATTCTCGGCCTTCACCAATGCACAAGTTTGGCATCGATTCACGTACAAAGCTACGTCCCGCTTCAGTCCAGGCCACCAAAAGTATTTCTTCATATCCAAGTACATCTTTGTACTGCCCGGGTGAATGGAGTACTTTGTAAATTGAGCCTCAAACATCAACTCCTCACGGAGCTTGCCAAATTGCGGTACATAAATCCATCCATCCTTCCTCAGAATCCCATCAATTATCTGCCAGGCGCTGCTCTCGCCCTTTTGAGCTTCCACCACATATGGTTGAAACTCCACATCCAAATGGGTCGCTTCCCGAATACGATCGGACAAGTCGCTCTGTATTTCAATCCAGTTCAACCGAGCTGCGCTATACTCGCCCCTTGCTACGCACTCCAAGCCGAGGGACTCCCAGTCCAACACTAACCGCTCATCATGAGTTTTGATCCAATTCCCTTGCCTCGAGTATTTTCTACTCAAGGCATCTGCCACTATATTGGCTTTGCCTGGCGTATACTGAATCGCCACCTCATAGTCTCCAAGGAATTCGACCCACCTGCGCTGCTGAATATTCAAGTCTTTCTGATCTAGGAGATACTTCAGTCTTTTGTGATCCGTGAAGATTTCCACCTTCGCACCATAAACATAATGTCGTCACAATTTCAACCCGAAAATTACCGCCACCAACTCCAATTCATGGACGGGGTAATTCCTCTCGTGAGGCTTTAGTTGCCTAGACCCAAAGGCTATCACACTACCATGTTGCACCAGAACGTAACCCAAACAGCAACCCGATGCGTCACTAAAGATTTGAAATCCTTCGGTCCCTTTTGGTAGACTTAGGATTGGAGTCGTCATTAGTCTTTCCTTCAGTATCTCAAATGCCTGACTGCACTCCTGCGTCCACACAATCTTCTGATCCTTACAAGTTAGTGATGTGAGGGGTAGAGCTATCCGTGAAAAGTTTTCCAGTAATCTTCTATAGTACCCGGCTAGTCTAAGAAAACTTCGGACTTCCGCCACGGTTCTCAAAATCAGCCAGTCTCTGATGGCTTCCACTTTTGTTGGATCTACTGCCACCCCATCCCCACTAATCACATGGCCCAAAAATGCTACCTTCTAGAGCCAGAACTCGCACTTTGAGAACTTTGCATAAAGCTGGTTCTCCCTCAACACCTGCAAGACTACTCTCAAGTGAGTCTCATGCTCCACCTCCGATTTGGAGTACACCAGAATGTCATCGATAAAGACAACTACAAAAGAGTCCAAGTATTTCCAAAATGCCTGATTCATCAAATCCATGAATATGTGTTGGGTACATTGGAAAATGTGTACCAGATTTGAAGAAGCCTCACTCTACTCAATGATATACATCAAGGTGTATTTGATGTGCTTTGAGTTTATATGTGCAGTTTAAGTAATTGCAGGAAATGCAGAAAAGTTTCTAAGTCCATGTGTCGACACCTAGAGGTGAAGTGTCGACACTTATGAAGGCTTGTGTCGACACCTAGAGAAGCTGTGTCGACACTTGGAGTAATTGTGTCGACACCAGGGAAGGCAGAGTCGACAATAGAAGAAAAGTGTCGACACATACAGCCAGTGTCGACACACCGTGAAGAATTGTCAACTTAATCCGTGTGGACACTTAGAGGCAGTGTCGACACCCAGAGAAACTTTGTCGACATCAAATGTGTCGACACCAGGAGGCTGTGTCGACACTCAGCAAGCTTCAACAAAGTTAAAGTACTTGTGTCGACACAAAGGAGATGTGTCGACACTCAGCAAGTTTCAACACAAGAAGGCATGTGTCGACACAAAGGAGTTGTGTCGACACACAGCAGAATTCAACTAAGTATTAAAGAAGAAGTACTTGTGTCGACACACTCAACCAGTGTCGACACAT
Source organism: Platanthera guangdongensis (assembly GCA_039583875.1). NCBI lineage: Eukaryota > Viridiplantae > Streptophyta > Magnoliopsida > Asparagales > Orchidaceae > Platanthera > Platanthera guangdongensis. The sequence goes on from CM077151.1 coordinate 137,208,377, forward strand.
TCAACAGAAGACTTGTGTCGACACAAAGAATCACTGTCGACACATTCTGAAGAAGCAGTGTCGAGAAGCTGTCACAACAACACAAGGAGTTGTGTCGACACCATCAAGGCTAGTGTCGACACTTAATCAACTTGTATCGACACTTGGTCTATTTGTGTCGACACATAATGACTATCTGTCTCGACACTTTCAGACAGTGACAGTAATTTCAAGAAGTGACTGGATGATTTGACAGCTGCCATTTCAACCGGTCAACTGCAACTGTCAGAGCTGTCAGGAGTTCATTAGAAACCGGATCAGTCGGTTATCTTGGAGGAAGACTATATAAAGACCTTTCTCCTTCAACAGAAAGATATCGATAGCAATTAATCAAGAGATCTAACAACACAAAAGAAGAAGACCTTCAACAGAAGATCTAAGAAGTTGGAGAGAGAGAGCTCCTTCTAAGAAGAGCAGCTGCTGAACCAGGATGCAAAGTAAGATTCAGATTGAGATCTGAATCTCAAGACAGAAGTTGATTGAAGATCATCTTCACAGGAGATTCAACCCTACTGAGTTCTAATTCAATAAGATTTGAAGAAAGCTAAGGGAGGTTGATCTCTGCCAAGTTCATCAAAGAACTCATCAAGAAGCCAGTCAACTCATCTCTCTCTGTCAGAGTTGTGGTTAATTACTTTGTATAATCAAATTTCTGTAGGATCTTGTATAGATCTGAGTTGTAAACCTATTTTATAAAGGCTGAGTGTAGGAGACTGTGTGCTCTAAGTGTAGGTCTTGTTGAAGACTGAGGTAGGGCCTTGTGCCTGAGTTGTAGGAGACTTTGTTCTCTGAGTGTAGGTCTTGTTGAAGACTGAGTGGTAGGGCTTATTTCCTGAGTTGTAGGAGTGGGGACACTCTGAGTTGTAGGAACCTGTTTGGGCTTCTGAGCTATAAGATCTGAGGATCTGAGGAGAAGTGCTGAAGTTAAGCCAAATCTAGTACACTACTAGATAGGCGAAGGGGGAAGTGGATGTACCCAGACCTTGGGGAACCACTATAAATACTATGTGCACTCTGTGTATGTTTGTTTTTATGGTTGCTGTGTTGTGATAGTTGTAGAATTGCATTTGTTGTACAGAATTTCTGCCTTAAATTTGAAAAGATAAAGTTCACATATTCACCCCCCCCCCTCTAGGTGGTTAGGCACTATTTCTTTCAAGTGGTATCAGAGCCAGGTTACTAAAAAAGGGACATAATAGTCTGAGTAAGATCGTGAAGGCAGATTCAGAACAAACAAGAATCAAGAAAATGGGTTCTAGTGAGAATAACAAAGAGCTGGGGTCCATGAAATTGCCAATATGTAGAAAAGAGATATTTGGCATATGGAAAGACAGGGTTAGACTCTTTATGGAAGCATCTGACCCAAGAATATACATTACAGTTGAAGAAGGCCCATATGTGCCTATGAAGATATCCATTCTGGATGCAAATCAGAAAACTCCCAAGGACTTTTCTGAAATGACTAAAGATGAAATCATTCTGACCACTATGGACAAGAGGGCCCAGAATATTATTGTTAGTGTCATTGATGATGCAACATTTCAGAACTTAATTCATTGTAAGACCTCTAAAGAGATGTGGGACACATTAATAGTTTATATGGAGGGATCAGAAGAAGTAAGAAAAGACAGGAAGTCCCTGTTAAATCAGGAATATGAAAGCTTCAGACTAGGAAAGTCTGATAGCATTACAGAATGTTACAAGAAATTCTATAGAATTGTTAATGAGTTGGTGTCCTATGGAAGAGAACTCAGCAACTATGAGCTGAATGACAAGTTTTGAAGATCCCTGACTAAGGACTGGGACACCAAGATTTGTGTCGTTAGGGAAGTGGCCAAACTAGCTGATATTTCTCCTCGTACATTGTTTGGAAAACTGTTATCTTATGAGATGCAGTTAATGGCTAGAAAGGAGGAAGAGAAGACTACTAGAGTGGAGCACAAGGAAAGATCTGTCGCCTTCAAGACTGAAGCCACTAGGAAGTATAGAAGCAAGTCTCTATCTCCACCTCAAATAGTTGTTGAGGCTGTGACAGATAATTCAGAAAGCAAGAATTCAGATAGCAGTGAAAGTGATGAAGACTTTGCTGCTTTTACTAGATATTTTCTAAAGTTTCTGAAGAAGAAGCAGTGGAGGTCTAAGCCATCCACTTCTCAGCCAAAAGATGACTACTATCAGAAAAGGAAGTCATCAAGGAATGATAGAAGTAGGTCCAAGCCAAGCAAAGCTATATCCTCAAAGATTGTGTGCTATTGCTGCAATAGATAGGGACATGTAGTGGCTGAATGTCCCGAAAAGATGAAGGAGTCAGCTGACAAAAAGAAGACTCAGTTTAAGGGCAAAAAGGAAAAGTCATTTGTTGCTAAGAAAGACAAGAGTTTGACTGATTAGTCATCTTCTGAAACAGAATCAGAAGCTGAAGCCTATATTGGACTATTTGCTGAAGAGGAAGAAGATGAGTTCATGCACCTAATTAATTCAATTTATGAGCATGAGGACAATCAGTGCAAGGGACTGATGGCCATATCTGAAGGAGACAAGAACCCGGATCAGCCTGGACCAAGTAAGGTACAAAGTTGTTCTTCTAGTTCAATTTCTAGTACTGAGTCAGAATCAGATACATCTGCATCAAGTGATGTGGGTGGGTCTGAATCTGAAGGAGATATTCATCAGTTAATTGATGAATATAGGGACTTGTTGCAGTCCTTGAAGAAAAGCAAAACTTTGGCCAAAACTCAGGCAAAGGAGATTGCTAGTCTTAAATTGGCTGCTGCTGATTCAGACAAGTTGTTTGATCAGAAAATGAATGAAATAGCCAGGCTGAAGAACATTACTGTTATTCAGATGGGTACTATTACATTTAAGAATGGTCAAATTAGAAATCTGGAGGTTAGACTTCAGAAGAAGAGAGAGATTGTTGCAAGTTTTTCTAAACCTAAGTCTGTTTTTCCCTTGATAGATGAGTTTGTACCTCAAAAGGGTAAGACTGGATTGGAGTTTACAAAACCTGTCCTGGACAGCTAGGTCCAAATCTAAGTGCAAAGCTCCAGCACTAAACAAGAAGCCTGCAGTGGTTAATCCAGCCAGGGTTGTACCTAAACAAAGGTACAACAGGTTTGAGTGCTGGTGTTGTGGCAAGATAGGCCACTTTGCCTTAGATTGTTGGCACAATTCAAGTGTCAAGGAGAGTAGCAAACTGTCTGCTAGAAGAGCTACAGGTAGTTTTGTTAAAAGTCAGACTAACCTGCACCAAGGACCCAAGAGTTATTTGGGTTCTAAGGTTAAGTAATCTGTTTTGCAGGTGAGTCCAACTGGCCATGCCCCTATATGGTACTTGGATAGTGGATGTTCCAGGCACATGACTGGAACTAGGGGGTTGCTGAAGGACTATACACCTATCAAGGATGGCCCTAAAGTTACCTTTGGTGGTTCCGAAAAAGGAATCATCAAAGGCTTTGGTAACATTTCTAGTAACCTGATTACAATTACTCAAGTGGCTTATGTAAAGGGTTTGAAACACAACCTCATTAGCATAAGTCAGCTGAGTGATTTTGGATATGACATCTCATTTGTCAAGAATGGTTTTCATATCAAAAGGTCAAGTGATCAAAAGATCATTCTGACAGGATATAGGAAGAGAAATGTCTATTGTCTTGACTTTGTATGTGAGAACAATGTTTCTCCTATTTATCTTGTAGCTGATGAGAAAGTCTCACATTATGTTAAATGGCACAAGAGGCTGGCTGATCTTAACTATAAGACAATTGGCCAACTCTTTAGTAAAGAGTTAGTGAGGAATGGTCCTCAAGTTAAGCGCATAAAGGATGGGATATGCTCAGCTTGTCAAAAAGGCAAGCAGACCAAATCCACCTTTCATAGACTTGATAACAAGGATTCTGTGAGGTGTTTATACCTCTTGCATATGGATCTTTTTGGTCCTATGTCAATTCACAGTCTAGGTAGGAATGTCTACACATTTGTGGTATTTGATGACTATTCAAGGTATTCCTGAGTGTTCTTCCTAAGGCAAAAATCTGAAACTCCAAGTATATTATATAGTTTTGTTAAACAAATTCAGAATGAATTGGACAGTGCAGTGGTCAAAATCAGAAGTGACCATGGTGCTGAATTTCAGTCTGAAAGTATGACAAAACTATGTGAAGAGTTTGGGATTTTTCAGGAATTTTCCTCACCAAGAACACCTCAGCAAAATGGTATTGCTAAAAGGAAGAATAGAAACTTGATAGAGGCTGGTAGAACCCTATTGAGTGACACTTCTCTCCCAGAATATTTCTGGGCTGAGGCAGTAAATACTGCTTGTTATGTGATCAATAGGGCTACTATCACCAAGAGACACAAGAAGACCCTCTATGAGATTGTGAAGGGCCGAAAACCAAATATATCCTATTTTAGGATCTTTGGTTGCAAGTGCTATATACTTTACAATGGAAAGTCTTATCTAACTAAGTTTGCTGCCAGATCCCAAGAGGGGATCTTTATTGGGTACAACAATAATAGTAAGGCTTATAGGGTCTACAACTTGATTACTCAAGTTGTAGAAGAGTATGTTCATGTAGTTTTTGATGAAGCAAGACTCATTAACTGTGAATTGCCAAGAAGTGTTTGCAGCTCTACAGGTGTAACTGAGAAGATGGATAAGCTTACCATTGCAGAAGGTTCTACTGCAAGTCAGCAAGTGGAAGATGGTGGCTGCTGTCCAGGGGGAGTACAAGATACTCCTTATGCTGAAGAAGACCAAGGGATGCAGCATATTGAAGAGGGTGGAGGTGTACAACCTGAAAATAGGCTGCCTCCAGCAAATAGACACTTAAAGGATCACCCACCCAATCAAATAATTGGAGATCCCAGACAAGGAATGCAAACAAGGAGCAGGAATCTGAGTACAGTACTTTACTCCAGTTTCTTATCCCAAGTAGAGCCAAAGAAATTTGAAGAAGCGATTCTAGACTCTCATTGGATTGATGTCATGCAAGAGGAGCTGAACCAGTTCAAAAGATGGAAGGTATGGGAGCTAGTTCCTAAACCCAAGGACCACAACATTATTGGAACTAAGTGGATATTTAGGAACAAGTTGGATGAGAATTGAATCATTATAAATAATAAAGCTAGACTTGTTGCAAAGGGATATAGGCAGGAAGAAGGTATTGATTTTGATCAAACCTTTGCTCCAGTAGCAAGACTGGAGGCAATCAGAATGTTCCTTGCCTATACAACATATCAAGGGTTTAAGGTATATCAAATGGATGTAAAGTCAGCTTTTCTGAATGGGAATCTGAAGGAAGAAGTCTATGTAGAGCAGCCATCAGGTTTTATTGATTCTCTTAAACCTTATTATGTTTATAGACTTAGGAAGGCTTTGTATGGGTTAAAACAAGCCTCAAGGGCTTGGTATGAAACCCTGTCTAGTTTCCTCATTGAGAACAAATTCTCAAGGGGGAAAATAGACAAGACTCTATTCCTTAGGGAATCTAAAGGCAAGATTATCTTAGTCCAAATATATATAGATGACATGATATTTTGGTCTACAGAAAGTAGTCTTTGCAGAAAGTTTGCAAAACTTATGCAAGGACAATTTGAAATGAGCAGTATGGGGGAACTTAAGTTCTTCTTGGGTCTCCAAGTTAGACAGACTGAAGATGGATTATCCATATGCCAGTCTAAGTTCACCCTAGAGTTGATAAAGAAGTATGGTAAGGAATCATCCACTACCATGAAAACTCCTATGGGGTCAAGCATGTCTCTAAGCAAAGATGATGCAGGGAAACCTGTAGATGAGACTTTGTATAGAGGGATAGTTGGCTCCCTACTATATTTGACTGCTAGTAGACCAGATATCATGTATGCTACATGTGTCTGTGCTAGGTACCAAGCATGCCCAAAAGAATCTCATCTGACTGCAGTCAAAAGGATTTTGAGATATCTTAAGGGCACACCTTATCTAGGCCTTTGGTACCCTATGAATGGAGATTTTGTACTGACAGGTTATTCAGATGCAGATTTTGCAGGCTGTAAGGAAGATATGAAGAGTACTACAGAAACCTGTCAATTTCTAGGTGGAAGGCTGGTGTCATGGAGAAGTAAGAAGCAGACCAGTGTGGTCATCTCCACAGCTGAGTCAGAGTATGTGGCTGTAGGAAGCTGCTGTGCACAACTTCTATGGATTCAACATCATCTAGAAGATTATGGTATTCAAGTAAGGAGAACTCCTTTATTTTGTGATTCTACAAGTGCCATTTCTATTGCAAATAATCTTGTCTCCCATAGTAGGACTAAGCACATAGAAATTAAATACCATTTTCTTAGAGAACATGTAGAAAAAGGAGACATTTCCCTAGAGTATGTTAAGACAGATAATCAGTTAGCTGATATATTTACTAAGCCCCTAGATGAAACCAAATTCAATAAGTTTAAAATTGAATTAGGAATGATAAACTTAGAATAGTTTAAAACAAATTGGCTAAGTAAAATAGTGTCGACACACAGAGTTCTCTGTGTCGACACATAGAAGTGGTGTCGACATTTCAGAGAAATGGTGTCGACACATCTAGACAGTAAGTGTTGACACTTCAGAGAATTAGTGTCGACACATCCAGAGTAGGTGTCGACACATCTAGGGTGTTGTCGACACTTAGGATTTACACAGAATTCATCGAGTAGAGTTTCGACTAATCGTCGAGCTGAGATGTATAAGTGTCGGCACATATATTCTGTCGACTATATTTGTGTCGACACATAGTTGTCGAGACATTAGAAGTAAGTTTCGACACTTTTCCACAGTGCCGACACATTTCAAGTATTTTGACGCGCCTTTTCACCATCGATTTTAGAAAGGTATAAATAGGTCTTCACCATTGTTTGTCGACACGCTCACCAAAGTTTCGAGACCAAACTTGTGTGTCGACATCTCTCTTCTCTAAATTCAAAATTTCTCCAAACCCTAATGGCGCCCAAGCTAGAAGAGAACATCAATGAAGGTTATGAGCTCGTGCGACACGCCTTTGATGACGCGGAACCAGAAATCCAATGTGTGGTAACCCTAGTTGCAAAGACTGGGTTAGAGTATCTTGTTTCAGAACCTATCAAGATTTTGAAGAAGGAGGTCCTTGAATTCATTAGTGCAGCTACACTTGATGAATGTGGACTCAAGATTAAGTCCAAAGTCCATGGGGAAAAAGTCAAGATCACCCAGAAAAGTCTATGAAAAGTTCTACATCTCCCTAGAACTAAAGAAGAGGAAGATGTACCTGCATCAAAGACAAGGGAGGCACTGGAATGGTGTGGACTTGATTCAAGCCTGAAGATTGGATTAGTTTTCGACAGGAAAGGCATGAACTTGCAGGGAAAGTTCTTGTCTGAAATAGTAGGCAAGGTAATTCTGAGCAAGCCAGGTGGGCATGATAGGATATCAGCTCACATGTTCAGTTTAATGACAAGGATAATTTTCCAACATAAAACTGAATGGTCAGTAGTAATGTTTGATAAGATAAAGGAAAGTCTGAAGAAGCCCAATCTGGGTAGAATTCTGAGTTTATACTTAGCTGGAAGTATCCCTGAAGTTATGAACCAAGATGCTGGTTCTAAGATAAATCATATGAGGAGAATGGATGTTAGGATTCTCTCAAGGTGGGACAGAGTATTGACAAAGGAAATGCCTACTCCTGAAAAGGAAGTTTCTCTTCAGAAGAAGAAGAAGAAAGCCATTGTGGCTCCTGAATCCTCAAGTAGCTCAGAAGAGAGGTAGTTTTTAGTTCTGATGATGGAGAGGGTGGTAATGCTGGTCAGTCACCAGTAAGACCTGAAGATGCACAGAGGCAGGGGGAGCTACCATTTGCTAGCCCCATTCACCTGGATCTACTCTAGGGGGAGCCTCAACATGTAGATAAGCCAACTCACTTAGATAGTGAAAGGGCAACCCAAATAATTCTTGAGGTAATAAATGAAGTCAATCAATCTATTTTCAATATTGAGGATGAAGTATTGACTGAATCATTACTTGATGTTGATCAGCAAACTCAGTTACATAGTCAACCACAAGATATTATCATGGAGGACACATCAGTTCCTGATAATGCTACTGAGATCAGAGATTCTCCAGTCCCTACTCAACAGGAGTATACACTAGAAGAGCTATTCCCTGATCTATTATAGACTGACTTTGAGGGAGAGATAGAAGCTGTTGAGGGGGAGCATGTAAGGTCACAGGAGGAAACTGCTAGAAATGAGACTTAAGTGCAAAGGAATGCTGAGGAGCTACCAAGGACTGAGAAGGATTTAACTCCTAGTCCTAAGGACAGGGTAGATATTGCCAGTACTTCTGCCTTAGAGGATGAAGAGGTTGCTAGAGCCAAGAAAAGAAAATTACAAGTTTTCAAGAGGAGAAGACAGACCTACAAGAAAACACTGCAAACCATTGTTCCACAACAAGCCCCAACTGCTGACTATAGTTCTTTGTTGGTGGCTTTGCAAATCAAGATGGATGAGCAAAGAAAAGCTTTAGAAAAATATATGGATGAAGGAAATAAATCACTTCAACTTGATCTGGCTCAAGACATAAAATCTATAAGATTTGAAGTGAATCAAAACAAGAAGGAAATGACTGATTGTTTCCATAAAGGAGGCAATGCAGTGGTTTATCTGGCTACTCATCAAGAGAATATAAAGAAACAGGTTGATGACATGGCAGTAAAACAAGGATATGTTCTGGAAAACCAGATTAGAATGAATGACAATTTAACTGAATCACATAATGTGATAGTAACTGAAATGCAGAATCTTGCAGCTACTCAGACTACAGCAAGGACTACTGCCAAGGCTGAATTTGACAAGCAATTACAAGAGAGCCTAACTGCTGTAAAAACTACAATTGAAGATTCTCAAAAGGTAATTACTGACAAGCTACAAAGATTAAAACCTTTTTATAAAGATGGTGTCAATTATCTGAATGCTCAGATCAGATTCCAGAAGGATGATCTTAGGGATCATATAGAAAGAGAAGTCATAAAGGGGGAGAGGGTACTAGTCAAAGCAGGCTCTGACCATGCTAAATGGATTTCAAACAGCATCAGAGCTACCCTTGGATATCCACCTTTATGTGATGATGATAATGTAGCAGAATCTGGGCTAAATCCTGCCTATTTTGGAGGAGAACAAGCTGAAGTAGCTCAGGTGATCTACCCTCCTATAGATTTTGACATGATACATCAGGAGGTACAATCTATGTATAGCCCTCCTGAGGGAAATCAGAATATTATCTTTGAGAAAGTAGTACAGCCTGTGTCAGAGACAATACTAAAAGAGCAAGAGATAGTATTAAAAGAGCAGGAAGCCCAATTATTTAAGAAGAGGTTCAGAGAGCAGGCTGAATTAAGGCCAGATTTTGAGCAATGGAGCCCAACTTCCAGAAATATTATTCTGACTGCTTGGAAGGCTGCAAAGGATAATTTCATAAAAAGGGGTAAATGGTACTCTGATCAAGAATGGAGAAAACATGAAGCTAGGCAAGAGGCCATAGTACAATACAGAAGGAAGGCTAAATTAGGGAAGCTACCTCCTAATGCACAGGAGCCTAGCAAATATTTCCCTAAGCCTTATCATTATTTTGAGAGACAGAAGATAAGGGCTGAAGAACAGAAAAAGAAAGATCTTAAGGGAAAGAAGCCTGCTGATGACATTGATGCTCCAGTTCAAGCAAAGATTCAATCTGGAATGGGCATTGTTATCAAGGAGCCAGAGCAGCCATAGGATAGAATTTTCTTTAGTTTACAACTTTGTAATCATTTGCATTAAACTCCATGTAAACTTTTGATTAATAAAACTTTTGGAAGTTGTAAAAATAATGTTTAATGTTTAATCTATTACTTTGTTACTCTGAGATAATTGTTTATACATGTTTTGTTTATACATGTTTAGTATTTACCCTGTCATATAATACTGTTATACATCATATTGAGTATTTGTTATGTATGGTGTATATCATTGACTAAGGGTTATGACTTCTCCAAATAGGGGGAGATTGTTGGGTACATTGGAAAATGTGTACCAGATTTGAAGAAGCCTCACCCTACTCAATGATATACATCAAGGTGTATTTGTTGTGCTTTGAGTTTATATGTGCAGGTTAAGTAATTTCAGGAAATGCAGAAAAGTTTCTAAGTCCATGTGTCGACACCTAGAGGTGAAGTGTCGACACTTATGAAGGCTTGTGTCGACACCTAGAGAAGATGTGTCGACACTTGGAGTAATTGTGTCGACACCAGGGAAGGCAGAGTCGACACCAGAAGAAAAGTGTCGACACATACAGCCAGTGTCGACACACCGTGAAGAATTGTCAACATAATCTGTGTCGACACTTAGAGGCAGTGTGGACACCCAGAGAAACTTTGTCGACATCAAATGTGTCGACACCAGGAGGCTGTGTCGACACTCAGCAAGCTTCAACAAATTTAAAGTACTTGTGTCGACACAAAGGAGATGTGTCGACACTCAGCAAGTTTCAACACAAGAAGGCATGTGTCGACACAAAGGAGTTGTGTCGACACACAGCAGAATTCAACTAAGTATTAAAGAAGAAGTACTTGTGTCGACACACTCAACCAGTGTCGACACATTCAACAGAAGTCTTGTGTCGACACAAACAATCAGTGTCGACACATTCTGAAGAAGCAGTCTCGAGAAGCTGTCATAACAACACAAGGAGTTGTGTCGACACCATCAAGGCTAGTGTCGACACTTAATCAACTTGTGTCGACACTTGGTCTATTTGTGTCGACACATAATGACTATCTGTCTCGACACTTTCAGACAGTGACAGTGATTTCAAGAAGTGACTGGATGATTTGACAGCTGCCATTTCAACCAGTCAACTGCAACTGTCAGAGCTGTCAGGAGTTCGTTAGAAACCGGATCAGCCGGTTATCTTGGAGGAAGACTATATAAAGACCTTTCTCCTTCAACAGAAAGATATCGATAACAATTAATCAAGAGATCTAATAACACAAAAGAAGAAGACCTTCAATAGAAGATCTAAAAAGTTGGAGAGAGAGAGCTCCTTCTAAGAAGAGTAGCTGCTGAACCAGGCTGCAAAGTAAGATTCAGATTGAGATCTGAATCTCAAGATAGAAGTTGATTGAAGATCATCTTCACAGGAGATTCAACCCTACTGAGTTCTAATTCAAGAAGCTTTGAAGAAAGCTAAGGGAGGTTGATCTCTGCCAAGTTCATCCAAGAACTCATCAAGAAGCCAGTCAACTCATCTCTCTCTGTCAGAGCTGTGGTTAATTACTTTGTATAATCAAATTTCTGTAGGATCTTGTATAGATCTGAGCTGTAAGCCTATTTTATAAAGGTTGAGTGTAGGAGACTGTGTGCTCTTAGTGTAGGTCTTGTTGAAGACTGAGGTAGGGCCTTATGCCTGAGTTGTAGGAGACTTTGTTCTCTGAGTGTAGGTCTTGTTGAAGACTGTGTGGTTGGGCTTATTGCCTGAGTTGTAGGAGTGGGGACACTCTGAGTTGTAGGAACCTGTTTGGGGTTCTGAGCTGTAAGATCTGAGGATCTGAGGAGAAGTGCTGAAGTTAGGCCGAATATAGTACACTACTAGATATGAGAAGGGGGAAAGTGGATGTACTCAGACCTTGGGGAACAACTATAAATACTGTGTGCACTCTGTGTATGTTTGTTTCTATGGTTGTTGTGTTGTGATAGTTGTAGAATTGCATTTGCTGTATAGAATTTCTGCCTTAAATTTAAAAAGATAAAGTTCACCTATTCACCCCCCCCCCCCTCTAGGTGGTTAGGCACTATTTCTTTCAATATGGATGGTGCGTTCCTCAACCCGAACGGCATCACCGAGAACTCAAAATGGCCATACCTCATACCAAACGTTGTCTTGGGTATGTCCTCGTCTCGAATTCACAAGTGATAGTATCCTGACTTTAAGTCCAACTTTAAATACACCACTGACCCCACCAGCTTGTCAAACAGGTCGTTAATCTGAGGAATCAGATACTTATTCTTGACAGTCAATCTATTCAACTCTCGGTAGTCTATGCATAGCCGCATACTACCGTCTTTCTTCTTCACGAATAACGCAGGCACGCTCCACGGTGAAGAACTGGGTCTGATATACCCCTGCTCCAATAGTTCCTACAACTGTACCTTGAGTTCGGCCAACTCCTTTAGTGCCATCCTAAACGGAGGTCGTGACACCGGCCTAGCCTCTAGCACTAACTCAATCGAGAAATCGATCTCCCGTCGAGGAGGCGCTCCAGGAAGTTCATCCGGAAACACATCCTTGAACTATGCCACTACGGGCACTTCCCCAAGTGATAACTTGGAGAGGCGAACCTCCAATAATGCTACAAGAGCTACTCCACCCTGGTTAACTACCTGCATTAACTGCATGACTGAAATTAGGGAACATGCCACTCCATTGAGGCCCTCCAATGTAACTTCTTTCTGCCCTTTGCTTCTTAGGGTCACCACCATGGACAGACAATCAATACTGGCACGCATCTCTGCTAGCCAGTCCATTCCCAAAATCACGTCAAACTCGACCAGCTGTAAGACCGCTGCTATTAACACGAAGTCAACTCCGCCTAGCTCCCAACAAATGCGCCCTTTCTCCCCGGTGGTCATGGATGACCCATTGGGCATGTGCACCTTCAACGCTGTACCCGCCGAGAATGACTCAACTCCAATCCTTCGTATGAAACTTTCCACAAGGAAAGAGTGCGACGCACTCATATCAAACAATACCCTAGCGGGGTATCCGGAAACCAACATAAAGCCTAAAACATAGACATCAAACATAACGGTCTAGAAGTATGAAGTACAAGTTTAAACTTAAACTTCCTCATACCTGTCACCACATCGGGCTGGCGGATTGCTTCCTGCTGTCCAAGGTTGTAAGCCCTTCGTTGCACCGGTTGGAACCAAGAAGCGCTAGACTCCGCCATCTTCCATTTCTCTGCGGCACTGGGGCTGGAGCACACAGTATGCTCCTGCCTTGGCTCCTGCTCCGCACCTCCTTGATTACAAAAACGAGCAATGTGCCCCACCTTACCACAATTGAAGCACGTCGGTGGCCCCTTAGTGTGATACCCTCCGGACTTCCACTTGCTTTTCTCACCAGACTTGTATGGGTGAGGCTTATTCCTCCATCTATTCCCTTCAGACTTTCCTTAAGATTGAGAAGGCTTCCCTTCTCCTTGCTTGGGCGCAAAACCCTTACGATGTTGGCTTTGCTCTAGATCACTCCCCAACATCCTGGCAGCCTCAACTAGCTCATTGAAACCAGCTCCCTTCATGACAATGAGGGGTTGTCTTAGATTCTCCCTCAGCCCCTGGTAGAAAAGGTTATCCCTCTCCTCATCGTCCGCCATGGTCGTTCCCGCGTAACGACCCAAACGAGTGAACTCCTCCACATACTCGTCCACCATCTTATCTCGCTGTATCAAGTGCAGAAATTGCATCTGAAGGGCCAACCTTGTTGAAACAGGAATGTTATTATTTAGGAAAGCATCCACAAATACTTCCATGGACGGGGTGCATCTAGGAAATTGGCGGCCGCTATGGCTCACCCATCACAACTTTGCATCTCCCTCCAACATGAAAGTCGCAAACTCAGATTTCTTCTCCTCTGGAGTCTCTGCAGCCCTCAGAAGCTCTTGAATCCGTTCCCACCAATCCTCCGCATCATTCGGTGTACCAACTCCCTTGAACGTGGGAGGATGGAAGCTCAGAAAATACTTCATCTGTCGGTCTCCATGACTGACCACCACTCTTTCGGACAACGTCTCTACTCGCCTGGCTTCTCTGCCCAGCATGGCCGTCGCCATATCCTGTGTAGTAGGGGTTGCTACATGAGCTGTCGCTGCAGCTTGAGCTGCCACCATTGCTTCTGCAAGCATGCGACAGAAGTCGGCCGGGTTTACACCCATGACCAAAGGACCCTGAGCAGTGACACTGCTCGGCGATAGCTCTTCTCTTGGTCTTGACATACCCGCCTCGTTGTTTGCACTCTTAAGAAAAGCAAGGAAACAAGGAATCAGTCTCTAATCGCAAGACTCAAACATAAGGACACTCATTGTCCAACATTACCCCTATGTGGATAACTTCTATATGCACTGACCTTGAATCTAACCTCGCTCTGATTCCAAATTGTAACACCTCCCCTGTAATGACTATATAATATGGGTCTGGTTGGGGCCCCAAAACATACAGACGCCACAGCTTTAGCATTAAAAGATGATATAACTACCCAATCTCAAAACTCAGAAGCAAACAACAGCGGAAACATCAATCAAGGCTAGAAGTTATCCACACATATAGGAGTATCAAAACGGCCTTATGGCCTTACAACAAAAGAGAGTCCACAATTTCAATTGATACATAATACATCAATGTGCAAAGGCACCCCTAAGCTACCTCGGCATGCAAGTCGAAAGTCTAGAGCATCAAACATACAATATCACAAAAGAAGAGCTAATGCAAAACTGGTAACACCTAATGAGGCTTAGGCCTTTTTGGCCCGCGAGCTAGCTCCTGCTTGCGATCCTTGCCCTGTAAAAACTTTTTGTAATGTGGTTCAGCAAAGGCTGACCTCAAACTGTGTAACAAACACCTCTCCTCCCGGCCGCCCCTAACAGACCCCGGGGTAACCCTCAAACCTGCAAGTCAGCACTTTGTATACCATATATATAAACAAGTAAAGCACTAAAAGAACAAGCTTGGATTTCTCAAACAACATACACATTTTCTATATCTAGGATATAAAGAAAAGTGGCCTACTATGCAGCATGTATGCAAAACCCGGGCTTCACCCAAGGCACCCTATCGCGTATGCTTCTAGCACATCATCAAACATCTGGGTACTTCCAATTTTCTCATTGCCATTAAGCCTCAAACAAAAGGGTACTGTAATTCCCCTAACGTCATACAAGCTGGCACACGGAACTCTTGCCAAGGCCCCACCCGCTCGTGGTCTTAGACCCGTGCTTGCCTGCAAGCTCTGACTTCTCATGTCAGCATTCTGTATAACACACTGACCGATTCAAAGAACCCTTGCTGGACCCCACCCACTCATTGCCTAATTGCCCGGGCTTGCCCCATGCTTGGCATTCTCGTCAGTCTCACAGAAGGGGACTAGTCTCGCCGGGACACTCTCCACACATGACTTGCACGTCACGGGATAGCAAGCCGACCATGGAGACACAGCCACGCCTTAGCACATCACAATCCAAAATCATTCCCACCCTAATCCCTCATTTGTGCTGCAACGTCCCCGCGCACCAAGGAAACCATCTACCACCAACGCGGAGCTAACCTTGTCCACCAAGGAAACCATCTACCGCCATTGCGGAGATAGCCTTGTCCGGTTCTGGCTACACGTACTCACATGAGAAAAGGGGGAAAACACAAACATCACAAACGGCATCTTGCCGCAACGGATTTCTACAAAATCCTTAAAGCTCGTATGCAACATCACCGAGTCGGACAAACGGTCGCGACCACGGCTTCGCCAACAATGCTAATCCACTAACGGAGCAGATCTCTAATGCAAAAACATGCTGGGGACGGACTCAATCCACCCGGAGGTTCCTATTGAACCATGGCGACCCAAATCTCTCTCATTTGAGAGTTTGGTGCCCAAAAACTAGAAAGTAAAAGATGCTAAACAAGCATCCTAAAACCAACAGGAGAAGTGTCGTTACCTTATGACACCTCTTCCTAGCCATGGAGACTTAGTCGGATGAAAACCTTCGCAACGGTCTTGCCTCCACGGATCCGGACTCGGCTCGCGATTTGGGGCCCCGAAGCTTCTCCGGCAGCCGGATCTCTCCTTCACCTTCTTCCTTGCTCTCCCTTCTCTCTAGAACTTAGAAAGAGAGTACTAGATTAAGAATGAGGGTTTTCAAACCCTATTCCCGGACATAACTCAGGAAGGAAAGCCATGGACCATCAGATCTCACTAGAAGGAAATGAACGACCACGATCCGAACTTAAAACCAAAACATCTGGGCCGAACACGGCTTGCGACACGCCCGTGTCCAGGACCGTGTGCCTCAATCGACTCCAAAACCGTTGCACCGAGAAAAGTACACAGGCTCTGAACATGCCCGTGTCATATCTGACATGCCCGTGTCACGCAGCACATGCCTGTATGCCTGGGCGTGTTCCTCCATCGACACAGGACCAAACACAACCCAAGGAGAACACGGGTATGCGACACGCCTGTGTCACATTTGACACGCCTGTGTCCAACACGAACACGCCTGGGCTCCAGGCCGTGTCTATCCTCTCACACGGCCCGACCAACAACCCGAGCAGGACACGGCCTGGGACACGCCCGTGTCTCCGACCATGTTCGAAGTCTCGACGATCGTCGACTGCCTTTTTTTCGACTTCGCGGAAAATTCGTCGAACACGGGCACGACACGGCCTTGGACATGCCCGTGTCCCAGGCCGTGTTCACTATCTCGACACTTCGTCGAGTACAGTTCGTCGACTTCCCGGGCTCTCGACGAACCCAAGCACGACACGGCCATGGACACGGCCGTGTCCTAGGTCGTGTTCAATGTCTCGACACTTCGTCGAGACCAAAACGTCGACCACACGAGTTCTTCGTCGAACCCGAGCAGGACACGACCAGGGACACGCCCGTGTATTAGGCCGTGTGACCCTCACCAAGACCCAAACTTGGCTCTGAACGCTGTTCGTCCCTCTTCCGAATTTTAGGGCGTTACATATATGATTGAATTCATTTACAACAATAGTTACCAGGCAAGCATCCAAATGGAGCCCTTCGAGGCCCTATATGGTACAAGGTGTTGTACTCCGTTGTCATGGCTGGAGATGGGTGAGTTAAAGTTGTAAAAGCGGAAGGAAGTCGAGGATTCAACTTTTATTATTCGAGCAATCATGGAGCGGTTGTTGATTGCATAGGATAGATAGGCTAAATACTACAACGCCAAGCACAAAAATGTTGATTTCATCGTAGGCGATTGGGTTTACCTGAATATCAAACCATTCAAGGGTGTGTCAAGGATTCGACTCTTGAAAAAGCTGAGTCTGAGATACCTTGGGCCATTTGAGATACTGGAGCGTGCGGGAGAGGCTGTGTAACACCTCCATCCATCACATGAAATATAACAGATGGTCCGGCCGGGGCCCCACGCCATATTCCACTAACAGTCAGTGGGGTTACTTGTTAATATCAAAGAGTACACGAATCCTAACTCGGAGAATTCTAGCGGAAGCTTGAACGGCTAACTTTTGGAACTCAAGTATGTCAGCAATGTCCACTATATAAACACTGGAATTTTTTTACAAAAATACACAAAAGTTATTATCACCATCGATAGTCACTGTCGCCCAGCGACAGTCAACAATAGCTAAACTATTACAACCTTAAGGCCTTACAATTATTCTTTAGAAGTGTCATTTACAGACATCGACGCGCATGCAGGCCACACATGAAAGCAATAAAATTTAACTTGGCCTTTGAGGGCCGGCATAGCTTCAGGGCTGTAACCTGCTATTTACAACTCGGCTCTCTAGCACATACATAGGGACAATCCACCAGAGGGTGGCAAACAAGGCAACAATCAGCTTTCAGCTAACCAATTTCTAATGACCCTACCCCATTCTCGGGGCAGCGTATATAAAGATAAAAGTGATAGCTCGAAGAAGTCAGGTACAAGGTAAAAAGGAGAACACTTATGTGAAGCGTCACGTATAACCACAGCACCCCAAATACACAAGACTATAAGGGGAAAACGGTCAAGATTAAACCATCAGGAGAGAAACAACCCCTATTAGCCACCTGTGGACAACTCCACCAAAAACCAAAATGGACGGAGTGGCCAACCCCGAAGACAATATATCCATCTAATTGCGGGGTAGACTGAATACTCAAACATTCACCGCAAATACCCAAATACCCGATAGAGCCCAACCAAGTACTAATAGGGAGAATAAACATTGCGGAGGTGGTTTCGTCCACAAATAACCCACGCAACTAAGGAAAACTGGAAAGAAAACCCAATAACGAACCAGATTTAGAGCTCAGAGGCCCACCACGAGCCTTCATGGTCTGGAGGCGTGTCTCGCCCCACGGCGTCGCCACAAAGGAAACCATGATATAAATCTCAAGACAACAATGACACATCGCATTTTACTGGACAACTCTAGATTTGATATGGTTGATCAACCTTTAGGAAGAATTTACAGTCCTAAATAAACTCCAATGCATTCTACATGAAAGTTGAGGAATGGTAAAAGAGTGGAATTAACCGCATTGTCAAAATATATAACATTTAATAGGGCTTGATAGCAAAATCAAGAAGATGGAAATTATAATAATAATTTAATTACTAATCATGATAACAATAATTTAGAAATTTCTATTAATCAGGGTAAAGAAGGGAAGAGAAGGAAGAAACCATCACTTGCCTTGGTTTTACAGGAGAAAGATGTCTAATTCGCACCATGACATAGATCGGAGCTAAAGAAGATAATGGAAGTAGCAATCTAACAAGAATGGTCGAAAATAGGAGTTAGGGTCGAAAACCATAGCGATAAAAACTTAAGGAATGGGGAAAAAATTACCACGATGGAGTATCTCTCATTGTGAGCTTTCCATATCTATATTCGGTTGAAGATTTTGAGCACCGGAGCACCGTCGGTGGCCACCAGAAGGATAGCGGAAAAACTTTGTCTCTCTCATGTCGCTCTGGTTCGGGAGATGAACATGAAGTTTTGTCTAAAATGAAGGAGGAAGGAGAAGTAGGTATATATATATATATATATAACGGTCCAGGCCCATCAACATGGGACCCAGCCAGACCACCGGCCTACTAGAGTCAAGACCCGGGCCAACTGCTGCTAGTCAGCCTTTCACAGTCAGCCTGCAGGCCATGCACCCCAACCCCTCTCCGACCTGTTTATCAGCACGGCGGGTTGTTGCCACTGGGGATCGAACCCAGGACCTTGATAAGAGAGCTTTACGCCACTCCCTCATCACCAACTGAGCTGCAGCTCAGTTGGTGTTGAGGGAGTGGCGTAAAGCTCTCTTATCAAGGTCCTGGGTTCGATCCCCAGTGGCAACAACCCACCGTGCTGATAAACAGGCCGGAGAGGGGTTGGGGTGCATGGCCTGCATGCTTGAATGTGAAAGGCTGACTACCAGCAGTGGGCCCGGGTCTGGACTCTAGTAGGCCGACAGTCTGGCTGGGTCCCATGTTGATGGGCCTGAACCATTATAAAAAGTGATTTATAACATCCCTAAAACAACTAGACCCCTATGAGTGGTTTTGTCATGACTAGGTCATGATAAAACCCTAGGAAGCCCAAGGAGGCCAAGTAGACCTAGGGATGTAGATGAGACCACTATGGTCTACAAATAGTAGATTTATGAACCCTAGTTAAGCTGATCATGGGGCTTCACCAAGACTTCAAGACCCCACCATGGCCTCACCAATCCATTTTAATGTTCATCTGAACCTTAAGGGTCCATTGGAGTTGACTCAGGGTGGCCAAGTTGACCTAGGACCACTCTAGGCCTAAATTGGGCAAGGTGCCCTAATTAAGGGTAGTGTGCCCTAGTTAAGCCCAACTAACACTACTAGGGTCTTTTTAGACCTAAAATGGGGTCATGGGGTCACTAAGGACCCTTGGAGGACAGTCAAGGTAGTTAAGTTGACTAAAGTCAACTTTAGCACTAAATGGGTCAAACTGAACTATATTTGGTCAATTGACCATCCCCAAGCCAGGTGGACCCCATTTATACCCCTAACACTAAGGTGAGGTCCATGGGTCACTAATGACCCATTGGGGTCAACCCTAGTTGCTAAATTGACCAAAGTCAACTCTAACCTTAATTTAGGAAAAGTACCCTTCCTAAGGGCAGGTGGCCTCCAAAGTGCCAAGTCAACCCTACCCATACCTACCTAGACCCGAGGGGAACCCAATAGGTCATCCAAGACCCAATGATGGTAACAGAAAAGGTCAATTTGACCTAGGTCAACCCTACTCAAGATTAAGGTCAACCTATCCCAAATAGGCTAGCCCAAGCTCAAGCCCCCTCATGTGGCTTCTTTAGGAGATAATGTGCATGGATGGGCTGCAAATAGTCGTCCAGATTGACCAAGTCAACTTGATGACTAAGAGAGAGGGTGAGCCCCATTTCCATGTTAATGGAGGAGAGAGAAATGATGAAAGAGGAGGGAAGGAGGGGGCTCGGCCAAGGGGAGGCCAAAGGACACCCTTAATGGTTGAATTCAACTCCCCCAGGGAAGGGGAGAAGTTTCCAGCCATTTCCCTGGCCACCAAGGGTCTGGTTCAGCACCCTCCACCATGGCCGAGCCTAGCCATTAATGGCCTTAATGGTCATTGATGATCCAGCCCCTCCTCTCCCCATCTGAGGCTTTAAACACCATCAGTCGGTCGAGAGAAGGCTTTCCCAATCCTTACCTGAAGAAATTGAGCCCCCCACTGTGCAGTTGAAGAAACCGAGCAACGCCACCATCAAAAATGGCTTTCCGGTGATCTTCTCGACTTCAGGCCGCCGGCAAGGTCCTCCTCCTCTCCTTGTCTCATGGATAGATCATAGCAACGTTTAGGTTCAAGGTTCGGGCTCAATTGAGCCCAAACTAATTCCTGGTTTTCATGGTTTCAGGCTGAAAAATTTCTTGGTAGAACTGCCGGAATCCCCTCTTCGGCGGCTGTGTCGCCGCCTTGCGATAGCCACCACCTCAACGGAGGTGGTGGTGGCGGTGGCCGGCCGGGGAAGTGGCTGGATCGCCGGCGGCAACGTTTGGAAGGAGCTCCGGGCGCGATGAATCCAATTCATTGGCTGGAGCTTGAAGAGGACAGGATGTCGTCTAGTGGCGCGCCAAGATTCGTGCAGGGGAGATATTAAACTATAGGAAATAATTTATGTTATTTAAATTATGTCACACATTTAGTATTTAATGTTTTTAATTTTTAAAAATACTTAGAGGCTATTTCATAGAATGGGGTCAACATGAAAATTGTAGCCTGGTGAGTCTAGTGTACAGCAAAATTTATTTGAACCAATTTGGGGGCCTGGTTTGACCAGGGCACTCATTTTGGTGGGGCCTATACCTAGGGCTATCCTGAGATTAAAAAGGGTGACCACTCTTCATCCCTTGTCCAAATGACCTGAAATTTGGGCAGGGGGCATCCTTAGCTATACCTAGGGCCTGCCCAAAAATTGGTATTTTTGGAGATATTTTGGCTATAGTTTTAGTTTTTATTTAATAACACTAGGGTAATTTAATTAAGTGTTCTAAATATCTCCAAACCCTCCCAAATTTTGGTGAGTGGTCCCTTGCCTCATGATATATCTGTGTATAACTTTTCACCTCATTTGGATGTGTTTTGGATAGGTAATAAACTAACCCAAATTTTGCCTTAATGAGGGGTTCTTAAGTGAAAAGTGCACCTTGAGGATGAGTGGTCAAATCACCTCAATAGAGGCTGAGATTTTGACCACTGACTTGAAATGAACTTTAACACCCTCAAACGGATTATGGGGTGGTCTACAGTAGCTTTGCCCTAGGAACCAAACTCAAACCCTAAGGAGGGGCTTTTGAGTGTTGTAAAGGGCATGGGGTCAAATACCCTTGTGGGATCTTGCAACTTGGTAGAAATGATGCTAGGGGTAGCCAAAGCCCTCTGATATGAATCTTAGAGGATTTGGAGATGGATGAACCTCTCAAATCCCTAACCCTAGTTTAGGGCACAAATACTTTTTGTTTAGAATAAGCCACCAAAGATTACTAAAAAGGTGTGAAAATTTGGTACCATGGATTTTAAGTTAGTTAGGACCTCTGGTGAATTTATTGGAATTTTATGAGAAATATTACTAGTACCCCCTTTGTTATGCACGATGTGGCCCTAAATGGTATTTTATTTATTATGATCAAACTATTCATTCTAGATTCATGAAACTTGGGCAGGAGATGTTTTAAGTTCAAATGGTTGTTCCTGAATTTTGTTATAAATTTTATTTGAAAAACTTTAGTATTTCCTTCACAAGTTTTTCAAAGGGCAATTATGGTCAATAAATTATTTAGAGCTATTTACTTGTTGCAAAATTGTCAAATTGGGGCACTGATAATTTTTAGGTCAATATCCACTTGGAGAAATTAATTAATGGTTTTTAGATGATTATTTGCAATATATACTTTACAAACACATAATTTTGGGGATTTGATGTTTATTTTATTCAGAGCTTATTTCCTGCTTGAAAATTGAGAGACACTGGATTTTAATTTGAATAGTCATTTTGAATTTATCTTAAATTTTTTAGAGCATTTGCTTGAATTAAATGGGTACTTCATGTTCAAACTTGGATTTTTGGTTTACTAGAACAAATAAATAAATTATCTGATAATTTAGGAAAATTATGAATTTCTTGGTTTAGGCTAAAAATGTTATTATAGCCCTCCAATAATTATTATAGGGGTACTGGGTGATTATTTTGTGTACCTCACTTTATACACTTCATATAGCTTAGGTTGGTCTGCATTTAGTAAAATCGCAGAAATTGTGTTGGAGTAAGAATTTGGGGCACACGAGTTGGGGTTAGATGTTTGCTGATTTGGATGAATGAAAAAGAGTTCGTCATTGGAAGTTGGGATGAGTAAGGGGTTGGAATGGCTAGTGTCCGTTGGTGCTCGGGATCGGCAAAAGATCGTCCTCCCCGTAGGGAGGAAGTGTCTAATGCACTAGGGTTAGATCCAGTAAATTAATTAAGGGTTGGGAAATTTGATAGCCACCAATAATAGTAAGTGCCTTGCAAAAGGGAGTTTTGGGCATAATCCCATCGTAGTTCCTAGTTCCTTCGAGAGCCCTTCACGGGGTATACCTTGGGCAGTCTTGGGCTAACCTAAATAGCAGGTGAAACTGAAATACAAGAGTAAGTTGAAGTAATCTAGGGTTGCACTCACAATCCCCGGAATTGTGGGAGTTAGGTTAAGTCACTCGGGCATTAGGACCGGTGGATTTGGAGATGTGCAATTGGCCCGACGAGCTTTGGCTCGGTTACAGTTGGTGACGGACGGGTTGGTCTGGCGAGCTTTGGCTCGGTTGTTTACATCAAGGTTGCATGTGCATAAAGTAAAGGTTGTGGGTCTTTGGTATTGGAGAGTCGATGCACCGATGCCAATACGTTGACTTGGCAAGTGTAGTTTAGCACTTGGCCAAGTAAAGTCTGGTGCGCTAGCCGGCAAGAGTACGCAGGAGCTCCGCTTAGTGCACCAGCGTTGAGGCGTACGATAGGTCTGATTGGTAGTACAATTAACGGTTTAGAGGTGGGCAAGGCCCAACCCACCGCTTCTGTTTGCCACTACGGAGGTATTATAGGAGGTTCGGCTCCAGAAAGGGGGAACTAAAGGTCTGTGTACACAGATTCGAGTGGGTGTGTTGCACTTGCATGTTCACATCATGGCATATTTATATTTCATAGCTTAACCATTGCATTTAACCCTGACACCTATTGTATAAAGTGGTATGGGACTCTTTATACAATAGGCCTTGCAAAATGACCCCTTGGTTTATAAGTTCATGTGAGCGTGCTTATAAGTTAAGGTTTAATTCAGAAATCTTTATATGTATGCTTTGTAGAAAACCGACACCCTATTGTATAAATAGGTATGGGACTCTTTATATGATAGGAGCCCTGCAAAAGATCCCTCGGCTTATGTGTTTTCGCATAATTTAAGGTTATTTTTCCTGCTTAATTTCTCATGCTTTTATTACTGCCTTATATACGATTGGACTGCTAGTTTAGTTTCTCCGCCATCTGATCATTTGCTATTCTCCACCTTCTTGTCCTGTCCTTTCCTCCTCCCCGCTCGGTGCCTTGGTGCCATGGGGGAAGGGGCGGGGATGATAGGACTTAGCCTTTTAGACTAACGATTTTTGAACCACATCATTATAGGGAACCGTGGAGCCCAGCATGGAGGAGCAGCCCCGGAGGTCGACGCGCTTAGAGATGCGGCAGTCTAGTACCGGTGTTTAGACGGCAGGGACTGTATGTCCTAGTCCCTAATAGTTATATTAGTTGTTCTTCCACGATGAGAGATTTGTAGTGAGGACATTGATGTACTGGGCATGAGCCCAAGATTCTTAGTATTTCTGATTATATCTGTGGACACTCCCTTCATGGAGATTATATTTACTTTATATGTGATTTTCTGTGGACTTTTCTTTTAATTCTTTGCTAATGTTGAGATCGACTTGGCCGGCAGGATCGGCATTTTGTAGTGATGACCTTCCCGGGAGCGGAGGTGTCACCGCAAAATGGCAGTTCTGGGCCTAAGACCCCGTGGTTTTTAAAGGAAAAAAGGGGGGTCTTACAAGTGGTATCAGGGCAGACCTCGATCGAAAATTAGCAGTCCACAACCCCTGGGTCACCCCCGCACGAGTTTAGTTTGGGTACAAACTAAGCAGCGGAAGCAGTAGTGTGCCCATATGGGGGGACCACATGTTAATTGTCCACCGTTAATTAGGGTTGAGTCGATTATTTACTATTGGCTTTGTCATGCAGCCCCAGCACAGCCTACACCACAAGGCGGAGTCCAGCAGACTCCAGAGGTTTCACCACCTCCTCCGGTTCCCACTCCGTTCCTACAATCAGAGATGGGGCAGACTCTGACAGCTATCCTGGAGGCGTTTAGGGCATAACAAGTTCCGGCTCCGCAGCCGAACCCGGGGGGCCAACTGCCGAGTATTTTCCGAGGACTTTCTCCCCCATCCTACTTGGGGACAGAGTCAGCCGTTCGGACGGAGGAATGGTTGGACATTATGTATGAGATGCTGCCTGGGATCCGGTGCCCGTGGGAGGATAGAGTGTCCATGGTCGCCTCTTGCCTGGAGTCCCATGCCAAGAGATGGTGGAAGACTTCGTTGGACACGATGTTTACCGATAGAGAGGCTGTTGAGATAGCTTGGGGGGAGTTCAGGGCAGCACTGCTGGAGTATATCATTCCGCAGTCGGCCAGGGATGAGCTGGAGGATAGATTTTTACAGTTGAGACAGGGTAGCAAGACAGTGGTGGAGTATAATCGGGAGTTCAACCATCTGGCCCGGTTTGCGGATTCTTACCAGTTGGATGAGGCAGGTTACACCAAGAGGTTCTATAAGGGCCTGCGAGAGGATCTAAGGGAGGCTCTGTTGTTTGTGTCCGACTGACCTATACCATGGATATTGGAGATGGAGAAAAGGACCGAGGCAGATTGGCATACCACCCGAGGCTGGAAGCGGCCAGCTGAGGACCAGGGTCGGGTGGCCTGAAATGATCTACGGCGGGGCCGCGTCACGGATGGGAGAAGAGTAGAAGACCAGCCTCGGCAGGAGGCGAGACAGGAGCAGAGGGAACCAGTAGTGGTGGCCCCTCAGCCACCCCAGATGCGGGAGGCACAGAGACCTGGGGGAATGGCATATCCCCTGCCAGAATGCTTCAAATGTCATCAGGTGGGGCACATCAGGAGGAACTGCCCCATGAGCGGGGCACCGCCACCAGCACCATCGGCTGCCCCGCCAGCTCAGTATTTTGGAGGCCGAGGACGTGGCCGAGGTCGTGGATACCATGGTAGAGACCACAGGCAGGAGAGGGAGCAGGTATATGCATTGGATCTGACTCGACAATGGAACCCTGAGCAAGTGATCACAGGTATGCCAGTTAATTTTTAAACTTTTCTTTCCTAGACAATTAAAGTTATGAATATAGGACTGATAGATAAGGGAAGAAAACCATAATTAGATTTCTAAGAATCTAAGTTAAACGCCCAGGCATAGTCTTCATCAGCGTCAAGCCCGCCTATATACTATTCGATACGAGTGCTTCGCACTCGTTCGTGTCAGAAGCCTTCCTGGAAGGGCTGGAAGGCGTGGAGCGGTTCACCGGCCTGATGATGAGGATATGGCTACCTGACGGATCAGAGTTATTCACCACCGCCCGCTCCAACATGGAGGCAGAGATCGGCAGAAAGATATTTGAAGCACCAGCGACGATCATGAAGATGCTATTCTTTGATTTGATCCTGGGAATGACATGGTTGCGCTGGAACCATGCTCAGATCGACTGCATGTCCAAGAGGATTACTGTGAGGCATGGGGATTCCTTCATCGTCATCGAAGGTATTAGATCTATTCCCCCTCTCTTGCTGACATCCGTGCCGGTCGTCAAGGCCCACTTACAGGGGGAGGAAGTCTATGAAGTGTTGTACGGGATGGCCGAGGCTAAGGGTTCCATCTCGGATTTTGCCGACGTATTTCCAGAGAAGCTGCCAGGGATACCCCCGCACCAAGAGCAGGATTTTCGGATACAGCTGGTGCCTGGGGCTAAGCCAGCGTCTAGAGACCCTTACCGCATGGCCCCGAAGGAGCTGACAGAGTTTCAGAGCTAGCTCCAGGAACTGGTGGAAGCCGGTTTTGCCCGGCCAAGCTCTTTATCATGGGGAGCCCCGGTGTTATTTGTTAAAAAGAAGGACGGGACACTCAGATTGTGCATCGACTACCGGGCACTGAACCGACTAACAGTCCAGAACACCTATCCACTGCCAAGGATAGATGAGCTGTTTGACCAGCTGGAGGGAGAGCATTTCTTTTCAAAGCTGGATTTAAGGTCGGGCTACTATCAGCTGTGGATCCAGGAGGACATACTGAAGACTGCCTTCAGTTGCAGATATGGGCTGTTCGAGTTTACTGTGATGCCCTTCGGGCTCACGAATGCACCATCGGCATTCATGAGCCTCATGAATTGGTTGTTTGAGGCATATCTGGATGTGTCCATCATTATATTTATTGATGACATCCTCATCTACTCGAGGACAGAGGAGGAGCACACACGACATCTGATGCTGACCCTGGAGAGACTATAGGAGCACCAGCTCTATGCGAAGTTCAACAAATGCTAGTTCTGGTTGAAGGAGGTGGCTTTCCTAGGCCATATCTTCAGTGGTGCTGGGTTGGCAGTGGACCCGGCCAAGATTCAGGCAGTTCGGGATTGGTCGCAGTTGAAGTCGGCCTCAGATGTGCGGAGCTTCTTGGGACTTGCCGGTTACTACCGGAAGTTCGTGGAGAGATTTTCTCGTATTTTCCTTCCCCTCATATCCCTGATAAGGAAAGAAGTGCCCTTTGTTTGGACCCCACCGTGCAAGGTGGACTTTCAGGAGTAAAACAATCGACTCACCTCAACTCCTATACTAGCCCTTCCTTTAGGGATGGAAGGATTCCAGGTCTACACCGACGCTTCCTGTAAGACCCCACCCCCTTTTTTTCCTTTAAAACACTGGGGTCTTAGGCCCAGAATCGCCACTTTGCGGTGACACCTTCGCACCCGGGAAGATCATCACTATAAAACGCCGATCCTGCCGTCTAAATCGATCACAACTGTAGCAAAATAATAAAGACAAGTCAACAGAAATCACATAAATAGTAAATAAACTCCACGATGGAAGTGTGCACAGTTATAATGAAATACTAAATTCTTGGGCTCATGCCCAGTACATCAATGTCTCACTACAAATCTCTCATCGTGGAAGCAAAACTAAAACAACTAGTAGCGAATAGGACTCACAGTCCATGCCATCTGGACTCTGGTACTAGACTGCCCCATCTCCAAGCATGCTGACCTCCAGGGTTGCTCCACTATACTGGGCTCCACGGTCCCCTAAAATGATGTGGTTCAAAAATCGTTAGTCTAAAAGACTAAGTTCTATCATCCCCCGCCCCTTCCCCCATTGCTCCTACGCACCGAGCGCGGAGAAGGAAAGGAGAGGACATGAAAGTGGAGAATAACAAATAAGCAGATGGCAGCGGAACTAACCTAGTAGTTCTATATTATATATGGCAGTAATATAGGTATGAAAAACTGAACAAGAAAAACAATCTTAACTTATATGAAAACACATAAGCCAAGGGATCTTTTGCAGGGCTCCTATCGTATAAATAGTTCCATACCAATTTATTCGACACGGTGTCGGTTTTCTAACAAGCATATATATATATATATATATATATATATATATATATATATATATATATATATATATATATATATATATATATATATATATATATATATATACTAAATAAAAACCTTAACTTATAAGCACGCTCGTGCGAACTTATAAACCAAGGGGTCGTTTTGCAGGGCCTATTGTATAAGCGTCCCATACCACTTATACAATAGGTGTCGGGGTTATATGCAATGATTATGCTATGAAATACAATTATGCCATGATGTGAGCATGCAAGTGCAACTCACCCACTCGACTCTGTGTACACAGACCTTTAGTTCCCCCTTTATGGAGCCGAACCTCCCAGGACACCTTCGTAGTGGCAAACGAAAGCGGTGGGTTGGGCCTCGCCCACCTCTAAACCGGTAATAGCACTACCAGTCAGACCTATCGTACGCATCAATTCTGGTGCACTAAGCAGAGCTCCTGCGTACTCTTGTCGGCTGGCACACCGGACTTTATTTGGGAAAGTGCTCACCACACTCACTGAGTCAACGTATTTGCGTCGGTGCATCGACTCACCAATACCGAAGACCCACAACCTTATACCTTATGCACATGCAACCTTATGCACATGCAACCTTATGTATCAGCTACGGAGCCAAAGCTCCCCGGACCTTCTCGTCCGTCATAAACAACAACCGAGCCAAAGCTCGTCGGGCCAACCTTCCCATCACAAACAACAACCGAGCCAATGCTCGTCGGGCCAACCTGCCCATCACAAACCATTACCGAGCCAAAGCTTGCCATGCTAACCTGCCCATCACCAAACCACTAGGCCTACTGCCCGAGTGACCCAAATTATCTCCCCGAGACATCGATGTTTGTGAAGGTGAAACCCTAGATTTACTCTTTACTCTTGCATTCCAATTTTGCCTACAGTTTAGGTTTAGCCCAGGACTGCCCAAGGTATTCCCCGTGAAGGGCTCTCGAGGGCACTAGGAACTATGATGGGATTACTCCAAAATCTCTCTTTCACAAGGCACTTACTATTATTGGTTAATACCCAACTCCTATCCCTTAAACATTATACTGGATATAACCCTAGTGTATTTGACACTTCCTCTTCTACAGGGAAGACGATGTTTCGTCGACCCCGAGTACACTTAACATTACCCAATTCAACACTCTACTCATCCCAACTTCCAACGATGAACTCATTTCTATTCATCCAAACCATCCAAACACTAATCCCAAATCATGTGCTCAAATTATACTCCAACATAGTTTCTGCAGTTTTTACTATATGCAGACCACTTAAGCTATATGACCCGTAACATGGGAGGTACTCAAAATATTCATCCAGTACCCTTATAATAATTATTAGAGGGCTGGCATGATAGTTTTAGCCTAACACCAGAATTTCACAATTTTCCCTATTTATCTAATATTTTATTTATATATTGTAGTCATCCAAAAATCCCAAGTTTGAACATGAACTATCAATTTCAGACAGGTAAATTCTCTACCAAATTTATGATAAATTCAAAATGGTTATTAAACCCAGAGTCCAAAGTATCCCAATTTTCCAGTAAGGTTAAGTCTCTAAATCAATTTTTGAATATAAACTATTTTTATCAATTTTAAGAGGCAAGTGCAGCAAACCTATTTCCAAAACTTCTGAGAAACTTCAAGGATGATTGTAAGGACATATTAATGTTCTAAGTAAAGTTTCATAATTTATTTGCAAGTAATGAGCTCTAAACAAATTATTTCACGATTTTCTAAGTTATTGAGCATGTGAAGTAGGTACTGCAAATATATATCAAAAACTTCTATAAAAATTTACAGAGCTTTATAATCACATCAAATGTCCTCTGACCAAATTTCACCAGATTCTAATGAATGGTTAATTCAAAATAAATTTCTAAGTAGATAGTTCAATTAAAAAGAGTTGAGAATGAAGTAATGTTTTTATTGATCTAAAATTCATAACAAAATTTCCAGAGATGATTAACACTATAAAAAAACTTTTACCAAAATTTCATCATGAATCAGAGTCATATGACGCACTAATTAATTCCTAGGGTGTAAAGACCTAAATATTTATTTAGTGGTTTAAGTGGGGTGTATGTGTCCAACTACTGCCCAATCCCTTCCTAGGGCATTTCAAACTCCTAAGATTACATGTACTAAACCCCAAGTCCATTCAAGAACATATCACCCTATGTCTGTCACAAACCGCCAAAGTTCAACCATAGGGTTTGAACTTGAGTCCTAGGGCAAACCCACCCCAATCCACCCCATAATCCATGTTGGGGTGCTTACTGTCATAACAAGCCAGTGGCCAATATTTCAGCCTCTGTTGAGGTGATTTGGCCACTTAAACCCACAAGGGCATTTTGACCTATTTACCCCCTTTTAGCCAAATCTAGGGTTTACTAAATCCCCAATCAAATCATCACCAATGGGATGAAATTGTATACAGAGTCCAAAAATGACCCCAAGAACCTCTCACAAAAATTTGGGAGAATTTGGAGGTCATTAGACTTATTAATTAAATCATATTAATATTATTACATTTTTACCAAAACTATAGAAACATTATCCCCCAAAATTCTCATTTTTGGGCAGGACTAGATATGGTCTAGGGTGACTCCGTGCCAAAATTTCAAATCATTTGGACCCAAGATGAAGTGTGGGCATGCATTTTAATTTCTGCATAGCCTTATGTATAGACCCCACCAAAATGGGTGCCCTGTTGAAACCAGGCACCCAAATTGGTTCGAACCAATTTTGGTGTACACTAGATTCTCCAGGGTACAAGTTTGATGTTGACCACATTTTATGCAATAGCACCTAAGTATTTTTAAAAATTAAAACCATTAAATACAAAATGTGTGACACAATTAAATAATCAGAATTTTATATCCTATTGTATATTATCATTCCCTGCACGAATCTTGGCGCTCCATGGACGGCATCCCATCATCTTCAAGCTCCAGCCGACAGTCCCGATTCCACCATCCTGGAGCCTCTTCCAGATGCTGCCGCCGGCAATCCGGCCACCTCCCCGGCCGGCCACCGCCGCCACCACCTCCGTTGAGGTGGTGGTTGTCACAGGCGGCGGCACAGGCCCCAGAGAGCCCTATTCCGGCGATACCGAGAAGTGGAATTCCATGGAAAAACCAGGAAAATTTGAACTTGGATCTGGTTCAATTTAGCCCGAACCTTGGCCCTAATGATTCCTATGAACTACCCAAGGAAGAAGGAGTGGGGGAGGACCTTAATGCCGGCCTAAAGTTGGGAAGATCGCTGGGAAGCCATTTTGAAGGTGGCGCCGCTCGGTTTCTGCAACTGTACAGTGGAACTGCTTGGCTCCTTCAGGTAAGTGGTGGAAATGAATCCCTGGAGTCCAGAGAATCTTTTAAGGGGAAGAAAAGGGGTGTTAGGTGGTTGTGGGCTTCATTGCCATTATTGGCCTTAGTCAAGGTTGGAGGCCATAATATGTGGGGGGGTGAAACTTGGTTCAAACCAGTCAAAAAGTAGCTCGTTGAATTGGGGGTGCCTTCCTTGTCCTAGAGCAATGAATGGGAGGTTGGGGAAGGGGAAGGAGGAGCCCAAAGTCTTCCTCCATTACTTTCTTTCACTTTCTCTCTCTTACGTAGGTGGTTTTTTCTCTCTCCTACACACCAAGCTGAAATTTGGCTCCTACCTAACCCAATGGCAGCCCACATGTCCATTTCATCCACCAAAACACGGTTAGCATAGGTGAGTTGGGCTTGAGCTTGAGTTAGCCCATTAGGGCTAGCTTGACCTAAACCTTGACTTGGGTTGACCTTGGTCAATTTGGTCTTTGAGGTTGCCCCTAATGGGTCCTTGGTGACCCATTGGGCTCCCCTAAGGTCTAGGTGGGGTTGACGTGGCCCTTGGGAGGTCACTTGACCCTTAGGCAGGACACTTTGACCACTTTAGGGCTAGAGTTGACTTTGGTCAACTTAGCCTTTTTCGTTGACCCCAATGGGTCATTGGTGACCCATTGGCCTCTCAATAGGGTTAGGAATGTATATGTGGGGTCCACTTGTCTAAGGGAACTTCAGTTGACCCTATGTAGGTCAGTTTGACCCATTTAGGGTTAGAGTTGACTTTGGTCAACCTAGCCCTTGGGTGGACCCCAATGGGTCCTAGGTGACCCATTGGCCTCACTCTAGGGTTAGGTGGGCTTGAGTGGGGTCTTGAAGTCCTGGTGAAGCCCCATGATCATCTTAAACTATGGTTCAGAAATTTACTATATGCAGACCACACAACCCAACTACCTTATTCCCAAGTTCACTTGGTCTTTTTGGGCTTCCTAGGTTTTTGTCAAGACCTAGTCATGACAAAACCACTCCCATGGGTCTAGTTGTCTGAGGGATATTACAAATCCCAATATATAAACAAAAAATTTCGTCCTCGAAATTCTAGTTAGGCCTATGGGGTTTTAAATATAAAAGGTAAATTGTAACATCCCGAGAGGTTGTGAGTAGTACCTGACTGAAGAGCTCTAGGTACCTCTACCGTATAAAGTCCTGAGGCTCCCATGTGTGCTCCTCTCACCCATGATTCCTCCACAGAACCTTGACCAATGGTACCATCTTGCGGCGCAAGACTCGTATCCCCTTGTCGTCAATCCGGACAGATTCCAGGTGAACTGACCGATCAGATGCTACCGGCCCATCTGTGGCCGTAATCTGCTGCTCCGGGCATAGTAGAGCCCTCCTGAGAGAGGATACATGTAACATGTTGTGCAGACTTGCCAGCTCCGGTGGCAGCTCCAGCATGTATGCCAAGGGACCGATCCGCTCTCGGATCCTGTAAGG
Organism: Platanthera guangdongensis; assembly: GCA_039583875.1. Classification (NCBI taxonomy): domain Eukaryota; kingdom Viridiplantae; phylum Streptophyta; class Magnoliopsida; order Asparagales; family Orchidaceae; genus Platanthera; species Platanthera guangdongensis. The sequence continues at coordinate 137,241,285 of CM077151.1, forward strand.
ACCCATATATCTTGGGCTGTGCTTCTTCTTCCGACCGTGTACCCGTGAAACCCCATGCATTGGTTGGATCTTTAATAACACCTGGTCCCCCACCCAGAACTCCACCTGACGATGTCGAGCATCGTAATACTTATCATGTCGGCTCTGTGCCTCTAGCATCCTATCCCGTATCAGTCTCACCTGAGCCTCGGTGTCCTCAAAAAACTCCGAACCCAAAGACTTTAGATCCTCGTCATGTATCCATGACAGCAGAGTCCTACACCTTTGTCCGTATAGGGCCTCATAAGGAGCCATCCTTATGCTGGACTGGTAGCTGTTATTATATGAGAACTCGATGAGTGGCAACAACTTCTCCCAAGGCTCACTGCGATCCAATATGGAAAGTCACAGCAGATCTTCTAGAGTCCGATTGGTGCGTTCCATCTGCCCATCGGTCTGGGGATGAAACTCTATACTGGATGTTAGCTGAGTGCCCAAGTAAGTCTGCACTGATCACCACTACCTGGACGTAAATCGTCCATCCCGGTCCGATACAATCGACCTGGGTACGCCATGATAACGGACAAACTGCTCCACGAACTTCCGAACCAATACACAAACCGAGTCATCCTTCCTGATCGGGATAAATCTGGCTACCTTCATCAGCCGGTCGATGATCACCCAGATCGAATCATTCCCCATCCGTGATCGGGGAAGCCCATGGATAAAGTCCATCGCGATGTCATCAAATTTCCACTCCGGCACTGGGAGTGGCTGCAACAATCCTGCGGGGTATCTGCACTCCACCTTCATAAGCTGGCATTCCTCGTAGTGGGTCATGAAGTAGGTGATATCCTTCGTCATGCCTGGCCAGTACATGGTCTTCTTTATATTCGCAGTCATCTTTGTAATTCCCGGGTGTACCGAATACCGACTGCAGTGGGCCTCCATCATAATATCCTCCCGGACCTGGCCTCCCTCTGGTATGTACACTCGTCCTCTGAAACACACTAGACCATCCCTCAACGTGTAATCCCCAGCAGTGCATGCTTCTAAGGCTTGTAATATCGGCTCTAGATGGGCATCCTGCCTCTGCCCATCTCTGACTCGGTCTATAATGTCATCTAGGGCAATCAACGACGCTTGGTACTCCCGGTACAGCTCAGGGTGATGCTCGGACACAAAGGATATCTGCATCTTTTATAACATCTGGACCAACTCCAAGGCCATCAACTGTGGCCCTGCTCCAGAGGTTGTGGCCTTTCAGCTCAGCGCATCTGCCACCACATTCGCCTTCCCTGGGTGGTAGTGCATCTCGTACTAATAATCTACTAGAAACTCCACCCACCGTCTCTGCCTGATATTCACCTCTTTTTGCGTGTCCACATACCTCAAGTTTTTGTGATCGGAGTATATGTCGCAGTGGACACCGTATAGATAGTGTCACCAGATTTTCAGAGCGAATATGACTGCTCCCATCTCCAAGTCATGAACTGTGTAGTTCTGCTCATGCTTCTTCAGCTGCCGAGAAGCGTATGCTATCACATGACCATTCTGCATCAGCACCGCACCCATGCCCTGGTAGGAAGCATCAGTGTAGACTTGGAATCCTTCTTTCCCCGAAGGAGGGGCTAGTATAGGAGCCGAGGTGAGCTGACCATTCAGCTCCTAAAAAGCCACCTCGCACTGCGTGGTCCAAAAAAAAGGGCACATCCTTCCTCGTCAGGGATGTGAGTGGAAGGGAAATACGAGAAAATCCCTCCATAAACTTCCGGTAGTAACCGACAAGTCCTCGAAAACTCTGCACATCTGTAGCCGACTTCAGTTGCGTCCAATCCTTAACTGCCTGAATCTTGGCCAGGTTCACTGCCAACCCAGCTCCACTGATGTTATGGCATAAGAAAGCCACCTCCCTCAACCAGAACAGACATTTGCTGATCTTCGCATAAAGCTGGTGCTCCCGCAGTCTCTCCAAGGTCAGCGTCAGATGTCGTGTGTGCTCCTCCTCTGTCCTTGAGTAGATGAGGATGTCATCAATAAACACGATGAAAAACACATCCAGATATGCCTCAAACACCCGATTCATGAGGCTCATGAATGCCGACGGTGCATTCGTGAGCCTGAAGGGCATTACGGTAAACTCGAACAGCCCATATCTGCTACTGAAAGCAGTCTTCGGTATATCCTCCTCCTGGATACGTAGTTGATAGTAGCCCGACCTCAAATCCAATTTTGAAAAGAAATGTGCGCCCTCCATCTGGTCAAATAGCTCATCTATCCTTGGCAATGGATAGGTATTCCGGACCGTCAGTCGGTTCAGTGCTCGGCAGTCGATGCACAACCTAAGTGTCCCATCCTTCTTCTTGGCGAACAACACTGGGGCTCCCCATGGTGAAGAGCTTGGCCGGACAAATCCGGCTTCCACTAGTTCCTGGAGCTGGCTTCGAAACTCTGTCAACTCCTTGGGGGCCATCCGGTAAGGGGCTCTTGATGCCGTCTTAGCCCCCGACACTAGCTGTATTCGGAAATCCTGCTCCCAGTACGGGGGTAGCCCTGGCATCTTCTCTGGGAATACGTCAGCAAAATCTCGTACCACCGGGATATCCGAGATGGAACCCTTGGCCTCAGCAATTTCAAATAGCACTTCATATACTTCCTCCCCATGCAAGTGGGCCTTGACGGCCTGCACAGATGACAGCAAGAGAGGGGGAATAGATCTAATACCTTCTATGATGATGTTGGAATCCCCATGCCTCACAGTAATCCTCTTGGACATGCAGTCAATCTGAGCATGGTTCCAATGCAACCATGTCATTCCCAGGATCAAATCAAAGACACGCATCTTTAGGATTGTTGCTGGTGCTTCAAATGTCTTCCCGCCGATCTCTGCCTCCATGTTGCAGCGGGCAGTGGTGAATAACTCTGATCCGCCTAGTAGCCGTATCCTCATCATCAGTCCTATGAATCACTCCACTGTAACACCTCCCCTGTAATGACCGTATAATATGGGTCCGGCCGGGGCCCCACAACATACAGACGCCACAGCTTCAGTATTATAAAATGATATAGCTACCCAATCTCAAAACTAGAAACACAACACAGCGAAAATAACAAACAAGACTAGAAGTTATCCACGCCTACAAGAGTAACAAAATGGCCTTAAGGCCTTACAACAAGAGTGAATCCAAACTCAAATAATGCATCAGTCATGAAAGTGCATAAGCACACCTAGTCTACCTCGGCATGCAAGCCGGTCACCAAGGGCATCAAAACATACAATGTCAAAAAAGTAGAGCTACAGCAAAAAGTTAACACTTCATGAGGCTTAGGCCTTTCTGGCCAGCGAGCTAGCTCCTGCTTGCGATCCTTGCCCTGTAAAAATTATTAGTAACGTGGGTCAGCAAAGGCTGACCTCAAAACTGTGTAACAAACACATCTCCTCCCGGCCGCCCCTAACGGACCCCGGGGTATTCCTCCAAACTGCAAGTTAGCACTTCGTATTCAATAATCATAAGGAAGAAAAGAAACTAAGGAAACATGCTTGGATGTCTCAAACATCATATATGTTCTCCATTGTTGAGCATATAATAATAGGGCATACTATGCAGCAAGAATGCAACACCCGAGCTTCACCCAAAGCACCCTATAGCGTATGCATCTAGCACAACATCACATCATTTGGGTACTCATCATTTCCCCATTGGCATAAAGCCGCAAACAAAGGGGAACCACAATCCCCCAATGGCATACAAGCTGCCACACGGAACTCTTGCCAAGACCCCACCCGCTCACGGTTGCAGACCCGGGCTTGCCCGCAAACTCTGACTTCTCATGTAAGGATTCCGTCCAACACACTGACCGATTCTAAGAACCCTTGCTGGACGCAACCCGCTCATGGCCTCATTGCTCGGGCTTGTCCCATGCTCGGCGTTCTCGTCAGTCTCACACAAAGGGGACTAGTCTCGTCGGGACACTTTCCACACATGACTTGCACGTCATGGGATAGCCAGCCGACCACGGAGACACAGCCGCGCCTTGGGAAATCACAAACCAAGACATTTCCTCCATAATCCCTCATATGTACTGCAGCGTTCCCGCGCATCAAGGAAACCATCTACCACTCATGCGGAGCTAAACTTGTTCACCAAGGAAACCATCTACCGCCAATGAGGAGCTAACCTTGTCTGGTACCGGCCACACGTACTCATGCAAGATAAATGGAAGAACATCGCAAACAACACTAACATCACAAACGGCCCCTTGCCGCAACGGATTTCTACGAATCCTTAAACCTCGTATGCAACATCACCGAGTCGGACTAACGGTCGCGACTACGGCTTTACCCAACATGCCTAATCCACTAATGGAGCGGATCTCTAATGCAAAAAATCAAGCCGGGGATGGACTCAATCGACCCGGAGGTTCCTCTTGAACCTTGGCGACCCAAACCCCTCTCATTTGAGTGTTTGGTGCCCAAAAACTAGAAAAGAAAAGATGCTAAAACATGCATCCTAAAACCGAGAGGAGAAGTGTCGTTACCTTCCGACTCTTCTTCCTAGCCATGGAAAAAATAGACGGATGAAAACCTTCGCAACGATTTAGCCTCCACGGATTTGGACTCGGCTCGCGATTTGGACCACCGAAGCCTTTCCAACCACCGGATCTCTACTTCACCTTCTTCCTTGCTCTCCCTTCTCTCTAGAACATTAGTAAGAGAAAGCTTGGAGGAGAAAGAGGGTTCCTAACCCTATTCTCGGAATTTACTCAACAAGAGTGATCCTGTACCATTAGATCCCAAAAGAATGGAAAGAACGGCCACGATCCGAACTGAAAAACAAAATACCTGGGCCGAACACGGCCTGCGACACTCCCGTGTAACGGGCCGTGTCCCCCATTCGCCGCCAAAATCGACGTGCCTGGAACAACACACGGGCATCCGACACGCCCGTGATCGACCTGACATGCCCGTGTTCCAACTGACACGGCCGTGTGGTCGGCCGTGTGCCTCCATCGACACAGCCCCGAAAACAACCCGAGACTCACACGGGTATTGGACACGCCCGTGTCCTTGCCCGTGTCTAACTCAACACGCCTGGGCTCCAGGTCATGTTCACTGTCTCGACACTTCGTCGAGCGAAGTTCGTCGACTGTCTGACACGGCCTTGGACACGCCCGTGTCCTAGGCCGTGTGCATTGTCTCGACAAATCGTCGAGCGAAATTCGTCGACTCCCCGAGCCGATTGTCGACACGGGCTCAACAAGCCCTGAGACACTCCCGTGTCTCAGGCCGTGTTCTCTGCTCAACGATCGTCGACTCCAAAATCGTCGACCTCTAGACCAAAACGTCGACTGGAGCCTGACACGTCCTGGGACACGCCCGTGTCCCAGGCCGTGTGCCCCTGCCAGAAACCAATTTTCCTTCTCGACGATCCCGAAATTAAATGGTACAAATTTTGGGGCGTTACAACTCTCTCCCCCTTAAAAGAATTTCTTCCCGAAATTACAAAGCAAAAGGGAACAAAACTTAAACGGTACCTGATTTGAAGAGCTCTGGATACTCTTCTAACATGGCTTGTTCTCGCTCCCAAGAGTGCTCCTCACGACCGCAGTTGTCCCATCAGACTTTCAGAAGTTTAACCTCTATATTCCGCAACTGCCGAGTCTCCGAATCCTCTATAGCAATTGGATGGACTCGCGTCCTCAAGTCTTCCTCTATCGGCACCGATGCCAGCTCGATCACTACACTAGCCTCCACCAAGGCTTTCATCAAGACAGAGACATGGAAGTCGTTGTGCAATCCACTCAGCTCCGCGTACAACGCCAACCGATAGACTACTTCTCCCACCCGTTCAACAACTTCAAAAGGCCCCAAAAACCTTGGACTCAACTTCTTGAGTCGGCGAATCCGTGAGACGCCTTTGAACGACTTGATCTTCAAATAGACCCAATCACCTACCGCAAACTCCAACTTCCTGTGACGAGCATTAAAGTATTTTGCTTGCCGGTCTTGCACCACCTTCATACGCTCTTGAATGGTTCGTAGCAACTCACAAGCATGAACTACCACCTCCTTTCCCAAAATTTTGGTGTCTCCCGCCTCTGTCCAAGACATCGGTGTTCGACACCGTCTCCCATACAAAGCTTCGTATGGCGCCATTTTTATACTTTCTTGATAACTGTTATTGTACGTGAATTCCACCATGAAGAGGTGATCCTCCCACTTCTTGCCGAAGTCAAGAATGCACATTCTCAGCATATCCTCCATAGTACGGTTCGTTCTTTCAGTTTGCCCGTCAGTTTGAGGATGGAACGTCGTACTGAACTTTAGCTTCGTGCCCAAACTCTTCTGAACCAATCTCCAGTCCTTGGACATAAACCGTCCATCTCGATCGCTGACTATGCTCTTAGGAATCTCATGCAGTCGCACAATGTTGCAAACATAAAACTCCACCAGCTTCTCCACGATGTCCTCCTTCCGATTTGGGATGAAGTGGGCCACCTTGGTTAAGCGATCCATGATCACCCAAATAGCATCATTACACTGCTGCGATCTAGGCAAACCATGTACAAAATCCATGGAGATGTCATCAAATTTCAACTCAGGGATTGGAAGGGGCTTCAGGAACCCGCCCAGCTTCTGACATTCGGCCTTCACCAAGGCTCAAGTTTGGCAACGATTCACATACAAAGCTACGTCCCACTTCAGCCCCGACCACCAAAAGGATTTCTTCATATCCAAGTACATCTTTGTACTGCCCGGGTGAATGGAGTACTTTGTGAAGTGAGCCTCAAACATCAACTCCTCACAGAGTTTGCCGAACTATGGTATACAAACCCTTCCGTCCTTCCTCAGAATCCCATCAATCATCTCCCAAGTGCTGCTCTTGCCCTCTTGAGCCTCCATCACATATGGTTTAAACTCCACATCCAACCGAGTCGCTTCCCGAATGCGATCGGACAAGTCGTTCTGCATTTCAATCCAATTCAACCGAGCCACGCTGGACTCGTCTCTCGCCACACATTCCAACCCAAGGGACTCCCATTCTCGTACCAACCGCTCATCATGAGCTTCAATCCAATTCCCTTTCCTCGAGTACTTTCTACTCAAGGCATCCGCCACTACATTAGCTTTACCTGGCGTATACTGAATCGCCACCTCGTAGTCTCCAAGAAACTCAACCCACATGCGTTGACGCATGTTCAAGTCCTTTTGATCCAAGAGATACTTCAGGCTTTTATGATCCGTGAAGATCTCCACCTTTGCACCATACACATAATGTCGCCATATTTTCAATGCAAAAATTACCGCCGCCAACTCCAAGTCATGGATGGGGTAATTCCTCTCATGAGTCTTTAGTTGTCTACACCCAAAAGCTATCACCTTGCCATGTTGCACCAAAACGCAACCTAAACCGCATCCTGATGCGTCACTGAAGATCTGAAATCCCTCGGTCCCTTACGGTAGACTTAGGATTGGAGCCATCATCAGTCTCTCCTCCAGTGCCTCAAATGCTTGACTGCAATCTTGAGTCCACACAAACTTATGATCTTTACGAGTGAGTGAGGTGAGGGGTAGAGCTATCCGCGAAAAATTCTCCACGAATCTCCTATAATACCCGGCTAGTCCAAGAAAGCTTCGGACTTCCGCCACGGTCCTCAAAACTGGCCAATCTCTGATGGCTTCCACTTTTGTTGGATCCACTGCCACCCCATCCCCACTAATTACGTGGCCCAAAAATGCCACCTTCGCTAACCAGAACTCGCACTTTGAGAACTTTGCATACAACTGATTCTCCCTCAACACTTGCAAGACCACTCTCAAGTGGGTCTCATGCTCCACTTCCGATTTGGAATACACCAAGATGTCATCAATGAAGACAACCACAAAAGAATCTAAGTATTCCTGAAATACTCGATTCATAAGATCCATGAACATAGATGGCGCGTTTGTCAGCCCGAACGGCATTACCATAAACTCAAAGTGTTCGTACCTCGTACCAAAGGCAGTCTTGGGTATGTCCTCGTCCCGAATTCGCAACTGATAATAACCTGACTTCAAGTCCAATTTTGAGTACAACACCGACCCCACCAACTGGTCGAACAAGTCGTCTATCCGAGGGATCAGATACTTATTCTTAACGGTCAGTTTATTCAGCTCTCGGTAGTCTATGCACAGCCGCATACTACCGTCTTTCTTCTTTACAAACAACACCGGCATGCTCCACGGAGAAGAACTGGGTCTGATATACCCTTGCTCCAACAGTTCTTGTAACTGTACTTTGAGTTCAGCCAACTCCTTTGGTGTCATCCTAAACGGAGGACGTGACACCGGCCTAGCCTCCGGCACTAACTCGATCGAGAAGTCGATCTCCCTCCGAGGAGGCACTCCAGGAAGTTCATATAGAAACACATCCTTGAACTCTGCCACTACGGGCACTTCCTCAATAGACAACTGGGAGAGGCAAACCTCCAATAATGCTACCAGTGCTACACCAACCTGGTTAACCACCCGCATAATTTGCATTGCTGAAATCAGGGAATAGGCCACTCCACAAAGGCCCTCAAATTTGACTTTCACCTGCCCTTTGCTCCTTAGGTTCACTACCTTAGATAGGTAATCAATGCTGGCGCGCTGCTCTGCAAGACAGTCCATGCCCAAAATGACATCGAACTCAACCAATGGTAAAACCGCTGCTAAAAAAACGAAGTCAAGTCCGTCCAGCTCCCAACAGATGTGCCCTTTGGCCCCGGTGGTCATGGATGACCCATTGGGCATGCGCACTTTCAGCTCCGTGTCCGCCGAGAAAGACTCAACTCCTATTCTCCAGATGAAGCTCTCCGCAAGAAAGGAGTGTGATGCTCCCGTATAGAACAATAACCTAGCGGGGTATCCAGAAACTAAAATGAAGCCTACAACATGGACATCACACATAAAAGTCTAAAAGTATGAAGCACAAAATTACACTTAAATTTCCTCATACCTGTCACCACATCGGTTTGGCGGATCGCTTCCTGCTGTCCAAGGTTGTAGGCTCTTAGTTGCACCGGTTGGAACCGAGAAGCGCTTGACTCCGCCATCTTCCCTTTCTCTGCGGTACTGGTGTCGGAGCGCACAGTCTGCTCCTGCCTTGCCTCTTGCTCCGCTCCTCCTTGAGGACAAACACGAGCTATGTGCTCCACCTTACCGCAGTTGTAGCATGTCGGCGGTCCCCTAGAGTGAGAACCTCCAAGCGTCCACTTGCTCTTCTCACCGGACCTGAAAGTGTGAGGCTTTTTGCTCCACCTACTCCCTTCAGACTTTCCCTGGGATTGTGGAGGCTTCCCTTCCCCTTGCTTGGGAGTGAAACCCTTACGACGTTGGGTTTGCTCCAGATCACTCTCCAATATCCTGGCAGCCTCAACTAGCTCATTAAAACCAGCTCTCTTCATGGAAATGAGGGGTTGCCACAGATTCTCCCACAGCCCATGGTAGAAGAGGTTATCCCTCTCTACATCATCTGCCATCATCATTCCCGCGTAACGACCCAAACGGGTGAACTCTTGCATATACTCATCCACCGTCTTGTCTCACTGCATTAAGTGCAGAAACTGCCTCTGAAGGGCCAACCATGTAGAAACGAGAATGTACCTCTTTAGAAAAGCATCCCCAAATTCCTCCATCGACGGGGTGCGTCCAGGGAACTGACGGCCGGTATGGCTCACCCACCACAACTTGGCATCTACTTCCAACATGAACGTCGCATACTCAGATTTCTTTTCTTCTGTCATCTCTGCCGCCCTCAAAAGCTCTTGAATTCGAACCCACCAATCCTCCGCATCCGTTGGCGTACCAACTCCCTTGAACGACGGGGGATGGAAGCTCAGGAAGTACTTCATGTGCCGGTCTCCATGTCCGACAACTACCCTTTCCGCCAAAGGCTCCACTCTCCTGGCTTGTCCGCCTGGCACGGCTGTCGCCGTGTCCGGTGTAGCAGGGGTTGCTACCTGAGCTGTCGCTGTAGCTTGGGCTTCCACCATATCTTCTGCAAGCATGCGGCAGAAGTCGGCTGGGTTTACACCCGTGCCCAAAAGACCTGGAGCAGTGGCACTGCTCGCTGAAAGTTCTTCTCTTGCTCTCGACATCCCCGCCTCGTTGCTTGCACTCTTCAAGAAAACAAGAAACAAGGGATCAGTCTCTAATCTCAAGACTTAAACATAAGGACACTCATGGTATCGCGTTACTCTTATGTGGATAACTTCTCTACGCACTGACCTTGAATCAAACCTCCCTCTGATACCAAATTATAACACCTCCCATGTAATGACCGTATAATATGGGTCCGGTCGGGGACCCATAACATACAGACGCCACAGCTTCAGTATTATAAAATGATATAGCTACCTAATCTCAAAACTAGAAACACAACACAGCGGAAACAACAAACAAGACTAGAAGTTATCCACGCCTACAAGAGTAACAAAATGACCTTAAGGCCTTACAACAAGAGTGAATCCAAACTCAAATAATGCATCAGTCATAAAACTGCATAAGCACACCTAGTCTACCTCGGCATGCAAGCCGGTCACCAAGGGCATCAAAACATACAATGTCAAAAGAGTAGAGCTACAACAAAAAGTTAACACTTCATGAGGCTTAGGCCTTTCTGGCCAGCGAGCTAGCTCCTGCTTGCGATCCTTGCCCTGTAAAAATTATTAGTAATGTGGGTCAGCAAATGCTGACCTCAAACTGTGTAACAAACACATCTCCTCCCTGCCGCCCCTAACGGACCCCGGGGTATTCCTCCAACCTGCAAGTTAGCACTTCGTATGAAATAATCATAAGCAAGAAAAGAAACTAAGGAAACATGCTTGGATGTCTCAAACATCATACATGTTCTCTATTGTTGAGCATATAATAATAGGGCCTACTATGCAACATAAATGCAACACCCGGGCTTCACCCAAGGCACCCTATAGCGTATGCATCTAGCACAACATCACATCATTTCAGTACTCATCATTTCCCCATTGGCATAAAGCCGCAAACAAAGGGGAACCACAATCCCCCAAGGGCATACAAGCCGCCACGCGAAACTCTTGCCAAGGCCCCACCCGCTCACGGTCGCAGACCCGGGCTTGCCGGCATACTCTGACTTCTCATGTCAGGATTCCGTCCAACACACTGACCGATTCTAAGAACCCTTGCTGGACCCCCACCCGCTCATGGCCTCATTGCCCGGGCTTGTCCCATGCTCGGCATTCTCGTCAGTCTCACACAAAGGGGACTAGTCTCGCCGGGACACTTTCCACACATGACTTACACGTCACGGGATAGCTAGCCGACCACGGAGACACAGCCACGCCTTGGTACATCACAAACCAAGACATTTCCTCCATAATCCCTCATACGTACTACAGCGTTCCCGCGCATCAAGGAAACCATCTACCACTCATGCGGAGCTAACCTTGTTCACCAAAGAAACCATCTACCGCCAATGAGGAGCTAACCTTGTCCGGTACCGGCCACACGTACTCATGCAAGATAAAGGGAAGAACATCACAAACAACACTAACATCACAAACGGACCCTTGCTGCAGCGGATTTCTACGAATCCTTAAACCTCGTATGAAACATCACCGAGTCGGACTAACGGTCGCGACTACGGCTTCACCCAACATGCCTAATCCACTAACGGAGCGGATCTCTAATACAAAAAATCATGCCGGGGACGGACTCAATCGACCCGGAGGTTCCTCTTGAACCTTGGAGACCCAAACCCCTCTCATTTGAGTGTTTGGTGCCCAAAAACTAGAAAAGAAAAGATGCTAAAACATGCATCATAAAACTGAGAGGAGAAGTGTCGTTACGTTCCGACTATTCTTCCTAGCCATGGAAAAAATAGCCGAATGAAAACCTTCACAACGATCTAGCCTCCATGGATCTGGACTCGGCTCGCGATTTGGAGCACTGAAGCCTTTCCAACAGCTGGATCTCTACTTCACCTTCTTCCTTGCTCTCCCTTCTCTCTAGAACTTTAGTAAGAGAAAGCATGGAGGAGAAAGAGGGTTCCTAACCCTATTCTCGGACTTTACTCAACAAGTGCGATCCTGGACCATCAGATCCCAAAAGAGAGGAAAGAACGGCCATGATCCGAACTGAAAAACAAAATACCTGGGCTGAACACGGCCTGTGACACGCCCGTGTCCAGGGCCGTGTCCCCCATTCGCCGCCAAAATCGACGCGCCTGGAACAACACACGGGCATCCGACACGCCCGTGATCGACCTGATACGCTCGTGTTCCAACTGACATGGCCGTGTGGTCGGCCGTGTGCCTCCATCGACACAGCCCCGAAAACAACCTGAGACTCACACGGGTACTGGACACGCCCGTGTCCTTGCCCGTGTCTAACTCAACACGCCTGGGATCCAGGCCGTGTTCACTGTCTCGACACTTCGTCGAGCGAAGTTCGTCGACTGCCTGACACGACCTTGGACATGCCCGTGTCCTAGGCCGTGTGCCTTGTCTCGACACATCGTCGAGCGAAATTCGTCGACTCCCCGGGCCGATTGTCGACACGGGCTCGACACGCCCTGAGATACGCCCGTGTCTCAGGCCTTATTCTCTGCTCAACGATCGTCGACTCCAAAATCGCCGACCTCCCGACCAAAACGTCGACTGAAGCCTGACACGCCCGTGTCCCAGGCCGTGTGCCCCCTGCGAGAAACCAATTTTCCTTCTCGATGAACATGAAATTAAATGGTACAAATTTTGGGGCATTACATCCACACCTTCCAGCCCTTCCACGAAGGCTTCTGACACGAACAAGTGCGAAGCACCCGTATCGAACAGTGTATATGCGGGCTTGCCGCTGATGAAGACTATGCCTGGGGTAGTTTAAAGTCTTAGAACTCTAATTGTGGTTTTCTTTCCTAGTTTATTAGTTCTATATCCATAACTCTAATTATCTAGGAAAGAGAAAACATAAAATAAACTAGAGTACCTGTGATCACTTGCTCCGGATTCCATTGTTGAGTAAGATCCAGTGCATACACTTGCTCCCTCTCTTACCTGTGGTCTCTGCCCTGGTATCCACGAGCTCGGCCACGTCCTCGGCCTCCAAAATACTGAACTGGCGGGGCAGTCGGTGGTTCTGGTGGTGGTGCCCCCCTCATGGGGCAGTTCCTCCGGATATGTCCCACCTGATGACAGTTGAAGCACTCTGGCGGGGGATATGCCAAACCCTCGGGTCACTGCACCTCTCATTTCTGGGGTGGCTGAGGGGCCACCACAATTGGTTCCCTCTGCTCCTGTATCACCTCCTGATGAGGCCGGTCTTCTACTCTCCTCCTATCTGTGATGCGTCCCCGCCGCTGATCATTTCGGGCTCCCCAGCCCTGATCCTCAGTTGACCGCTTCCAGCCTCGGGTAGTATGTCAATCTGCCTCGATCCTTTTTTCCATCTCTAATATCCGAGGAATAGGCCCGTCAGACACGAACAATAGAGCCTCCCGCAGATCCTCTCGCAGGCCCTTATAGAACCTCTTAGTGTAACCTACCTCATCAAACTGATAAGAGTCTGCAAACCGGGCTACGTGGTTGAATTCCCGATGATACTCCACCACTGTCTTGTTGCCCTGTCTCAACTGTAGAAATCTATCCTCTAGCTCATCTCTGGCCGACTGCGTAACAAAATGCTCCAATAGTGCGGCCCTGAATTCCCCCCAGGCTATCTCAGTAACCTCTCTGTCAGCAAACATCGTGTCCAACGATGTCTTCCACCATCTCTTGGCATGGGACTCCAAGTAAGAGACTACTAAAGGCACCCTCTCCTCCCACGAGCACCGGATCCCAGTCAGCATCTCATACATAATGTCCAGCCACTCCTCCGTCCGAACGGCCGACTCTATCCCCACATAGGATGGGGGAGAAAGTCCTCAGAAAATACTCAGCCAGTTGGCCCCCGGGTTTGGATGCAGAGCCGGAACCTGTTGGGACCTAAAAGCCTCCAAGATAGCTGTCAGAGTCTGCCCCATCTCTGACTGTAGGAACGGTGTGGGAACCGGGAGAGATGGTGCAACATCCGAAGTCTGCTGGACTCCACCCTGTGGTGTAGGCTGTGTTGGGGGCTGCGTAACAAAATCCATTAGTAAGTAATGCACTCAAACCCAATTAAAGTGGACAATTTACATATGATCCCCCATATGGGCACCCCACTGCTTCCGCTACTTAGTTTGTCCCCAAACTAAACTCGCGCGGGGGTGACCCAGGGGTTGTGGACTGCTACTTTTTGATCGAGATTGCCTCTGATACCACTTGTAAGACCCCCCCCCCCTTTCCTTTAAAACACCGGGGTCGTAGGCCCAGAATTGCCACATTGCGGTGACGCCTTCGTACCCGGGAAGATCATCACTACAAAATGCCGATCCTGCCGGCCAAATCGATCACAACTATAGCAAAATAATAAAGTCAAGTCCACAGAAATCACATAAATATTAAATAAACTCCACGATGGGAGTGTCCACAGATATAATGAAATACTAAAATCATGGGCTCATGCCCAGAACATCAATGTCTCACTACAAATCTCTCATCGCAGAAGAAAAACTAAAACAACTAGTAGCAAATAGGACTCACAGTCCCTGCCATCTGGACTCCGGTACTAGACTGCCCCATCTCCAAGCGTGCCGACCTCCGGGGCTGCTCCACTATGCTGGGCTCTATGGTCCCCTAAAATGATGTGGTTCAAAAACCGTTAGTCTAAAAGACTAAGTCCTATCATCCCCCGCCCTTCCCCCATGACTCCTAGGCACCGAGCGGGGAGAAGGAAAGGAGAGGACATGAAAGTGGAGAATAACAAATAAGCAGATGACAGTGGAACTAACCTAGTAGTTCTAGATTATATATGCCAGTAATATAGGTATGAAAAACTGAATAAGAAAAACAACCTTAACTTATATGAAAACACATAAGCCAAGGGATCTTTTGCAGGGCTCCTATCGTATAAAAAGTCTCATACCAATTTATACGATAGGGTGTCGGTTTTCTAACAAGCATATATATATATATATATATATATATATATATATATATATATATATATATATATATATATATATATATATATATATATATATATATATATATATATATATATTACTAAATAAAAACCTTAACTTATAAGCACGCTCGTGCGAACTTATAAACCAATGGGTCGTTTTGCAGGGCCTATTGTATAAGCATCTCATACCACTAATACAATAGGTGTCAGTGTTATATGCAATGATTATGCTATGAAACACAATTATGCCATGATGTAAGCATGCAAGTGCAACTCAACCACTCGAATCTGTGTATACAGACCTTTAGTTCCCCCTTTCTGGAGCCGAACCTCCCAGGATACCTCCGTAGTGGCAAACGGAAGCGGTGGGTTGGGCCTCGCCCACCTCTAAACCAGTACTAGCACTACCAGTCAGACCTATCGTACGCCTCAATGCTGGTGCACTAAGCGGAGCTCTTGCGTACTCTTGCCGGCTGGCGCACCAGACTTTATTTGGCCAAGTGCTAACCACACTCGCCGAGTCAACGTATTGGCGTCGGTGCATCGACTCACCAATACCGAAGACCCACCACCTTATACCTTATGCACATGCAACCTTATGTATCAGCTACCGAGCCAAAGCTCCCTGGACCATCCCGTCCATCATAAACAACAACCGAGCCAAAGCTCGTCGGGCCAACCTGCCCATCACAAACAACAACCGAGCCAAAGCTCGCCGGGCCAACCTGTCCATCACAAACCATTACCGAGCCAAAGCTCGCTAGGCTAACCTGCCCATCACCAAACCAATGGGCCTACTGCCCGAGTGACCCAACCTATCTCCCCGAGACATCGAGGTGTGTGAAGGTGAAACCCTAGATTTACTATTTACTCTTGCATTCCAATTTTGCCTACATTTTTGGTTTAGCCCAGGACTGTCCAAGGTATTCCCCGTGAAGGGCCCTCGAGGGAACTAGGAACTATGATGGGATTGCGCCCAAAGCTCCCTTTTGCAAGGCACTTACTATTATTGGTTAATACCCAACTCTTAGTCTCTTAAACATTATACTGGATATAACCCTAGTGTATTTGACACCTCCTCTTCTACGGGGAAGACGATGTTTCGTTGACCCCGAGTACACTTAACACTACCCAATTCAACACTCTACTCATCCCAACTTCCAACGATGAACTCATTTCTATTCATCCAAACCAGCCAAACACTAACCCCAAATCATATGCTCAAATTATACTCCAACATAGTTTCTGCAGTTTTTACTATATGCAGACCACTTAAGCTATATGACCCGTAACATGGGAGGTACTCAAAATATTCATCCATTACCCTTATAATAATTATTAGAGGGTTGTCATGACAGTTTAAGCATAACACCAGAATTTCACAATTTTCCCTATTTATCTGATATTTTATTTAATTATTCTAGTCATCCAAAAATCCCATGTTTGAACATGAAGTACCAATTTCAGAAAGGTAAATGCTCTACCAAATTTATGATAAATTCAAAATGGTTACTAAACCCAGAATCCAAAGTATCCCAATTTTCTAGTAAGGTTAAGCCTCTAAATCAAATTTTGAATATAAACTATTTTTATTAATTTTAAGAGGGAAGTGCAGCAAACCTATTTCCAAAACTTCTGAGAAAATTCGAGGATAATTTCAAGGACATATAAATGTTCTAAGTAAAGTTTCATAATTTATTTGCAAGTAATGAGCTATAAACAAATTATTTCACGATTTTCTAAGTTATTGAGCTTGTAAAGTAGGTACTGCAAATATGTATTCAAAACTTTTATAAAATTTTACATAGCTTTATAATCACATGAAACTCCTCTGACCAAATTTCACCAGATTTCAATGAGTGGTTAATTCAAAATAAATTCCTAAGTAGATAGTGCAATTTGAAGGGTTGTGAATGAAGTACTATTTTTATTGATCTAAAATTCATAACAAAATTTTCAGAGATGACTAACAATATAAAAATACATTTACCAAAACTTCATCATGAATCATGGTAATATGACCCACTAATTAATTCCTAGGGTGTAAAGACCTAAATATTTATTTAGTGGTTTAAGTGGGGTGTATGTGTCCAACTACTGCCCAATCCCTTCCTAGGGCATTTCAACCTCCTAGGATTACATGTACTAAATCCCAAGTCCATTCAAGAACATATCACCCTATGTCCTTCACAAACCCCCAAAGTTCAACCTTAGGGTTTGAACTTGAGTCCTAGGGCAAACCCACCCCAATCCACCTCATAATCCATGTGGGGGTGCTTACTGTCATAACAAGCTAGTGGCCCAAATTTCAGCCTCTGTTGAGGTGATTTGACCACTTGAACCCACAAGGGCATTTTGACCTATTTACCCCCTTTTAGCCAAATCTAGGGTTTACTAAATCACCAATCAAATCATCACCAAATGGGATGAAATTGTATACAGAGTCCAATAATGACCCCAAGAACCTCTCACAAAAATTTGGGAGAATTTGGAGGCCCTTAGACCCATTAATGAAATCATATTAATATTATTAAATTTTTACCAAAACTATAGAAATATTATCCCCAAAAATTCTCATTTTAGGGCAGGCCTGGATATGGTTTTGGGTGAATCCCTGCCAAAATTTCAAATCATTTGGACCAAAGATGAAGTGTGGGCCTTCATTTTAATTTCTGCCTAGCCTTATGTATAGACCCCACGAAAATGGGTGCCCTGGTCAAACCAGACACCCAAATTGGTTCAAACTAATTTTGCTGTACACTAGATTCTCCAGGCTACAAGTTTTCTATTGAGCACATTTTATGCAATAGCACCTAAGTATTTTTAAAAATTAAAAACCATTAAGTACAAAATGTGTGACACAATTAAATAATTAGAAATTTAGATCCTATAGTATATTATCATTCCCTGCACGAATCTTGGCGCGCCTTGGATGGCATCCCATCATCTTCAAGCTCCAGCCGACGGTTCCGATTCCACCATCCTAGAGCCTCTTCCAGATGCTACCGCCGGCGATCCGGCCACCTCCCCGGCCGGCCACCGCCACCACCACCTTCGTTGAGGTGGTGGCTATCGCCAGGCGGCGGCATAGCCGCCGGAGAGGCGTATTCCGGCGATCCCGAGAAGTCTAATTCCATGGAAAAACCAGGAAAATTTGTACTTGGATCAGGTTCAATTGAGCCCGAACCTTGGCCCTAATGATTCCTATTAACTACCCAAGGAAGGAGTGGGGGAGGACCTTGCTGGCGGGCTGACGTCGGAAGATCGCCGGGAAGCCAATTTAAAGGTGGCGCCACTCGGTTTCTACAACTGTACAGTGGAACTGCTTGGCTCCTTCAGGTAAGTCGTGGAAATGAATCCCTGGAGTCCAGTGAAGCTTTTAAGGGGAACAAATGGGGTGTTAGGTGGTTGTGGGCTTCATTGACATTATTGGCCTTAGTCAAGGTTGGCGGCCATGGTAGGTAGGGGGGGTGAAACTTGGTTCAAACCAGTCAAAAACTAGCTGGTTGAATTGGGGCTGCCTTCCTTATCCTAGAGCAATGAATGGGAGGTTGGGGAAGGGGAAGGAGGAGCCCAAAGTCTTCCTCCATTACTTTCTTTCACTTTCTCTCTCTTACATAGGTGGCGTTTTCTCTCTCCTACACACTAAGCTGAAATTTGTCTCCTACCTAACCCAATGGAAGCCCACATATCCATTTCATCCACCAAAGCAAGGTTAGCCTAAGTGAGTTGGGCTTGAGCTTGAGTTAGCCCATTAGGGCTAGCTTGACCTAAACCTTGACTAGGGTTGACCTTGGTTAATTTGGTCCTTGAGGTTGCCCCTAATGGGTCCTTGGTGACCCATTGGCCTCCCCTAAGGTCTAGGTGGGGTTGACTTGGCCCTTTGGAGGTCACTTGACCCTCAGGCGGGGCACTTTGACCACTTTAGGGCTAGAGTTGACTTTGGTCAACTTAGCCTTTTTGGTTGACCCCAATGGGTCCTTGGTGACCCATTGGCCTCTCAATAGGGTTAGGAAGGTATATGTGGGGTCCACTTTGCTAAGGGAACTTCAGTTGACCCTATGCAGGTCAGTTTGACCCATTTATGGTTAGAGTTGACTTTGGTCAACCTAGCCCCTTGGGTGGACCCCAATGGGTCCTAGGTGACCCATTGGCCTCACTCTAGGGTTAGGTGGGCTTGGGTGGGGTCTTGAAGTCCTGGTGAAGCCCCATGATCATCTTTAACTATGGTTCAGAAATTTACTATATGCAGACCAAACAACCCAATCAGCTTATTCCCAAGTTCACTTGGTCTTTTTGGGCTTCCTAGGGTTTTGTCATGACCTAGTCATGACAAAACCACTCCCATGGGTCTAGTTGTCTGAGTTATGTTACACTTCCTACCAGGGCATGGGTGCGGTGCTGATGCAGAATGGTCACGTGATAACATACGCTTATCGGCAGCTGAAGAAGCATGAGCTGAATTATCCAGTTCATGACTTAGAGATGGGAGCGGTCATATTTGCGCTGAAAGTCTGGTGACACTATCTGTATGGTGTCCACTGCGATATTTACTACGATCACAAGAACTTGAGGTATGTGGACAGGCAAAAGGAGCTGAATATCAGGCAAATGCGATGGGTGGAGTTTCTAGAAGATTACCAGTACGAGATGCACTACCACCCGGGAAAGGCGATTATGGTGGGAGATGCGCTAAGACGGAAGGCCACAAACTTTAGAGCAGCAATGCAATTGATGTCCTTGGAGTTGGTCCAGATGTTCGAAAAGATGTAGATATCCTTTGTGTCTGAGGATCATCCTGAGCTATACTGAGAGTACCTGACATCGTTGATTGCCCCAGATGACATTCGAGACCGAGTCAGAGATGAGCAGAGGCAGGATACCCAGCTCGACCCGATATTCCGGGCCTTAGAAGCAGGCACTGCTAGAGATTACTCACTAGGGGATGGTCTAGTGTGTTTCAGAGGATGGATGTACATACCAGAGGGAGGCCGAGTCCGAGAGGATATCATGATGGAGGCTCATTGTTGTCGGTATTCAGTACATCCGGGTGTTATGAAGATGACTGCGGACCAGAAGAAGACCATGTACTGGCCATGCATGAAGAAGGATATCACCTACTTCGTGACCCACTACGAGGCATGCCAGTTGGTGAAGGCAGAGTGCAGGAACCCCGCAGGACTATTGCAGCCACTCCTAGTGCCGTGTGGAAGTTTGACAATGTTGCGATGGACTTCATACATGGGTTTCCCCGATCGCGGACGGGAAATAATTCGATCTGGGTGATCGTCGAACGGCTGACAAAGGTAGCCAGATTTATTCCGATCCGGAAGGATGACTCGGTTGGTGTGCTGTTTCTGAAGTTCGTGGAACAATTCATCCGTTATCATGGCGTACCCAAGTCAATTGTATCGGATTGGGATGGACGGTTAACATCCAGGGATTGGAGATCAGTGCATACATACTTGGGCACCCGACTGACATTCAGTACAGCATTTCATCCCCACACTGATGGTCAAACGAAATGCACCAATCCGACCTTGGAAGATCTTCTACGACTTTGCATACTGGATCGCGGTGAGCACTGGGAGAAGTTGTTGCCACTGATCGAGTTCTCATATAATAACAGCTACTAGTCCAGCATAAGGATGGCCCCTTGTGAGGCCCTGTACGGACAGAGATGTAGGACTCCGCTGTCGTGGATACAGGACGAGGATCCGAAGGCTTTGGGTTCGGAGTTTGTTGAAGACACCGAGGCTCAGGTGAGATTGATACGGGATAGGATGCTAGACGCACAGAGCCGACAGGCTAAGTATTATGACCCTAAGCATCGTCAGATGGAGTTCCAGGTGGGGGACCCGGAGTTCTTGAAAATCCGAGCAATGCATGGGGTTTCACGGGTGCGCGGTCGGAAGAAGAAGCTCATCCCAAGATATATGGTTCCTTATATGATCCGAGAGTGGATCGGTCCCGTGGCATACAAGCTGGAGCTACCACCGGAGCTGGTAAGCCTGCACGACGTATTCCATGTATCCTCACTCAGGGGGGCTCTACTACGCTCGGAGCAGCAGATTACAGTCACGGATGGGCCAGCAACCCCTGATCGATCACTTCACCTGGAACCGGTCCGAATTGACGACAGGGGAATACGAGTCTTGCGCCGCAAGAAGATTCCATTAGTCAAGGTCTTGTGGAGGAATCACGAGCGAGAGGAGCACACCTGGCAGCCCTAGTACTTGATGCAACAAAGTTACCCAGAGCTTTTCAGTCAGGTATTACTCACAACCTCTCAGGATGTTACAATTTTCCTTTCATATTTGAAACCACGTAGGCCTAACTAGAATTTCGAGGACGAAATTTGTTTTTGTTATATATTGGGATTTGTAACATACCTAAAACAACTAGACCCCTAGGAGTGGTTTTGTCATGACTAGGTCATGACAAAACCCTAGGAAGCCCAAGGAGGCCAAGTAGACCTAGGGATGTAGATGAGACCACTATGGTCTGCAAATAGTAGATTTATGAACCCTAGTTAAGCTGATCATGGGGCTTCACCAAGACTTCAAGACCCCACCATGGCCTCACCATTCCATTGTAAAGTTTATCTGAACCTTAAGGATCCATTGGAGTCGACTCAGGGTGGCCAAGTTGACCTAGGACCACTCTAGGCCTAAATTGGGCAAGGTGCCCTAATTAAGGGTAGTGTGCCCTAGTTAAGCCCAACTAACCCTACCAGGGTCTTCCTAGACCTAAAATGGGGTCAAGGGGTCACTAAGTACCCTTGGAGGACAATCCAGGTGGTTAAGTTGACCAAAGTCAACTTTAGCCCTAAATGTGTCAAACTGAACTATATTGGGTCAATTGACCATCCCCTAGCTAGGTGGACCCCATTTATACCCCCTAACACTCGGGTGAGGTCCATGGGTCACCAAGGACCCATTGGGGTCAGCCCTTGTGGATAAATTAACCAAAGTCAACCCTAACCTTAATTTGGGCAAAGTACCCTTCCTTAGGGTAGGTGGCCTCCAAAGTGCCAAGTCAACCCTACCCATCCCTACCTAGACCCTAGGGGAGCCCAATAGGTTACCCAGGACCCAATGATGGTAAAAGAAAAGGTCAACTTGAACTAGGTCAAGCCTAGTCAAGATTAAGGTCAACCTAGCCCAAATAGGCTAGCCCAAGCTCAAGCCTCCTCATGTGGCTTCTTTAGGAGATAATGTGCATGGATGGGCTGCAAATAGTCCTCAAGATTAACCAAGTCAACTTGGTGACTAGGAGAGAGGGTGAGCTCCATTTCCATGTTAATGGAGGAGAGAGAAATGATGAAAGAGGAGGGAAGGAAGGGGCTCGGCCAAGGGGAGGCCAAAGGCCACCCTTAATGGTTGAATTCAACTCCCCCAGGGAAGGGGAAAAGTTTCCAGCCATTTCCCTGGACACCAAGGGTCTGGTTCAGCCCCCTCCACCATGGCCGAGCCTAGCCATTAATGGCCTTAATGGTCATTGATGATCCAGCCCCTCCTCTCCCCATCTGAGGCTTTAAACACCATCAGTGGGTCGAGAGAAGGCTTTCCCAATCCTTACCTGAAGAAATCGAGCCCCCCCCCCCCCACTATGCAGTTGTAGAAACTGAGCGGCACCACCATCAGAAATGGATTTTCGGTGATCTTCTTGACTTCAAGCCGCCGGCAAGGTCCTCCTCCTCTCCTTGTCTCATGCATAAATCATAACAACGTTTAGGTTCAAGGTTCGGGATCAATTGAGCCCGAACCAATTCCTGGTTTTCATGGTTTCGGGCTGAAAAATTTCTTGTTAGAACTGCCGGAATCCGCCTCTCCAGCGGCTGTGCCGCCGCCTGGCGATAGCCACCACCTCAACGAAGGTGGTGGTTGCGGTGGCCGACCGGGGAAGTGGCCGGATCCCTCGGCTTATGTGTTTTCACATAAGTTAAGGTTATTTTTCATGCTTAATTTCTCATGCTTTTATTACTGCCTTATATACCATTGGATCCCGCTCATCAGCTTCCTTGCGCCCTACGGGCTTTATCACCCGTCGGCTCACATTCATGTCAGTCTCCTTGGTCCGTGTTTTAAGATGGGTCAAATGGGAGCCCACAGATCGTTGCAATAAGCACGCAAGAGCTGTTAAGCCCGTCTGTATGACGCGTGCCATGCTGCTAGTCGACCATAAAGACAGTGTCTCTGTGGACATCACTCGCCCAGGCTCTACATGGCGATAAGGTCTGCAACGATCCACACCTCGAGCCAAGTAACGGACCAACGTATGCCATTCCGCTTCAGGCCGAGGCACACCGTCGGCCCCCATACACTTCCCTCCCGACAATTTCAAGCACTCTTTGACTCTCTTTTCAAAGTATGTGCTTATAAGTTAAGGTTTAATTCAGAAATCTTTATATGTATGCTTTGTAGAAAACCGACACCCTATCGTATAAACAGGTATGGGACTCTTTATATGATAGGATCCCTGCAAAAGATCCCTCGGCTTATGTGTTTTCACATAAGTTAAGGTTATTTTTCCTGCTTAATTTCTCATGCTTTTATTACTGCCTTATATACCATTGGACTGCTAGTTTAGTTCCGCCGCCATCTGATCATTTGTTATTCTCCACCTTCTTGTCCTTTCCTTTCCTCCTCCCCGCTCGGTGTTAGGTGCCATGGGGGAAGGGGCAGGGGATGATATGACTTAGTATTTTAGACTAACGGTTTTCGAACCACATCATTTTAGGGAACCGTGGAGACCAGCACGGAGGAGCAGCCTCGGAGGTCGACGCGCTTGGAGATGGGGCAGTCTAGTACCGGTGTTCAGACGGCAGGGACTGTGAGTCCTAGCCCCTACTAGTTATATTAGTTGTGATTTCGCGATTAGAGATTTGTAGTGAGGACATTGATGTACTGGTCATGCGCCCAAGATTCTTAGTATTTCTGATTATATCTGTGGACACTCCCTTCGTGGAGATTATATTTACTTTATATGTGATTTTCTGTGGACTTGTCTTTTAATTCTTTGCTACTGTTGAGATCAACTTGGTCGGCAGGATCGGCGTTTTGTATTGATGACCTTCCCGAGAGCGGAGGTGTCACCGCAAAACGGTGGTTCTGGGCCTAAGACCCCGTGGTTTTTAAAGGAAAAAAAGTGGGTCTCACATATTAGGGGTAAAATTAGGATAATGAGTACTAAAGAAAAAGAATTGGGGTCGGCTGAACTGGGCATTCCGAGAAGAAAGAAGGGTACTCGAGAACAAGCGGGCAATTCTCGAGATCAAGAAGGCAGAATTTCCCAAGAACCGAGAAGCAATTCCCGAGAACTAAGTGTGGATTTCCCGGGTGGAAGAAAATATTTCTCGTGTACATTACTTGAGAACAGGAGGATGCCTCTCGAGAACAGTATACCTTTTCGACAAACAAGATACTTCTCGAGAACCAGAAGGGTTGTTCTCTAGTACAGAAAAAGGACTTCTCAAGAACTAGGAGGACTATTCTCGAGTACAAGAAAAATTTCTCGAGAACAAGGAGCTTTGTCGCAAACAAAGCCGATCTTTAAAAAAAAGGAAGAAGAACAATCCCGATCATCGAACTCAGTTCGATAAATGTCGAACGCAAAGACCGTTCGACGAAATCATGTCGAACATCGTTGAACGCAAAGGGAGAAACTCGCTCGACGAAGTCAGTTCGAAGATTCCTTGAACGCAAAACAAGTTTGACGAAATTAGTTCGAAGATCGTCGAATGCAAAACTCGTTTGACGAAATCAGGTCGAGAATCGTCGAACGCAAAGGAATAACCCGCTCGACGAAGTCAGTTCATAATTCGTCGAACGCAAAGGAACAAAAATTGCGTTCAATGAACTACGCACGAAAATCGTCGAACCTAGAACCCAGAACCGCTCGACGTTTGTCGAGCTCAGATCGTCGTTCGTCGAGCTCAAATAGACGTTCGTCGAGCTGCGCTCGACAATCGTCGACCTCCATACAGCGCCTAGAAAAAGTATGAAAATAAAAAGAGTTCGACGAAAACTCACCTCTTTAGGAGGGTTCCCGAGAATCAAAACAAGCCTAAGGCTTTGATATAATAATTATCATAATCAAATGGTTGAACCAGGGAAATAGAAGTTCAAATCAGTGGCCCAAATGCACTGAATTATACAGTAAAGACAACCATAGAATCTGACATACCATTCTTGAGAAACTATCATCAAAAGCTTACACAAGCCAAGAAATTCTCACAAGGGTCCAAACACGCACCGAGACTCCAAAATGATGGGAACACAACAAAACCGGACAAGTCCAAGTCCTCAAAACCTCAACCATTATAACAGGGAAGACATTCCAACCCAACAGAATCCCAAAATCTGGCTAAATAGGCCCGACGGATGTGAAAACGCACAAACGGTGCAGCGCCGTCAACAAAACCAAAAAAAGTAATGCCCTGATGTCATAATCATGACGTCGACAATCCAAATAATAACATCAAATATTCGGGGGCGTTACAATGTCTAAGGCCTCTAACTCCTGGATCAAACGCTCATCATGCACCTGAACCCAACTTGCCCTTGCCGGAGTCCTGCGACTCAAGGTATCCGAGACCACATTTCCCTTCCCGGGAGTGTAATGAATCTGAAAGGTGCCCGAGGAACTCCATCCACCTCCACTATCACATGTTCAGATCTTTCTAATCAAACAAATACTTAAGGCTCTTATGGTCGGTGAAGATGTCAACTTTCATGCCATATAAGTAATGACGGCACAACTTAAGTCCAAAAATCACAGTCGCCAACTCCAAGTCATGGACTGGATAATTCCGCTCATGCACTTTCAACTAACGTGAGCCATAAGAAATAACCTTTCCGAATAGAAAACGAACGCATCTTAAGCCGCAATCTGAGGCATCACTATAAATCTCATAAGCGTCTGCACCACATGGCGAACTCAAGATAGGTGTTGCGGTCAAAGGACTCTTTAGATCCTCAAAAGCTCGCGCGCACTCTAGCATCCATTCAAACTTCTGCTCCTTCCTCATCATCGTAGTGAGAGGTAAGGCTATCCGCGAAAAGTTCTATATGAAGCGCCTGTAGTACCAACAAGCCCAAGGAAACTATTGACTTCTGCTATAGAAGACAACACAGGCCACTCCCGTATCACACTATCTTCGTCGGATCCACCACAATACCATCTCCACTAACAACATGGCCCAGAAAATCCACTGAAGACAGCCAAAACATGCACTTTGAGAACTTGGCATAAAGCATGTTTATCCTCAGGTTGTGCAAAACCATCCGCAAATGATTTGTATGATCTTCTTCGGACTGAGAGTACACCAATATGTCGTCAATGAAGATGATCACAAACAGTTCCATGTACTCCCTAAACGTTCGATGCATTATGTCCATGATGTTGGGTATTATATCCACGTTAGCCCAGATTTGATGAAGTCATCCTTGAACTAAGATGAATTAAGTTGTATTTGATTCCTTGTTTAAGTTATGTGTTTGCAGAATTATAATGCCAAGTGTAGACCAATGTCAGTCTACAATGGGTCACCAAACACAAGACCATACAATGTAATCTCTCATTGTGTGATCCAAGGTGTTTACTAATGTGTAGCCTCTCTATTGGGATACACTTCATATTCAAGCACTAGGACTAATTGGAAAAGACTTGTTGCTGAACTCACCATAGAGGAAAAGAATTCAGTTTAAAGAATTTCACTAAGTCCTTTACTCGAGTGGATCGCAACATACTCGATTGAAATACTTAGTCTTCACTCGAGTAAGAGTCTTTGTACTCGAGTAAGAAAGTTAGAACTTGAGTAGTCAAGTTATAGCTCTCGAGTAGCTAAGACAACTACTCGAGTAGATTTCTTCTCATTCTCGAGTTAACAGAATTTCTTCTCTAGAGATTTTCTAAGTAAATTACTCGAGTAGTCATCAAAGTACTCGAGTAGTCATCAAAGTACTCGAGTAGTTTAAACCTTCTCTCTCGAGTTACAGGAGACTAGGACTCATGTAATATTTCCCTCACTCGAGTAGTCAAAGCCAGGTACTCAAGTAGTTCATCTACTAATTGAGTAGTCCAGAGTTTATACTCGAGTAACCATATTTTCTTCTATCAAAATTTTTCTAAGTCTATTACTCGAGTAGCTAATTCTATATACTCGAGTAGTTCTTATTCTCTCAAGTAGTTCAGTTCACCTACTCGAGTTACCCAGAATTCCATTCCAGAAATTATTCTAAGTCCCTGACTCGAGTAGTTCCTCTACCTCTCGAGTAGTCAATTTCTTTTCACTCGAGTAAAACTTATTGTACTCGAGTAGTCCAACTCCACTTCTCGTGTAACTATTTTAGCACTCGAGTATTTCTCTTTGTACTCGAGTAGCTGCTCTTCATTTCTAGATTTTCTTCAAGTCTTCACTCGAGTAGTTATCTTCAGTTCACTCAAGTAGTTCTGTATTTTACTCGAGTAGTTGTATCTTCACTCGAGTATGTCACTTCACTTTTTCAGAAAAATTCGTTAAGTCCAGATTTATAGATTTCTTAATGAAACTTGATGTGATTGGTCCACGTGTACCTCATTAAGAATTAATTATGACTGTTATCACAGATCCTACATAAAGTCTTGTCAAACAGACAAACCCTAAGAAGAATTTTTGCAGTCAAATTATTTTCTAAGTTCTCTGATTCCTTTCTCTCTCTAAGAAGCGAAAGCCGCCGCCGCCGCCGATCTTCATCGTTCACATCCGCCTAGGGTTTTCGATTTCAGAGGATTCAGATCAAGAAGGCATACAGATTTAGATCGTCGCTCAACTCCTCATCTTCTATCCGATCATGTGAAGCCAAGAAAGTTGAGATATGCTTTGCCGAGATTTTCTTCACCTCTCTGATAAAGCCGCAAAGTCTAAAAGAGGAAGATCCAGGCTGATTGTTTGCAGATCTGATAAGGGTTGACTGTTTGTAACTTTACATTTGTTCTATTTCATTCTTGTAGGAGAATTTTCTCCGAGTGTAGGATCTTTTGTCTCCGAGATTGTAGAAAGTTTCATCTTCCGAGTGTAGATCCGTTTTGTGGATCGAGATTATAGGAACTTTGTTCTGATAAGTTAATTTATATAGTTATTTTAGTTTAGTTTTTTTATAAATAAATAGTATAATTTATTTGTCTTTATATTAATATATATAATAATTCGTTTAGTTTTATATTTCAGGTCAATATGGGCTTCAGATATCATTTTCAAGTCTATGGCAAAGATCTGAAAACATTTGGAGGCAATTAACATTTTTGGCCACGGATAGCTGAAATTCAAATGGCCATAACTTTTAAATCAGGAAGAGTTACGGGACGTGCAACCAGTCAACGGAAAGAGGACAACGTCCTCTACAAATTTGGAGAATTTCACATGTACACACCCCAAGAACACGGGCGTGACCAGGGTCTGAACACGGGCGTGTCTAGCTCAAGAACACAGTTTTCTCTAGAAATCTTCCCGGGGCAATTCTGAAACTTTTTCTAAGTACACGCCCCCATGTCACGGGCGTGACCAAGGGCGTGACCAACCTGAAACTGTCGAAATGATGCCAGATTGCGCCGTTTCCAGCCGTTTGCTAACCCGGTCAGTACACGCCCTAGGTCACGGGTGTGACACTTCAGGAACTGCCAGAATTTACTCCCGCCGTTTTCAGCTTCCCGCGGTTTTCCAGAAATAGAAGTGACACACCCTAGGTCACGGGCGTGACCTAGGGGCGTGACCCGCCATTTAACAGATTTTGGCATTTTCTCCTCCAACGTTCCCGGGCTTTCAAGACGGCGGTTCCGAGCCTGACACGCCCTAGGTCACGGGCGTGACCTAGGGCGTGACCTTCTAGAAAAAATTCTATAAATTCCAGATCGAGCCAGAAGCTTTAGAGGGAGGAGGAGGCCAATCTAGGAGTAGCTTCAGTAGATTATTTTCCTGTTTTTTATGCATTTTGTTTATGTACTTTTCAATTTCATAGTTTAAGCTTTAATTCTAACACTTTTTATTTTATTTTACATGTATCCCTATTTTCATTTCCACTTGATCATGAAAAGATTTTCAATATAATAAACTACTTCTTTTTGTCAAACTCTTTTCTTATCATTTCGAGTTATCTTTGATTTATTAGCTTCGATTCTGATCTAAGATCCGTATCCTAAATGACCGAGAGGTTGCGGATACGGGGAGATCACTCAAGGATAAAAGGAGTTGATTGCAATCCTCGAGAGAGGACGACATAACTCTTCCGGATTGGAGTAGAATCCAATAGAGGGGTTCCCCTCCTAAAGCAGGCTTAGGGGTTTTGACTGGCCAAGAGGTCTTAATCGATCAACCTAAGTTTAGTCAAGAGTGTATTATCGAGAGAGGCGTTTTCGTATTTTAGGAACCTCCACGGTCGACGTGGATAATCTAGAAGTTTGCCCTTAAGATAAGTTCATTTTATTTCCAAGTTAGTCTAGATCAAGTGTGTTCTTCTATTCAATTTTTCTAGCTATAGTTTAATTTACTAATTTTATATCCAGATAAAATAATATTAATTTGCGTGAGTAGAAGTACTCAACAGGCCCCGAGTTTAATACAACAATTTTCTATACTATATTTCGATAGGTACACTTGCCTATTTCGAGATTATAGTTTGGATACATTTTTAAAACTATAAAATTCTCTATCAAGTTTTTGGCGCCGTTGCCGGGGACTCTTTTTGTTGATATTTAGAAACCGCAAATTTTATTACTTTTATCATTCTCTTTCTCTACCCCAATTCTCCTTTTGATTTTCTTTTTCATTCACTTCCATTAGGTAAAGGTTGTTTTATTTTCTTTTTACATTAAAAAAATGTTATCTCAGTTGGCCGCTAAAATTGTCAGGCTTCAAAATCAATTCGATATTTTGAAAGCCCCAAAACAGCGCCAAAGTGTTTGTTATTATTTTGGTGGTTCTCATCAAAGTGAGTATTGTTATCTTTATAATTATAATTCACAGCTACCTTATGAAAATAAAATTGAATATAATTATGAAAATAACTATTCTCACTTTTATGATAATTCTTTTTCCAATTTTCATGAAAATAATTTTTCCAATTCCTTTAATTTCCATGAAAATAATTTTTCGAATTTAAACGAGAATACTTATTTTGATTTAAATAATTTTTTTTCTACCTCGGACGTTTGTTTTCCTTGTTCGCAAGCTCAACCAGAAAACTTTTCGAGTTATGAGAACAATTATTTAGATCCTAATTTTTGTTCTTCTTTTAGCACACCACAATCGCTTTCTTCTAATTTTGGGGACTTTACGCAATTCATTGTTGATCCTCCCCAAAATTTAGAAGAAATCATTTTTTATTCTAATGATTTTTCACCCCCTCCAAATAGTTCACCTAGTACGGAATATGAATCTTCATGTGCCCCCTTGGTGACTTATTCGGAAGAGGAGGAAGAATTATTATATCAAGAATATTTTAAAGTTATGGGCACACCGGGTGAAATAGGAGAAAAACAGGTTTCTTTTCCTATTTCTCCTGATTTTCATTCTCTTCATGAATTTTCAAACTCTACTTATGAATTTTTAGAAATTGAAATTCCTGAAACTATAATGCCCAGTAATTTTCTTTTAGATAACAAATTTACTTTAGAAAATAAACAACCTATACCTAATCATATAACTTCACAAGAACCTCCTCCTTGCGAAGATTTTTCTGACGTGCTTACCTTTGATTTTTCTTTAATTAATGAATTTCATGAAGCTGATGAGCCGTTGCAATCACACGTCGTTAACGATCCATTTGCCGCTCATCTACAAAAATTCACATCTCCTCAAGTATGTATAGGTGATGTGCATTTACATTTTCAAGTCAAATGTTCAAAAAAGGAGAATCAAGAAGCAAGCGGAGGATTCATTGGGCGGGCGTCTTTGGCGTTTTCACCCAAGCATGAATTAAGGGAGTTGTCAGTGCACTTTGCTTTTTATTTCCCTTTTTCCTAACTAACACCGTCTAGCTTAAAGACGGGAAAAAGAAAAGCGCTCTTGGGAGACACCCCTTGTTTATCTTTAATAATTTTTATTTTTTTGTTTTAAAAATTTTTTTCTAAAAAATTTGAAATTTATTTCTTCTTGTTTCTCCCCTCTTACTTGACTTATAAACATTGGAGACAATGTTTATTTTTAAGTATGGGGGTGGATTTCTATTTATTGTTTTTATTTAAAAATTTTTAAAAAAATGAAAAAAAATCTTTAAAAATTTTCAAAATATAAAAATCTTAAAAAAATTACAAAATTTTGTTTTCTTTTTATTATAAAAAAAACAAAAAAAAAGAGAAAATTCCAAAAAAAACAAAAAATATAATAAACCCCCACTTAATCTTGTTGTGATTTTTCAGAAAATTTATTTTGAGTTTATTTATAAGAATTTTTATAATTTTTGATTTTCTAAATCTTTTATTTCATCAAAGTTAGTTAAATTTAATTTTTAGGTGATTTGATTTTAAGAAATAAATTTATGAAGTAAAATTTGATTAGAGAAATCTATTTAGACCTTCTTCTCTTTTATTGTAATTAGTTTCAACTTTGTGATATTTGGATTAACAATCATTAGATTTTAATTATCTTCACTTTTTGCTTTAAGATTATTAGGAAAACTTAAATCACTATAGTTGCTCTCTTAGTTTTTTTTAATTTAACCTAAATTTTGTCAAACCTTCCCGTTGTTTTTAATTTTTTTGTTAGTTCATATGTCACGGGGATAAGAGGATATAATTCATTATCCCCTGGTACACATATGCAATTTTTCATTTTTGGTTAGATCATATGTCATGGGAATTAAATATTCCTTAGTACACATATGCAACCCCAAAAAAAGGAGTAAGAGGATAAAATTCATTACTCCTAAGCAATTTTGTATGAAGAGAAAAAAAAAGAAGAAAAAAAAACATCAAAAAAAGAAAAAAATTGTGCGGGGTGAGAGAATAAAATTCATCACCCCCAATCTAAGATCTCTTCAATTTTCCTTTTTCCAAACCCAAAACCCAATATAATTGCTTAGATTTAAATTAAATTTGTAAGAGAGCATAAGTAGTAGTTTGATTTTCCTTGAAGTCTCTTTTTAGTGGAAAAAGTATTTATAATTTTTAATCTAATTTTGTTTGCTAAATACTTAATTTTGAGTTCTAATTATTTTATTAGAGAAAACTTTGTTAAATATTTAGCTCTTCACTTTTTACTTTCATATTTTAGGACTTAAAAATTTAAATCCCGAAAATTAATTTTTAACTCTCTTTTGATTTGATAATTTTTTAGTTTGATTAAAAAATTATATTATTTTCTTATAAATACTTCTCATAGTTTTGCTCTGGAATAACAAAAGATTAAGTATTGGGGTATTTGATAAGTTAATTTATATAGTTATTTTAGTTTAGTTTTTTTATAAATAAATAGTATAATTTATTTGTCTTTATATTAATATATATAATAATTCGTTTATTTTTATATTTCAGGTCAATATGGGCTTCAAATATCATTTTCAAGTCTATGACAAAGATCTGAAAACATTTGGAGACAATTAACATTTTTGGCCACGGATAGCTGAAATTCAAATGGCCATAACTTTTAAACCAGGAAGAGCTACGGGACGTGCAACCAGTCAACGGAAAGAGGACGATGTCCTCTACAAATCTGGAGAATTTCACATGTACACGCCGCAAGAACACGGGCGTGACCAGGGTCTGAACACGGGCGTGTCTAGCTCAAGAACACAGTTTTCTCCAGAAATCTTCCCGGGGCAAATCTGGAACTTTTTCTAAGTACACACCCCATGTCATGGGCGTGACCAAGGGCGTGACCAACCCGAAACTGTCAAAATGATGCCAGATTGCGCCATTTCTAGCCGTTTGCTGACCCGGTCAGTACACGCCCTAGGTCACGGGCGTGACCTAGGGGCGTGACACTTCAGGAACTGCCAGAATTTACTCCCGTCGTTTTCAGCTTCCCGCGGTTTTCCAGAAATAGAAGTCCGTGACCTAGGGGCGTGACCTGCCATTTAACAGATTTTGGCATTTTCTCCTCCAACGTTCCCGGGCTTTCAAGACGGCGGTTCCGAGCCTGACACGCCCTAGGTCACGGGCGTGACCTAGGGCGTGACCTTCCAGAAAAATTTCTATAAATTCCAGATCGAGCCAGAAGCTTTAGAGGGAGGAGGAGGCCAATCTAGGAGTAGCTTCAGTAGATTATTTTCCTGTTTTTTATGCATTTTGTTTATGTGCTTTTCAATTTCATAGTTTAAGCTTTAATTCTAACAATTTTTATTTTATTTTCCATGTATCCCTATTTTCATTTCCACTTGATCATGAAAAGATTTTCAATATAATAAACAACTTCTTTTTGTCAAACTTTTTTCTTATCGTTTCGAGTTATCTTTGATTTATTAGCTTCAATTCCGATCTAAGATCCGTATCCTAAATGACCGAGAGGTTGCGGATACGGGGAGATCACTCAAGGATAAAAGGAGTTGATTGCAATCCCCAAGAGAGGACGACATAACTTTTCCGGATTGGAGTAGAATCCAATAGAGGGGTTCCCCTCCTAAAGCAGGCTTAGGGGTTTCGACTGGCCGAGAGGTCTTAATCGATCAACCTAAGTTTAGTCGAGAGCGTATTATCTAGAGAGGCGTTTTCGTATTTTAGGAACCTCCACGGTCGACGCGGATAATGTAGAAGTTTGCCCTTAAGATAAGTTCATTTTATTTCGAAGTTAGTCTAGATCAAGTGTGTTCTTCTATTCAATTTTTCTAGCTATAGTTTAGTTTACTTATTTTATATCCAGATAAAATAATATTAATTTGCGTGAGTAGAAGTACACAACAGGCCCCGAGTTTAATACGACAATTTTCTATACTATATTTCGATAGGTACCCTTGCCTATTTCGAGATTATAGTTTGGATACATTTTTAAACCTATAAAATTCTTCATCAAGTTCCGAGGCATAGGATTGGTTTTCAATCCAAGATAGTGGAGTAGCCGAGTCTAGTGTATTGCTAGATCGGTGAGGGAAAGTGGATGTACCCAAGGTTGGGGAACCACTATAAATCTTGCTTTGTCTGTGATTTATTGGTAGATAGTTCTGTGCATAGATCTTAAATTTTTTATTCCGCAAAAAGATGCACATCTCACTTATTCACCCCCTCTAGGTGATTTAGGTAGGCAACTAAATACTTTCAATTAGTATCAGAGTCAGGTTGATCAATAAAAGGTTAACATCTTGATCAGATCTGATTAGTTGTCTTTTGAGATCTACCAAGTATGGACAAGGCT
Source organism: Platanthera guangdongensis (assembly GCA_039583875.1). NCBI lineage: Eukaryota > Viridiplantae > Streptophyta > Magnoliopsida > Asparagales > Orchidaceae > Platanthera > Platanthera guangdongensis. The sequence continues at coordinate 137,275,628 of CM077151.1, forward strand.
AAAGATTTTACCAAACTTCCTCTATGCACTAAGAATAACTTTCCCATGTGGAAAGAAAGAATCAAGTTCTTTATGGAAGTTGTGGATCCGAGGATCTTCATGATAGTTGAAGAAGGTCCTTGTATTCCCATGACAATCTCCTCAATAGATCCAACTAAGAAGTTCCGAAGAAATTAATAAATATAGACAAAGACGAGATTGCACTTGTATCCTTAGATAAGAAGGCCAAAAACATAATAGCAAGTGCAGTCGATGACTCTATGCTGCAAAACTTGATCCACTGCCAGTCTGCAAAGGAGATGTGGCAGTCTCTAGTTACCTTGATGGAAGGTACATATGAAGTCAGGGATGATAGAAGATTCCTTCTAAATCAAAAGTATGAAGTCTTCTAACAAGGAAACAAGGACACCATTGCTGAAACATTTGAGAATTTCTTCAAGATAGTAAATGGCCTAAGGGTCTATGGTAGAGTCTTCACAAATGGAGAATTAAACGATAAATTCTTGAGATCCCTAAATAAGGAATGGGATAACAAGGTCTGTGCCATCAGGGAATTTGGAAAGCTAGCCGAGACAGACCCGCAGAATCTCTTCGGGAAACTTATGTCAAATGAGCTTCAACTCAACACCAGAAAGGCTGAAGAAGAGAAGAGCAGGTCTGCATTCAAAGAGAAGTCTATTGCACTAAAGGCAGACACCTCAAAGAAATCAAATGCTACTGCTCCTGCCCCAGTACAATAAGTGAGTGAAGAAGAAACGTCAGAGCAAAGTACCTCGGGCTTTGAGCTATCTGAAGGAGATTTATCACTACTCTCACGTCAGTTCAAGAAATTCTTGAACAAAAAGAAGCATTGGAATGGAAAGGATGCATCTTATAGAAGATCACGACATGATGGTGATCATCAAAGAAAAGGCTCAAGTAGCCATGACAGTATACTTCTAAACAGAATAAACATATTTCTACTGACATTATTTGTTACTGTTGTAATAAGCCAGGACACGTCATTGCTGACTGCCCCCATAAGAAGGAGGGTGGAAGAAGAGAGGAAAAGAAGTCCTCGTACAACAAGAAGAGGACAGAGGAAAGCCTAATAGCCAAAAAGGGCAAGACTCTTAGTGACTCTGACTCATCAGAGTCGAGTGAAGAAGAAGAAGTCTACTTTGGGTTTATGGCTCAGACAGATGACGAAGAAGAGCCCCAGTTAACTGGGAAGGTAAACTCTCACACTCCTCTTTCAGAATCTGAAGATTCTGAGCATGATCATGAGGACAGCTCTTCTGACGATGAGTCTGAACTCATGGCCCAGTACAAGGAGTTGATCATGGCTTACGATAAATGTCGCCGAGTCGTGAAAACATAGGCTAAAGAGATAAAGTCTCTAAAAGCTGAAGAGAGCATCTTGAGAGAAGAAGTCGTCAAGACTAACTCACTCAAAGAGAACTTCAATAATGCTATTGAAGAATACAGCAGGGCTCTTGAGCACCTTGACCTAAAAGAGAAAATAATCAAAGAGTTGGAAGAACAACTCGCCGCTGAAAAGAAACTTGTTGAAAGTTTCTCGAATCCTAAGACTGTTCTTCCATTCGTTGTTGAATTCTTAGCTAAGGCCAAGGGTGCTGGATTAGGCCATGAAGAAGCTCCTAGCAAATCTTCTAGGAGTAACAAAGCTCAAAGAAAGAATAAGGCCGCCAAGAAGGCCTCGACCAAAGATAAGGGGAAAGCCCCTCAAGATCAGACTTCGTTCAAGAAAGTCATATTTCCAACTAATGAGTTTGATCTTGACTCATCCTACGGTCACTTGACCATGCCTACCTATATGGTGCCAAAGTCTCGCTACCAAGGATGGACTCGCCCCAGAAAATTTGGTGAGAGTGTCTTTAAGGCACCTTATGAAGAAGTCATTCTTTAGAGCTATGACTGTTTCAATCATGGTCATAACTTCAAGAAACCACCAAAGGCAAAGACTGTTGTGGAAAAGCCAATAAAGGAGAAGAAATCATGTGATTGCCATCATCATGAAGTTTCTTCTTCCAAGAATGCTGCCCCTGCTAGACCACAACTTCAAAAGGTCAAGCAGGAGAACATAAGGCAAAGATACAACAGATTTGACTGTTAATGCTATGGCAGAATTGGTCACTTTACCATCGATTGCTGGTTTAATCCCAGAAATGCTGCAACTCCGCATGTTGGCAATATGAGAAAGACCGCTCATAATGCTAACACTCGTAGGAGGAGTGTTCTAACCCGATACTAAGGACCCAAACGTATTTGAGTTCCTAAGGCAAACTGATTATGATTGCAGGTATGTCCAAAGGCCACCAAAATGCCAATTTGTTATTTCGACAGTGGATGCTCTCGGCATATAACAGGGACAAGAAACCTACTTCAGAATTACTCTCCAGTCATGAACGGACCAAATGTCATCTTTGGAGGTTTAGACTAAGGAATCACTAATGGTTGTGTATCCTTCTCAGATGCAGCTTATGTTAAAGGATTGGAACACAATCTCATAAGCATAAGCCAACTCTGCGATAAAGGATACATTGTTGAGTTTCATGCTAATTAGTGCCTGATAAAATCCGTTGACAATATGGAAATGATTCTATCCAGCACTCGAAGCAGAAACATATTTTCTTTGAATTTTATTTGTATAGACTCTTCTACACCAGTATGCCTTTTAGCAAAAGATAGTGCGTCTCTTGGTGACCAATGACACAAGAGATTAACACATATTAATTCCAAAACTATTAATAAATTATTTTCAATGAATTTAGTACGTGATGTCCCAAATGTCAAGTACGTCAAAGATAAACCTTGACATGCTTGTGTAAAAGACAAGAAAACAAGGGCTAACTTTAAAAGCATTATCGGCAAAGATTCTAATAGATGCTTACATCTACTACATATGGACTTGTTTGGTCCACTGCAAATTAGAAGTTTGGGAGGTAAGGATTATACGTTAGTAATTGTTGATGATTACTCGCGCTTTGCGTGGGTGTTCTTTCTGAAACACAAGTTAGATACCTTCGACATCTCTACTAATTTTGTCAGGCAAGTCCAGAATGAGTACAACTGCTCCATAGTCAAAATCAGAAGCGACAATGGAATAGAGTTCAAGTCTGGGGCCATGACACAATTCTGTGAAGTCTAAGGTATCTTTCATGAGTTTTCATCTCCTCGTACTCCACAATAAAATAGAGTGGCTGAGAGAAGAAATAGAACACTCATAGAGGCCTGCAGGACCATGTTGAGTGATGCTTCACTTTCGGAATACTACTGGGCTAAAGCCGTCAACAGTGCATGACATGTGCAAAATCGAGCACTAATAAACAAAAACCATGATAAGACACCTTACAAACTTTTAAAAGGCAGGAAACCAACTATCTTATATTTTAGAATTTTTGATTGTAAGTGCTTCGTGCTTAACAATGACAAGTATCGTACTACCAAGTTTAACGAAAAGAGTTTTGAAGGTATTTTCGTAGGATATAGTAGTCATAGTAAGGCTTAGAGGATATTTAATAGAAAAATCATGGTTGTAGAAGAATTAATACACGTTGTATTTGATGAGACGAGCTTGCTGCAAGGCAATTCTTCTAGTGTGTTCATTGAAGATGCAGGTACAAAGTTGGAAGAAATTAGCTTGGATAAACCGTCTGAAGGTAAAGCTGAAAAGTTTATCAAGATCACCACTCCAACCCATATTGGAGAGGATGATGATCAAGATGAAGAAGTTGTCCAAGTGGATGAAGTCACTCCGGTGATTGAAGATAATCCAGATGCAAGGACTCTAGAGCTCAGACATCTGAAGGATCACACTATGGACCAGATCATAGGAGATCCCCGGGAAGGTGTCAGAACTTGTAGAGATACAACTAACGAAAATTTATATTTAAGTTTTCTCTCACAGGTTGAACCAAAGAAGTTTGAGGAAGCGAATTACGACACATCTTAGATTATGGAGATGGAAGAAGAACTAAATTAGTTCAAACTCTGCCAAGTATGGAAAATTATTCCAAGACCCAAAGGTAAGAACGTCATCGGGACAAAATGGGTCTACAGGAACAAGATGTACGAGGATGGAACGATCGTAAAGAACAAGGTCAGACTCGTCGCCAAAGGATATCGTTAAGAAGAAGGAATCGACTTCGACCAGACGTACGCTACAGTGGCAAGGCTGGAGGCCACTAGGTTATTCCTAGCATATGCTGCACTGAAAGGCTTCACCGTCTATCAGATGGACGTGAAGTCTGCCTTCCTTAATGGAGACATAAAGGAAGAGGTGTATGTGGAACAACCTCCAGGTTTCGTTGATTCTAACTTTCCTGATTACGTTTATTTATTGCATAAAGCTTTATATGGTCTGAAACAAGCTCCACGAGCTTGGTATAAGACGTTGTCTAGCTTTCTACCTGAGAACAAGTTCACAAGTTGAAAGATAGATAAGACATTATTTCTTAGGGAAATAAAAGGCAAGATTTTGCTAGTGCAAATCTATGTCGACGACATCATTTTTGGCTCTACAGACGACAACCTCTACAAGAAGTTTTCTAAACTTATGCAAGGGAAGTTTGAAATGAGCAGTATGGGCGAGCTGAAGTATTTCTTAGGGCTTCAGGTGAAACAATCTGAAGATGGAATTTTCATCTCGCAGACCAAGTTCACCAAAGAGCTAATTAAGAAATTTGGAATGGAGAACGCAACCTCGATGAGGACTCCAATGGGTTCAACTATGTCTCTGGACAAGGATGAAAAAGGGAAACCTTTTGATGAAACCAAGTACATAAGCATAATTGGATCCTTGCTCTACCTTACTGCCAGTAGACCTGACATAATGTTTTCAACATGTGTATGTGCTAGATTCTAGGTGAACTCTAAGGAATCTCACTACCCTGTTGCAAAGCGGATTTTGAGATACCTTAAAGGTACGCCAAATCTTGGCTTATGGTACCCAATAAGTAATGATAACAAACCAATAGGTTTTTCAGATGCAGATTTTATAGGGAGCAAAGGCGACAGGAAAAGCACTTTCGGGACTTGCCAATTCCTTGGAAGAAGGCTTATCTTCTAAAGTAGCAAGAAGCAAAACTGTGTAGCAATCTTAACAGCTGAGTCAGAGTACATCTCTGTAGGCAGTTACTGTGCATAGCTGCTATGGATAAAGAATAAATTTGAAGATTATAATATAAAGTTCTAGAACATTTTGTTGTTTTGCGACTCTTCCAGCGCAATTGCAATAACCAACAACCTAGTCTCGCACAGCCGAACAAAGCACATAGAGCTGAGGTATCACTTCATCTGGAAACATGTGGACCATGGGGACATAGATCTCCAATATATCTCTACAGACAGGCAGATTGCAGACATTTTCACAAAGCCGCTGGATGAGACCAAGTTCTCGTTCTTCAAAACAGAACTTGGAATGCTCAACAAAGAAGATTAGAGAAGATGGACCCCCAAGAAGGCTCAGAGATCAAGAATCAGTCAAAAGTTGGAATTCGACAACTTTCTAATTTTTCGACTCGAGTAAGAAGTAAAGTACACGAGTAAGAAAAAGGCCTACTTGAGGAATCCAGTTATATCTACTCGAGTAATCTATAAGCCACTCGAGTAACCTATGTAAGACCCCCTTTTTTTTTCTTTTCGGACACCGGGGTCTTAGGCCCAGAACCGCCGTTTTGCGGTGACCCCTTCACGCCCTGAAGAGTCATCACCACAAAGCGCCGATTCTGCCGGCCATCTCGATCACATAAAAGTAGCAAAATGAAGTAAAATGAAAACTATCTGTCCACAGAGAATCACATGACATATAAATATAACTCCACGAAGGGAGTGTCCACAGAAAACAATATCAGAGTAGCAAAACGGGCTTATGCCCAGTACAACATATCCTCACTACAAAATCACTCATGCGGAAGCAAAAGCTGAAAAACTACTCAAGGTCGAGACTCACAGTCCCGGCTGTATGAACTCCGGAGCTAGACTGCCCCACCTCCAAGCGCACCGGTCTCTGGGGCTGCTCCTCCATGCTGGTCTCCACGATCCCCTAAATGATGCGGTTCGAAAACCGTTAGTCTAAAAGACTAAGTCATATCATCCCCCACCCCTTCCCCCACGGCTCCTAGGCACCGAGCGGAGAGGAAGAAAGGGGAGGACTTGAAGGTGGAGAATATCAAAGGCAGATGATAGCGGTCCTATTCTAGTAAGTTCTATAACATATAAAGACAATAAGCTGTAATATGAAAAGTAACCTTCACTTATGTGAAAAAACACATAAGCCAAGGGGTCTTTTGCAAGGCTCCCATCGTATAAAAAGTCTCATACCGATTTATACGCTGGGGTGTCGGTGGTAAAACATCAGTAACTAAATATATCAAAATTAACCTTAATTTATAAACTTGCCCACACAAGCTTATAGACTAAGGGGTCGTTTTGCAGGTCCTAAAGTATAAGCGTCCCATTCCACTTATACTTTAGGTGTCAAGGTTTAAGATAACGATTATGCTATGACATGCAAGTGGGTATGATGGATCATGCAAGTGCAACACACACACCCGACTCTGTGCACACAGACCTTTAGTTCCCCCTTTCTGGAGCCGTAACCTCCCAGGATACCTCCGTAGTGGCAGACGGAAGCGGTGGGTTGGGCCTCGCCCACCTCTAAACCAGTAAAGCACTACCGGTCAGACCTATCGTACGCCTCAACGCTTGGTGCACGAAGCGGACTCCTGCGTACTCTTGCCGGCTGGCGCACCGGACTTCTGTTGGCGAAGTGCTAACCACACTTGCCGAGTCAACGTATTGGCGTCGGTGCATCGACCCTCCAATACCGAAGACCCACCACCTTAATTTACTTTCCTTTTATGCACATGCAAATTTAGCGTGATCAAAACCCGAGCCGAAGCTCCCCGGACCAACACGTCCGTCACAAACAATCGAGCCGAAGCTCCCCGGACCCAAAGTCCGTCTTTAACCATCCGAGCCGAAGCTCCCGACTAACATCCCGTGCCATCAGTGTCTGTGAAATGTGCAACCCTAATTACTAAGTTACTCTTTTCAGCTTGTTAAACAGTTTACGTTAACCCAGGACTGCCCCCGGTATTCCCTGTGGAGGGCTCTCAAGGGGCACTAGGAACTATGTTGGGATTACGCCCAACGTTCCCTTTCGCAAGGTACTTATTTTATTATTGGTTGATTCCCTTACCCTTTATTTTCTCATATTTCGATATGCTAATCCTAGGGTAACTTGACTCCACTCTCCTTGGGTAGGACGATCTTTCGTCGGACCCAAACATCTATAACCCTAGACAGTTTCACACCTTACTCACTCATCTTCCGAAGACGCAGCCCATTCCACTTGTCCTTGTAACAATCCATCAGGACCCATCATACTTGCCCTAATTCATATCCAAATGAAATCCTGCAGTTTTGTTATATGCAGACCACTTAAGCTACATGACCCGTAAAAAGGGAAGTACATGAAATACTCATCCAGTACCCTTATGATAATTATTAGAGGTCTATTATGATAAATATAGACTAAATTCAGAAAATCATATTTTTCCCAATTAATCTGCTATTTATTGAATTTTCCTCAAAAACTAGGCCATAGTCAATTTGAACATGAACCATAAGATTTTCTCAGGTAATGGCCTCCTAAAATTTGTATTCACTAAATAACAGAGAAATATTATTGGTTGCCAATTTTCATAATTTTCCAGATAGTTCTTGACCTCTAAAGGATTTATTTAATTAATTCCTAAAATCAAATATAATGAAGGAAGTGCCACAAATATGTCTCCAATAATTATGTAAAAATTATTAGGGCTTCATAAGGAACTAGAAACATCATGATGAAGAAATTAAAATTTTTCAGACAATCTAAATGTCATTAATAAATTTTTCAAAGTTTCATAGAATTAAATAGTTAAAGAAGCAGCTACCAAATATCATTCTTCAACAATTCCATAAAAATTTACAGAGATGGGTATCATGACTATAAGCCCCTTTGCTAAGTTTCATCACGTTTAATCAAGTATATTTTTCTGCAAAAATTCCTAAGTGAAAATTGTAAAATATAACTTTGTGAATAAAGTACCAAAAATATTCATCCAAAATTTATTTTAAAATTTCCAGAGATATGTATACCCTAAGCAACTACCCATTCAAAAACTCAGGCCTTTTCAGAAAGTTTTGGTATTAGATCTTATGGTTTCAAAGCTAGTGCCCTAAACTAGGGTTATTGATTTAAGGGGTCTAAATCTTCCAAAAGCCCTAAAATTTTAACCACAGGACCATAGCAACCCTATGGACATCATTCCCAAGTTTCAAGTCCATCCAAGGTCTTTTGACCCCAGTTTCTTCAAACCCTAGAGATTTACCCTAAAGGGCCTACCCTAACATTCTAGGGCTACCCTAGTCCAATCCACTCCAAACTCCATAAGTGAGTGTAAAAAGTCAAATTATATCAGTGGCCAAAATTTCAGCCTCTGTTGAGGTTATTTGGTCACTCAAAACCAAAAGTGCCACTTTTGACCAAAATGCCCTTCATAGGGTATAAATAGGGTTGGGTCAAAACCTATTCATCACACATCCAAATCAAATGAAATTTTATACAGGAACCTAATTGGAGCCCAGGGACCACTCACCAAAATTTGGGAGGGTTTGGATGTGTTTAGGGCACCTATTTAATTTATCTAATAATTATTAAATATTTACCAAAACTATAGAAATATTTTCCCCAAAAGTTCCCATTTTTGGGCAGACCCTAGATATGTCTAGGATAGACTCTCTGCCAAAATTTCAGCCAATTTGGTCTTGGGGTGAAGAGTGGGCATTCAATTTAGTGACTGCCTAGCCCTAAGGGTATGTCCCACCAAAATGGGTGCCCTGGTCTAACCAGTGACCCAAAAGGGTCCAAACAATTTTTGCTGCAAACTAGACACCCTAAGCTACAATGTTCATGTTGGGCAAATTTCCAATCAGGGTCCCTAAATATTTTTAAAAATTAAATACATTAAATACATCCAGTGTGACAGAAATGAAATGATTCTTATTTAATTCCTATAGTATTTGATCTGATGCCGCGCGAATCTTGGCGCAGATCGACGGCATCTGGTCATCGTCCCCACTGAGCCAACGGCTGAGATTGGTTCTGCCTGGAGCGATTTCCAAGCCCTGCCGCCGGCGATCCAGCCCCTTCCCCGGCCGGCCACCGCCACCAACACCTCCGTTGAGGTGGTGGCTATCGTCAGGCGGCGGCTCCGCCGCCGGAGAGGCGTTTTTCGGCGGATTAAGCAAGAAATTTTCTTGCCGAAACCAGGAGAAATCCCGGACTGAATCGGGCTCAATTGAGCCCGAAACTCAAGCCTAACGATTCCTAGGATCTACCCGCGAGTTAAGGAGAGGAGGAGGACCTTCCTGGCGGCCTGGATGCGAGAGGAGCGGCGGGATGCCATTGGCGACGGCGGCGGCGCTCGGCTTCTGCAACTGCACAGTGGAATGGCTCGTCTCCTCCAGGTAAGTGCTCCAAAATGATCCCCTCGGCTCCCTGAAGGTGTTTAAATGGCAATTGGGGGAGGGGAGAGGCTGGTTCTTCAATGGCCATTATCACCATTAATGGAGTGGCTCGGGTTGTGTGGAGGGGGGCTGAACCCACCCCTTGGTGGCCGGGAAATGGCTGGAATCAACTCCTCTCCCCTAGAGGAGTTGATTACAGCCATTACTGGTGGCTGTTGGCCTTCCTTGGCCGGCTTCTCTCTTCCCTTTCCTCTTCCCCATTTTCTCTCTCCTCCATTATCATGGAGAGGAGCTCTTTTCTCTCTCCTAGTCACCTCTGGTTGACTAGTCAACCCCACAAGCTAAAGGCAGCCCACTGGATTATGATGATCATGGGAATGGGCTTAGCCTAAGGGAGAAGTGGCTTGAGCTTGGGTTAGCCCTTTTTGGGCTAAGTTGACTTGACCCTCAATGAGGGTTGACTTGGTCAGTTTGACCATCTAGGTTGACCCCATTGGGTCCTAGGTGATTCATTGGCCTCCCCTAAGGTCTATGTAGGGTTGGGTAGGGTTGACTTGGCACCTTAAAGGTCACTTGACACTTGGTAAGGTCACTTTGACCATTTTAGAGCTAGAGTTGACTTGGGCCACCATGACCATTAGGGTCCACCCCTATGGATCCTTGGTGACCCATTGACTTCCCTTAGGGTCTAGGTAGGGTTATGTGGGGTTACCCTGCACTTTGGAGGTCACATACCCTTAGTAAGGGTACTTTGACCAGATTAGGGCTTGAGTTGACTTGGGTCAACCTGGCCTCTAGGGCTGACCCCAATGTGTCCTTAGTGACCCATTGACCTCACTTTAGGGTTAGGAGGGCATAGGTGGGGTCCTCTAGACTAGGAGTGGGTCTATTGGCCCTAAGTAGGCTAGGTTGACCCATTCAGGGTTAGGGTTGACCTTGGTCAACTGGGCCTCTTGGGTTGGCCCTAATGGGTCCTTTTGGCTCTAATGGGTCTCCCAAAATGTTTGGGAGTGTTGTGGTAGGGTCTTGGGGTCATGGTGAAGCCCCATTGTCATCCTAAACTATTGTTCAGAATTCTACTATCTGCAGACCATGGTGATCCCTACCTTGGCCTCCTATCTCTTGGCCCATTTCTGGCTTCCCAGGGTTTTGTCATGACCTAGTCATGGCCAAAACCACTCTTAGGGGTCTAGTTGGAAATGGGATGTTACAAATCCCAATAAACAAAACAAAGATTTCGTCCCCGAAATCAAGGTTGGACCTACGGGTCTTATTACCGAAGGAAAGAGTCTTGTAACATCCCATTATGACGCCTTGTTTGTTAAATTTGATTTATGGGAAAAACTTAGATCTAAGACCCCTTTCGCCCAAACGGCGAACCAAAATCCCAATAAACAAGGTTAAGCCCCCAGTAAACAAAAGATAAGCCCCTATCTACCTAGAGCAGCCCTTAGTATACTTAAAGCAGGAAAAATAAATTAACATCTTGAGGGGTCTGAGAGGTATACCTGACTGAATAGCTCGGGGTATCTCTGTCGCATCAGGTCCTGTGGCTCCCAGGTATGCTCCTCCTGGCCGTGGTTCCTCCACAGGACCTTGACTAGTGGGACCTTCTTGCGTCGCAAGACCCGCACCCCTCGGTCGTCGATCCTCACAGGCTCCAAATGGACCGACCGGTCTGAAGCTACCGGCCCTTCGGTAGTCAGAATCTGCTGCTCCGGGCGTAGCAGAGCCCTCCTCAAAGAAGAAATGTGGAAGACGTCGTGCAGCGCTTCCAGCTCTGGTGGTAACTCCAGCCGGTAGGCTAGGGGTCCGATCCGCTCCAGGATCCTGTAAGGACCCATGTACCTAGGGCTGAGCTTCTTCCTCCGACCATGCACCCGTGAAACTCCATGCATGGGCCGGATCTTCAGAAACACCCGGTCCCCCACCTGGAACTCCACCTGCCGATGCCGGGCGTCATAATACTTAGCCTGTCTACTCTGCGCCTCAAGCATCCTGTCTCTGATCAGCCTCACTTGTGCCTCGGTGTCTTCAACAAACTCTGACCCCAATACCTTCGGATCTTCGTTCTGCACCCATGAGAGTGGGGTCCGGCATCTCCTCCCATACAAGGCTTCGTAAGGCGCCATCCTGATGCTGGACTGGTGGCTGTTGTTATAGGAGAACTCGACAAGGGGTAAGAGTTTCTCCCACGGTTCCCCGCGGTCCAAGATGCATAGCCTCAAAAGGTCCTCCAGCGTCCGGTTGGTGCATTCTGTCTGCCCGTCTGTCTGGGGGTGGAATGCAGTGCTGAAAGTCAATCGCGTGCCTAAGTAAGCTTGCACGGATCTCCACTCCCTGGAGGTGAACCTGCCATCCCGATCCAACACTATCGTCCTGGGCACACCATGATAACGAATGAACTGCTCCACAAACTTCCGCACCAGTACTCCTACTGAATCATCCTTCCTGATCGGTATAAATCGAGCCACCTTGGTCAACCGATCGACGATTACCCAGATCGAGTCATTCCCTGTCCGAGACCGGGGAAGCCCATGTATGAAGTCCATGGCTATGTCATCAAACTTCCACTCCGGCACCGGGAGTGGCTGCAATAATCCCGCGGGGTTCCTGCACTCCGCCTTCACTAGCTGACATGCCTCACAATGGGTCACGAAGTGTGAGACATCCTTCTTCATGCCCGGCCAGTACATCGTCTTCTTCAAATCAGCCGTCATCTTTGTGATCCCCGGGTGTACAGAATACCGGCTGCAGTGCGCCTCCATCATAATATCCTCCCGGATCTGGCCTCCCTCCGGTATATACACCCGTCCTCTGAAGCACACCAGGTCGTCCCTCAGTGTGTAGTCTCCTGCAGTGCCTGCCTCCAAAGCTTGGAAGATGGGCTCTAACTTGGCATCCTGCCTCTGCCCTTCTCTGACTCGGTCTCTGATGTCATCGGTAACGCCTATCGCGGCCAAGTACTCCTCATAGAGCTCAGGATCATCGGACGATACCAGGGTAATGTGCATGTCCTCTAGTCTCTGCAGCAGCTCCATAGACATCAACTGAGGCTCTGCTCCTGCTATGGCAGCTCTCCTACTCAGTGCATCCGCTACCACGTTCGCCTTTCCCGGGTGGTAATGCATCTCATACTGATAGTCAGAAAGGAATTCCACCCACCGCCTCTGCCTGATGTTTAGTTCCTTCTGCGTGTCCACGTACTTAAGGTTCTTATGATCGGAGTATATGTCACAGTGGACTCCATATAGGTAGTGCCGCCATATCTTTAGTGCGAATACGACTGCTCCCATCTCCAGGTCGTGCACTGGGTAGTTCTTCTCATGGGTCTTCAGCTGGCGGGAAGCATAAGCTATGACGTGTCCATTCTGCATCAGTACCGCTCCCATCCCCTGATATGATGCGTCGGTGTAGACCTGGAATCCCTCCCTCCCCGAGGGAAGAGTAAGAATGGGAGCCGAGGTCAGCCGATCCTTCAGCTCCTGGAAAGCTGTCTGGCACTGCGGGGTCCACACGAACGGTACCTCCTTCTTTGTCAAGGATGTGAGCGGGAGGGCGATTCGAGAGAATCCCTCCACGAACTTCCGATAGTAACCGGCAAGTCCTAGAAAACTCCGCACGTCAGTGGCTGTTTTCAGCTGCGGCCACTCCGAAATAGCTCGAATCTTTGCCGGATCCACTGCCAGCCCGGCTCCGCTGATAATGTGACCTAAGAAAGCCACCTCCTTCAGCCAGAACTGACACTTATTGAACTTCGCATAAAGATGATGCTCCCGCAGTCTCTCCAGGGTCAATGCTAGATGTCGCGTGTGCTCCTCCTCCGTCTTAGAATAGATAAGGATGTCGTCTATGAACACTATGACGAACACATCCAAATAAGCCTCGAAGACCCGGTTCATGAGGCTCATAAACGCTGACGGAGCATTCGTGAGCCCGAAGGGCATCACGATGAACTCATACAATCCATACCGGCTACTAAAGGCCGTTTTCGGGATATCCTCCTCCTGGATCCGCAGCTGGTAATAGCCTGATCTCAAGTCCAGCTTCGAAAAGTAATGGGCTCCCTCCAGCTGATCGAACAACTCGTCTATCCTGGGGAGCGGATAGGTATTTCGGACGGTCAGCCTGTTTAGTGCTCGATAGTCGATGCACAGGCGTAAGGTGCCGTCCTTCTTCTTTACGAATAGGACAGGGGCTCCCCATGATGAGGAACTCGGCCTAACAAATCCTGCTTCCACCAGCTCCTGCAACTGTGTCCGAAACTCCGCCAACTCCTTCGGGGCCATCCGATAAGGGGCCTTGGATACCGGCTTAGCCCCTGGTACCAACTGAATCTGGAAGTCCTTTTCCCTATGCGGAGGTAGTCCTGGCAGCTTATCCGGAAAAATGTCGGCGTAGTCACGAACCACCGGAATGTCTGCAATCAGGTCCTTCTCCTCAGTCATCTCGAACAATACTTGGTATACCTCGTCCCCTTGCATATGAGCCTTAATGGCCTGAATAGATGAAAGCAAGCGACGGGAGACCGGTGTAGTACCTTCGAACGTTGCATAAGTATCGCCGTGGCTGAGCACGACCCTCCCTGCCGGGCAATCAATCTGGGCATGGTTCCAGACAAGCCATGTCATGCCCAAGACGAGGTCGAAGTCCGGCATCCTCAGGATCGTCGCCGGGGCCTCGAGTGTCAACCCGTCTATGGTAACCTCCAGGAGGCACTTTTCTGTGGACTGGATCTCCATCCCATTGGGGAGGCGCACCCTCCTGGGTAGTCCCGTATAACAACGAATCTGATCCAGGTCCTTGACGAAATCCTCCGACACAAAGTTGTGCGATGCCCCCGTGTCGAACAGGGTATGGGCAGGCTTGCCGCACACCATCACCATTCCTGCAATAACCCTGTCCGGGTTCCGGGGCTGTGCTAAGTCCAAAGCGTAAATCTGCTCCCCATTCTGCCTGCGGTCGCCTCCCTGGTAACCACGTCCTCGGCCGCGTCCTCGGCCTCCGAAATGCTGGGCCGGTGGGCCACCCCGTGGTGCTGGAGGTGGTGCCCCCCTCATAGGGCAGTCTCTCCGGAGATGTCCCACCTGGTGACAATGGAAGCACTCCGGCGGGGGATACGCCATACCCCGGGGTCTCTGCATCTCCTGGATCCGGAGAGGTTGAGGGGCCAAGACCACCTGCTCTCTCGGCTCCTGCCTCAACTCCTGACGAGGCTGCTCCTCTGCCCTTCTTCTATCTGGTACGATGCCTCGCCGCTGATCATTTCGGGTCCTCCGGCCCTGGTCCTCCGCTTGCCGTTTCCGGCCCCGAGTGGTGTGCCAGTCGGCCTCAATCCTCTTCGCCATCTCCAAAATCCGGGAGATGGGCCCGTCAGAGACAAAAAGCAGGGCCTCCCTCAACTCCTCTTTTAGGCCCTTATAAAACCTCTTGACGTAACCTGCTTCATCCAGCTGATAGGAGCCCGCATATCGGGCCAAATGATCGAACTCTCGGTGGTACTCCACCACTGTCCTGGTGCACTGCCTCAGCTGCAAGAAACGCTCCTCCAACTCGTCCCTGGCCGACTGAGGAACAAAGTGCTCCAGCAGCGTGGCCCTGAACTCTTCCCAAGTGATTTCTGCAATCTCTCTATCCGCAAAAGTTGTGTCCAACAGCGTCTTCCACCACCGCTTGGCATGTGACTCCAAGCAAGATACCACTAGGGCCACCCTCTCCTCCCAAGGGCATCGTATCCCAGTCAACATCTCGTACATCACATCCAGCCACTCCTCTGTCCGTACTGCCGACTCTGTCCCCAAGTAAGATGGGGGAGAGAGTCCTCGGAAGGTGCTCATCCAGTTGGCCCCTGGGTTTGGCTGCTGGGCTGGGGCTTGCTGAGCTCGGAAGGCCTCAAGGATAGCTGTAAGGGTCTGCCCCATGTCTGACTGGAGGAAAGGTGTGGGGACCATGGGAGGTGGTGCAATGTCTGGAGTCTGCTGAGCTCCACCTTGTGGGGTGGGCTGAGCTGAGGGCTGCAAAACGAACTACATCAGTAGGTAATCGACTCAATGCCTAATGATAGTGGACAATTTACATGTGATTCCCCCCATATGGGCACACCACCGCTTCCGCTGCTTAGTTTGTCCCCAAACTAAACCCGCGCGGGGGTGACCCAGGGTTGTGGACGGCTACTTTTCGATCGAGGTCTGCTCTGATACCACTTGTAAGACCCCCTTTTTTTTTCTTTTCGGACACCGGGGTCTTAGGCCCAGAACCGCCGTTTTGCGGTGACCCCTTCACGCCCTGAAGAGTCATCACCACAAAGCGCCGATTCTGCCGGCCATCTCGATCACATAAAAGTAGCAAAATGAAGTAAAATGGAAACTATCTGTCCACAGAGAATCACATGACATATAAATATAACTCCACGAAGGGAGTGTCCACAGAAAACAATATCAGAGTAGCAAAATGGGCTTATGCCCAGTACAACATATCCTCACTACAAAATCACTCATGCGGAAGCAAAAGCTGAAAAACTACTCAAGGTCGAGACTCACAGTCCCGGCTGTATGAACTCCGGAGCTAGACTGCCCCACCTCCAAGCGCACCGGTCTCTGGGGCTGCTCCTCCATGCTGGTCTCCACGATCCCCTAAATGATGCGGTTCGAAAACCGTTAGTCTAAAAGACTAAGTCCTATCATCCCCCACCCCTTCCCCCACGGCTCCTAGGCACCGAGCGGAGAGGAAGAAAGGGGAGGACTTGAAGGTGGAGAATATCAAAGGCAGATGACAGCGGTCCTATTCTAGTAAGTTCTATAACATATAAAGACAATAAGCTGTAATATGAAAAGTAACCTTCACTTATGTGAAAAAACACATAAGCCAAGGGATCTTTTGCAAGGCTCCCATCGTATAAAAAGTCCCATACCGATTTATACGCTGGGGTGTCGGTGGTAAAACAGCAGTAACTAAATATATCAAAATTAACCTTAATTTATAAACTTGCCCACACAAGCTTATAGACTAAGGGGTCGTTTTGCAGGTCCTAAATTATAAGCGTCCCATTCCACTTATACTTTAGGTGTCAAGGTTTAAGATAACGATTATGCTATGACAGGCAAGTGGGTATGATGGATCATGCAAGTGCAACACACACACCCGACTCTGTGCACACAGACCTTTAGTTCCCCCTTTCTGGAGCCGTAACCTCCCAGGATACCTCCGTAGTGGCAGACGGAAGCGGTGGGTTGGGCCTCGCCCACCTCTAAACCAGTAAAGCACTACCGGTCAGACCTATCGTACGCCTCAACGCTTGGTGCACGAAGCGGACTCCTGCGTACTCTTGCCGGCTGGCGCACCGGACTTCTGTTGGCGAAGTGCTAACCACACTTACCGAGTCAACGTATTGGCGTCGGTGCATCGACCCTCCAATACCGAAGACCCACCACCTTAATTTACTTTCCTTTTATGCACATGCAAATTTAGCGTGATCAAAACCCGAGCCGAAGCTCCCCGGACCAACACGTCCGTCACAAACAATCGAGCCGAAGCTCCCCGGACCCAAAGTCCGTCTTTAACCATCCGAGCCGAAGCTCCCGACTAACATCCCGTGCCATCAGTGTCTGTGAAATGTGCAACCCTAATTACTAAGTTACTCTTTTCAGCTTGTTAAACAGTTTACGTTAACCCAGGACTGCCCCCGGTATTCCCTGTGGAGGGCTCTCAAGGGGCACTAGGAACTATGTTAGGATTACGCCCAACGTTCCCTTTCGCAAGGTACTTATTTTATTATTGGTTGATTCCCTTACCCTTTATTTTCTCATATTTCGATATGCTAATCCTAGGGTAACTTGACTCCACTCTCCTTGGGTAGGACGATCTTTCGTCGGACCCAAACATCTATAACCCTAGACAGTTTCACACCTTACTCACTCATCTTCCGAAGACGCAGCCCATTCCACTTGTCCTTGTAACAATCCATCAGGACCCATCATACTTGCCCTAATTCATATCCAAATGAAATCCTGCAGTTTTGTTATATGCAGACCACTTAAGCTACATGACCCGTAAAAAGGGAAGTACATGAAATACTCATCCAGTACCCTTATGATAATTATTAGAGGTCTATTATGATAAATATAGACTAAATTCAGAAAATCATATTTTTCCCAATTAATCTGCTATTTATTGAATTTTCCTCAAAAACTAGGCCATAGTCAATTTGAACATGAACCATAAGATTTTCTCAGGTAATGGCCTCCTAAAATTTGTATTCACTAAATAACAGAGAAATATTATTGGTTGCCAATTTTCATAATTTTCCAGATAGTTCTTTACCTCTAAAGGATTTATTTAATTAATTCCTAAAATCAAATATAATGAAGGAAGTGCCACAAATATGTCTCCAATAATTATGTAAAAATTACTAGGGCTTCATAAGGAACTAGAAACATCATGATGAAGAAATTAAAATTTTTCAGACAATCTAAATGTCATTAATAAATTTTTCAAAGTTTCATAGAATTAAATAGTTAAAGAAGCAGCTACCAAATATCATTCTTCAACAATTCCATAAAAATTTACAGAGATGGGTATCATGACTATAAGCCCCTTTGCTAAGTTTCATCAGGTTTAATCAAGTATATTTTTCTGCAAAAATTCCTAAGTGAAAATTGTAAAATATGACTTTGTGAATAAAGTACCAAAAATGTTCATCCAAAATTTATTATAAACTTTCCAGAGATATGTATACCCTAAGCAACTACCCATTCAAAAACGCAGGCCTTTTCAGAAAGTTTTGGTATTAGATCTTATGGTTTCAAAGCTAGTGCCCTAAACTAGGGTTATGGATTTAAGGGGTCTTAAGTCTTCCAAAAGACCTAAAATTTTAACCACAGGACCATATCAACCCTATGGACATCATTCCCAAGTTTCAAGTCCATCCAAGGTCTTTTGACCCCAGTTTCTTCAAACCCTAGAGATTTACCCTAAAGGGCCTACCCTAACATTCTAGGGCTACCCTAGTCCAATCCACTCCAAACTCCATAAGTGAGTGTAAAAAGTCAAATTATATTAGTGGCCAAAATTTCAGCCTCTGTTGAGGTGATTTGGTCACTCAAAACCAAAAGTGCCACTTTTGACCAAAATGCCCTTCATAGGGTATAAATAGGGTTGGGTCAAAACCTATTCATCACACATCCAAATCAAATGAAATTTTATACAGGAACCTAATTGGAGCCCAGGGACCACTCACCAAAATTTGGGAGGGTTTGGATGTGTTTAGGGCACCTATTTAATTTATCTAATAATTATTAAATATTTACCAAAACTATAGAAATATTTTCCCCAAAAATTCCCATTTTTGGGCATGCCCTAGGTATGTCTAGGATAGACTCTCTGCCAAAATTTCAGCCAATTTGGGCTTGGGGTGAAGAGTGGGCATTCAATTTAGTGACTGCCTAGCCCTAAGGGTATGTCCCACCAAAATGGGTGCCCTGGTCTAACCAGTGACCCAAAAGGGTCCAAACAATTTTTGCTGCAAACTAGACACCCTAAGCTACAATGTTCATGTTGGGCAAATTTCCAATCAGGGTCCCTAAGTATTTTTAAAAATTAAATACATTAAATACATCCAGTGTGACAGAAATGAAATGATTCTTATTTAATTCCTATAGTATTTGATCTGATAACGCGCGAATCTTGGCGCAGATCGACGGCATCTGGTCATCGTCCCCACTGAGCCAACGACTGAGATTGGTTCTGCCTGGAGCGATTTCCAAGCCCTGCAGCCGGCGATCCAGCCCCTTCCCCGGCCTGCCACCGCCACCAACACCTCCGTTGAGGTGGTGGCTATCGTCAGGCGGCGGCTCCGCCGCCGGAGAGGCGTTTTCCGGCGGATTAAGCAAGAAATTTTCTTGCCGAAACCAGGAGAAATCCCGGACTGAATCGGGCTCAATTGAGCCCGAAACTCAAGCCTAACGATTCCTAGGATCTACCCGCGAGTTAAGGAGAGGAGGAGGACCTTCCTGGCGGCCTGGATGCGAGAGGAGCGGTGGGATGCCATTGGCGACGGCGGCGGCGCTCGGCTTCTGCAACTGCACAGTGGAATGGCTCGTCTCCTCCAGGTAAGTGCTCCAAAATGATCCCCTCGGCTCCCTGAAGGTGTTTAAATGGCAATTGGGGGAGGGGAGAGGCTGGTTCTTCAATGGCCATTATCACCATTAATGGAGTGGCTCGGGTTGTGTGGAGGGGGGCTGAACCCACCCCTTGGTGGCCGGGAAACGGCTGGAATCAACTCCTCTCCCCTAGAGGAGTTGATTACAGCCATTACTGGTGGCTGTTGGCCTTCCTTGGCCGGCTTCTCTCTTCCCTTCCCTCTTCCCCATTTTCTCTCTCCTCCATTATCATGGAGAGGAGCTCTTTTCTCTCTCCTAGTCACCTCTGGTTGACTAGTCAACCCCACAAGCTAAAGGCAGCCCACTGGATTATGATGATCATGGGAATGGGCTTAGCCTAAGGGAGAAGTGGCTTGAGCTTGGGTTAGCCCTTTTTGGGCTAAGTTGACTTGACCCTCAATGAGGGTTGACTTGGTCAGTTTGACCATCTAGGTTGACCCCATTGGGTCCTAGGTGATTCATTGGCCTCCCCTAAGGTCTATGTAGGGTTGGGTAGGGTTGACTTGGCACCTTAAAGGTCACTTGACCCTTGGTAAGGTCACTTTGACCATTTTAGAGCTAGAGTTGACTTGGGCCACCATGACCATTAGGGTCCACCCCTATGGATCCTTGGTGACCCATTGACTTCCCTTAGGGTCTAGGTAGGGTTATGTGGGGTTACCCTGCACTTTGGAGGTCACATACCCTTAGTAAGGGTACTTTGACCAGATTAGGGCTTGAGTTGACTTGGGTCAACCTGGCCTCTAGGGCTGACCCCAATGTGTCCTTAGTGACCCATTGACCTCACTTTAGGGTTAGGAGGGCATAGGTGGGGTCCTCTAGACTAGGAGTGGGTCTATTGGCCCTAAGTAGGCTAGGTTGACCCATTCAGGGTTAGGGTTGACCTTGGTCAACTGGGCCTCTTGGGTTGGCCCTAATGGGTCCTTTTGGCTCTAATGGGTCTCCCAAAATGTTTGGGAGTGTTGTGGTAGGGTCTTGGGGTCATGGTGAAGCCCCATTGTCATCCTAAACTATTGTTCAGAATTCTACTATCTGCAGACCATGGTGATCCCTACCTTGGCCTCCTATCTCTTGGCCCATTTCTGGCTTCCCAGGGTTTTGTCATGACCTAGTCATGGCCAAAACCACTCTTAGGGGTCTAGTTGGAAATGGGATGTTACAACCTACTCGAGTAGCAGAATGACTTACTCGAGTACTCGACTTATTTACTCGAGTAATGAATCTTCACTCAAGTACTTCGGTATAACTACTCGAGTACTTCAGCACAACCACTCGAGTACTTCCAGCCATATCTACTCGAGTACCTCAACATCTTTACTCGAGTACTAACAAGTCTCTCGAGTATGTGCTAGCCAACTTTTTCTCCTTGATTCAAATTTACTTTTTCGCAACCCGAGGCTTATGCCGCCACTTCTAAGGTATGATTCCTTCATTTATCTCTTAATTAGACATAAACCTAGGGTTTGATAAATAGGAAATTCCAAAATCTTCCTACACGAAATCATTCTCTTTCTCGAGTAAGTCGTTAGTCAGTTCGTCTTCTGCCAAGAAATTGCAGAGCTGCGTCTTCTTCCTCCCAGCCACCGTTTTTGCAAGACCTTCTGGATCATGGCCTCTTCTTCAAAGATTGCCATAGGTTCCGAACTAGTTACCGCCGGCATTGCAGACCTTTCAGATGATTTCTATAATCTTATGATACTTCTCGACACCGCCGGGCTTACCTTCATTCTCCAAGATCCCTGTAAAATCCTCATTCCAGATGTTGCTGAGTTCTTCAGAAATGTCAAGGTTAAGCGAAATGGTGTCGTTCTCAAATCGAAAGTCATAGGTATTAAAATCAAGCTTACAAAGACATCTGTTTCTCAACTTATTCGAATGCCGATTGTAGATGAAGAAGATCATCTAGGCCCTGATGAGTCTGACAGAACATGTTTGTTCTGTGGCATTTCCCCTGAGGTACAATACATCAAAAGGTCTCAGCTGAATCCTGAAGGAAAATTACTTGTGGATATTATAGGGAAAGTCCTCCTCTACAAAACAAATTCTATTAGAGATATCTCTCTCTCATTCTTTGATATTATGCAAGCAATCGTCTGCAGGATGAAATTCCAATTTTGTATGATGATCTTGCACAAGATCAGAGATAGAATTAAAGCCCCAAATTATGCCAGAATTATCTCCATTCTCCTCCATGAAATCAACCCAGAAGTCTTCAACTTCTCAGTAGAGACTATTCTTCATCACATGAAGAAAGTTTCCATATCATCCATTCAAAGATGGGAAGTGAAACTGCAGAATCCAACTCAGGCTGTCAAGGTTCAAGATATTCTCTGGAGGTACAGGTATCCTCTGGTGTATTTATTGCAGGGGAGCCTGTACCTTTTGTCCCAGCTAGGATACCTACACCTCCAGCAGTTACTACTCCACCTCCTCAGACTCCAGAAGAAACTCCATCTATACAATAACTTCAAGAAGCCCTCCTCTCAACAGAAGATGTCATTAGTGAAATGATTTAAGAGCTGACTGCAGATGAACTTCCTCCTCCCTCTCCCAAGGAAACCTCTACTGAAATACCAAAAGGATCCCCTCCAGTACAATCTCTAGTGTGAAAGTGAGCTGTTAGATCAGGAATACTCTAGAGTGGGGGGTGAATAGAGTATTCAGGGTTTATAAAATTTTTTTTCTAATTTAATCTAGTGCAGAAACAAAATAAAACAGCAATCCTAACAAACAGCCACAACACAAAAATAAAAGAAAAAGAGCAATCCAGACAACATAAGAATTTATAGTGGTTCCCCTAAACTTGGGTACAACCACTCTTCTACCACCCTGGTAGTAATCCACTCAGATTTTTGATCAGGTGTCTAACACCAATGAGCTTTTGATCAGGTGCTCAAAAACCAAACCTCAAGTCTTTTGGAAGGAGACTTGTGAACCCGAATAATTTTTAAGGGAATTAAAACCCTGTACAGAGGTGGGGATGAGAGAGTGATGAAAGTCTTCTTTTCTCAATCACAATGAGAAGAGTACGTGGAATCAGTAATGTTGTCAAAGCTCCCCCTGAGATGTAAAAGGGTTCAGACTGGGAAGCTTTGCACAGGGCGTGTAGGCATTCAATCTGCAGCCTTGACAAGAGAAATCTCCAGGAACTTCTTTGACAGATGGATTTCTTGTTGTCCTTTGAAGTGTCCTTCAAAGATGAAGAAGGAAGACTCTTGATATTTGATTGATTGTTCTTCTTCTTCAGAAGTGACTGCAGTTCTGGTCTAGGGCTTCTTCTGTATGAGAAATCTTGTGTAAGAAAATGAGAGCAGACTGATTGTATTTTTCTGTGTGTCTATCTCTCTTGTACTTTTGTATTCTGTCTATGTCACACATACAGGAAGAAAAGAGAAAATATCTTTGATATTTCCTGTCAAAAATGGTCGTTCGAATTTTTGAAATCTTCTGTAATCAATGCTGACAGGCTAGAGAATAAACAACAATGAATTATTTTCCCAACTGTCCCAAGGAAAAATGGCAGGCAATAATCCTGGAGAATGCCATAATCAATGCTCTTCTAACGGTTATATTCAGAGAATATTAGAGCACTAATTACTCACGAATTATTGTAGTAGAATGGGGACAAAAGGATGGAAAAATGACTAAGTCTGGATTCGTCGAACTGATAGCAGAAATCATCGAGCCGAGTCCCCAGTTCATCGAGCTGAGTTGCTGAGTTCGTTGACCAGATGACTTCTGTTCATCGAGCTGAGTTCCAAGATCGTCGAGCTAAAGCAGAAAACTGCATTATCCAGACCTTCTTATTCTGTTTCTCAAGTTCGTCGAGCTGATATTGTAACTTCGTCGACTGGAGATGATACCGGACTTGGAATTATTTCAGATGCTTCTGAATGAAGGTGTTGAAGTGAAGTATCCAGAATTCATCGACCTAAGAATTGGTTTCGTCGAGCTGAGTTTCACTTAACTTCTGCTGGATAACTCTAGCTATAATGGTCACAGTTCGTCGAGCTGAGAATCAAGTTCGTCGACCAAAGTCTGACTCTGGACTTAGAATAAAGAGATATTTTCTGATCTTGAAGTGTTGAAGTATAGTGTCCAAAGTTCGTCGACCTGATTACTAAGTTCATGGAGCTCAGCTCAGATAATTTACTCTGAGATCATCGAGCTGAGCACGACTATCGTCGACCTGAGTTCGACGAATGTCAAACTCATTTTACTTGGTCTTTAGAAAAACTCTAAGTCTTGAGTATCTGGCAGTCTTGTTGATAGCTGGTCCATGCAGTGTTGCTTCTAAGGACTTAGCCTAGACTCTAGGACACAACCCTGACCCTGGCTATATATTGTGGGTCATTTTATCCTAACTTAGTGAACCTAGCCCAAATCTTACTAGGGATCAAACAATCTCCCCCTATTTGGGTGAGGTCTCTAATTAGAGACTCAAATCAAAATTGAAAATAAACAAAGCAGAAAAAGTATATATCTGGTAGAGATCACTAACATATGTAGCAGATATATATATACATAAGCTTTGTTTATAATATAGAGCAGTTATAGACAATTATAGAAAATAAACGAGTTCAAAATTTACTTCTTCTGTTTCTTTTCCTTTGGAATTTCTTGCTTGCTCTTCTCTCCAGGCTTTGTAAACACAATTTCTCTGTTTGGATCTGAAGCTTGCACTTTTTCCATGGTTATATCAGCAGCGCCTATAATCTTCAATGATGTAGCTCTGGGGACAACTGCTTCTGGGTGCAACTTCATGTAGTCATCTACATTGAAAAATTTGTTTGCTTTCTCGAATCTCTTAAGTTCCTCTTTCCTATACTTTGACATTGTTGAATATTCGGAAGGATCCTTTCCTTCAGCTTTGGCTTTGTTAATCATAGAAAGGCCTACTAGTTCCTGGAACCTGGCCATTCTAGCAGTAGTAGCTGTTTTTGGATCTTCAAAAGAAACAGGAGGAGAGTTTGGCCTTTTACGACTTTCAGCTTTCTGACTGCAGGGGATGATAGCTGTTGTTGATGTTGCTGCTGTGGTTGATGCTGCCTGCCTGAAGAGTAATGCCTATGCTGGCTGCTTTTAAAAGAAGATCTCCCATTGTGTCTCTGATATGTTTGAACAGGGGTAGATCTTTGAGAGGTTGTGCCTGAAGCACCAGCAGCTGGAGGAGGTGGAGGAGGTGGATCTTTTCTGAATCTTTGAAATAGAGGAGGAGAGTACCTTCTGCTTTTCTTCCTCTCCTTCTGCTGATTTTTGGATAACCACATCCAAGATGGCATCCCTTTGTATGGAGTTATCTTTTGGAGAATATAATAGGGAGTGTCATTGTTTGGATTTGGCTTTGGAGCAGGAGGAGGAGCTTTTCTTTTCTTGGAAACTGGCTTCCTCTTGGGCTCATCATCAGAATCATAATCATCATCCTCATCGTCATCATCATCAGATCTCTGAGGGTTATCATATAACTCATTTAAAGATTTTAGAGCCTCAGCAGAAATGATAGGCTTTTCAGGTAGAGATGGAGCTTGAGCAGGAACTTCAACAGAAGGTGGAGGAGAAGCCACAGGAGAAGCTGGAGAACTAATTCTGATAGTGCTTTCAGCAGCTGCCTTTTCCTCTTCTTCAATATCAGCCAGGATCAAGGCATCCAGATCTTGCAATGGATAGTCATCCATGACATAACTGGGTGCAGAAGAAGTTGCTGGGGAAGCTGGAATGACTATGGGCTTAGGAACAACAAAACTGTCACTAAGTTGCTTTGAAACTTGAGGACTTACTGGGGAAGTATATGGTACAATAGACAAGAATGGCTTAGTATACTCTGATGTAGGAAATCTCAAATATGCAGTATCAAAAATGCTCAACAGATTGACTATATCTACTGTGGGATTTAAAATGAAATCACCAGCAGTATAATGTCCTCTTGTACTGACTCTTCTAAGTCCATGTCAGTATCAATGAATTGAATTAAATCAATTAAATCTGTATCAGTATAATCTGTATCAACTACTACTGTTGTTTCTACCTCTATCACCGCTGGAGCTGGAGCTGCTTCTTGAACTGCTGTTGCTACTGGAGCTACTGCAGCTTCTTCATCAAGCAACTCCCCCTGCCTGTTTTTAGTAATAATTCGAGCCAGCCCCCTGAATGAAGAGGGGGCAGCAGTGAGAGAAGAGAGTAGAGCAGAAAGAGAAGAGATAGAAGTAGCAAGAGGTGTAATGTCCTCTGCTATGAGATATTTGAGTAGAGGAGTGATGAGAGTAATTACAGAGGAAATGGTGGAGTGATCCAGAGGTGGAGTAGTAGATGATTCAGTAGAATGTTGGGTGGAGACATTTGGAGGGATGGTAGATGTTGGAGATAATGGAGGAGGGACATCTTGCATGTGTGAATCTGGAGGGGAGGGAGAGTTGAGGGGGGAAGCCAGAAGATCAAAAGTTGGAATGGAGGATAGGTGAGGTGGAAGAGGAGATGATGGTGGTGTTGGAGCTGCTAAATCAGTGGTGGATTGAGGTGATTGAGGTGATTGAGGTGGAGTGGGTTGATGGTATTCCTGAATAGGAGAAGAGGGGATGTTGGTAAGATCTAGGGGTGGAGAGGTGGCAGAAGATGGAACTGTAGTAGGAACATGAACTTGGTGGAGTTGTTGTTGGAGTTGTGGATGTGGTTGAGGAGAGGGAGTATGAACTGTGGAGGGTGAGTGTTGTTGAGTTGCTGGAAGAGATGGAGGTGTGGGGATGATCTCTTCAGTAGGGTGGGGAGTGGCTCTTACAGCCCTGGTACTTTTAGAAGTTGGGGTGGAAGAGGTTGAAGCCTTGGATGGCTTAGTTATGGTCCTCTCCCACCTGCCAAACAAGGTGCATGTGAGCCTCTTGCGGGCATTAATGAATATAGTCTGTGAGACCAGGGATTCAGCAGCCTTCTCCTTCAGGAAGATCCCCAGGATCCTTCCAAAGCAAACTTCTTTCGTATTACACTTTTTCTTAATAAGATCTAAAATGATCTATGCTCAATCCACTTTCTTCTTATTGACCACTACACACATGACCAGGAATTTATGCCTGGTGATGTAGTCATGGGCAGTGTGCTTGCCCAGCAAGACGTTTCTCACTATATCTGCCAGAAATTTATATTCTGCCGATAAGTGTTTCTTCAACAACTTATTTGGGTTATCTCCAGCATAACCCATTAAACTCAACATCATATCTTATTCTTCAGAATCAATTTCTAAATCTTCTTCTCCATTACTGAGATCAAAAATTTCAGTTAAAACTACGGGAGTCAAAGAAACAGCATTACCCGCGATTGTTCCTATCATGGTGTTTTCCTCTGATGTAGATGAAGTATAGACCCATTCTCTAATTTCTATTCCAGCCAGCTTTATTCTTGTTGTCATCAGGTTTTTCAAATTCTATTCTTCCAGTAGTGTCAGAATGTTCAGAAAAATTCGATCTGAGTGATGAAATGAGTCGAAGTCGACATCAAATCCTGTGTCAAACTTCATAGCGGCTTGGGCTCCTACTTGAATCTCCATGAAATCACCTGCAAAAGAGAGAAACGGCGATCAAGTGCAAAGGGAACAGAAAGTGCGGGATGGAGGTCGAAGAAAACCTTGTTATAAGATTTTCTAGAATATGAATCGACAAACTCCGTTCCACGAAAAATAAGAAGTTCTTCGACCTGAGATCGACGAAATAATTGATAGTAAAATAATTCATCGAGCTCAACTGGAAGAGTTGACGACATTTCGTCGAGCTCCGTTCGACGAAAGTTTTCTGAAGTGGATTCGTCGATCTCCGTTCGATGAAAACAACTTCACTCTCGGAGAGTTCGTCGTCCTCTGTTCGACGAATATCTCCCGAACTTTCCCTAGTTCGTCGAGCTCCGTTCAACGAACTCTGGATAATTCGTCGAGTGCAGACAGAAACTAAACTAAGTCTTCTCCATTTTTCATTCCAAGCTGATTTATAAAGAATAGGTGATTTCTCTCATCCAAAGATTTGGTGAATATATCAGCTCGTTGTAAATCAGTGTAGATATAGACAAGACTAATTTAGTTTTTATCCACACACTCTCTAATGAAATGATGTCTAATGTCTATATGCTTTGTCCTACTATAATGGACTGGATTTTGTGCTATTGCTATAGCACTTGTGTTATCACAAAAGTGAGTTGAATTATTTAAGTTGAGACCATAGTCTAGTAATTGATTTTGAATCCACAACATCTGGGAACAACAGCTGTCAGCTGCAATATACTCAGCCTTAGCAGTTGAGGTAGACACAGATGAATGTTTCTTACAAAACCAGGATACCAACCTCATACCAAGGAACTGACAAGTCCTTGAAGTTCTTTTCCTATCAACCCTGCATCCAGCAAAGTCAGCATCTGAAAATCCAGTTAAATCAAACACTGACTCAGCTGGATACCATAGGCCTAGACTAGGACAACTCTTTATATATCTCAAAATCCTTTTTAAGAAAGTTAGATGAGATTCTTTTGGGTTCAATTGGAATCTAGCACAAAGGCATGTGACAAACATAATATCAGGCCTACTTGATGTAAGATATAGTAGGGACCCAACAATGCCCATATATAATTTCTGATCCACAGATTTCCCATGTGCATCAGAGTCAATCACAGTATTAGTAGCCGTAGGTGTTTTCTTTACTGAAGCATCAGCCATCCCAAACTTCTTTATAAGCTCTTTAGCATACTTAGCTTGAGATATGAAGATGCCATCATGCAACTGCTTCACTTGGAGACCAAGGAAGTATGAAAGCTCACCCATGCTACTCATTTCAAATTTTGAATGCATGAGGTCAGAGAACATCTTGCATAATTTGGAATCAGTAGACCCAAATATGATGTCATCTACATATATTTGCACTAATAATATTTGATGCTTATGATGTCTAGTGAAAAGTGTTTTATCTACAATGCCTCTAATGAATTTATGCTCTATCAAAAAGCTAGCTAGGGTCTCATACCAAGCTCTTGGAGCTTGCTTGAGACAAAAAAGAGCTTTATACAATTTGAAAACATGATAAGGGTGAGTTGGAGAGACAAAACCTGGAGGTTGTTCAACGTAAACATCTTTTTTAAGTACAACATTAAGAAATGCACTCTTCACATCCATCTGATATACCTTGAATTTTTTGTGTGCTGCATAGGATAGAAAAATTCTGATGACCTCCAACCTTGCAACTGATGCAAATGTTTGGTCATAGTCTATCCCTCCTCTTGCCTATAATCTTGAGCAACAAGCATAGCCTTGTTCCTCACAATCACTCCTTGGGCATCCAGTTTGTTTCTATATACCCATTTGGTTCCAACGACATGATAGTCTTGGGGTCTTGGAACCAAATCCCAAACTCTACATCTCTCAAATTGGTTTAATTCCTCCTAAATTGCATTGATCCAGTGGGGATCTTGCTCTGTATCATGGATGGATAGAGGTTCAACCTGAGAAAGAAAACAGGCATGCATCCCATCTTGATTGAGTTGATGCCTTATCTATACACCTACTGATATGTCTCCATTCACTTGAGATCTGGGGTGATCCCTAAGTGTGACTAAATCAGTGGGTGGAGTTGGTTGTGCAACAACATCTTGGATTAATTCCTCTTGTGGAATTGTGTTTGCTGTTGGAGGAAGTTCAATTCCTTCAATGCTTTCATCTTCACTCTCTTCATTAACTTGTGGAGAAGAATGTGTTGGAACTTTTTGGGTAAGGTTTAGTTTATCCAATCTCTCACACAAGTGAGGTGTCTGCAAAGGGCTATTGGTTGAAATCTATTTCTCCTTGCAAGACATGTTAGTTTCATCAAAAGAAACATGAATGGACTCTTCAATTTTTAATGATGATTTATTAAAAACCCTATATGCTTTGCTTACTTGGGAATATCCTAGAAAAATTCCCTCTTCAGCCTTAGCCCCAAACTTTCTAATGTATCTTTTGTTGTTGTTGCGAATATAACAAATACATTCAAATACTTTAAAGTGGTTGATTTTAGGTTTCTTCCCTTTAAGTAATTCATAGGGAGTCCTATTCTTCAGTTTATGTATCAGGCTTCTATTCAGGACATAATTTGCAGTGTTTACAGCCTCTACCCAAAAGGTTAGTGCATGTAAGCATCTGCAAGCAATGTACCTGCAGCTTCAATGAGTGTCCTATTTTTCCTTCAGCTACCCATTTTATTGAGGAGTTCTAGGAGTTGAGAAGCAATGCCTGATACCTTCCTTCTCACAGAACTCATGCATAAGAAGAGACTCAAACTCTGTGCCATGATCACTTCTGATCAATGCAACATGAGTAGAGAACTTAATCTGTATGGTCCTGAGAAAATCTATAAGAACCTTGAAGGTATCTGACTTAGATCTCAGAAAGGATACCCAAGTGAACCTGGAGAAGTCATCCACAATAACCAAGGTGTAGGATTTCCCTCCTAGGCTTTGTACAGCAATGGGTCCAAAGAGATCCATATGTAGTAAATACAAAATCCTAGGTGAATCACATTTATTTACAGATTTAAAACTAGATCTAGTTTGCTTACCTAGTTGACAAGCCCTGCAGAGACCTTCCTTCTTGTAGGGACCAGAAGGTAGAGCTCTGACAAAGTTGTCTTTAGATAGCCTAGCAATATTTTTCATATTAACATGGCCTAGTCTTTTATGCCATAAGTCATTCTCGTTACTAATTAAGTTAAGTAAGCAGATATCATAATTGGCAGATAGAAAATCAACTAAATATATGTTGTCTTGTCTATTTCCAATTAAAACTATTTGAATTTCCTTATTAGAAATAATGTAAGAGGATGAGTTAAAGTGTACCTGATAACCTTCATCACATAACTGACTTATGGAGATGAGGTTATGCTTGAGTCCTCTGACATATGTTACCTTCTTAAATGTGACAGCTCCAATCTTCATTGCTCCATAGCCTTCTGACTGGCCACATTTGGAATCCCCAAAGATAACCTTTGGTCCTGGCTTAGACTTATAATTAGTTAGATTGTCCTTGCTGCCTGTCATATGTTTGGAGTACCCACTATCCAGGTACCAAGGTTGATTCACTCCTGGACAGCTCTTCACATGCAATGAAAACAACTAATTCTTCTTGACCCAGGTTACCTTGGGTCCTTTGTTTTGCGGAAACGAAAAGCTAGAAATTACAGAAAATTCATATTGGGATTTATATCCTAGAGGGTGATATCTCCTAGGTGGTATAACCCCGTCAGCTAGTGGATTGAAAGCTTTCCTGGAATTATTTAAGTTTCTATTATAATTAAAGTTTTTGTTAAGTCTTTCTGGGTTCGATGAATTTCTGTGAGTTCGTCGACCAGAGTTCGACGAATTGGGTTGAGATCGTTGATCTCTGCCTAGAGAATGAATGTATTCATTTTTTGTGCCCAACTTTCGTCTACCTTTGCTTGACGAACCATACAGAGTTCGTCGATCGCAGTTAAATAAATAATAATAACTATAGCTTGTGTTCAGCGTTCGTCGAGTGGGGTTCGACGAACTGGCTGCATTTCGTCGATCTAAGTTCGACGAATTCTGTTGAACCTTGTTTTTAATAGTTTTCTGATTTTTGGTTTTCTGACCTATTAATTTGGGAATATTTTCTGTTGTTTGTTTATTGTTTATCTTTTCTTTCCCCTTAGCAGAGACAAATTTGATGGGGGTAGTCAGGATGTTCTTCTTGAGAATAGGGGGCAAACTTGATGAAGCACCCAAGCCTAGTTTGCCATTAAGTCTGGCATTAACAGTGCTTGTGATGTCCATCAGCTTGAGACTTCTTCCATTAAGAGTTTCCTCAAGTTGTTTAGCCTCACTAAGCTCAGTCTTCAACATTATGATTTGTTCATTGGCTAAACACACTTCATCTTTTAATCTATTATTTTCAGAGTTTACATTTTCTAAAATTCCTAGTTTCTCCCTAAGTGTTTTAATCTCCATTTCTCAATTAATCAAATCTATACACATTGTTTTAAATTCAAATTTAAAGGAATCAGAACTGTAAT
Source organism: Platanthera guangdongensis (assembly GCA_039583875.1). Taxonomy (NCBI): domain Eukaryota; kingdom Viridiplantae; phylum Streptophyta; class Magnoliopsida; order Asparagales; family Orchidaceae; genus Platanthera; species Platanthera guangdongensis. Next base: position 137,307,330 of record CM077151.1, read on the forward strand.
CAAAAGAAGACAATACCTTATCAGCTTCAGAATCTGAAACTGCTTCATTGACTGAGTCCCCTTCTTCTGAATGGATCCTGAAAGCATCAATTGCCATGAGGCAAACCTCCTTGGCCCTTGCCTCTTCCTCATCTTCACTGGAGCTAGAAGATGTTGATTCTTCTTCAGTCTCACTCCAGGTTTCAGCCACAAAACCCTTCTCCTTCTTCTTGTATTTGCTGGAAGAAGGTCTGCGGTTGTGCTGTTTCCTGGTATCTTTCTCTCTTCTCTAGTCTTTCTTCTTATTCTCTGGACACTCAGAGATGAAGTGCCCAGGCTTCCTGTATCCAAAACACACAACTTATTTGGTTAGTGTCTTATCATATCTAGGCTTGTCATCCTGCCTTGATGACTTCCTCCTGAAATCTTTTCTTGCCATTTTGTAGAATCTTTTGGCAAATAAACTCATCAGTTCTTCATTTGTTGAGGGAGTCTCTGTCTCATCAGCAGCCTTGAATGTTATGCTTTGTTCTTTTCTAGCTGAATCTCACTTGCCTAAAAGAGATTCAGTGGAGATCTCATTTAGGATTCTGGCCTCCTTGATGGGCCAGATCCTTGAATCCCATGAGCTTGGGAAGCACATAAGGATCTTTTCATTTACTTCAGTCAAGGTGATTTCTTTATCTAAGGTCCTTAGCTCACTGATGATGGAGCTAAGCCTGTTGTACATCACTTCAACTGTTTCTACTTCATCCTTTTTGACGTTTTCATATTGTGTGATAAGGTTTGATCTTCTATCTTTCCTTTCATCTACTGATCCAGCCACCATTTGGTTTAGGGAATCCCAGATGGCTTTGGATGAAGTGTAATCAACAACCTTTTGGAAGATCTCATCTGACATAGTCTGTGCCAGTATGTTTATTGCCTTGGCATCATCAACCTTGGCCCTATTATGAGCCTCAGTCAACTCAGGTGGTGGAACAACATTTGTGCTTGAGGATATTGTTGTAGATGTAGAAGCAGTGGCTTGAGGAGGACCTGTCAAGATGGAGTTGTAGATATCTTCATCAATAGAGTTCATATACAATTTGATTCTTGCCTTCTAGATGGAAAACCTATTTAGGTTGCAAACTGGAGGTCTGGTGCTTGCATAATCTTTGTTATATGCCATTGTTGTGTATATAATCTAACTGGAAATAAAAAATAAAATTTAGATCTAACAAAGGATCTTTGGTTCAAGGGTTAGCTTGTACAACCAAAGGAACCTGCTCTGATACCAATTGAAAGTGAGTTGTTAGATCAGGAATACTCTAGATGGGGGTGAATAGAGTATTCAGGGTTTATAAAATTTTCTTCTAATTTAACCTAGTGTAGGAACAAAATAAAATAACAATCCTAACAAACAACCACAACACAAAAACAAAAGAAAAAGAGCAATCCAGACAACACAAGAATTTATAGTGGTTCCCCTAAACTTGGGTACATCCACTCTTCTACCACCCTAGTAGGAATAAACTCAGATTTTTGATCAGATGCCTGACACCAATGAGCTTTTGATCAGGTGCTCAAAAACCAAACTTCAAGTCTTTTGGAAGGAGACTTGTGAACCAGAATAATATTGAAGGGAATTAAAACCCTGTACAGAGGTGGGGATGAGAGAGTGATGAAAGTCTTCTTTTCTCAATCACAATGAGAAGACTATGTGGATTCAGTGATATTGTCAAATATCCCCCTGAGATGTAAAAGGGTTCAGGATGGGAAGCTTTGCACAGGGTGAGTAGGCCTTCAATCTGCAGCCTTGACCAGAGAAATCTTCAGGAACTTCTTTGACAGATGGATTTCTTGTTGTCCTTTGAAGTGTCCTGTAAAGATAAAGAAGGATGACTCTTGATATTTGATTGATTCTTCTTCTTCAGAGGTGACTGATGTTCTGGTCTAGGGCTTCTTCTGTATCAGAAATCTTGTGTAAGAAAATGAGAGAAGACTGATTGTATTTTTCTGTGTGTTTATCTCTCTTGTTCTTCTATATTCTGTCTATCTCACACATACAGGAAGAAGAGAGAAAATCTCTTTTATAATTCCTGTCAAAAATTGTCTTTCGAATTTTTGAAATCTTCTGTAATCAATGCTGACGGCCTAGAGAATAAACATCATTGAATTATTTCCCCAACTGTCCCACGGAAAAACAGCAGGCAATAATCCTGGAGAATACCATAATCAATGCTCTTCTAACAGTTATATTCAGAGAATATTAGAGTACTAATTACTCTGGAATTATTACAGTACAATGGGGATAGAAGGATGGAAAAATGACTAAGTCTAGATTCGTCGAACAGATAGCAGCAATCGTCGAGCTGAGTCCACAGTTCGTCGAGCTGAGTTGCTGAGTTCGTTGACCAGATGACTTCTGTTTGTTGAGCTGAGTTCCAAGATCATTGAGCTAAAGCAGAAAACTACATTATCCAGACTTGCTTATTCTGTGTCTCAAGTTCGTCGAGCTGAGATTGTAACTTCATCGACTGGAGATGATTTTGGACTTGGAATAATTTTAGATGCTTCTGAATGAAGGTGTTGAAGTGAAGTATCCAGAATTCGTCGACCTTAGAATTGGTTTCGTCCAGCTGAGTTCCACTTAACTGCTGCTGGATAACTCTAGCTATTGTGGTCACAGTTCGTCGAGCAGAGAATCAAGTTCGTCAACCAAAGTCTCACTCTGTACTTAGAATAAAGAGATGTTTCCTAATCTTGAAGTGTTGAAGTATAGTGTCCAAAGTTTGTCGACCTGAGTACCAAGTTCATCGAGCTCAGCTCAGAGAATTTACTCTGAGATCGTCGAGCTGAGCACGACTATCGTCGACCTGAGTTCGACGAGCGTCGAACTCATTTTACTTGCTCTTTAAAAAAACTCTAAGTCTTGAGTCTCTGGCAGTCTTGTTGATAGCTGGTCCATGCAGTGTTGCTTCTAAGGACTTGGCCTAGACTCTAGGACACAACCATTATAACGGTCCAGGCCCATCCCATGGGAACCCGCTTGCACCGCCGGCTTACTAGAGTCCAGACTCGGGCCCACTGCTGGTAGTCAGCCTTTCACATTCAAGCCTGCAGGCCATGCACCCTAACCCCTCTCCGCGCCTATTTATCTGCAGCGGCGGGTTGTTTCCACTGGGTCTCGAACCCAGGACCTTGATAAGAGAGCTTTCCTCCATTCCCTCATCACTCACTCCTCACTAAAGAGTGCTTTGATACAACTTTTAAGACCCCCTTTTTTTCATTTAAAGCACCGGGGTCTTAGGCCCAGAACCGCCGTTTTGCGGTGACTCCTTCACGCCCTGAAGGGTCATCACCACAAAGCACCGATTCTGCCGGCCAATTCGGTCACAGAAAAGTAGCAAAACAAAGTAAACGCAAACTAGCAGTCTACAAATAATCACATATCATAAAGATAATCTCCACGAAGGGAGTGTCCACAGAAAAACACATCAGAGTAGAAAAATACGGGCTTATGCCCGGTACATCATGTCCTCACTACAAGTCACTCATGCGGAAGCAAATGCTAAAGATCTACTCAAGGTAGAGACTCACGGTCCCGGCTGTATGAACTCCGGAGCTATACTGCCCCATCTCCATGCGCACCGGTCTCTGGGGCTGCTCCTCCATGCTAGGCTCCACGATTCCCTAAAATGATGCGGTTCGAAAACCGTTAGTTTAAAAGACTAAGTCCTATCATCCCCCACCCTTCCCCCGTGCTCCTAGGCACCGAGCGGAGAGGAAGAAAGGGGAGGACTTGAAGGTGGAGAATAATCAAAAACAGATGGCATCGGACCTATACTAGCAATACTATAATAGGTATGGACAATAAGCTGAAACATGAAAAGTAACCTTCACTTATGTGGGAACACATAAGCCAAGGGGTCTTCTGCAAGGCTCCCATCGTATAAAAAGTCCTATACCAATTTATATGTTGGGGTGTCGGTTATCAAACAGCAGTAAATATATATCAAAATTGACCTTAATTTATAAACTTGCCCACACAAGCTTATAGACCAAGGGGTCGTTTTGCAGGGCCTAAAGTATAAGCATCTCATTCCACTTATACTTTAGGTGTCAGGGTTAAATGAATCTATTATGCTATGACATGCAAGTGGGTATGATGGATCATGCAAGTGCAACACGCACACCTGACTCTGTGCACACAGACCTTTAGTTCCCCCTTTCTGGAGTCGTAACCTCCTAGGATACCTCCGTAGTGGCAGACGGAAGCGGTGGGTTGGGCCTCACTCACCTCTAATCCAGTAAAGCACTACCGGTCAGACCTATCGTACGCCTCAATGCTTGATGCATGAAGCAGACTCCTGCGTACTCTTGTCGGCTGGCGCACCGGACTTCTGTTGGCGAAGTGATAGCCACACTTGTCGAGTCAGCGTATTGGCGTCGGTGCATCGACCCTCCAATACCGAAGACCCACCACCTTAAATTTCTTTCCTTTTATGCACATGCAAATTTTAACGTATCCAAAAACTGAGCCGAAGCTCCCCGTACTAAAAATGTCTGTCTCAAACAATCGAGTCGAAGCTCCCCGGACCCAAACGTCCGTCTCTTAACCATCCAAGCCGAAGCTTCCAACTATCTTCCAGTGCTATCAGTGTTCGTGAAATGTGCAACCCTAATTACTAAGTTACTCTTTCAGCTTGTTAATACAGTTTACGCTAACCTAGGATTGCCCCGGTATTCCATGTGAAGGGCTCTCAAGGGGCACTAGGAACTATGTTGGGATTACGCCCAGCGTTCCCTTACGCTAGGTACTTATTATTATTATTGGTTGATTCCCTTACCTATTACCTTCTCATATTACGATAGGCTAATCCTAGGGAGATTTGACTCTACCTCACCTCGGGAAGGACGATCTTTCGTCGAACCCGAGCGCCTCTAAACTCTAGCCAAAACAATTCCTCACCACTCTTCCCATCCTTCTATGGTGAACTCACCCACCTCTATCCAAAAGGACTAACTCCTACATCATATCCCATTGTGACTTATTGTAATTTACCCATGCATGTCATCCTAGGCTATATGTCGGCCCGGAGAGGAGATAATCCAAATACTCATCCAAATGGCCTACCTTATTTACTGGAGACTTATCATGACACGAATAGACTAAATCCAGGAAATTATAATTTTCCTAACTTATTTGGTATTTAATAATTTTCCTTAAAGCTTCCAAAGTCTACCAGTTTGAACATGAACTACAATAAGTACACATGCAAGATGCCTAACAAAATTATGATAAATATTAGGTTACCTCAATATAGTAAATCCATAGTATCACAATTTTTCCATCATCAAAAGGGCACTAAAATTATTTTTGCAATATTTACTATCTTCTGTTGTTTATGAAAAAAGTATAGGAAATATCCATCCAAAAATTATAACTTAATTATACTAGGCAGATAAAACCTTAAAAGTAGCATTGGCTAAGTTTCATAATTTTTCAGCAAGAATTATTCTCTGAATAAATTAATTATCAAAATCTCAATATTATGGACTTGTAAAGGAAGTACTGTAAACAACCCTCTAAAAATTATGAATAATTCCTACAAGTATATTGTGACCTGAAATCATCAGCTCCTAAGTCTCATGGTTTTTCAACAGTTATATCATCTATAAATAATTTTATGCCATGAAAGCCCCTGTTTGAAATTAGTGAAGGAAGTACCAAATATATTCAATTAAAAATTATAACAAAATTCAGGGATATTCACTTAGACCTAGATTATCTTCTGACCAAGTCTCATCAGATTCAAATGAATAGAATAATCAAATTAATTAGAAAACCATTTTGGGCCTTTTGATAGTTAACAAATAAAGTACCAGAGATATTGTAACACCCCCTATCCGTCGCATAGTATATAGCAGTAGGTCCGGCCGGGGCCCGACGCCATATACCACAGACAGACCGGGTGGTTACGTATGGAAACCATCCAACCAATCTCAACGTCCTACACAGAGCATTCTAGCGGAAGCAGTTTATATAGGTTGTAAACAAGAACCCAGCATTAGAGCACGAATGTCCACTAGTACATAATTAGGAATGTATACAAAATACCCAACATCGGCCTTAAGGTCTTACAGAATGTTTCACTTGGATAATACATGATTTACGAACCTCGGCACGCAGGCCGGTCAAACATGAATAAAACAGAAAACATTTCCACTTGGGCCTTCGAGGGCCAGCTTCGCAAAAAGGGCTTTAGCCCGCTATTGACCGCTTGGTCCAGCTGCACCTGCAAGCAACAAACCACCGCACGGTGGCAAACAAGGCAACGGTCAGCAATGCTGACCAAATTATAACGATCCCGCCCCCAACTCGGGGCGGCGATGCTCCTTCCCTGCATTTCATTAGCACAAGCGAGCAATGCATATAACCATAGCCATTTCATCACAGACGTTGGCTCGTACGGCCACACGTCCCGTGCACTCAGGGCACATTCTCGGTGAACCGGTCGATGTCACGTCAATTAAAGCCATTAACATTCCGGACTCACCACCGCCACTTAGACGGCCATTCCTATGAGCAATTTGTCTTCCTGGCCTGGGTCACGACAGTTTAAGCCATTGACCGCCGAAGACTCCCATCTATGCCAATGGCGAGTGCCACGTAACCTTAGGTCTCTCTAACCCGAACGACATAGAGCGGGTACGGTTCCATCTAACCCGTGCTCACATCACAACGACAATTTAAACCATTTGCGCGGGTCAAACTTTCGCTGAGTCCCATTCTACCGCAAGTCACATAACCACGTTATGTTCAAGTTGGCTCTCAGGCCACCAAGTTGGCAAGATCTCGTATCCGCCCAGTTTTCCGGGTGCACGTTGGGGTTAGTCCCCAAGGCTCCCTCCTGCAATCTACCGCGTAGAAAACCCGAAAACAAACCATAGCACGGAGTCTTCTCCGGCCTTATGCAATGCAACATCACCGATCCGGACTAACATGTCCGGGTAGGCTTCAACCAAAATGCCTATGTCCGTTCTCGCATACGGACTCTAAACAACGGGGACTTTACATATCTACCCGAAGGAACGCCTCTAACTCTCCGCAAACTCGTGAGAGCGGGCTTCATATGCTAAGAAAGAGAGCTATTCATGCTCAAGATGAGGATCGTTACCCTTGAGTTCCTCTTTGGCGCCATCGAAAAGTAATCGGATAGAAATCACCGCACTTGCGTTGCCTCCGTGGATCCGGAGTCGGCTTGCGATTCGGAGCTCCGAAGCTCCTCCAATGGCGGATCTAGCTCTTCTTCCTCCAAGGGCTCTCCTCTTTCTCCAAGGGTTTGGAGAGATGAAAAAGGTAAGAAAGTGATGGATTTTCTAAGTCAAACCCGGGTATATCCTCTCAGGAACCATCCCCAGCCGTTGGATCTCAACCTAAGAAAATGAACGGCTTTGATTCGGGGCTGAAATGCCCAATCTGGACCGAACACGGCCTGGCACACGCCCGTGTCCAGGGCCGTGTGCCGCATTCGCCGTAAAAATTGAATCTCCTGGACCCTCACACGGGTATCGAACACGCCCGTGTTCGAGCTGACACGCCCGTGTTCCAGCTGACACGGCCGTGTAGCCGGCCGTGTACCCCATGATTTTCCCTCGTTTTCAACCCGAGCACTACACGGGTTCTAGGACACGCCCGTGTCCTTACCCGTGTCACATTGACACGCCTGGACCCCAGGCCGTGTACACGGGACATTTCGTCGAGGGGAGAACGACGACTGGATGACACAGCCTTGGACACGCCCGTGTCCTAGGCCGTATGCCTTGTCTCGACGATCGTCGAGTGAATCTCGACGATTTCACTTGGACGATCGTCGACACGGGTCGACACGCCCGACGACACGCCCGTGTCGCGGGCCGTGTGCCCATTCTCGACGAATCGTCGAGTATATCTCGACGATTTCACGGCTAAGTGTCGACACGGGTCGACACGCCTTGCGACACGCCCGTGTCGCAGGCCGTGTGCCCATTCTCGACGAATCGTCGAGTATAACTCGACGACTTCGCGGCTAAGTGTCGACACGGGTCGACACGCCCTGCGACACGCCCGTGTTGCAGGCCGTGTGCCCATTCTCGACGAATCGTCGAGTATAACTCGACGACTTCGCGGCTAAGTGTCGACACACGCTTGACACGCCCTGGGACACGCCCGTGTCCCAGGCCGTGTGCCTTCTGCCAGAACCCAAACTGGCCCAAAACGTCCCCCTTTGCTCCTTTGAGTTTCGGGGCGTTACAACTCTACCCCTCTTAAAAGAATTTCGCCCACGAAATTTCATAAAGGGAAAAACATGTACAAAAACAAAATTTGTACCTGAGCGGAACAACTCTGGATATTCGTCAAGCATCGTCTGCTCTCGCTCCCAAGAGAGCTCCTCACGACCGCAATTGTCCCACCGGACTTTGACCATCCTGATCTCTTTATTGCGTAGCCGCTTGACCTCCGAGTCCTCAATCCGCACGGGCTTGACCTTTGTCGTTAGCCCACTTTCCACCGGCACTTGATCGACCGCGATCACTTGCGTAGGCTCTTGCACCGCCTTCCGAAGCACCGAAATATGGAATACATCGTGTAAACCACTTAGCTCCACTGAAAGCTTCAGTCTATAGGCCGCTTCTCCAACTCGCTCCAGAACCTCGAACGGTCCAAGGTATCTTGGGCTTAGCTTTTTCAATCGTCGTACCCGCGAGACACCCTTGAACGGCTTGATCTTTAAGTATACATAATCGCCCACAGCGAACTCCACGTTCCTGTGCTTGGCATTATAGTACTTTGCTTGCCGGTCCTGAGCGATGAGCAACCTCTCCCGAATGATTCTCACCAAAGAAGTAGCACCCTCTACTTCCGATCGCTTATACAACTTTGACTCACCCGTTTCTATCCAAGACAACGGCGTGCGACATCTTCTACCATATAGGGCCTCGAAGAGCGCCATCTGAATACTTGCTTGGTAGCTGTTGTTGTATGCGAACTCCACCAAATAAAGGTGGTCTTCCCATTGCTTTCCAAAATCCAAGACACACATGCGAAGCATGTCTTCCATGGTTCTATTGACCCTCTCGGTCTGCCCATCCGTTTGCGGATGGAAGGCTGTGCTAAACTTCAGCTTTGTTCCCAACATTTGCTGCATCAGCCTCCAATCATTGGACGTGAACCGCCCATCTCGGTCACTCACGATGCTGCGGGGCACACCATGAAGCCGTACTATGTTATCCACATATAGCTTTGCCAGCTTCTCCACCGGATCATCCTTCCTATGCGGAATAAAATGCGACACCTTCGTTAATCGATCCACGACCACCCAAATGGCGTCGTTCCCCTTTTGCGACCTTGGCAAACCGTGCACAAAGTCCATAGAGATGTCGTCAAATTTTCACTCCGGAATAGGCAAGGACTTAAGAAATCCTCCCGGCTTTTGGCACTCCGCCTTTACCAAGGCGCAGGTTTGGCACTTCGCTACGTATAGCGCCACATTCGTTTTCAAACCCGGCCACCAAAATAGCTTCTTGACGTCGCGGTACATCTTCGTGCTCCCCGGGTGAATCGAGTACTTGGTATGGTGTGCCTCGTACAACAACTCCACCCGTAAATTGCCCACACAAGGGACGCACAGACGACCGTCTTTCCAAAGCAATCCGTCCTCCACGACGAATTGGGAATTTGACCCATCCAGAGCCTCTATCATGAACTGCTTCATATGAGCATCCATATCCAAAGCCTGCCGAATACGATCAGCCAGGTCATATTGGACTTCAGTCCAATTCAGAACTGCTTCAACACTTTCTTGTCTGTCCACACAAACAATCTCCAGCGCCTCCAACTCCCACACCAACCGCTCATTATGCACCGATAGCCAATTGGCTTGAGCTGGGGCTCGGCGACTCAACGCGTCCGCAACCGCATTCCCTTTGTCAGGCACGTAGTGGATCTTGAATGTATAGTCCCCCAGGAACTCCATCCATCTACGCTGCCGCATATTCAGATCCTTCTGATCTATCAGGTACTTTAGGCTCTTGTGATCGGTGTAGATATCAATCTTCACACCGTACAAATAGTGTCTCCACAGCTTCAAGGCAAAAATCACGGCCGCTAACTCCAAGTCATGGACCGGATAATTCCTCTCGTGCACTTTTAGCTGTCTCGAGCCATAAGCTATCACGCTTCCGTGCTGCAGTAGCACGCAACCCAAACCGCTGCCCGAAGCATCGCTATATATCTCATAGCCTTCGGTTCCACATGGCGAACTCAGCACAGGCGCCGTGGTCAACCGACACTTCAATTCCTCAAAAGCTCGCGCGCACTCCGGCGTCCAAACGAACTTATGCTCCTTCCTCGTCAAAGTAGTGAGAGGTAGCGCTATCCGCGAGAAGTTCTCTACGAAGCGCCTATAATAACCGGCAAGCCCCAAAAAGCTCCGGACTTCTGCTACCGTAGCAAGCTCAGGCCACTCCCGTATCGCAACAATCTTCGCCGGATCCACCACAATACCCTCTCCACTCACTATATGCCCGAGGAACGCCACTGAGGATAGCCAAAACTCGCACTTCGAGAACTTGGCATACAACTGGTTTCTCCTTAGCGTCTCCAACACCAAATGAAGATGCTTGAAGTGATCTTCCTCACTTTGAGAGTACACCAAAATATCGTCGATGAAGACGATCACGAAATGGTCCAAGTACTCCCTGAACGTCCTGTTCATCAAATCCATGAATACTGACGGCGCATTAGTCAGCCCAAACGGCATGACCGTAAACTCATAATGCCCGTATCTCGTACTAAACGCTGTCTTCGGGATATCACTCTCCCTTATCCGCAGCTGATAGTACCCAGACTTGAGATCTAACTTCGAGTACACCGTCGACCCGACTAACTGATCGAAGAGATCATCAATCCGGGGGATCGGGTACTTGTTCTTCTCAGTCAGCTTGTTTAGCTCCCGATAATCAATACATAGCCTCAAGCTTCCGTCCTTCTTCTTAACAAAGAGGACCGGTGCGCTCCAAGGCGAAGAACTCGGGCGCACATACCCTTGCTCCAACAACTCTTGCAGTTGAACTTTCAGCTCCGCCATTTCCTTGGGCGCTAGCCGATACGGAGATCGTGACACAGGCTTTGCACCTGGCACTAGCTCGATTGTAAAATCTATCTCCCTTTGAGGCGGGGCTCCAGGAAGATCTGCGGGGAACACATCAGGGTATTCCGATACCACTGAAATACAATCCAAAGCGGGCTTCGGCTTTACAACCTCCACTAGTGTAAAGAACAGTTCTGCTCCAGCACGAACCGCCTTCACCACCTGAAGAGCAGACATCAACGTCTTGCTCGACCCCTTTAAGCCCGTAAACGTCGTCTCACGACTCGCTCCCAGCTTAACTTCCTTGCTACCGCAATCTATATGGGCCTGCTGCTCCGAGAGCCAGTCCATGCCAAATATGACGTCGAACTCCACTAACGGAAGTAAAGATGCTCGCAGGTCGAACTCCTGCTCCCCAATACGAATCTTAACATTGCAGATCCTATCCGCTCGCATCAAACACCCATTGGGCAACAACACATCCAACTTATCCTTCGCCATCAAAGAAGAGACTCCGATGCGTGATATAAATCCTTCGGACAAGAAGGAGTGTGAGGCTCCCGTATCGAAGAGTGCTCGTGCCGGATTTTCACAAATCAAAACAAATCCTAAACAAGTAGCGGTAAGGTAACATGTGCATAACAAGCATATAAAGGAAATTGACTTGCTATAAATTAAACCGTACCTGTCACCACATCAGCTTGTTTAATGGCCTCCTGTTGGCCAAGATTGTAGACCCTTGGTTGGGCCGGAGCATAGTGGGATGCGGTCGACTCCACCGCCTTTCCCTTCTCTTCATATGTGGCTCCCGGCCTCCTCTCCGGACTTAGGACGTCCGCTCCAACAATCACGGGCAAAGTGCCCCGTCTTTCCACATGTAAAACACGCACCCGGGGTCCGACCCGTAGTCGCCCCAGAAGCGCCAGAAGGAGCTGGACCCGAAGTCCTATGCTTCTTGAAAGACCTCCGATAGCCGGACTTTGAAGTAGTCGGCACTCTGAACTCAGATTTCTTTTCACCCAAGCTTTTCTTCGCTTGCACGCTCTTCATGTCCTTCTCCAAGGACCGGGCAGTATTGACCAAGGTTAAGAAACCCTGCGTCATTGGCCCCGACAGTAATAGTCTCAACTCATCCCTCAAGCCTTCATAAAAACGATTAGTCTTGCGCTCCTCATCCATGATGGTGGAGCTAGCATAACGACTCAACCGCGTAAACTCGTGGAGATATTCATCCACGCTCCTCTCACCCTGCACCAACTTCAGGAACTCATTCTCCATTGAAATCCTCTGAGTAGAAGGGAGGTATCTTGCTAAGAACAATCCCGAGAACTCTTCCATCGGAACGTCTATCAGTTGTCTACCTCTCAAATGATGCAGCTCCAATCCTTCCCACCACATCCTTGCTTCACCGTCCAGCAGGAACGTAGCGATGGTGGTCATTTGCCACTCCTCCGTCTCCGTCGCCGTCATGACTCTCTTCACCCTAGAGAGCCAGTCTTCAGCCTGAGATGGGGTTCCCAACCCCGAGAATAACGGAGGGTTAAAGCTCATTACATGCTTCAACTGCCTCTCAGTTGCCCTCCTTGGCACTATCGGTTCCGCAACCACTTGCTCCACCCTCCTCGGCTCAGCCTCTCGCAGAGGTTCTTGCTCCATCACGGGAGCGGGCTGCTGCGCTTGCCTTCCAGGCTGCGCATTTATCACGGCCAACACCGCTTCAGCCACCAATCGAATATTCTCAGCCGACAGAGGTGTTGCGGGAGCAACATCCGGTGCACTGCTAGCCTCAGAAACTCGGCGTTCTGATGGCCCAACACCACTTCTGGTCACCTATAGTGGTACAAAACACCGTTAAGCGACCACATAACATTGCAAACAGCAATTATAGGAACACGCAGGTTCCTCAAACACGAGTATTTTCATTCCTAAGTGTACATTCATGGGTTCTTTTACCATTATAACGATGACGCACGCAATGTGCTCACCACCCCTTAAAAAGAATTCGGTCACGAATTCAGTTCAAGCCCGACCAAAACCAGTAGTCTGATACCAAATTGTAACACCCCCTATCCGTCGCATAGTATATAGCAGTAGGTCCGGCCGGGGCCCGACGCCATATACCACAGACAGACCGGGTGGTTACGTATGGAAACCATCCAACCAATCTCAACGTCCTACACAGAGCATTCTAGCGGAAGCAGTTTATATAGGTTGTAAACAAGAACCCAGCATTAGAGCACGAATGTCCACTAGTACATAATTAGGAATGTATACAAAATACCCAAAATCGGCCTTAAGGCCTTACAGAATGTTTCACTTGGATAATACATGATTTACGAACCTCGGCACGCAGGCCGGTCAAACATGAATAAAACAGAAAACATTTCCACTTGGGCCTTCGAGGGCCAGCTTCGCAAAAAGGGCTTTAGCCCGCTATTGACCGCTTGGTCCAGCTGCACCTGCAAGCAACAAACCACCGCACGGTGGCAAACAAGGCAACGGTCAGCAATGCTGACCAAATTATAACGATCCCGCCCCCAACTCGGGGCGGCGATGCTCCTTCCCTGCATTTCATTAGCACAAGCGAGCAATGCATATAACCATAGCCATTTCATCACAGACGTTGGCTCGTATGGCCACACGTCCCGTGCACTCAGGGCACATTCTCGGTGAACCGGTCGATGTCACGTCAATTAAAGCCATTAACATTCCGGACTCACCACCGCCACTTAGACGGCCATTCCTATGAGCAATTTGTCTTCCTGGCCTGGGTCACGACAGTTTAAGCCATTGACCGTCGTAGACTCCCATCTATGCCAACGGCGAGTGCCACGTAACCTTAGGTCTCTCTAACCCGAACGACATAGAGCGGGTACGGTTCCATCTAACCCGTGCTCACATCGCAACGACAATTTAAGCCATTTGCGCGGGTCAAACTTTCGCCGAGTCCCATTCTACCGCAAGTCACATAACCACGTTATGTTCAAGTTGGCTCTCAGGCCACCAAGTTGGCAAGATCTCGTATCCGCCCAGTTTTCCGGGTGCACCTTTGGGTTAGTCCCCAAGGCTCCCTGCTGCAATCTACCGCGTAGAAAACCCGAAAACAAACCATAGCACGGAGTCTTCTCCGGCCTTATGCAATGCAACATCACCGATCCGAATTAACATGTCCGGGTAGGCTTCAACCAAAATGCCTATGTCCGTTCTCGCATACGGACTCTAAACAACGGGGACTTTACATATCTACCCGAAGGAACGCCTCCAACTCTCCGCAAACTCGCGAGAGCGGGCTTCCTATGCTAAGAAAGAGAGCTATTCATGCTCAAGATGAGGATCGTTACCCTTGAGTTCCTCTTTGGCGCCATCAAAAAGTAATCGGATAGAAATCACCGCACTTGCGTTGCCTCCGTGGATCCGGAGTCGGCTTGCGATTCGGAGCTCCGAAGCTCCTCCAATGGAGGATCTAGCTCTTCTTCCTCCAAGGGCTCTCCTCTTTCTCCAAGGGTTTGGAGAGATGAAAAAGGTAAGAAAGTGATGGATTTTCTAAGTCAAACCCGGGTATATCCTCTCAGGAACCATCCCCAGCCGTTGGATCTCAACCTAAGAAAACGAACGGCTTTGATTCGGGGCTGAAATGCCCAATCTGGACCGAACACGGCCTGGCACATGCCCGTGTCCAGGGCCGTGTGCCGCATTCGCCGTCAAAATCGAATCTCCTGGACCCTCACACGGGTATCGAACACGCCCGTGTTCGAGCTGACACGCCCGTGTTCCAGCTGACACGGCCGTGTAGCCGGCCGTGTACCCCATGATTTTCCCCCGTTTTCAACCCGAGCACTGCACGGGTTCTAGGACACGCCCGTGTCCTTACCCGTGTCACATTGACACGCCTGGACCCCAGGCCGTGTACACGGGACATTTTGTCGAGGGGAGAACGACGACTGGATGACACGGCCTTGGACACGCCCGTGTCCTAGGCCGTGTGCCTTGTCTCGACGATCGTCGAGTGAATCTCGACGATTTCACTTGGACGATCGTCGACACGGGTCGACACGCCCGGCGACACGCCCGTGTCGCGGGTCGTGTGCCCATTCTCGACGAATCGTCGAGTATATCTCGACGATTTCACGGCTAAGTGTCGACACGGGTCGACACGCCCTGCGACACGCCCGTGTCGCAGGCCGTGTGCCCATTCTCGACGAATCGTCGAGTATAACTCGACGATTTCGCAGCTAAGTGTCGACACGGGTCGACACGCCCTGCGACACGCCCGTGTCGTAGGCCGTGTGCCCATTCTCGACGAATCGTCGAGTATAACTCGACGACTTCGCGGCTAAGTGTCGACACACGCTTGACACGCCCTGGGACACGCCCGTGTCCCAGGCCGTGTGCCTTCTGCCAGAACCCAAACTGGCCCAAAACGTCCCCCTTTGCTCCTTTGAGTTTCGGGGCGTTACAGATATAATCCATAAAATTCTAATAAAATTACTAGGGGATCTAGATGGTCTAAAACTTACTCTACCCAAGATTCACAAGCTTTGGATAAGGTTTAGTGGCTGAATTTTCAATATTGTGCTTCTACCCTAAAACTAGGGTTAGGGTTTTGAGGTGCCTACCTTCCTCCAAATATTCTAAGATTCCATCCAATGAACTTAGATTACTCTACCTTCAATTCTATTGAGTTTTCAAGGCCATACAAGGGCATTATCCCCCATTTCCTTCACAACCACCAAAAGTCCTTCCTTAGGGTTTGAGGTTGAAACCTAGGGTAAATCAAGCCTAAATCATCCCATTTTGTTTTAGAGGGTGACATTGGGCATAATAAGTCAGTGTCCAAAACCTCATCCTCTGTTGAGGGGAGGTGGCCACCCTAAGCCCATGGTGCACTTTTAGTCAAAAATACCTCCTTAAGGCCAGACTAGGGTTTGGTGATTCCCTAACCAAAACCTATCCAAATGAGTTGAAAGTTTGTACAGAGCTAGGTATTGATACCAGGGACCACTCACCAAAATTTGGGAGAGTTTAGAGGTGATTAGAGCACTTAATTAAAATACCCTAGCATTATTAAATAAAAGTAAAAACATTAGGCAAAGTGTCTCTAAATATTCTGAATTTTGGGCAGGCCCTAGGTATAGCTAGGGTGGACTCACTGCCAAAAGTTCATTTAATTTGAACCAAGGATGAAGTGTGGGCACTCAGTTGAATGTCTATCTATCCCTAGGTGTACGTCCCACCAAAAGGGGCGCCCTGGTCCAACCAGAGGGCCAAATTGGTCCACATCAATTTTGAATTAAAGTAGACCCATAGGGATACAACTTTTATATTTAAAGTTTTCCCATCAGGTGGCCCTAAATATTTTTAAAATTTAACACCAATAATACCAAAATCTGTGACATAAATCGAATTATTATAAATATATAACCTATAGTTTTAATATCATAACCGCACGAATCTTGAAGCACCCCTGGACGGAATCCCTTCATCTTCCACCTTGAGCCGACGGCCGGGATTCATCCCGCCTGGAGCCACTTCCAAGCGCTGCCCCCGGCGATCCGGCCACTTCCCCGGTCGGCCATCGCCACCACCACCTCCGTTGAGGTGGTGGTCTTCGCCAGACGCCGGCTTGGCCGCCGGAAAGTACTATTCTGGAGGTTCTAGCAAGAGGTTTTTCGACCAATATTCATGGAAATCCCGAATTGGATCGGGCTCAATTGAGCCCGAACCTTGGACCTAGTGATTGATATGATCTATACATGAGAGAAGCAGTGGAGGAGGACCTTCCTAGCGGCCTGAATGCGGGAGGAACGGAGGGATGCCATTGTCGACGGCGGCGGCGCTCGGCTTCTGTAACAACATAGTAGGACGGCCTGTTCCCTCCAGGTAAGAGCTCGAAAATGTTCCCCTCTGCCCAATGATGATGTTTAAATGGACCATTGGGGAGGGGGCGGCTGGTTCTTCAATGCCATCAAACACCATTAATGGTGTGGCTCAGGTTGAGTGGGGGGGGGGGGGGGCTGAACCTACCTCTTGATGGCCGGGAAATGGCTGGAATCAACTCCTCTTCCCTAGAGGAGTTGATTGCAGCCATAAAGGGTGGCTGTTGGCCTCCTATGGCCGGCTCCCACCCTTCCCTTCCTCTCCCCCAACTTTCTCTCTCCACCATGTTGGTTACATTGGAAAATGTGTACCAGATTTGAAGAAGCCTCACCCTACTCAATGATATACATCAAGGTGTATTTGATGTGTTTTGAGTTTATATGTGCAGGTTAAGTAATTGCAGGAAATGCAGAAAAATTTCTAAGTCCACGTGTCAACACCTAGTGAAGCAGTGTCGACACTTAAGAAGGCATGTGTCGACACTGGAGAAAAGCTGTGTCGACACTTGGAGTTAATTGTGTCGACACTTGGAAAGGCTATGTCGACACCAGAATCAACTTTGTCGACACCAGAAGGAATGTGTCGACACACAGTGAATCATTTCAACATCAACTGTGTCGACACCCAGAGGCAGTGTCGACACACAGAGAAGTATAGTCGACATCAATTGTGTCGACACCAAGAGGTAGTGTCGACACATAGAAGACTTTGTCGACATCAACTGTGTCGACACACAGGACTTGTGTCGACACACAACAAAGCTTCAACAAAGTTAAAGTAAAGAAGTATTTGTGTTGACACACAGGACTTGTGTCGACACACAGCAAAGTTTTAGCAAAGTTAAAGTGAAGAAGTGTTTGTGTCGACACACTCAATCAGTGTCGACATATTCTAAAGAAGCTGTGTCGAGAAGCAGTAAACAACAACAAAGGAGTTGTGTCGACACCACTAAGGCTTGTGTCGACACTTAGTCCACTTGTGTCGACACTTAGTCTAATTGTGTCGACACATAATGAAGTTCAGTCTCGACACTTTCAGACAGATACAGAGATTTCAAGAAGTGACTGGATGACTTGACAGCTGCCTTTTCTAACCGGTCAACTACTACTGTCAGAGCTGTCAGAAGGTTGTTAGAAATCGGATCAGCTGGTTACCATGGAGGAGGACTATATAAAGGCTTTCTCCTTCAACAGAAAGAGAGATCAATCATTGAAGAATATAAATTCTGATCAATACAAATTGAAGTAATAATACAGAAGATTTTCGTGAGAAGATCTAAGAAGAAGTTGGAGAGAGAGAGCTCCATCTAAGAAGTGCAGTTGCTGAACCAGGCTGCCAAGAAAGATTCAGATTTAGATCTGAATCTCAAGTCAAAAGCTGATTGAAGATCAACTTCACAGGAGATTCAACCCTACTGAGTTCAGATTCAAGAAGCTTTGAAGAAAGCTAAGAGAGGATGATCTCAGCCATCAAGTTCTTCCAAGAACTGATCAAGAAGTCATCCATCCATTCTCTCTCTTTCAGGGTGGTGGCAACATACTTTGTTTAATCAATTTTCTGTAGGATCTATACTAGATCTGAGTTGTAAGCCTATTATATAAAGGCTGAGTGTAGGAGAATATTTTCTCTGAGTGGTAGGGCTGTGAGCCTGAGTTGTAGGAGACTGTGTTCTCTGAGCGTAGGCCTTGGTGAAGGCTGAGGTAGGGCTGTTTGCCTGAGTTGTAGGAGTGAGGACACTCTGAGTTATAGGAACCTGGTTTGGGTTCTGAGCTACTGTAAGATCTGAGGATCTGAGGAGAAGTGTAGAAGTTAGGCTGAATCTAGTACACTGCTAGATAGGCGAAGGGGGAAAGTGGATGTACCCAGACCTTGGGGAACCACTATAAATACTATGTGTACTATGTGAATGATTGTTTATGTGATTGCTGTGCTGATAGCTATAGAATTTGCAATTGCTGCTTAAATTAACTGAACAGAGTTTTTGCCTTAAAAGCAAAAGAAAAAGTACACCTATTCACCCCCCTCTAGGTGGTTAGGCACTAATTTTTTCAAGTGGTATCAGAGGGAGGTTACTCCAAGAAGGACTTAATAGTCTGAGTGAGATCCTTAAGGCAGATTCAAGAATCAAGAAAATGGGTTCAGGAGAGAATCATAAGGAACTATGTTCAATGAAACTACTCATATGTAGAAAGGAAATATTTGGCATCTGGACAAAAAGGGTCAGGCTGTTTATGGAGGCTTCTGATCTAAGGATCTATATCACAGTAAAAGAAGGTCCTTATATTACTATGAAGATTTCATTTATAGATGCAAACCAAAGAATTCTCAAGGATTATTCAGAGATGACCAAGGATGAGATCATCTTGGAAACTATGGATAAGAGGGCCCAGAACATCATAGTAAGTGCCATAGATGATTCTACCTTTCAAAATTTGATTCACCGCAAGACTTCAAAGGAAATGTGGGATACTTTGATAGTCTACATAGAAGGTTCTAAAGAAGTAAGACAAGATAGAAAATCTATGCTAAACCAGGAGTATGAGAGTTTCAGACAAGGAAAGTCTGACAGTATAACTGAGTACTACAAAAAGTTCTATAGAATAGTTAATGAGCTGATGTCCTATGGAAGAATCTTCAGTACCTATGAACTGAATGATAAATTCCTAAGATCGCTGACATAGGATTGGGACACTAAGATTTGTGTCATTAGAGAAGTGGCCAAACTTGCAGATATTTCTCCTCCAACCTTGTTTGGAAAGTTGCTATCATATGAGATGCAACTGATGGCTAGGAAAGAGGAAGAGAAGAGTATAAAAAGGGGAGCATAGAGACAAGTCTGTGGCCTTTAAGGTTGAAGCCACTAGGAAAAATAAGAGGATGTCTCCATCACCTCCTATGATAGTTGCTGAAACACCTTCAGGTAATTCTGATAACCAAAGTTCTGAAAGCAGTGACTCAGATGAAGATTTTGCTGCCTTCATAAGCAGTTTCAGAGATTTCTGAAGAAGAAGTAGTGGAAGTCTCAGCCTTCCACATCTAAGCCTAAGGATGATTACTATCAAAAGAGGAAGTCATCCAGGAAAGACAGGAGCAAGTCTAAGCCAAACAAGTCTACAACATCAAAGATTGTTTGCTACTGCTGTAATAGGCCTAGACATGTAGTGGCTGAGTGTCCAGATAAAAGAAAAGAGACTGCAGATAAGAAGAAGAGTCAACACCAAAGCAAGAAGGAGAAATCCTTTGTTGCTAAGAAGGAGAAGAACTTGTCAAACCAATCTACTTCTGAGTCAGAATCTGAAGCTGAGGCCTACATTGGTTTATATGCAGCAGATGAAGAAGAAGAGTTTCTCCAGGTGCTGAACTCTATATATGAACAAGAAGACCATCAGTGCAAGGGACTGATGGCTGTGTCAGAAGAAGACAAATGCCAGGATCAGCCTGGTCCTAGTAAGGTACAATGTCTTTTAGATTGCAGTACTGAGTCAGAGTCAGCAACATCTGCACCAAGTGATGTGGATAGGTCTGAGTCTGAAGGTGATATTCATCAGCTGATAGATGAATATAGAGATTTATTACAGGCACTTAAGAAGAGCAAAAACCTGGCCAAATCTCAGGCTAAGGAAATTGCAGATCTTAAGATGGCTGCAACAGATTCAGAGAAAATAATAGATCAAAAACTGAATGAGATTGCCAGATTGAAAAACATAATTGTTATTCAAATGGGCACAATCACATTCAAGAATGATCAGATTAGAAATCTGGAGGTTAGACTTCGGAAAGAGAAAGAGATTGTAGCTAATTTTTCTAAACCTAAATCTGTATTACCCTTGATTGATGAGTTTGTACCTCAAAAGGGTAAGGTTGGATTAGGATTTAAGAAAACTGCATGGACTACTAGGTCCAAATCTAAAGGCAAAGCCCCAGCACAAAACAAGAAGCCTGCTGTAGATAATTAAGCTAGGGTTGTACCTAAACAAAGGTACAATAAGTTTGAGTGCTGGTGTTGTGGCAAGGTAGGCCACTTTGCCTTAGATTGTTGGCACAATTCTAGTGTCAAGGAGAGTAGCAATCTGCCTGCTAGAAGAGCTACAGGTAGATTTCTTAAAGTGCAGACTAACTTGTACCAAGGACCCAAAAGTTATTTGGGTTCTAAGGTTAAGTAATTTGTGTTGTAGGTGAGTCCAAGCTGCCATGCCCCAATATGGTACTTGGACATTGGATGTTCCAGGCACATGACTAGAATAAGGGGGTTGCTGAAGGACTACACACCTATCATGGATGGCCCTAAAGTAACCTTTGGTGGTTCAGAAAAAGGAATCATCAAAGGATTTTGTAACATTTCTAATAATCAGATTACTATCTCTCAAGTGGCCTATGTGAAGGGTTTGAAACACAACCTTATAAGCATAAGTCAGTTGAGTGATTTAGGATATGATATTTCGTTTATTAAGAATGGATGTCATATCAAAAGGTCAAGTGATCAAAAGGTCATATTGACAGGATATAGGAAGATAAATGTTTACTGTCTTAACTTTGTGTGTGAGAACAATGTTTCTCCTATTTGTCTTGTAGCTGATGAGAGTGCCTCTCATTGTGTTAAATGACACAAGAGGCTAGCCCATCTTAACTATAAGACAATTGGCCAACTCTTTAGCAAAGAGTTAGTGAGAAATGGTCCTCAAGTTAAGTGTATAAAGGATGGGATATGCTCAGCTTGTCAAAAAGGCAAGCAGACCAAATCCACCTTTCATAACCTTGAAAACAAGGATTCAGTGAGGTGTCTTTACCTCTTGCATATGGATCTTTTTGGTCCTATGCCAGTTCATAGTCTAGGTAGGAAGGTCTACACATTTGTGGTAGTAGATGACTATTCTAGATATTCCTGGGTGTTCTTTCTAAGACAAAAATCTGAAACCCCAACTGTCTTATATAGTTTTGTTAAACAAATTCAGAATGAGTTGAACAGTACAGTGGTCAAAATCAGAAGTGGCCATGGTACTGAATTTCAGTCTGAAAGTGTGACAAGACTACGAGAAGAATTTGGAATACTTTAAGAATTTTCCTCACCTAGAACACCACAGCAAAATGGTATTGTTGAAAGGAAGAATAGAACATTGATAGAGGCTGGTAGAACTCTATTGAGTGACACTTCTCTCCCAGAATATTTCTGGGCTGAGGCAGTAAACACTGCATGTCATGTGATCAATAGGGCTACTATCACCAAGAGCCACAAAAAGACTCCCTATGAGATTGTGAAGGGCAGAAAACCAAACTTATCCTATTTTATGATCTTTGGTTGCAAGTGCTATATACTTAACAATGGCAAGTCTTATCTAACCAAGTTTGCTGCCAAATCCCAAGAGTGGATCTTTGTTGGGTACAACAACAATAATAAGGCTTATAGGTTCTACAAATTGATTACTCAAGTTGTAGAAGAGTCTGTACATGTAGTCTTTGATGAAACAAGACTGATTAACAGTGAGTTGCCAAGTAGTGCTTGCAGTTCTACAGGTATAAATGAGAGAATGGACAAGCTTACCATTACAGAAGAATCAACTGCAAATCAGGAAGTGGAAAAGGGGGAGGATAAAAGTCAAGGGTTGAGAAGAACAGACAAGTGGAACAGTAAGGATGGCAGCATGCCAGGGGGAGAAAGTAATTCTCCATAGGCTGGAGAAATATGGTAATATTTTCACACTGTACTAATGTTAAATTTTTTCTATGATGAATATGCTATGTTGCTAATGACCTGTAGTGTTTTGACTTCTTCAAATAGGGGGAGATTATTGGGTCTATTGATCCTAATATCCTAGATTTGTAATAAGTCAAATTGGTCAATGACAGACACACATAATGTATTCGATGTGTGCCTTAGTTCATGCATGCAGGTAGTCCATGATTGGACAGGTGAAGAAGAATGAGTTTGGTGGTAAACTCAAAGCTCGTCGAGCACAACTTGAAGTTAGTCGAGCTCAATTTGCAATTTGTCGACCTCAGCTTACAGATCGCCGAGCTCAGCTCAACACTTGTCACGCTAAAGTAAGAAAAATAAACTAAGGTAAAAAGTACTGAGACCAGTGAAAAGATCAGAGTTCGTCAAGCTCAGCCCACAGATCGTCGAACTCAGCTAAAGCTAGAAAAACTGACTGAGGCAAAAGGCACTGAGACCGCTGAGATAGCTAAAAAGAATGTGTTGAGACTGCTGAGATAGCTGAGATAGCTGAGAAGAAGGCGTTGAGAGTGCTGAGACAGCTGAGACAAAACTAGTTGAATTTCTCTAAGTCTAAAAGCGTTGAGTGAAGCAGGTTCACTCAACGCTTCTAATAAATAAGGAAGCGTTGAGACAAAACTAGCTGGATTTCACTAAGTCCAGAAGCGTTGAGTAAAGTAGGTTCACTTAACACTTTTAATGAAGAAGGAAGCACTGAGACATTTAAGAGGAAAACCGCTGAGACAGAAGATACTCTCAGATGTGAAGCAAAAACCACTGAGACCACTGTGAAGATACAGCTGAGATCAAAACTTGTCTCAACTGATAAGAAGAAAGCGTTAAGACAAAGTCCTGTCATAGCTATTAAGAAGAAACTGCTGAGACCGCTGAGACAGAACCGCTGAGACAAATCCAGAGAAAACTCACAAGTCAAGAAGCGCTGAGAGCTAAGACAGAAGGCGTTGAGTGACTTAACATCACTCAATGCTTCATGGATTTCTGGAATATTTTCTAAGTCCAGATGGTGATGACCATTGCTAATATCATCAAAGTCAACTTACATGTAGCCGTTGCGGAAAGTTGTAGTGGTGCCGAAAACTACCTTGTCCTTTTTTGAAGAAGGTGGGGCTCACCATACCTTGGCTTGACCAACATACAAGTGTGTCGTTGATTCAAATCAATGCATATACAAAGGAAAAAGAAAAGGGATTAGGGCAACAAAAATGAACGAAAGAGATCGAACGGAAAAAGGAAATTAGAGGAGACTGGAATCTTCTTCTCCATCCAAGCTTAAAAGTTAAAGTCCAGCAGAGATAGCCGCAAAGGCAAAGGAAGTTAGTTGAAGCTCTTCAAGCTCAGCAAGATAGTACTTTCTAGAACATATAAGCTGATTCCTCCATTCAACAGGTTGGTAGCTGCTTATCTGTGCAGCAGAAAAGAGTTAGTTGTAGAAGAGGACTAATTCCTTCTACAGCAAGTGTGCTGGACTGATATTTGCTCAGTCCAGCAAGGTAGACTCAGAGATTTATCTCTGGGTTAGTTGTTTATTTTTTTTAATTATTATGTATTCTTTTTTGGTAGGATTCAGTTTATCTGAATCTGAGTGTAGGGCACTTTGTGTCTGAGGTAGGTGACAAATTTGTCACTGAGGTAGGTGCCCTGTTGGGGTATTGAGGTAGGATCCAAGTGTGGATCTGAGCTGTAGGGCTTAAATGCCTGAGGTAGGAGAGTGTTGCTCTCTGAGGTAGGATCCAAGTATAGATCTGAGCTAGGGTTGTCCTCCCAGCCTGAGTGTAGGTCCTTGTGCCTGAGGTAGGTGACTGGAGAGTCACTGAGCTATAGATGTCAAATGTGTCAATGATTTGTAGGCCTTGGACGAGGCTGAGATATAGGTACCTGGAAGGGTACTGAGTTGTAGGAGTACTGCAGCACTCTGAGAGTAGGGTTGTGTGCCTGAAGCTGTAGGGTTGAAGAGCCTGAATTATAGGTCTTAGAAATAAGGCTGAGGTAGGTGATCAGTGGATCACTGAGCTGTAGGAGCTCTGCAGAGCTCTGAGGTAGGAACCCTTCTGGTTCTGAGTTTGGATTCTGTGAAGAATCAGTGTTATAGGTTGTGTGCCTGAGGTGTAAGCTCTGAGGAGAATATTGGTGGAGTTTGTGCCTAGTCCAACAAATCAGTTGGATAGGTGGGAGGTAAAGTGGATGTGCCCAATTAGGGAACCACTATAAATCTTTGTGTTTACTGCGTTGCTTGTTTTCTTTCTTATTGCAGGATCTACTGATAAGCTCTAGATAGTTTAATTTGAAAACAGCAAAAGAATTGATAAAAACTCAAAGACCTATTCACCCCCCCCCCCCTCTAGGTGATTAGCTAACCTTGAGTTAAATGACTTTCAAAAATGGCAGGAGGAAGGTTTTCCTTCTCAAAGGAGCGGAAATGGCGGACTTGATCCTTTGGGAGAATGAGACCTGCGGCTTAAATAGAGAAGTCAGAAATAATGGTCACGCACGGTTTGGTGCACGATCGTTCGTTAATTGTGTGATATTAATTTCCAGAGCAAGCTTGCGAAAGAAGAAGTGTTGACCCGTACGTTTCCTCGTGCACGGACGCTTCCTCCCGTGTGTGAAGGAAAACGCATGGGTAACAACAGAAAGCAGAAATTTCTGGCAAGCAGGTGGAACCGTGCATTTTACTCGTGCAAGGACACTTCTCCCCGTGCGTGAGTAAATTGCATGATTAACCACATAGCACAATAAATCAAGGCAACCACAGGAAACCATGCATTTCCTTCATGCATGGATCCGAAGAAACCGTGCGTGAAGATCGTCGAGCTCAGCTCGATGAAATTCGTCGAGCTCCACTCAATACTTCTCCAGCTAAACAAAACACATGATTGGGAAAAAAGTGTGCGCTAAGGAAACGCACGACCGTGTGTTTTCCACAAATCAGAATTCCTGCCTTGGAGAACACACACTACCTGCACAGCAAAAACCAAAACTGGAACACAAGCTCCCAACACCAATACACAGAAAAAAACAGATGGAAAGAGCCATGGGGAGCACCATGTGGTTACCCCCGACAACAGAATGCGCAATTTCGCACCCTCGGGCCAAAGTGGTGAACAATGTGATCATTAACCGATCGAAGCAAATATAACTGATTACCAGTTGAAATGTAGTGCACGAGTGAGAAAACAGGACCAGATGAGTCCAAAAAAACCCTATATAAATCGGATCATCAGTTAGCAGCTTTAGTAAGTACTTAAGCATGTTTTGACTGGACTATGTTATTGGGTACAAGCGGTTGGGCTATGTTTTGATTAGTATTCGTTATTTGCTTAGATGGAACCTAAGCGTGTGGAGACTAGGTTGACTCCCCAATCAAAGGACGAGTCTTCTGGTGTGCAGAGCAATGTGGTGATTGAAAGTCTACGACAGAGTAATGAGACTTTGTCCAGACAGATGGTAGAGATGCAGACGCAGATCCAAGCATTACTAACGGTTGTGTCAGGACAGTTGTCGCGTATATAGGACCCGGCTGTGGGTGAGGCTGTTCCTGT
The DNA here is from genome assembly GCA_039583875.1 of Platanthera guangdongensis. Lineage (NCBI taxonomy): Eukaryota > Viridiplantae > Streptophyta > Magnoliopsida > Asparagales > Orchidaceae > Platanthera > Platanthera guangdongensis. The sequence continues at coordinate 137,333,573 of CM077151.1, forward strand.
TCCCCTGCTCCTCTGGTTCCACTGATATTATTGCCACCAGAGATGACGTTTATCTCGCACTTCCAGAGACTAGTACCCCCTACTTATGATGGTAGGACAGACTTTATGTCCTTGGATGATTGGATGATAGCCATTGAGGAGATGTATGCTTAGTCGGGAATTTCAGCGTACTAGAGGGTGATGGTCATTGTGTATCAACTCAAGGGACTTTCTAAGAGTTGGTGGCTAAGGGAGAAGGAGAATTTGAAGGATGGATGCTCATGAGAATCTTTCAAGGAGTTGTTGCTGAAGAAGTTTCTTCCTTCGGTCGAGAGAGACCATCTGATGTATGATTTTCTACACCTTAAGCAAAGGCAGCCTACTATTACCGAGTACGAGGTGGAGTTCAGCAAACTGATTCATTTTGCCCCGGACATGGTGTCTTCAAAGTCGAATCGAGTTAAAATATTCTGGGTGGTCTTAGGAATGACATCCAGCAACTAGCTAGTGCTTTGGATCTGAAAGCTATGCTGAAGTGGTGGAGGCTGCTCTGAAGGTGGAGGCGATTGACCCACCAATAGTCGAGGTCCACAAATGAGAAAGGATATGACGAAGGCCGGTGAGGGTAAGAGTTCCCAATAATCTGGTACCGCTTCAGGGAAAAGAAGCAAAGAGATATGCAGTATTAGTGGTCATCCAGGACATCCGTTTGAGAGATGTTACCAAATATAAGGAGCCCAGCTGAAATAACAGGTGCATGCTATTCAGTGTGATCCTAAAGGAGATTTGGTTTGTTCTGCATGTAAGTGGAGCGGCACGACACTGCCCGTTGTTGTCTAAAGGACAAGACCTGCATCTCATGCAATCAGAATGGACATGTTAAGTCGAAGTGCCTGCAGGCTCAGCCCCCGTTGCAACCAGTTCCACTCTAGGCTTTGCCGTCGCCGCAGCTATTGGACAAGGGGAATAGCAAGCTGAATGTAGTGTCTTTGGAGGAAGCTCAGACATCTTCGCAAGTTATTACAGGTTAGATCCTAACCTGTTCCTTGATTTCTGTTTATAGCTGTAATTCGACGTTCATTTCCTTAGTTGAGTACACAATTTTATATAGTAAATTTTAAGGTCAGGAACTGCTGGGTGCGCGTTATGTTCGATTCTGGTGCTACCCACTCATTTGTAGCTACGACTTTTGTAGAACGTCATCGTTTGACTCTAGATCGATTTGGCGACGCGTTTAGTGTCAAGTTTCCCTCTAGCGAATCCGTGGTATCGGACCAAGGCATTCAGAGCTGTCTGATTCTGTTAGGTGATTTTCTAGCAGTTGCGAATTTGAAGATGATAGACCTAGAATATTTCGATGTGATTTTGGGCATGGATTGGTTGTCCAAGTAAGATTCGGTTATCCAGAGCAAGGTTAAGCACTTGGACTTCAGGATGGACAACGGTCAACCCATGTTATATCTACGGTACATGCACGGAAGCTGGTTAATTCGTGATGTTTTGCTTGTTTGGTTTCACTGATGCTGACCGATGTTTGTTTGCCGCAAGTTGAAGAGATTGTTGTTGTGCGTGAGTTTCCGGATGTGTTTCCTGATAATCTTCCTAGTCCTCCACCCGAGAGAGACGTGGAGTTCGTCATAGATCTATAGTCGGGTATTCGTCCTATTTCTAAGGCATCGTACCGTATGGCCCCGTATGAGCTGGAGGAGCTGCGTACCAAATTGGATGAGTTACTTCAGAATGGTTTTATTAGGCTAAGTTCTTATCCATGGGGTGCTCCTGTGTTGTTTGTAAAGAAAAATGATGGATCGATGAGGCTTTGTATCGATTATAGAGAGCTCAATAAGGTGACTATCAAGAATAGATATCCCCTACCAAGGATTGATGACATGTTTGATCAGTTGGGAGGTAGCTCTATGTTTTCAAAGATCAATCTTCATTCAGGCTACCACCAGTTGAGGATTCGTGAGGCAGATATTTCATGGACTTCTTTCTGTTCGCGTCATAGGCATTTTGAGTTTTTGGTGATGTCTTTCAGATTAACAAATGCGCCCTCTGCCTTTATGGATATGATGAACATGGTATTTAAGGATTACCTGGACCATTACGTGGTGGTTTTCATAGATGATGTTCTGGTGTACTCCCGCAGTGCTGAAGAGCATGCCCAGCACTTGTGCCTAGTTTTGTCCACCTTGAGGGAGCATAAGTTATATGCCAAGCTAAGTAAGTGCGAGTTTTGGCTTCCTCAAGTTTCATTTTTGGGTCATGTGGTTAATAAGGATGGAATTTTTGTGGACCCTGAGAAGATAGCTGCTATTATGGATTGGAATTGGCCTGCCACTCCCAAAGAGATAAGGAGCTTCCTAGGGTTGGTAGGGTATTATAGAATGTTTGTTTAGGGTTTCTCTCTATTGTCTATGTCACTGACTAAGCTTATGTAGAGGAACACAGCTTTTGTGTGGAGCGATAAGTGTGAGGAAGCTTTTCTGGAATTGAAGAGGAGATTGTGCACGATTCTGATTTTGGCCTTGCCTACTGAAGGGATGGAGTATTCGGTATATGTGGACGCATCGCATGTTACACTTTGTTGTGTGCTAATGCAAGAAGTAAAGTAATAGCATATGGGTCGAGGCAGTTAAAGACTCATGAAAGAAATTACCCTACGCATGATCTAGAATTTGCTGCTTTGATTTACGCCTTGAAGTTATGGAGTCATCTTTTATATGGCATTTTTTGCAAATTTTACAAAGATCATAAGAGTTTGAAGTACGTCTTCACTCAAAAGGAATTGAATTTGCATCAGCGGAGGTGGTTAGAGTATGTGGCTGACTATGATGTTGAGATTCAATATCATCCGGGCAAAGCTAACGTGGTAGCCGATGGTTTCAGTAGAAAGTCAGCGAAGATTTTAATCTTTCTTTGGATTCATCAGTGGAAGAATTTCTTCTGATGGATATATCGGTGGGGAGTAGCGACTCGCCTAGTAGTTTGTAAGTGTTTGAGCCTTCATGGATTTCACTGACGAGGCTACATCAAAAGGATGATCTTGATTTGATGCACCTTTATAATAGAACTACGAAAGTGGAACTGTCGGACTTCTCGATTGATGATGCGGGTAACTTGAAATACCGCGGCAGACTCTTTATCCCCAATATTGAAGATATTTGAGTTAAATTGTGCAATGAGGCATATGGTTCCAGTGTTGCCTGCCACCCTGGTTCTACTAAAATATATCGAGACTTGAAGCCGATTGCCTAGTGGTATGGTATGAAGGGCGATATAGCTAAGTACGTATCAGAATGTTTTACTTGCAAGCAAGTGAAGGCCGATCATGGTAGGCCTTGAGGCAAGTTGACGCCCTTAGAGATTCCAAGATGGAAGTGGGAGAGAATTTCAATGGATTTTATTACCGGTTTGTCGAGATCTCCCCGTGGACACGATTCTGTTTGGGTTATTGTGGGCAAATTGATGAAGTGTGCTCACTTTGTGCCATTTAAGATTGGCTACTCCATGAAGAAAATAGTTGAGTTATACTTGCAAGAAGTCATCAGGTTACATGGAGTGCCTATTAGTAATATAACATATCGAGACTCCAGGTTTAATTCTCGCTTTTGGAAGAGCTGATACGAAGTATTGGGTACCGATCTGCGGTATTCCACCGTTTATCATCCGCAAACTAATGGTCAAACAAAAAGAGTAAATCAGATCATTGAATATATGATCATATGTTTTATTTTAGACCACGGAGGTGCGTGGGATGAGCGTTTGAGGCTAATGAAATTTACTTATAATAACATTTATAAGGAAAGTCTACAGATGGCTCCATTTGAAGCTTTGTATGGGAGGCATTGTAGAACTCCTTTGTTTTGGGCGAAGGTAGGTGAAAGACCATTGTTGGGTCCTAAAGCGTTAGAGGAGACGGAAGTTTCTGTAAATCTTATTCGAGAGAAGCTTCAGATAGCTCAAGAGTGATATGAGAAGTATGAAAATCGGCGTAGGACCAATTTTGTGTTTGTTTTAGGGGATATAGTGTTTCTTAAAGTTTCCCTGATGACTTGTGTTAAAAAGGTTTGGTAAGAACCACAAGTTGAAGCCAAGGTATGTGGGACATTTTGAAATTTTTGAACAGATTAGTGTGGAAGCTTACAGGTTGGATTTACCAACAAGTTTTCCTGGTGTGCATGATGTTTTTCACTTAAGCCAACTATAGAAATGTGTGCTAAGCGACAGGTAGGTTCTTGAATCTGTTCCCCAGTTGGAGCCTATCCTTTCTTATGGGGAGGTGCCTGTTAGTGTTTTGGATAATTAAGATCGGGTATTGTGAAGGAAGACAATGCTGATGGTTAAAGTTTTGTGGCTGAACCAAGATGTGGAAAGCATGACTTGGGAGTTGGTGTCAGCTATGAGGGAGGCTCACCCTCATCTGTTCTCCTGGTATTTTGGTAAGTGTTTCCTCTGTTTGCATATCGTTGTTTTTATTCTGATTGGGAGTTGATCCTATTTATGTTAAGTTTTGGGAAGAAACTTTCTTTTAGGAGGGGTGGTTGTAACCCCCTTGATTTTTCGGTATTTATTTCTATTCCTGTAATGATGTAATTTTGATGTCAGGGCGTTACGCTAACGCATGTCTGGCTTGTGTCATGGTTAGTGCGTGGTTTTGCTCTTTAAGTTTTCTATGTGGCTAGGTTTACCCTATTTGCAAGATTCCCTTGAAAGCCGGGTCTGATTTGGTGACTCGGTGGATCCTTTTGGGGAATGGTTGTTGTTGGATCCCTCGTTGGATTTGGGCTAGGTCCACGAAACTAGGATGGTTGACCCAACATGTATAGCTAGGGTCATGTATGAGTTTTAGAGTTTAGGCCATGTCCTTTGAATCAACACAGCATGGACCAGCCTTCAACAGACTGCAAAAAGACTCAAGACTTAGAGAAATATCAAATACTCAGAAAATGAGTTTGACGTTCGTCGAACTCAGCTTGACGAAAGTCGTGCTCAGCTCGATGAACTCAGAGAAAATTCTCTGAGCTGAGCTCGACGAACTTGGTACTCAGATCGATGATTTATGGACACTATTTTTCAACATTCCAAGTTGAGAATTCCTCTCTCTGAACTCCAGTCGACGAACTTGGATCTTAGGTCGACGATCTCTGGGTATTCTACTTAAACATTTTATTCTGGAAACATCTAAAATGTTCTAAGTCCAAAATCATACTCCAGTCGACGAACTCATCTTCTCATCTCGATGAACTTAGACCACATTCTTGGCAAACTTTATCAAGTAGTAGTTAGAAGTTCTCAGATCAACGAAACTAGTTCTCAGGTCGACGATTTCTAGATTCGTCACTTCAATATTCTAAAGTCCAAGAACCATTACTCTGAACACTAGTCGATGAACTTAAATTCTCAGCTCGACGATCTTGATGCACAGAATTGGCATGGTTCCAGAGAAAGCAGTTGTCTGTCCTCAGGTCAATGATCTTGGATCTCAGCTCGACGAACAAAGATTATCTGGTCGACGAACATAATTTCTCAGCTCGACGAACTCTGGACCCAGGTCGACGAATTCTGTTCTCTGCTCAATGATTTCTGTCCTCCCTCTGTCCTTATTTTAATACAGTAATTACTGTATAATCAATACTAAATATTCTCTGAATATTACCGTTAGACGCAGTATTGATTATGGACTTCATTAGGATTATTGCTTGTCGTTTTTCAATGGGACAGTTGGGGAAATCAATCAATGCAAATTTTCTTCAGGCCGTCAGCATTAAATGAAGGAAGAAATTCAAAATTCAGAAGGAAGATTTTATGGAAAATATAAAAAGGATTTTTCCTCCTTCTTCGAGAAGAGACACAATACAGTAAACAAAGTTTTTCTTCTTCCTTCTCGACTCAACACAGAGAACAAGATACACAGAGCAATAACACAGTCAAGAGATATGAATCCTTAGCCCTTGACCTGACAAATTATAGCAAGCTGAAGAAGAAGAAGAACATACATTCAAATCAAGAGTCTTCTCCTTCTTCATCTCAGGATTCTTCAGAGGACAACAAATATTCTATTTGCCAAAGAAGTTCCTGGATAACATCTGGTCAAGGCTGAAATATAGAAGACCTACTCACCCTGCAGAAAGGCTCAAATATTCCTGAGTTCAATATCTTAGGGGGAGCTTTTGCTAACATCATATCCACTAAAGTCTTCTCAGTTGTATTTGTGAAAGAGAAGACCACATCACTCTCTCATCCCCCACTGTAAAAAGGGTTCTTTAACTCCCTTCAAAAGTTATTCTTGGTTGCAAGTCACCTGACCAAAAGACTTGCGGTTTTGGTTTTTGAGCACCTGATCAAAAGCTCATTGGTGGCAATCACCTGATCAAAAACCTGCTAGTGGATTCCTGTCAGGGTGGTAGAAGAGTGGATGTACCCAAGTTGGGGAACCACTATAAAATTCTTGTGTTGTCTGGTTTTACTTTTCTTTTTTTCTTGATGTGGTTGTAATAGTTAGGCTTTGCTGTGCTTGTGATAGTGCTAGATTAATTTATCTTAGGTCTGTTTTTATTCACAGCAAAAAGTTTTTAAGTTTTCAAGTTACTCTATTCACCCCCCTCTAGAGTATTTCAGATCTAACCCTTACTTTCAATTGGTATCAAAACAAGGTTCCTTTGGTTGTATAAGCTAACCCTTGAACCAAAAGATCCTGAGTTAGATCTGACTTTTACTTATATCAAGTTTATATTCACAGCATGGCACAGAACAAAGACTATGCAAGTACCAGACCTCCAGTGTGCAACCTAAATAGGTTTGCCATCTGGAAGATAAGAATAAAGTTATATATGAATTCAATTGATGAAGATATCTACAACTCCATTTTGATAGGTCCTCCTCAAGCAACTGCCTCTACATCTACAACAACATCAAGTACTCATGCAGTACCACCACCTGAGGGGACTGAAGCCCAGAAGAATGCAAAGGTTGCTGATGCCAAAGCCATGAATATTCTGGCCCAAACAATATCTGATGACATTTTCCAAAAAGTGGCAGAATGCACATCAGCTAAGGCCATTTGGGACACTCTCAACCAAATAGTAGCTGGATCAACTGATGAAAGGAAAGATAGAAGATCCAATCTCATATCCCAATATGAGAACTTCAAGAAGGAGGAAACAGAATCTGTTGTAGATATGTACAACAGGCTGAGCTCAATCATCAATGAGTTGAAGACCTTGGATAAGGACATCACCCTCACTGAGGTGAATGAAAAAATCCTTATGTGCTTCCCAAGCCCATGGTATTCAAGGATCTGGCCAATCAACGAGGCCAGAAGCTTAAATGAGATTTCCACTAAATCTCTTTTGGGAAAGCTCAAGTCCTATGAGCAGCTCATTAAATCTAGAGAAGCAGCAGAGCAAAGGATACCTCCACCAACAAGAAAGGAACACAACCTGACATTCAAGGCTGCTGAAGAGACAAAAACTTCAGCAATAAATGAAGAGCTAATGAGTCTCCTTGCCAAAAGATTTTATAAAATGGCAAGGAAAGACCTCAGGTAGAAATCATCCAGATAGGATGATAATCTAAGGTATGACAAAACCCCCACTAAGGAAGTGGTTTGCTTTGGTTGCAGGAAACCTGGACACTTCATCTTTGAGTGTCCAGAAAATCAAAAGAAAGAAAGAAGAAGAGAGAAGGATTCAAGAAGACAGCAAAGCAGCAGGCCTTCCTCCAGCAAATATAAAAAGAAGGAGAAAGGCTTTGTAGCTGAATCCTGGAGTGAAACTGAAGATGAATCCACATCTTCCAGCTGCAGTGAAGAAGAAGAAGAAGAGGCAAGGGCCAAGGAAGTCTGTCTCATGTGCATTGATGCCTCCAGAAGCCAATCAGAAGAAGAAGATTCTGACAATGAACAAGCTTCAGAAACAGAAGCTGATCAGGTACTTTTATCTTTTGACTATAATTCTGATGCTTTCAAATTTGAATTTAAAACCATGTGTATTGATTTAATAAACTCTGAAAAGGAAATGAAAACACTTAGGGAAAAATTAACTAATCAAGAAACTCTGATTGCTGAAAACATCAAGTTAAAAGAAGAACTTACAGTAGCTAATGAACAAATTATTGCTTTAAAAACTGAATTATGTGAGGTCAAACAACTTGAGGAATCTCTCAATGGGAGAAGCCTTAAGCTGATGGACATCACAAGCACAGTCAATGCCAGATTAAATGGCAAACTGGGCTTGGGTGCTTCATCAAGTTTACCCCCCATTCTCAAGAAGAATATATTAACAACCCCCATCAAATTTATTTCTGCTAAGGGTAAAGAAGTAATAAACAACAAACAAATTACAGAAGAATCACCTAATATTAAGAATCACAAAAATAAAAATCAGAAAACCTTAGATAAAAACAAAGTTCAACAGATTTCGTCGAACTCAGATCGACAAAATATGGACAATTCGTCAAACCCAAGTCGACGAACTCTGAACGCAGATCTATATAATAATTATTCGTCTTACTGCGATCGACGAACTGTGTATGGTTCGTCGAGCAGTGGTAGACGAACTTGGGGCACAGAAAATGACTATGTTCATTCTCTGAGCAGAGATCGACGATCTCATCCCATTTCGTCGAACTCTGGTCGACGAACTCACAACATTTCGTCGAACCCAGTCAGACTTAGTAAAAATCATAATTATAACAGCAACTCTAATAAATCTAGGAAACCATTTAACCCACTTGCTGATTGGATAATTCCACTTAGAAGATATCACCCATTAGGATATAAATCATAACCTGAATTTTATGTGATTTCAAGTTTTTCCTATCAGCAAAACAAAGGACCCAAGGTAAATTGGGTCAAGAACAATTAATTATTCTCTCTGCAGGTGAAGAGCTGTCCAATTGTTAATCAATAATGGTATCTGGACAGTGGATGCTCCAATCACATGACTGGAAGCAAGGACAACTTAAGCCATTACATGTCCAAGCTGGGACCAAAGGTTATCTTTGGTGATTCAAATTGGGGCCAGTCAGAAGGATTTGGAGAAGTAAAGATTGGAGCAGTCACTTTCAAGAAAGTGACATATGTAAGTGGACTCAAGCATAACCTCATCTCTATAAGCCAATTATGTGATGAAGTTTATCAGGTACACTTTAACTCTACATCCTGCATTATTTCTAATAAAGAAAAACAAAATGTTTTAATTGGAAATAGATAAGGAAACATATACTTAGTTGATTTTCTTTCTACACCTTCAGACATCTGTTTGGTTAACATAGTTAGCAATAAAAATGAATTATGGCATAAAAGGCTAGGACATGTTAATATGAAAAATATTGCTAGGTTATCTAAAGACAACCTTGTGAGAGGTTTGCATTGTGGTCCCTACAAGAAGGAAGGCCTCTGCAGGGCTTGTCAACTAGGCAAGCAAACTAAATCTAGTTTTAAATCAGTAAATAAAAGTGATTCACCTTGGATTTTGTACTTGCTATACATGGAACTATTTGGACCTATTGCTGTACAAAACCTAGGATGGAAATGCTATACTCTAGTCATTGTAGATGATTTCTCAAGATTCACTTGGGTATTCTTTCTGAGATCTAAGCCAGATACCTTTAAAGTTCTTACAGATTTTCTCTGGACCATACAGATTGAGTACTCTACTGATGTTGCATTGATCAGAAGTGATCATGGTACAGAATTTGAGTCTCTTTTTATGCATGAGTTCTGTGAGAAGGAAGGTATCAGACACTGCTTCTCATCTCCTAGAACTCCTCAACAAAATAGTGTAGTTGAAAGGAAGAATAGAACCATAATTGAAGCTGCAGGAACATTACTTGCAGATGCTTACATGCCCCTATCTTTTTGGGCAGAGGCTGTAAGCACAGCAAACTATGTACTGAACAGAAGTTTGATACAAAAACTTAGGAATAGGACTCCCTATGAATTACTTAAAGGGAAGAAACCTAAAATCACTTATTTTAAAGTATTTGGTTGTATTTGCTACATACATAATAATAACAAGAAATATATTAGAAAGTTTGAAGCTAAGCCTGATGAGAGAATTTTTCTAGGATATTCCCAATTAAGCAAAGCTTATAGTGTGTTTAATAAATCATCCCTAAAAATTGAGGAATCTATACATGTAACTTTTGATGAAGCTAACATGTCTTACAAGAAGAAAGAGATTTCTACCAAAGGCACCTTGCAGGTACCTCACTTGTGTGAGAATTTGGATGAATTAAGCCTCACCCAAGAGGTTCCAACACATCCTTCTCCACAAGTTAAAGAAGAAAGTGAAGAAGAAAGCACTGAAGTGACTGAAACTCATCCAACAGCAGACATAGTTCCACAAGAGGAATTAATTCCAAATATTGTTGATGAACCAACTCCACCCACTGATCTTGTCACAATAAGGGATCCCCCTAGATCTCAAGTGATTGGAGGCATATCAGCAGGTGTACAGACAAGGTATCAACTCAACCAAGATGTGATGCATGCCTGTTTTCTCTCTCAAGTTGAACCTCAATCCATAAAATATGTTGAGCAGGATCCCCACTGGATCATTGCAATGCAAGAGGAACTCAACCAGTTTGAGAGATTTAGAGTTTGGGATTTGGTCCCAAGACACAAAGACTACCCAGCATTGGAACCAAATGGGTATATAGAAATAAACTAGATGACCATGGTGTAATTGTGAGAAACAAGGCTAGGCTTGTTACTCAAGGTTATAAGCAAGAAGAATGCATATACTATGATCAGACCTTTGCACCAGTTACAAGGTTAGAAGCAATCAGAATATTCTTTGCCCATGCTGCTTATAAGAAGTTTAAAGTCTACCAGATGGATGTGAAAAGTGCCTTTCTAAATGGAGTACTGAAAGAAGAGGTTTATGATGAACAACCTCTAAGTTTTATCTCTCCAACACATCCTTCTTATTATTTAGATTGCATAAAGCCCTCTATGGTCTAAAGCAAGCTCCAAGAGCTTGGTATGAGACCTTAGCTAGCTTTTTGATTGAGCATAAATTCACTAGAGGCATTGTAGATAAAACATTATTCACTAGGCACCATAAGGATCAAACATTGTTAGTACAAATATATGTAGATGACATTATATTTGGGTCTACAGATTTCAAACTATGCAAGAGGTTCTCTGACCTCTTGCATTCAAAGTTTGAAATGAGTAGTATGGGTGAGCTCTCCTACTTCCTTGGTCTCCAAATGAAGCAGCTAGCTGATGGCATCTTCTTCTCCCAGGCTAAATATGCTAAAGAGCCTATTAAGAAGTTTGGGATGGCTGATGCCTCAACAAAGAAAACACCTATGTCCACTAATGCTATTATAGATTCTGATCCACATGGGAAACCTGTTGACCAGAAGTTATATAGGGGCATTGTTGGGTCTATATTATATCTTATAGCTAGCAGACCAGACATAATGTTTGCCACATGCCTTTGTGCTAGGTTCCAGGTGAACCCTAAAGAATCTTAGCTAATTTTTCTAAAAAGAATTTTGAGATATATAAAGAGTTGTCCTAGTCTAGGCCTTTTGTATCCTACTGAGTCAGAATTTGATTTCACTGGATATTCAGATGCTGACTTTACTGGATGCAGGGTTGACAGGAAAAGTACCTCAGGGACTTGCCAGTTCCTTACTATGAGATTAGTGTCTTGGTTCTGCAAGAAACAAACATCTGTGTCCACATCAACTGCTGAAGCAGAATACATTCAGCTGGCAGTTGCTGTTCTCAGATGTTATGGATTAAGAATCAACACCTAGACTATGGTTTCAACTTAAATAATTCAACTCTATTTTATGATAACACAAGTGCTATATTCATAGCACAAAATCTAGTCCATCACAGTAGGACTAGGCATATAGACATTTGACATCATTTCATTAGAGAGTGTGTAGACAAAAATAAAGTTAATCTTTTCTATATCTACACTGATTTATGAAGAGCTGATATTTTCACCAAACCCTTGAATGAAAGAAATCACTTGTTCTTTATAAATCAGCTTGGAATGATCAATGGAGAAGCTTTAATTTAATCTCTGTCTACACTCGACGAATTTTCCAAAGTTCATCGAACGGAGTTCGACGAACTGGGAAAGTTCTTGAGATATTCGTCGAATGGAGATCGACAAACTCTCTGAGAGTGAAGTCATTTTCGTCGAACGAAGATCGACGAAGTTGCTTCAGAAAACTTTCGTCGAACGGAGCTCGATGAAATGTTTTCAAATCTTCAGACTGAGCTCGATGAATCATTTAACTACAAATTATTTCATCGAACTCAGATCGAAGAATTATTTTATTTTTCGTGGAACGGAGTTTGTCGATTCATGTTCTGAAAACCTTATATTTAGGTTTTCTTCGACCTCCGTCGCACGCTTTCAGTTCCATTGCACTTGATCTTCGTTTTTCTCTTACAGGTGAACTAATTGCGATTCCAGCAGGGAGCCTTGCGGCAATGAAATTTGATACAGGATTCGACGTGGACTTAGATTCCTTCCAACACTCCGATCCAATATTCCTGGACATCCTGCAACACCTTGAATAATAATAGTTGAAGAATATGATTTCTACCAGGACAAGATAGCTGGCACTGAGATCAGAGAGTGGGTCTACACTTCTTCCACCACCGATGAGAATACCATGACCGGAACTATATCGGGTAATGCCGTCTCCCTTACCCCTGTAGTGTTAACCGAAATTTTTGGATTAAACAATGGTACAGAAGAATTAGAGATTGAAAATGAAGATTTGATGAGATACTGAGTCTGATGGGTTATTCTGGAGAAACCCCTAACAAACTGCTGAAAAAACACCTTTCTACTGAGTTTAAATTCCTAGCCGATATTGTGGGCAAAGTTGTAACACCCCAAAGCCCATTTTTGGTTCAGGTCTGGGTGACACGGCCTGGGACACGGGCGTGCCCCAGGGCATGTCCTTCTTGGGTTGAGGAGTTGGTGGTGTGGTCGACGAATTTTGGTCGATGATCGTCGAGTGGAGAGTACACGGCCTGTGATACGGGCATGTCACAGGGCGTGTCCCTTGCATGATCGCGTGGACTAATGGACACGGGTGTGTCGTGGTGTACACAGCCTAGGACACGGGCGTATCCCATGGCCGTGTCCTTCTTGGGTTGAGTTAATCTTGTGCTGTGTGCTGTACACGGGTGGTAGACACGAGCGTGTCAGGCATGACATGGGCATGTAGGGTGTGACACGGGTGTGTCACATGGCCATGTACTGGTTGCATCTGAGTCGGTTTCCTGCCGGTTAAGTGACATGACTTGTGACACGAGCGTGTCAAAGGGCATGTCAGGCCATGTTCAGCCTATTCTTTGGAAAATCTAAGCCGTTCATTTCCCTTATCCTGGATCCAAGGGCTAGGCTTCTTCCCTGTGGATATAAGGCCGAGAATGAGGTGTACAACCCTCATTTTCATCTTCTTCTTGTTCTCCTCATTTCCAAGAGTGAGAAAGAGAGAGAGGCCAAGGGAAGTAAAGGAGGAAGGAAAACAGCTACTGAAGGAGCTGCGGAGTGCGGATTGAAGGTCCGAGAGCGGATTCGAGAAGGCAAAGCTGAGGCGGTGACTTCCATCCTGCTACTTTATGGCGCCGAAGCGATCTTCAAGGGTAATGATCTCCTTCTTGGACATTGAAGTCCTTTCTTTATGCATGTGCATGGAATCCTCCACCAAGAGGTGGATATCGTAAGCGATTCCTTGGTTGAGTCTGCATCTAAAGCTGGAAGTGTGGAGTACGGCATAGGCATGCTGTGTGAAGCCCATCTGGATGGGTAGTCTGGATTTGTGATGATGATGTGTAAACCAGAGAAGACTCCGTGGATTTGATACTATGAAAGGTTTATGCTTTGTTGAATGGTTGTATGGATGAATGAATGTTGGTTATGGATGTATGGAGGCTTTGAGTAAGCTCCTAGTTATGATGAGAGATCAATTGGTAGCACGCCTGGGGAGCGCGGATAAACCTGGCATGTTACACCACTAGGGTGGGTTATCTGGATAGATGAGGGATTGATTGGTGGCATTGCCTGGGGAGTCGAGTTAAACCCGACTTGCTGCACCACAGGGGTGGTTCGATCAGAAATAGGTGAGGGGTCGATTGGTTGTAATGCCTGGGGAGCACCGATAAACCCGACTTGCTGCACCACAGGGGTGGGTCGATCTGCTCTAGTTATGTTTGTAGATGCTGTAAGGTAGGACCTCTGAGTGGTATGGACGGGATATCGCCAGCCTGCTGACTAGTGGACTAGGATTGAACTGCCCAACCAACAAGTGAAGAACCTCTGATCGGAGGTGTACGACTGGGATATCCGGTACACCAAGAATGTGCCCTGAGTGCACGGAGCATCTGGTGGATACCAGCATTTGTGATATGCTTGTGATTGGTAGATTTGATAGACATGATGATGGTAATGCATACAGGGAAGGAACCACTGCCTCGGGTAAGGGTTAGGGTCGTTATAAGTGGTCAGCTAAAGTTGACCGTTACTTTGTTTGCCGCTCTCGGGTGGATAATGAATTGCAGGTGTTGATGCTTGAATTGAATTGAGCGGAATGGAGGCTTGCTGCTAAAGGCCCTTGAAGGACGTGCGAAGAAGCGTGTTTGGATTTCATGTGTGGCCGGCTTGCGCGCCGATGTATGAAAATGTATTTGTGTAAAGAGAAACCTGTAAGGCCTTAAGGCCATGCGTGGGTGTGTTGTATACATTCCTGTTATTATATGTAAATGTGGAGTTTGTATATTAGTGGACATTCACTGATCTGAGTTCATCTAACATAAAATGTTACGCTAGAATGTTTTAAGTTAGGGTACGAGTAGATTTTGATTTCCACACATAATTCTGCCGCTTGTCTGTAGGATATGGCGTGGGGCCCCGGCCGGACACACCGTTATATTCCGTGTGACAAGTGGGGGCGTTACAAAAGTATTGCTGGGCAAGCAAACTGCTCATGATTACATAACCAGGCACCAAATCCTGGTAATGTGTGCAGTGGTGAACAAGAAGCAGGTGAACTGAGCTCAGATTCTGTTTGAATTGATCAAGAAAAAGAACACAAAGAAAGAGGTTTGTTTTGGAAGATTTTTGGGAATCTTCCTTAAAGAAAAGGCTGCAGAATCCCTGGTCTCCCCGACCATATTCATAAATGCCTCCAAGAGGCTCACCTGTGCCCTCTTTGGTAAGTGGGAGATGACCATCACCAAGCCCTCCATGGCTCCATCCTCTTTCTCCAGGCCTTCTGAAAGCACTAGGGCTATCACAGCCCTACCTCTAACCCCAGAAGAGGCCCCCTCTACCTCCAACATTCCTTCCTCTTCTCAATAACAAAAACAACAACAACCACAACAACCAACTCACATCTTTACTCCAGTTGCATCTCCTGTCAATTCTCCACTACTAGTTATCACTGAAATCCCCTCTTCCCCCATTCAGGAATCCCGACAACCCTCTCCTTCCCAATCACCATAACCATCCCCACTTCAATCCCCTCTTCCACCTCATTTAACTACCACAGATCCTGACACCTTTATCTCCTCCCACACATTCAATCTAGTGATTCCCCCATCATCTCCACATAAAGAACCCATCCTCACACCCCAACTTCCACCCTCTACAATAGCTCATCCCTCTGTCCCCTTCCCTTTTCTAGTCGAAATAGATCTTCCATCTTCTGCACCTGACTACACACACACAGACATGTATAGTGCCTTTTCTATCTGCTCAAATTGTGGTCATCACAATCCCTACTCCTACATTGCTCCAGAATCTCTCTATTTAAACTTCTCTGATATTGTTAAGGACTTACTTGCATATATCTCTCCCACTCTTAAAATTCTCTTAGACAATGCACTAGCTCCTCTCATTGCTTCCATCCAAACTCTATATACCACAATTGCTGCTCTCTCCTCTGTCCCTTCTTCTGGGGGACTGGCTCCAGGTCCCTCCACAGCCAGTCAGTGGGAGATGCTTCATGATGAAGAAGCTCCAGTAATAGTAGCAGTAGAGTTTGAAGCAGCATCAGCAGCAAAAAAGCAGAAGAAGTAGCAGCAACAGCAGAATTTGATTCCTTTATGACTGATTCTTCTGAAGATATACCAGATCCTTTTGCGATCATAGACTTAATAGAATAAGATACTTAGATGGATGAGCCTCTTTTTGTTGAAATAAACACTGTTGATGATTTTATTACAAATCCCACTGTTGATCTTTTGAATTTATTAAGCATTTTTGATATAGCTCATTTGCACTCTCTGCCAGCAGATAGTATAAAGCCATCTTTGGTTATAGTCCCTTATACCTCACCAATAAGCCCCAAGGTTACCAAGCAACTTAAGGCTACTTTTGTTGTTCCAGAAGCTCCTGTCCTGCCATCTCCTCCCAAAGCTGCTTCCCTCATTATTTCATCCCCTCCAGAAGATATTTCTACTCCAACCTTCATAATGGATGACTCTCCACTGCTTGATCTTGATGCATTGATCATGGCAGACATAGAAGAAGAGAATAGAATAGTTGTTAAAAGCACTGTTGTATATAGCTCTCCTGCTCCAGTTCCAGCTCCTCCTCCAGCTTCCTCTCATCCAGAGAAACCCTTGATATCTGATGTGGCCCTAAAAGAAATTAATGCACTATATGATAATCCTCAAGATTCTGATGATGAGGAGGAGGAGGAGGAGGACTCTGATGATGAGCCTAAGAAAAAGAAAGTCTCTAAGAAAAGGAAAGCTCCTCCACCTCCTGCTCCAAAACGAAATCTAGCAAATGACACTCCATATAATATATTGCAGAAAATCACACCATACAAGGGCATGCCAGCATGGATATGGCTGTCCAAGAACCAGCAAAAGATAAGAAAGAAAAGCAGGAGATACTCACCACCTCCTCAGAGATATAGAAAGGATCCTCCTCCTCCACCTACTGCTGGTGCTTCAAGTTCTTCAACTCAGAGGACTACCCAGTTTTAAACCTATCAGATACATCAGGGTAGGTCCTCCTCCTCTTCAGGAAGTAGCCAATAGAGGCAGTATTCATCAGGCAGGCAACAACAACATCAACAACAACAACAACATCAACAGCAACAAATCATTGAACATCAAAAAGTTGAAAGCCCAAAAAGACTTGCTTCCCCTCCTATACCCTTTGAAGATCCTGAGACAGCTTCAACTGCTAGGATGGCCAGATTCCAAGAATTGGTTGGCCTATCCATGATCAATAAAGCAAGAGCTGAAGGAAAGGATCCTTCTGAATACACTACCATGTCCAAATACAGGAAGGAAGAGCTCAACAGGTTTGATAAAGCTAATAAATTTTTTAATGTTGATGATTATATGAAACTGCATCCTGAATCTGTAGTGCCAAGGGCTACCTCCCTGAATGTCATTGGAGCTGCTGACATGACAATGACAAAAGCTCAAGCTGCTGATCCTAACATGGAAATCAAATTTACTCAGCCAGGTGACAAAGCTAAGGAGTATAAGCCAAAGGAGCCTAAGAAGAAAAAATGAACATTTTGAACTATTTCTAATCTCTCTATCATTTATAAAACTGTCTGTTTATGATACAAAGCTTACTGTACATATATATCTACTGCACATTTAAATTTTTCTTACCAGATATATTTTTCTTGCTTTGTTATTAACGTGAGTCTATAAATAGTGACCTCACCCAAATAGGGAGAGATTGTTGGATCCCTAGTTGGATTTGGGCTAGGTTCACTAAAGTAGGATGGTTGACCCAACATGTATAGCTAGGGTCATGTATGAGTCCTAGAGTTTAGGCCATGTCCTTTGAATCAACACTGCATGGACCATCCTTCAACAGCCTGCAAAAATTCTCAAGACTTAGAGAAATATCAAAGACTCAGAAAATGACTTCGACGTTCGTCGCACTCAGCTCGACGAAAATCATGCTCAGCTCGACGAACTCAGAGAAAATTCTCTGGGGTGAGCTCGACGATGTTGGTACTCAGATCGATGATTTATGGACACTATATTTCAACATTCCAAGTCCAGAATTCCTTTCTCTGAACTCCAGTCGACGAACTTGGATCTTAAGTCGACGATCTCTGGGTATTCTACTTCAACATTTTATTCTAGAAACATCTAAAATGTTCTAAGTCCAGAATCATAGTCCAGTCGACGAACTCATCTACTCAGCTCGACGAACTTAGACCACATTCTTGGCAAGCTTTATCAAGTAGCAGTTAGAAGTTCTCAGCTCAACGAAACTAGTTCTTAGGTTGACAATTTCTGGATACTTCACTTCAATATTCTAAAGTCCAAGAACCATTACTCTGAACACTAGTCGACGAACTTAAATTCTCAGCTCGACGATCTTGATGCACAGAATTGGCAAGGTTCTAGATAAAGCTATTGTATGTCCTCAGGTCGACGATCCTGGATCTCAACTCGACGAACAAATATTATCTGGTCGACGAACATAATTTCTCAGCTCGACGAACTCTAGACCAAGGTCGACAAATTTTATTCTCTGTTCAACGATTTCTGTGCAGTTCCAGACTTGGATATTTTCCTCCCTCTGTCCTTATTTTATTGCAGTAATTCTTGTATAATTAATGCTAAATATTCTCTGAATATTACCGTTAGACGCAGCATTGATTATGTACTTCATCAGGATTATTTCTTTAAATTTTTCAATGGGACAGTTGGGGAAATCAATCAATGCAAATATTCTCCAGGCCGTCAGCATTAAATGAAGGAAGAAATTCAAAATTCAGAAGGATGATTTCATGGAAAATATAAAAAGGATCTTTCCTCCTTCTTCGAGAAGAGACACAATACACTAAACAGAATTTTTCTTCTTCCTTCTCGACTCAACACAGAGAACAAGATACACAGAGCAATAACACAGTCAAGAGACAAGAAGCACTAGCCCTTGACCAGACAAATTATAGTAAGCTGAAGAAGAAGAAGAACATACATTCAAATCAAGAGTCTTCTTCCTTCTTCATCTCAGGATTCTTCAGAGGACAACAAATATTCTATCTGTCAAAGAAGTTCCTGGATACCATCTGGTCAAGGCTGAAATATAAAAGACCTACTCACCCTGCAGCAATGCTCAAATCGTCCTGATTTCAATATCTCAGGGGGAGCTTTTGCTAACATCATATCCACTAAAGTCTTCTCAGTTGTATTTGAGAAAAAGAAGACCACATCACTCTCTCATCACCCATAGTAAAACGGATTCTTTAACTCCCTTCAAAAGTTATTCTTGGTTGCAAGTCACCTGACCAAAAGACTTGGGGTTTTGGTTTTTGAGCACCTGATCAAAAGCTCATTGGTGGCAGTCACCTAATCAAAAACCCGCTAGTGGATTCCTACCAGGGTGATAGAAGAGTGGATGTACCCAGGTTGGGGAACCACTATAAAATTCTTATGTTGTCTGGTTGCATTTTTTCTTTTGTTCTTGCTGTGGCTGTAATAGTTTGGCTTTGTTGTGCTTGTGATAGTGCTAGATTAATTTATCTTAGGTCTATTTTTATTCACAGCAAAAAGTTTTTAAGTTTTCAAGATACTCTATTTACCCCCCCCCCCCCCAGAGTATTTCAGATCAAACCATTACTTTTAGTTGTGTTTTGGCTTCGGGAGGTGTTTGCCCTGGTTTTGTTTGTCGAATTTGAGTTCCGACTTCGTCGTCAGTTTCATAGCATTGGTATTTAGCTACAGTGCGAATTTCATAGTATTTTGAGTTGTTATGGATTTTGGATGTGTTTTGGAAATTATTAATATTTATTATAATAGAAGTCACTCTTGTGGTTGAGGAAGCTCCAGATGCAAGGACTCTAGAGCTCAAACACTTGAAGGATCACAGAATGGATCAAATCATAGGAGATCCCAGGATGGTGTCAGAACTCGTAGAGGTACAACTAATGAAAATTTATATTTAAGTTTCCTCTCGCAGGATGAACCAAAGAAGTTTGAGGAAGCAAGCTCAGAAGCATCTTGGATAATGGCAATGGAAGAATAGCTAAATCAATTCAAGCATTGCCAAGTATGAAAGCTTATTCTAAGACCCAAAGGTAAGAACGTTATCAGAACAAAGTGGGTCTATAGGAACAACATGAACGAAGATGGGACAATTATAAATAACAAGACCAAACTCGTCGCCAAGGGATACAAACAAGAAGAAGGAATCGACTTCAATCAAACATATCCACCAGTGGCAAGGCTGGAGGCAATCAGGTTGTTCCTAGCATATGCAGCACTTAAGAGCTTCACTGTCTATCAGATGGACGTGAAGTCATCATTCCTTAATGGTGACATAAATGAAGAGGTGTTTGTGGAACAATCTCCAGGTTTCGTTGATTCTAACTTTCCTGAGCATGTGTATCTTTTATTTAAAGTTTTATATGGTTTGAAACAAGCTCCACGAGCATAGTACGAGACGCTGTCTAACTTTCTTCTTGAGAACAAGTTCATAAGAGGAAAGATAGATAAGACATTATCTCTTAGGAAAATAAAAGGCAAGATTTTGCCAGTGCAAATCTATGTCGATGACATCATATTTGGCTCTACTGATGACAACATCTGCAAAAAAATTTTACAAACTTATGCAAGGGAAGTTCGAAATGAGCAGTATGGGAGAGCTGAAGTATTTCTTAGGACTTCAGGTGAAACAATCTGAAGATGGAATTTTCATCTCTCAGACGAAGTTCACGAAGGAGTTAATTAAGAAATTCGGAATGGAGAACGCAACCTCTATGAGGAATCCAATGGGTTCAACTATGTCTCTAGACAAGGATGAGAAAGGGAAACTTTTTGATGAAACCAAGTACAGAAGCATAATTGGATCCTTGCCCTATCTTTACTGCTAGTAGACCGGACATAATGTTTTTAACATGCATGTGTGCTAGATTTCAGGAGAAATCTAAGGAATCTCACTACGCTTCTGTAAAGTGGATTTTGAGATACCTTAAAGGTACACCAAATCTTGGCTTATGGTACCCAAGAAGTAATCACAGCGGACTAATTGATTTCTCAAATGCAGTTTTTGCAGGAAGCAAAGATGATAGAAAGAGCACTTTTGGGACTTGCCAATTCCTTGGAAGGAGGCTCATTTCATGGAGCAGCAAAGAGTGAAATTATGTCGCAATCTCAATGGCCGAGTCAGAATACATTTCTGCCGACTGTTGATTTGCACAGTTTCTTTGGATAAAGAACCAACTTGAAGACAACAACTTGAAGTTCAAGGACATTCCTTTGTTTTGCGACTCCTCCAGTGCGATTGTGATAGCCAACAACCCAGTCTCTGAAAGCCGGACAAAGCATATAGAGCTGCGATACCACTTCATCTGGGAGCATGTGGAGTATGGTGACATAAATCTCCAATATGTCCCAACTGACAGGCAGATTGCACATATACTCACAAAGCCGCTGGACAAGGCCAAGTTCTCATTCTTCAAAACAAAACTTGGCATGCTCAACAAGGAAGAATAAGTATGAAGAACAAGGTCTCAAGCAAGTTCAAGATCCGATTATACTTCAAAATCAAGAAAATTTCAAAGCATGGACTTCATTTCTCGAGTACATCAATTCTACTCGAAAACGGCGAAATTATTTCTCGAGAATAAAAATTCTACTCGAGAACGGCAGAATTAGTTCTCGAGAACAAAAGCTCTACTTGAGAACATGGATTGCTCTACTCGAGAACTTGGAAATTTACTCGAGAACGCAGTTGCAGCATGTGAAGATTAAATTCGTCGATCGGAGTTCGACACTCGTCGATTAGTTTTTCGTCTATCCTATTTCGTCGATCGGAGTTCGAATTTCGTCGATCGTAGTTCGACGTTCGTCGATCGGTTTGCATCTATTGGAGTACGAATTTCGTCGATCGGAGTTCGACATTCGTCGATCGGTTTTCGTATATTCTATTTCGTCGATCGAAATTTAGTACTCTTCTCGAGAACAATAACCCACTCAAGAAATCAGATTGGAAATTTTTCATCAAGTTCAAATTTTTCATACTGGCACTCAGGCACTTCACCGCCATATTCCAGGTATTTTTAACGTTATTTATATCTTTTATCATCAAAATTAAAGTAAAATATAAATAGATTATAGTCCAAGATTTTCTATTCCCGAATTCAAAACCCTTTCTCTCGAGAAAAGATGCTTCACCTTCTCCATCTCCACCGACTGCCACAATCAAGCCCTTTTCTCCATTCGCCGGCCAGCCAACATTTCTTTATCCACCTCAATGGCATCATCTTCCAAACTCAGAATCAGCAGCAAACTAGTCTCAACAGGGATTAGCGAACTTTCAGATGACTTCAGGAACGTTCTAATCTTACTCGAAACCACCGGTTTATCTTTTGTTCTGGAACAACCATGCTGTGTTTTAATTTCTGATGTCAAAGAATTCTTTCAAAATGCTAAAGTCAAGCGCAATGGCAAGGTGCTCAAATCAAAGGTTAGAGATGTCAATGTAAAAATGACCTCTCTCTCTGTTTCCAAATTTCTGCAACTACCTGTGATAGATCAAGAAGACGATCTAGTAGGGATAGATTATGAATGGGCATACAGTTTCTATGGAATTCCCCAATCATCTCACACTATTTGTAGACAATTCATGAATGCTGAAAGTAAGCTACTGGCAGATATTCTAGGAAAAGTCCTCCTTTGTGGGACAAGCTCTATAAGTTATATCACACCAGAATTCTTTGATATGATGACAACAGTTATCTGTAGAAAGAAATATTAGTGGGGTATGATGCTCTTTGATAAAATTAATGCATGTATTAAGAGCTCTAACTATGGCAGGATTATTTCTTTGTACCTGAACCAGATGGACCCTAAAGTATTCTCCATGAAAAAGGGCGTGGCCCTGCACCATATGAAGAAAGTTTCCATCATTTCCAACCAGAGATGGGAAGTTAAACTTCAGAAGTCTGACAAAGCCACAAAGGAAATTGAGGATGTGGACATGTAAGACCCATCCCCTTACCAAGAAGGCTCCCGGTCTTATGCCCAAAACCGTCGTCTTACGGTGGCACTAACATACGGGTTAGTCGACACCGCAACACACCGATTATGCCGGCTAGAATGATCACATAACCTGTTGGCCAAAAGAGAGTAAGAAGTATAGCAGTAATGTAGAAATGAACTACAATCCAGTCCATACTCACAGTACATATCAAATAATAAAATGAAAGTACATCCAGTCCACAATGAGTAGCAATAATAAGAAAAGTAAAAGGGTTTATGCCCTGTATATGATATCAACTCTCCTCACATAATAAAATGCGGAAGCAAAACTATCCTCAGAGAACTCGTCCCACCTGACGTCGGGCTGCAGTAGACGTAGTAGGTGGTGGTGGTATCAGCTCCTCACGTCCTGTCACCTCATCCTGCCGGTCATGCTGGTGCTCCATCTCATCGAGCTCCTAAAAATAGTTTGGTCACCAACCATTAGTCAAAAGACTAAGTCGCTTCCTCCGCACCTCGCCCCGCAACTCCTAGGCACCGTGCAGGAGGACGAAGCAGAGGACAACTAGGGGTAACAAAAAGGGAAGCAGGTGACAAGGAATCTATGCTACCAAGAATGAATGTAAATAGTAAATCTATACTAGCAGTTCTATGTATATAGTCCAAATGTATAGGCAAGTATAGTACGAAGGTAAGTAAACTGGAACTAAGTAAGTGCTGTAAATAAGTATGAAAATCTACTGCTAATATACATCACAGAACTACCCTAACTTATATGAGTGCCCATACAAACATATAAGTTAGAGTTTCCAAAATTAACTTATCATATAAACGAGCTCATACTAATTTATATGATAAGGATCTATGAAGTGTATGTCCTAATATGAATGAATGCATGCAGTTATTTATGAGTCAAGCAAGTACAACTCACACACAACGACTCTGTGATCATAGACCTTTAGTTCCCACTTTTCGGAGCTAGCATGACTCTCTGGTACCACCGTTGAGGCTACGGTAGTAGTGGAGCGGGCATCTCCACTCTTAGGCGGGTATCACACTACCAAGCCTAGACCTCCCATACGCCTTTGTACACGTCCTAGGTGCACTTTAGAGTCTCTGTGTACTAATTGATGGCTACCCACCAGTCTTTTTGGTCGAGTGTGCGTTTTCGGGGATCGTCCTCCAGACTGCAGTGTAAAACAACCAACTGGCCCCTCAAACCATCACACCTCGCCAGAGCCACTGTACTGCCATCGGTGTGACGATTGGCCCAGTACCGCATGACCCGCCACAAGTTTATACACATGCAAGATATTACAACCCGAGCCTCCAGCTCGCAGGACGAATCCGTCCTAAATCCCTCCAATCCTATATGGTTGAGAATGTTATCACAATCCCTCCAACCCTATACGGGTGAGAATGTTACCACAAGCCCTCCAACCCTATACGGGTGAGAATGTTACCACAAGCCCTCCAACCCTGTACTGGTGAGAATGTTACCACAAGCTCTCCAACCCTATACGGGTGAGAATGATGATACGTTGCTTAACTTATTAGACTACTTTTGTCTATGGGTTATTATACTTAGTGATTTAAGGTTGATCCCAGTACTGCGCAGGGTATACCCGGTGAAGGGTTCTCAGGGGCACTAGGAACTACGATGGGATTATGCCCAAAGCTCCCTTTCTCAAGGATATTTACTTTAGTTGATGACTACCCATAATTCACCCCGAGCTCTTGTTGTTGCTTTGGAACAACCTAATGACTTAAGAAATATACCGGGAAATCGGCGGTCTTCCGTCGAACTCCGTTTTAACCACTGTTCTTATGATTTGCACTCCACCCCTCGTGATCCGGTAGTGACCTATAGGAGACCAATCAGGGCTTATTCCTCTAATGCAATTCTCACCTTAATAGTTAATCATATTCCCCTGTGGTCCTAGTAGTTTGGGCTAACTGCGCTAGACACTACCCATGACCCAATACCACCCGTTTAGTCGGACTTCCAATCCTTTGGTCACCATGACCCTAAATATTTATCATAGGGTAGTATGATATGTACTATTGACCATATGAAATTTTACTATTTTCCCATGTCATTAAAACCATAAATTAAATTCTTTAATTAAGTGGTCTATGTCACTTTATGCATGAGATACAATGACAAATGGTGCTATGGGTCTAATAATTTTTCTTGAGGATCATCTAGGTTAATTATGGCTGGATATCAAGAATTGTGATTTTCCCATATATATTTCTATTTAATTCTATTTATTGTTAAATCCATTAATCGGCCACTTTCCAAAATGAAGTACAAGAAATTTGTTACTAAAATTCTATAAAAATTACTGCAAATGTAAATTATCAAAATAATACTAAGTGCCATAATTCATAACTTAAAATAGTAATTAGATCCTTTATTATCCCATATGAAAATATCACTAAAATGTCATTCCTTGAGTTTTAAATTTAATAATGTGTCCAAAAATTCTAATATATTTATATCATGTCAATATCTCATAAATACATCACTATGAATTTTTTCAGAATATTTGTATAGTAATTTCCACCATAGATAAATAATTTCCCCAAAAGGGAAAAATGGTCAAAACTACATAAAATCATCATAAAATCAACTAATTAGGGCCATAAATTTTTCATGGATTAAATATGACTCTTTTGAGCTTGTGACAAAATCTAGGGTTTTAGAATCATCAATTTCCCAATTTTTAAATTTTTGCATATAAATGGCCTAATTTTCAAAAATCTCAAAAAATTGGATTTTTGCTTCCAAAAATCCCAATATTTCTATGAGGGGTAAACTCCATCCCTATGAACTCATGTCCAGAGTTTTGTAGCCATACCATGTTTAATAAGGGTTAAATTCACATTTTGGTAAATATAGCTATATGCACCCCAAGCCTATGTTAACCCTTCACATGCAAGAGGGAATACCCATCATGCAGAAGTCAAAAGTGACTGAAATTTCTTATCATGGGCCTATAATGAACCCAAAGACATGCCACCAAAATTTGGGGTCATTTGGAGTCATATTATTCCAAATATTTCATTAATTTACTTTTGTGTATTTTCACAAATACTATAGAAACAAATTTCCTAAAAATTCCAATTTTTGGAAAGAGTTTAAGTTTACCCTATTCAAGCACATGTCAAAAATTTTAGGTCATGTGGACTTCTCGTTTGGCATGGGCATGCATTTGAATTTCTGCCCTTGCCTAGGACCAGTCCTTGTGAACAGCCCTACAGGGAGTTCTATTGTCCCAAATTTGAACTTTATGGTGGCAAATGAAAGTTAAGAGCCAGGCCTACAATTTTGATTTTAACTACCAACTCTGAAAATGCCTCTAAGTAGTCCAATTAATCATGCAAGATTACTGTAAATATGTGACAGGAATTGAATAAAATTAATACAACCTATAGGTTGATTTGAATTATGTGGACGACTTCCGTTCATCGTCCCCGATCAGCAACTACTGAGATTGAGCCTAGCTGGGTCACCTTGATTTTGCATTTCTGGCCACCTGGGCCGGCGCCACCGCCGGAGATTGTTGCCACCACCTCCGTTGAGGTGGGGGCTAGCATTTCCTGACGGTGAGGCAGTCATGTTGGGTATTGTATCCACGATTACCTAGATTTGAGGAAGCCCCCTGTCAAGCTAAGATGAATTAACAATGTATTTGATAAACTCTTTCAAGTTGTACTTGCAGTCTCTCCACGCTAAGTGCACACCAATGTCAGGGTGCAGTAGGTCAATATACACGGGTCTGCACGACGTAATCCCTCGTTGAGCAGATCAGTGTGTTGGCCTATGTGTACTCTCTCTATTGGAGTGCACTTACTTTCAAGTACAGGGCCGCTCATATGCAAGAGAAGACAAGGAGCATGAAGGATCAAGGAGCAGCTCCTAGGTGGAAGACGAAAAATCGTCCAAGGCAAATTCGACGAGAATCACCAAGTGATTCTCGCCGAATCGGCGAGAATCACTAAGTGATTCTCGCCGAATCGTCGAGAATCGTCAGTGATTCTCGCCGACTCCTTCTGGCCATCTCAAAATGGTGCCAAGTGAAATTCGGCGAGAATCACTTGTAATTCCCGCCGAACCAGTGGTCAAGCAGCCCATGAATACCAAGTCCAATTCGTTGAGAATCGACAAGTGATTCGACGAGAATCACAAACGATTCTCGACGAATCGTCGAGAATCACTTGGTGATTCTCGCCGATTCGTCGAGAATCGTTTGCGATTCTCGCCGATTTTTACTTGGCGTTTTCTCAGAATGCTGCTGAACCGGATTCTGCTTCTGGATTTGTTTGAACCGGATTTTGGGGATTTCATTTGTGGGTCCCTCAAACGGTCATATTTGAGAATCCTACAGTATTTATACACAGGTATTTTGAACAGTAAATCTACGCATAAGAGAGAAAGAAAATCCAGCGGCGAGGTAACCCTAACTTCGCGAAATCGTTCCGCTCCGCCGCCGCCGCTCGCGTGAAGTGGTCACCGCTGCTGATCGCTCTTCTTCCCGATCTCCGGTGATAGAAGCTTAGCAAGGCTTGAGTCTCACGCGTCTATCCGGAGATCTCTTGTCTCTCGATTTGTTGACCGGGAAAACACCCCCGTCCGAATCGATCGAGACGACTGATCCTAGAGTGACCGTTGGTAGACCTAGCTTGCTTCGCTACGAAGTTTAGATCTCCAAGTTCTGCAGCCACTCTTTATCGTAGCCGCCGATCCCGAAGCTAGCCGCCGCTCGTGTGCCGCCGCCGGTTCCGGGGAGATCTTCTCCAAGAGAGACCAAGGTTGTAGACTCCTCATCGACCTCGAGAACACGACGTCGAACGAAGAGGAACACCGTAGTCTCCGAAAGAAGTTTGTATTTCATATACATTCCATATTTACTTTTGTTGTAAAGGAACTTTTGTTCCGTGTTGTAAGGGTTGGGTGCAACCCGATTTGTGGGAGTGTTGACTCTCACGTGTGGAAGGGCTCCTTCCGTTAGTGAAGGGATTGGATTTCAATCCCGTTGGTGAAGTGACCGAGTCGTCCCTTGTTGGGGAGATAGGTCGAAGGGGGAAAGTGGATGTACCCAAGTCGGGGAACCACTATAAAATTGCTGTGTATTCTGTGTGCTGTGTTTGTTGTTTTTATTGTGCAGGTACATCTGTAAATTCCGCAAAAGAACCACACGTCACCTATTCCCCCCCCCCCCCCCCCCCATAGGTGCACATAGCCGACACTAGGTGGACTTTCAAGTGGTATCAGAGGGAGGTTCCTCAACAAAAAGGCTAACACCTTGAGGTGAATCCTGCCACCAGTGTCAGAAGCATGGATCTGGATTATGACGTATTGCCACTCAAACTCCCTGCATGCACAAAGGATTATTATCCTATCTGGAGGATGAGAGTGTTATTTCACCTGGATGCCATCGATCCTCGAGCATCCCTCATCCTGGAAGAGGGTCCATTTATCCCTATGAAGACCACCGACTCGGGGACCCAAGTGCCCATGTGCATTCCTGAGATGACAGAGATGGAACTCTCATTTTTCCAACTGGACCAGAGGATTCGACAAATTATTATGGATGTCTGGTCTGGAGCCTCTCACTCCAGGTTGGAAAAATGTAAAACTGCTAAATCTCTGTGGATGATGATCTCAGAGCTGATGGGGGGTCAGAGGAAGCTGAAATTTGCTGCCAATCTGAGGATGAAGCATATGTGGGGGTTCTCACTTCTGAAGATGAATGCAAGGATCCTTCGGATTGCAGCAGAGCTCCAGTATCTTTGTCAGAGACTGAAGAAGATAGTGAGGAAAGCAGCTCCGACGAGGAAGAACCATTGGTCACTGATTCTAATGACAATAACCCAGATGAGCAGGTATCATCTTCATCCTGTCCCACATCTTTTGACCTTTCTGAAGACAGAAACTGCTCCCCTCCAGAAAATACTGATTCCCTGAAGAGAGCCCTTCAGGAAAGCAATCTACTTGCTGAGGAGCAAGCTCGAGAGATTGCTCAACTGAAGATCTTGTTGGTTCTCCAATTGGCGTCCAACAAGGTCAAGGACTCTAAGATCTCAGCTCTAGAGAATAGTCTAGACAATGAGAAACGTATAGTATCCAACTTTTCCAAAGTTGATGCTATAAAGAGAAAACAAGAAACCGGGTGGATCTCCCGGATTATCCAGGGATGGAGAAATGGGGAAACGGTGTTCCGACCTCCCACTCCAAGCGGGAAGGCAACTCATCATGCCTTCAGGTATGACCACAGGAATAATCGTGGTCACTGTAAGGGTGAGTTGTCCCCATGTGGAAATGTCCATAGTGCAAGAGGCGTCATGACCACCCATGAAGAAATACCTAAGGCTCATTCTGAGCCCTTTGTATTCACGGCCACTGCCACAACAAAGTGTGGATCTGCAGGTCCTGGTTCACAGAAGAATTCTCTCCATTCGAGGACACGGGATAGGGAGAATAGAAGTCATGATGTCAGGCGTCATGGAGCCTCAGCAAGGAAGATGCCTGAAAGAATGGCACCACCTTCTCGGCCTCATAACGCTCACATCATGCATTCGTTCCACCCTTCATCATGCCTCGATGGAAGAGGAATTTGTGCAACAAGAACATGCCCTATCCCTTTGAGACCTAGGACCGTGACTACATCAGTCACTAGATCAGGTCAAAAACGGCGATACAACATTCACTCTTGTTGGTGCTGCGGCAAAGTGGGACACTTTGCCATTGACTGTTGGCACAACCTCTCTGTGCCCACAGCAAGGGCTTCTCCACATTATAGGGACAGAGGCAGTCTTCCAGACAGGTTTTCTCAAGGAAGGCAGTTGCGTGTTCATGCTAATAGAAACCTAGGACCCAATATGATTTGGGTTCCTAAGGTAAAGTAATTCTGTTTTGCAGGGTAGTCTAGGTCCCCGTGAATACTTGGGAACTAGACAGTACGTGGCTCAAGGCTAACTTGGAACAAGCGTCTGCAATAACAGACGTGCTACCTGTTGAGCATAATCACTTTAAGCTACTGATATGTTCTACCTGTGGGACTAAGACGATGACTCTCCATATTCCAGGTAATTTTGATCAGTTCAAGGACTTGTGTCATGATGCATCCTCATTCAAAGTAAATATATATACATTTCTCTCATTGTGTATACGTATACTTATGTCATTGCGAATTTCGACAACACACAATTGACATTTAGAAGACTTTGCAAAAACCTCCATAAAATTCAAATAGATTGACTTTAGAATATACTTGTATTTATCATTCCTCTTATTAACTTGACATCGGAAAATCTCTAAAATGGTGCAATGCTTCCCAAAGTAGTCAAGAAAAACATCAATATATACTCCGAATCTCGCCGACCCATTTTATATCTCGCCGAATTAGACAAACGGTATTAGAAACCAAATTAGACAACTCTCGTCGAATCCCGTCGAAGGAACTCGCGACCGCTCGGCTTCCCCCGAATCCCGACGACTCCTATAAATCCCGCCGAAAGAATCTCCGCCTGTTCACCTTCCTCACGACTCGCGCAGGAGACCTCTGGACGACCCTCGCCTTCCTCGCGCAAGTGCACTTCCGCGAACTCGCCGACACCCACAGCCCTCCGACGCTCTCGTCGACGCCGTCGAATCGCTTCTGTGTGTGATCTTCTTCTCCCCGTGAAATTCTAACAAGGTCGCACCCCACGGGATACTCTTCCCTCCACCGAAGCTCTTCCCGAAGCTCACCAACTCTCTTCCACCGAAGCCCTTAGGTAACCTCCTCCTCACTGGCTCCAAGGCCGAACCCCATGTGATGCCTTCTTTTTGAATGTACACTAATGCTTGGAGTCGGGCTTCTGCTTAGATCCTCAATGGCCCCAAGGACGACTGCAGGCTTGATTTCTGGTTGCGAGCTGGTTCGCACTGGTTTTGCTCATGCCTCGGACGAGTTCCGGAACATCATTCTCATGCTGGAAGAAGCCGGACTAACCTTCGTATTGGAGCATCCTTGCAAAGTTTTAGATAAAGAAGTGCTGGAGTTCTTCTCTACCGCAAGGCTTCGAGACAGAGACTCCATCATCAAGAGCAAGGTGGCTGGGACTAAGGTAAAGATGTCTGCCAGTAAGCTAACACGCTACCTGCAGCTCTCAAGTGCAGAGCAGGAAGACTATTTAGAGGACGAGGACAAAGCCAGAACCCTCCTGTTCTGCGGTCTACCAAGAGGCACTCGATCAATAAAGCGAAAAGAGATGAATGAAGAAGGGAAGCTCCTATCCGACATCATAGGAAAAGTACTCATCTGTAAGCCAGGCTCCCATGATCATATCTCCGGAGATATGTTCAAAATTCTCATAGCCGTGGTCTGCAGAAAGAGGTTCAACTGGGGAGAGTTGATGTTTCAAAAGATCAAGGACACTCTGGGCACTCCAAGCTTCGGCCGCATCATCAGTCTATATCTCAACCAGCTCAACGGAGACAGATTCGACATGAGCAAAGGAGTTCCTCTACATTACTTGAAAAAGATGGATGCTACTGTGTTTGATCGATGGGAGCGGCGCATCGGGCAGCCGGCTGTGGAAGAGCAAGAGGAAGTATCTCCAGCAACCTCCCCCCGTGAAATTCCTGATACCCTGACTGCAGGAATCGAGGGGGAGACTCTACCCTCTCATATGGATATAATATCTGACATCGCCCAGGTGGCCAGGGATGCGGTGGCCGAAGTTAATGCAGAAAGTGAACCTGGGTTGGAGGATGAGGAGGTCCTGAACAGACACACTCACGGAACTGAAGCTGAAACACTGGACTCTGCTGATCAAGAAGAGGAAGAAGCTGCTGATGTGGATGAATTTTTGGATGCGGACGGAGAGGACGCTGTGAATGAGGGCCATGAAGTGTTTGAGTCTCCGGATACTGATGAACCTCCTACTGATAAGTCTGCACCAGTGGAGGGGGAGGTAAATGAGGCCACCAACGTTCCTCCCATAGAGGCTGTGATTGTATCCAGCTCTACTGATGCTTCTGCTGCCGAGCCAGAGCAAGGCCAAGAGGTGCCTCCGGGTATTCCACTACGAGATGAGCTGGCCACTCACACCATCACTGTCATTCAAGGAATAGTGAACGAGCTTAAAGATTCTTTTGATACAGCTCATAAAACACTGCTGAAAAAGATCAAGACTTCCGAAGATCTCATGTTGAAAAATATGGTGGAAATCAACCATAAGCTGGATGTGATGGAAAAGAAATTCGAAGAAAAGTATACTGCGGCCGGCGAAGCTGTCACACTGTTAATGGCCGGCTTGAAAAAGACTACTGATACTCTGGCTGTTGTCAATCAGAACGCACACGTTGTGGCCAATAATATTCAGAAATTTGATGGCAACATGGTCACTTTAAATGCAAATCAGCAGGCCCTAGTCACTGAATTCAGCAAGACAACTAAGCACATTGATGACTCCTTGCACTCATATGCCAATTGCATTGCTGACGAAGCCAAAAAGGGGGAGAAGGAGTATATCGCTAAGCTGGCTGAGCTCCAAGAGAGCATGGATGCAAACTTTGCCCAATCAAGCAAATACGTCTATGAGAGTTGCTGGTGGATGCTACAACAGGCACTGGGCACGTTAGGCGTCGTCCTACCTGACCAACCTGCCGGTGTTCAGGTTCCTGAGACTTCTAAGGCTGCTGAGGAAGTACATATTGCTGAGGATGTAAGTACAAGTGCTGCTGATATTTTCACTGATGAAGCTGACGCTAGGGCCATCTCCAAATCTAAGCTGAGAAGTATGTTTGACCAGGAGGCTTTAGCTAAAGCAAGGGGAAAGAGGAAAGTTCAGGAAGGGACATCAAAGGAGACACCAACTCAAAAGAGGATCAGACTAAGTGAGGAGGAGGTAAGAAACGAAAGGTGGAGCCCAGTCTCAAGGAACATCATCCTAGACACCTTCCGGCTGCAAGAAAGAGGAGAGATAAATCGAAATGAAGCATATAGTCAGTATGAATGGGAGACGCACAAAGCATTTGAAGCGAAGCGCAACATTTTCTTCAGAAACAACAAGGATCCAGACAAAGCTGCTCCTCCTAGGTACTATCCGAAGCCCAAGGAATACATGGAAAGGCAGAGCAAAAAGTACTTGGCGCAAACTCTTAAGGGTGACGGAGCTAAGGACAAATAGTCATTATCTTATAGCTGGTCACGGTGTATTAAGAACATTTAACAATTATTACTGTCGTGTGAACAATTCTGACTTATATGTGAATATATTTCTCTTGGTATATATATATATATTCTTGAATGTGTGAATGACTCAAGTCCTGTTCTGATTGCATTTATTACCTTGTGTTGCAAAATTAATTTTTTTTAAAAATGCTATCATTATTATTCGATAGGTGTTATTCATCTTAGCTAGTAGGGTTTTGGCTTCGTCAAATAGGGGGAGATTGTTGGGTATTGTATCCACGATTACCTAGATTTGAGGAAGCCCCCTGTCAAGCTAAGATGAATTCACAATGTATTTGATAAACTCTTTCAAGTTGTACTTGCAGTCTCTCCACGCTAAGTGCACACCAATGTCAGGGTGCAGTAGGTCAATATACACGGGTCTGCACGACGTAATCCCTCGTTGAGCAGATCAGTGTGTTGGCCTATGTGTACTCTCTCTATTGGAGTGCACTTACTTTCAAGTACAGGGCCGCTCATATGCAAGAGAAGACAAGGAGCATGAAGGATCAAGGAGCAGCTCCTAGGTGGAAGACGAAAAATCGTCCAAGGCAAATTCGACGAGAATCACCAAGTGATTCTCGCCGAATCGTCGAGAATCGTCAGTGATTCTCGCCGACTCCTTCTGGCCATCTCAAAATGGTGCCAAGTGAAATTCGGCGAGAATCACTTGTAATTCCCGCCGAACCAGTGGTCAAGCAGCCCATGAATACCAAGTCCAATTCGTTGAGAATCGACAAGTGATTCGACGAGAATCACAAACGATTCTCGACGAATCGTCGAGAATCACTTGGTGATTCTCGCCGATTCGTCGAGAATCGTTTGCGATTCTCGCCGATTTTTACTTGGCGTTTTCTCAGAATGCTGCTGAACCGGATTCTGCTTCTGGATTTGTTTGAACCGGATTTTGGGGATTTCATTTGTGGGTCCCTCAAACGGTCATATTTGAGAATCCTACAGTATTTATACACAGGTATTTTGAACAGTAAATCTACGCATAAGAGAGAAAGAAAATCCAGCGGCGAGGTAACCCTAACTTCGCGAAATCGTTCCGCTCCGCCGCCGCCGCTCGCGTGAAGTGGTCACCGCTGCTGATCGCTCTTCTTCCCGATCTCCGGTGATAGAAGCTTAGCAAGGCTTGAGTCTCACGCGTCTATCCGGAGATCTCTTGTCTCTCGATTTGTTGACTGGGAAAACACCCCCGTCCGAATCGATCGAGACGAGTGATCCTAGAGTGACCGTTGGTAGACCTAGCTTGCTTCGCTACGAAGTTTAGATCTCCAAGTTCTGCAGCCACTCTTTATCGTAGCCGCCGATCCCGAAGCTAGCCGCCGCTCGTGTGCCGCCGCCGGTTCCGGGGAGATCTTCTCCAAGAGAGACCAAGGTTGTAGACTCCTCATCGACCTCGAGAACACGACGTCGAACGAAGAGGAACACCGTAGTCTCCGAAAGAAGTTTGTATTTCATATACATTCCATATTTACTTTTGTTGTAAAGGAACTTTTGTTCCGTGTTGTAAGGGTTGGGTGCAACCCGATTTGTGGGAGTGTTGACTCTCACGTGTGGAAGGGCTCCTTCCGTTAGTGAAGGGATTGGATTTCAATCCCGTTGGTGAAGTGACCGAGTCGTCCCTTGTTGGGGAGATAGGTCGAAGGGGGAAAGTGGATGTACCCAAGTCGGGGAACCACTATAAAATTGCTGTGTATTCTGTGTGCTGTTGTTTGTTGTTTTTATTGTGCAGGTACATCTGTAAATTCCGCAAAAGAACCACACGTCACCTATTCCCCCCCCCCCCCATAGGTGCACATAGCCGACACTAGGTGGACTTTCAAGTCAGAGGAGGCTCCTCCGACGATCCCGAGCAAGTAGAAAAACTCGAGAAATTCACTCCATACTGACATGACATCGGGCTCAATTGAGCCCGATATCTCCCCTAAAAGATCTAGGATCCTAGTATGGGTAGAGGTGAGGTGAAACGAACCCGAATTGCGGCTTGGCGGCGAGTTTGGAGGCGGTGAGCCATGGTCGAGCTTGCTCTGGCAACTCCTCCTCGTTTCCTCGATTCTCCAGCAAATTCCTTGTTTCAGGACTCGTTCTCCAGTCGTTTCCCCTCTCTGAAGATGATGGTGTGGCTGGATTGGGCTGAGAGGGGTTGTATGGAAAGTTAAGTCCAAGGCGGGGCTCGGGTTGAGCTTTGGTTGCTCCACCCATGGTGCCAAGTGTCCACAATGCTCCAAATTCCTCTGGAATTTCCAGAGGAGGACGGCCAGCAGGCTTAGGCAGCCGAATAAGTGGCCATGTGGCCACCTCCCTCTTTATTCCCCTTTACTCTCTCTCCTCATTTTCCAAATTTCTTTTCCACCCCTTTGCATGTACTCTCTCTCCTGATTTTGGGGGTTAGGAGTTGTCTTTGACCACTTGGGCTGGTCATGGGCCATGGTTAATGGGTTTGCCCATTGGGAATGGGCTTGACCCTTATTTTCCTCTTTAGGCCACATGTTTGACAAAGTTGACTTTTAGAGTTGACTTGGTCAACTTGATGAGTGGGCTGAGCCCACCTGAAGGTCATGGACACTATGACACCACCCAACTTGGGTTGGGCCATGGTGGTGCCCCACTTGGACTATTTGGTCCTTTAGGTGTAGATTTGACCAATTTAAGGTTTATGGTTAACTTGGTCAAATTGTGTCATTGGGTGACCTAATGGCACGCTTTAGGGTTCACTTAGATTGTTCTTAGGGTTAGGGCAATGTGGTGGGGGTCATGGTGTGGCTAGGGTTCCTATTTAGGCTATTTTGACCTAGTTTTACTTGGGCCCTATAGTGGGCCCCACATGGCTACACCCCACCTTCTAGGGTCAAACCAAGCTAAAAATCCTTATCACCCACCACATGCCTAACCTAACCTAAGTTGAGGGGTCTAATTGCAAGTGGGATGTTACAAATTCCAATAAACAAAGAAATAATTTCGTTCCCGAAATTTAAGTTCGGGTCTACGGGGTTTTTAAGCATGAAAATTTAAGTATTTTAGCTAATAATTAAAATGTTACCTGATGTAAAAAGCTCTGGGTGTCGCTCTAGCATCAGATCCCTCGGCTCCCAGGTGTGCTCCTCCCGTCCATGGTTGGACCACAACACCTTCACTAGGGAACTCTCTTCTTCCGCAACACTCGGACCGTGGTATCATCGATACGGAGCGGCTCCAAACGAACTGATCTGTTGGATGCTAACGAGCCTGCTGAAGTGGCGATATGCTGCTCCGGTCGAAGGAGAGCTCCCCGTAGCGAGGAGACGTGGAAAACATCGTGCAAGGCTCCCAGCTATGGTGGCAGCTCCAGCCTATAGGCCAAGGGGCCGATCCGCTCCAGAATCAATTAGGGCCCCATATATCGAGGGTTGAGCTTCTTGTGCCTCCGCACCCGAGAAATACCATGCACTAGACGTATCTTCAAGAATACTCTGTCCCCCACCTGGAAGTCAACCTTCT
Source organism: Platanthera guangdongensis (assembly GCA_039583875.1). NCBI lineage: Eukaryota > Viridiplantae > Streptophyta > Magnoliopsida > Asparagales > Orchidaceae > Platanthera > Platanthera guangdongensis. The sequence continues at coordinate 137,370,236 of CM077151.1, forward strand.
GATGTCGTCCATCGTAGTACTTCTCCTGCCTACTCTGGGCCTCTAGCATCCGGTCCCTGATCAATCATATTTGGGCATCCGTATCCTCAATGTACTCTGATCCAAGTGCCCTGGGGTCTTCATCCTGAACCCTAGATAGCGGAGTCCGGCACTTCCTCCCGTATAGATCCTCATAAGGTGCCCTCCCAATACTCGTCTGGTGACTGTTGTTGTAGGATAACTCGACCAGAGGCAACAGTCTCTCCCATGGCCTCCCCATATCCAGTATACACAATCGCAGCAGGTCCTCCAAGGTCCTGATGGTCCGCTCTGTCTAACCGTCGGTCTGTGGATGGAAAGCAGTGCTAAATGCAAGCTGAGAAACCAAGTACGCCTGCACCGCCCTTCACTCCCTGGAAGTGAACCGACCATCAAGGTCCGAGACAATCGTCCTGGGGACCCCGTGGTACCTAACGAACTGCTCCACGAACAACCTCACCAAAATAGTAGTTGGGCTGTCCTTCCGGATAGGTATAAATCGGGCCACCTTTGTCAGTCTGTCGACGATGACCCAAACTGAATCGTGCCCCGAGTGGGAGCGAGGCAATCCGTACATAAAATCCATAGCAATATCCTCAAACTTCCACTCAGGGACCGGCAGAGACTTTAGCAACCATCCGGGGATCTTGCATTCAGCTTTTACCCTCTGGCATGTCGCGTAGTGTGTCACATAAAAGATGATATCCCTCTTCATCCCTGGCCAGTACATGCTCCTCCGCAGATCCGTTGTCATCTTGGTGATACCGGGGTGCACTGAGTACCGAGTTTTGTGTGCCTCCCTGAGTATATCCTCCCGGATACCACCACCCGTGGGTATATAAACACGACCGCGGAAATGAAAGAGTCCATCAAGCAATGAATAATCACCTGGCCTGCCCCCTTCCAGGGCCCTGAACACTAGCACCAAAGCTGCATCTAACCTCTGTTGTACCCCGATGCGCTCTCGTATATCACATTCCATGATCAAGGAGTTTAAATACTCCCGATAGATATCCGGCTGGGCCTATGAAATGACTGAAATGTGCATATCTTCCAACATCTCCAACAGCTCCATAGACATCACCCAGGGCACCGGTCCAGTAGTGTCGGCTCTCCTGCTCAACGCATTTACCAAAGTGTTCACTTTCCCCGGGTGATGGTGCAATTTGTAATCATAATCGCAGAGAAACTCCAGCCATCTCCTCTGTCGAAGGTTCAGATCTTTCTGCGTGTTGACGTATTTGAGATTCTTGTGATCTGAGTAGATATCACAATGAACCCCATACAAGTAGTGTCTCCATATCTTCAGTGCAAATACGACCGCCCCGAGCTCCAGGTCATGCACCGGGTAATTCTGTTCAAGTTTCTTCAATTGCCAGGAGGCATAGGCAATAACGTGGCAGTGCTGCATCAAGACGACAACCATCCCCTGGTATGAAGCATCATTGTATATATGAAATCCTTTGTTCCCAGATGGAAGTGCAAGCATGGTGGAAGAGGTAAGCTGGTTCTTTAACTCCTGAAATGATGACTCGCACCTTTCGGTCCACACAAATGCTGCTTCCTTCTTCGTTAATGTCGTGAGGGGAAGTGATATCCTCGAAAACCCCTCCACGACCTTGCGATAATGTCCTGCGAGCCCCAAGAAACTGCGTATGTCCGACGCTGACTTTGGCCGCGGACAATCACGCACTGCCTGTACTTTGGCCGAATCTACGGCCAACTCGGCTCCACTGACAACATGTCCCAGAAATGCCACCTCTTGTAGCCAGAACTGGCACTTGGAAAACTTCGCATACAATTAATGCTCCCTCAATCTCTCCAGTACCTATGTCAAATGCTGCATATGCTCCTCCTTTGTCCGAGAATAGATCAGGATATCATCAATAAATACTATGACACATCTATCCAGGTAAGGCTCGAAAACACGGTTCATCAGACTCATGAATGCGGAAGGTGCATTCGTGAGCCCGAAAGGCATCACCGTAAACTCATACAGTCCATAGCGGGAACTGAATGTCGTCTTTGGAATGTCTTCCTCCTGAATCCATAGCTGATAATACCCTGATCGTTAGTCCAGCTTCTAGAAGGCTCCCTAAAGCTGATCAAATAGCTCGTCGATCTGGGGTAATGGGTAAGTGTTCCGGACCGTCAATCGATTCAGCTCCCGATAGTCGATGCAGAGACGCAGCGAGGCATCCTTCTTCTTGACAAACAATACTGGTGCTCCCAACGGCGATGAGATGGGTCGAACGAAGCCCGACTCCACTAACTCCTGCAGCTAGGTCCTGAACTCTACTAGCTCCTTTGGATCCATCATGTATGGTGCTCGAGATAAAGGCCTCGCTCCTGGCACTAGCTGTATCCGGAAGTCCACATCCCTAGCTGGCGGTAGTCCGGGCAATTTCTCCGGGAAAACGTCGTGGAAATCTTGAACCACCGGAATGTCAGCAAGGGAATCTTCTGCCCCCTCCATCTCAAAGCATATAATGTACACCTCCTCTCCCTGATGGTGGGCCTTGACAGCCTATACAGATTATAATAATAGATGGGAGACAAGTCTAATACCTTCGACGATGACCTGGGAGTTTCCGTGCCTCAGGGTGATCCTCCTCGATAGGCAGTCGATCTGGGCATGGATCCAATGTAACCCAGTCATGCCCAAGATCAAGTCGAAATTGGCATCTTCAGAATCATCACAGGCGCTTCAAAAGTCTTCCCGCCGATTTCTGCCTCCATATTGCACTTGGCATGTAAGACCCCCCTTTTTTTCTTTTTAAAACACTGGGGTCTTAGGCCCAGAACCGCCGCTTTGCGGGGACACCTTCGCACTCGGGAAGGTCATCACTACAAAATGCCGATCCTGCCGGCCAAATCGATCACAACTGTAGCAAAATAGTAAAACATGTCCACATAAAACACAAATATATGTAAATAATCTCCATGAAGGGAGTGTCCACAGATACACGAAATATAAGATCTTGGGCTCATGCCCGGTACATCAAGTCCTCACTACAAATCTTTCAACGTAGAAGCAAATACTATAACTAATAATGATTAGGACTCACAGTCCCTGTCATCTGAACTTCGGTACTAGACAGGCCCATCTCCATGCATGCCGACCTCCGGGGCTGCTCCACTTTGCTGTGCTCCACGGTCCCCTAAAATGATGTGGTTTGAAAGCCGTTAGTCTAAAAGACTAAGTCCTATCATCGTCCGCCCCTTCCCCCATGGCCCCTAGGCACCAAGCGGGGAAAAGTAAAGGAGAGGACATGAAGGTGGAGAGTAGCAAATAAGCAGGTGGCAGCAGAACTAATCGAGCTGCTCTACAGTATGTATGGCAGCAAAATAGGTATGAAAAACTGAATGAGAATGTAACCTTAACTTATATGAAAACACATAAGCTAAGGGATCTTTTGTAGGGCTCCTATCGTATAAAAAGTCCCATACCGATTTATACGATAGGGTGTCGGTTTTCTAGCAAGCATAAATATGTAATATCAAATAAAACCTTTAGCTTATAAGCACGCTCGCACGAACTTATAAACTAAGGGGTCGTTTTGCAGGGCCTATTATATAGAGCGTACCATACCACTTATACAATAGGTGTCAGGTTATATGCAATGATTATGCTATGTAATAAAATTATGACATGATGTGAACATGCAAGTGCAACTCACCCACTCGACTCTGTGTACACTGACCTTTAGTTCCCCCTTTCTGGAGCCGAACCTCCCAGGATACCTCCGTAGTGGCAAACGGAAGTGGTGGGTTGGGCCTCGCCCACCTCTAAACCGGTAATTGCACTACCAGTCAGACCTATCGTAAGCCTCAATGTTGGCGCACAGAGCGGAGTGCCTGCGTACTCTTGCCGGCTGGCGCACCGGACTTTATTTGGCCAAGTGCTAAACCACACTCGCCGAGTCAACGTGTTGGCGTCGGTGCATCGAATCTCCAACACCGAAGACCCACCACCTTTTACTTTATGCACATGCAACCTTATGTATCAGCTATCGAGCCAAAGCTCCCCGGACCATCCCGTCCGTCATAAACAACAACCGAGCCAAAGCTCGTCGGGCCAACCTGCCCATCACAAACCATTACCGAGCCAAAGCTCGTCGGGCTAACCTGCCCTTTTACCAAACCACTGGGCTTACTGCCCGAGTGACCCAATTTAACACCCCCTATCCGTCACATAGCATAAAGCAGTAGGTCCGGCCGGGGCCCGACGCCGTATGCCACAGACAGACCGGGTGGTTACTTATGGAAACCATCCAACCAATCTCAACGTCCTACACAGAGCATTCTAGCGTAAGCAGTTTATAAAAGTTGTAAACAAGAACCCAGCATCAAAGCACGAATGTCCACTAATACAAAATAGGAATGTTATACAAAATACCCAAAACAAGCCTTAAGGCCTTACAAAATGTTTCACTTGAATATTACATGTTTTACAAACCACGGCACGCAGGCCGGTCATACATGAATAAAACAGTAAACACTTCCATTTGGGCCTTCGAGGGCCGGCTTCGCAAAAAGGGCTTTAGCCCGCTATTGACCGCTTGGTCCAGCTGCACCTGCAAGCAACAAACGACCGCACGGTGGCGAAAACAAGGCAACGGTCAGTAATGCTGACCAAATTATAACGATCCCGCCCCCAACTCGGGGCGGCGATGCTCCTTCCCTGCATTTCATTAGCATAAGCGAGCAATGTATATCAATAGCCATTTCATCACAGACGTTGGCTCGCACGGCCACACACCCCGTGCACTCAGGGCACATTCTCGGTGAACCGTTCGATGTCACGTCAATTAAAGCCATTAACATTCCGGACTCACCACCGCCACTTAGACGGCCAAACCTATGAGCAATTAGTCTTCTTGGCCTGGGTCACGACAATTTAAGACATTGACCGCCGAAGACTCACATCTATGCCAACGGCAAGTGCCACGTAACCTTAGGTCTCTTTAACCGAACGACATAGAGCGGGTACGGTTCCATCTAACCCGTGCTCACATCGCAACGGCAATTTAAGCCATTTGCGCGGGTCAAACTTCCACCGAGTCTCATTCTATCACAAGTCACATAACTCGGTTATGTTCAAGTTGGCACTCAGGCCACCAAGTTGGCAAGATCTCGTATCTGCCCAATTTTCTGGGTGCACCTTTAGGTTAGTACCAAAGGCTCCCTGCTGCAATCTACCGCGTAGAAAACCCGAAAAACAACCAATAGCACGGAGTTTTCTCCGGCCTTAGGCAATGCAACATCACCGATCCAGACTAACATGTCCGGGTAGGCTTCACACATCATGTCTATGTCCGTTCTCGCATACGGACTCTAAACAACGGGGACTTCACATATCTACCCGAAGGAACGCCTCCAACTTTCCGCAAAATCACGAGAGCGGGCTTCCTATGCTAGGAAAGAGAGCTATTCGTGCTCAAGATGAGGATCGTTACCCTTGAGTTCCTCCTTGGCGCCATTGAAAAGTAATCGGATGGAAATCACCGCACTAGCGTTGCCTCCGTGGATCCGGAGTCGGCTTGCGATTCGGAGCTCCGAAACTCCTCCAATGGCGGATCTAGCTCCTTCTTCCTCCCTTGGCTCTCCTCTCTCTCCAAGGATTTAGAAAGATGATAAGGTATGAAAAGTGAGGGTTTTCCAAGTCCACTCACGGGTATAACCTCTCAGGAACAACCCCCAGCCGTTCGATCTTCAGTTAAAGAAATGAACGGCTTCGATTCGGGGCTGAAATGCCCAATCTGGAGCGAACACGGCCTGGCACACGCCCGTGTCCAGGGCCGTGTGCCTCACTCGCCGTCAAAATCGAATCTCCTGGAACCTCACACAGGTATCGAACACGCCCGTGTTCGAGCTGACACGCCCATGTTCCACCTCACACGGCCGTGTGGTCGGCCGTGTACCCCATGATTTTTCCCCATTTTCAACCCGAGCACTGCACGGGTTCTAGGACACGCCCGTGTCCTTACCCGTGTCACATTGACATTCCTGGGCCCCAGGCCGTGTACACGGGATACTTTGTGGAGTGAAGATCGACGACTTGATGACACGGCCTTGGACACGCCCGTGTCCTAGGCCGTGTGCCTTGTCTCGACGATCGTCGAGCGAATCTCGACGACTCCCCGGGACGATCATCGACACGGGTCGACACGCCCTGCGACACGCCCGTGTCGCAGGCCGTGTGCCCACTCTCAACGAATCGTCGAGTAAATCTCGACGTCTTCGCGGCTAAGTGTCGACACGGGTCGTCACGCCCTGCGACACGCCCGTGTCGCAGGCCGTGTGCCCACTCTCGACGAATCGTCGAGTAAATCTCGACATCTTCGTGGCTAAGTGTCGACACACGCTTGACATGCCCTGGGACACGCCCGTGTCCCAGGCCGTGTGCCTGCTGCCAGAACCCAAACTGGCCCAAAATGTCCCCCTTTTGCTCCTTTGAGTTTCGGGGCGTTACAACTCTCCCCCTCTTAAAAGAATTTCGCCCACGAAATTAAATAGAGGAAAGACATGTACAAAACCAAAATTTGTACCTGAGCGAAACAACTCCGGATACTCATCAAGCATAGTCTGCTCTCGCTCCCAAGAGAGCTCCTCATGACCGCAATTGTCCCACCGGACCTTGACCATCATGATCTCTTTATTGCGTAGCCGCTTGACCTCCGAGTCCTCGATCCGCACGGGCTTGACCTTTGTCGTTAGCCCACTATCCACCGGCTTTGATCAACCGCGATCACTTGCGTAGGCTCTTGCACCGCCTTCCGAAGCACCGAAATGTGGAATACATCATGTAATCCACTAAGCTCCACTGAAAGCTTCAACCGATAGGCCGCTTCCCCAACTCACTCCAGAACCTCAAATGGTCCAAGGTATTTTGGGCTTAGCTTTTTCAATCGCCGCACCCACGAGACACCCTTGAACGGCTTGATCTTTAAGTATACATAATCGCCCACAGCGAACTCCACATTCCTGTGCTTGGCATTATAGTACTTTGCTTGCCGGTCCTGAGCGATAAGCAACCTCTCCCGAATGGTTCTCACCAAAGAAGTAGCATCCTCCACTTCCGATCGCTTATACAACTTTGACTCACCGATTTCTAACCAAGACAACGACGTGCGACATTTCCTACCATACAGGGCCTCGAAAGGCGCCATCTGAATACTCGCTTGGTAGCTATTGTTGTAGGCGAACTCCACCAAATAAAGGTGGTCTTCCAATTGCTTTCCAAAATCCAAGACACACATGCGAACCATGTCTTCCATGGTTCTATTGACCCTATCGGTCTGCCCATCCGTTTGCGGATGGAAGGCTGTGCTAAACTTCAGCTTTGTTCCCAACATTTGCTGCACCAGCCTCCAATCATTGGACGTGAACCGCCCATCTCGGTCACTCACGATGCTGCGGGGCACACCATGAAGCCGCACTATGTTATCCACATAAAGCTTTGCCAACTTCTCCGCTGGATCATCCTTCCTATGCGGAATAAAATGCGACACCTTCGTTAATCGATCAACAACCACCCAAATGGTGTCCTTTCCCTTCTGCGACCTTGGCAAACCGTGCACAAAGTCCATAGTGATGTCGTCAAATTTCCACTCCGGAATAGGCAAGGACTTAAGAAATCCTCCCGGCTTTTGGCACTCCACCTTTACCAAGGCGCAGGTTTGACACTTCGCTACGTATAGCGCCACATCCTTTTTCAAACCCGGCCACCAAAACAGTTTCTTCACATCACGGTACATCTTCGTGCTCCCCGGGTGAATCGAGTACTTGGTATGGTGTGCCTCGTACAACAACTCCACCCGTAAATTGCCCACACTTGGGACGCACAATAGACCGTCTTTCCAAAGCAATCCGTCCTCCACGACGAATTGGGAATTTGACCCTTCCAGAGCCTCTACCATGAATTGCTTCATATGAGCATCCATATCCAAAGACTGCCGAATACGATCAGCCAGGTCATATTGGACTTCAGTCCAATTCAGAACTGCTTCAGCACTTGATTGTCTATCCACACAAACAATCTCCAGCGCCTCCAACTCCCGCACCAACCGCTCATCGTGCACCGATAGCCAATTGGCTTGAGCTGGGGCTCGGCGACTCAACGCGTCCGCAACCGCATTCCTTTTGCCAGGCACGTAGTGGATCTTGAATGTATAGTCCCCCAGGAACTCCATCCATCTACGCTGCCGCACATTCAGATCCTTCTGATCAATAAGATACTTCAGGCTCTTGTGATCGGTGTAGGTATCAATCTTCACACCATACAAGTAGTGTCTCCACAGCTTCAAGGCAAAAATCACGGCCGCTAAATCCAAGTCATGGACCGGATAATTCCTCTCATGCACTTTTAGCTGTCTCGAGCCATAAGCTATTACACTTCCGTGTTGCAGTAGCACGCAACCCAAACCACTGCCTGAAGCATCGCTATAAATCTCATAGCCTTCGGTTCCACATTGCGAACTCAGCACAGGCACCGTGGTCAACCGACACTTCAATTCCTCAAAAGCTCGTGCGCACTCCGGCGTCCAAACGAACTTATGCTCCTTCCTCGTCAAAGTAGTGAGAGGTAACGCTATCCGCGAGAAGTTCTCTACGAAGCGCCTATAATAGCCGGCAAGCCCCAGAAAACTCCGGACTTCCGCAACAGTAGCAAGCTCAGGCCACTCCCGTATCGCAACAATCTTCGCCGGATCCACAGCAATACCCTCTCCACTCACTATATGACCGAGGAACGCCACTGAGGACAGCCAAAACTCGCACTTCGAGAACTTGGCATACAACTGGTTTCTCCTTAGCCTTTCCAACACCAAATGAAGATGCTTGAAGTGATCTTCCTCACTTTGCGAGTACACCAAAATATCGTCGATAAAGACGATCACAAAATGGTCCAAGTACTCCCTGAATGTCCTGTTCATCAAATCCATGAACACCGACGGCGCATTAGTCAGCCCAAACAGCATGACCGTAAACTCATAATGCCCGTATCTCGTACTAAACACTGTCTTCGGGATATCACTCTCCCTTATCCGTAGCTGATAGTACCCAGCCTTGAGATCTAACTTCGAGTACACCGTCGACCCGACTAACTGATCAAAGAGATCATCAATCTGAGGGATCGGGTACTTGTTCTTCTCAGTCAGCTTGTTGAGCTCCCGGTAATCAATACATAGCCTCAAGCTTTCGTCCTTCTTCTTAACAAAGAGGACCGGTGCGCTCCAAGGCGAAGAACTCGGGCGCACATACCCTTGCGCCAACAACTCTTGTAGTTGAACTTTCAGCTTCGCCATTTCCTTAGGCGCTAGCCGATACGGAGATCGTGATACAGGCTTTGCACCTGGCACTAGCTCGATCGTAAAATCTATCTCCCGCTGAGGCGGGGCTCCAGGAAGATCTGCGGGGAACACATCAGGGTATTCCGATACCACTGAAATACAATCCAACGCGGGCTTCGGCTTTGCAACCTCCACTAGTGTAAAGAACAGTTCTGCACCAGCACGAACCGCCTTCACCACCTGAAGAGCAGACATCAATGTCTTGCTCGACCCCTTTAAGCCCGTAAAAGTCGTTTCACGACTTGCTCCCAGCTTGACTTCCTTGCTACCGCAATCTATATGGGCCTGCTACTCCGAGAGCCAGTCCATGCCAAATATGACATCGAACTCCACTAACGGAAGTAAAGACGCCCGCAGGTCGAACTCCTGCTCACCAATACGAATCTTAACATCGCAGATCCTATCCGCTCGCATCGAACACCCATTGGGCAACAACACATCCAACTTATCCTTCGCCATCGAAGAAGGGACTCCGATGCGTGATATAAATCCTTCGGACAAGAAGGAGTGTGAGGCTCCCGTATCGAAGAGTGCTCGTGCCGGATTTTCACAAATCATTACAAATCCTAAACAAGTAGTGGTAAGGTAACATGTACATAACAAGTATTTAAAGAAATTGACTTGCTATAAATTAAACCGTACCTGTCACCACATCAGCTTGTTTAATGGCCTCCTATTGGCCAAGATTGTAGACCCTTGGTTGGGCCGGAGCATAATGGGATGCGGTCGACTCCACCGCCTTTCCCTTCTCATCATAAGTAGCTCCCGGCCTCCTCTCGGACTTAGGACGTCCGCTCCAACAATCACGGGCGAAATGCCCCGTCTTTCCACATGTAAAACACGCGCCCGGGGTCCGACTCGTAGTCGCCCCAGAAGCACCAGAAGGAGCTGGATCCGAAGTCCTATGCTTCTTGAAAGCCCTCCGATAGCCGGACTTTGAAGTAGTCGGCACTTTAAACTCAAATTTCTTCTCACCCAAGCTTTTCTTTGCTTGTACGTTCTTCATGTCCTTCTCCAAGGACCGGGCAGTATTGACCAAGGTTAAGAAACCCTGCGTCATCGGCCCCGAGAGTAGTAACCTCAACTCATCTCTCAACCCTTCGTAGAAGCGATTAGTCTGGCGCTCCTCATCCATGATGGTGGAGCTAGCATAACGACTCAAACGAGTGAACTCGTGGAGATATTCGTCCATGCTCCTCTCACCCTGTACCAACTTCAGGAACTCATTCTCCATCGAAATCCTCTGAGTAGAGGGGAGGTATCTTGCTAAGAACAATCCCAAGAACTCTTCCATCGGAACGTCTACAAGTTGTCTAGCTCTCAAATGATGCAGCTCCAATCCTTCCCACCACATTCTCGCTTCACCGTCCAAAAGGAACGTAGCGATGGTGGTCATTTGCCACTCCTCCGTCTCCATTGCTGTCATGACTCTCTTCACCCTGGAGAGCCAGTCTTCAGCCTGAGATGGGGTTCCCAACCCCGAGAATAACGGAGGGTTAAAGCTCATTACATGCTTTAGCTGCCTCTCAGTTGCCCTCCTTGGCACCACCGTTTCTACAACCACTTGCTCCACCCTCCTCGGCTCAGCCTCTTGCAGAGCTTCTTGCTCCATAACAGGAGCGGGCTGCTGCGCTTGCCTTGCAGGCTGTGCATTTATCACGGCCAACACCGCTTCAGCCACCAATCGAATATTTTCAGCCGACAGAGGTGTTGCAGGAGCAACATCCAGTGCACTACTAGCCTCAGAAACTCGGCGTTCTGACAGCCCAACACCACTTCTGGTCACCTATAGTGGTACAAAACACTGTTAAGCGACCAAATAAATTGCAAACAACAATTATAGGAACACGCAGGTTCCTCAAACACGAGTATTTTCATTCCTAAGTGGACATTCATTGGTTCGTTTTACTGTTATTACGAGGACGCGCACAATGTGCGCACCACCCCTTAAATAGAATTCGTCCACGAATTCAGTTTAAGCCCAACCAAAACAGTAGTCTGATACCAAATTGTAACACCCCCTATCCGTCACATAGCATAAAGCAGTAGGTCCGGCCGGGGCCCGACGCCGTATGCCACAGACAGACCGGGTGGTTACTTATGGAAACCATCCAACCAATCTCAACGTCCTACACAGAGCATTCTAGCGGAAGCAGTTTATAAAAGTTGTAAACAAGAACCCAGCATCAAAGCACGAATGTCCACTAATACAAAATAGGAATATTATACAAAATACCCAAAACAAGCCTTAAGGCCTTACAAAATGTTTCACTTGAATATTACATGTTTTACAAACCACGGCACGCAGGCCGGTCATACATGAATAAAACAGTAAACACTTCCATTTGGGCCTTCGAGGGCCGGCTTCGCAAAAAGGGCTTTAGCCCGCTATTGACCGCTTGGTCCAGCTGCACCTGCAAGCAATAAACCACCGCACGGTGGCGAAAACAAGGCAACGGTCAGCAATGCTGACCAAATTATAATGATCCCGCCCCCAACTCGGGGCAGCAATGCTCCTTCCCTGCATTTCATTAGCATAAGCGAGCAATGTATATCAATAGCCATTTCATCACAGACGTTGGCTCGCACGGCCACACGCCCCGTGCACTCAGGGCACATTCTCGGTGAACCGGTCGATGTCACGTCAATTAAAGCCATTAACATTCCGGACTCACCACCGCCACTTAGACGGCCAAACCTATGAGCAATTAGTCTTCTTGGCCTGGGTCACGACAATTTAAGCCATTGACCGCCGAAGACTCACATCTATGCCAACGGCAAGTGCCACGTAACCTTAGGTCTCTTTAACCGAACGACATAGAGCGGGTACGGTTCCATCTAACCCGTGCTCACATCGCAACGACAATTTAAGCCATTTGCGCGAGTCAAACTTCCACCGAGTCCCATTCTATCACAAGTCACATAACTCGGTTATGCTCAAGTTGGCACTCAGGCCACCAAGTTGGCAAGATCTCGTATCCACCCAGTTTTCCGGGTGCACCTTTGGGTTAGTCCCCAAGGCTCCCTACTGCAATCTACCGCGTAGAAAACCCGAAAAACAACCAATAGCACGGAGTCTTCTCCGACCTTAGGCAATGCAACATCACCGATCCAGACTAACATGTCCTGGTAGGCTTCACACATCATGCCTATGTCTGTTCTCGCATACGGACTCTAAACAACGGGGACTTCACATATCTACCCGAAGGAACGCCTCCAACTCTCTGCAAACTTGCGAGAGCGGGCTTCCTATGCTAGGAAAGAGAGCTATTCGTGCTCAAGATGAGGATCGTTACCCTTGAGTTCCTCCTTGGCGCCATTGAAAAGTAATCGAATGGAAATCACCGCACTAGCGTTGCCTCCGTGGATCCGGAGTCGGCTTGCGATTCGGAGCTCCGAAACTCCTCCAATGGCGGATCTAGCTCCTTCTTCCTCCCTTGGCTCTCCTCTCTCTCCAAGGATTTATAAAGATGATAAGGTATGAAAAGTGAGGGTTTTCCAAGTCCACTCACGGGTATATCCTCTCAGGAACAACCCCCAGCCGTTGGATCTTCAGTTAAAGAAATGAACGGCTTCGATTCGGGGCTGAAATGCCCAATCTGGACCGAACACGGCCTGGCACACGCCCGTGTCCATGGCCGTGTGCCTCATTCGCCGTCAAAATCGAATCTCCTGGAACCTCATACGGGTATCGAACACGCCCGTGTTCGAGCTGACACGCCCGTGTTCCACCTCACACGGCCGTGTGGCCGGCCGTGTACCCCATGATTTTTCCCCATTTTCAACCCGAGCACTGCACGGGTTCTAGGACACGCCCGTGTCCTTACCCGTGTCATATTGACATGCCTGGGCCCCAGGCCGTGTACACGGGACACTTCGTCGAGTGAAGATCGACGACTGAATGACACGGCCTTGGACACGCCCGTGTCCTAGGCCGTGTGCCTTGTCTCGACGATCGTCGAGCGAATCTCGACGACTCCCCGGGACGATCGTCGACACGGGTCGACACGCCCTGCGACACGCCCGTGCCGCAGACCGTGTGCCAACTCTCGACGAATCGTCGAGTAAATCTCGACGTCTTCGCGGCTAAGTTTCGACACGGGTCGACACGCCCTGCGACACGCCCGTGTCGCAGGCCGTGTGCCCACTCTCGACGAATCGTCTAGTAAATCTCGACGTCTTCGCGGCTAAGTGTCGACATACGCTTGACACGCCCTGGGACACGCCTGTGTCCCAGGCCGTGTGCCTGCTGCCAGAACCCAAACTGGCCCAAAACGTCCCCCTTTTGCTCCTTTGAGTTTCGGGGCGTTACACCCAACCTATCTCCCCAAGTCATCGAGGTGTGAGAAAGTGAAACCTGAGACTTATTAGCTACCCTTAAATGTTGTGTTGGATCTAACCCTAGTGCAATTGACACTTCTTCCCTACGGGAAAGATGATCTTTCGTCGATCCCGGGCACCGCCTAACTTCTAGCCAATCCATCCCTCTACTCATCCTACTACCAATAATGAACTTATTTTTTTATCTATCCAAACCAGCATACCACTAATCCCAAGACATGCATCAAATTATACTCCAACATAATTTCTGCAATTTTTACTATATGCAGACTACTTAAGCTATATGACCCGTAAAATGGGAGGTATAATACATAGTCATCCAGTACTCATATAATAATTATTGGAGGGCCATTATGAGCTTTGTGGACTAAATCCAGAATTTCACAATTTTTCTTATTTATCTGATAATTTATTTAATAAATTTAGTAGCCAAAAATCCCAAGTTTGAACATGAAGTACCAATTTCATATACGATAATATTCCACCAAATTATTGTTAAATACAATATGAATATATAACTCAAAATCCAAAGCCTCGAAATTTTCCAGTAAGGTTTAACCCCTTAATTCGAATTTCCAATATATCCCATAATAATTCTTTTTAAGAGAATTTACAACATTCATAATTCCAAAAATTCATAGAAAATTCATGGATGTTTGTAAGGGCATATAAGTGCTCTAGATCAAGTTTCACAATTTATCATTGAATATAAAGTTTATATTTGATTTTCTCAAAAATTTCCAAGTTAAGGGATTAATGAACAAAGTATAGCAATTATCCATCTAAAAATTCCAAATAACTTCTCATATGAGCATTCTGAACTAGGAATACTAATTCTCAAGTTTCATAATTTTTTCAACAAGTATTGAGCTCTGGAATAATTGTAACGCCCCCGGTTTTTCCTAGTATTATTCTTTTGTCTGCTGACGTCATAATAGCGGAAGGGCGTTACGTGTCCGTGAGTTGACGGTGCGACGCCGTTTGTGTTTTTTTGTTTTGGCGTCCGTTAGGTTTGACTGGCTAGATTTTGGGATATGCGTCGGAATCGAAATTTCTTTTACATCGGGAAGCTGAGTTATATAATTTCTGACTTGCTCGTCGAGTTTCGTCGCAATCCGAGCTTTTTTTTTGGAGTCTCGGCCTACGTTTGAAATTCGGATAATTAAAAATTACCGTAACTTCGTTAGGCCATAACTCGAGTTCGGTGCGTCGGATTTTGATTCCGACTTCGTCGTTGGGTTCGTAGCGTCGACATTCGCCTGCGACGCGAATTTTGTCCGTTTTGACGCACGTTTGGGTCTTCGTAATAGTATAGAAATTATTAATAAAAAAATTTTTTTTAGCTTTTCTGCGCTCAGAGATCTCTGAGCGGAGCTCAGAGATTTCTGTGCTCAGAGATCTCCGAGCTCAGAGATCTCTGCGCTCAGAGATCTCCGAGCGAAGCTCAGAGATCTCTGCGCTTAGAGATCTCCGAGCGGAGCTCAGAGATCTCCGAGCGGAGCTCAGAGATCTCTGCGCTCAGAGATCTCCGAGCGGAGCTCAGAGATCTCTGAGCCTTCCTTTTCTTTCTTTGGATATAGCCCATTATAATATTTATAATAATAATAATATTATTATTATTATATATACTATAAGTTTTCTTCCTCCCGAAGCAAGAAACGAGCCCCCATTTCCTTTCCCCTGTTCATTTCGGTCGAAGTAGTGCAGCGAATTCCTTTTTCTCGGGAGCCTTCCGACCGCCGCCGACGGAGCTCCGGTGCTCAGAATCGCGAGCCGAACATAGATTCGAAAAGCTCTCGCCGAGCTCTACGCGGTCGTCGTGAGTATTTCTACTTTCATGGAATTTCTCCGTTAGGGTTTTTGGCCCTAACTTCTGTTTCGACCTTATTGTTGTAGATTTCTTTTTCTCGCCTTCGCTAGGGCCGATCTGCGTCGTGGTGCCTTCCGAAGTGCGGTTTCGGGTGGTTGAGGCAAGTGGTGATCTTGCTCTTCTCCGTTTCACTACGTTTTTTTTCTCCTTTATGCTTCTAGCGAGTTTTCAAATGTTAAGTTCATTTTTTTTGTTCGTTTAGCCCTTTCTCATTACAATATCATTATCTTGTTTCTTAAAATCCTAAATTATTATCTGGTAGGCCTTATCTCTTGCCTTTGATTGAGTCATAAAATGATAAATCTGTTGGAGGTCGTACACGATGTTGGCGGTGCCACCGGTGCGATGCTCTTTTAAAATGATAAATCTGTTGGAGGTCGTACACGATGTTGGCGGTGCCACCGGTGCGATGCTCTGAGGGCTGTGATGATGTGTGATGGTATTATCCCCGCACAGTTTCTCTTTTGATTTCTGATGAGCTGATCAGTCTCTTTAATTTGAATAAGATTAATGATCTGAAAATGAATGTTATTTGTCTGTGGTGAGTTTGATTTTGTCCGTCTGCACTCATCTTTTGGCGGGCTCTTTTCCGATTGATTTCTATTGCAAGTTATGACTAGTTTTGTTTAATCTGACCATTGCAGCTAATGTTTCCCTCCGGTCTCGCGGAGGTTTGCTTACTTTCCTGTTTTTCTTCGTCGCTTGTATCTTGTTTCTGATGTGTTCTTTCTTTGAATGCCTCAAGTTCTGGACTATAGCAGGTGTTAGTGGGAAGCTGCGTCAGTTGCCGTTTTCTGACCCTCTTGGGGTAGGGTTTTCTATGAGCTTGCCGACCCATGGGTTCGTGTCAGGTGTTGACGCCCATGGTGCCGCTTTGTTAAACTTTCTGCTACCTTGCTGCTGTTACTCTTTGATTGCTTTTGGACTCTTGTTCTGGAACGATTAGTTATGGCTTGGCTTGGGAGCCCCCTTGCTTAGATATGCTAAGGCAGTTGGAGCATTGCATACCATGATTTGAAATGTTAATCTCATTACTTTCTGCGCATGATAAATCTACTTTTATGTACAGTAAATCTAGACGTCTGATACTGCATGGTGCACCTCACTTGGTCTTCACGAGCATTTAGGTCACCAAATGAATAAATTAAGTATTTTTCCACTGCGTAAAACTATATTTTCAAACCGTGGACTAGTTGATCCACCTAGCCGAGGGATACGGCTTCGCATATTGTGCATAAATTATATATGGATCATATTGAGTTTTAAAAAAATGATTTCTATAAGTTGCGAGAGACGATGAGTTGCCTTAACGTCATTAGATGTCCCCTACGTGACGTGGCATCACAATGCGTAGTTTCTCCTATTCTGTTAGTGTTTTAAATGCTGGGAAAATGCGGGTTGTGACAGTTGGTATCAGAGGGAGGTTCTGTGAAAAAGGTAGTTGGGTGGTTTGGCGAGTGAGCCGAACGACTGCTACCCTAAGCAGAACCTCAAGCGATCATTTCATTGTTTACACACACCGATATGTCATCGGTATGTCTTGACCGAAGCACAGTCACTACACTCATAGCATGATAAGAAGTATACAAGGCATATTATGTAGTATGGGATGCATAATATGTGTTGTATATGGATCCATCATAGGAGGTGATATGTGACGGTTATGTAGTATGGGATGCATAACCACCATTACATGAATGCCCATTAGCACGTTTTCTTTTTCGTTACATGTAATGTTATATAGTATGGGATGCATAACATTGCATGTGTACTTCGCTCATAACATACATTAAGGCCTCTTTCTAGAATGCATAGCACTGCATACAATCATATCATCGCATAAGCATGCGTGCTAAGTTAAAGACATACCAGATGACATATGTACACACATGATTTGAAAAGAAATTTAAATGTTCATGCACTCATGTTCACGCACTCATGTCATACATTCATATCATCCTAGTTAAGTTCATAGCATTGTTTCATGGAATTCCAGAGCAAGGTAACAGCAATAGCATATAAATTTCTTTTCCGTTCCAAAATGATCCGGGATATATTTTTCGTGTCTGCTTGGCTTAAGTGCCTTAAGCCGGTTTTTGAGTTGATGTCCATCTATCTTGTAGACATGCGTCGTGGGAGAATAATGCGATCGACTCCCCAGCCTGAGGGAGAGTCTTCTGGTGGTCAGAGCGCGTCCGTGATCGAAAGTCTGCGTCAGAGCAATGAGGCTTTGACTAGGCAGATAGACGCGATGTAGTCTCAAATTCAGTCCCTGGTGTCTGCTGCTGCGGTGCAGCAACCTGTCGCGCAAGAACCGGTGGTGAGTACAGCTGTTCCTGCTCCTTTGGCGCCCCCAGTGGCATTGCCACCGGAGATGAACTTCATTTCCCACTTCCAGCGTTTGTGACCTCCTACCTATGATGGTAGGGCAGACTTCATGGCCTTGGATGATTGGGTGATCGGCATGGAGGAGATGTTCTTCTATTCAGGCATCTCCGAAGCTTCGAAGGTGATGGTGGCTGCTTATCAATTGAAGGGACTGGCGAAAGGTTGGTGGATCAGGGAGAAGGAAAGTCTTGTCGAGGGATGCTCGTGGGAGGTGTTTAAAGCCATGTTGCTTAAGAAGTTTCTCCCTTCGGTTGAGCGCGACCGATTGATGAACAGCTTCTTGCATCTGAAGCAGAGGCAGCTCACCGTCAGTGAGTATGAGATTGAGTTCAGCAAGTTTAGCAGGTTCGCCCCAGAATTGGTGGCTTCTGAGGAAGGAAGGGTTAAGCGGTTTTTGAGTGGTCTCACTGGCGACATCCAGCAGTGGGCTAGTGCTTATGGGTCAGTAACTTATGCTGAAGCAGTGGAGGCCGCTTTGAAGGCCGAGTCTATTGAAAAGATAAAGAATCGTGGACAACAGGTGAAGAGTGATAAGAGGAAGTTGGACGATCGAGAGAGTTCAAAGGCATCACACTCGGACTCAAGGAAGAGGGGTATGGGGCACTGTAGCTTCTGCGGCAAGCGGGGTCATCCGTTCGAAAAGTGTTTCAAGAGGCTCGATACGCAGGAGCAGTCGAGGATTAGTGCGATTCAGGACGCACCCAAGGTTATCCCGGTATGCTATTTCTGCTCTAAGCCCGGTCATGAGGCGGCCCGATGTTTCAGGAAAACTGGGTGTTGTTTTCTATGTGGGCAGAGAGGCCATCGTAGGGTCGACTGCCCAAGCTCTTAAACCGTGACTTCAGCGGTTCCTCTGCAGACCTTGCCGCCGCCCCCGCAAATCGTGGACAAATGGAAGGGCAAGCTTAATGTGTTGACTAGAGATGAAGCTCAAGCTTCAGCACACGTGATATCTGGTCAGTTTCCTTCTTCCTAACTTGTTCCCTTCCTTCTTGTTTTAGCTTACTAGTTGTTTGGGGATGCATGCTTGCTTAGGTGAATTCAAGGTGAAAAATAAGTGGGCGCGTGTCCTATTTGATTCGGGAGCTTCTCACTCTTTTGTCGCTCAGAGTTTTGTTGGCAGGCACCGATGGCCTGTTGATCGGTTGGATGATGCCTTGTCTGTTAAGTTTCCATCTAGAGAACAGGTTACGTCAGATCGGGGTATCCGGGAGTGCCCCATTTCCTTGGGTGGTGTCCAAGTTCTCGCAGATTTAAAGATGCTGGATTTGGCAGACTTCGATGTGATTCTTGGAATGGATTGGTTGTCCAAATTTGATGCCGTGATCAAGTGCAAGGAGAAGCGGCTAGATTTCAAGTTGGGAGACGGTCGTCCATTGAGTGTTTATGGCCTTCCTCGAAAGGGATCTCCAATTATATCCGCGGTACGTGCCCACCGAGCTTTAGCATCTGGTTGTGAGGGTTTCTTGGTTTCTATCAGTGCATTGGAAGCTTCTCGTGTTGAGCCAGCCGTGGAGGGCATCCCGGTGGTGCGAGAGTTTCCTGATGTTTTTCCTGATAAGCTTTTCGATCTCCCTCCCGAAAGAGAGGTGGAGTTTTCTATAGACCTCGAGCCAGGCACCCGGCCCATTGCTAAGGCACCGTACCACATGGCGCCTCGTGAGTTAGAAGAATTACGTGTTCAGTTGGATGAGCTGCTGGAGTGTGGTTTCATTAGACCGAGTACTTCTCCATGGGCCGCTCCTGTTCTCTTTGTGAAAAAGAAGGACGGTTCCATGAGGTTGTGTATCGATTACCGAGGGCTGAACAAGGTGACTATCAAGAATAGATATCCTTTGCCGCGGATTGACGACTTGTTCGACCAGCTGCGTGGGTGCATTAGGTTCTCGAAGATTGATCTCCGTTCAGGCTACCACCAGATGAGGGTTCATGAGTCAGACATTCCTCTGACAGCTTTTAGATCCCGACACGGACATTTTGAGTTCCTCGTGTTATCCTTTGGTTTGACTAACGCTCCTTCTGCGTTCATGGATCTGATGAACCGTGTGTTCAAGGATTTCCTTGATCGTTTTGTGGTCTTCTTCGTCGACGACATCCTCGTCTATTCTCGCAGCGATGAGGAGCATGCCCATCATTTACGGTTGGTTCTGTCTGTCCTGAGAGAGCATAAGCTGTATGCTAAGCTTAGCAAGTGCGAGTTTTGGCTGTCTCGGGTGTCCTTCTTAGGACATGTGGTGAGCAAGGATGGAATCTCTGTTGATCCAGCCAAGATTTCAGCGGTGATGGATTGGAAGAGACCTTCTACACCAAAGGAGATCAGAAGTTTCTTGGGCTTGGCTGGATACTATAGGAGATTTGTGGAAGGTTTCTCCACGCTGTCCGCTCCGATGACGCGTCTGACGCAAAAGAATGTCGCCTTCATTTGGAGTGATAAGTGTGAGGAGGCTTTCCAAGAGTTGAAGAGAAGGTTGTGCACTGCCCCAATTCTGATTCTGCCTATTGAGGGAGTGGAGTATGCGGTGTATGTTGATGCTTCACACATTGGACTTGGTTGTGTTTTGATGTAGGAGGGGAAGGTGATCGCCTATGGATCTAGGCAATTGAAGGTTCATGAGAAGAACTACCCTACTCATGATTTGGAGTTTGCGGCAGTGATCTATGCCCTGAAGCTGTGGAGGCATTTATTATATGGCGCCGTGTGTAAGATTTATACAGATCATAAAAGTCTGAAGTATGTATTCACACAAAAGGAGCTGAATTTGCGCCAGCGCCGGTGGTTGGAGTATGTGGCTGATTATGAAGTGGACATCCTCTATCATCCTGGTAAGGCCAATGTGGTGGCCGATGCTTTGAGTAGGAAGACGGCTCAGATATTTAATTTATCGGTTCGAGCCTTGGTTGAGGAGTTTCTTTTGATGGATATTTCGGTGGCGAGCCGTGGCGAGCCCTCTGGCTGGGAAGCCGAGGTGCCTTCTTGGATTTCTCTGACGAGATTGCATCAGAAGGATGACCCGGATTTGCAGCACTTGCGAGCTAGGACCAAGAAAGGAGAATTATCTGATTTCTCTATTGATGAGCTTGACACCCTCTTGTATAGAGGTAGATTCTGTATCCCGGCGGTGGGAGATATTCGAGTGATGATTTGCAACGAAGCTCACGGATATAGCGTGGCTTACCACCCGGGTTCCACCAAGATGTATAGAGATCTGAAGCAAATCGTGTGGTGGTCGGGCATGAAGAATGACATCGCCAAATTTGTATCGGAGTGCTTCACGTGCAAGCGAGTGAAGGCCGATCATGGCAGGCCTGGAGGAAAATTGACCCCTTTGGAAGTTCCCATGTGGAAATGGGAGAGTATCTCGATGGACTTCATTACTGGATTACCGAGGTCCCCTCGTGGACATGATTCTTTTTTTT
Organism: Platanthera guangdongensis; assembly: GCA_039583875.1. NCBI lineage: Eukaryota > Viridiplantae > Streptophyta > Magnoliopsida > Asparagales > Orchidaceae > Platanthera > Platanthera guangdongensis. The sequence goes on from CM077151.1 coordinate 137,391,623, forward strand.
GGGTCATAGTGGACCGGTTGACGAAGTGTGCCCATTTCGTTCCCTTCAAGGTTGGCTATTCGATGGAGAAGATTGCAGAGTTGTATGTGGATGAGGTCATTAGATTGCATGGCGTGCCTGTAAACATTGTGTCAGATCGGGACTCAAGATATATGCCGCGTTTCTGGCAGAGCTTGCATGGAGCTTTGGGCACCGACCTCCGGTATTCTACCGCTTATCATCCACAGACAAATGGTCAGACGGAGAGAGTGAATCATATCGTGGAGGACATGATCAGGTGTTATATTCTGGATCATGGTGGCGCATGGGATCAGCGCTTGAGATTGATGGAGTTTGCATATAATAACAGTTACCAAGAGAGTCTACAGATGGCACCTTTTGAAGCATTGTATGGGAGGCACTGCAGGACTCCCTTATTTTGGGCCGAAGTCGGTGAGAGACCGTTGTTAGGTCCAGAAGCTTTGTGGAAATGGAAGAGGCGGTGACTAATATTCGGAGAAGCTCCACGTTGCTCAGGAGCAGTATGAAAAGTATGCCAATCAAAGAAGGGCAGATCTGGAGTTTGAGGTTGGGAGCAGTGTTTTTCTGAAAGTCTCTCCTGTGCCAGGCGTTAAACGATTTGGGAAGAACCACAAGTTGGATCCCAGATATGTTGGGCCATTTCAGGTTGTTGAGCGCATCGGAGTGTCTGCTTATAGATTGGAGTTACCTGCTACCTTCCCTGGCGTCCATGATGTGTTTCATGTGAGTCAGTTGAGAAGTGTGTCCGCAGCAATCGTCAAGTCCTCGATTCGGTGCCTCAGATTCAGCCCAATTTGTCTTATGTTGAGGAACCTGTTCGTATTCTAGAGACTCAAGAGCGTGTATTGTGGAGGAAATCCTTTCCATGGTAAAAGTTCTCTGGCGAAATCATGACGTCGAGAGCGCGACATGGGAGTTGGAATCAGCTATGCGGGAGTCTCATCCGCACCTCTTCATTTAATTATACCAGGTGAAACTCTTCTTCCTGCACCGTTTATTTGTCCCGATAATGTTTTCTGTTCGTACGTCAAGTTTCGGGACGAAACTTTCTTTTAGGGGAGTGGTTGTAACGCCCCCGGTTTTTCTAGTATTATTCTTTTGTCTGCTGACGTCATTATAGCGGAAGGGCGTTACGTGTCCGTGAGTTGACGGTGCGACGCCGTTTGTGTTTTTTTGTTTTGGCGTCCGTTAGGTTTGACCGGCTAGATTTGGGATATGCGTCGGAACCGAAATTTCTTTTACATCGGGAAGCTGAGTTATATAATTTCTGACTTGCTCGTCGAGTTTCGTCGCAATCCGAGCTTTTTTTTTGGAGTCTCGGCCCACGTTTGAAATTCGGATAATTAAAAATTACCGTAACTTCGTTAGGCCATAACTCGAGTTCGGTGCGTCGGATTTTGATTCCGACTTCGTCGTTGGTTCGTAGCGTCGACATTCGCCTGCAACGCGAATTTCGTCCGTTTTGACGCGCGTTTGGGTCTTCGTAATAGTATAGAAATTATTAATAAATTTATTTTTTTTTAGCTTTTCTGCGCTCAGGGATCTCCGAGCGGAGCTCAGAGATTTCTGCGCTCAGAGATCTCCGCGCTCAGAGATCTCCGAGCGGAGCTCAGAGATCTCTGCGCTCCGAGATCTCCGACGGAGCTCAGAGATTTCTGAGCGGAGCTCAGAGATCTCTGCGCTCAGAGATCTCGGAGCTCGGAGATCTCCGAGCGGAGCTCAGAGATCTCTGCGCTAAGAGATCTCCGAGCGGAGCTCAGAGATCTCTGAGCCTTCCTTTTCTTTCTTTGGATATAGCCCATTATAATATTTATAATAATATTATTATTATTATTATTATTATTATTATTATATACTATAAGTTTTCTTCCTCCCGAAGCAAGAAACGAGCCCCCATTTCCTTTCCCCTGTTCATTTCGGCCGAAGTAGTGCAGCGAATTCTTTTTTCTCGGGAGCCTTCCGACCGCCGCCGACGGAGCTCCGGTGCTCAGAATCGCGAGCCGAACATAGATTCGGAAAGCTCTCGCCGAGATCTACGCGGCCGTGGTGAGTATTTCTACTTTCATGGAATTTCTCCGTTAGGGTTTTTGGCTCTAACTTCTGTTTCGACCTATGGTTGTAGATTTCTTTTTCCCGCCTTCGCTAGGGCCGATCTGCGTCGTGGTGCCTTCCGAAGTGCGGTTTTCGGGTGGTTGAGGCAAGTGGTGATCTTGCTCTTCTCCTTTTCGCTACGTTTTTTTTTCTCCTTTATGCTTCTAGCGAGTTTTCAAATGTTAAGTTCATTTTTTTGTTCGTTTAGCCCTTTCTCATTACAATATCATTATCTTGTTTCTTAAAATCCTAAATTATTATCTGGTAGGCCTTATCTCTTGCCTTTGATTGAGTCATAAAATAATAAATCTGTTGGAGGTCGTACACGATGTTGGCGGTGCCACCGGTGCGATGCTCTTTTAAAATGATAAATCTGTTGGAGGTCGTACACGATGTTGGCGTGTGCCACCGTTGCGATGCTCTGAGGGCTGTGACGATGTGTGATGGTATTATCCCCGCACAGTTTTTCTTTTGATTTCTGATGAGCTGATCAGTCTCTTTAATTTGAATAAGATTAATGATCTGAAAATGAATGTTATTTGTCTGTGGTGAGTTTGATTTTGTCCGTCTGCACTCATCTTTGGGCGGGATCTTTTCCGATTGATTTCTATTGCTAGTTATGACTAGTTTTGTTTAATCTGACCCTTGCATCTAATGTTTCCCTCCGTCTCGCGGAGGTTTGCTTACTTCCTGTTTTTCTTCGTCGCTTGTATCTTGTTTCTGAGGTGTCTTTCTTTGAATGCCTCAGGTTCTGGACTATAGCAGGTGTTAGTGGGAAGTTTGCGTCAGTTGTTGTTTTCTGACCCTCTTGGGGTAGGGTTTTCTATGAGCTTGCCGACACATGGGTTCGTGTCAGGTGTGATGCCCATGGTGCCGCTTTGTTAAACTTTCTGCTACCTTGCTGCTGTTACTCTTTGATTGCTTTTGGACTCTTGTTCTGGAACGATTAGTTATGGCTTGGCTTGGGAGCCCCCTTGCTTAGATATGCTAAGGCAGTTGGAGCATTGCATACCATGATTGAAATGTTAATCTCATTACTTTCTGCGCATGATAAATCTACTTTTATGTACAGTAAATCTAGACGTCTGATACTGCATGGTGCACCTCACTTGGTCTTCACGAGCATTTAGGTCACCAAATGAATAAATTAAGTATTTTTCCACTGCGTAAAACTATATTTTCAAACCGTGGACTAGTTGATCCACCTAGCCGAGGGACACGGCTTCGCATATTGTGCATAAATTATATATGGATCATATTGAGTTTAAAAAAATGATTTCTATAAGTTGCGAGAGACGATGAGTTGCCTTAACGTCAGTAGATGTCCCCTACGTGACGTGGCATCACAATGCGTAGTTTCCCCTACTCTTTTAGTGTTTTAAATGCTGTGAAAATGCGGGTTGTGACAATAATTATTTAGCAAGTTTCCAAATATTTGAGGTTGTGAAGTAGGTACCCTAATTATGTATCCAAAAATTTCATTAAAATTCACATATGATTAACATGGTCTAAAACTCCCTCTGCCAAATTTTCATGATTGTTTTAAGAGTCTTGCTAACCTATTCTAACTCCACAATATTTGTGCTCTAGGCTAGGGTTAGGGTTTTGTGGACCCTACCCTTCCCAAAATCCATTAAGATTTTTACCAGAGGTTTTTATCTATCCTAGCACCCGTCTTACAAAATTTCAAGTTCATTCAAGGTGTTTTGACCTCATACCCTTCACAAGGCACAAAAGCCCTTCCTTAGGGTATGGCCTTAGATCTTAGGGAAACCAATTCCAATCTATCCCATCTTTCATGATAAGGTGAAAGAAGTCATGCCAAGCCAGTGGCCCCAATCCCAACCTCTGTTGAGGTGATTTGGCCACTCAAAACCCAAAATACACCTTTTGACCAAAATACCCCTTTTAGGGCAAAGCTAGGGTTTGCATGATTTCTGTTCAAACCACCTCCAAATGTGATGCAATTTTAACTAGAGATTTATATTGACCATAAACACCTTTCACCAAAATTTGGGTGAGTTTCGAGGTTATTTGACCCTAAAATTAATTAACCCTAGATAAATTAAATATTTTCCAAAACTATAGAAATATTGTCCGCAAAAATTCCCATCTTTGGGCAGCACTAGATATGGTCCATGGGGACTCCGTGCCAACATTGCAATTAATTTGGACCAAGGATGAAGTCTGGGCACTCAGTTTAATGTCTGCCTAGCCCTAGGTGTAGGTCCCACCAAAATGGGTGCCCTGGTCAAACCAAGAACCCAAATTGGTTCAAATAAATTTTACAATAAAGTATACCCAAAGGGCTACAAATCATTTGTTGACCATTTTCTCATACAGGGCCTCTAACTATTTTTAATAATTTAAAATATTAAATGTTAATATTGTGACAGAAATCATGAAAATGAATATATAAACCTATAGTTTAATAAATCAACTTTTGCACGAATCTTGGCGCAAGTTTGACGGCATCCCTTCATCTTCCCCATTCAACCAACGGTCTGGATTCCTCCCGCCTGGAGCTCCTTCCAAGAGCTGCAGCCGGCGATCTGGCCACCTCTCCGGCCGGCCATCGCCACCACCACCTTCGTAGAGGTGGTGGCCGTCGCCAGGCGGCGACACAGCCGCCGGAGAGCCATATTCCGGCGAACCCGAGATTTGGATTTTTGCGGAAAATTCCAGAAATTTTGAACTTGGATCGGGCTCAATTGAGCCCGAACCTTGGACTTAAGCATTTCTATTATCTAACCATGAGACAAGGAGAGGATGAGGACCTTGCTGGGCGGCTGTAGCCTTGCCGATCGCCGGGAAGCCATGGTTGTGGTGGTGGTGGTCGGATTTCTGTAACAGCACTGTGAACTCCCGTGGCTCCTTCAGGTAAATGGTGGAACTGACTCCTTGGAGTCCAGTGAAGCTTTTAAGAACAAGAAATGTTGTGTTAGGTGGGGAAATCTTGCATTGCCATTATTGGCTCTTGGTCAAGGTTGGCGGCCATGGTAGGTAGGGGGAAAGCTGGATCCAGCCAGTCAAGGAGTAGCTGGTTGAATTGGGGCTACCTTCCTGGTCTTAATGAACTGAATGGGGGGTTGGGGAAGGGGAAGGAATGAGCCCAAATTCTCCTCCATTACTTCTCTTCTCTTTCTCTCTTTCCTTGAAGTTTCTCTCTCTATCCTACTAACCAAGCTAAACTTTGGCTCCTACCTAACCCAATGGCAGCCCACATGTTTATTTCATCCACCAAAACATGGTTAGCCCAAGTGAGTTGGGCTTGAGCTTGAGTTAGCCTATTTGGGCTAACTTGACCTAAACTTTGACCATGGTTGACCTTAGTCAATTTGGTCTTGAGGTTACCCCTAATGGGTCCTTGGTGACCCATTGGACTCCCCTAAGGTCTAGGCGGGGTTGTCTTGGCCCTTTGGAGGTCACTTGACCCTTAAGCAGGGTACCTTGACTACTTTAGGGCTAGAGTTGACTTTGGTCAACTTAGCCTTTTTCATTGGTCTCAATGAGTCCTTGGTGACCCATTGGCCTCTCACTAGGGTTATGAAGGTATGTGTGGGGTCCACTTGGCTAAGGGAACTTCAATTGGCCCTTGTGCAGGTCAGTTTGACCCATTTAGGGTTAGAGTTGACTTTTGTCAACTTAACCCTTTGGGCTACCCTCCTTGGATCCTTAGAGACCCATTGACCTCACTTTAGGTCTAGGAAGTCCCTGGTAGGGTTAGTTGGGCTTTACCAGGGCGCACTGCCCTTAGTAAGGGCATCTTGCCCAATTTAGGCCTATAGTGGTTCTAGGTCAACTTGGGCACCCTGAGTTGACTTCAATGGACCCTTAGGGCTCTAATGGACCCTTCAATGGGTTGATGAGACCATGGTGGGGTCTTGGAGTCTTGGTGAAGCCTCATGATCATCTTAAATAAGGGTTCAGAAATTTACTATGTGCAGACCATAGTGGTCTCACCGACATTCCTAGGTTCACTTGACCTTCTTGGGCTGGCTTCCTAGGGTTTTGTCATGACCTAGTCATGGCCAAAACCACTCTTAGGGGTCTAGTTGGAAATGGGATGTTACAAATCCCAATAAACAAAACAAAGATTTCATCCCCGAAATCAAGGTTAAGCCTACGGGAATTTCTATCGAATAAAAGGAAACTTGTAACATCCCATAAGAAGTGAAAGATTACATCTCGACGCCATGTTTTCCAGGTGGGGTTTAAAGGGAAACCTAAATCTATGACCAATTCGCCCAATTGGCAAAGCCAAGATCCCAATAAACAAAAGATTAGCCTCTACTCTTCCTAGAGCAGCCCTACTAGTTTAAAACAGGAAAGTAAATTGAACATCTTGAGAGGTTGTGAGGTATATCTGACTAAACAGCTCTGGATACTTTTTTCGCATCAGGTCTTGCGGTTCCCAGGTATGCTTCTCCTGGCCATGGTTTCTCCACAGAACCTTGACTAACGGAACCTTCTTATGACGCAAGGTCCGTACTCCTCTGTCATCGATCCGAACCTGCTCCAAGTGAACTGACAGGTCTGAAGCTACCGGTCCATCTGTGGTCGAAATCTGCTACTTCGGGCGTAGTAGAGCCCTCCTAAGTGGAGATATATGGAACACGTCATGTAAACCTACCAGTTCCGGTGGCAACTTCAGCCTGTAAGCTAGGGGTCTGATCCGCTCCAGGATCCTATAAGGGCCCATATACCTAGGGATGAGCTTCTTCTTCCGACCGCGCACCCGTGAAACTCCGTGCATGGGCCCAATCTTCAAGAAAACCTGGTACCCCACCTGAAACTCTACCTGACGGTGTCAGGCGTCGTAATACTTAGCCTGTTGGCTTTGCGCTTCAAGCATTCTGTCCCGTATCAGTCTCACCTGAGCCTCGGTATATTCGACAATATTCGATCCCAACGCCTTCGGATCCTCGTCCTGAATCCATGAAAGCGGATTCCTACATCTCCTTTCGTACAAGGCTTCATAAGGAGCCATCCCTATTCTGGATTGGTAGCTGTTGTTATAGGAGAACTCGGCCAGTGGTAAAAGCTTCTCCCAAGGTTCGTTTCGATCCACAATGCATAGCATTAGGAGGTTCTCCAATGTCCGGTTGGTGCGTTCTGTCTGCCCATCCGTCTGGGGATGAAATGCTGTACTGAAGGTCAGCCGCGTGCCTAAGTAAGCCTGCATGGATCTCCACTCCCTGGATGTGAACCGACCATCCCGATCTTGCACGATCGTCCTGGGCACCCCGTGGTAACGAATGAACTGCTCTACGAATCTCCGCACTAGTACCCAAACCGAGTCATCTTTTCTGATCGGAATGAATCTGGACACCTTCATCAGCCGATCGACGATGACCCAAATCGAATCGTTTCCCGTCCGTGATCGGGGAAGGCCATGAATGAAATCCATCGAGATGTCCTCAAATTTCCACTCCGGCATCGGAAGTGGCTGTAGCAATCCGGTGGGGTTTCTGCACTCCGTCTTCACCAGCTGGCATGCCTCACAATGAGTCACGATGTATGTAATGTCCTTCTGCATCCCCAGCCAGAACATCGTCTTCTTCAAGTCTGTCATCATCTTGGTGATCCCCAGGTGTATAGAATACCGACTGCAGTGGGCCTCCATCATAATATCCTCCCGGTCCTGGCCTCCCTATGGCATGTACACTCGTCCTCCGAAACACACTAGACCATCCCTTAACGTGTAATCCCCAGCAGTGCCTGCTTCTAAGGCCTAGAATACCGGCTCTAGCTGGGCATCCTACATCTGCCTATCTCTGACTTGGTCTCTAATGTCATCTGGGGTAATCAACGACGCTAGGTACTCCCGGTATAGCTCAGGGTGATCCTCGGACAAAAAGGATATCTAAATCTTTGCTAATGTCTGGATCAACTCCAAAGATATCAGTAAGTAATTAACTCAACCCTAAAAAGTGGACGATTTACATGTGATCCCCCCATATGGGCACACCACTGCTTCCGCTGCTTAGTTTTTCCCCCAAACTAAACTCGTGCGGGGGTGACCCAGGGGTTGTGTACTGCTACTTTTCAATCAAGGTTTGCCTCTGATGGGCCCATAACCCACAGGTCGGAGGATCAAAACCTCCCTCTGATACCACTTGTTAGACACCCTTTTTTTCTTTTTAAAACACCGGGGTCTTAGGCCCAGAACCGCCGCTTTGCGGTGACACCTTCGCACTCGGGAAGGTCATCACTATAAAACACCGATCCTGCCAGCCAAATCGATCACAACTGTAGCAAAATAGTAAAACATGTCCACATAAATCACATATATATGTAAATAATCTCCACGAAGAGAGTGTCCACAGATACACAGAAATATAAGATCTTGGGCTCATGCCCGGTACATCAAGTCCTCACTACAAATCTCTCAACGTGGAAGCAAATACTATAACTAATAATGATTAGGACTCACAGTCCCTGTCATCTGAACTCCGGTACTAGACTGGCCTATCTCCATGCGTGCTGACCTCCGGGGATACTCCTCTATGCTGGGCTCCACGGTCCCCTAAAATGATGTGGTTCGAAAACCGTTAGTCTAAAAGACTAAGTCCTATCATCCTCCGCCCCTTCCCCCATGGCCCCTAGTCACCGAGCGGGGAGAAGGAAAGGAGAGGACATGAAGGTGGAGAGTAGCAATTAAGCAGGTGGCAGCGAAACTTGTAAGACCCCCACCCCCTTACCAAGGAGGGCTCCCGGGCCTTATGCCCAGAACCGCCGTCTTACGGTGGCACTAACGCACGGGTTAGTCAACACCGCAACACTCCGATTTTGCCGACTAATACGATCATATAACCTGTAGGCCAATATGAGAAATAGAAGTATAGCAGTATATCAAATCCACTAGTCCACAAGTCACAGAGTACATATCATATATATAAATGAATAGTACAGAAACATAGTCCACAGTGAGTACAAAAGGAAAGAGTAATAAAGGCTTATGCCCAGTACATCATATCAAATTACTCTCTCAAATCAAAGCGAAAGCTAATCTAATACATCAAAACTCGTCCCACCTGAGGACACGTAGTAGTAGTAGCCTGCGGTAGCGGTATCTGCTCCTCAAGTCCTGCCTCCTCGTCGTGCTGGTGCTCCATCTCCACGAGCTCCTAAAATAGTATGGTCACCGACCATTATTCAAAAAGACTAAGTCGTTTCCTCCGCGCCTCGCCCCGCAGCTCCTAGGCACCGAGCGAAAGGACGAAGCGAAGGACAACAAGGGGTAGAAAAAGTGGAAGCAGGTGACAAGAACTAACTAGCAGTTGTAATAGATATTATTATTCTACTCTAGCAATTCTAAGTATATAGTACAAGTAAGTAAAGTGCAGTACTAGTAAAGGAAGTAAAGAACAGAAAGTAAGAGCATGGAAATAAAACTAGGCTACCACTATACTACCATCACAAAAGTACTTTAACTTATAAAAATGCCCATACAAATTTATAAGTTAAGATTTCCACGAAATTTAACTTATCATATAAAAAAGCCCATACTAATTTATATGGTAATTATCTATGAAGCGTATGACCTAATATGAATGAATGTTATGATGCAATTTATGCACAGGCAAGTGTAACTCACACACAATGACTCTGTGATCACAGATCTTTAGTTCCCACTTTTTGAGAGCTAGCATCACTCTCGGGTATCACCGCTGTGGCTACGACAGTAGTGGAGCGGGCGTCTCCACTTCTAGGCCGGCATGCACACTACCAAACCTTAGGCCCCTCTCATACGCCTCTGTGCACGTCCAAGGTGCACTCTAGAGTCTCTGCATACGTACTTTGCTGACAACCCGTCAGTCTTGTTGGGTCGGATGTGCGTTATCGGGGATCGTCCTCCAGACTGCAGTATAAAACAACACACTGTCCCCTCTAACCCTCACAACCGCCTGGTGCACCGTACTATCATCGGTGTGACGAACGGCTAGTACCGCATGCCCCGCCACTAAATTTATGCACATGCAAGAATTTCATCCTGAGCCTTCAGCTCGCAGGACCAACCCGTCCTGAATCCCTCAAACCCTACACAGGTGAGCATTTATCACAAGTCTCCCTCCAACCCTACATGGGTGAGCATTTATAATAATGAAATATTGTTTTGTCCAGATTTCCATTTACATCTAGGTTGAAATGGCTTATCCATGATCAATATGAGTTATCTACCAAAATGCCATTATGGGGCCTAAGTACATTATTTGGCACTCCAAAATTCTTAAATAATTGCACAAAGTATAAAACATACAATTACAACAATATGAATTTTCTTAGATTTTTCAAAGGAATATACCCATCATTTCTACACAAAATTCCATAAGGGTAAAATGGTCATTTTGCTCCTTAAACTACTTAAACTTCATCCAATAGAGATATAATTTATTTCTAGTGCTTATTATGTCACTCCTTAGTCCTCAACAGAAATTGAACCTTTTATGATAAGGGTAAACCTATTTTAAATTTATTTCTTAAAAAGAACCAAATTTCCAGAAATTCAAAATAATGGGATTTTTGCTCCCGAAAATCCCACCATTGCTATGAGAGGTGTATTACATCCTCATGTGTCTCTATAATGAAAATCATTATTTTTGAATGTTCCAAGTTGGCTGAATACACATTATTTCATTTTAGGCTAAATGCACATCAAGCCTATAACAAGCCAACACATGCAAGTGAGTTTACCCAACATGCAGTGGTCCACATTGGCTGAAATTTGCAACATATATTTATAATGTCCCTAAAGACATGCCACCAAATTTTGGGGCCATTTGGAGTCCACAACTCCAAATATTTCATTTATGTCATTTTGGGTATTTTAGTACAAACTATAGAAAACGTTTTCCCAAAAATTCTCATTTTTGTACAGGGGTTAAACAAGCCATAAACATGCATGCACCCAAAATTTTGGGCCATTTGGATGACTGGTTTGACTTGGGCATCATTTTGAAATTTTTGCCTAGCTAAGGACCAACCCTAGCAAAATGGTCCTACAGGTCAGACCACTGGACCAAATCCAACGTTAAGGGTGGAAAATTAAAGGTAACACAAAGGGCTACATTTTTCATGTTCATGTCATCCTCTGGAAATGGCTCTAAGAGCCCTATATTGGCCATGCAAGATTACTGAATAAATGTGACAGAAATGTAAATTTCATTTCATTAAATAATAACAAAATTTAATTGATAAAAATGCAGCACGAATCTTAAAGCTATATTGGACGGCATCCTTTCATCTTCCCCAAGTATTCAACGGCTATACACGGTGCTGTCAGACATCGGTAGACCGCGAGAGTCGGAACCTGCCCAAATATCTTGGACTCAACTTTTTTAACGTCGAATCCTGGATACACCTTTGAAGGGCTTGATCTTCAAATAGATCCAATCGCCTACCGCGAACTCTACGTTCCATTGCATGGCGTTGTAGTACTTCGCTTGCCGATCTTGGGCTATGAGTAGCTTCTCTCGCATAGCACGAATGGTTGAGTTTGCTTCATCGACTTCATTATGCTTATAAACTCTAGCTTTGCCCGCTTTTACCCAAGCCAAGGGAGTACGACACTTCCTTCCATATAGAGGTTCATATGGTGCCATTCCGATGCTCGCCTGGTATCTGTTATTATAAAAAAACTCCACCATATAGAGATGATCTTCCCATCTCTTTCCAAAATCGAGGGCACACATTCAGAGCATGTCCTCCATCGTTCTGTTGGTTCGTTCAGTTTGGCCATGCGTTTGGGGATGAAAAACCGTACTGAAAGTCAACTTCGTGCCCAATAGCTGGTGAACTAGCCTCCAATCCTTTGACGTGAATCGCCCATCTCGATCACTCACGATGCTTCGAGGAACACCGTGAAGCCGTATAATCTATTCCACGTATAACTTTGCCAAACTTTCTACTGAATCATCTCGCTTGTTTGGTAGAAAATGTGCCACTTTCGTCAGCCGATCAACAATCACCCAGATGGAATCGTTCCCTCGCTAAGATCTCGGCAACCCGTGCACGAATTCCATGGAAATATTATCAAATTTCCATTCTAGAATCGGCAACGACTTCAAATAACTGCCCGGTTTTTGGCATTCTGCCTTCACCATAGCACAGGTTTGGCATTTGGCCACATAAAGAGCAACATCTTTCTTTAGCCCTAGCCACCAAAATAGCTTTTTCATATCTCTGAACATCTTCGTGCTCCCTGGGTGGATTGAGTACTTCGTATAATGTGCTTCATACATCACTTCTTCCCTCAATTTACCCACATTTGGGACGCACAAACGGCCCTCTTTCCGCAAAAGACCGTCATTCCAGGAGAACTTTCCTTCTGGCCCAGCTTTCACATAGCGTAGAAGATCTTCATCCAACTCTGTTGCCCGTCGAACTCAGTCTACAAGGTCACATTGCACCTCCGTCCAGTTCAAACATGCATTGACAGTGGCATTCTTGTCAACACAAGAAATCTCTAACGCTTCCAGTTCCTAGATGAGACGTTCATCATGTCTTTGCAACCAAGCTGCTCCTTGCCGGAGTCCGTCGACTCAAGGCATCTGCGGCAACATTCCCCTTCCCGGGAGTATAGTGAATCTCGAAAGTGTAGTCCCCAAGGAACTCCAACCACCTTCGTTGTCGCATGTTCAAGTCCTTCTGTTCCAATAGGTACTTTAGGCTCTTATGATCTATATAGATCTCCACCTTCACACCATAAAGATAGTGTCGCCACAGCTTTAGTGCAAAGATCACCGCCGCTAACTCAAGATCATAGATGGGATAGTTCCGCTCATGCACTTTCAGCTGGCGTGAGCCATAAGCAATCACCTTTCCGTTTTGTAGAAGTACGCAGCCTAAGCCGCTCCCTGAAGCATCACTGTAGATTACAAATCCATCGGTACCACATGGTGTTGACAACACAGGAGCCGTGGTCAACCAACTTTTCAGCTCTTCAAAAGCTCGTGCGCACTCTGGCGACCAAATGAACTTCTATTCTTTTCGCGTCAACGTGGTTAGCGGCAAACCAATCCGCGAGAAGTTTTCAACAAATCTTCGGTAGTAGCCCGTTAGTCCAAGGAAAATCCTAACCTCGGCCACTGAAGATAACACTGGCCATTCCTCTATGGCCCTTATCTTCGCTGGATCCACAGCTATGCCCGCTCCACTCACCATATGGCCCAGAAAATCCACCGATGATAGCCAAAACTCGCACTTTGAGAACTTGCCATAGAGCTGATTCTGCCTCAATGTATTCAACACCAACCGCAAATGTGTCTCATGATCCGCTTCTGATCTCGAGTACACCAGGATATCATCAATAAACACTATTACGAACAGATCCAGGTATTCGCGGAATATTCGGTGCATCAAGTCCATAAATAATGAGGCCGCATTGCACAACCCAAACGGCATAACCATGAACTCGAAGTGCCTGTACCTTATTCCAAATACGGTTTTTGGAATATCTTCTTCCCGGATTCTCAATTGGTAATAACCAGATTTCAAGTCCAACTTCCAGTAGACGGACGATCCCACTAGCTGATCAAATAGCTCATCAATCAGCAGAATCGGATATTTTATCTTCTCGGTCATCTTATTCAATTCGCGGTAATCAATACATAACCGCAAGCCACCGTCTTTCTTCTTCACAAAAAGCATAGGGGCGCTCCAAGGGGACATGCTTGGGCGTATATACCCCTGCTCCATCAATTCCTGCAGTTGGACTTTCAACTCCGCCATTTCTTTTGGCGCGACGCGATATGGCGAGCGGGCCACAGGTTTCGCACCTGGCACCAACTCGATCGTGAAGTCAATCTCTCGCTGGGGTAGTAGCCCGGGGAGATTCTTGGGAAACACATCTGCAAATTCCGACACAATCAAAACATCACCCATACTGGCCTTAGGCTCAACAGCCTGAATCAAGGCGAAGTAGCACTCCGCACCCTTCCGAACAGCCTTTAAGACTTGGAGTGCAGACAACAACGTCCCGCCCACTCCTCGCATACCCGCGAACTTTGTCTCAAGTTCGGTATTCTGGCCCAATGTAATTTCTTTGGACTGTCAATAAATTATGGCATGCTGCTCCGCAAGCCAATTCATACCAAATATCACGTTGAATTCTGATATCGGCAATACATATGCATTCAAACTGAAATCCCGACTTCCTATTTGGATCGCCACATCGCAAGCTTGATCCGCAAGCATCTAACAGCCATTCGGCAACACCACTCTGACACTATCTGTCTTTACACGACTAGGTATCCCAAGCCGCGCTATAAACTCGCGAGATAAAAAAGAATGTGATGTACCTGTATCAAACAGTGCTCGCGCCAGCGTGTCCCGAATCATCACAAAACATGTGACAAACATGTCACACACACAAGCCGCATCCACAGAGGCATTAAGCAAAACATACAAACAACAAAATACTCAACCACTAAACTCGTACATGTGACAACGTCACTCTGCTTGATGGCCTCCTGCAGGCCAAGATTGTAGACCCGGGGCTACGCCTGAGAGGCAGAGGATTCCACCACTGCCTTTCCTTTTTCCGCAAATGACACTCCTGCCTTCTTTTCACTCTTTGGCGGCACCCGACAATCTCGAGCTATATGCCCCACCTGTCCACAATTAAAGCACGTACGAGTATCCGGCTTGGAGGTGGCCCCCGACATTACTCCCGATGCAACTGAAGAAGGAGCTTGTCCTGTTGTCTTGGGCCTGTTGCCCTATTTCTTCTTAAAAAATGACTTCGTCGGTCGGGGCACTTTAAACTCCGGCTGTGACACAGCCAATGCCCTCTTCCCTTGCACTCCCTTCATGTCTTTTCCCAGCGCGCTCGCAGTGTCGACCAACGCCTAGAAACCTTGGTTCAAAGAACTAGAAAGCAGGAACCTCAGCTCATCCCGCAGTCCTTCGTAGAACCTATTCGTCTTTCTCTGCTCATCAGCAAATATCGAACCCGCATACCGCCCAAAGCGCGTAAACTCATGCAGGTATGCTTCCACATTGCCATCACCTTGCGTCAGCCTTTGGAATTCATTCTCCATGGCAATCCGTTGCGCCGCAGGAAGGTGCTTCGCTAGGAAGAGTCGAGAGAATTCTTCCATCAATATTTGTGTTAAGGGACGACCCGCCAAGTGATGCAGCTCCATCTCGTCCCACCACAATCTAGCCTCTCCTTCAAGAAGGAAGGTAGCTAAGGTGACTTTCTGATGCTCCTCCGTTCCAATCACCGTCATGATTCGATTGACGCGCGATAACAAATCCTCAGCCTGTGCAGCAGCTCCCACTCCCGAGAACATCGGTGGGTGAAAACTCATAAACCGCATCAACTGCTTCTCCACGGCTCGAGGATTCACAACCACAATAGGTTCCGGCCTCGCCTCCCCCTGTTCTGGCCTCACGGCCGGCTACGCCTGCCCTTGCACCTGCCCAACCGGCTATCCTTGAACCATAGCAAACAAAGCCTCAGCAATTTGTCGTACGGTTTCTACAGATGGCGGAGGTGTAGGCACCTCAGTTGGTGTCATACTTTCATCCGAACGCTGGGGCTCCGATTTCCCCGCACCACTCTGAGTCACCTAAAGGGGACAAGACACACACATTAGCGGCCTTACACAAGCAAACAACACAAAATAGGAACGTGCAGGTTCCTCAAACACAAGAATTTGCATTCCTATCATGGACATTCAGGAGTTCAAACGTGTCAACGTGGGTTGCACAGACACGTGCGCGCCACCCGACAAAAGAAGTCGACCACGACTTCGAGAGGGAAAGACCAAGACAGCTGATACCAAAAATGTAACAACTCCATCCGTTCATATACTATATCTTAGATGGTCCGGTCGGGGCCCCACAACATATACCACAAAACAGACGATGAAGCTACGGAGTGATACCAGAGTAGCGCAGCGCACCTAACACATTGCATTCTAGCGGAAGCCTATACACTTGAACTCCTCTTTTGAATGTCCAACATATAAAACTCCACATTTTATAGATTATAGGAATGTCTTACAACATCTAAACATCTTTTGCCTTATGGCCTTACAGGACTTTCAAACAGTGGCCCAAACATTAGCACGCAGGTCGGCCACATCAAAAGAAAACATAAAATTTACATCCACATTAACCTTCGAGGGCTAGCAGCGGTTGTAGCAAAAGCAGTAGAGACTTCAGCCCTTATGCGTCCCGCTCGGTTCTCCAGCACCTGCACAGGGATATTCCACCTAAGGGTGGCAAACAGAGGCAACAGTCAACATTCAGCTGACCAAATTATAACAACCCTACCCCTATTCTCGGGGCAGTGGTAATCTTCCCTACAGGCATATATCTCATAGCATATCACAAGCATGGTTATATATCTCATATAATGTGCTTTCACGCACACATGCCATCACAACGGTCAGCCACCCGGCCCAACGGTCCGTGCACTCAGGGCACATTCTTGGTGTACTGGCAAATTAATTGTCCACCAACGTATCAGGGTCACAGCCCAACAGCAACTCACTTGAGCATTTACTCCATGGCATGCAGACAGAGTTTTATAGTCTTAGTGAACCGGGATGGCCCGTAGCCCACCATTGTATCACGGCACTTAGGCCTAAGACTCTTGTTATGCGCTCCAACAGACTGCACCTTCTGGTCTCACGTCGGACGGACATAACGCAAGTCGGATCCTCCACCCACCGTTGCTCAAATTGCCTTGCCATCACCGAGTACGGCGTACTCGCTGCTCAATAAAGGTGGGGGTAGGTCTCACCGATCCTGATCTGGCATTCAAGCCTGGGCATAACTCTTACACCCATTCTCTCACAACATCAGTGGGTCTTTCTTGAGCACACCAGTACTTCCTGCTACTCTCTTCGCAGGTGGACACCGCATATATCACAAATGTCAGGGGTCTTTCCTGGCTACCATGCCAATACTTCTTGTTACTCTCTTCACATGTGGACTCCCTATGAACATTAAGCATTCCAAAGGGTATTTCCTGGAATTCCAATCCAGTACTTCCTGCTACTTCCTTTCATAGGTAGAACCCAACAACACAAGCAGCACAAACATTATACGGGTATTTTCCTGGACTACCACTCCAGTACTTCCTGCTACTTCCTTTCACAGATCCAACCCGTCGACTCCTAAACTATGCGTTTATCACGGAGTCTTCTCCGGTTTGTATGCAACATCACCAATCTAGACCAACGTGTCCAGATGGGGCTTCACACAGCATGCCTATTCCGTACTCCAATTCCGAATCTATATGCCAACAAAGGGGATTTCATGAATCCACCCAAAGACTCCCACAATCAGCCACCTTTTGGTGGGGGAATCACATACATATCCCAAAAAGGAAGCCTTCACATGGCTAGGAAGAAAAGTTATTACCCTTGAAGACCATATTGGTGTCATGAGCTCTAAGCTGGCTCGAACGACTCACAAGAGCTTTTCCTCCGCAACGTCGGCCTCGGATCTCTCTTCGGTAAACAGTAGCACCACCGATGATCAGCCCCCCTTTCCTCCTCCTCCTTCTTCCTCTCCCTTTCTCTCACAAGAAATGAAGAAAGAGAAGACCAAATGAGAAATGAGATTTCTCTTCTCATTCATGGCCTTAAGGAAACAGGGAGGCCTCTCAGCCCTTGAATCCAGGCTGAAGGAATGGATGGCCACGATTTCACCAAAAATCATAAATTTTGCCTAACACAGCCTGTGACACGTCTGTGTCCATGGCCGTGTTCCCTAAGCGGTGCTCAACCGACTTATCCAACCCAGTGACACACCCATGTGACACGCCTGTGTCACGGGCCGTGTCAGCCGACATGCCGTCAGACAAGCCCGTGTATGTGGCCGTGTTCATCAGGCTGAAAAATCTCAAAATCGCCCGAGACTCACACGGCCTGTGACACGCCCGTGTCTCAGGCCGTGTGCCCCATACACGGCACTAGACACGCCCCAGCTCAAATTCGTCGGGCTGAGTTCTTCGACCGCACTGACACGCCCTGTGACACGCCCGTGTCACAGGCCGTGTCCTAAGCACTCGACACTCGTCGACCAAATTTTGTCGACCACTCGTCGACTGTTCCTCCCAAACATTCGTCGAACTCAGGACAAGCCCTGGGACACACCCGTGTCCCACGCCGTGTCACCCCAAAAATGAGCCTGCTGAAAAATGGGCTGTTACATAGCCTCTCTATTTGGACACACTTCTTTTCCAAGCACTCAAGGCATAGTTGAAAAGTTGGCAGTTGTATATCTTGAAGAAATCAAGCTTACTGATATTCAGAAAAAAAACTCTAAGTCTTTTTCTCGAACAGGAAACCTTATACTCGAGTAGAACTTAAGTCTATTCTCGTGTAAGACTTGTCATGAACTCGAGTTGCAGAAGTAGTTCTCGAGAAAGCTTAGTGTTGTTCTCGAGAAATCCATATGTTCTCGAGTACTCCATGACTTTC
This sequence comes from Platanthera guangdongensis, assembly GCA_039583875.1. Lineage (NCBI taxonomy): Eukaryota > Viridiplantae > Streptophyta > Magnoliopsida > Asparagales > Orchidaceae > Platanthera > Platanthera guangdongensis. The sequence continues at coordinate 137,410,180 of CM077151.1, forward strand.
CTTCTCGAGTTACTTCAGTTCTAGTCATTATAATTTTCTAAGTCTTTTTCTTGAGAAGCAATTTATTTTTCTCGAGAAGCAATTTATTTTTCTCGAGAATCCACATGTCATTTCTCGAGAAGCTCAGTATTACTTCTCGAGAACCAGAAGTCATTTCTCGAGTAACAGATTCTTTTCTCGAGTAACAGAATATTTTATCGAGAATAGAAGTTCATTTTTCTCGGGTTACTTCTTTTCCAGACAGAATACTTTCTAAGTCCTTTTCTCGAGATGTTAAGGATGTTTTCTCGAGAAGATAATGTTTAGTTTCGAGAAGCAGGAAATATTTCTCGAGACCTAGAATGTTTTCTCGAGAGCCAGACATCTGTTCTCGAGATACTTCTTTGTTCTCGAGTACCAGAATGAGTGTTCTCGAGAACAAAACTCTATTCTTCTCGAGTACTTTCCTTCATTCTCGAAATTGCTGATTTTCCACCTCCACATTTTTACTAAGTATTTTTCTCGAGCTCCTCATCATTCTTCTCAAGAATCAGAAAACCTTTTCTCGAGTACTATCATTCTTGTCGAGAAATGTTGTACTTTTTTCTGATTTCTTCTAAGTTTCGACAAAAGTGATTTCAAATGTGATTAGCGCATGATTGATCCACGTGTCATGCATTTAATATGATTATGACCGTTCGGTGAGTCCTATAAAAGGTCTTATCATAATCGACCAACCCGAAGAAGAATCCCTAAGTATTCTAAATCACGTTTTCTCTTTCCAAAATCGGAAGCCGCTGCTATTCATCGCCAATCTGCTTTCGATCCAGAGATTCAGATCAAGTGGTTCAACAGATCAAGATCTTCTACATCGACAGATTCTTTTCTTGATCGTGCTGAGTGCAGAATTTTCAGACCCAGAGATTTAGTCGTGTCTTTTTCAATTTATTTCTGACAAAGCTTCAAAGTTCAAGGAAGAAGAAGGGCTGAAGTTTTCAGATCTGAGATTAATACTGTTTGTATTTCTTTGTATTTCATTTTACTCTTGTAGGAGATTATTCTCTGAGTGTAGGAGCTTTGTTCTCCGAGTTATTTGTAAGAAGTTTCTCTCCCGAGTGTAGATCCTATTTTGAAGGATCGAGTTGTAGGAACTTTTTTCCGAGTGGTGGGATTGTTTTCAATCCGAGAAATGTGGAGTAGCCGAGTCTAGTGCGTTGCTAGATCGTTGATATGGAAAGTGGATGTACCCAAAGTTGGGTAGCCACTCTAATTCTTGGTATCATCTTTGAATGCTTGCTTATTTTTCTGTGCATCGCTCGTTCAATTTTTATTCCGCAAAAAGATGCAGAACTCACCTATTCACCCCCCTCTAGATTATTTAGGTTGACAACTTAAACATTTTTCAGTAAGCCTGGGCCAAAGTGTCGGGGGCACGACAAAGTCTATAAGCGAATGTGAATAATCGGAAGAAGATCTCGCCAGTTACGCGTTATAGGCACGTGTGAGCCAATATGGCGAGAACGTCGCAAGGCCTTATTCTAAGCGGTGAGTTCAGGAAGTCGAACACTCTAAGAGCATGTGATCCAATGGAGCAAGAATGACGGGAGAGCTTGTTCTATATATCAAGTTAGCGAGATCAATAGTCTACAGGTTGACACGACGAAAGGTGGATCTATGGTCTCATGAGATGTCTTGACCATGGGCAACCTAAGTTGAAGCACTAATGGGGTGTGTTTTTGCATGACATCATTCAAAGATAGAACAAAAAAATAAGATAGAAAAATTTCACAAAAAAGTCTTATCTACTGCATTCATTAGTCGTTTATTACATCTCGCAAAAGATGGGCAAGGCCCAAAGAGGAAAATACAGTAGAATTAGATGACAAGAACTTTAGGTAGATGATGTCGATTGCTCGCTCTCGCCGGAGATGTCGTCGGCACTGTCTTCAGGTTCAGGGATGGGCAGGAAGAGCTCTAGAACCAAGGTCTCGGCAGTCACCTTCTCGCCCTTGCCTTTCAGAAATCAAGCTCTCTGCATCATATGGAGCGCGAATTTTTTTAACGTTATGGCATTCTCTTGCATCATCAGCTCCAGCTCATGTTGCGAGTACAACAGAGCCTTCTTCTTCTCGACCGGGGGAGGGGAATCAGCGAATCGAACCATTGCTTATTCTGGGCCTTCAACCTCTGATTCTCCTCCTCGATATGGGCAATAAGCGCATCCTATCGGGCACCTATTTCGGCATCTTGCACGCCAATCAAATGTTAGGGCAAGAAAGGTGTTCAGCGAATGAACTGGATGGGAGAAAGATTACCACTCCACCTACTCGCCCGTTGAGCTCACCCTAAGGAGCGGCCAGATTTTATTTCAGATCTGCCACTTCCTTAGACAGTGCAGACTGTGAGGCGCTGACATCTGTTGTCTATCGCAATAGGAGGATGTCGCGGCGAGCCGTCATGTGAGCAAGCTCGATGGCATGGAATTGAGCTCACAAGCTCTCATAGGCGAGAGATTTCCTGATGGCATCGTCATAATAGGAGGCGTTGTCCTGCCCATATATCCTGAAGGTGAATGTATAGGCCTGGCCTGAGATAGTCTTGCCCTCTTGACAGGAGGGGAGGATAGTAGAGATAAAAGCCATGTTGACCTCTCGGTCCCAGACCACCAAGGGCTCGCCGGCGTCGTCTTGCTGCATCTCGCCCAGGCCGAAGTTCCAGTGGCCTCTAGGGGATATCTTCTTCTTCGTAGTCGAGGTCCCGCCAAACTCGATGGGCTTCTCCTCATTGGTCTCGCCAGTGACAGGAGATCTCGTCGGAGGATCCTTCTCGACCTCCTTGCCTTTAGCGAGATCTACAATTTTTGGCTTCTTGGGATGTGGCGGAGGAGTAAGTGTATTGAGTTTCCGCTTTTGGCAACTAGATTTCGGTAGCGACTTCGGTTCGCTTCTACATGTCATGGTGGCAGCCTCCACGAATGCCTTCTAGGAGGTGAGTGTTGTGCTTCTTGTGAAAGGTAGGTTAAGGGGAAGATCTCACGCCCTTGCACATGTGTCACAGTTAGCAAAATTCTGTAATCCTTAGGATAAGAAATTATGAAAGCTACCTTACCCGATGAGTACAGGTAAGAGTGAATCGACGTTCCTTCTCAGATAGGGAACATCGAAGTCCTTTCCATAAAGGAATTAGTGGATCTTGGATTCATGGCCGCCGAGAGATGGAGGACGATAAGTTGATTCCTCCTGTTGGACTTGTGAGAGGGGTAGGTTGCCGAAATCCATAGAGACGAAGATGAACTTTCGAATCCAGTGATGATTCTTATTGGCGAGACCTTTGGCCTTGAGGTTGTTGTCGGAGAAGAACGCGATCTTGTCCCTCTTGGCGTTGAATTTGAAGAGTTTGCGGAAGATGGGAAGGAAGAACTCAATCCTCTCCTCCCGCAAGTAGCAGACGAATGCTACTAGCAAGGAGATGGAGTTGGGGTTGAGCTGAGCGGGAACAATGCCGAAGTAGCGCAAGGTCTGCTGAATCTCGGACCAGCTGGGGAGGCAAAATCCCACATCAAAATGTTCTACAGGAATGGCAAGTTCATAGGTCAAGAAGCGGTTGATCGACTCGTCCTTACCCAAGTGTCTCGTGGTGAAGCATGGTAAGACATAATGACCAACGAGCGAGTGGTACTCCTCTCCAGTTAGGTTGTAGTTCATGAAAGGGTAGTCGGAGAATTTAGCTATGCAATTGGTTCAGTCATTGGCATCTCTTGTCATCTCGCGAGAAGTGGGAAGAAAACGTAGAAGCACGAGTGCAAGAGAAGGAAAAGCAGAAAGATGGGTTGGAAGCTATTTAAAGTGGTGGTTAATGTGGTAGGTGAGGGGTCTATTTATATGATATTTTGGGCAGGAAAGGATCCAGGCTGGGAAAAGTGTTGATAGCCAATTCCCCAGATCCCGCCCAAAACCCAGTCGAGATCTCGCACTCCCTCACTCGCCCTCGAGATAAATCTAAGTACTATAAAGCTTTAAAATAAGGTCGACAGTAAAACAATACATGCGCGAAAATAGAAAGATCAGATAGCGAGAACATTTAAGAAAGATAAGAAAAGAAAAGCATAGTTTCATTATCCTTTCACGTTCGGCACTAGTAAAACGACAGGTTGTTATTACAAGCAGATAAGAAGAGAGCAGGAAGGCGAGTGCCAGTAGACCCACCTAGGGCCATCACCACCGTCCCCGGCCTCCCCTTCCTTCCTTAGGCATCACGCAAGAATATTGTTGTGAGGGAATGATCTGCAGCTCTTATTGGGCTAGGCGTAATTGAACTTCAACTCGTGTGACGTGGATCCAAAGAAAGTCTCTCCCGCTTCCGGCTTCTCCCCTAGCTCAGCAATCAGCTGCATATAGTTGTTCTCCAGGAAGAGTAGCCGCTCCTCGGTAGAGTTTTAGTTCTCTTGAACCCGGCTATAGAGCTCGTGCAGCATCAGGGCATACTTCCGTAAAACCTCCGTTGTCGGCCGCTTCAGTGCCTCGGCATCCTTTGGATCGCCCAGAAAGGCGGTGATTGAGTTAGGCGAAGTGGGAGGAGAGAACTCCTCATCGATGTCGACATCAGTATATGATATCTCGCTGTTACAAGCAGTAGGAAATGTTAAACCAGGTATAACCTTCCTTCTTTTATAAGGCAAGTGCGATTGGCTACCTGGCCCAATATCTGCATCCTTGCCCGAGTGCCGGCGGGAAGTGCTGGGCCGCCCATCGAACGAGTTGTCGAAGATGGCATGCGCCTTCTCAAGCCCTGGGAGGTGAGTATACTGTTTTGCGGTAGGGTTGTCGTGAGGTGGAAGATTGTATAGATCATTTGCTGGAGGTAGTAGGCCCAAGGCGGGATCTGGGGGCATCAGGCATGCATGGGATTTGGGTGTTGTAGCACCCAGTCCCATGGTCCCAAAGGCAGGAGCTGCAAGGTACAAGGGTAAGCGGACTAATAAGAGGCAAATGGATAAAAGGGGACTTACCATTATCCCGCGAGAGAACATCCGGTTTATGTAGGGAGGTGATCTCGGGGCCGTCTTGTCATCGCCAGCCTCAAGAAAGTGCAGTTCAGCACTTGCCTTCCAAACTCCCTTCTCATTTGATAAGATCTGCAAGCGAACGCATTGGTAACTTCTTTTATCCTCGTAAGGAATATAATGCGAGTGAGGATACCTGAGGGATCCCAAGCAGGGAGGGAGTCCGCGAGATGGACTCATCCATCGTCAGGTCGCGACAAACCATCTTGGTCTCCTTTGTTTTGGGAGACGAACTCGGGGCCTTTTGGGCAAGCCAAGGGGTGAATGAGCCCGTCAGGGTTCTAGTCTCGTCCCGGGTAGCATTGAGGCGATCTTGGGCTTCCTTAGAGAGCGACATCGAGTTAGAGGCGAGAAAATCAGAAAAAAAAAATGTATGGGCAAAATTCATTTGTCCGTGATTGGATATTTATAGAGCCATGGAGGGGCCCACAAAAGATTCTCTTCCAGGTCAACAAGCAATCATCAAAAACTTGGGGTTGGATGATTCTTTCGGAGCTTTACGAAAACTCTCAAAGAGTGGGAATTGTGTACAACACCGTATTCGCATAGTGGGCCCTCTTCCGGCAGGTTCGGGGTATTATAAGACAATCAGGCCCAAGAATACCATATTGGTGAGTGAGGTAGGCCGGCCTGCACTTGCCTAGTGCACAAAGGGGCTTTTGCACGAATCATCGGAGAATCAGGCCCTTAGGCAAATGCGATCTTCATCACACACTCAACCCATACTCGCGCCTCAGCGCAGGCAGGAGGACATCTCGCCAGGTTGCGTGAACGATCGCCCAAGAGGGCACTCGACCTTCAGAGAGAGCTTAGGAAGGTGAATGCATGGCTCTCCCAACATTCGCTACTTTAGGTGAGTGATGTCTTCATGGTCACTCCCCTAGTGGGACCTGGAAGCAGAATTACCTAGATGCCCTCAGAGGTCTACATTTCACTCCTTATAACAGTGGGGTTACACTATTGGCAGACCCAATTGGGCTATGATTCAAAAATCTATAAATAGACCAACATGGGTATCTCAGAAGGCAAACTTTCTCATTCTCTGGTCTTCTAGCGCTTTCTAAGGTGCCCATAGCTCAGCACTGGCTAAGGAGGGGAAGCGCTCAAAGATATTCCAGATGTGTGGTGTGACCTCCGTGCTAGAGCCTTGGTTCAGTTTAGAGTTTTAAGTCCTCAGTCAGTCAAGCTCGCAAGGAGAAGTAGGTGTACAGTCACCCGTTCTCTAAGGGTCCAAACTGCATAGAAGCTGGTTCCCAATTTTAGAAAAATTCTTGCATTGGCGGAGGCCGTGTTTATCCTCTACTCCTTCGATTTTTGGAGCAAGGTTTTCGAGTGTGACGAGCTTGCATACCGGGAACTGACGTTGGAGTTCCTTTCTACATTCGATTGGGAGAAAACGGCGGACAACCGCTATTTGGCTACTTGTTCATTCTGGATGATGGGAAACGTCTTCACTGTCACATTGCCGGAGCTTGTCATTCATGCCGGTGTCTATACTGAGGCGGAGGCATCCCAGGTTAACTTCCCACAGTTATGCATTGATGTTCCAGAGGGTGTGACTCCGCGTGCCGCTTGGCGTTCTCTGACCGGAGGGAACGAGGAGTACGTCGCTCGCCGTGCCAAATCGACGAAGATCGTCTCCCCGGCTCTAAGGTATTTGCAGCATTTGCTTAGTCACTCACTTACAGCAAGGGCCCTGAGCAAGAATGTGGTTGGGTGGCAGGATTTGATTTCTCTGTTTAGTATGCAGTAGCAGTACCCCATTCATCTGGGGTACATGTTGGCCTATTTCTTCCAACACGAAGCCACTTATGGCCTCGCGGGCGCGATCGGGGGTGCTTACTACATTACCCGCATCGCTAAAAGTTTGGGAGTTTGGATCCAGCTACCTCCGATGGTGCAGGTCACTGCCCCTTCCATGATCTCCAGGTCCAACCTGGTGAGTTGTCATTTGCTACGAGTGGTTGGGAGAAAAGGTAGCCGGACGTTTGTCGTCAGCATGCCTGGTGATGCGCCTGCGGGTAGAGATGAGGAGGAAGATGAAGGAGAGCCGGGTGAATCTTACTCTATGGGTAGGCAGAGTGCGGGAGTGCCACTGCATCAGAGTCAGCAGCAACTGAGGCCTCCAGTAAAGCATGAGGGGCAATCTAGCCGCCAGTTCAGCCCAGCTCGGGAGCGCAGCGTCCCATATTTGTCTGAGCGCCTTACTGATCTGGAAGCTTCACAATTTTGGATGCAGGACTTTATTTATCAGCAAGCAGTGAGAGGTGGGTTGGACATTCAACCACCACCTACTCGTGTCGCTCCGTCGGCGCCTGTTCCTCGTCCGTCTCCCATCGAGATTCACGACAGCGATAATGAGGGGGAGTGAGTGTAGTTCAACATGGAGCTAGCCTACCACGCCTTCTGTTTTTATTTCCCGTGCTTTATTATTTTGGAAAAATTTTGGTACTTTATTTAGCTGGGTTGGACATGAGACAATTATATTTTTGTGGGTGCCCATCTAGGTGTCGAATGTGTTTTTTATATACATATATACTTTATGAACTGCTAATACAGGTAATTGGTCCACCTTAATGACGGTAAACAAAAGTGGCTTATGGGAGACAACCCATGATGGACCATTTGGTCCTGTGATGTGTTTTGAGCCATTTTTCTATATATTTATATGTGTCCATATTTTGTTTTGCGTATGTATTTAAATCACAGGTGCAGGAATCTTTCAGGCGCGGTAACTTGGCCGCACTTAGATATCTTGTCGCACGACCTGTATGTTCAATTTTGAGCATGGGTACTTCTTCCCCTAGTCTTTTATTGTTATTTCAATGTTTTTCTTTTTTTTGTCTTGTCATATTCTAGTCTGGGGGTGGAGTTGCCTGTGATCACTACACATCACAGTTTCTTGCATACTAGTCTGCATTTATTTATTTCAAGATCACTGATTGCACACGCTGAATCACCCACATGAGTGCGCACTTAAACATGTGCGCGGCTCAGGGCAAATGTTTTACTTTTGTGTAAACTCTAAAAAAGTCGTGTTGACTTAGGATTTTGGAATATAGTAGTTCAAAACTCATGCAGTGCTCCTAATCGAGTACTCATGATTTGCATAGAAATAGTATAGGATTACTTTTTCTTCATGCTCGTAGACATAAATTTATTCTGAAAAGTAAATTTTGTTTGTGCTACTTAAAATTGTGGAATCTGGAGTAATCGAACGGTAGTGTAGGGATGAGTGTAGCCGTCACTAGACTCGTATTGCTCTAGTCGGGGGGAAGGATTGTCTTTCTCGGGGACTGAGAACTTGCCCCAAGCTACTCTCGAAGCATTGGTGCCCGGTTAGTCGAGTGTGATCGTGAGGTAGGCCATCATTTTGGCTAGTTTGAGCCTTTTTGTACCTATTCCTAGCAGCTGACCCTTGCAAGCCAAATTTACGCTTACCCTCCTTTTGTTTCAGCTCCCCCTATATTCACCAAAGCCTAAAAGCCAACCCTTTTGTCGCAACCAAAATCTTGAGCTTGATCGATTTCAAAAAAATTGATATGTTGTGATAATTGGGATTCTTGTGATGTGGAGATGAATTCATGTTTGGGGAATGCTGAATGAAAAGGAAGAAAAAATGAAAAACAAAAACAAAATGAAAAAAAGAAAAAAAAATTTAAAATTATTACACGGAGAATTGCAATCTCCATTTTTGTGTTTGTTTTTGGTCGAGATAGGCCGTGTGCATACCCGGTTTTCCAATCAAGTCTGTGGGTGTGTCACATATGCATTTCTTAGTGGCTGTTTGGGTTAAGCTCTTGTTTGCTCACTTTGGTTGTGTGTAGCCTCCTTATTTATTCTTGACTACCACACCTTAGCCTTAGCCCCATTCAAACCTACAAGTACTGCTGATTCAAATTTGAGTCTACTTAGCATCGTGGAGAGAGTGTGAAAGGGCAAGCTTATCGTTCCCGACATTGATGGATTTCTTTGGATGTGATCACGAGCCCCGGTCTTGGGCAATGCTCATCTTAGTGGCCAATCTACTTTCTCCGTACACATGACCGAATGATTCTCCAGAATTCTAATTTTAAATAGACACAATATTTATTTACCTCTGCCGAATAATTTAAGCTCCGTAGTATAATTAAAAGGTTTTTCTATTCTATTTTATATGCACATGATGTATTTGATTTCTCGTCCTACTTTATTTTGAAGTTTGTAAGCCAGCTAGCTGTTTTTACAGTCCACGGAGTAATGATTTGCACGGGACGCGCGAATGGTTAAGTCTGGGGGTGTGATGAGTCCAAATATTACACTGATTTTTGGACTCATCTGGGCCAGTTTTATCATTTTAGCACTGCACTTGAGAGCTATAACTACTTATATTTGCTTACTTGCCTATTTCATGATTAAGTGCACTTTAGACCCGTTTCTGTGTGCTTTAGATGTTTTTGTGTTTTTGTTATTCTTTAGCCGTGTCTTGAGAATGTGGTGTGCACTTTTGGTGGCCTATCTGCCTCTTCTACTAGTGCAGGTAACGTGTGCGTGCTCCGAAACTGCTCGGGAGACCCAACGATACAGGAACACTGCGCACGATCAATAGACTTACTGCGCACGACCACTGGTCGTGCGCCACTGATCGTGCGCATTACATTCTCCGTTTCCTAATTCTGCCCGGGTAATCGCACGAGCACTGGTCATAGTGCGCACGACCACTGGTCGTGCGCCACTACACGTGCGCGTTTACCCCTTGCTTTCTGCAAATCTGTCCTAGCCAATCGCACGATCAGCGGATTCAGTGCGCACGACCACCGGTCGTGCGCATATCTGCTGATGTTTCTTTCGAAGTTGCGGGTTTAAATGGAAATTGCGCACGATCATCGACAACAGTGCGCACGACCACTGGTCGTGCGCCACTGATCGTGCGCACTGCTTTCGTTGCCTCTGTACTTAAGGGCCTGCTCCGCGATTTAGGTCAACACTCATCATTTCTATGATCGGGGAGTGTGCAGGAAGTGCCATTCTACTCTCCAGCTGCTCCATCCACCTCCACCTTCATAGGGAGTCCATAGCCGGTGATTCTGAAGCTTTCCAAACCCTCCGGCGAAGCTCCTGGCCATTGATGACCTCAACTCCAAGCTTTCCACCGGAGTTGGAGAAGAAGAAAACCTAGAGAATGGACTCAAAGGACTTCGAGGTGACAGCTCGTTGGTATCGGAAGCCTCCTCGAACTGAGCCCGGAAGCGGATTGACAACTCGCTATTCCAGCAACGACCTGCGGTGGACCTTCATCCTCTAGTGGTTTACTCTTCTTCCTCTTCCTCCGTTGTATGGAATAATTTGCTATTGTAATGAACTACATTTTCTACTATATGTCTAAGTGGATGTTTGTGGTTTGCATTTGCTTATGAGTTGTGTGTGTGAATGCGCCTCGATCACTCCACATCCATAATATACCCTTGTTTCACCCAATTGCACTCCGCACAAGAACACTTCCACCCATTAGCTTTCCATCCACTCGCCCAACCAAAGTTCGGCATCGCGGCCGATACACTCACCTCACCTTGCGAAGCGGTGCCTTCGACCAGCACAGCTTTAATTAGTTTAGTAGATCAAGAAACCACAATCTCTCAATCCCCCCTTTTTTACTATTTTCTAAGTATAACCCTCATTACAATATTTTGTGCGAATTGCATTCCTCAAGAGACCGACACTCGGGGATTTATTCCCAAATTTCATTACTTGTGCGACCGGTGCGCTTGCCGATTTACACGCATCAGTACTTCTTCTCTCCTTCTGCTTCCACGTCTCCTGTTTATCTCTGGGATCCACATCACTAAACAATTTGTTAGTGATAACAATAGGTGGGGGTACAGAGGTTCAATCACTGTGCTAGGAAAGCACGCCGGTTTCACCACATTTGGTACAACCACCTCCCCCTTGGAAAAGTACGATCATCCGGATTTAATTTTAAATTAAACTTCTCGATGTCTTACAACGCGAGAATGTTTCTAGAAGATCCGGAATCATAAAGGGCAGGTGTGTCGATGTTGTTGATCGAACAAGCGATCACTATATCTCTACAAACCCCCTCTTCCTTCTCAGCAAGACTCCTCCCCTGATCTACGGGGTTCTTTTCTGTGTTGCTTGGAAGTGTCCCCTGGGGACGCTCAGATAGCACCTAGGCCAATTGTCCCAATTGCTCTTCAAGATTCCGCATTGATGTGGTCTGATTAGCCACATTCGATTGAGCGACCTCGACAAACTTCTCCATTTCTTCCAAATTACTCTAATTAGGTGTCGAAGGGATCTGATTATAACCCAGGTTTGGTGGCCTCGGTTGACTCTAGAGGCTGAAGCATCGAATTGATGCTGCCCTGGTTTCCATCGTTGGCCACCGGCATTTTTGTTCTACAAAAAGGTTGGGTTATTTCTCACCCCTAGGTTATGCACATTCCCATACGGCACACCCCTATTTTGGTTAGCAATGAAATTCACAGATTCGTTCATATTTAGATTATACAACTCACCAGACAGTTCGTCTCTCGGGCATTCATATGTGTGATGGTCGTCCCCGCCACATCCTTGGCAAGAGATTGCCATGATAGGTGTTGTAGTTGGTATAGCCGATCCAAGAGCGAATATTCAACGGGTGTTCCTTTGGGTATTTCTCCCAGCAGTCCAATATATGTTGTGTGAGGCTGTATCATACAGAAGCTTCAGGGCATCCTCAGGTGTAAGGTTCATCAATGAGCCTCCTGCAGTGGCATCAATCATAGACCTATAATTGGGCTCGATGGCAACGTAGAACTGGCCCACCAAGTTCCAAGGCTGAAACTCATGGGTTGGTCATTTCCGCAGCAAGTCATTGAAGCGTTCAGATGCCTCTCCAGGCTCTCCTGATGGAACTGGCGGAAGTTACCTATCTCCCAGCACAGGTTCACAATCTTGTCTACCAGGTTGAACTTCTCCAGGAATAGCGCGGTTAAGGCATCCCAGGTTGTGGCAATCCCCGGAGGTAATCTGTGCAGCCACGTCTTGGCTTTATCACGCAGTGAAAACTAGAATAGCTTCATCTTCACCATTTCATCGGGATTTCTGTCGTAACGGAAGGTCCCGCATATCTCAAAAATATCCGAGAGATGCATGTGTGGGTCCTCGCTCGGCAACCTGGAGAACTGAGCGTTGTTGGGTATCATTTTCAAAATGGCCGGTTTGATTTCAAACTGCAGGTTAGGGATGGCCGTCCCAAAAGCTGTATACACACTCCCAACAGTGGGGGTAGTGTAGTCTCTCATCATGCGACGCCTCGGCCTATTTACCTCATTCTCATCAACATGCTGCCCTCTAGCAGTAGCTCTATTCCCTCTCGGACATGCCCTATGCATCGGTTGTCCCTGCCTGTTTCCAATGTTCTCATCAGTGTTTGCCCCAAAGATGGGCTCTTCCCCTCTTCCATTGCCTACAACCCGAATTACATTGTGATCCATCTATAGCCGAGCATTTGTGGTACGCCTCCGTGCTCGAGCGGTCCACTCTATTTCATGATCGCATGTAAGCAACTCTCCCAATCCTTGCCTCTGCATACACCAGAGATGACAACAAAACAAAAAAATCAAAAATAATGACTCTTGAGTAACTACCTTCAAAACCGAGATCACTTACGCCTGCACTACCCGGCAACAGCGCCGAAAACTTGATGTGTCGGCAAGTGTACTGGTCGCTGTCAAATAATAATTTTGGTAATAGCTTCCCCGAATGTCGATCTCGAGGGAACACATGTTGGGTATCATGATAGCGTCGCAGAAATATCGTTACTAAGAGTTAAACGAAACAACAAAGGAGGTTGGTTTTCGATTCCAAATGCTAACAAAACAAAAAGAGATTTAATGCGGGTCGTAAGCACCGCTTCGTTTGGTGGATGGAACTAGTGCAGGCCGCTATGTCGTGCTTCATGAGGTGAATGGATGGGAAGCAAGTGGATGGAATGAACACACGTGAGGAGAGTGAGGTTCGCAATCACCTCTTCAACTACCAACACTAGCCATTGTTAGAGTGGTTCTAGTGCGTGAGTGGAGTGGATGTGAATGGAGGCGAGTGCATCACAGCTAACAAATAATATGTAACTATCCCAAGCAAACTTCATTCATAGATAAATAAAAGTAAGTTCAGGTTCATTACAAGCTTAATAATACACTTCACTATGAGAAGAGGTAGAATAAACCGATAGGGGGAAAGCCTAGCCGTGGTTCTTGGCCGGAATGGTTGGTTGTCAGTCCACTTCTCGGCTCAAGCCGTTGGTTGTGTTCGGAGGTAAATGGGTTGTCAATCCACTTATCTTCCTCCGTCTTCTTTCCTTTCCTTCAATTGTTTCTCCCTTTTTACCCAAATGAGTAGTACCTAAAGATCTCTATTGCACACTGTTGGTGGCCGGAAACTCTCTGAAGGGTTGAAGATGGCTTTGAATCGCCGAAGAAAGCTTCCCGGAGGGTGAAGATGAGTGGACGACCTATGGGGGTGAAAAACGGCACTTCGCGCGCAGCAGCAGTGTTGGGTCTATTGATCCCAATATCCCAAATTTGTAAGAAGTCAAACGGGTCAATGACATATAAACATAATGTATTTTATGTGTGCTTTAGTTCATGCAGGTAGTCCATGATTGGACAAGTGAAGAAAAATGAGTTGGGAAGTAAACTCAATTTTTGTCGATTTCAGCTCAGAGTTCATGGAACTCAGCTCGCTAATCGTCAAGCTCAACTTAGCATTCCTTGGGTTAAGTTTAAGAAATCAGCTCGCTGATCGTCGAGCCAAGGCTGGTGGCATTGAGTGTCTTAACACCACTAAACGCTTCATGGGATTCTGGAAAATTTTCTAAGTCCAGATGTTGATGACCACTGCTGACGTCATCAAAGTCAAAATTGCAGGAAGCCGTTGCGGGAAAGCTGCTACAGTGCCGAAAGATGTTTTGTCCCTTTCTGATGGACTTGACGCTCACCAATCCTTGGTGGGCTCACATACTATGGTGTCGTTGATTCAAATCAACGCATATAAAAGGGGAAATAGAAACGAGATTAGGGTTAACGAATAAAATGAATATAGAAAAAGAAATATTGAAAAGAGGCAGTTGAACACTAACTTCCAATGAAGCTTGAAAGCTGAAGTCCAGCTAAGATAGCCTGAAGGCAAAGAAGGATAGCTGAAGCACTTCAAAGCTCAGCAAGGTTGTTCTCAACAGGACAAATTAGCTGATTCATCTCATCAGCAAGGTGGAAGCTGCTCATCAGTGTAGCAGTAAAAAGTGATAGCTGTAGAAGAAGGCTGATTCCTTCTACAACAAGTGAGCTGGACTGAAATATACTCAGTCCAGCAAAGTTGACTCAGAGTTATTTCTCTAAGTCAGTTATTTTATTTTCTTCACTTACTCTATAAACTTCCTGTAGGATTCAGTTTTCCTGAATCTGAGTGTAGGGCACTTTGTGCCTGAGGTAGGTGACAAATTTGTCACTAAGGTAGGTGCCCTGTTGGGGCACTAAGGTAGGATCCAAGAGAGGATCTGAGATATAGGTCTTAAGTGCCTGAGGTAGGAGAGAGCTGCTCTCTGAGGTAGGATCCAAGTGTGGATATGAGGTAGGGCTATCCTCCCAGCCTGAGTGTAGGGTCTTATGCCTGAGGTAGGTGACTGAAGAGTCACTGAGCTGTAGGTGACAAGTTTGTCACTGAGATTGTAGGCCTTGGAGGAGGCTGAGCTATAGGTACCTGTAAGGGTACTGAGTTATAGGATTGCTGTAGCACTCTGAGAGTAGGGTCGTGTTCCTGAAGCTGTAGGGCTGAAGAGCCTGAGTATAGGCCTTAGAAATAAGGCTGAGGTAGGTGATTAGTGGATCACTGAGCAAGAGTTCTGCAGAGCTCTGAGGTAGGAACCCTTGTGGTTCTGAGTTGTATTCTAAGAAGAATCTGTGTGTAAGGCTGAGGTCCAGAGGTGTAAGCTCTGAGGAGCATAAGTGGAGGAGTTTGTGCCGAGTCGAACAAATACGGTGGATAGGTGGAGAGGTAAAGTGGATGTACCCAAATGGGGAACCACTATAAATTCTGGTGTTTGCTATGTGTGCTTGTTTTTCATTGTGAATGCAGGATTTAAGGACAAGTTCTAGATAGAACAAGTTGAAAATAACAAAAGGTTTATTAAAAGCTCAAAGACCTATTCACCCCCCCCCTCCCTCTAGGTGATTAGCTAACCTAAAGTTAAATAACTTTCAAGTGGAATCAGAGGGAGGTTACTCAAAAAGGATTTAACAATTTGAGTACACCTCCAAGGTTAGCTAAAAGATAAGTAATGGGGTCTGGTGTAAACTACAAGGAATTGGGAGTCATGAAGTTGCCAATCTGCAGAAAGGAAGTGTTTGGGCTTTGGAAGAAAAGGGTCAGGATGTTCATGGAAGTTGTGACCCTAGGATCTACATCACAGTCTAAGAGGGACCCTTCATCCCCATGAAGATCTCTCTTCTGGATGCCAACATCCAGACTCCTAAATCATATGAAGAAATGAACAAGGATGATCTCCTTCTTGCCTCCATGGACAAGAGAGCTCAAAATATCATTGTCAGTGCAGTAGATGATTCTACATTCTAGAATCTAGTGTACTGCAAGATCTCCAAGAAGATGTGGGACACCCTAGTGGTGTTCATGGAGGGCTCAGAAGAGGTGAGGGATGACAGAAAATCCATGCTCAACCAGGAGTATGAGGCCTTCAGACAAGGAAATTCTGAGGGCATTGCTGAAGGTTTTGAGAGATTCTTCAGAACTGTCAATGAACAGAGAACATATGTTTCACATACAATGCAACATCCTTCTTCAATCATGGCCACCAGAACAATTTCTTAACATCGTGGTACACATTCGTGCTCCCCGGGTGAATCGAGTACTTGCTATGATGCGCCTCGTACAACAAATCCACCCGCAAATTGCCCACGCTTGGGACGTACAGACGACCGTCTTTCCAAAGTAAGCCGTCCTCAACAACGAATTGGGAATTTGACCCATCCAGAGCTTCAACCATGATCTACTTCATGTGGCCATCCATATCCAAAGCCTGCGGAATTCGATCAGCCAGGTCATATTGAACTTCAGTACAATTCAATAGTGTTTCAGCATTTGACTGCTTGTCTACGGAAAAGATCTCCAATGCCTCCAACTCCCGAACCAACCGCTCGTCATAGACCGACAGCCAATTAGCTTGAGCTGGGGCCCGGCGACTCAACGCGTCCGCAACTGCATTTCCTTTACAAGGCACGTAGTGGATTTTGAATGTATAGTCCCCCAGGAACTCCATCCACCTACGCTGCCGTATGTTCAGATCTTTCTGGTCCAACAAATATTTCAGGCTATTATGGTCGGTATAGATATCGACCCTTACACCATACAAGTAGTGCCTCCACAGCTTCAAGAAAAAAAATCACAGCCGCCAACTCCAAGTCATGGACTGGATAATTCCTCTTGTGAACATTCAACTGTCTCGAGCCATACGCTATAACTCTTCCATGCTACAGTAGCACACAACCCAAAACACTGCCCGAAGCATCGCTATAGATTTCAAAACCTTCGGCCTCACTCGGCAAACTCAGCGCAGGCGCCGTGGTCAACTGACACTTCAACTCCTCAAAAGCTCGCGCGCACTCCGGCGTCCAAACGAACTTCTGCTGCATCCTCGTCAAAGTAGAGAGAGGTAATGCTATTCGCTAGAAGTTCTCCACGAAGCTCCTATAATAGCCGGCAAGCCCCAGAAAGCTCCGGACTTCCGCTACCATAAAAAGCTCAGGCCACTCTCGTATCACAACAATCTTCGCCGGATCCACTGCAATACCTTCCCCACTCACTATATGACCGAGAAACGCCACTGAGGACAACTAAAACTCACATT
This sequence comes from Platanthera guangdongensis, assembly GCA_039583875.1. NCBI lineage: Eukaryota > Viridiplantae > Streptophyta > Magnoliopsida > Asparagales > Orchidaceae > Platanthera > Platanthera guangdongensis. Next base: position 137,427,123 of record CM077151.1, read on the forward strand.
TCGACAACTTGGCGTACAATTGATTGCTCCTTAGCGTCTCCAAAACCAAATGAAGATGCCTGAAGTGATCTACCTCACTCTGCGAGTACACCAAAATATCGTCGATGAAGACGATCAAAAATGGTCCAAGTACTCCCTGAATGTCCTGTTCATCAAATCCATGAACACCAACGGCGCATTTGTCGGCCCAAACGGCATGACCGTAAACTCGTAATGCCCGTATCTCATACTGAACGCTGTCTTAGGGATATCACTCTCCAATATTCTCAGCTGATAGTAACCGGACTTAAGATCCAACTTTGAGTACACCGTCGATCCGACTAAATGATTAAATAGATCATCAATCATCGGGATCGGGAACTTGTTCTTTTCCGTTAGCTTGTTTAACTCCCGATATTCAATGCAAAGTCTCAAGCTCCCGTCCTTCTTCTTTACAAAGCGGACCAGTGCGCTCCAAGGCGACGAACTTGTACGCACAAACTCTTGCTCCAACAACTCTTGAAGTTGCACATTCAGTTCCTCCATCTTCTTAGGCGCTAACCGATACGAAGAGTATAACAACGGCTTGGCATCATACCGAATTGCCTTAACCATGTGAAGAGCAGACAACAGCGTCATGCTTGACCCCTTTCAAGTCCATAAATGTCATCTCACGACCAGTTCCCAACTTGATTTTATTGCGATTTCGATCAATGTATGCTTGCTGCTCTGAGAGCCAATCCATACCAAAGAATATGTCGAGCTCCCCTTGTAGTAGTAACGACGTTTGTAATTCAAAGTCTTGACTCCCAATCGAAACCTAAGCGCAATAGATTCTACCCGCGCGCATTGGGCACCATTGGACCATAACGCATCCAATTTGTCTCTTACCATCGAAGGAGGTAATCCGACGCGTAATATAATTCCTAAATAAAGGAATGCGAAGCTCCCTAAACGAACAGTGCTCTCGCCAGATAAACGAAAATCAGAACAAAGCTTAGCACAGGTAGTTCTAAGCTAACATGCACAAGGGCGACAAGTATTTAAGGCTAAACTGCTATATCTTTAAACCATACATGTCCTCACGACGGCGTGCTTCCTCTCGGGCTTTAGGAACCCACGGGCATAATGCCTCGGCTCCCCACAGTTATAACATGCGCCCGGGGTTTGGCCTGTAGTTGCCCCCGAAGCACCGAAAGGAGGGGCCAGACCTAAAGTCCTAGCCTTCTTATACCACCTTCGATATCTAGACTTTGAGGTGTTTGGCACTTTGAACACCGTTTCCTTTTCACTAAAGTCCTCAACTGCTCCTTACATAGCTTTCTTAGTCTTCTGAGCACCATTCCGACACTCTCGGGCAAAGTGCCCTTTCCTTCCACAAGCATGACAAGTGTAAGTAGCTTTGCTAGTCGATGTTGTAGCCCCCTTCTCCAGCATTCTGCTGGATGCAGCTCTTATGGGGCTTGCATAGTTCGATACCATGGTCGCTGGCATCGGGTGAGTCTTCCTCAAGTCTACTTTCAAAGATCTAGCCGACTCCACCAAGACTCGGAATCCCAGTAATTTTGGTCCTAGCAGTAGGATTCGTAGCTCGCCACGCAGACCATTATAAAATCTATCGACTATAGCCTGCTCGTTCTCCAACTCAAAGCATGGGTAGAGGCTTATTATAAGATATGCTTGCAAATATTCGTCAACTGAGTGTGCTCCCTGCAATAAATGCATGCTCAGCTGCTGCCCCGATGGTCTACCAAATTTCATCTGCTCCATCACGCCACCCGGCATTGAAGCCACAACAGGGGCACAGGGTTGTACATTTCTTCCATGATGTGCATTAGTCACAGTGAACACCGCTTCAACGATCCTTCTTACGGTTTCAGACAAAGGAGGGGTCTCAAACACCTCACCGGGTGCACTATACTCCTCATAAACCGGACTTTCTAGCGGCCCAGCACCACTTCTGGTCACCTATAGTTGTACAAAACACCGTTAAGCGACCATACAAAATTGCAAAAAGCAACTATAGGAACACGCAGGTTCCTCAAACACGTTTATTTTCATTCCTAAGTCGACATTCATGGGTTCTTTTGCTGTTATAATGATGACGCACACACAGGTGCTCACCACCCCTTAAAAAGAATTCGTCCACGAATTCATGTTAAGCCCGACCAAAACCAGCAGTCTGATACCAAATTGTAACACCCCTATCCATCACATAGCATATAGCAGTAGGTCCGGTCGGGGACCGATGCCATATACCAACGTCCTACACAGAGTCATTCTAGCGGAAGCAATTTTATTAGTTGCAATAACAAGAACACAACACTAGCATGAATGTCCACTAAATAGAACCAAAAGGAATGGAGTACAAATACACAAGTACTGGCCTTAAGGCCTTACAATTATTTTCCTAAAATTACATGTTTTACAAATCTCGGCACGCAGGCCGGCCATACATGAATAAAAGAAAAACACTCAAAATTAGGCCTTCAAGGGCCTGCTCAGCAACTTGGGCTTTAGCCCGCCATTTACCGCTCAGTCCTGCAGCACCTGCAAGCAACAATCCACCAGACGGTGGCAAACAAAAGCAACGGTCAGCTATGCTGACCAAATTATAACGATCCCGCCCCCAAACTCGGGGGGCGATGCTCCTTCCCTACACTATATTAGCATAACAAGAAGTAGAGTAATAACACTACATCACAGGCTCAGGAACGCATGGCCACATGCCCCGTGCTCTCAGGGCACATTCTCGGTGATCACGGTCTAAGTCCGCCTACTCACCACCGCCCCTTGGACGGCAATATCTCGTGAGAATTTGGTCTTTCTGGCCACTACCTAAGTTCATCTATCTATGCCAACGGTAAGTGCCAAGTAACTTTAGGTCTCTTTAACTGAACGACATAGAGCGGGTATGGTTCCGCCTGACCCGTTGCTTACACTGCAACGTTAATTTAAAACATATGCGCGGGTCAAACTTTCCCGAGCCCCAAATCGCTTACATACATCACATAACCCAGTTATGTTCAAGTTGGCTCCCAGGCCCACATGATGGCAGAACCACGTGTCCGCCCAGTTTTTCGGGTGCACCTTGGAGTTAATCCCCAAGGCCCCCTATTGCAATCTACCTCATAGAAAACCTGAAAAACAAACATTCGCACGGAGTCTTCTCCGGCCTTTCATGTAATGCAACATCACCGATCCAGACCAACTTGTCCGGGTAGGCTTCACACATCATGCCTATATCCGTTCTCGGTTACGGACTCTACATGTACACAATGGGGACTATTCATGTTTACCCGAAGGAACGCCTCAAACTCAACGCAAACTCACGAGAGCGGGCTTCCCTATGCAAAAGAAGTAGAGCTTCGCATGCTCAAGTAGAGAATCGTTACCATAGCGTTCTTCCTTGGCGCCATGGAAATGTATGCAGATATAAAGCACCGCAATCTCCTTGCATCCATAGATCCGAGGTCGGCTCGCGATTTGGAGATCTGAAGCTCCGCCGGTGACCGGATCTAGCCTTCTTCTTCCTCCTTTGCTCTCCCCTCTCTATATACTTAGAAAGCAAACCACTCAAGAGAAATGAGGGTTTCAAAGTCCCAATCCCGGGTATATCCCAGTAGGAACAACTCCCAGCCGTCGGATCCCAAAATAAGGAAACGAACGGCCACGATCCGTAGCCGAAATGCAAAACCTGCGCCGAACACGGCCTGCAACATGCCCGTGTCCAGGGCCGTGTCCCCCATTCGCAGTCGAAATCGACGTGTCTCAAAAAACACACGGGCACCCGACACGCCTGTGTTCGACCGGACACGCCCGTGTCTGACAGTACACGCCCGTGTTCCCGAGCGTGTTCCTCCATCAACATAGGTCCAACACCAACCCGAGACTCACACGGGTCTTGGACATGCCCGTGTCCTATTTGACATGCCCGTGTCAAACCCAAACATGCCTGGACTCTAAGCCGTGTTCACTGTCTCGACACTTCATCGAGCGCAGTTCGTCGACCACCCGACACGACCTTGGACACTCCCGTATCCTAGGCCGTGTTCCGTGTCTCGACATTTCATCGAGCGAAAATGTCGACTTACCTGGCAGATCGTCGACACGAGCTCGAGACGCCCGGAGACACGCCCGTGTCTCAGGCCGTGTTCGCTGCTCGACGATCGTCGACTCCAGAATTCATCGACCTCTCGGATAAATCGTAGACCCAAACACGACACGCCCTGGGACACGCCCATGTCCCAGGTCGTGTGCCCCCTGCCAAATTCCAAATATGGCCCAAAATGCCTCCCATCGCTCTTTTGAGTTTTGGGGCGTTACATTAAGAGCATACTTCTGTTGTGAAAGGACCATGGAGTTGGGATTCCTAGAGATTTCAATCCCAAGAAAGTATTTTTGAGATCTCATATCCTTTGTGACCAGGTATTGACGGAGGTGTTTCTTTGTTAAAGCTACCCCAGCCTGGTCATTGACAGTAAGAAGAATATCATCCACATATACCGTAAGAACCACCAGACCCGAGGAGGTTTTGCGAATGAACAACTAGTGGTCGGCTGAAATTCTTGCAAAACCAATGGCCGCAACAATACCGCTAAACTTGTCAATGAAGCCCGAGGGCTTTGCTTTAGGCCATAGATGGACTTCTTCAGCCAACATACCCGTGTCTCCCCCTAAGCAACATACCTAGGAGGTTGTTCCATTTAAGCATCTTCCTGAATATAACCATAGAGAAAGGCGATGGTGATGAGGGACAGAGATGAGGAGATGGTGGAGGAGATGGTGGGAAAATCTCGATAGTAGTAGACGTGGTAGAGGGGATGGTAGGAGAAGACAAAATAACTGGAGAGGGAGAGGGGTCAGAAGAGAAATAGGACGCATTCTCAAAGAAGGTCACATCTGCGGATACGTATTGCTTACGAAGAACGGGATCAAAGCAATAATAGGATTTTTGAGTAGTGGAGTAACCGAAAAGGTGGCACTTGGTGGCACGGGAGTCGAGTTTGTCATGAGTGGCATAAGGAGCTTTCACAAAAGCTGTGCACCCAAAGATACGTAGAGGGAGAGGAAACAGATCCTTGCACGGATATAGAATGGAGAATGGGGTTTGTCCGTGGAGAATCGTGGACGGATCACAATTAATGAGGTAATAGGAGATGAGGACAGCGTAGCCCTAATAGGATCGAGGAACCTGCATCTGTGCCATCAGAGTGCGAGCGACATCAAGGAGATGACGTCTTTTGTGTTCTGCCACCCCATTTTGCTGTGAGGTATAGACACAGCTAGTTTGATGAATAATACCATGTTGCATACATAAAGAAGAGAAAGAAGTACTAAGACATTCCTTAGATTTGTTAGAGTGAAATATTTTAATAGACATATCAAACTGATTCTTAATCATATTATAAAAGGTTGTCCATACAGAAATGAGTTCGGAGCGATCCTTTAAAAGATACACCCACGTACACCTAGAGAAATCATCAATAAAGGTTACAAAATATGAACTACCCCGACCTATGGTGAGGGTAGGAGCAGGACCCTAGATGTCGGAGTGAACAAGATCAAACGGGTGGGAAGATCCACGACCTTGCTTCGGTGGGAAGGACGAGCAGTGATGCTTGCCAAGCTGACAGGCATCATAATTGAGAGGAGGACTCCGTGGAGGAAGGTGGGGAAAAAGCTGATGAAGAAGTCATGGAGTAGCATGACCAAGATGAAGGTGCCACTAGAGAAGATCAGTAGAAAATGAGGAAAAGGCGGACACTGTGAAAATGTTGTTGAGGAAGTATAGGCCGCCGCTCTCAGTCCCAGTAGCAATCATCCGCTTGGAGCCCAAATCCTGAAAAGAACAAGTAGTAGAAGTGAATATGACAGAGCATTGTAGTTACTTGCAAAGAGAAGTAACAGATAACAAGTTGCAAGGGAACTTGGGCATGTAGAGGGTATCCGCCAATCGAAGAGACAGAGTGACTTGAACAACACCCATTCCATTGACCGGTGAGGGAGAGCCATCCGCAATAAGGACCGGGGTCAACCAATCATGTTATTCTAGGAGAGAATAACATTGTGGATTACCAGTCATATGATTGGTAGCACCAGATTCGATCATCCATTTACCTTGAGTAGCGACGTGGGCACTACCTGAAGATGTGACCATGGAGGCGGATGGCTTCGAAGAGGAAGGGAAAGCGTCTCCAGATGGTCGAATATGAGGATTCTTCTTCCAGCAGTGATCAACCATGTGGTCGGTACGGTCACAGTGAGAGCAGATAAAGTGGGAACCACCACATTCGCTAGATAGGAGGTAGCGGCCACTAGAGCCACTTTGCTGAGTATGGTGAGCATAGGTGTCCGGTTGAGGAGGGGAGGATAACAGAGGATGTTGTAGTAGAGAGGTAACAGCGGCAATGTGGGCAGCAGTGGCATCCAGGGTGGGAGTCACCGCTTCGCTAAGGATTTGTTGACGTATCATGTCATACAACACAGGAAATCGCAGAAGATAACAAACAACCAGAAGCTCCTGCAAGTGTTTGTGTTGCTCAGCGAGATCTACATAGAAGGGGCAATTTTGGAGAATTTCGGCTCCGAGAGACTGAACTTGTTGGTAAGCAGCAGTAGGAGACATGGAGGGGTAGTCAAAGAGGTCCGCATACAAAGTATAGATGCAGGACTTATGAGCCCCCTTGGAGTAGAGAGCGGTGAGATGAAGCCAAGCAGCCTTGACCATTTCATCATGACGGATGACGGGTAGGCATTCATCAGAGTGGATGTTAGCCAGCCATGTGCGAACAAGAGCATCGCTGGCATCCCAATCGTCAAAGACAGGGGAATCATATGGAGGAGGGTCATCGGTGAGATGATGAAGTTTGCGTTGAGAGCAGAGAAGGAAGGTGAAGGAGACACTCCAATCAGAGTAGTTGGGACCAATGAGTTTGGAAACGGTGTCAAGGTTGCCCGAAGGAGTGGGAGGAGTAGGAGGAGGAGCGGCAACGGGAGTAGTGGTGGTAGAGATATCGGAGGTTGCCATAGAATAGAGCAGCGAGAATGACAAGCCATGGCTAGAAAGAGAGGTTGTAGAGACAAAGAGTAGGGTGCAACTAGAAAAGGAGGGCGCGGTGACTAGGCACATGTCGCGGCAAGAAGAACTGGTGGCGACGACTTAAGAACTGGTCACGGTGACGCAGGAAGAGGAGCGGCTAGAAAAGGAGGGTGCGGCGAGTATGGATAGGTCACTACAAGAAGAATAGCTCGCGGCAGCTTAATAACAAGTCGCGGGGAGAAGAAAGAGTAATCAAAGAGGTCGCGCACACAAAGTGCAATGACAAGGAGGGAAAGAAACCGCGCAAATAGGGCAAAAGCCGGCGAAAGAAACAAGTCGCGAAGACAGGTCGCAAGAAGAAGAAATAAGCTCCACAGATAGAGAGGGCTCACAGAATCAGGAGGAAAAGATTGAGTAACAAATTTTATTATCCAAAAAAAGTGTGTATTACAAAGGTATAGCTTCCCTTTTATAGAATGGAGGAGATGAGAGACATTACAAATATCAATGTGGGACTAAATAATTATAAGTATATGCAGCTTTACAAATAAACAAACCGAACAAGTCGCGTGGTTAGACGAATAGGCTAACCGCTCGACAACCCCTAGAAGGAGAGAACAAGCTGCCACAGAGAACAAGCCGCCACAGGAGACCGCTAGACCGCCGGTCTCCAAGTCGCCAGAGATAAACCGCCAGACTGACCGGCCTCCAAACAGCAATAGGCCGGCAGACAAGCCGCTGAGATAAACCACCAGACCGCCCGACCTCCAAACTGCAATTGGCCATCCGGCCTCTATACCGCAACACATCATTAGTATAAGCAATGAGTGAGTAAGCCTCACTCATCGCCAAAACACTTAGATAGATTTCTGTCTATCTCAAGCGTTGAGTGAACAAGGTTCACTCAAGGCTTTTGGCCATATCCAATCATTATGTCACTAGGCATTAAGTTATCAACCTTCACTCAACTCCAAAACACTTAGGAAGATTTTTTCCTATCTCAGACGTTGAGTGAACAAGCTTCACTCAATGCTTTTTGGCCTTAGCCAATCATTCTGTCACTAGGCGTTGAGTGAGCAACCTTCACTCAATGCCAAAACACTTATAATGTTTTTCTGCCATTATGTGTTGAGTGTGTTGACTTCACTCAATGCTTTTTGCCTTAGAAAATATTCCTGCTTCTCTGGCATTGAGAGCGTTGAGTGTGTCTTCATCACTCAATGCTTTTTGCCTTGGCCAGACTTTCTATTACTAGGCGTTGAGTGAGCCTTCATCACTCAACGCCATATTACTTAGATAGTTTTTGTCACATAGCGTTGAGTGAGTAAGCTTCCCTCAATGCCAAACTACTTAACAGATATTCTTCCGTTATCTGGTTTTGATTGAGCAGTCTTCACTCAACGCATTTGGACTTGGCCAAATTTCTGTGAAATCATAGTCTCTGACTGACTAAGGATCAGTCAATGCTTTTTATCACATGATGTTGAGTGAGTAAGCTTCACTCAATGACTGTCGACGTAGTCAAATTTCTACACAGATTTTTTGTGGCATTTACTGTCTGAGCTATACTCAACCATTTAAGTTATATGGAGTTGCGTGAGTAGACTTCACTCAATCCCTGTGGACTTAGCCACATAATTTCTTGTTTCTTCTTAGGCTTTCTCTGCCTTAGCCTATCTCACAGCTTTTTAGTTGTATGGCGTTGAGTTAGTAGACTACACTCAATGCATGTGTACTTAGCAACTTTTCTGTATTGACAATAGTTAGGCTTCGACAAATCAAGCTATACTCAACTCTTTTACTTACCTGGCATTGAGTGAATAGACTTCACTCAACGCCTGTGGATTTTGGCAATTTGTAGCTTATCCGACATCTTTCTTTGCATCTGGCATTGAGCGAGTAGTCTTCACGTAACGCCTGTGGACTTAACTGAATTCCTGCACCTGGCGTTGAGTGAGCTTGCTTCACTCAATGTATGTGGACTTAGGCAAATTCCTGCATGTCCATCATCTATCTTTGTGTCCACCTGTCCAACCATGTTTCAAGGAACATCCTGCACATACTAAACTTGAACAGTATCAAATATAGCTATGTTCTTAGTATTGTGGGTGATTCTGCTTCAAATAACGTTTAGGGAACATTGTGGGAAATGGACGTAACACAAACCTAGAATAGTCATCAAACATCAAAAGGGTGTAGACTTTCCTACCTAAACTATAAACTGGCATAGGAAAAAACAAATCCATATGCAAGAGGTATAAGGAACTTATAGAGTCTTTGGTCCCAATGCCCATGGAGGAAGCTTTAACGCATCCGCAACTGCATTACCTTTGCCAGGAATATAATGTATCTTGAAGGTATAGTCCCTAAGGAACTTCATCCACCTTCGCTGAAGCATATTTAAGTCCTTCTGATCTAACAGGGTCATTCTCTTGTTATCTGTGTAAATGTCTACCTTCACAATGTAGAAATAGTGCCTCTAGAGCTCCAACGCGAATATCACGGCCGCCAACTCAAAATCATGGACCGGATAATTCCTCTCATGCACCTTCGGCTGGCGAGAACCATAAGCAATTACTCTCCCATGCTATAACAAAACACAGCCTAAGCCGCTGCCTAAAGCATCATTATAGATCTCAAAGCCTTTTTGTCCCACGTGGCGAGCATAGAATAGGTGTCGTGGTCAAATGACTTTTCAGTTCTTCGAAAGCTTGAGCACACGCTTGCGACCAAATATGTTTTTGATCCTTCCTCGTCAAGGTCGTGAGAGGTAATGCTATCCGCGAGAAGTTCTCTATGAAGCGCATGTAGTAGCCGGCAAGCCCCAAAAAAATCCAGACTTCTGCCAAAAAAGACACAAAGGCCACTCACATATAGCAGCAACCTTTGTCGGATCTACCGCGATACCCTCACCACTGACAATATGACCAATGAACGCTACAGAAGATAACCAAAACTCACACTTAGATAACTTGACGTACAACTGATTACTTCTCAAGGTCTCCAGAATAATATGCAAGTGCTCTGCATGATCTTCCTCGGATTGGGAGTAAAGAAGGATATCATCGATGAACACTATCACGAACCTATCCAAAAACTCCTCGAACATCTTGTTCATTAGATCCATAAACACTTATGGCATATTCGTCAGCCCGAAAGGCATGACCGTGAACTCATAATGCCCATATCGAGTACTAAACGTTGTCTTGGGAATATAACTTTCCTTATCCTCAGCTGATAATATCCAAACTTCAAGTCTAGCTTCGAATACATAGTCGATCCAACTAGATGATCGAATAAATCATCGATCCTCGGAATCGGGTACTTGTTCTTCTCTGTTAGCTTATTGAGTTCCCGATAATCAATACATAGTCACATAATTCTATCCTTCTTCTTCACGAAGAGGACCAGGGTGCTCCAAGGTAACGAACTTGGACATACAAACCTCTATTCTATTAATTCCTGATGCTGCACCTTCAACTCTACCATCTATCTCGGTGCTAAGCAGCAAGGAGACCGCTTTACAACCCCGTATACGGCGAGTATTGTCGCTAGGAGCCAGATCGGCCTAATCAAGCAGTCCAAGTACCAGGCGAGCTCCCTGAGGGGATAGCTCGACAGCACCGACTCGCTTGGGCGTGACGGACTTACTGGGGGGTGAGTGGAGCTGGAGGACACGTACTCGCCCAAGCGAGCCAGGCAGTAGCAGGAGAGTAGGGCCAGCCGGGCCCGTACTCACCGAAGTCCAGGGAGAGGCGTCGAATGCCAGTTCCATCGAGCACTCACCGCCCCAGGAGACTAGAGGTCTCAGGGACTGCTCGCCCAGTCATTTATGATGCTTTTTACCATTTTGCCCATGTTGGCCTGCCCATAGCCTTTCAGAACAGTGGAGTTATGTTGTTGGCAGTCCAACCTGGGCTGCAACTATTTGGAATAGCAGAGGTTGGCTATTTGCAGGCCGTTGTCAGAAATCTATAAATAGGACTCAAAGGGTACCTCAGAATGCATGCTAACTTGTTCCCCAACCTTCTAGCACTTTCTGAGGTTGCCTTAGCTCGGCACATGTCTAAGGATGGGAAGCGTTCTAAGATCTTTTGGGTGTGTGGTGGGAACTCCACGTCGAGCCCTTGGGGCAGTTCCCTTTTCTTTTCCTTTATAATTCGGCTTGCAGGAGAGAAGTAGGTGTACCATCACCCCTTCCCCAATGGTAAACTCCACAGAGACGGAATTTTCATTTTCAACATTTTTATTGTCGTGAGCGTGGAACGTGCTCACCACAGAAAATATTCAGCAAGCTCGATGACTGGAGGATTAGGGCAAGGCTCGGACAGGTCCGACTCGCCACCCCATCCCCCTCTCGCTACGATGGGGTTGTTCGAAGAACTCAAGAAGGTGGTACTCGGCCTCGTCAGGTTTGCACTCGGTGCACGTACTGAGTGCTCGACACAAGCAGCCCCCGTACTTATGGTCCCGGCCCTTGGCGAGGGCGATCTAGGCAGGCGAGCTGGGAAGGAAGTGTAAGACCCCTTTTTTTGCAAAACAAACAGGGTCTTATGCCCAGAACCGCTGCTTTGCGGTGACACCAACACACTCGAGAAGGTCATCACTACAAAATGCTGATCCTGGCGGCCATACCGATCGCAGAAGAGAAGAATAAGTACAAAGAGTAAAGTAAACTCAAATATTAGTCCACCAGAAATCACAGGAACATAAAATAAATCTCCACGAAGGGAGAGTCCATAGTAACGATAAATCAAAGTACTAAATAGGGCTCCTGCCTGATACATCATGATACTCACTACAAGTCACCCAAGGCGGTAGCAAATCTATAGTATCTACTAATGATCGGGACTAATTGTCCCTACTACCTGAACTCTCGGGCTAGAATGTCTCGTTTCCAAGTGCAATGACCTCTAGGGCTGCATCTCCTGGTTCGGTTGCACGATCCCCTAAAATGATTTAGTCAATGACCGTTAGTCAAAAAGACTATGTCCTATCATCCCCCACCAATTCCCCGTGGCTCCTAAGCACCAAGCGGGGAGAATGAATGGGAAGGTATTTAAGGTGGAGTGTAATAAAAGTAAGAAGGTGACGGCGGAACTAGTCTATCGTGAGCATAAAATCACAGCAAGTACACGTAAACAAATAGTAGGTATGCAATAAGAGAATACACATGACCAAGGTAAGCAAGTAAATGTACAAGAAGATAAACTAAGTAACCATGACCTATAGGAATTCCCATACAAACCTATAGACCAAGGGGTCGTTTTACAAGGCCTATTGTATAAAGATTCTCATACCAATTTATACAATATGTGTCAAGGGTTATATGCAATGATTATGATATGTCATGCAAGTATGCTATGATATGAACATGCAATTGCAACGCACACACATGACTCTATGCACACGGACCATTAGTTCCCCCTTTTGGAGCCTAACCTCCCAGGATACCTTCGTAGTGCCAAATAGAAGCAGTGGATTGGGCCTCGACCACTTCTAAACCGGTATCAGCACTTCCAATCGGACCTATCATATACCTAAATGCTGGTGCACATAGAGGAGCTCTAGCATACTCTTACTGTTTGGTGCACCGGACATTATTTGGCTAAGTGCTATACCACACTTGCCGAGTCAACGTATTGGTGTCGGTGTGATGACCCTCCAATAACGAAGACCCACTACCTTATATTGTATACACATGCAACATTAATGTATTTCCTCCCGAGCCAAAGCTCCCCTAACTATCCCATAAGTCACAAAAATCAACCGAGCCATCGGCTCGCCGGGCTAACCTGCCCATCACCAAACCACCGACCCTACCGCTCGTGAGCCCCAACCTAACTCCCAGTGCACCGGAGAGTATTAGTGTAAGTGTTATCCTGGAGTATTTCTAATTACTCTTGCATTCCATTTAATCTTACGGCTTATAATAAACTCGGTCTGTCCATGACATTACGTGTGAAGGGCTCTCGAGGACACTGGGAACTATTATGGGCTGAAGCCTAAAGCTCCCTTTCGCAAGGTACATATTATTATTGGCATCTACCCATAGCCAACCCCATTTAAAGATATACTTAATATAAATCTAGTGTATTTTGACTCTCTCTCTATCTAGCTCTCTCACTCTCTCTCTCCCTCCCTCCCTCCACAGGAAGGATGATGTTTCATATATCCCGTGCACCACTTAACACCAGTCAACCCAATACTTCTACATCATGTCTCCTAATGATGACCTCATTTTTGCTTCACCACAAATCAGTAAACTATCACCCCTAACTCCCTATGTTCATTCCTCATGTTATCACAGTTTTGCAGTTTTACTATATGCAGACCAATCGAAGCTATATGATGTATATGACAGGAGGTACTCCAAATGTTCATCCAAAGGCCCTAAGATAATTATTGTCTGTCTATCTTGATACATTTAGCCTAAATCCAGAAACTTATAGTTTTCCTAATCAATTAAGCATTTATTAAATTTTCTCAAAGTTAGGCCATGTGTTATTTTGAACATAAAGTACAAGATTTTCTTAAATTATGGTCACCCAAAAATTATGAACACTATATGATAGCAAAATACCAGTGAATACCAAATTTCACAGATTTTTATAAATATGATAACCTCTAAATAATTAATTCAAGGTAATTCAAATAATTAGAGTTAAAAAAGAGAGTACTATAAATCCTAGTCCAAAAATTATATAGAAAATCAAAAGAGCTTTATTATGATCATAAAACATCACTTACTATGTTACATGGAATTCCAATGTTAGTGAGCTATGTAGAAAAATACGTTAAATAATTCCATTAAAGTGCACTTGTGAAGGAACATTCTTATAAACTCATCCAAATAACATTTAATAATTTTCTATGCTCTATTAGGCCCTAAAAGATCTCTGGCCAAGTAACATAATTTTCCAGCAAGATATTATATTTATTATCTATTTTCCAAAATAACGTGCACTTGTTCACTTTACACATGAAGTATTAAGATGAAAAGCCCAAATAATCCAAATAATTTACTAATGTATGTAAATGATATTTACTTAACCTTGCCAGAATTTCATATCATTCTAAGTTAATTTAGCCATGGTTACTTCAAAATCATCATAAGGGGCAAGATGAAGGTTATAAATACAAGTATGAGCTACTTTTTTCTAAACAACCTATAACAAATTTCAGAGGTCAATAGCACTATAAAATTACTCCTACCAAAATCTCATAAAGATCCAAGATCATATGACCCTTCAATATTTTCATTAAAGGTATAGGCCTAAACTATCCCTAATTGGTTTAAGTTGTGTGCCTAAGTCTAGATGTCACCAAATTCCTTCCTATGGCTATTTACCATCCTAAGATTACATGGACTAAATCCCAAGTTCATACATGGATATATCACACCATGTCCTTCACAAACCACCAAAGTTCAACCTTAGGGTTTGAACTAGGGTCCTAGGGCAAATCCACCCTAATCCACCCTAAACTCCATGTGAGGGTGTTTTTACTGACCATGGAACTCTGGCCAAATTCCCAACCCCTTTGGGAGAGAATTGGCCCCACTCTATCCCAAATACTTTTTTGCCCTAAATTAGCCTTAAGGGAACAAACTTTGGTCACTCCAATACCAATTCTAATCAACCCCAAAGGGGCTGAAATTTTTATCAGTGTCATATCATGACCCTAAGTGCCAGCCTCAAAAATATTTGGGACTTTTGAATTAATTAGACCCTACAATTAAATCATACAATGTCTATTAACTTACTACAAAAAATAAAGAAAAATATTTTCCAAAAATTTCCATTTTCGGGTATATTATATATATAGATAATGGTTACTCCCAGTCCAAATTTCAAGTCATAGGGATGGCAGGATTCATGGGGGCACTCAATTTAGTCTCTGATCAAGCCTATGTAAAGGCTGCACCATTTTTTGTGCTGTGGTGAAAAACCTTACCCAAATTGGTATAAATCAATTTTAAAATAATATAGACCCATAGGGTTACACGTTTCATGTTGACCACTTTTTCTGAAAAGGCATCTAAGTATTTTTAGTTAAAATCCTAAGGCAGGTGATTTTCTATGATAGAAATATATATATACAAAATTTAATACATCTGGATCTGCACAGATCTTAAAGCAAGATCGGGTGACTCCTGCTTTTCTTCTTCCTCCAGCCGATGGACATGATCTACCCGACTTAGAGCAAACTCCAACCCGAATTGACGGCCCTCCGGCCACCTCCCCGGACAACCAGGGCCACCACCACCTCCATTGAGGTGAGGGCTATCGGCCGGAGGTGGTTTGGCCACCAGAGACGGTGGATTCCAGTGAATCCGACACCTTCATTTTCACGGAAAACCAGTGGAAAAATTCCACTAGATCATGCTCAATTGAGCGCGATTCTTATCCCTAAAGATTCCTAAGATCTAACTGTAACACCCCGAAAATCGTAATCGAACCGGTCGCATCCTAAGGAATTTTGGGTGCCTTAATAGGGGTACACGGCCTGGGACACGGGTGTGTCCAACGTCGTGTCTTTCTCTGTATTCACCGGTTTTGTCCAGAAAAGGACACGGCAGGAAACACGGCAGTGACACGGGTGTGTCAAGCGTGACACAGGTGTGTGCATACCCGTGTCACAACCCGTGTTCCCAAGAAACATGATGGTGGCGTAGCGGTCATCTGTGACACGCCCCTAGGTCACGGGCGTGTCAGGACACACACGAGCGTGTCAGGTTGAGACATAGGCGTGTCTTGACCAGTGCCCTTTTCTGTGCTCGACGATAGTGCCTGGATCGGAGCACACGGCCTGGGACACGGCCGTGTGCAAGGCCGTGTTCGGCCCAAGAGTGTGGAATTTTTCGGCAGATCTGAGCCGTTCGTTTTCTTTAAATAAGATCTGAATGCCCTGGTGTGTTCCTGCTTTGTTAAGGCCGGGAATTGAGGATTAATTCCTCATTTTCTCTTAAGCTTTCTCTTTCTAAGGAGTTAGAGAGAGGAGAGAGTAAGGAGGAAGGAAGAGGAGGATTCCGGCCGTCGGCAGAGCATCAGAGCACCGAATCGAGAAATGAGACCGGATCCGTGGAGGAAATTCCCTTGCGAAGCTTTCCATCTGGATAGATTCCTATGGCACAAAACTAAACTACGAGGGTAATGATTCTCTACTTGAGCATGTGAAGCTCTCTTTCTTTTGCATAAGGAAACCCGCACCCTCGAGTGTGCGGTGAGTGTGCGGTGTTCCTTGGGGTTGACGTGAATAGTCCCCCTTGTGTTGTATATAGAGTCCGTAATCGAAGTATGGACATAGGCATTGTGTGTGAAGCCTACCCGGACATGTTGGTCTGGATCGGTGATGTTTCATATTGTATGGTTTGCCAGAGAAGACTCCGTGCTTTGTGTTTTCGGGTTTCTACATGGTAGATTGCAGCAGGGATCCTTGGGGATTAACTCCAAGGCACACCAGAAAAACTGAGCGGAAACGTAGTTCTGCTAACTTGGCGGCCGGGGAGCCAGCCTTGAACATAACTGGGTTATGTGATGTTTGGAAATATTTTGGGATTCGAGAGAAGCTTGGCCCGTACGTACGTCTTAAAGTGACTATGCAGAGTGAGCAACGGGCAAGTGGAATCGGACCTGGGTTATGTGGTTCTGTGCTAGAGACCCAAAAGAGGGACTGGCCGTTGGCATAGTCGGGAGTCTTAGACTGTGGTCAGAAAGACTAAAATGCTCACGATGTTGTCATCCCGGGGATGGTGGTGAAGCCACGGAATTGACCGGATTCACCGATAATGTGCCCTAAGTGCACGGGGTGTTTGGCCGCGCGAGCCTACACCTGTGGCGAAGTATGTTTGTACTTTATTGTTTAGCTGGATTAATGAAATGCAGGGAACGAGCACCTCCGTCCCGAGTAAGGGGCGGGGTCGTTATAATTTGGTCAGCTTTGGCTGACCGTTACTTTATTTGACACCGTGCAGTGGAATGTTGCTTGCAGGTGCTGCGGAGCCAAGTACCAAATAGCGAACTGAAGCCCATGTTGCTGAGCTGGCCCTCGAAGGCCAAAGCGAATTGTTTTTTTTTTTTGTCATGTGTGGCCGGCCTACGAGCCGATGTTTGTAAATCATTAATTTGTTAAGTAAACTCTTGTAAGGCCATAAGGCCAAGTACTTTCAGTGTATCTGGTATTTCATTCATATAGTAGTATGTGGACATTCATGATAGTTGTTATTCAATTATGGGTTCTTTCCAACTGTTTAAAAGCTTCCGCTAGAATGCTCTGTGTTAGGGCGAGTAGTTATTGTTGGATTTTTGATATTCTTATATAACCCTTCCGACTGTCCGTGGTACATGGCGTCGGGTTCCAGCTGGACCTTCTGTTATATGTCATTCGATAGATGGGGGTGTTACACTAACCCATGAAGAAGGAGTAGAGGAGGACCTTAGTGGAGGGCTGGAGTCGGGCCGATCGTCGGGCCACCAACGCCGAAATTTCCAATTTTTGGTGCTCTGCAGCTGCACTACAAAGTGGCTCAATTTCTTCAGGTACGTGGTGGAAAAGACTCCTCACAATCCACTAATGGTGTTTAAAGCAACAGTTGGGGAGGGGAAATGCCAAGGCATCAATGGCCATTAATGGCCATTGAAAGCTTATTTCATCCATGACAATTCTCCTCCCCTAGTCACTGCCATGGCCGGGAAAACCCTTAGCCTTCTCCTAACACACCAGGGGAGTTGATTCAAGCAAGAAGAGAGGGGCTCTTAGCCTTCCAAGCCATGATTGGCCTTCTCTCTCATTTTCTCTCTCCTCCGTTAAAGAGAAAATGGAGCTTTTCTCTCTCCTAGTCACTAATTCTAGAGAGGCTTAGTTCGACGAATTTGCTCTGTTTGATGAATTCTGTTTGATGAATTTGCTCCATTCGTCAAACTCCGTTCGACGAATATGCCCCGTTCAACGAACTCTGAATGTAGTTCAGCAAACTTGCTTCATTCGTCGAACTCCGTTGGACGAACTCTGAACCTATTTTAGCAAACTTGGTCCGTTCGTCAAAATATGTTCGACAAATATGCTCCTAATTACAAAGAGGGTCAATTCGATGAACTCTGTTCAACAAATATGCTCCATTCGACGAATTATTTATTGAGTTCGACGAATGGGGTGCAGTCGACTCTCTCTCTCTCTCTCTCGATTCTTCCCGAAATCAATCTAAGTAAAATGGCGTTGAGTGCACTCAACACACTAAATGCCAATCAGTCAATGGCGTTGAGTGCACTCAATGCACTCAACGCCCAGAGCCAAGATATTTCTCTAAGTAAAATGGCGTTGAGTGCACTCAACGCACTCAACGTCAATCAATCCATGGCGTTGAGTACACTCAACGCACTCAATGCCCCAAGCCAAGATATTTTTCTAAGTAAAATGGCATTGAGTGCACTCAACGCACTCAATGCTAATTAATCCATGACATTGAGTGCACTCAATGCAATCAATGCCCCGAGCCAGGATATTTCTCCTAGTAAAATAGCATTAAGTTCACTCAATGCACTCAATGCCAACCAGTCCATGACATTGAGTGCACTAAACACACTCAACGCCCCGAGCCAGGACATATCTCTAAGTAAAATGGCGTTGAGTGCTCTCAACGCACTCAACGCCAATCAGTCCATGGCATTTAGTGCACTCAACACACTCAACGCCCTAAGCCAGGATATATATCTAAGTAAAATGTCTTTGAGTGCACTCAACGCACTCAATGTCAATCAGTCCAGGGCGTTGAGTGCACTCAACGCACTCAATGCCCCGTGCCCAGAAATTTTCTAAGTAATTTCCTGATCTAAATCGATGTTTCCAGAACCTGAGCTAATTCTCTTGGTTCAAAACACGTGCGAGCGACCTAACACGAAATGGGATATTACACCTTGGAGGTCACTTGACCCTTAGTTAGGGCACTTTGATCATTTTAGGGTTAGGGTTGACTTTGGTCAACTTGACCTTTTTAGTTGACCCTAATGGGTCCTTGATTACCCAATGAATCTTCTAAAGGGCTAGGGATGTTGTGTTGTTGTCAAAGAGTCAAGATTAGTCCCTAAAGTCAAACCCTAGGTTAGGTAATTGGAAAGTGTTATTTACAGACCATGGTGATCTCGCCTTCATTCCTAGGTTCACTTGGTATTCTTGGTCTTCCTAGGGTTTTGTTATCACCTAGTCATGACAAAACCACTCCCAGGTTCTAGTTGTTTGAGCGATGTTTCAAATCCCAATACATAAAAATAAAAATTTCGTCCCTGAAATTCAAGTTAGGCCTACGGGGTTTCAAGTATGAGAAATAAAGTGTAACATCCTGATAGGTTAAAGGGGATACCTGACGTGAAAAGTTCTGGGTAGTTTATTGTATCAAGTCATGCGGCTCCCACATGTGCTCCTCTTGTCCATGATTCCTCCATAAGAACTTGACAACCAGAACCTTCTTACGTCGCAAGACCCATATCCTAGTATCGTCTATCCGGATCGGCTCCAGGTGCACCGATCGTTCAGAAGCTATAGGCCCATCTGTAGTCGTAATCTACTGCTTCGGCCGAAGTAGAGCTCTCCTAAGGGAGGAGAAGTGGAAGACGTCATGCAAACCCGCTAGCTCTGGTGGCAGCTCTAGTCTGTAAGCCAAGGGATCGATCCGTTCCAAGATCCTATAAGGACCCATAAATCTCGGTTTGAGCTTCTTCCGACCATGCACCCGCAAGACTCCATGCATCGGTCATATCTTCAAAAACACCCGGTCTCCTACCTGAAACTCTAATTGAATATGTCGGGCATCGTAATACTTGCCATGTCTGCTCTGGGCCTCCAACATCCTGTCTTGAATCAACCATATCTGAGCATCCGTATCCTTGACGAACTCTGAGCCAAGTGCCTACGGATCCTCATCGTGGATCCAGGACAAAGGAGTCCTGCATCTCGGTTCGTATAAAGCCTCATAAGGAGCCATGCCGATGCTGGACTAATGGTTGTTGTTGTACAAGAATTTGATCAACGGTAGCTACCTCTCCCATGGCCCTCTGCGGTCCAATATGCAAAGTCGCAATAAATCCTCCAGTATCTGATTGGTGTGCTCTGTCTGCCCATCCATCTGACGGTGTAAGGCTGTACTAAATGTCAACCGGGTCCCCAAATAAGCCTGGACAGTCCTCCACTCCATTGACGTGATTCTTCGATCACGATCGGACACTATCATCCTCGGCAATACATAGTATTGGACGAACTGCTCCATAAACCTCCACACCAAGTCACCCACTGGAGCGTCCTTCCTGATCGGTTGAAATCTGGCCACCTTCGTCAATCGATCGACGATCACCCATATCAAGTCGTTCCTTGCATGTGACCGAGGAAGACCATGTATGAAATCCATGGCGATATCATCGAACTTCCACTCTAGCACCGATAGTGGTTGCAACAAACCAACCAGACTCTTACACTCTGCCTTCACTAACCTACAAGCCTCACAATGGGTCACAAAATATGTGATATTCCTCTTCATGCCCGGCCAATACATCGTACGTTTCAGGTCAGCCGTCATCTTAGTGATCCTCGAGTGTACCGAGTACCTGCTGTAGTGAGCCTCGGTCATAATGTCCTCCCGAATCCTGCCCCCAGCCGGTACATACACCTGTCCTCTAAAGCATAACAACCCATCCTTCTCTGTATACTCCCCGGCCGTGCCCGCCTTCATGGTCCTGAATACTGGGTATAGCTTGTCATCCCTCCTCTGCTCATCCCTGATGCGATCTCGAATATCATCGGTAGTGTTCATCGCAGCCAGATACTCCTAATAAAGCTCTGAGTTGTCTGAGGACACCCAAGTAATCTGCATATCCTCCATCATCCATAACAGCTCCATAGCCATCAACTGGGGCTCGGCTCCAAAAGAGGTAGTCTTCTGGCTCAGTGCTTCCGCCACCACATTCTGCATTCCCGGGTGATAGTGTATCGTATACTCATAATCAGATATAAACCCCACCCATCGTCTCTAGAAGATGTTCAACTCCTGCGTATCAACATATTTCAGATTCATCTGATCCGAAAATATGTCACAGTGCACACCATAAAGATAATGCTGCCAAATCTTCAGAGCGAACACCACTGCTCCCATCTCCAAGTCATGCACAGGGTGGTTCTCCTCATGCTTCTTCAGCTGGCGGGGAACGTATGTTATCACATGTCCATGCTGCATCAGTATAGAACCCATCCCATGAAACGACGCATCTGTATACACCTGGAAGCCTAACTTCACAGACGAAAGAGCGAGGATAGGGGCCGATGTAAGCTGACCCTTCAACTCCTAGAAGGACGCCTCACACTGTGGCGTCCAAACGAACGGTGTGTCCTTCTTCAAAGAAGTGAGTGGAAGGGCTATCTGAGAGAATCCTTGTACAAACGTTCGATAATACCCGGCCAATCCCAAAACACTTTGGACATCCGTGGCCATCTTCAACTGAGGCAAGTCTCGCACTGCCTTAATCTTCATCCGATCCACTGCCAGTCCTGCTCCACTGACAATGTGGCCTAAAAGGATACCTCCGTCAGCCAAAACTAGCACTTGTTGAACTTAGCACACAACTAATGCTTCCTAAGCTTCTCTAGAGTCAAGGCCAGATATTGTGCATGTTCTTCCTTCATCTTCGAATAAATGAGGATGTCATCTATAAATACAATGACAAACCTATCGAGGTACGGCACGAACACCCATTTCATCAAGCTCATGAAGGCTGATGGTGCATTCGTGAGCCTAACGGGCATCAAGATAAACTCATACAAGCCATATCTGTTGTTAAATGCCGTCTTCGGGATGTCTTCTTCCTGAATCTATAGCTCATAGTATCCTGACCTCAGATCCAGCTTAGATAACCAATGTGCTCACTCTAGCTGATCAAAAAACTCATCGATCCTTGGCAGTGGATATGTGTTTTGAACTGTCAACCGGTTTAGTTCACGATAGTCAATGAACAACCTGAGGGTCCCATACTTCTTCTTCACAAACAAGACCGGAGCTCCCCAAGGCGAGGAGCAAGGTCTAATGAATCTATCATCCACCAGCTCCTTCAGCTGACTCCTAAACTCCACCAGCTCCTTTGGAGCCATCCGATAGGGATCCCTAGACATCGGCTTAGCTCCCGGCACCAACTGGATGTGAAAATCCTTCTCTCGATGTGGCGAAAATCTTGGTAGCTTCCCTGGAAACACATCCGCAAAGTCCCGCACCACTGATATATCGACGACCATTATCTTCACCTCGACCATCTCAAAGAACACCTGATAGACCTCATCTCCCTATATGTGGGCCTTGATGGCCTGAGTAGAAGATAACAGCTTACAGGAGATGAGAGTAATACCTTCGAAGGTTGAGAAGGTGCCGTCATATCTCAGTACAACCTTCCTTGCCAGGCAATCTATCTGGGCATGGGTCCAAGTAAGCCATGTCATGCCCAGGACAAGGTCGAAGTCCAGCATCCTCAAGACCATTGTCGGGGCCTTGAGTGTCGGACCATCAATAGTCACCTTCAGGACGCACATAACAGTAGCTAAGACCTCCATCCTGTTTGGGAGACGCACCCTCTTGGAGACTGCCGAATAATGTATGACTCCCTCCAGTACCTTTACGAACTCCTCATAGACAAAGTTGTGTGACGCCCCCGTATCCACCAAGGTATGGGCAGGTTTGCCGCAAACCATAACTATTCCTGTTTATTTAGATGTAGTTAGGTAAATGGGCATATGGTTTCCTTTTCTAGTATGCTATTGTCGTTTGTTGTTTCAAAAATTCCAAAAAAAAATAACAACATAAAATTACTAGCATACATGCAATCACCCTACCCCGGTCCCGAGGTGGAGCGAATTACAAAGCATACACTTGCTGCCTCTCTTGCCTCTGATCTCTTCCCTGGAAACCACGTCCTCTTCCACGGCCCCGACCTACAAACTGCAGAGCGGGCAGGGGAGCCTGTGGTTCCGGAAGAGGTGTCCCTCTTATAGGGCAGTTCCTCCGGATGTGCCCTACCTGATGACAGTTATAGCACTCGAGCGGGGGAAGTGCCAAACCTCCGGGCCTCTGTATCTTCTGCATCTGAAGATGTTGAGTGGCTAATACCACCGGCTCCCTCGCCTTCTGTCTCACCTTTTAGCGGGGTTAGTCCTCTTCCCTTCTCTTATCAGTAGAGCGTCCCCTCCGCTGATCATTCCTGCCTCCCCAACCCTCATCCTTAGTTGGCCTCTTCCAGCCTCGAGTCGTGTGCCAATCAGTCTCCATCCTCTTTGCCATCTCCAGAATCCGAGGTATAGGCCCGTCTGATACAAACAGAAGAGCCTGTCTCAGATCCTTACGAAGGCCCTTATAGATCCTCTTGGTATACCCCACATCATCCAATTGATAGGAGCCCGCAAAACCGGGCTAAGTGAGTGAACTCCCAGTTGTACTCCGGCACCGTCCTGTTGCCCTGCCTCGGCTGCAGGAACCTGTCTTCCAGCTCGTCTCTTGCTGAGAGCAGGACGAAGTTTTCCAACAGTGCGGCATTGAACTCCTCCCAAGTGATGTCAGCAATCTCCCGATCTGCAAATGTCAACCATGCCCAGCTTGCTACAGGCCTCCTTAGAAGGAGTAAACAGCTTGGTGAAGAAATCAGCTAGTTCTCTCTCTAAGGTAACAAATGGAGTGCAAACCTGATTCTTCAAAATCTCCTCTCTAATGAAATGGCAATCAACCTCAATATGCTTCATTCTCTCATGAAAGAAAAGATTTTTTGAAATATAATTGGAATCTTTGTTATCACAGAACATAGTAAGAGGATAGTAATAAACTTCTCCCAAGTCAAGCATAAGCTCATGTAGCCACTTTAACTCGCAGGTAGTGAAAGCCATGCTTTTATACTTTGCTTCGGCACTCAACCTTTAAACTACTGCTTATTTCTTGCTTTTCAAGCTAACAAGGTTTCCTCCTACAAAAGTGTGAAAACCTGATGTAGACTTTCTATCTTCCTTGTTATCAGCATAGCTGGCATCAGAATATGCTTAAATCTTCAAATGACCATTCTTCTTGAATAACAAGCCCTTTCCTGGAGACCCTTTCACATACTCCAGAATCTTCATGGCAAAATGAAGATGACACTCTCTGGGATATTGCATAAACTGACTGATCCATCCCAACTGCATAACAGATATTTGGTCTAGTAAAAGTCAGATATATAAGTTTGCCCACACACGGCCTGTATACAGTGAAATCTGGGATAATAGGAGAATTATCATTCCAGCCTTTCTCATCACCAACAGCAATCTGGCAACGAGCAGGTTTCGTGCCCAGAAGACCTATCTCCTTTAGGAGATCTAGCACATACTTTTACTGTGAAAAACCACTGAGATCCTTTTTCGTGAAATCTCAATTCCCAGGAAGTACTTTGGCGGTCTCATATCCTTAGTAATAAAGTGTTGTCGAAGATGTCGTTTGGCTAGATCAACGCCCTTCTTATCATCACCAGTCAAAATAATATCATCAACATAGACAGCAAGAATTACAAGGCCTTTAGTAGTCTTGCGTATAAATAGAGAATGATCAGCAGAGCTTCGACTGAACCCAATAAGAGAAACAATTGCACTAAACTTTTCAAACCAAGCTCGTGGACTCAGCTTCAAACAATAAATCGCCTTCTGAAGTTTGCACACTAGAGACTCCCCCTGAGCAACATACCCAGGAGGTTGCTCCTTGTAGACCACCTCTGGAAAATCCCATAAAGAAAGGCATTCTTCATATCCTACTAAGACATTTCCTAGTCTCTATTAACAACCACAAAGAAGAGAACACGGATAGTGCTGATGAGAGCAACAGGAGAAAATGTAGCAAACAAATCCACGCCATATGTCAGAGTAAACCCTTTTGCAATAAGTCGTGTCTTATACCGTTCAACAGAGCTATATAGAAGATACTTAACCACAAAGACCCACCGACATCCAACCACATTAACTCCCAGAGGTGGGGGGGACAAGAGTCCAAGTCCCTCTCTCAGTTAACGTTTTCATTTCTTCATCCATAGCGGCTTTCCACTGAGAAATAGCAAGAGCCTCTTGATATGTTTTCGGAATGGCAGTAGAAGAAATAGCAAGAGCAAAACACTTGGCAATTGGGGAAAGCCAAGTATATGAGACAACAACATCAATCAGATGTTGAGTACACTGGCGAACGACCTTTCGCAGGGCAATTGGAAGATTGAGATCACTATTCTTTGGAGGAGGCATTGTACTGACAGAAGAAATAAGAGGTTCCGGAATAGGCATAGAGGGCTCCAAGGGCAACACAGCAGGCTCCCGAGAAATAGAGGGAGCAATAGGAGGAGAGGGGAAAAGCACTGGCTCTAGCGGAGGTGCCGAGAGAATAGGCAGGGAAGAAGAAGTATCAGCAAGTACAAGATCAGTATTAGGGGAAAAATACTGATTGTATTCAAAGAAGGTAACATGTGCTGAAACGTATCATTTGCCCAGGAGAGGATCAATACAATGATACCCATTTTTAGTAGGACAATAGCCAATGAATTTTCATTTTACCGAACGGGGAGAAAGTTTGTCACGTACAGGAGAAGGAACATGAACAAATGCAGTAGAACCAAAAGTTTTAAGTGGCAAAGGAAATAGTTCGGCCTCTGGATATAAGATTGAAAACGGATTCCTGCCCTGAATAAAATATGAGGGAATATGGTTAATGAGATAGCAAGCAAGAAGGACAGCTTGTCCCCTATAAGACAGAGGGACAATCATTTGCAAAGAAATACTTCGAGCAACATCCAGAAGATGACGATTCTTGCGCTCAGCAATGCCATTCTGTTGAGACATATATGTACAACTGGTTTGATGAACCAAACCCTTGCTCGCACAGAAGTCAGAGAATGAATGAATGACATATTCTTTGGTATTATCTGTCCGAATAATCTGAATGGGCACACGAAACTATGTGAAGATCTCATTATAAATCGCAGTGAATACGGAGAACTGTTCCGAATGATCCTTCAAAAGATAAAGCCAAGTTCATCTGGATAAATCATCAATGAATGTGACAAAGTACAAGTTTCGGCGACCAACAGTCGTAACATGAGAAGGACCTCAGATGTCATAGTGAACGAGTTCAAAAGGTTGCAAAGTGCATCGACCCGTTTGAGCTGAGAAAGAAGAGCAATGATGTTTACCCAACTCACAAGCTTCACAGTTCAAAGGTAAATCATCAGAAGGAAGTTCCGAAAAAAGTTGATGAATGAGGCGAGAAGGAGGATGACCAAGATGACGATGCCATAACTGAATAGAGGAAGAAGGCGAAAAAGCAACGTTTTGGTTAAGATAAAAAAGGCAATCACTAGCAGTACCAGTAACAATTGTAGCCTTCGAGATAGAATCAGAGAAAGAACAAGTGGTGCCAGTAAAAGTAACCGTGCAATTTAACGTAGTACAAAGGGCATGAACAGAGAGTAAATTGCATGGGAAAGTAGGGACAAAGAGAGTGTCCGCTAATAGCAAAGATGGAGGTACACGCACAGTGCCAACACCACGTACGGGAGTAGAAGTCACATCAGCAATAATAACAGGAGACATCCTAGTCTGTTCAAGCAAATAGGAGAACAAATGAGAGTTGCCGATCATGTGACAAGTGGTACCAGTCAATAAGCCACTTATCAGAGGAGGCCACAAGAGCAGAAGGGGTAGAAGAGAAAAGGTAAGCCATCCTCAAAAAGAAACATACAAGAACAAAACACTATCCACACTGTTAGAAACAAGCCGCACAAAGACAATGCATCAAAGAAGGCACAGAGAAACTGACCACGGGAAAGGTCACAGAAAAAGAAGAAATTGCACGGTCACGGTGTCAACACAACAGTGGCTAGAAAGAGGGCACGACCAAATGCAGAGAGAGAAAATGTGGAAGAGGAGACTGCAGGGTCATGGTGTCAACACACCAGCGGCTAGAAAGTGGTAGCGACCAAAAGTCAAAATGCACAACAGAGAAGAGAAAACACGCAAACAAGTCGCAAAGATGCCGGTGAGCAGAGAAAGTCGGGCGAACAGAAAAGCCCCGACCGAATCAAGGCGCAAGCATAACGAGAAGTAAGGGATAGAAGGGAAGGGAAAGAAACCGGACAAGGCGGAAGAAACCGGACCAAGCCGAAAGAAGAGGTCGTGCGGTTAAGGAAACAAACTGTGATCTCTTTGAAGCAAAGGATCAGTTCGCTCTGATACCATGTGAAAAATGGAAAAAGAGCTAAATAAACTGCAAACTTTATTGCTACAAAAAGATAAGTAATACAATGTATGCCCCCTTATTTATAGAAAATGAGGTAGGTGAGAGAATACAATACACGATATGGGACTAAATACAAGTCGGGCGATTTGTGCAGTTTTACATACACAAAATACACACTACATAAAATATAATCATACATCCTGTGACCACTAGATGAGACCGCCAGACTAGTTTTCAGGCCGCAACTGCGGGTTGCCATCAGACCGCAGTGCGGCTAACCACCAAACCAAAGCTTATGTATTCCTGCTGACCACAAACAGTGGGCTGCTACCTGACCGCAGTTGTTGCAAACCATCAAGCATAGTAGCTTCTAAAATCAGAATGATGTGTCTTCACAAGACCACTGCGGCTAACACTTAAACCATAGCTGCAACCTCCAGCAGATCACTGATGCGGCTTCATACAAGTTGATGCGGTTTCACCAGACCGCTTTGGCTAATAAACCAAGGAACAACATTAGTCTCAAACTAGTCTACTGGAAAACCAACCCAACAACCGCTGTACCAAACCACCTTAAGCCCGACTAGACAGACCACCGCAGCTAGATCGGCAAACCGCCCGAACTGAGGTCCAATTGAATAAAATTACACTGATTTGGATTTTGTCATGGGATTGATTTTACCGAACATTCCTCATGATTATTTGCCTACATTAGATGACTTTTTAGGATGTGGATCCAGTAGTCCTAGTCTGAGTTTTTATGCCACGCACAATATACTAATTCCTACATTGGCGTTGTCTCAGAGTTCAGATATTAATAAGTTGAGTGCACTAGTATTTGGTCTTTTTACCGCACCACGTAGATCTGACTACGCGTCACTTTTGACAATTCATTTTTCTGCGTGTCTATCTACGGTTTTGTCCTCGCCTGTTTCTGACACCATGGAGATTGTGCCTCTAGATTTAGTCTTATCACACCATAATTATTTTTACAATCCTGTGGCACACCCTTTTCCTACGCCTATTTATGACCTCCTCTGTAACGCCCCTGATTTTTCGGTATTTATTTTTATTCCTATAATGGCGTAATTTTGACGTCAGGGCATTACGCTAACGCATGTCTGGCTTGTGATGTGGTTAGAGCATGATTTTGCTCTTTTAGTCTTCTGTGTGGCTGGGTTTAGTCTATTTGCATGATTCCCTTACGAGCTGGGTCTGTTTTGGTGACTTGGTGGAGTCTTTTTGAGAAAGTTTGTGTTTTGGCTTAAGAGGTGTTTGCCTGGGTATTGTTTGTCGAATTTGAGTTTCGACTTCGCCATTGGCTTCGTAGCATCGGTATTTAGCTACTGTGAGAATTTCATAGAATTCTGAGTTTTTATGGATTTCGGATGTGTTTTGGAAATTATTAATATTTATGGTAATATAATATAAATTAATTATATTATTATAATATATATACGTAAAAATGAAGACCTACTGTACACTTCCTTCCCTAACCCGACGACAGTTTTCATTTCGCGAAAGAAGGAGGTGTGTGGCGGGTAGAGCTTTCGGCCGGTGATTTCATGGGATTTAGCGGTCGGTTTTTATGTTTAAGTAGATATTTGGAAAGCTTTCGGTGAGGGCTTCGCGATCGTGTTAACATCTTGACATTCCCCCAATTTTTTTGTGAGTTAGGGTTTGAGATTTTGACCTCCTTTCTTCTCCACAAGTTTCAGGAAACGTTGCTTAGGGCTTTCTACGGCTGATCCTTGAAGCGGCGCAAGCGGGCGGCGTTTCTCCAAAGATTTGAGGCAAGTGGATCTTCCTCCCCCCCCCCCCCCCCCCCCCCCCCCCCCCCCCCCCCGCCCTGGATTGTTCGTTTTTACTTGATCTTTTTCATCCTTCCTTTGAGTTTAGGGGTAGTATAGGAATCATTAAAACATTCCTCTAGTTTACATTTTGATTTTCGGCCAAACTATAGAGTTTAGGAAAAAATTTGAGACAAGTAAAATTCAGCGATTATCAGGTACTGATTCGTCATGTATCGCTGAATTTAGGTTAAGTCATTTTCGGCGAGTATCATAGATTAGCATAAGGAGTTCGACGAATATCACAGTCCATTTGTCGAGCGTCGTTCTATTCATCGAACGGAGTTCGACAAATATCGTTGTTCATTCATCGAACGTCGAGCAGAGTTCGAGGAATATTGTTACCCATTCGTCGAATGGAGTTCGACGAATATCATTGAGCATCGAGCAGAGTTCGATGAATATCGTTACCCATTCATCGAATGGAGTTCGACGAATATCGCTGAGCGTCGAATGGAGTTCGACGAAAATTGTTGTCCGTTCGTCGAGCGTTGAGCAGAGTTCAACGAATATGTTTGGCCATTCATCGAGTGTTCTCCGAAGTTCGACGATTATCACCGGTTTGTCGCAATGTAGTTTCGTCGAGTATAAGGGGAAATTCGCAGAATTTTCCTGGGACTTAGATATTTTTTGCTGTTTTTGTCTGATTTTGTGGGTTTAGTCCTTAGGATGATTTTAGGCCTGGTTTTAGTTTATATTATGGTTTGAACTTGGGATTTGGGTAGGTTCTGATGTTTCTTCGGTATGAAGGTTGGCATTGGATAAAGGACCACCAATTGGACGTCGTTTGTGGATCGTTGCACTTGGTGGACGTTTGGTCTCTGTTTTTTCTGAGGACTGCTGGTTTGGGTTTGGACAAGTGGCCACCACCGCAGTGCCTCTGTGTTTTTGAGACATTTGGGCTTGGGAGCCTGGTTTGGGATAATTGGTCACCGACTCTGCCTGGTTGATTTTTCCAAGTGTTAATGATCCACATTTTATTTGAGGTATTTTATGCTCTGTTTGCTTCTTAGATCTATTTATGCTTTTTATGCTAATTCTTACAGATATTGTTGAAGAATGGCCTCGTTCTGCACTTGGTGCAATTACTCGATTGACTCATTTACTACTGATTTTACTGTACTTATATTTATTTGGTTATCCCACTTTGGTCTTCAGCATTTTGTACTCGGGTTTTGTAAACCCATCTCTTACTTTTCACTTTTACCTGATTACTTTCCTTTGCCACTTGTATTTTTTTCCTTGCGGAGGTGTTCTTCCTTTGAATGCCTCAGGTTCAGTGCAGTAGCCGGTTAAGCGGCTATGTTTGGGAGCTTGCTAGTGGAATGCTTGTTACAGGAGTTTTCCTCAACCCTGTGAGGTATTTTTTTAGGTTGTTTTCTTTAGTACAGACATACATACCCACCAGTGGGTTTGTGTCATATTGTTGGCGCCCACTGGTGGTTTTCTTTTGAAATGCTGAGTACTTTGCTAAGCCGCATTGTTGCCTATTTTCTGTGGCTGTTTATACTTGCTCTCTGGGAAGGCATTATGCTAGGTTGCATGTCAGGTATTTTAACTTACAAAACTCTACAATTAGTACTTCATACTTGTCATCTCTTTCAAAACTAAATCGATACTTTATAGTTAGCGTAAAGTCATTTTTTATACTTATTATAAATCTAGAGTATTACATAGCATGAGTTGTCCTTCGGGGACGTTTATACTCATATAGTATGTTAAAATCAATTTAATCAATATATTTTCCGCAGCGTATAACTATAGTTTTTGTCGTGGACTAGTGAACCACTAAGCCGAGGGATACAGCTAACTGCTTAACTTAAAACTGAATTTCCTTAAATAACTCATAATTCTTTCAAAAAGTATTTAGTTGTGGTCTCTCCTAAACGTCTGCAGTTATCCCTCGCCGACGTGGCATCACGGCGCTTGTTTTATCCTTACTCTGATATACCCTTTTTTTTGGAGAAAATGTGGGTTGTGACACTTGGTATCGGATGGAGGTAGTTTGACAATTGGCCGAGCAACCTTCTCTTGTTAGTGTTAGTTGTCTAGTGTTATTTCATACACACACTGATGTGTCATTAGTACATCTTGGCTGAAACAAGAACACTACACTTATAGCATGATAAGAAGTATACGAGGCATATTATGTAGTATGAGATGCATAATATGTGTTTGTATATGGATCCACCATTGGTGGCAACATGTGACGGTTATGTAGTATGTGATGTATAACCATCATCGCATGGGTGCCTGTTAGCACGTTTTCTTTTTATTATTACATGCGATCTTATATAGTACGATATGCATAACATTTCATGTGTATGCCGCTCATAACATGCATTAAGGCCTATTTAGAATGCATAACACAACATGCATGGCATAACATTCCATCTACACACGTGTCAAGCTAAAGATTTACATGATGACACATGTACACACATGGTTTTGAGTCAAAAAGAATAAGAAATTCATGCATTCATGATTTAGGCACATGAGTCAGTAGGGTGATAGTTTATCATCCTAAATCTAGGCATGACATCATGATTGAAAATCACAGAGCAAGTTAGTGATGGCACTTTCGGCAAGTGTACCGATCATAGTTAAGTAATAAATATGAGGAGTTGAATCCCTGGATATCGATCTCTCGAAGAGTGTAAATAGGGAGTGTGGCTTCACTATTGAAAGAGGAATTACAAGTGCCAACGTAACAAGGGGTTTTTGTATTTTAGTTTCCTAATTTTAACACTAATAAAACTAATGCGGGTCGCCTTCACCGCATCGCTTGGATGGATTACTCAAGTGAGTAAGAAGGAGGATGGACAAACCATTATGGGTCACAGTCACCTCTTCGCCACGCACATTCCTAACAAATGTTAGGACAACGTTATCATGTCAAGAACACAAAGGAGAGAAGCGCACCAACACAATCAACAACTAAAATATGTCAACACATAAACATGCTAAAATCATTAATTAAATCAAGTTCTTTCTCATCAATCCAACAACCAAGCAATCAAGAGCAAAGTTACTACAAGAGAATGGGGAGAGATACAACCAAACGCACGAAGACTTTCCGAGATTCACGGCCGGAGTAAAGGGTTGTCGGGCCTTGTCCGTGATCAGACTACAGATGACGTCCGGGGTTGAGAAGGGTTGTAACTTCCTTCTAAAAGCCTATCTTCTTCGTGAATAGCTGTCGGGTTAGACCTGACCGTAAAAATATACGTATGCAGCACCGAAGAGCTTGAAACAGGGCATTGAGGTTGGAGAAGATGATGACGGCCGAAGATGATGCTATTGAGAGCTTTTAGAGGGAGAACGGTGGTCGGACGAGCACTCCAAGGAGGAGAGAGAAGAAAACTGTTAGGTCTATTGATCCGAATATCCCAGATTTGAAAGAAGTCAAACGGGTCAATAACATACACACATAATGTATTTGATGTGAGCCTTAGTTCATGCATGCAGGTAGTCCATGATTGCATGGGTGAAGAAGAATGAGTTTGGTGGTAAACTCAAAGGTCGTTGAGCTCAGCTTGAAGTTCATCGAGCTCAGTTTGCAATTCATCGAGCTCAGCTTACAGATCGTCGAGCTCAGCTAAACACTTGTCACGCTAAAGCCAGAAAAATAAACTAAGGCAAAAAGTGCTGAGACCGCTACGAAGATCAGAGTTCGTCGAGCTAAGCTCATAGATCGTCGAACGCAGCTAAAGACAAAAAAAACTGACTAAGGCAAAAAGCACTGAGACCACTGAGATAGCTGAGAGGAATGCATTGAGACCGCTGAGACAACTGAGATAGCTGAGAAGAAGGCGTTGATAGCGCTGAGACAGCTGAGATAAAACTAACTTAATTTCTTTAAGTTTAGAAGCGTTGAGTGAAGTCGGTTCACTCAACGCTTCTAATGAAGAATTAAGCGCTGAGACAAAACTAGTTGGATTTCTCTAAGTCTAGAAGCATTGAGTGAAGCAGGTTCAATCAACGCTTCTAATGAAGAAGGAAGCGCTGAGACAGTTAAGAGGAAAACTGCTAAGATAGAAGATAGTATCAGCTGCGAAGAAAAACCTGCTGAGACCGCTGTGAAGATACCGCTAGGACAGAAACTTGTCTCAGCTGAGAAGAAGAAAGCATTGATACAAAGGCTTGTCATAGCTATTAAGAAGAACCCGTTGAGACCGCTGAGATAGAACCGCTGCGACAAATCCAGAGAAAATTCATAAGTCCAGAAGTACTGAGAGCTAAGATAGAAGGCGTTGAGTGACTTAACATCTCTCAACGCTTCAAGAATTTCTGGAATATTTTGTAAGTACAGATGGTGATGACCATTGCTGATATCATCAAAGTCAACTTACATGTAGCCGTTGCGGGAAAGCTACAGTGGAGCCGAAAGCTACCTTGTCCTTTTCTGAAGAAGGTGGGGCTCACGAAACCTTGGCTGGGCCCATATACAAGTGTGTTGTTGATTCAAATCAACGCATATAAAAAGGAAAAAGAAAAGGGATTAGTGCAACAAAAACAAACAAAAAAGATCGAACGGAAAATGGAAATTAAAGGCAGCTGGAATCTTCTTCTCCACCAAGCTTGAAAGCTAAAGTACAGCAGAGATAGACGTAAATGCAAAGGAAGTTAGCTGAAGCTCTTCAAGCTTAACAAGATAGTTCTTTCCAGAACAGATAAGCTGATTCATCCATTCAGCAAGCTGGTAGTTGCTCATCTGTGCAGCAAAAAAGCATTAGTTGTAGAAGAGCACTAATTCCTTCTACAGCAAGTGTGCTGGACTGATATCTGCTCAGTCCAGCAAGGTAAACTCAAAGATTTATCTCTGAGACAGTTATTTATTTTCTTAATAATTATGTATTCTTTTCTGGTAAGATTCAGTTTATCTGAATTTGAGTGTAGGGCACTTTGTGCCTCGGGTAGGTGACTAATTAGTCACTGAGGTAGGTGCCCTGTTGGGGTACTGAGGTACGATCCAAGTGTGTATTTGGGCTGTAGGGCTTAATTCCCTGAGGTAGGAGAGTGATGCTCTCTGAGGTAGGATCCAAGTGTGGATATGAGGTAGGGCTGTCGTCCCAGCCTGAGTGTAGGGCCTTGTGCTTGAGGTAGGTGACTGGAGAGTCACTGGGTTGTAGGTGACAAGTGTGTTACTAAGTTTTAGGCATTAGAGGAGGCTAAGCTATAGGTACCTGGAAGGGTACTGAGTTGTAGGAGTGTTGCAGCACTCTGAGAGTAGGGTTGTGTGCCTGAAGTTGTAGGGCTTAAGAGCCTGAGTTGTAGGCCTTAGAAATAAGGCTGACGTAGGTGATCAGTGGATCACTAAGCTGTAGGAGCTCTGCAGAGCTCTGAGGTAGGAAGCATTGTGGTTCTCAGTTTGTATTCTGTGAAGAATCTGTGTTATAGGTTGAGGGCCTGAGATGTAAGCTCTGAGGAGTATATTGGTGGAGTTTGTGCCTAGTCCAACAAATCAGTTGGATAAGTGGAGGGAAAGTGGATGTACCCAATTGGGGAACCACTATATATCTTTGTGTTTGTTGTGTTGCCTGTTTTCTTTCTTATTGTAGGATCTAAGGACATGATCTAGATAGTTTAATTTGAAAATAACAAAAGAACTGATAAAAATTCAAAGACCTACTCACCCTCCCCCCCCCCCTCTAGGTGATTTGCTAACCTTGAGTTAAATAACTTTCAAGTGGTATCAGAGGGAGGTTACTCAAAAAAAGATTTAACAATCTGAGTATACCCCCAAGGTTAGCTATAAGATAAAGAATGGGGTATGGTGTAAAGTATAAGGAATTGGGAGCCATGGAGTTACCAATCTGCAGAAAGGAAGGGTTTGCGCTATGGAAGGAAAGGGTTAGGCTATTCATGGAAGCTGCTGACCCTAGGATCTACATAACAGTCAAAGAGGGACCTGTTATCCCTATGAAGATCTCAGTTCTGGATGCCAACACCCAGAACCCTAAGTCTTATGAAGAAATGGACAACTATGAGCTCATTCTTGCCTCCATGGATAAGAGAGCTAAAAATATGATTCCCAGTGCAGTAGATGATTCTACATTCCAGAATCTGGAGCACTGTAAGACATCCAAGGAGATGTGGGAAACCCTAGTTGTGTCCATGGAGGGTTCAGAAGAAGTGAGGGATAACAGAAAATCCATGATAAACTAGGAGTATGAGGCCTTCAGACAAGGAAAGTCTGAGGGCATTGCTGAAAGTTTTGAAAGATTTTTCAGAACTATTAATGAACTGAGAACATATGGAGGGGTCTTCAGCACCTATGAGCTGAATGACAAATTTCTCAGGTCCCTCACAAAGGATTGGGAAACAAAGATTTGTGCCATCAGGGAGATGTGCAAGCTAGCTCACACTCCACCTCCAACCCTGTTTGGAAAGCTACTGTCTTATGAGATGCAGCATGCAGCAAGGAAGGAAGAATAAGAGAAGAGCAGTAAGTCATAGAGCAAGGAGAAATCTGTGGCTTTTAGAGTTGATGCTTCAACCAGGAGTAGAATGAAGACCTCTCTAGTTAGGAGAACTACTGAGTCAGAATCTGAGAGCTCAAGGTCCAGCTCCTCTGACAACCATACATCTGATGAGGACCTTGCTGCCTTCTCCAGGCAGTTTCAAAAATTCATGAAGATGGGGCATTGGAAGAATAGAAGGTCATCCTCCACCTCACAGCACAGAAGGAAATCCTCTAAGGAGGACAGGTATGCTCCAAACTCTAATAAACAATCTTTTTCTAATATTATTTGTTTCTGCTGCAGCAAACTTACGCATGTAGTTGCTGACTGTCCAGTGAAGAGGAAATAAGAAGGAGTGAAGAAGCACCACAAGGTAAAGAAGAAAGAGAAGTCTCTTGTGGTCAAGAAGGAAAATACCTGGACTAACTCTTCCTCTAGGTCAGACAGTGAAGAAGAAGAAGCCTACATTGGGCCTATGGTTGTTGCTGAAGAAGAACCTGAAGAATACCATACTGCTAGAATAGGGATCAGGTCCCCTCTATCTCACTCAGATAGTGACTCAGAGGTGGATGAAGATGAAGAAGAAGATGCTCAATTCCTTAGATTGATGGCAATGATAGATGAAGAAAGCACCAGGATCTGTCTAGTCAGACTCAGTTAAATGCTAAATTAAAATCTTTTATTTCAAGTCATGTGGCTGCCTCAGACTCTGAAGCTCAATCATCAAGAGATGAATGGGATACAGACTCTGAGGATGATGTCAACTCCATAATTGCCAAGTATGGGAAACTTTTTGAGGCATTCAAGAAGTGAAAGCTACTTGCCAAGAGACATGCAAAAGAGCTTATAAGTCTTAAAATCAAGTGTGAAGACCAAGAGAAGCCCTCACTGACATGGGTGCTCAAGCAGCTCAACTCAAGGAGATCATTGACAGTGAGTCTGTGGTCAGAGTCTCAAATGAGAAACTTATCCAGAAACTAGAAAATGATCTCTTAAATGAGAAATTGCTAGTGACCAAATTTTCTAAGCCAAACACTGTGCTGCCCTTAATTGACACCCACCTTACCCAAGCTAGTAAGAAAGGGTTTGGGTTTAAGGGATCTGCTAGACCTTCCAATTCAAAAGGAAAGGGAAAAGGGAAGACACCAGTTGTGCCTCTAGCCTCATTGCCTCATATTCCTTTTCAGAGAGTGTTGTTGCCTTCTAACAGGTATGACCAGGAAAGCTGTTATGGTCACTGGGAGAATGGCAGATCCACTGGTATGGACCAATGTGGCCCTAGCCAAGGTGGAAGATACAGCCACATGAGAGCTTTTAAGACTGCCCGTGAGGAAATTCAAATGGCTTATCCTGGACCATTTGTTTTTTGTTCGCCAGCCCCAAAACTCAAAGATAATGTTGCTACTATGAATCTAAGTCATCCAGTAAAAGTAATGACTCAAGGTGAGTCTTCTAGCATGGCTGGAATAGCAATCTCAGATTATATCAGACGCATGTTTGCTGAAAAGAAACATGCAGCTGGTGGTTCTCAGAAAAGTCCAAAAAAGCCTGTTAAAAGACTGTCCTTCAGTCAAACGGCTTCTGAAAGAAGATAGAAGCATAGAGCAGCACATCTCCCCACTATTCAGGAAGCAG
Source organism: Platanthera guangdongensis (assembly GCA_039583875.1). Classification (NCBI taxonomy): domain Eukaryota; kingdom Viridiplantae; phylum Streptophyta; class Magnoliopsida; order Asparagales; family Orchidaceae; genus Platanthera; species Platanthera guangdongensis. The sequence continues at coordinate 137,464,350 of CM077151.1, forward strand.
TACAGCCTAATTTTGGTCCCAAATAGAAAAGGAGATACAATATTTATGAGTGTTGGTGTTGTGGCAAAGTGGGCCACTATGCTATAGATTGCTGGCACAATCCTTCTATGTCCAGAGGTTGCCAACCTATCAGGAATTCTGCAGGAAGGCATGGTTATTTTCATACTAATGTGAACCTAGGACCCAACAAAAGTTGGGGTCCTAAGGTAAGGTGATTTGTGTTCATTTCAAGTAAGTTCAAGTACCAGTTCTCCTAAATGGTACTTGGACAGTGGATGTTGCAGGTACATGACTGGAACAAAGGATCTATTGAAGGAGTTCACTCCAGTAAAGAATGGACCCAAAGTCATCTTTGGATTCTCTGACAAGGGGATAACAGAGGCTATGGTAATATCTCAAATGGCATAAACAACATCACAAAGGTGGCTTATGTGGAAGGGTTGCAACACAACCTCATAAGCATAAGCCAACTATATGATCTTGGTTATGACATTTCCCTCCACAAGGATAAGTGCCACATCAAGAGGTTAAGTGACCAAAGTGTCATCCTAACAGGCACTAGGAGTGGGAATGTCAATTGCTTAGACTATTCTTTCTTAGATAATAGTTCCCCTATATGCCTTGTTGCAAATGATAAAGTCTCATATTGTGTCCAATGACACAAGAGACTGTCTCATTTGAATTATAAGACCATTGGTCAGCTCTTCAGTGATAAGCTTGTTAGGAATGGTCCCAAAATAAAATGCTCCAAGGAGGGTATCTGTGCTGCTTGCCAAAAGGGTAAGCAGACTAAGACCTCTTTAAGAGCATTGGGGTCAAGGACTCAGTGAGATGCTTGTATCTCCTGCATATGGACTTGTTTGGTCTTATGCATGTTCATAGTCTAGGTAGTAAGGTGTACACCATTATGGTGGTTGATAAGACCCTATTCCTAAGGGAATCTAAGGGCAAGATCATCCTAGTCCAGATTTATGTTGATGACATAATATTTGGCTCTACTGATGATAATCTTTGCAGGAAGTTTGCAAAACTTATACAGGGGAAGTTTGAGATGAGTATTATGGGTGAACTGAAATTTTTCTTGGGACTCCAAGTAAAACACACTCTTGATGGTCTATCCATATCCCAGTCAAAGTTCTCTAGAGAGATAATCAAGAAATATGGCATGGAGAATGCTTCCACAATAAGAACTCCCATGAGCTCAATATGTTCCCTATTGTAGAAGTCAAAAAGGGGGAGGATAGAAGTCAAGGGTTGAGAAGAACAGACAAGTGGAACAGTAAGGATGGCAGCATGCCAGGGGGGAGAAAGTAATTCTCCATAGGCTGGAGAAATATGGTAATATTTTCACACTGTACTAATGTTAAATTTTGTCTATGATGAATATGCTATGTTGCTAATGACCTGTAGTGTTTTGACTTCTTCAAATATGGGGAGATTATTGGGGCTATTGATCCTAATATCCTAGATTTGTAATAAGTTAAATGGGTCAATGACATACACACATAATGTATTCGATGTGTGCCTTAGTTCATGCATGCAGGTAGTCCATGATTGGACAGGTGAAGAAGAATGAGTTTGGTGGTAAACTCAAAGCTCGTCGAGCACAGCTTGAAGTTCGTCGAGCTCAATTTGCAATTTGTAGACCTCAGCTTACAGATCGCTGAGCTCAGCTCAACACTTGTCACGCTAAAGCAAGAAAAATAAACTAAGGAAAAAAGTACTGAGACCGCTGAGAAGATCAGAGTTCGTCAAGCTCAGCCCATAGATCATCGAACTCAGCTAAAACCAGAAAAACTGACTAAGGCAAAAGGCACTAAGACCGCTGAGATAGCTAAAATGAATGCGTTGAGACTGCTGAGATAGCTGAGATAGCTGAGAAGAAGGCGTTGAGAGTGCTGAGACAGCTGAGACAAAACTAGCTCAATTTCTCTAAGTCCAAAAGCGTTGAGTGAAGCAGGTTCACTCAATGCTTCTAATGAAGAAGGAAGCGCTGAGATAAAACTAGCTGGATTTCACTGAGTCCAGAAGCGTTGAGTAAAGAAGGTTCACTCAACGCTTCTAATGAAGAAGGAAGCACTGAGACATTTAAGAGGAAAATCGTTGAGACAGAAGATACTCTCAGATGTGAAGCAAAAACCACTGAGACCGCTATGAAGATACAACTGAGATCAAAACTTGTCTCAGCTGATAAAAAGAAAGCGTTAAGACAAAGTCTTGTCACAGCTATTAAGAAGAAACCGCTGAGACCGCTGAGACAGAATTGCTGAGACAAATCCAGAGAAAACTCACAAGTCAAGAAGCGCTGAGAGATAAGACAGAAAGCGTTGAGTGACTTAACATCACTCAATGCTTCATGGATTTCTGGAATATTTTCTAAGTCCAGATGGTGATGACCATTGCTAATGTCATCAAGTCAACTTACATGTAGCCGTTACGGGAAAGCTGTAGTGGTGCCGAAAACTACCTTGTCCTTTTTTGAAGAAGGTGGGGCTCACCATACCTTGGCTTGGCCAACATACAAGTGTCTCGTTGATTCAAATCACGCATATACAAAGGAAAAAAGAAAAGGGATTAGGGCAACAAAAATGAAGGAAAGAGATCGAACGAAAAAAGGAAATTAGAGGCGGCTGGAATCTTCTTCTCCACCAAGCTTAAAAGTTAAAGTCCAGCAGAGATAGCCGCAAAGGCAAAGGAAGTTAGTTGAAGCTCTTCAAGCTCAGCAAGATAGTTCTTTCCAGAACATATAAGCTGATTCATCCATTCAACAGGTTGGTAGATGCTTATCTGTGCAGCAAAAAAGAGTTAGCTGTAGAAGAGGACTAATTCCTTCTACAGCAAGAGTGCTGGACTGATATTTGCTCAGTCCAACAAGGTAGACTCAGAGATTTATCTCTGGGTTAGTTGTTTATTTTCTTAATTATTATGTATTCTTTTCTTGTAGGATTCAGTTTATCTGAATCTGAGTGTAGGGCACTTTGTGTCTGAGGTAGGTGACTAATTAGTCACTGAGGTAGGTGCCCTATTGGGGTATTGAGGTAGGATCCAAGTGTGGATCTGAGCTGTAGGGCTTAAATGCCTGAGGTAGGAGAGTGTTGCTCTCTGAGGTAGGATCCAAGTGTGGATCTAAGCTAGGGCTATCCTCCCATCCTGAGTGTACGTCCTTGTGCCTGAGGTAGGTGACTGGAGAGTGACTGAGCTATAGGTGTCATATGTGTCAATGATTTATAGGCCTTAGAGGTGGCTGAGATATAGCTACCTGGAAGGGTACTGAGTTGTAGGAGTGCTGCAACACTCTGAGAGTAGGGTTGTGTGCCTGAAGTTGTAGGGCTGAAGAGCCTGAATTATAGGTCTTAGAAATAAGGCTAAGGTAGGTGATCAGTGGATCACTGAGCTATAGGAGCTCTGCAGAGCTCTGAAGTAGGAACCCTTGTGGTTCTGAGTTTGGATTCTATGAAGAATCAGTATTATAGGCTGTGTGCCTGAGGTGTAAGCTCTGAGGAGCATATTGGTGGAGTTTGTTCCTAGTCCAACAAATCAGTTGAATAGGTGGGAGGTAAAGTGGATGTACCCAATTAGGGAACCACTATAAATCTTTGTGTTTGTGCGTTGCTTGTTTTCTTTCTTATTGTAGGATCTAAGGATAAGCTCTAGATAGTTTAATTTCAAAACAGCAAAAGAATTGATATAAACTCAAAGACCTATTCACCCCCCCTGTAGGTGATTAGCTAACCTTGAGTTAAATAACTTTCAAAAACGGCAGGAGGAAGGTTTTCCCGCTCAAAGTAGCGGAAATGGCGGACTGGATCCTTTGGGAGAATTAGACATGCGGCTTAAATAGAGAAGTCAGAAATAATGATCACGCACGGTTTGGTGCACGATCGTTCGTTAACTGTGTGATATTAATTTCCAGAGCAAGCTTGCGGAAGAAGAAGCGTTGACCCGTGCGTTTCCTCGTGCACGGACGCTTCCGCCCGTGCGTGAAGGAAAACGCATGGGTAACAACAGAAAGCAGAAATTTCTGGCAAGAAGGTGGAACCGTGCATATTACTCGTGCATGGACACTTCTCCCCGTGCGTGAGTAAATCGCACGATTAACCACATAGCACAATAAATCAAGGTAGCCACAGGAAACTGTGCATTACCTTCATGCACGGTTCTGAAGAAACCATGCGTGAAGATCGTCGAGCTCAGCTAGATGAAATTCATCGAGCTCCACTCAATACTTCTCCTGCTAAACAAAACACATGATTGGGAAAAACGTGCGCTAAGGAAACACACGACCGTGTGTTTTCCACAAATCAAAATTCGTGCCTTGGATAACACACACTACCTGCACAGCAAAAACCAAAACTAGAGCACAAGCTCCCAACACCAATACACAGAAACAAAATAGCCGGAAAGAGCCATGGGGAGTACCATGTGATTACCCCCGACAACAGAATGCGCAATTTCGCACCCTCGGGCCAAAGCGGTGCACAGTGTGATCATTAACCGATCGAAGCAAATATAACCGATTACCAGTTGAAATGTAGTGCACGAGTGAGAAAACAGGTCCAGATGAGTCCAAAAAACACTATATAAATCGGATCATCAGTTAGCAGCTTTAGTAAGTACTTAAGCATGTTTTAACTTGACTATGTTGTTGGGTACAAGAGGTTGGGCTATGTTTTGATTAGTATTCATTATTTGTTTAGATGGAACCTAAGCGTGTGGAGACTAGGTCGACTCCCCAATCAAAGGGCGAGTCTTCTGGTGTGTAGAGCAATGCGGTGATTGAAAGTCTACGATAGAGTAATGAGACTTTGTCCAGACAGATGGTGGAGATGCAGACGCAGATCTAAGCATTGCTAACGGTTGTGTCAAGACAGTTGTCGCATGTACAGGACCCGACTGTGGGTTAGGCTGTTCCTGTTCCGCTGCTCCTCTAGTGCCACTGGTATTATTGCCACCAGAGATGACGTTTATCTCGCATTTCCAGAGACTAGGACCCCCTACTTATGATGGTAGGACAGACTTTATGGCCTTGGATCATTGGATGATAGCCATTGAGGAGATGTTTTCTTAGTCGGGAATTTCAGCATACCAGTGGGTGATGGTCATTGTGTATCAACTCAAGGGACTTGCTATGAGTTGGTGGCTAAGGGAGAAGGAGAATTTGAAGGATGGATGCTCATGAGAATCTTTCAAGGAGTTGCTGCTGAAGAAGTTTCTTCCTTCGGTCGAGAGAGACCATCTGATGTATGATTTTCAACACCTTAAGCAAAGGTAGCCTACTATTACCGAGTACGAGGTGGAGTTCAACAAACTGATTCGTTTTGCCCTGGACATGGTGTCTTCAGAGTCGAACCGAGTTAAAATATTCTGGGTGGTCTTAGGAATGACATCCAGCAGCTAGCTAGTGCTTTGGATCTGAAAGCTATGCTGAAGTGGTGGAGGCTGCTCTGAAGGTGGAGGCGATTGACAACGCTAATAGTCGAGGTCAACAAATGAGAAAGGATAAGACGAAGGTCGGTGAGGGTAAGAGTTCCCAATAATTTGGTACCGCTTTAGGGAAAAGAAGCAAAGAGATATGCAGTTTCAGTGGTCGTCCAGGACATCCGTTTGAGAGATGTTACTAAAGATAAGGAGCCCAGCTAAAATAACAGGTGCATGCTATTCAGTATGCTCCTAAATGAGATTTGGTTTGTTCTGCATATAAGTGGAGGGTCACTACACTTCCCGTTGTTATCTAAAGGACAAGACCTGCTTCTCGTGCAATCAGAATGGACATGTTAAGTCAAAGTGCCTGCAGGCTCAGCCCCCGTTGCAACCAGTTCCACTCCAGGCTTTGTCGCCGCCGCAGCTATTGGACAAGGGGAATAGCAAGCTGAATGTAGTGTCTTTGGAGGAAGCTCAGACATCTTCGCAAGTTATTACAGGTTAGATCGTAACTTGTTCCTTGATTTCTGTTTATAGTTGTAATTCGACGTTCATTTCCTTAGTTGAGTGCACGATTTTATATAGTAAATTTTAAGGTCAGGAACCGCTGGGTGCGCGTTATGTTCGATTCTGGTGCTACCCACTCATTTGTGGCTAGGACTTTTGTAGAACGTCATCGTTTGACTCTCGATCGATTTGGCGACGCGTTTAGTGTCAAGTTTCCCTCTAGCGAATCTGTGGTATCGGACCAAGGCATTCAGAGCTGTCTGATTCTGTTAGGCGATTTTCTAGCAGTTGCGAATTTGAAGATGATAGACCAAGTAGATTTCGATGTGATTCTGGGCATGGATTGGTTGTCCAAGTATGATTCGGATATCCAGAGCAAGGTTAAGCGCTTGTACTTCAGGAAGGACAACGGTCAACCCAGGTTATATCTACGTTACGTGTACGGAAACTGGTTAATTCGTGATGTTTTGCTTGTTTGGTTTCAGTGTTGCTAACCGATGTTTGTTTGCCGCAAGTTGAAGAGATTGTTGTTGTGCGTGAGTTTCCGGATGTGTTTCCTGATAATCTTCCTAGTCTTCCACCCGAGAGAGACGTGGAGTTCGTCATAGATCTGTAGTCGGGTATTCATCCTATTGCTAAGGCATCGTACCGTATGGCCCCGCATGAGCTGGAGGAGCTGCATACCAAATTGGATGAGTTACTTCAGAATGGTTTTATTAGGCTAAGTTCTTATCCATGGGGTGATCCTGTGTTGTTTGTAAAGAAAAAGGATGGATCGATGAGGCTTTGCATCGATTATAGAGAGCTCGATAAGGTGACTATCAAGAATAGATATCCCCTACCAAGGACTGATGACATGTTTGATCAGTTAGCTGGTAGCTCTATGTTTTCAAAGATTGATCTTCATTCAGGCTACCACCAGTTGAGGATTCATGAGGCAGATATTCCATGGACTTCTTTCTGCTCGCGTCATAGGCATTTTGAGTTTTTGGTGATGTATTTCGGATTAACCAATGTGCCCTCTGCCTTTATGGATATGATGAACTTGGTATTTAAGGATTACCTGGACCGTTACGTGGTGGTCTTCATAGATGATGTTCTGGTGTACTCCCACAGTGCTGAAGAGCATGCCCAACACTTGTGCCTAGTTTTGTCCACCTTGAGGTAGCATAAGTTATATGCCAAGCTACGTAAGTGCGAGTTTTGGTTTCCTCAAGTTTCACGTTTTGGTCATGTGGTTAATAAGGATGGAATTTCTGTGGACCCTGAGAAGATAGCTGCTATTATGGATTGGAATTGGCCTGCCACTCCCAAAGAGATAAGGAGCTTCCTAGGGTTGGCAGGGTATTATAGAATGTTTGTTTAGGGTTTCTCTCTATTATCTATGTCACCGACTAAGCCTATGCAGAAGAACATAGCTTTTGTGTGGAGCGATAAGTGTGAGGAAGCTTTTCTGTAATTGAAGAGGAGATTGTGCACGGTTCTGATTTTGGCCTTGCCTACTGAAGGGATGGAGTATTTGGTATATGTGGACGCATCGCATGTTGAACTTGGTTGTGTGCTGATGCAAGAAGGTAAAGTAATAGCATATGGGTCGAGGCAGTTAAAGACTCATGAAAGAAATTACACTACGCGTGATCTAGAATTTGCTTCTTTGATTTATGCCTTGAAGTTATGGAGGCATCTTTTATATTGCATTTTGTGCAAATTTTACACAGGTCATAAGAGTTTGAAGTACGTCTTCACTCAAAAGGAATCGAATTTGCATCAGCGGAGGTGGTTAGAGTATGTGGCTGACTATGATGTTGAGATTCAATATCATCCGGGCAAAGCTAACGTGGTAGCCGATGCTTTGAGTAGAAAGTCAGCGAAGATTTTAATCTTTATTTGGATTCATCGATGGAAGAATTTCTTCTGATGGATATATCGGTGGGGAGTAGCGACTAGCCTAGTAGTTTGGAAGTGTTTGAGCCTTCATGGATTTCACTGACGAGGCTACATCAAAAGGATGATCTTGATTTGATGCACCTTTATAATAGAACTATGAAAGTGGAACTGCCGGACTTCTAGATTGATGATGCGGGTAACTTGAAATACCGCGGCAGACTCTGTATCCCCAATGTTGAAGATATTTGAGTTAAATTGTGCAATGAGGCATATGGTTCCAGTGTTGCCTGCCACCCTAGTTCTACTAAAATGTATCGAGACTTGAAGCAGATTGCCTAGTGGTATGGTATGAAGGGCGATATAGCTAAGTACGTATCAGAATGTTTTACTTGCAAGCGAGTGAGGGCCGGTCATGGTAGGCCTTGAGGCAAGTTGACGCCCTTAGAGATTCCAAGATGGAAGTGGGAGAGAATTTCAATGGATTTTATTACCGGTTTGTCGAGATTTCCCCGTGGACACGATTCTGTTTGGGTTATTGTGGACAAATTGATGAAGTGTGCTCACTTTGTGCCGTTTAAGATTGACTACTCCATGAAGAAAATAGTCGAGTTATACTTGCAATAAGTCATTAGGTTACATGGAGTGCCTATTAGTAATATAACAGATCGAGACTCCAGGTTTAAGTCTCGCTTTTGGAAGAGCTGATATGAAGTATTGGGTACCGATCTGCGGTATTCCACCGTTTATCATTCGTAAACTAATGGTCGAACAAAAAGAGTAAATCAAATCATTGAAGATATGATCATATGTTTTATTTTAGACCACGGAGGTGCGTGGGATGAGCGTTTGAGGCTAATGAAATTTACTTATAATAACAGTTATCAGGAAAGTCTACAGATGGCTCCATTTGAAGCTTTGTATGGGAGGCATTGTAGTACTCCTTTATTTTGGGAGGAGGTAGGTGAAAGACCATTGTTGGGTCCTAAAGCGTTAGAGGAGATGGAAGTTTCAGTAAATCTTATTCGAGAGAAGCTTCAGATAGCTCAAGAGTGATATGAGAAGTATGAAAATCGGCGTAGGACCAATTTGGTGTTTGTTTTAGGGGATATAGTGTTTCTTAAAGTTTCCCCGATGACTTGTGTTAAAAAGATTTGGTAAGAACCACAAGTTGAAGCCAAGGTATGTGGGACATAATGAAATTTTTGAACAGATTAGTGTGGCAGGTTACAGGTTGGATTTACCAGCAAGTTTTCCTGGTGTGCATGATGTTTTTCACTTAAGCCAATTGCAGAAATGTGTGCTAAGAGACAGGTAGGTTCTTGATTCTGTTCCCCAGTTGGAGCCTATCCTTTCTTATGGGGAGGTGCCTGTTAGTGTTTTGGATAATCAAGATCGGGTATTGCGAAGGAAGACAATACTGATGGTTAAAGTTTTGTGGCAGAACCAAGATGTGGAAAGAAAGACTTGGGAGTTGGTGTCAGCTATGAGGGAGGCTCACCCTCATCTATTCTCCTGGAATTTTGGTAAGTGTTTTCTCTGTTTGAATATCGTTGTTTTTATTCTGATTGGGAGTTGATCCTATTTATGTTAAGTTTTGGGAAGAAACTTTCATTTAGGAGGGGTGGTTGTAACACCCTTGATTTTTTTGGTATCTATTTCTATTCCTGTAATGATGTAATTTTGATGTCAGGGCGTTACGCTAATGCATGTTTGGCTTGTGTCATGGTTAGTGCGTGGTTTTGCTCTTTAAGTTTTCTATGTGGCTGGGTTTACCCTATTTGCAAGATTCCCTTGCGAGCCGGGTCTATTTTGGTGACTCGGTGGAGCCTTTTGGGAATGGTTGTTGTTGGATCCCTCGTTGGATTTGGGCTAGGTTCACGAAACTAGGATGGTTGACCCAGCATGTATAGCTAGGGTAATGTATGAGTCTTAGAGTTTAGGTCATGTCCTTTGAATCAACACTGCATGGACCAGCCTTCAACAGACTGCAAAAAGACTCAAGACTTAGAGAAATATCAAAGACTCAGAAAATGATTTTGACGTTCGTCGTACTCAGCTCGACGAAAGTCGTGCTCAGCTTGATGAACTCAGAGAAAATTCTCTGAGCTAAGCTCGACGAACTTAGTACTCAGATCGATGATTTATGGACACTATATTTCAACATTCCAAGTTCAGAATTCCTTTCTCGGAACTCCAGTCGACGAACTTGGATCTTAGGTCGACGATCTCTGGATATTCTACTTAAACATTTTATTCCAGAAACATCTAAAATGTTCTAAGTCCAGAATCATACTCCAGTCGACGAACTCATCTTCTCATCTCGACGAACTTAGACCACATTCTTGGCAAGCTTTATCAAGTAGCAGTTAGAAGTTCTCAGCTCAACGAAACTAGTTCTCAGGTGGAAGGTTTCTAGATACTTCACTTCAATATTCTAAAGTCCAAGAACCATTACTCTGAACACTAGTCGACGAACTTAAATTCTCAGCTCGACGATCTTGATGCATAGAATTGGCATGGTTCCAGAGAAAGCAGTTGTCTGTCCTCAGGTCGACGATCTTGGATCTCAGCTCGACGAATAAAGATTATCTGGTCGACGAACATAATTTCTCATCTCGACGAACTCTGGACCCAGGTCGACGAATTCTGTTCTCTGCTCAACGATTTCTGTCCTCCCTCTGTCCTTATTTTATTACAGTAATTCCTGTATAATCAATACTAAATATTCTCTGAATATTACCGTTAGATGCAGCATTGATTATGGGCTTCATCAGGATTATTGCTTGTCATTTTTCAATGGGACAGTTGGGGAAATCAATCAATGCAAATTTTCTTCAGGCTGTCAGCATTAAATGAAGGAAGAAATTCAAAATTCAGAAGGAAGATTTTATGAAAAATATAAAAAGGATTTTTCCTCCTTCTTCGAGAAGAGACACAATATAGTAAACAGAGTTTTTCTTCTTCCTTCTCGACTCAACACAGAGAACAAGATATACAGAGCAATAACACAGTTAAGAGATAAGAAGCCTTAGCCCTTGACCAGACAAATTATAGTAAGCTGAAGAAGAAGAACATACATTCAAATCAAGAGTCTTCTCCTTCTTCATCTCAGGATTCTTCAGAGGACAACAAATATTCTATCTGTCAAAGAAATTCCGGGATACCATCTGGTCAAGGCTGAAATATAGAAGACCTACTCACCCTGCAGCAAGGCTCAAATCTTCCTGAGTTCAATATCTTAGGGGGAGCTTTTACTAACATCATATCCACTAAAGTCTTCTCAGTTGTATTTGTGAAAGAGAAGACCACATCACTCTCTCATCCCCCACTGTAAAAAGGGTTTTTTAACTCCCATCAAAAGTTATTCTTGGTTGCAAGTCACCTGACCAAAAGACTTGCAGTTTTGGTTTTTGAGCACCTGATCAAAAGCTCATTGGTGGCAGGAACCTGATCAAAAACCTGCTAGTGGATTCCTATCAGGGTGGTAGAAGAGTGGATGTACCCAGGTTGTGGAACCACTATAAAATTCTTGTGTTGTCTGGTTTTACTTTTTCTTTTTTTTCTTGATGTGGTTGTAATAGTTAGGCTTTGTTGTGCTTGTGATAGTGCTAGATTAATTTATTTTAGGTCTGTTTTTATTCACAGCAAAAAGTTTTTAAGTTTTCAAGTTACTCTATTCACCCCCCTCTAGAGTATTTCAGATCTAACCCTTACTTTCAATTGGTATCAAAGCAAGGTTCCTTTGGTTGTACAAGCTAACTCTTGAACCAAAAGATCCTGAGTTAGATCTGACTTTTACTTCTATCAAGTTTATATTCACAGCATGGCACAGAACAAAGACTATGCAAGCACCAGACCTCCAGTGTGCAACCTAAATAGGTTTGCCATCTGGAAGACAAGAATAAAGTTATATATGAATTCTATTGATGAAGACATCTACAACTCCATTTTGATAGGTCCTCCTCAAGAAACTGCCTCTACATCTACATCAATATCAAGTACTCATGCAGTACCACCACCTGAGTGGACTGAAGCCCAGAAGAATGCAAAGGTTGATGATGCCAAAGCCATGAATATTCTGGCCCAAACAATGTCTGATGACATTTTCCAAAAAGTGGCAGAATGCACATCAGCTAAGGAAATTTGGGACTCTCTCAACCAAATGGTAGCTGGATCAGCTGATGAAAGGAAAGATAGAAGATCCAATCTCATATCCCAATATGAGAACTTCAAGAAGGAGGAAGCAGAATCTGTTGTAGATATGTACAACAGGCTGAGCTCAATCATCAATGAGCTGAAGGCCTTGGATAAGGACATCACCCTCACTTAGGTGAATGACAAAATCCTTATGTGCTTCCCAAGCTCATGGGATTCAAGGATCTGGCCAATCAAGGAGGCCAGAAGCTTAAATGAGATTTCCACTAAATCTCTTTTGGGAAAGCTCAAGTCCTATGAGCAACTCATTAAATCCAGAGAAGCAGCAGAGCAAAGGATACCTCCACCAATAAGGAAGGAACACAACCTGGCATTCAAGGCTGCTGAAGAGACAGAAACTTCAGCAATAAATGAAGAGCTAATGAGTCTCCTTGCCAAAAGATTTTATAAAATGGCAAGGAAAGACCTCAGGAAGAAATCATCCGGATAGGATGATAAGCCAAGGTATGACAAAACCCCCACTAAGGAAGTGGTTTGCTTTGGTTGCAGGAAACCTGGACACTTCATCTTTGAGAGTCCAGAAAATCAAAAGAAAGAAAGAAGAAGAGAGAAGGATTCAAGAAGACAGCAAAGCAGCAGGCCTTCCTCCAGCAAATATAAAAAGAAGGAGAAAGGCTTTGTAGCTGAATCCTGGAGTGAAACTGAAGATGAATCCTCATCTTCCAGCTCCAGTGAAGAAGAAGAAGAGGCAAGGGCCAAGGAAGTCTGTCTCATGTGCATTGATGCCTCCAGAAGCCAATCAAAAGAAGAAGATTCTGACAATGAAAAAGCTTCAGAAACAGAAGCTGATCAGGTACTTTTATCTTTTGACTATAATTCTGATACTTTTAAATTTGAATTTAAAACCATGTGTATTGATTTAATAAACTCTGAAAAAGAAATTAAAACACTTAGAGAAAAATTAGATAATCAAGAAACTCTGATTGCTGAAAACATCAAGTTAAAAGAAGAACTTACACTAGTTAATGAACAAATTATTACTTTAAAAACTGAATTATGTGAGGCCAAATAACTTGAGGAATCTCTCAATGGGAGAAGCCTTAAGCTGATGGACATCACAAGCACAGTCAATGCCAGATTAAATGGCAAACTAGGCTTGGGTGCTTCATCAAGTTTACCCCCCATTCTCAAGAAGAATATATTAACAACCCCCATCAAATTTATTTCTGCTAAGAATAAAGAAGTAATAAACAATAAACAAATTACAGAAGAATCACCTAATCTTAAGAATCATAAAAATAGAAATCAGAAAACTTTAGATAAAAACAAAGTTCAACAGATTTCGTCGAACTCAGATCGACGAAATATGGCCAATTCGTCGAACCCAAGTCGACGAACTTTGAACGCAGATCTATATAATAATTATTCGTCTTACTGCGATCGACGAACTGTGTATGGTTCGTCGAGCAGAGGTAGACGAACTTGGGCCACAGAAAATGACTATGTTCATTCTCTGAGCAGAGATCGACGATCTCATCCCATTTCGTCGAACTCTGGTCGACGAACTCACAACATTTCGTCAAACACAGTCAGACTTAGTAAAAATCATAATTATAACAGCAACTCTAATAAATCTAGGAAACCATTTAACCCACTTGCTGATTGGATAATTCCATCTAGAAGATATCACCCATTAGGATATAAATCACAACCTAAATTTTCTGTGATTTCAACTTTTTCCTATCAGCAAAACAAAGGACCCAAGGTAACCTGGGTCAAGAACAATTAATTATTCTCTCTGCAGGTGAAGAGCTGTCCAGTTGTTAATCAACTATGGTATCTGGACAGTGGATACTCCAAACACATGACTGGAAGAAAGGACAACTTAAGCCATTGCATGTCCAAGATGGGACCAAAGGTTATCTTTGGTGATTCAAATTGGGGCCAGTCAGAAGGATTTGGAGAAGTAAAGATTGGAGCAGTCACTTTCAAGAAAGTGACATATGTAAGTGGACCCAAGCATAACCTCATCTCTATAAGCCAATTATGTGATGAAGTTTATCAGGTACACTTTAACTCTACATTCTGCATTATTTCTAATAAAGAAAAACAAAATGTTTTAATTAGAAATAGACAAGGAAACATATACTTAGTTGATTTTCTTTCTGCACCTTCAGACATCTGTTTGCTTAACATAGTTAGCAATAAAAATGAATTATGGCATAAAAGGCTAGGACATGTTAACATGAAAAATATTGTTAGGCTATCTAAAGACAACCTTGTGAGAGGTTTGCCTTCTGGTCCCTACAAGAAGGAAGGCCTCTGCAGGGCTTGTCAACTAGGCAAGCAAACTAAATCTAGTTTTAAATCAGTAAATAAAAGTGATTCACCTTGGATTTTGTACTTGCTATACATGGAACTATTTGGAACTATTGTTGTGCAAAACCTAAGAGGGAAATGTTATACTCTAGTCATTGTAGATGACTTCTCAATATTCACTTAGGTGTTCTTTCTGAGATCTAAGCCAGATACCTTTAAAGTTCTTACAGATTTTCTCTGGACCATACAGATTGAGTACTTTACTCATGTTGCATTGATCAGAAGTGATCATGTGTAACACCCCAATTTTGCAAGAGGTTTAGTCTGCAGTTCTGGAAATTTTTGGGTTTCTGGCAGGAGGCACACGGCCTGTGACACGGGCGTGTCGCAGGGCGTGTCGAGGCCGTGTCGACACTCGGCCCAATTGTCGACACTTTCGCTCGACAAAGTGTCGAGAGTGGGGCACACGGCCTACGACACGGGCGTGTCGCAGGGCGTGTCGAGGCCGTGTCGACACTCGGCCCAAGTGTCGACACTTTCGCTCGACAAAGTGTCGAGAGTGGGGCACACGGCCTGCGACACGGGCGTGTCGCAGGGCGTGTCGAGGCCGTGTCGACACTCATCCCAAGTGTCGACACTTTTGCTTGACAAGGTGTCGAGACTGGGGCACATGGCCTGTGACACGGGCGTGTCACAGGGCGTGTCCCGCTTGGTCGACGATCTTCGCTGGACGTTTTTCCGCGGTGTCGACACAAAGCCTGTCGACGGGTGTCGAGACTTGGCACACGGCGTGGGACACGGGCGTGTCCCAGGCCGTGTCAGCTCTCGGGTTGGTTTTGGGGCCGTGTTGTTGGAGGCACACGGCCGTGTCACTGGGGACACGGGCGTGTCGGGTTAAACACGGGCGTGTCGGATGCCCGTGTGTGATTCCAGGCGCGTCGATTTGAGACGGCGAATGAGGCACACGGCCCTGGACACGGGCGTGTGCCAGGCCGTGTTCGGCCCAGATCTTCTATTTTCCAGGCGAATCGCGGCCATTCTTTTTCTGGTTTTGGGATCTAACGGTTCAGGCCATCTCTTGGGAAGTTAAGTCCGATTTTAGGGTTGGAAAGCCTCATTGTTTTCCAAGTCTTCTCTTTCTAAGTTCTTGAGAAAAGCTAGAGCAAGGAGGAAGAAGAAGAAGGTCTTGGGCTGTAGGAAGGGTTTCGGAGCTCCAAATCGCGAACCGAGTCCGGATCCGTGAAGCTTAGATCGTTGCGAAGATTTCCATCCGGCTATTTTGCCATGGCAAGGAAGAGGAGTCAGAAGGTAACGACATCTCTCCTCTCGGTCCTTAGGATGCATGTACTAGCATCATTTATTTTCTTTCTCTCTAATTTTTGGGCACCAAACTCTCAAATGAGAGGGGTTTTGGTTTGCCAAGGTTCAAGAGGAACCTCCGGGTTGATTGAGTCCGTCCCCGGCATATTTTTGCATTAGAGATCCGCTTCGCTAGTGGATTAGGCATGGTGGGTGAAGCCGTGGTCGTGACCGTTAGTCCGACTCGGTGATGTTGCATACGAACTTAGGAATTCATAGAGATTTCCGTTGCGGCAAGATGTCGTTTGTGTTGTGGTGGTGATTGTCCCGTTTTCTTGAAAAGGTACGTGTAGTCGAACCCGGACAAGGTTAGCTCCTCGTGGCGGTAGATGGTTTCCTTGAGGGACAAGGTTAGCTCCGTATGAGTTGGAGATGGATTCCTTGGTGGATAAGGTTAGCTCCGCACGAGTTGGAGATGGTTTCCTTGGTGCGCGGGAACGCTGCAGTACAAAGAGGGATTACGATGTACTTAGTCTTGGTTTGTGATGTGCCAAGGAGTGGCTATGTCTCCGTGGTCGGCTGGCTATCCCGTGACATGTGCGTCATGTGTGGAGAGTGTCCCGACGAGACTAGTCCCCTTCTGTGAGACTGACGAGAATGCCAAGCTTGGGGCAAGCCCGGGCAAAGAGGCCATGAGCGGGTGGGGTCCAGCAAGGCTTCTTAGAATCAGTCGGTCTGTGTTTGTTGGAATCCTGACATGAGACGTCAGAGCTTGTAGGCAAGCCCGGGGCTAAGCCCACGAGTGGGTGGGGCCTTGGCAAGATTTCCTTGTGGCGGCCTGTGCGCCGTTTGAGGGAGAGGTGTCTCCCTTAGTGTTTGCGGCTTTATGCCAATGGGGAAATGTGAGTACCCAAATGATGTGATGTTGTGCTAGATGCATACGCAGTAGGGTACCTTGGGTGAAGCCCGGGTGTTGCATTCATGTTGCATAGTAGGCCCTTTCTTTATATGCTCAACCAATAGAGAACATGTTTGATGATTGAGACATCCAAGCCTGTTTTAAATGTTCTTCTGTTTATAGCTATTTTTATTGCATATGAAGTGCTGACTTGCAGGTTGGAGGGTTCCCCGGGGTCCGTTAGGGGCGGCCGGGAGGAAATGTGTCGTTACACAGTTTGAGGTCAGCCTTTGCTGACCCACGTTACTAATAATTTTTACAGGGCAAGGATCGCATGCAGGAGCTAGCACGCCGGCCAAAAAGGCCTAAGCCCATGAAGTGTTTTTCCCTCTTTTGTAGCACTACATTTATGATGATGTTGTTTGAGACTCTTTTGTCCGGCTTGTATGCCGAGGTAGACTAGGAGTGCTGAGCACATTCATGATTGATGTATTATGTCTCTTTTGGACACTTGATGTTAGGCCTAAAGGCCATTTGTTTTACTCTTTAGTGCTGGATAACTTCTAGTCCTGTTTGTTTCCGCTGTGTTGTGCAAGTGTTTTGAGTTTGGGTAGTTATATCAACTTATAATACTAAAGCTGTGGCGTTCATATGTTGTGGGGCCCCGGCCGGACCCATATTATACGTCCACTACAGGGGAGGTATTACAATTTGGTATCAGAGCCAGGTTTGATTCAAGGTCAGTGCGTAGAGAAGTTATCCACATAAGAGTAATGCGGGACCGTGAGTGTCCTTATGTTTTAGTTTTAAGATTGGAGACTAATCCCTTATTTCTTGTTTTCCTGAAGAGTGCAAGCAACGAGGCGGGCACCTCAAGAGTAAGGGATGATCTCTCGGCGAGCAGTGCTACTGCTCCAGGTCTTCTGGGCACGGGTGTAAACCCGGCTGACTTTTGCCGTATGCTTGCAGAAGCGATGGTGGCAGCCCAAGCGGCGGCTGCAGCCCAGGTAGCAACCCCTGCTACACCAGACACGGCGACGGCCGTGCCAGGCGGAGAAGCCAGGCGAGTGGAGCCTTTGGCAGAAAGGGTGGTGGTAGGACATGGAGACCGACACATGAAGTACTTCCTGAGTTTCCATCCCCCGTCTTTCAAGGGTGTTGGAACGCCAACGGATGCGGAGGATTGGTGGGTTCGTATTCAGGAACTGTTAAGGGCGGCAGAGACGCCAGAGGAAAAGAAAGCTGAGTATGCGGCGTTCATGTTGGAAGGAGACGCCAAATTGTGGTGGGTGAGCCACAGCGGCCGCCAGTTCCCGGGACGCACCCCATCAGTGGAAGAGTTTGGGGACGCTTTTCTTAAGAGGTATATTCCAGTTTCAACACGGTTGGCCCTGCAGAGGCAGTTTCTGCATCTAATGAAGCCAGACAAAACGGTGGACGAATACGTGCAAGAGTTCACCTGTTTGGGTCGTTATGCGGGAACGACAATGGCGGATGATGTAGAGAGGGATAACCTCTTCTACCAAGGGTTGAGGGAGAATCTGAGACAGCCCCTCATCTCCATGAAGAGGGCGGGATTTAATGAGCTAGTTGAAGCCGCCAGGTGTTTGGAGAATGATCTGGAGCGAACCCAGCGTCGAAAGGGTTTTACTCCCAAGCATGGGGAAGGGAGGCCCTCCCAATCTCATGTAAAGTCTGATGGGAGCAGGTGGAGGAGGAAGCCTCACACTTCCAGATCGGGTGAGAGGAGCACTTGGACTCCTGGGGGTTCTCACTCTAGGGGACCGCCGACGTGTTACAACTGCGGGAAGGTTGGGCACATAGCCCGTGCTTGTCAGCAAGGGGGAGCGGGGCAAGAGTCAAAGCAGGAGCAGTCTGTGCGCTCGGGCCCCAGTGCTGCAGAGAAAGGAAAGATGGCGGAGTCGAGCGCTTCTCGGTTCCAACCGGTGCAACCAAGGGCTTACAACCTTGGACAGCAGGAAGCGATCCATCAAACCGATGTGGTTACAGGTATGAAGAAAATTTAAGTTTGCATTTGTGCTTCATACTTTTAGACCCCCTTTTGTGAGATGTCTTGTTGTAGGCTTCGTGTTAGTTTCCGGATACCCAGCTAGGGTATTGTTCGATACGGGAGCATCACACTCCTTTCTTGCGGAGAGCTTCGTCCGAAAAATAGGAGTTGGGTCTTTCTCGTCGGGAGCAGAGCTGAAAGTGCGCATGCCCAATGGGTCATCTATGACCACCGGGGTTAAAGGGCGTATTTGTTGGGAGCTAGACGGAGTTGCCTTTGTTTTGGAAGCAGCAGTGTTACCATTAGTAGAGTTCGATGTCATTTTGGGCATGGACTGGCTTGCAGAGCAGCGCGCCAGCATTGACTGTTTATCCAAGGTAGTGACCCTAAAGAGTAAGGGGCAATCGGAAGTCAAATTTGTGGGCCTTTGTGGAGTAGCCCATTCCCTAATTACGGCCATGCAAATGATGCGGGCGGTTAACCAGGGAGGTGTGGCGCTGGTAGCGTTGTTGGAGGTTCGTCTCTCCCAGCTATCTATTGAGGAAGTGCCAGTGGTGGCAGAGTTCAAGGATGTGTTTCCGGATGAACTTCCTGGAGCGCCTCCTCGGCGGGAGATCGACTTCTCGATCGAGTTAGTGTCGGAGGCTAGACCGGTGTCGCGTCCCCCTTTTAGGTTGGCACCAAAGGAGTTGGCGGAACTTAAGGTACAGTTACAGGAACTGTTGGAGCAAGGATATATTAGACCCAGTTCTTCACCGTGGAGCGCACCGGTGTTGTTTGTTAAGAAGAAAGACGGTAGCATGCGCCTATGCATAGACTACCGAGAGCTGAATAAATTGACCGTCAAGAATAAGTATCTGATTCCTCGGATAGACGATTTGTTTGACCAATTGGTGGGGTCAATGGTATATTCGAAGTTGGACTTGAAGTCAGGCTACTATCAGCTGCGAATTCGAGATGAGGACGTACCCAAAACTGCCTTTGGTACAAGGTATGGACACTTTGAGTTTACGGTGATGCCGTTCGGGTTAACGAACGCACCATCGGTGTTCATGGATCTGATGAATCGAGTGTTTCGGGATTACTTGGATTCGTTTGTGGTTGTCTTCATTGATGACATCTTGGTGTACTCCAAGTCTGAAGTGGAGCATGAGACCCACTTGAGAGTGGTCCTGCAAGTGTTGAGGGAGAACCAATTGTTTGCAAAGTTCTCAAAGTGCGAGTTCTGGTTAGCCAAGGTGGCGTTTTTGGGCCACGTGATTAGTGGTGATGGGGTGGCAGTGGATCCAGCGAAAGTGGAGGCCATCAGAGATTGGCCGGTGTTAAGGACCGTGGCGGAAGTCCGAAGTTTTCTTGGACTAGCCGGGTACTATAGGAGATTCGTGGAGAATTTCTCGAAGATAGCTCTACCCCTCACCTCACTCACTCGCAAAGACCATAAGTTTGTGTGGACCCAAGAGTGCGGCCAAGCATTTGAGGCCCTGAAGGAGAGGCTTATGATGGCTCCAATCCTGAGTTTACCGCAAGGGACCGATGGATTTCAGATTTTCAGTGACGCATCGGGATGCGGTTTGGGTTGCGTGTTAGTGCAGCATGGCAAGGTGATAGCTTTTGGGTCTAGACAGCTGAAATCTCATGAGAGGAATTACCCCGTCCATGACTTGGAGTTGGCGGCGGTAATCTTCGCGTTGAAAATATGGCGACACTATGTGTATGGCGCAAGGGTGGAGATCTTCACGGACCATAAAAGCCTGAAGTATCTCTTGGATCAGAAGGACTTGAACATGCGGCAACGCAGATGGGTTGAGTTTCTTGGAGACTACGAAGTGGCGATTCAGTACACGCCGGGTAAAGCCAATGTGGTGGCGGACGCGTTGAGTAGAAAGTACTCGGGGCAAGGAAATTTGATCGAAGCTCATGATGAGCGGTTGGTACGGGAATGGGAGTCCCTTGGATTGGAATGTGTTGCGAGAGGCGAGTCTAGCGTGTCTCGGTTGAACTGGATTGAAGTGCAAAACGACTTGTCCGATCGTATTCGGGAAGCGACTCGATTGGATGTGGAGTTTCAACCTTTTGTGTTGGAGGCTCAAAAGGGCGAGAGCAGCGCCTGGGAGATGATTGGGGGAATCTTGAGAAAGGATAGAAGGGTTTGTGTACCGCAGTTTGGCAATCTCCGTGAGGAGTTGATGTTTGAGGCTCACTTCTCAAAGTACTCCATCCACCCGGGCAGTACAAAGATGTACTTGGATATGAAGAAATCCTTTTGGTGGCCGGGGTTGAAGCGAGATGTAGCTTTGTATGTGAGTCGTTGCCAAACATGTGCCTTGGTGAAGGCCGAATGTCAGAAACCGGGCGGGTTCCTAAAGCCCCTTCCAATTCCTGAGTGGAAATTTGAGGACATCTCCATGGACTTTGTGCATGGTTTGCCTAGATCGCAGCATGGTAATGATGCTATTGGGTGATCGTGGATCGCCTAACCAAGGTGGATCACTTCATCCCAAATCGGAAAGAGGACAGCGTGGAGAAGCTGGTGGAGTTGTATGTTCGCAACATTGTGCGACTGCACGGAGTTCCTAAGAGCATAGTCAGTGATCGAGATGGACGGTTTACGTCTAAGGACTGGAGATTGGTTCAGAAAAGCTTGGGCACGAAGCTAAAGTTCAGTACGGCGTTCCATCATCAAACTGATGGGCAAACGGAGAGAACGAACCGTACTATGGAAGATATGTTGAGAATGTGCGTTCTTGATTTCGGCAAGAGGTGGGAGGATCACCTCTTCATGGTAGAATTTGCGTACAATAATAGTTTTCAAGCAAGCATAAAAATGGCGCCATACGAAGCTTTGTATGGGAGGCGGTGTCGAACGCCAATGTCTTGGGCAGAGGCGGGAGACACCAAAATGTTGGGAAAGGACGGGGTGGTTGACGCGTGTGAGTTGGTACGGACCATCCAAGAGCGTATGAAGGTGGCGCAAGACAGGCAAGCAAAATATTTTAATGCTCGTCACCGGAAGTTGGAATTTGTAGTTGGTGATTGGGTTTATCTGAAGGTCAAGCCGTTCAAAGGCGTCTCACGGATTCGCCGACTCAAGAAGCTGAGTCCAAGGTTTTTGGGGCCTTTTGAAGTTGTTGAGCGGGTAGGATAAGCAGCTTATCGGTTGGCACTGTCCGCAGATTTGAGTGGATTACATGACATCTTCCACGTCTCCGTTTTGAGGAAAGCCTTGGTGGAGGCTAGCGTGGTGATTGAGCCGGCATCGGTGCCTATTGAGGAAGACTTGAGGACGCGAGTCCTTCCAATTGCTATAGAGGATTCGGAGACTCGGCAGTTGCGGAATAAAGAAGTCAAACTCGTGAAAGTTCGATGGGACAACTGCGGTGGTGAGGAGTTCTCTTAGGAACGAGAACAGGCCATGCTAGAAGATTATCCAGAACTCTTCATGTCAGGTACAATTTAAGTTTTGTACCCTTTTGTTTTGAAATTTCGTGACGAAATTCTGTTAAGTGGGGGAGAGTTGTAACACCCCAGTTTTGCAAAAGGTTCAGTGTGCAGTTCTGAAAATTTTTGGGTTTCTGGCAGGAGGCACACGGCCTGTGACACGGGCGTGTCGCAGGGCGTGTCGAGGCCATGTCGACACTCGGCCCAAGTGTCGACACTTTCGCTCGACAAAGTGTCGAGAGTGGGGCACACGGCCTGCGACACGGGCATGTCGCAGGGCGTGTCGAGGCCGTGTCGACACTCGGCCCAAGTGTCGACACTTTCGCTCGACAAAGTGTCGAGAGTGGGGCACACGGCATACGACACGGGCGTGTCGCAGGGCGTGTCGAGGCCGTGTCGACACTCGTCCCAAGTGTCGACACTTTTGCTCGACAAGGTGTCGAGACTGGGGCACATGGCCTGTGACACGGGCGTGTCACAGGGCGTGTCCCGCTTGGTCGACGATCTTCGCTCGACGTTTTTCCGCGGTGTCGACACAAAGCCTGTCGACGGGTGTCGAGACTTGGCACACGGCTTAGGACACGGGCGTGTCCCAGGCCGTGTCAGCTCTCGGGTTGGTTTCGGGGCCGTGTTGTTGGAGGCACACGGCCGACCACACGGCCGTGTCACTGGGGACATGGGCGTGTCGGGTTGAACACGGGTGTGTCGGATGCCCGTGTGCGATTCCAGGCGCGTCGATTTGAGACGGCGAATGAGGCACACGGCCCTGGACACGGGCGTGTGCCAGGCCGTGTTCGGCCCAGATCTTCTATTTTCCAGGCGAATCGCAGCAATTCTTTTTCTAGTTTTGGGATCTAACGATTCAGGCCATCTCTTGGGAAGTTAAGTCCGATTTTAGGGTTGGAAACCCTCATTGTTTTCCAAGTCTTCTCTTTCTATGTACTTGAGAAAAGCTAGAGCAAGGAGGAAGAAGAAGGTCTTGGGCTGTAGGAAGGGTTTCGGAGCTCCAAATCGCGAACCGAGTCTGGATCCGTGAAGCTTAGATCGTTGCGAAGATTTCCATCCGGCTATTTTGTCATGGCAAGGAAGAGGAGTCGGAAGGTAACGACATCTCTCCTCTCAGTCCTTA
The DNA here is from genome assembly GCA_039583875.1 of Platanthera guangdongensis. NCBI lineage: Eukaryota > Viridiplantae > Streptophyta > Magnoliopsida > Asparagales > Orchidaceae > Platanthera > Platanthera guangdongensis. The sequence continues at coordinate 137,487,414 of CM077151.1, forward strand.
GGATGCATGTACTAGCATCATTTATTTTCTTTCTCTCTAATTTTTGGGCACCAAACTCTCAAATGAGAGGGGTTTTGGTTTGCCAAGGTTCAAGAGGAACCTCCGGGTTGATTGAGTCCGTCCCCGGCATATTTTTGCATTAGAGATCCGCTTCGCTAGTGGATTAGGCATGGTGGGTGAAGTCGTGGTCGCGACCGTTAGTCCGACTCGGTGATGTTGCATACGAACTTAGGGATTCGTAGAGATTTCCGTTGCGGCAAGATGTCGTTTGTGTTGTGGTGGTGATTGTCCCGTTTGCTTGAAAAGGTACGTGTAGTCGAACCCGGACAAGGTTAGCTCCTCGTGGCGGTAGATGGTTTCCTTGACGGATAAGGTTAGCTCCGTATGAGTTGGAGATGGTTTCCTTGGTGGATAAGGTTAGCTCCGCACGAGTTGGAGATGGTTTCCTTGGTGCGCGGGAACGCTGCAGTACAAAGAGGGATTACGATGTACTTAGTCTTGGTTTGTGATGTGCCAAGGAGTGGCTATGTCTCCGTGGTCGGCTGGCTATCCCGTGACATGTGCGTCATGTGTGGAGAGTGTCCCGGCGAGACTAGTTCCCTTCTGTGAGACTGACGAGAATGCCAAGCTTGGGGCAAGACCGGGCAAAGAGGCCATGAGCGGGTGGGGTCCAGCAAGGCTTCTTAGAATCGGTCGGTCTGTGTTTGTTGGAATCCTGACATGAGACGTCAGAGCTTGTAGGCAAGCCCGGGGCTAAGCCCACGAGCGGGTGGGGCCTTGGCAAGATTTCCTTGTGGCGGCCTGTGCGCCATTTGAGGGAGAGGTGTCTCCCTTAGTGTTTGCGGCTTTATGCCAATGGGGAAATGTGAGTACCCAAATGATGTGATGTTGTGCTAGATGCATACGCAGTAGGGTACCTTGGGTGAAGCCCGGGTGTTGCATTCATGTTGCATAGTAGGCCCTTTCTTTATATGCTCAACCAATAGAGAACATATTTGATGATTTAGACATCCAAGCCTGTTTTAAATGTTCTTCTGTTTATAGCTATTTTTATTGCATATGAAGTGCTGACTTGCAGGTTGGAGGGTTCCCCGGGGTCCGTTAGGGGCGGCCGGGAGGAGATGTGTCGTTACACAGTTTGAGGTCAGCCTTTGCTGACCCACGTTACTAATAATTTTTACAGGGCAAGGATCGCATGCAGGAGCTAGCACGCCGGCCAAAAAGGCCTAAGCCCATGAAGTGTTTTTCCCACTTTTGTAGCACTACATTTATGATGATGTTGTTTGAGACTCTTTTGTCCGGCTTGCATGCCGAGGTAGACTAGGAGTGCTGAGCACATTCATGATTGATGTATTATGTCTCTTTTGGACACTTGATGTTAGGCCTAAAGGCCATTTGTTTTACTCTTTAGTGCTGGATAACTTCTAGTCCTGTTTGTTTCCGCTGTGTTGTGCAAGTGTTTTGAGTTTGGGTAGTTATATCAACTTATAATACTAAAGCTGTGGCGTTCGTATGCTGTGGGGCCCCGGCCGGACCCATATTATACGTCCACTACAGGGGAGGTGTTACATCATGGTACAGAGTTTGAGTCTCTTCTTATGCATGAGTTCTGTGAGAAGGAAGATATCAGGCACTGCTTCTCAGCTCCTAGAACTCTTCAACAAAATAGTGTACCTGAAAGGAAGAACATAACCCTAATTGTAGCTGCAGGAACATTACTTGCAAGTGCTTACATGCCCCTACCTTTTGGGCAGAGGCTGTAAGCACAGCAAACTATGTACTGAACAGAAGTTTGATACAAAAACTTAAGAATAGGACTCCCTATGAATTACTTAAAGGGAAGAAACCTAAAATCACTTATTTTAAACTATTTGGTTGTATTTGCTACATACATAATAATAACAAGAAATATATTAGAAAGTTTGAAGCTAAGCCTGAAGAGAGAATTTTTCTAGGATATTCCCAATTAAGCAAAGCTTATAGGGTGTTTAATAAATCATCTTTAAAAATTGAGGAATCTATACATGTAACTTTTGATGAAGCTAACATGTCTTATAAGGAGAAAGAGATTTCTATCAAAAGTACCTTGCAGGTACCTCACTTGTGTGAGAATTTGGATGAATTAAGCCTCACCCAAGAGGTTCCAACACATCCTTCTCCACAAGTTGAAGAAGAAAGTGAAGAAGAAAGCACTGAAGTGACTGAACCTCATCCAACATCAGACATAGTTCCACAAGAGGAATTAATTCCAAATGTTGTTGCTGAATCAACTCCACCCACTGATCTTGTCACAATAAGGGATACCCTAGATATCAAGTGATTGGAGACATATCAGCAGGTGTACAGACAAGGTATCAACTCAACCAAGATGTGATGCATGCCTGTTTTCTCTCTCAAGTTGAACCTCAATCCATAAAAGATGTTGAGCAGGATCCCCACTGGATCATTGCAATGCAAGAGGAACTCAACTAATTTGAGAGATTTAGAGTTTGGGATTTGGTCCCAAGACACAAAGACTACCCAGCATTGGAACCAAATAGGTATATAGAAATAAACTACATGCCCATGGTGTAATTGTGAGAAATAAGGCTAGGCTTGTTGCTCAAGGTTATAAGCAAGAAGAAGGCATAGACTATGATCAGACCTTTGCACCAGTTGCAAGGTTAGAAGCAATCAGAATATTCCTTGCCTATGCTGCTTATAAGAAGTTTAAAGCCTACCAGATGGATGTGAAAAGTGCCTTTCTAAATGGAGTACTGAAAGAAGAGGTTTATGTTGAACATCCTCTAGGTTTTATCTCTCCAACACATCCTTCTTATTATTTAGATTGCATAAAGCCCTCTATGGTCTAAAGCAAGCTCCAAGAGCTTGGTATGAGACCTTAGCTAGCTTTTTGATAGAGCATAAATTCACTAGAGGCATTGTATATAAAACAATATTCACTGGGCACCATAAGGATCAAACATTGTTAGTACAAATATATGTAGATGACATTATATTTGGGTCTACAGATTCCAAACTATGCAAGAGGTTCTCTGACCTCATACATTCAAAGTTTGAAGTGAGTAGCATGGGTGAGCTCTCCTACTTCCTTGGTCTCCAAGTGAAGAAGCTAGCTGATGGAATCATCATATCTCAGGCTAAATATGCTAAAGAGCCAATTAAGAAGTTTGGGATGGCTGATGCCTCAGCAAAGAAAACACTTATGTCCACTAATGCTATAATAGATTCTGATCCACATGGGAAACCTGTTGACCAGAAGTTATATAGGGGCATTGTTGGGTCCCTATTATATCTTACAGCTAGCATACCAGACATAATATTTGTCACATGCCTTTGTGCTAGGTTCCAGGTGAACCCTAAAGAATCTCACCTAATTTTTCTAAAAAGAATTTTGAGATATATAAAGAGTTGTCCTAGTCTAGGCCTTTGGTATCCTACTGAGTCAGAATTTGATTTCACTGGATATTCAGATGCTGACTTTACTGGATGTAGGGTTGACAGGAAAAGTACCTCAGGGACTTGCCAGTTCCTTGCTATGAGATTAGTGTCTTGGTTCTGCAAAAAACAAACATCTGTGTCCACATCAACTGCTGAATCAGAATATATTGCAGCTGGCAGTTGCTGTTCTCAGATGTTATGGATTAAGAATCAACTCCTAGACTATGGTTTCAACTTAAATAATTCAACTCTATTTTATGATAACACAAGTGCTATATCCATAGCACAAAATCCAGTCCATCACAGTTGGACTAACCATATAGACATTTGACATCATTTCATTAGAGAGTGTGTAGGCAAAAATAAAGTTAATCTTGTCTATATCTACACTGATTTACGAAGAGCTGATATTTTCACCAAACCCTTGAATGAAAGAAATCACTTGTTCTTTATAAATCAGCTTGGAATGATCAATGGAGAAGTTTTAATTTAATCTCTGTCTGCACTCAACGAATTTTCCAAAGTTCATCGAATGGAGTTCGACGAACTGGGAAAGTTCTTGAGATATTCGTCGAACGGAGATCGACGAACTCTCTGAGAGTGAAGTCATTTTCGTCGAACGGAGATCGACGAAGTTGCTTCAGAAAACTTTCGTCGAACGGAGCTCGATGAAATGTTTTCAAATCTTCAGACTGAGCATGATGAATCATTTAACTACAAATTATTTCGTCGACCTCTGATCGAAGAATTATTTTATTTTTCGTTGAACGAAGTTTGTCGATTCATGTTCTGGAAAACCTTATATCTAGGTTTTCTTCGACCTCCGTCCCATGCTTTCAGTTCCCTTACACTTGATCTTCATTTTTCTCTTGCAGGTGAAATAATGGCGATTCCAGCAGGGAGCCTTGCGGCAATGAAATTTGATACAGGATTCGACGTGGACTTCGATTCCTTCCAATACTCTGATCCAATATTCCTGGACATCCTGCAACTCCTTGAATAACAGCAGTTGAAGAATCTGATGTCCACCAGGATCAAGATAGCTGGCACTAAGATCAAAGAGTGGGTCTACAGTTCTTCCACCACCGATGAGAATACCATGACCGGAACTATATCGGGTAATGTCGTCTCCCTTACCCCTGTAGTGTTAACCGAAATTTTTGGATTAAACAATGGTACAGAAGAATTAGAGATTGAAAATGAAGAGTTTGATGAGATGTTGAGTCTGATGTGTTATCCTGGAGAAACCCCTAACAAACTGCTGAAAAAACACCTTTCTGCTGAGTTTAAATTCCTAGCAGATATTGTGGGCAAAGTTGTAACACCCCAAAGCCCATTTTTGGTTCAGGTTTGGGTGACACGGCCTGGGACACGGGCGTGTCCCATGGCATGTCCTTCTTAGGTTGAGGAGTTGGTGGTGTGGTCGACGAATTTTGGTCGACGATCGTCGAGTAGAGATTACATGGCCTGTGATACGGGCATGTCACAGGGCATGTACCCTGCATGATCGCGTGTACTAATGGACACGGGTGTGTCGTGGTGTACACAGCCTAGGACACGGGCGTGTCCCATGGCCGTGTCCTTCTCGGGTTGAGGGAAGCTTGTGCTGTGTGTTGTACACGGGTGGTAGACACGGGCATGTCAGGCATGACATGGGCGTGTAGGGTGTGACACGGGCATGTCACATGGCCATGTACTAGTTGCATCTGAGTCGGTTTCCTGCCGCTTAAGTGACATGACTTGTGATACGGGCGTGTCACAGGGCATGTCAGGCTGTGTTCAGCCTATTCTTGGGCAAATCTAAGCCATTCATTTCCCTTATCCTGGATCCAAGGGCTAGGCTTCTTCCCTGTGGATATAAGGCCGAGAATGAGGTGTACATCCCTCATTTTCATCTTCTTCTTCTTCTCCTCATTTGCAAGAGTGAGAAAGAGAGAGAGGCCAAGGGAAGGAAAGGAGGAAGGAAACCATCTGATGAAGGAGCTGCGGAGTGCGGATTGAAGGTCCGAGAGCGGATTCATGAAGGCAAAGCCGATGTGGTGACTTCCATCCGGCTACTTCATGGCGCTGAAGCGATCTTCAAGGGTAATGATCTCCTTCTTGGACATTGAATTCCTTTCTTTATACATGCGCATGGAATCCTCCACCAAGAGGTGGATGTCATAAGCGATTCCTTGGTTGAGTCTGCATCTAGAGCCGGAAGTGTGGAGTACGGCATAGGCATACTGTGTGAAGCCCATCTGGACGGGTAGTCTAGATTGGTGATGATGATGGGTAAACCGGAGAAGACTCCGTGGATTTGATGCTATAAAAGGTTTATGCTTTGTTGAATGGTTGTATTGATGAATGAATGTTGGTTATGGATGTATGGAGGCTTTGAGTAAGCTCCTGGTTATGATGAGAGATCAATTGATAGCATGCCTGGAGAGCGCGAGATAAACCTGGCCTGTTACACCACTAAGGTGGGTTGTTCTGGATAGATGAGGGATCGATTGGTGGCAATTCCTGGGGAGTCGAGTTAAACCCGGCTTGCTGCACCACAGGGGTGGGTCGATCAGAAATAGGTGAGGGGTCGATTGGTTGTAATGCCTGGGGAGCACCGATAAATCCGACTTGCTACACCATAGGGGTGGGTCGATCTGCTCTGTTTATGTTTGTGGATGATGTAAGGTAGGACCTCTGAGTGGTATGGATGGGATATCGCCAGCCTGCGGGACTAGTGGACTAGGACTGAACCACCCAACCAACAAGTGAAGAACCTCTGATCGAAGGTGTACGACTGGGATATCCAGTAGACCAAGAAGGTACCCTGAGTGCACGGAGCATCTGGTGGATACCGTCATTTGTGATATGCTTGTGATTGGTAGATTTGATAGACATGATGATGGCAATGCATACAGGGAAGGAACCATTGCCTCGGGTAAGGGTTAGGGTCGTTATAAGTGGTCAGCTCAAGCTGACCGTTACTTGGTTTGCCACTCTCGGGTGGATAATGAATTGCAGGTGTTGATGCTTGAATGGAATTGAGCGGAATGGAGGCTTGCTGCTAAAGGCCCTTGAAGGCCGTGTGAAGAAGCGTGTTGGATTTCATGTGTGGCCGGCTTGCGTGCCGATGTATGAAAATGTATTTTTGTAAAGAGAAACTTGTAAGGCCTTAAGGCCATGTATGGGTGCGTTGTATACATTCCTGTTATGATATATAAATGTGGAGTTTGTATATTAGTGGACGTTCACTGATCTGAGTTCATCTAACATAAAATGTTACGCTAGAATGTTTTAAGTTAGGGTACGAGTAGATTTTGATTTCCACACATAATTCTGCTGCTTGTCTGTGGGATATGGCGTGGGGCCCCGACCGGAACCACCGTTATATTCCGTGTGACAAGTGGGGGCGTTACAAAAGTATTGCTGGGCAAGCACACTGCTCATGATTATATAACCAGGCACCAATTCCTGGTTATATGTGTAGTGGTGAACAAGAAGCAGGTGAACTGGGCTCAGATTTTGTTTGAATTGATCAAGAAAAAGAACACAAAGAAAGAGGTTTGTTTTGGAAGAATTTTGGGAATCTTTCTTAAAGAAAAGACTGTAGAATCCCTGGTCTCCCCGACCATATTTATAAATGCCTCCAAGAGGCTCACCTGTGCCCTCTTTGGCAAGTGGGAGAGGACCATCACCAAGCCCTCCAAGGCTCCATCCTCTTCCTCCAGGCCTTCTGAAAGCACTAGGGCTGTCACAGCCCCACCTCGAACCCCAGAAGAGGCCCCCTCTACCTCCAACATTCCTTCCTCTTCTCCACAACAAAAACAACAATAGCCACAACAACCAACTCACATCTCTACTCCAGTTCCGTCTCCTGCCAATTCTCCACTACTAGTTATCACTGAAATCCCCTCTTCCCCCATTCAGGAATCCCGACAACCCTCTCCTTCCCAATCACCACAACCATCCCCACTTCAATCCCCTATTCCACCTCATTTAACTACCACAGATCCTGACACCTTTATCTCCTCCCACACATTCAATCTAGTGATTCCCCCGTCATCTCCACATCAAGAACCCATCCCCATACCCCAACTTCCACCCTCTACAACAGCTCCTCCCTCTGTCCCCTTCCCTTTTCTAGTCCAAATAGATCTTCCATCTTCTGCACCAGACTACACACACACAGACATGTCTAGTGCCTTTTCTATCTGCTCAAATTGTGGTCATCACGATCCCTACTCCTCCACTGCTCTAGAATCTCTCTATTTAAACTTCTCTGATATTGCTAAGGACTTACTTGCATATATCTCTCCCACTCTTAAAATTTTCTTAGACAATGCACTAACTCCTCTCATTGCTTCCATCCAAACTCTATCTACCACAATTGATGCTCTCTCCTCTGTCCCTTCTTCTGGCGGACTGGCTCCAGGTCCCTCTGCAGCCAGTCAGGGGGAGATGCTTCATGATGAAGAAGCTCCAGTAATAGTAGCAATACAGTTTGAAGCAGCAGCAACATAAAAAGAAGTAGAAAAAAGCAGCAGCAACAGCATAATTTGATTCCTTTATGACTGATTCTTCTGAAGAGATACCAGATCCTTCTGCGATCATAGACTTAATAGAATCAGATACTGAGACAGATGAGCCTGTTTTTGCTAAAATAAACACTGCTGGTGATTTTATTATAAATCCCACAGTTGATCTTTTGAATTTATTGAGAATTTTTGATATAGCTCATTTGAACTCTTTGTCAGCAGATAGTATAAAGACATCTTTGGCTATAGTCCCTTATACCTCACCAATAAGCCCCAAGGTTACCAAGCAACTTAAGGCTACTTTTGTTGTTCCAGAAGTTCCAGTCCTGCCATCTCCTCCCAAAGCTGCTTCCCTCATTATTACATCCCCTCCAGAAGATATTTCTGCTCCAACCTTCATAATGGATGACTCTCCAATGCCTGATCTTGATGCATTGATCATGGCAGACATAGAAGAAGAGAATAGAAAAGTTGTTGAAAGCACTGTTGTATATAGCCCTCCTGCTCTAGTTCCAGCTCCTCCTCCCACTTCCTCTCAGCCAGAGAAACCCTTGATATCTGCTGAGGGCCTAAAAGAAATTAATGCACTATATGATAATCCTCAAGATTCTGATGATGATGAGGAGGAGGAGGAGGAATCTGATGATGAGCCTAAGAAAAAGAAAGTCTCTAAGAAAAGGAAATCTCCTCCACCTCCTGCTCCAAAACCAAATCCAGCAAATGACACTCCATATTATATACTGCAGAAAATCACACCATACAAGGGCATGCCAGCATGGATATGGCTGTCCAAGAACCAGCAAAAGGAAAGAAAGAGAAGCAGGAGATACTCACCACCTCCTCAGAGATATAGAAAGGATCCTCCTCCTCCTCCTCCACCTGCTGCTGGTGCTTCAAGTTCTTCAACTCAGAGGACTACCCAGTTTCAAACCTATCAGAGACATCAGGGTAGGTCCTCCTCCTCTTCAGGAAGCAGCCAACAGAGGCAGTATTCATCAGGTAGGCAATAACAACATCAACAACAACAACAACCTCAATATCAACAGCAACAAATCACTGAACATCAAAAAGTTGAAAGCCCAAAGAGACTTGCTTCCCCTTTTATACCCTTTGAAGATCCTGAGACAGCTACAACTGCTAGGATGGCCAGATTCCAAGAATTGGTTGGCCTATCCTTGATCAATACAGCAAGAGCTGAAGGAAAGGATCCTTCTGAATACACTACCATGTACAAATACAGGAAGGAAGAGCTCAACAGGTTTGCTAAAGCTAATAAATTTTTTAATGTTGATGATTATATGATACTGCATCCTGAAGTTGTAGTGCCAAGGGCTACCTCCCTGAATGTCATTGGAGCTGCTGACATGAAAATGAGAAAAGCTCAAGCAGCTGATCCTAATAGGGAAATCAAATTTACTCAGCCAAGTGACAAAGCTAAGGAGGATAAGACAAAGGAGCCTAAGAAGAAGAAATGAACATTTTGAACTATTTCTAATCTCTCTATCATTTGTAAAACTGTCTGTTTATGATACAAAGCTTATTATACAAATATATCTGCTGCACATTTAAATTTTTCTTGCCAGATATATTTTTCTTGCTTTGTTATTAATGTGAGTCTGTAATTAGTGACCTCACCCAAATAGGCGGAGATTGTTGGATCCCTAGTTGGATTTGGGCTAGGTTCACTAAAGTAGGATGGTTGATCCAACATGTATAGCTAGGGTCATGTATGAGTCCGAGAGTTTAGGCCATGTCCTTTGAATCAACACTGCATGGACCAGCCTTCAACAGACTGCAAAAATACTCAAGACTTAGAGAAATATCAAAGACTCAGAAAATGACTTCGACGTTCGTCGCACTCAGCTCGACGAAAATCGTGCTCAGCTCGACGAACTCAGAGAAAATTCTCTGAGGTGAGCTCGACGAAGTTGGTACTCAGATCGACGATTTATGGACACTATATTTCAACATTCCAAGTCCAGAATTCCTTTCTCTGAACTCCATTCGACGAACTTGGATCTTAGGTCGACGATCTCTGGGTATTCTACTTCAACATTTTATTCTAGAAACATCTAAAATGTTCTAAGTCCAGAATCATACTCCAGTCGACGAACTCATCTACTCAGCTCGACGAACTTAGACCACATTCTTGGCAAGCTTTATCAAGTAGCAGTTAGAAGTTCTCAGCTCAACGAAACTAGTTCTCAGGTTGACAATTTCTGGATACTTCACTTCAATATTCTAAAGTCCAAGAACCATTACTCTGAACACTAGTCGACGAACTTAAATTCTCAGCTCGACGATCTTGATGCACAGAATTGGCAAGGTTCCAGAGAAAGCTATTGTCTTTCCTCAGGTCGACGATCTTGGTTCTCAACTCGACGAACAAATATTATCTGGTCGACGAACATAATTTCTCAGCTCGACGAACTCTAGACCCAGGTCAACGAATTATGTTCTCTGCTCAACGATTTCTGTGCAGTTCCAGACTTGGATATTTTCCTCCCTCTGTCCTTATTTTATTGCAGTAATTCTTGTATAATCAATGGTAAATATTCTCTGAATATTACCGTTAGACGCAGCATTGATTATGGACTTCATCAGGATTATTGCTTGCCATTTTTCAGTGGGACAGTTGGGGAAATCAATCAATGCAAATATTCTCCAGGCCGTCAGCATTAAATGAAGGAAGAAATTCAAAATTCAGAAGGGTAATTTCATGGAAAATATAAAAAGGATTTTTCCACCTTCTTCGAGAAGAGACACAATACATTAAACGAAATTTTTCTTCTTCCTTCTCGACTCAACACAGAGAACAAGATACACAGAGCAATAACACAGTCAAGAGACAAGAAGCGCTAGCCCTTGACCAGACAAATTGCAGCAAGCTGAAGAAGAAGAACATACATTCAAATCAAGAGTCTTCTTCCTTCTTCATCTCAGGATTCTTCAGAGGACAACAAATATTCTATCTGTCAAAGAAGTTCCTGGATACGATCTGGTCAAGGCTGAAATATAGAAGACCTACTCACCCTGCAGCAATGCTCAAATCTTCCTGAGTTCAATATCTCAGGGGGAGCTTTTGCTAACATCATATCCACTAAAGTCTTTTTAGTTGTATTTGAGAAAAAGAAGACCACATCACTCTCTCATCCTCCACTGTAAAAAGGGTTCTTTAACTCCCTTCAAAAGTTATTCTTGGTTGCAAGTCACCTGACCAAAAGACTTGGGGTTTTGGTTTTTGAGCACCTGATCAAAAGCTCATTGGTGGCAGTCACCTAATCAAAAACCCGCCAGTGGATTCCTACCAGGGTGGTAGAAGAGTGGATGTACCCAGGTTGGGGAACCACTATAAAATTCTTGTGTTGTCTGGTTGGATTTTTTTCTTTTGTTCTTGCTGTGGCTGAAATAGTTTGGCTTTGTTGTGCTTGTGATAGTGCTAGATTAATTTATCTTAGGTCTATTTTTATTCACAGCAAAAAGTTTTTAAGTTTTCAAGGTACTCTATTTACCCCCCCAAGAGTATTTCAGATCTAACCCTTACTTTCAGTTGTGTTTTGGCTTCGGGAGGTGTTTGCCCTGGTTTTGTTTGTCGAATTTGAGTTCCTACTTCGTCGTCGGTTTCGTAGCGTCGGTATTTAGCTATAGTGCGAATTTCATAGAATTTTGAGTTGTTATGGATTTTGGATGTGTTTTGGAAATTATTAATATTTATTATAATAGAAGTCACTCTTGTGGTTGAGGAAGCTCTAGATGCAAGGACTCTAGAGCTCAAACACTTGAAGGATCACAGAATGGATCAAATCATAGGAGATCCCCAGGATGGTGTCAGAACTCGTAGAGATACAACTAATGAAAATTTATATTTAAGTTTCCTCTTGCAGTTTGAACCAAAGAAGTTTAATGAAGCAAACTCAGAGGCATCTTGGATAATGGCAATGGAAGAAGAGCTAAATAAATTCAAGCGTTGCCAAGTATGAAAGCTTATTCTAAGACCCAAAGGTAAGAACGTTATCAGAACAAAGTGGGTCTATAGGAACAACATGAACGAGGATGGGATAATTATAAATAACAAGGCCAGACTCGTTGCCAAGGGATACAAACAAGAAGAAGGAATCGACTTCGATTAGATGTATGCACCATTGGCAAGGCTGGAGGTAATCAGGTTGTTCCTAGCATATGCAGCACTTAAGAGCTTCAATGTCTATCAGATGGACGTGAAGTCGTCATTCCTTAATAGTGACATAAAGGAAGATGTGTTTGTGGAACAATCTCCAGGTTTCGTTGATTCTAACTTTCCTGAGCATGTATATCTTTTATTTAAAGTTTTATATGGTTTGAAACAAGCTCCACGAGCTTGGTACGAGACGCTGTCTATCTTTCTTCTTGAGAACAAGTTCACAAGAGGAAAGATAAATAAGACATTATCTCTTACGAAAATAAAAGGCAAGATTTTGCCAGTGCAAATCTATGTCGATGACATCATATTTGGCTCTACTGACGACAACCTCTGAAAAAGTTTTCCAAACTTATACAAGGGAAGTTCGAAATGAGCAGTATGGGAGAGCTGAAGTATTTCTTAGGACTTCAGGTGAAACAATCTGAAGATGGAATTTTCATCTCTCAGACGAAGTTCACGAAGGAGCTAATTAAGAAATTCAGAATGGAGAACGCAACCTCTATGAGGACTCTAATGGGTTCAAATATGTCTCTAGACAAGGATGAGAAGGGGAAACTTTTTGATGAAACCAAGTACAGAAGCATAATTGGATCCTTACTCTATCTTTACTGCTAGTAGATCGGACATAATATTTTCAACATGCATGTGTGCTAGATTTCTGGTGAACTCTAAGGAATCTCACTATGCTTCTGTAAAGTGGATTTTGAGATACCTTAAAGGTACACCAAATCTTGGCTTATGGTACCCAAGAAGTAATGACAGCGGACTAATTGATTTCTCAGATGCAGTTTTTGTAGGAAGCAAAGATGATAGAAAGAGCACTTCTGGGACTTGCCAATTCCTTGGAAGGAGGCTCATTTCATGGAGCAGCAAAAAGTAAAATTATGTCGCAATCTCAATGGCCGAGTTAGAATACATTTCTGCCGACAGTTGTTTTGCACAGTTGCTTTGGATAAAAAACCAACTTGAAGACAACAACTTGAAGTTCAAGGACATTCCTTTGTTTTGCGAATCCTCCAGTGTGATTGTGACAGCCAACAACCCAGTCTCTGAAAGCCGGACAAAGCACATAGAGCTGCGATACCACTTCATCCGGGAGCACGTGGAGCATGGTGACATAAATCTCTAATATGTCCCAACTGACAGCAGATTGCAGATATACTCACAAAGCCGCAGGACAAGGCCAAGTTCTCATTCTTCAAAACAAAACTTGGCGTGCTCAACAAGGAAGAATAAGTATGAAGAACAACGTCTCAAGCAAGTTCAAGATCTGGTTATACTTCAAATCAACAAAATTTCAAAGCATGGACTTCATTTCTCGAGTACATCAATTCTACTCGAGAACGACGAAATTATTTCTCGAGAATAAAAATTCTACTCGAGAACGGCAGAATTAGTTCTCGAGAACAAAAGCTCTACTTGAGAACATGGATTGCTCTACTCGAGAACTTGGAAATTCACTCGAGAACGCAGTTGCAGCATGTGAAGATTAAATTCGTCCATCGGAGTTAAACACTCGTCGATTAGTTTTTCGTCTATCCTATTTCGTCGACCGGAGTTCGAATTTCGTTGATCGGAGTTCGACGTTCGTCGATCGGTTTGCATCTATTGGAGTTCAAATTTTGTCGATCGGAGTTCGACATTCGTCGATCGGTTTTCGTCTATTCTATTTCGTCGATCGAAATTTAGTACTCTTCTCGAGAATAATAACCCACTCAAGAAATCAGATTGGAAATTTTTCATCAAGTTCAAATTTTTCATACTGGCACTCAGGAACTTCACCGTCATATTCAAGGTATTTTTAACGTTATTTAAATCTTTTATCATCAAAATTAAAGGAAAATATAAATAGATTATAGTCCAAGATTTTCTATTCCCGATTTCAAAACCCTTTCTCTCGAGAAAAGACGCTTCACCTTCTCCGTCTCCGCCGACTGCCGCAATCAAGCCCATTTCTCCATTCGCCGGCCAGCGAACATTTCTTTCTCCACCTCAATGGCATCGTCTTCCAAACTCGGAATCGGCAGCAAACTAGTCTCAACAGGGATTAGCGATCTTTCAGATGACTTCAGGAACGTTCTAATCTTACTCGACACCGCCGGTTTATCTTTTGTTCTGGAACAACCATGCTGTGTTTTAATTTCTGATGTCGAAGAATTCTTTCAAAATGATAAAGTCAATCGCAATGGCAAGGTGCTCAAATCAAAGGTTAGAGATGTCAAGGTAAAAATGACCTCTCTCTCTGTTTCCAAATTTCTACAACTACCTGTGATAGATCAAGAAGACGATCTAGTAGGAACAGATTATGAATGGGCATACAGTTTCTATGGAATTCCCCAATCATCTCACACTGTTTGCAGACAATTCATGAATGCTGAAAGTAAGCTACTGGCAGATATTCTAGGAAAAGTCCTCCTTTGCGGGACAGGCTCTATAAGTTATATCACACCAGAATTCTTTGATATGATGACAACAGTTATCTGTAGAAAGAAATATCAGTGGGGTTTGATGCTCTTTGATAAAATTAAGGCATGTATTAAGAGCTCTAACTATGGCAAGATTATTTCTTTGTACCTGAACCAGATGGACCCTAAAGTATTCTCCATGAAAAAGGGCGTGGCCCTGCACCATATGAAGAAAGTTTCCATCATTTCCAACCAGAGATGGGAAGTTAAACTTCAGAAGTCTGACAAAGCCACAAAGGAAATTGAGGATGTGGACATGTAAGACCCCTCCCCTTACCAAGAAGGCTCCCGGTCTTATGCCCAAAACCGTCACCTTACGGTGGCACTAACATACGGGTTAGTCGACACCGCAACACACCGATTCTGCCGGCTAGAACAATCACATAACCTGTTGGCCAAAAGAGAGTAAGTAGTATAGCAGTAATGTAGAAATGAACTACAATCCAGTCCATAGTCATGGTACATATCAAATAATAAAATGAAGTACATCCAGTCCACAATGAGTAGCAATAATAAGAAAAGTAAAAGGGCTTATGCCCTGTATATGATATCAACTCTCCTCACACAATAAAATGCGGAAGCAAAACTATCCACAGAGAACTCGTCCCACCTGACCTCGGGCTGCAGTAGACGTAGTAGGTGGTGGTGGTATCAGCTCCTCACGTCCTGTCACCTCGTCCTGCCAGTCGTGCTGGTGCTCCATCTCATCGAGCTCCAAAAAATAGTTTGGTCACCAACCATTAGTCAAAAGACTAAGTCGCTTCCTCCGCACCTCGCCCCGCAACTCCTAGGCACCGTGCGTGAGGACGAAGAGGAGGACAACAAGGGGTAACAAAAAGGAAAGAAGGTGACAAGGAATTTATGCTACCAAGTATGAATGTAAACAGTAAATCTATACTAGCAGTTCTATGTATATAGTCCAAATGTATAGGCAAGTACAGTACGAAGGTAAGTAAACTGGAACTAAGTAAGTGTTGTAAATAAGTATAAAAATCTACTGCTAATATACATCACAGAAGTACCCTAACTTATATGAGTGCCCATACAAACATATAAGTTAGAGTTTCCAAAATTAACTTATCATATAAAAGAGCCCATACTAATTTATATGATAAGGATATATGAAGCGTATGTCCTAATATGAATGAATGCATGCAGTTATTTATGAGTCATGCAAGTACAACTCACACATAACGACTCTGTGATCACAGACCTTTAGTTCCCACTTTTAGGAGCTAGCATGACTCTCTGGTACAACCGTTGAGGCTACGGTAGCAGTGGAGCGGGCATCTCCAGTCCTAGGCGGGTATCACACTACCAAGCCTAGACCTCCCATACGCCTCTATACACGTCCTAGGTGCATTCTAGAGTCTCTGCGTACTAATTGCTGGCCATGTAACACCCCCATCTGTCACATGGCATATAACAGAAGGTCCTGCTGGAACCCTACGCCATATACCGCAGACAGTCGGAAGGATTACCAAATGAATATTCAAACCATCCAATTAAGAATACTCGTCCTACATAGAGCATTCTAGCGGAAGCTTTTAAAGTTGAAAGAACCCAAATCTTAAATCCAATATATAAATGAATGTCCACGACCACAACCACAGGAATGAACCCAAATACACTGAAAAGGTACATGGCCTTATGGCCTTACAAATGTTCACTTAATAAAACATATCTTACATACATCGGCTCGCAGGCCGGCCACACATGATAACCGTAAAAACAACTATTCTACGGCCTTCTAGGGACAGCACGGCAGCATGGGCTCCAGCCCGCTATTTGGCACTCGGCTCCGCAGCACCTGCAAGTACATACCACCGCACGGTGGCAAACGAAGAACCAGTCAGCTAAAAGCCGACCAAATTATAACGACCCCGCCCCTTACTCGGGACGGCGGTGCTCTTTCTCTGCACAACATTAGCCCAATAAAACAATAAAGTACAATTATACTACGCCACAGGTGTAGGCTCACACGGCCAAACACCCCGTGCACTCAGGGCACATTAACGGTGAGTCCTGACATATCAGTGTCTCCACCACCATCCCAAAGATGGCAACCAAGTTAGCATTTTAGCCTTTCTGACCCTGACTAGTCTAAGGCTCCCGACTATGCCTACGGCCAGTGCCCTTTTCGGATTTCTCGCACCGTACCACATAGCGTAGGTCCGATTCCACTTGCCCGTTGCTCACGCCGCCTATACAATTTAAGTTCTACGCGTGGGCCAAGCTTCTCTCAGATCCCAAAATTTTCCAAACAATCTCATAACCCAGTTATGAACAAGGCCGGTTCCCAGACCGCCAAGTTAGCAGAAACCCGAAAAACCCAAAGTACGGAGTCTTCTTCGGCAAAACATATCAAATGCAACATCACTGATCCAGACAATACACGTCCGGGTAGGCTTCACACACAATGCCTATGCCCGTACTTACGATTCCGGACTCTATATGCAACACAAGGGGGACTATTCACATCAACCCCAAGGAACACTCGCGGGAGCGGGATTCCCTATGCAGAAAGAAAGAGTTTCACATGCTCAAGTAGAGAATCGTTACCCTTGTAGTCCATTTTGGCGCCATGGAAAAACTACGCGGATGGAAATCTTCGCAACGAACTTTCCTCCACAGATCCGCTCTCAGATTTCGAAACGGTGCTCCGATGCTCCGCCGGCCTCCGGAATCCCTTCCTCCTTCCTCCTCTTTCCAACTCATTGAGAGAGAGAATGGTTGGAGAGAAATGAAGGATTAACTCCCTTATTCCCGGCCTTAACAGAGCAGGAAACCATCTGGGTCGTTGGATCTTAATTAAAGAAAACGAACGGCTCAGATCCGTTCAAAAATCTCCAGACCTGGGCCGAACACGGCTTGGCACACGGCCGTGTCCCAGGCCGTGTGCCTCGCTCCAGGCACGATCGTCGAACTCAGAACAATCACACGGGCACAAACACGCTCGTGTCTCACCCGACATGCCCGTGTCGGGTCTCTCGACACGCCCGTGTTCGGGGGCGTGTCATGCATAACCGCCACGACAACGGACAAGACCCAAAAGAACACGGGTAGGGACACGGGTCTACACACGCCCGTATCACCTGAAAATCGTCGAACAACAATCGTCGATTGCCGAACCCAGAACACGGGTACAGACACGGTTAGGTACACGCCCGTGTCCAACGACACGCCCGTGTCCTTTAGCCGTGTTTGTAGAAGTGTCCTTCTCGGGAAGAAAATGGCCAAAAACACCAGCCAGACACGGCCTTGGACACGCCCGTGTCCTAGGCCGTGTACCCCTATACAGGCACCAAAAATCCCCTTTTTACGCGACCGACTCAAATACAATTCTCGGGGCGTTACAAATCTCCCCCACTTAAGGAATTTCGTCCCGAAATTAAGTAAGGGTACACAAATCTAGATAATACCTGAGTGGAATAACTCGAGGTATTCCTCCAACATAGCTTGCTCTCGCTCCCAAGAAAGCTCCTCACGTCCGTAATTATCCCATCGGACTTTCACCACACGAATATCCTTGTTGCGGAGTCGCTTGACTGCAACATGTTGGGTATTTCATCCACCTGAACCCAGATTTGATGAAGTCACCCTGGAACTAAGATGAATTAAGTTGTATTTGATGCTTGGTTTGAGCTATATGTTTGCAGGAATTTCACTGGGAAGTGTAAACCAATGTCAGCTCACAGTGGGTCACTAAACACAGGAACTGTGCATTGTAATCCCTCATTGCATATTCCAAGGTGTTGACTCATGTGTGGTCTCTCTATTGGGATACACTTCATATTCAAGCTATTGGACTATGGGAAGGGTATTGGAGGTTGGCTACTCTAGAAGAATCAGCTTTTCCAACATCAGAAATTTTCTAAGTGTTTTACTCGAGTAAAGCTTTCACCTACTCGAGTAGTCTGGGTATAATTTACTCGAGTAAAGGAACCTTGTTCTCGAGTAGACATAGTCATATACTTGAGTAGCTAAGTCACCTACTCGAGTAGACCAAGTCATATACTCGAGTAGCATGCTTATATACTCGAGTAGATTACTCTTTATACCCGAGTACGAAAGGGTTTCCTCATCTAAACTTCTCTAAGTCATATACTCGAGTAAGTATACTCATATGCTCGAGTAAGTATACTCACATACTCGAGTAGATAGGAACATACTCGAGTAGTTCATTATACCTACTCGAGTAGATCATGTGTCACCCGTGTACCTTGTTATTTCCCTCCTCCAGAATTTTTTTTAAGTCTTTTACTCGAGTAGAACTTTCACCTACTCGAGTAGATTACTTCCTCTCGAGTAGTTTAGTTCAACTACTCGAGTAGTTGCCAGCAAACCTCTTCAGAATTTTTCTAAGTATTCCACTCGAGTAGTACTTCATGTACTCGAGTAGTTCATGCAATATACTCGAGTAACTTCTCCAGTACTCGAGTAGATCCTTTATGTACTCGAGTAGGTCTCTACACATACTCGAGTAGTTCTGTCTGCTTACTCGAGTAGTTGATCTCTATATACTCGAGTAGTCTATATATATTTACCCGAGTATGTTCTCCATAATATACTCAAGTAGTTATTCAACTACTCAAGTAGTTATTGACTTACTCGTGTAGTTGGCTGAATTTTTCTGAAATTTTGCTAAGTCATTTTTCTGACGGGATTTTTCAAATCACGCGACATGATTGGTCCACGTGTACATCATTATGACCGATTATGACCTTTAGTCTCTCCTATATAAGGTCTTATCAGAAAATGACAAACCCTAAGTATTCTCCAAGCTTTCTTGTCACTCTATTTCGAGAAATATTCTTCAGCCGACTCCTCTCTGATTTTCGCGAATCGGAAGCCGCCGCCGCCGCCGCCTTCTTCTCCGGCCAAAGCTTCTACTTTCAGAGGACTAATCTGAAGAGAGTTACAGATCAAGATCGACTTCGCTGATCATATTCTCTCTCGATTTCTATAAAAGCGAGTAAATCCAGATCGAAGCCGAGAACTTCTTGACCGATTTGTGAAAGTGCTATAAAGTTGAAAAGAAGAAGATCCTGGCCGTGTCTTCCAGATCTGAGTGATTTACTGTTTGTATTCTTGTAAACCTCACTTTATTAATCTTGTAGGAGAAATCTTCTCCGAGTGTAGGAGTTTTTCTTTACTCCGAGTTTGTAGGAAGTGTTATCTTCCGAGGTGTAGATCCCTTTGTTTGGATCGAGTGTGTTGGAACTTTGTTCCGAGGGTAGGATCGATTTTTGATCTGAGATAGTGGAGTAGCCGAGTCTAGTTGATTGCTAGATCAGTGAGGGAAAGTGGATGTACCCAAGGTTGGGGAACCACTATACATCTTGTGTCGTCTGTGATATTGGTAGATATCTCTGTGCTATGCTTTAATTAATTTTTTTTTATTCCACAAAAGACGCACAAACCACCTATTCACCCCCCTCTAGGTGATTTAGGTCGAACAACAGTTTTCTTTCAATTGGTATCAAAGCGAGGTTGATCGTCAAAAGGTTAACACCTTGATCAGATCCAGATCTGTTGTCTGAAAGATTCTACCATAAAATGGACAAGGGCAAAGATTTCGCCAAGCTTCCACTGTGCAACAAGAATAACTTTCCCATGTGGAAAGAAAGGATAAAATTTTTCATGGAAGCTGTGGATCCAAGGATCTTCATGATCGTTGAAGAAGGTCCTTACGTTCCCATGACTGTGTCCACTATCGACCCTACCAAGAAAGTTCCCAAAAAGCTAATGGATCTCGACAAAGACGAGATTGTACTTGTCTCTCTCGACAAGAAAGCTAAGAACATTATAGAAAGTGCAGTCGATGACTCGATGCTGTAGAATTTGATTCACTGTCAATCAGCTAAGGAGATGTGGCATTCCTTAGTCACCTTGATGGAAGGAACTGAAGAAGTAAGGGATGATCGGAGATCCCTTCTCAATCAAAAATATGAAGCGTTCCGACAAGGGAACAAG
This sequence comes from Platanthera guangdongensis, assembly GCA_039583875.1. Classification (NCBI taxonomy): domain Eukaryota; kingdom Viridiplantae; phylum Streptophyta; class Magnoliopsida; order Asparagales; family Orchidaceae; genus Platanthera; species Platanthera guangdongensis. Next base: position 137,507,993 of record CM077151.1, read on the forward strand.
GAAACAATTGCCGACACCTTTGAAAACTTCTTCAAAATTGTAAATGGCCTAAGGGTGTATGGACGTGTCTTCACCAACGGAGAACTGAACGACAAATTCTTGAGATACCTAACCAAGGAATGGGATAACAAGGTATGCGCTATCAGGGAGTTCGAGAAGCTAGCTGAAACGGACCAGCAAAATCTCTTTGGAAAGCTTATGTCTTATGAACTCCAAATCAATACAAGAAAAGATGAAGAAGAGAAGGGCAGGTCTGCTCCAAAGGAGAAATCTGTCGCTCTGAAGGCAGACACCTCCAGAAAGACTAAGGCTGCCTCCCCCGCTCTAGCTCCAGAAGTTGATGAAAAAGAAGAATCATCAGAGCCTAGCACCTCAGGGTCTGAACTATCTGAAGGAGAGTTCTCCTTACTCTCAAGGCAATTCAAGAAGTTTCTAAATAAAAAGAAACAATGGAAAGGCAAAGATGCCTCATACAGAAGATCGCGGCGTGATGACGATCGACAAAGAAAAGGCTCAAGCAGCCACGAAAGGTACAATACTAAACAGAACAAATACGTTTCAACTGACATCATTTGCTACTGTTGTAATAAGCCAGGTCACGTCATTGCTGACTGCCCTCACAAGAAGAAGGAGGGTGGCAGAAGGGAAGACAAGAAATCCTCACACAACAGGAAAATTAAAGAGAAGAGCCTCATAGCCAAAAGGAGCAAGACTCTTAGCTACTCTGACTCGTCAGAGTCAAGTGAAGAAGAAGAAGCTTACTTTGAGCTAATGGCTCAAACAGATGATGAACAAGAGTCCCAGTTCACTGGGAAGGTAAACTCTCACACCCCTCTCTCAGAGTCTGAAGTCACTACTAGAAAAATGAGTATTAGCTACACTTTTTTTTGCCAGGGTCAAAATTCGTGGCTAATAGGTAGGTATTATCCACGGTTCATATTTCGTGGCTAATAATTTAGTATTAGCCACGGATAACAAATTCGTGGCAAAAAACTGCATCATTAGCCACGGACTTGACAAAATCGTGGCTAAACAAATACTATATTAATTTTTTAATTATATGTTAAATTGTTTAACATCGCCTGTTCCCGCACTCACGACTAAACCCTAGGCTATCCCGCACTCACGACTCGCCCGGATTTCTGCAAGCTCTCCAGCGATCCTGTAGGAGAGTTGGCGAGTTGTGATTTCGGGATTTTCTCCTCCTCTACCGACAAACTTCCAGGTTCTCCACTCCGGCGATGGTATCCAGTTCTCCCCCTACAGCGTATGCAAGGTGTGTAGCGATGGGAAAGGAGAATCAACTCTTACCATTGATCAGAGATCCTTCTCGCCAGCCCTAAATTGTTGCCCTGCATTTTGACAAGCCACCGACTTCCTACCTCCCCCATACGTATTTTACTGGTTATCTTCCTTGATCGAGCACCAGGTGCGGCGATATCCTTCAGATCCAAAGAATTCGCAACTACCTCCTGTTGGATTTTCATTGTCAGCCAGCATACAAGGTAATATCGGACGCCTTTTTCCCCATTGCTGAAAGAACTGAGAACCCTATAGGTTCGGGTCTCTCTCCATCTTTAATGTTCAGGAAAAGGGAAAATCCAGAGAGTCGCACAGTTTTGGAATGGAGAAGATCATCCTCCTCTTCATTTCCTAGAGTAGCAGCACTGTGCAAGGATCTGCTGTCCTTATGAAGATTATTTTTTTATAATCTTTAGCTAACCATTTCTGCAATTAGCTATCTCGCCGCTGTCATCTCCATGGGTCTGCAAATCAAATATATGTATGTCTTATAGGTTGCGGAGATACTCAAAGATCGTCCAAGCTGGTATCGTGACTGTCGGTGCCATGATGTTCTAACAGTTATCCCTGCACGCGATTTTTGGAGTATTAGGTATACTACCGGTTTAGAAGATGGCAGCCTGGTGGTAAGTTTTCTGAGTCAATATAATGCAAATTTGATGTCTTTTTAGGGAAATGTATTATATTTGAATTGTTTAGGGGAATCACACATGAGTTTTCTGTTTGAATTTGAATTGTTCAAGGCAATGCATGTATAAAATTTCAGTAGCAATTGTCTATGATTGGTATAATATTTTAAAATTGGCACCCTAAAGCCTTGATTTTTCTTTAAATTGAGTTCAGAGCTCATATTTTTATAGTAAAAATATTTGTTTAAAAGATGAGAACTCATTTGAGCAATGCATTGGGCTAATTTTTACGTCGAACCTGAAAATGTATGAGTTGCGTATATATTAAATGTTGACCTATATGTGAATGCACATGTTTATGTTGATTGATCCTCGAATATTGCTTCTTCCCCATTTTTGTTCTTTCACTTTTTTGGTTCTTATAACAGTTAATAATATATTTTTAGGAATGCTTTGCACAGTTGTTGTTGATACGGTTGAACTTACTCAAAGAGATTATCAATGTTGAAAGAAATTCAGGCTTTATAAGCAACTGAGTAACTGAAATCCAGGTGTGAATCATATCTTATACAAACATCAGTCTGAGATCCAATTTTATACAAAGCCAACTAGCATACTTTTCAAGTATCTAGAAATTCATATACTTTCAACATTTGATCGGACTTCGCCCGCGTACATTAATATCATGGCACTCTGCATATGACATACTTTGAGAATAAACGATAAGTTAGGGCAATAATTTCCTAGAGTGTGATACAGTGATAGAATGGTTGGGTGATTTTTCTCTTTTGTCTCATCATATTTATTCATTGTTGATGAATTAAATCATGGGATACGTATTAACACTTTTCTTGAGTTGATGATTATATCCTTTTAAATCTACATAACATAGCTTACAAGGCCAGGATTATATTCTAAATGCACAGTTTAGTACTTAAATATATTTCTGCACAATTGTGTTTGTTCAAGCTTGGAGTGTACCCGAGGTTCTCAGGCCCTTGTATGAGTCCCCAAAGAATTTAGCTCAGAAATTAACCATTGCTGTGGGTTTGCTATCAGTATCATCTATTGAAATCTCTGTTTGTATGGGTGTTTCTTAACAAAAAAAGGATTGTTTTTTTCCCCAGGCATTGAGACATATTAGGCATTGTGTTGTTTTTTCTGTTGTTAAAATAAGGTTCTACACTGGAGCTGAGCTACTGAGAACTGAGTCTCATGCTGGAGAGATTCTTCTGAAACTTTTGTGGCACCATTCTCATGCTATACTGTGCTGTTCCCTCAAGGCAAGCTTTCTATATTTACAAATCAATATTGTTTAATGTTCGAATGAACGGAATTGAGCGACTGAAATTGAATTTGAGGGATCAATTCTTTCCATTATCAGTGGCAGAATTGCTCAACTTCATTTTCTGGTTGAACATCAGAATTCAAATTTAAACAAATTAGAATTCTTGTCTAAATTTTTATTCAGATAACGTCGCCACTGATAATGGAAAAATGTTCTTGCGAGCTCCCGTTTACAAATTGCTGGTAAGTGTAGCAAGGACTTGTAAAAAATAGTTTATGTAGCTGAAATGCATGCTTTTATTGCTTTGTGCTTTACAATTGAAAAGCATAGCTGATCCTTCATCACAAATTAATGCCATCCAAAATATTTGAATAGTAAGTGCTGCTCTTGTTATTTTGATTGCTTAGCTTCTAAAGAGCAACCTTCGCTGTGCTTTTGACAGCACTAGTTCAAGATATTTGGAATGGCTTGGTTTCTTATTAATTTATCCTAGACAAATGATCTAGCTTGACATAATGATATGCTTCAGTTTAGTGTCCTCCTTCCATGATAGCGGCAGGCTCCTCAAAATATTTCTTAGGCTATGCTTTCTTTGGTTTTCTTTAGTATTCTAGACTTTACAATGAAAGTGAGTTATGTATTTCAGTTGCTTACGTTTATCATACTGGTTCTTTTGGCTTGTCCCTAGTCTAAAATAATTTAAGTGTATGTTTTATTTAGGCATTGTTTGTCTTTAACTTTTAGGTACCTTTAACTGATCTGGAAATTAAAGAGTTAGTTGCAGAGTTTTTTGAAATTGAAAGCAAGGTATTTTTAGTTATCTTGTTTCTTTTCTTTCCTGCATAGCTTGTTTGTTCCTCCCTTTTCCATTTCTCACCCTACTTTTTAGGCAGCAGAAGCCCAAGAATCACTTGAGAAGGAGTCTCTTGCTCAGGTTGAAAATGACGTAAGAGAAGAGTTGGCGCAAAATCTTCATGGGGATGCTGTTGGTCCTTTTGCCCAAACCTATATTTACATAAAATGTATAAATTTGTTTTTCTTGTTCCATATTAATGCAATACTGATGAAGCTTTTCATGTTTCCTTGTGTAGCTTAATTTCGCTATATCAACTGAAATGCAAACATTCAGAGAAGAATGGGAGGCTGTGCTTGATGACCTTGAGACTAAGAGTGCTCTGCTACTGGTGGGTATCTTTCCACTGCCATAGCTATTCTTACTTGTAGGGAAACCATATGGTTTATATGTATATAAATATATTTTTGAAATGATGATATAATGACTGTGTGCTCATATATATACAATGACATTTGGTTTAGTTGTTATTGAGTGTAAAGTGTAGACTGTACTCTCATTAAATCACGTAGTTGTTTAGTGCAGTGTATGAGTATAGTCGTTTATAAATTTTCTAGTTAGATGAACCATTCATACACTGCAATTAGAGAGTTGAATAGTTGGAAAGTTCTCGAACCATCTGTATATGGGAGCTCAGGCTGCAATTAAAATCTCCACTCAAATTTTTATTCAGATAACGTCGCCACTGATAATGGAACATCAGAATTCAATTTTCTTGCGGAACAAATCATTAAAGTATTGAATGTGTTTTTTTAAAAAAAACTTAAATTACTATTTGCCACGGCTTGTAACCGTGGCAAATAGTTTTTAAAAAATGATGAGTTCACTTTTAGCCAGGGATTAAAACCGTGGCTAAAAGTCAAGATATTAGCCACGACAGTTTTTTTCATGGCTAATAGTATTTGCTACGGCCAATCTGTGGCTTAAACTTTTTAGCCACGCCGACTTTAGCCACGGATTTTTCCCGTGGATAGACCGTGGCTAAAGGGTTTTAGCCACGGTTTTGGACTTTTTGCCAGGGCAATTTGCCCTGGCCAAAAGCCTGTTTTCTAGTAGTGAGTCTCTGAACATGATTGCGAGAGTAGCTCCTCTAATAATGAGTCAGAATTGATGGCCCAGTATAAGGAGTTAATCATGGCTTACGACAAATGTCGTCGAGTCGTGAAGACTCGGGCTAAAGAGATCAAATCTCTAAAAGCCGAAGAGAGCAACTTGAGAGAGAAAGTTGCAAAGACTGACTCCCTCGAGGAAAACTTCAATAATACTATTGAAGAATATAACAAGCCTCTTGGGCACCTTGACCTGAAGGAGAAGATCATCAAAGGTTTGGAAGCCGAACTTGCGGCTGAAAGGAAACTTGTTGAGAGTTTCTCTAAGCCCAAGACGGTTCTTCCATTCGTTACCGAATTCTCAGCAAAGGCCAAGGGAGCTGGACTAGGCCATGAAGAAGCTCCTACTAAATCCTCTAGGAGAAACAAGAATCAACGGAAAAATAAGGCCGCCAAAAAGGCCTCAGCCGAAGAAAAGGGAAAAGCCCCTCAAAATCAAACCACATTCAGAAAGGTCATCTTTCCAACAAATGAGTTTGATTTTGACTCATCATACGGGCACTTTGCTAGGCCTACTTATGTAGAGCCAAAGTCCCGCTATCAAGGATGGGCTCAACCCCGAAACTTTGGCGAAGGTGTCTTTAAGGCACCTTATGAAGAAGTTATTCTTCAGAGCTATGGCCCTTTCAATCATGGGCATAACTTCAAGAACGCACCAAAGACAAAGCCTGTTGTAGAGAAGCCCATAAAGGAGAAGAAGCCATGTGATTGCCATTATCCTGAGGCATCTTCCTCCAAGAATGCTACCACTGCTAGACCAAAGTTCCATAAGGTCAAGCAGGAGATCCTGAGGCAAAGGTACAGCAGATTTGACTGTTGGTGTTGTGGCAAGGTTGGTCACTTCGCCATAGATTGCTGGTTCAATTCCAGAAACGCTGCAACCCCTCATGTCAGCAATATGAGAAAGACCGCTCATAATGCTAATACTCTTAGGGGGAGCACTCTAACCCGAGACCAAGGACCCAAACGTGTTTGGGTTCCTAAGGAAAACTGATTGTGATTGCAGGGATGTCCAAAGGCCAACAAAATGCCTATCTGGTACTTGGATAGCGGATGCTCTCGGCATATGACCGGGACTAGAAGCCTCATTCAGAACTTTACTCCAGTCGTGAATGGACCGAAGGTCATCTTTGGAGGTTTAGACAATGGAATTACTAGAGGCTATGGTTTGATTACTAACGGCAATGTATCCTTCTCGGATGTGGCCTATGTTGAAGGATTGGAACACAATCTCATTAGCATAAGCCAACTCTGCGACAAAGGATACATAGTTGAGTTCCATGCTGATAAGTGCTTGATAAAATCCGTTGACAATATGGAAACGATTCTATCCAGCACTCGAAGCAGGAATATTTTCTGTTTAAATTTCATCTGTATAGATTCTTCTACATCAGTGTGTCTTTTGGGAAAAAATAGTGCGTCTCTTGGTGACCAATGGCACAAGAGACTAGCACATATTAATTTCAAAACCATCAATAAACTATTTTCAATGAACTTAGTACGTGATGCCCCAAATGTCAAATGCGTCAAAGACAGACCCTGTCATGCATGCGTAAAAGGCGAGCAAACAAGGGCTACCTTTAAAAGCATTATTGGCAAAGACTCTAACAGATGTCTTCATCTATTACACATGGACTTTGAAAGTGCAACTAGATCTGATATACTCTATAGGGGGGGTGAATAGAGTATATGGTGCTTTAAAAACTTTTACAACTATTGTTGTAATATGTGTGAGCAGGGAAGCAATAATAAATCTAATCACAGCACTAAGTTAAACAAAAACTAAGCACAGAGAAATCAAGGCCAGAAACAAAAATGAAAGCAAGCAAAACCAGAAGACACAAGGAAATATAGTGGTTCCCCTAAACTTGGGTACATCCACTCTTTTACCACCCTAGGTAGGAATCCACTACAGGATGAGTTGATCAGGTGTCCTGGGCACCAATGAGCTTTTGATAAGGTGCTCAAAAACCAAAGCAGATTTTTTGATCAGGTGTCTTGCCACCAATGAGCTTTTGACAAGGTGCTCAAAAACCAAGCTCAAACTTTTGAAGGGAGTTTGAGAAACCCTTTACAGAGTGGGGGTGAGAGAGTGATGGAAGTCTTCTATTTCTCAAACAACTGAGAAGACTATATGGATTGTTGATGTCAAAGCTCCCCCTGAATCCTTGAGATCTTCAGGAAGAAAAGCTTTGCTTAGGGTGATAGGCCTTCAAAGATTGAACTCCAGCAATAGATGATTTCAGCAATAGCTGAAATGTTGAATGTCTGGAGTTTGGAAATATGTTGGCCTTGAACACTTTGAAAACTACAGAGATCTGAAGATTTTGAGAAAGCTTGATCTCCTTGGATGTGTGTTCTTCAGAATTCTTTGTGACAGAAGATTTTTGAATGTGTCTCTGTAATCTGTATTCTCTCTCTGTATTGTGTGTGCTTCTTTGAGAGATTCAAAAATTCTGTCTTTTATTCTCTGGTACAGAATAGAATAACATTCTCTGTCAAGAATAGTCGTTGGCCTGCATTAATTGCATCCTTAATTGCAAAATCTCTTTAGGAGGAAAGTCCATAGAATTATTCCTTGAAAAATCCCATGAAACTTGGTCCAGAAATGAATGAATACGACTAGGAAATCTCTGAATTAATTGCAGAATAACTCCTAACTGATTTGAATTTGAACTTAGAAACATCCTGGAAGTTATCTGAAATCGTCGAACTGAGCTCTGCTATCGTAGAGCTGAGCTCAGCAATCTGGAAAACATACAGCAGCAAAATATCGTCGATCTGAGCTCAAAGATCGTCGAACTGAGCTCAGAGATAAAGATCCAAAGCAGAGTCAAAATCGTCGACCTGAGCTCACCGATCGTCGAACGGAGTTCGACGATATAATGAAGTTGAGCTCAGCGATCGTCGAATGGAGTTCGACGATCTGATGAAGTTGAGCTAGACGATCGTCGAATGGAGATCGACGATCTGTCGAGGTTGAGCTAGACGATCGTCGATCGGAGTTTGACGAATCGTCGTGCTGAGCTCGACGATCAGACTTAGTCTCCAGACAGAGAATCCTGGTCTTCAGGACAGCTTCCAAACCTAGACTTCTAACCCTTAGACTCAATTCTAATTGACCTATTGAGCTATACAGGAGGTCAAGCAAAGATTCCTAGAGACATAGTGATCCTGACCCAAATTAGTAATAGGGTGTTCCAACAATCTCCCCCTATTTGGGTTAGGATTAATATTTACAGACTTTGGAAAAATTTAAATAACAACATTCAATCAGAAAAACAGAAAAACAACAGCTAGACAAGCAGAATCACAGAGATATATATATCATCCAGATAGCAATCAGAGATCACAGAAATTGTCACCTTACAATATCATTTCTTCTCTTTGCCTTTAACAGGTTTAATCTCTCTGTTAAGATTGAGGGCTTCCTTGTTGGATCTGGTATCATCTGCTGCACCCAAATAAGTTTGCTTTTTAGGCCTGGGAACCACAGCTTCAGGATGTAATTCCATGTATCTGTCAGCATCAAAGAATTTACTTGAAGCATATCTCTCTAGTTCTTTTTGTCTCTGTTCAGACATAGTTGAAATGTTGGAAGAGTCTAATCCTTGTTCTCTGGCCTTTTTAATTTGGTCCAGTGCAGTTAATTCCTTTAACCTTGCAGTCCAAGCAGTTGGATTATTTTCAGGATCCTCAAAAGGTACAGGTGGCTCATACCTGTTGGAAGGATTGTCTTGAGGAGGCCTGGCAGACACAGTCTCATTCAGCTTGTAAGGGAAAGGACCAGAAGTTGTATCAGAAGAACTATGACCTCCCCTTGAATATGGGTGTTGCCTGAAGTACCCTTTGGAATATACTTGAATATCTCTTTGAGTTCCTCTATATCCTCCTCTCCTAGAATGTGAACCCCTGGATTGGCTTTCCCTGTGGTAAGATCTGGCATGAGGTTGATAGGAAGACTGACTTCTGGCTGGGGGTTGACTTGCAGAGCTTCCACCTGCACCTGCATCAGGAGGAGGTGGTGGAGGAGGATGAGAGTGCTGGAATTGGGATGAACCCTTCTCATATTTTCTCTTTTTCTTCATTGCTTTCAGCTGATTTTTAGAGTATTGCATCCAGTGTTCAGTGATTGGGCAATTATGCAGAATGTAATATGGGATATCATTGTTATCTTTAACTTTAGCAGGAGGTACCCTTTTCATTGCTTTGCTCCTTGCCTTCCTTTTCCTGGCAATGGTAGCAGAAGAGTCATCAGAGTCTGTTTTAAATTCATCAGATTCAGAACTCTGGTCATCATAAAGAGCATCTATTTTCTTCATCAAGTCCTTTTTAAGCTGAACAGAGGCAGATGAGGCAGAAGTTGAAACAGCAGCAGCAGCAGCAGGTGTTGAGATGGTAACAGTAGGTTCAGCAGCAGATGGAGAAGGTGAAGCAGAAACAACAACAGCAGCAGTAGGCTCTGTACAGGTGACAACAACAGCAACTTCACTAGCAACAGCAGAGACAGCAAATCCACTAACAACAACAGAAACAGAAGGAACGTCATCAAAGACTGCAGAAGGCTCAAATTCAGTGGCCTCTGTCATAAGAATGTCCTTGGAGAGTGGTTCATCAGAAATAGTAGGAACTTCAACAGCAGTATGAATATCTGCAGCAGCAGCAGTATCAACATTCTCAGAAGCAAAATCAGTCCTTCCTTCAGAAGAAGCAGCAGCAGCAATTACTAAATTTACAAAGGAGGTGATCATGCTAGGGTCACAACAAGAAAAAGGCACAAGTGCCTTGGATAAGTCTTCTGGAGGCTGGACAACATTAACCTCTAGCAGACAGCTGAAGAAAGTAGAATCAAAAGCTGATAGCAAAGACCTGAGGTCTATTGCAAGGACTGCAGTTGAAATCTGACTTTGTGCTTGAGGCACAGCAACAGCAACAGGAGGAGCAGCAGAAGAAGCAGAACTAACAGCAGCAGCAGACAGACAACTTACAGAAACAGCAGCAGCAGTAGCAGCATGAAGATTCACTTCATAAGGCATCTCCCCCTGCCTAGATGCAGGCATGTCTGGATCAAGGCACACTGCTGTAGGTGCTGCCTGAGGGAAGAGGGAAGAGAGCCTGGCATAAAGGGCTGCCACTGACAGGTGTAGAGGAGCCAAGGAGGTCTCCAACAATAGAGAGAGCCTGGGGGCAAGCAGCTCATACATCCTGTCAGCAAGGGCTGAGAGGTCTACTTGCTCAAGACCTGGAGCAGAGGTAGAAGGTATGGAAGCAGCTGAAGGTTCTGGAAGTGGAGAGCTGGAGAAATGTGGAAGGGATGGCTGAGGTGTTGGCAAGGTGGAAATGGAGGACAGGGGAATGGATATGGATGGGGTGAAAGTTGGTTGATCAATGATCTGGTGTAGGAGGTCTTGAAATGAAGTGGTGGAGGAAGGTAACTCAGGAGGAGATGATGGGGAATCATCCATAAAGGAATCATCAAGTAGGGTGAAGGATGGATGAGAGGGTGAAGAGGTGACATCAGGTGGAGGGTAGGAGAATAGTGGGTGAAATTGGTCTGCTGGTGGAGGTAGAATAGGTTCTGGGGATGGTGTTGATGTTGGAGATGGGCTGGATATGATGATGGTGGATGGAGCTGGAATGGTGGCTGGAATGGGAAGGAATGGAATTGGAGGAGGAGGAGAGGCAGCAACAGCAGCCAGGTCATCTGCAGGGGCAGAGACCTGTGGAGGAGTGACTCTTGGAGTCCTTGTGCCTGAAGGGGCACTGGAGGAGGGCCTGCTAGGCTTGCTTATTTGTCTGTCCCACTTTCCAAAGAGGGCACAAGATAATCTCTTGGAGGCATTGATATGAACTCCAGAGGAGACCAGCAAGGCAGGGCACCTGTGCTGCAGAAATACTCCAATAATTCTCCCAAAATTAACAAAACTTTTATTGATTTTCTTTTTGATGAGGTCAAAGAAAACTTCTCCCTAATTCAGATTATTCTTGTCCACAAGAGCTCCCATGAGGCAGAGCTGATATCTTGATATTGTATCATGGGCAGAGTGCTTTGCCAGTAGTACTTTCCCCACCACATCTGCCATGAACCTGTATTCTACAGACATGGTTCCTTTTGAAGAGCTTGCTAGGGTTTCCCTCTGGATGACCCATCCTGGCAAGCAGTTCAGAATATTCTTCTCCAGATAACTCAACAGAATCTTCTCCATTTATCAATTCAAAAACTTCTGATAGAATGGTTGGGGTCAAGGGTACCTGATTTCCAGAAATGGACCCAACAATAGTGTTGTTATCTTGATTATGGGCAGTATAAACCCACTCATTTATCTCATCAGAAGCCAACTTGATCCTGGTGGTCATTATGGCAGTCAGATTCTGGTCCTTGAACAAACCCAGTATATCTTGAAAAATCTGGTCAGTCGTGCTGAAGGATTCTATATCAATGTCAAAACCGGCATAAAACTTCATTGCAGCAAGTACAACAACTGACACAGCCATGTGTACCTGCAAAAATGCAACAAACAAAACGATCAAGTGTAGAATTGTTTGGAGGGAAAGAAAATTCTTGCAGAGAATTTGAAAGCGCAAATGAGAACGACGGCGAAAAAAGAGTTTTATATTAGGGTTCGATGCAGAATTGGAAAGATCATTGAACTCAGTTCGACGATCGAGGCTTCTAAAGGAATCTGAAGAGTCTTCAACATCGTCGATCTCCGTTCGACGATATTGGAGTGCGTCGAGCTCCGTTCGACGATCGTTCAGAGAACATAATCGTCGAGTGCTGTTCGACGATCGTTGACCGGAAGAGATAGTTCATACTATCTAATAGACGCTGAACTCAGTTCGACGATTTCGGAAATCGTCGAACTCCGTTCCACGATCTTGGGGCAAATCGTCGAGCGCAGTTCAGAGAGCAGAAAAATTCTAGACACTAAGAAAAATCAGAATGTTTGCCTAGTCTTGGTCAATTTTTAAGCTTTCAAAATCTTGGGTATTATTTAGGACTTCCTCCATCTAACATTCCTAACTGATTTAGGAAGAAAGGTGTGTTTCTTTTCATCCAATGGCTTGGTGAAAATATCTCCCCTTTGTAAGTCAGTTGGGATATATTGTAGTTCAATTTTATTTTTTTCAACATTATCCCTTAAGAAATGATATCTAATCTCTATGTGTTTTGTCCTACTATGGAGGACTGGATTTTGAGCTATAGAAATAGCACTAGTATTGTCACAAAAGATTTTAGACTTCTCTAAGTTGTAGCCATAGTCTAGGAGTTGGTTCTGAATCCACAAGATTTGTGAACAACAACTGCCTGCAGCTATATATTCAGCTTCAGCAGTTGAAGTTGACACAGATGTTTGTTTCTTACAAAACCAAGAGACAAGTCTGTCACCAAGGAACTGACAAGTTCCACTGGTGCTCTTCCTGTCAATTTTGCATCCAGCATAATCAGCATCAGAGAATCCAGTTAACTCAAATGCTGAATCTTTTGGATACCAGAGACCTAGATTTGGACAACTTTTAACATACCTGAGAATCCTCTTTACTAATGTTATGTGTGACTCTCTAGGGCTTACTTGGAACCTAGCACATATACATGTAGCAAACATTATATCTGGTCTACTAGCTGTAAGATACAGTAAAGAGCCAATCATTGCTCTATATGTTGTCTGATCAACAGGTTTCCCATGTTCATCAGCATCCAATACAGCATTGGTAGGCATGGGTGTTTTCATACAAGATGCCTCAGACATACCAAATTTCTTAACCAATTTATTTGTATATTTGGTTTGAGAAATAAAGATGCCCTCAGCATGTTGCTTGACTTGCAATCCTAGGAAGAAGGATATCTCACCCATGCTACTCATCTCAAATTTAGAATGCATCAGGTTAGAAAACCTTCTGCACAATTTGGAGTCAGTAGAACCAAAAATGATATCATCTACATAAAACTGTACTAGTAGGGTATGGGACTTATGGGTTCTAATGAAAAGAGTTTGGTCTACTCTACCCCTTATAAAACCATTTTCCAAGAGAAAGCATGCTAGGGTCTCATATCATGCTCTAGGAGCTTGCTTGAGACCATATAATGCTTTGTTCAGTCTAAAAACATAATCAGGAAAAGTTGGAGAGAAAAAACCTGGAGGTTGTCTGACATAAACTTCCTCTTTGATGTCTCCATTTAAGAAAGCACTTTTGACATCCATCTGATATACTTTGAAGCCTTTGTGAGCTGCATAAGCTAGAAATATTCTGATGGCTTCCAATCTTGCAACAGGTGCAAAGGTCTGGTCATAGTCGATTCCTTCTTCTTGAGAGTATCCCTGAGCAACTAGCCTTGCCTTGTTTCTTATAATTACTCCTTGATCATCCAATTTGTTTCTGAATACCCATTTTGTTCCAACAATGGAATGATCCTTAGGCTTTGGCACTAGTTCCCATACTTTGTTCCTCTCAAATTGATGCAACTCTTCTTGCATTGCAATGATCCAGTGTGGATCTTGCTCTGCATCTTGAATGGACTGAGGTTCAATTTGAGATAGGAAGCAGGTGTGCAACAGGTTTTGGTTGACCTGATTTCTGGTTTGCACACCAGCTGAGATTTCTCCAATTATTTGGGAAATTGGATGGTCTCTTGATGTTACTAAATCAACAGGGGGTGTTGATTGTTCACCAACCTGTAATGTTGTTTCCTCTTGTGGTACAACAACTGGCTCTTCAAGTTGTTCTTCATTATGTTGAGCATTCCCTTCATCTTCACTGCTTTCATCCTCTTGAGTAACCTGTAACTTGTTCAAGTCTTCAACTAGAGAATGTTCCTGCAAAGGTTCTATGGTAGAAGAATTCTTCTCCTTGAAAGACATATTAGATTCATCAAAAGAAATGTGAACAGATTCCTCAATTTTCAAAGATGATTTATTATAGACCCTATAGGCCTTGCTGATCATGGAGTATCCCAGAAACACTCCTTCATCAGCTTTGGCTTGAAATTTTGCTAAATATTTCTTGTCATTATTGTGAATGTAGCAAATACAACCAAAGACTCTAAAATAGTCAACTTTAGGTTTCTTCCCTTTGAGTAATTCATAGGGAGTCTTTCCCTTTAGTTTATGTATCAGACTTCTGTTCAGCACATAGTTGGAGGTGTTCACTGCCTCTGCCCAAAAGGATAGAGGTAGATGAGCATCTGACAACAATGTGGTGGCAGATTCAATAAGGGTTCTATTTTTCCTTTCAGCTACCCCATTTTGTTGAGGAGTTCTAGGAGCTGAGAAAGTATGTCTGATCCCTTCACTCTGACAGAACTCTTGCATAAGAAGAGAATCAAACTCTGTCCCATGATCACTTCTGATCAGGGCAATGTGAGTATTGAACTCAATCTGTATACATTTGAGAAACTCTGTCAGACACTTAAAGTTATCAGACTTCTTTCTTAGAAAGAACACCCAAGTGAATTTAGAGAAGTCATCTACAACTACTAAAGTGTAGGATTTCTCTCCTAGGCTTTGTACTGTGATGGGTCCAAAAATATCCATGTGTAACAGATACAATATCCTAGGTGAATCACTCTTATTAAGTGATTTAAAGCTGTTTTTAGTTTGCTTGCCTAATTGACAAGCCCTGCAGAGTCCTTCCTTCTTGTAGGGGCCAAAAGGTAGTCCTCTAACAAGGTTGTCCTTGGATAGCCTAGCAATAGTTCTAAGGTTTAGGTGTCCTAATCTCGTATGCCATAAAATATTGGGTCAACAGACAGAATTAAACAAGCAGATATCTACATCAGTTGAAAGAAAAACTACTAGATAGATGTTACCTTTCCTTTTACCTGTCAACACAGTTGTGTTGTCCTCTGACTTGATTTTGCATAAGGCTTTGCTGAAGGTCACCTGGTAGCCTTCATCACACAGCTGACTGATGCTAATTAGGTTGTGCTTCAGTCCTTCCACATAAGCTACCTTCTTGAAAGTTACTGAACCAATCTGGACTGCACCATATCCTTTAGTCTGTCCAAAGTTTGAATCACCAAAGATAACTTTGGGTCCAAGCTTGGCTCTGAAGGATGTGAGGTTGTCCTTGTTCCCTGTCATGTGCTTAGAGAACCCACTATCCAAATACCATTGTTGGTTAGATGTTGGATAGGTCTTCACCTGCAAATAAGACAATTCATTTGTTTTTGACCCAGTTTACCTTGGGCCTAGGTTGATAACCTTTAAATTCTGAAATGAAAGACAACCCAGGTTGACTCTTATATCCTTCAGGATGATATCTCCTTGGAGGTAAAATCCATTCAGTATAAGGGTTAAAGATTTGGGATGAAGGACCCTTAGGATTGAATTTTGATTTGCCTTTGAAAAATTTTCCAGAGCTCTGACCTCTGTTCGACGATCTTGGAGCTGCGTTCGACGATCTTGGGTCAGATCGTCGAGCTCCGTTCGACGGTCGACTATGGCTGAGGTCAGGTATTTGAGATCGTCGACCTGCGTTCGACGACTTTTGATGAGATCGTCGATCTGCGTTCGACGATTTTGCCTGAGATCGTCGAGCTGCGTTCGGCGATCGTCGATCTTCATTCGGCGATCGTCGATCTCCGTTCGACGATTTCTGCTGGGACTTAACTTTCTGAGGCAGATCAGAATTTTTCCTAGCAACCTCTACAACTCCCTTTCCTTTGTCAGAAATGAATTTGATTGGAGTTGTTAGGACTATAGGTTGGCTGGATGAAGCACCCAAGCCCAGTGTACTGTTGAATCTGGAGTTCACTGTGCTTGTGATGTCCATCAGCTTGATGCTTCTCCCATTGAGGGATTCTTCAAGCTTCTTGGCCTCAGAGAGCTCACTTTTCAGTGAAGCTATATGTTCCTACAGCACTCCAACTCCTGAGAGAGTTTGAGGTTTTCTGACTTTAGAGTATTGTGTTCAGATAATTGATTTCTGAGAGAGATAATCTCTTTCTCAAACTTTAGCAAGTCTCGACACAGTGCTTTAAATTCAGATTTAAAATCTTCTGAACTAAAATCAAAAGAACCAATTACCTGATCTTCTTCAGGTTGAGTCTCTGAGTCTGACTCTGACTCCTCTTCCTCTGAATTGTGCTGTGAGGCATTGATTGCCATCATGCAGAACTCCTTTTCTTCTGCATCATCCTCATCATCACTAGAGCTGGATGAGGCTTCTGACTCTTCTTCTGTCTCACTCCAGGATTCAGCAACAAACCCTTTTCTTGTGTGCTTATTTTTGCTTGAAGAAGGTTTGCCATTGCCATTCCTTTTGGAGTCTTTCTCCTTTCTTCTTTCTTTCCTGTCCCTTCTATCCTTGTTCTTGTTCTCTGGACAGTCAGGAACTATGTGCCCTGGTTTCCTGCAACCAAAGCAAATAATGTCTTTATTATTACTAATGGACTTGTCATACCGTGGCTTATCCTGCTCCTTGTATGATCTTCTTCTGAAGTCCTTTCTAGCCATCTTGTAGAATCTTTTGGCCAGCAGACTGAGAAGTTCATCATTGCCTGTAGCTTTATCTTCAGGCAGATCCTCAGTTGCCTTGAATGCTATGGTCTTCTCTTTTCTTGTGGCTGGTGAGGCAGCCTTCTGTTCTTCCTCTCTATTTTTGATGAGTAGCTCATAAGATTTGAGCTTACCCAATAGAGCTTCAGTGGTGATCTCATTCAGACTTCTGGCATCCTTAATTGGCCAGATTCTTGAATCCCAAGTGCTGGGGAAGCACATTAGGATCTTGTCATTTAGTTCAGTTAGAGAGATCTCTTTGTCCAATGTCCTGAGTTCACTGACAATTAGACTTAATCTGTTGTATATATCTCCCACTAACTCAGTCTCTCCCTTCTTGAAATTCTCATATTGAGAGATGAGATGGGATCTTCTGTCCTTTCTCTCATCACCTGAGCCTGAGACTATTTCTGAGAGTTTGTCCCAAATTTCCTTGGCTGAATTACATTCAGCTACCTTTTGAAATATGTCATCAGACATTGTCTGGGCTAGGATGTTCATAGCCTTAGCATCAGCTACCTTCCATTTCTTGATATCAGCATCTGTTCCTGATGGAGGTGGAACAGCATTTGTACTTGTGTTCTCTGGGGGTCTTGGACACACTGTCAAAACAGAATTAAAGATATCTTCGTCAATAGAATTCATGTAAAGTCTAATCCTTGCTTTCCAAAGTGCAAACTTGGATAGATTGCACACTGGAGGTCTTGTGCTAGCATAATCTTTGTTTTGGGCCATGATTTGTGAAAACAAAATCTAACAATAAAATACCAAAGAAAAAAGATCTAGTTTGGAATCTTTGGGTTCAGGTGTTAGCCTGTACAACCAATCAGGTATGGTATGTTTAACCAACCTCGCTTTGATACCAATTGAAAGTGCAACTAGATCTGATATACTCTAGAGGGGGGGTGAATAGAGTATATGGTGCTTTAAAAACTTTTACAACTATTGTTGTAATATGTGTGAGCAGGGAAGCAATAATAAATCTAATCACAGCACTAAGTTAAACAAAAACTAAGCACAGAAAAATCAAGGCCAGAAACAAAAATGAAAGCAAGCAAAACCAGAAGACACAAGGAAATATAGTGGTTCCCATAAACTTGGGTACATCCACTCTTCTACCACCCTAGGTAGGAATCCACTGCAGGATGAGTTGATCAGGTGTCCTGGGCACCAATGAGCTTTTGATAAGGTGCTCAAAAACCAAAGTAGATTTTTTGATCAGGTGTCTTGCCACCAATGAGCTTTTGACAAGGTGCTCAAAAACCAAGCTCAAACTTTTGAAGGGAGTTTGAGAAACCCTTTACAGAGTGGGGGTGAGAGAGTGATGGAAGTCTTCTCTTTCTCAAACAACTGAGAAGACTATGTGGATGGTTGATGTCAAAGCTCCCCCTGAATCCTTGAGATCTTCAGGAAGAAAAGCTTTGCTGAGGGTGATAGGCCTTCAAAGATTGAACTCCAGCAATAGATGATTTCAGCAATAGCTGAAATGTTGAATGTCTGGAGTCTGGAAATATGTTGGCCTTGAACACTTTGAAAACTACAGAGATCTGAAGATTTTGAGAAAGCTTGATCTCCTTGGATGTGTGTTCTTCAGAATTCTTTGTGACAGAAGATTTTTGAATGTGTCTCTGTAATCTGTATTCTCTCTCTGTATTGTGTGTGCTTCTCTGAGAGATTCAAAAATTCTGTCTTTTATTCTCTGGTGCAGAATAGAATAACATTCTCTGTCAAGAATAGCCATTGGCCTGCATTAATTGCATCCTTAATTGCAAAATCTCTTTAGGAGGAAAGTCCACAGAATTATTCCTTGAAAAATCCCTTGAAACTTGGTCCAGAAATGAATGAAAACGGCTAGGAAATCTCTGAATTAATTGCAGAATAACTCCTAACTGATTTGAATTTGAACTTAGAAACATCCTGGAAGTTATCTGAAATCGTCGAACTGAGCTCTGCTATCGTCGAGCTGAGCTCAGCGATCTGGAAAACATACAGCAGCAAAATATCGTCGATCTGAGCTCAAAGATCGTCGAACTGAGCTCAGAGATAAAGATCCAAAGCAGAGTCAAAATCGTCGACCTGAGCTCACCGATCGTCGAACGGAGTTCGACGATATAATGAAGTTGAGCTCAGCGATCGTCGAATGGAGTTCGACGATCTGACGAAGTTGAGCTAGACGATCGTCGAATGGAGATCGACGATCTGTCGAGGTTGAGCTAGACGATCGTCGATCGGAGTTCGACGAATCGTCGTGCTGAGCTCGACGATCAGACTTAGTCTCTAGACAGAGAATCCTGGTCTTCAGGGCAGCTTCCAAACCTAGACTTCTAACCCTTAGATTCAATTCTAATTGACCTATTGAGCTATACAGGAGGTCAAGCAAAGATTCCTAGAGACATAGTGATCCTGACCAAAATTAGTAATAGGGTGTTCCAACAGACTTGTTTGGTCCACTGCAGATTAGAAGTTTGGGAGGTAAGGACTATACATTGGTAATTGTTGATGACTACTCGCGCTTTGCGTGGGTGTTCTTTCTGAAACACAAGTCAGATACCTTCGACATACTTACCAATTTTGTGAGGCAAGTCCAGAATGAATATAACTGCTCCATAGTCAAAATCAGAAGTGACAACGGAACAGAATTCAAATCTGGGGCCATGACAGAATTCTGTGAAAGCTTAGGTATCTTTCATGAGTTTTCCTCTCCTCGCACTCCACAGCAAAATGGAGTGGCTGAGAGAAGAAACAGAACACTCATAGAGGCCTGCAGGACCATGTTGAGTGATGCTTCACTACCAGAATACTTCTGGGCTGAGGTCCGTCAACACTGCATGCCACGTGCAAAATCGAGCACTCATAAACAAAGACCACAATAAGACACCTTACGAACTTCTGAAAGGCAGGAAACCAACAGTCTCTTACTTCAGAATCTTTGGCAGTAAATGCTTCGTACTTAACAATGGTAAGTATCATACCACCAAGTTTAGCGAAAAGAGCTTTGAAGGTATTTTTGTAGGATATAGTAGCCATAGTAAGGCATATAGGATTTTTAATAGAAAAACCCTAGTGGTGGAAGAATCGATACATGTTGTATTTGATGAGACGAGCTTGCTGCAAAGCAATCCGTCTAGTATGCTCATTGAAGATGCAGGTGAAAAGCTGAAAGAAACTAGCTTGGATGATCCGTCTGAAAACAAAGGCGAGAAGTTCATTAAGATCATCACTCCAACTCCCATTGGAGAGGCTGATGATCAAAATGGAGAAGTCATCCAGGACGAAGAAATCACTCCGGTGCTTGAAGATAATCCAGATGCAACAACTCTAGAGCTCAGACATCTGAAGGATCACCCCATGGACCAGATCATAGGAGATCCCCGGGATGGTGTCAGAACTTGGAGAGGTACAACTAATGAGAATCTTCATTTGAGTTTTCTCTCACAGGTTGAACCAAAGAAATTTGAGGAAGCAAACTCAGACGCATCATGGATAATGGCAATGGAAGAAGAGCTAAATCAGTTCAAGCGCTGCAATGTGTGGATGCTGGTTCCAAGACCCAAGGGAAAGAACATCATTGGAACAAAATGGGTCTACAGGAACAAGATGGAAGAAGACGGGACTATCATAAAGAACAAGGCCAGACTCGTTGCTAAAGGCTATCGTCAAGAAGAAGGAATCGACTTCGACCAGACATATGCTCCAGTGGCCAGACTGGAGGCAATAAGGTTGTTCCTAGCATATGCTGCTTTCAAAGGCTTCACCGTCTATCAGATGGACGTGAAGTCGGCCTTCCTGAATGGTAACATAAAGGAGGAAGTGTATGTGGAACAACCTCCAGGTTTCGTTGATCCTAACTTTCCCGATCATGTCTATTTTCTGCACAAGGCCCTATATGGTCTGAAACAAGCTCCTCGAGCTTGGTATGAAACGATGTCTACCTTTCTACTTGAGAACAAGTTCACAAGAGGAAAGATAGACAAGACATTATTTCTTAGGGAAATAAAAGGCAAGATTTTGCTAGTACAAATCTATGTCGACGACATTATCTTTGGCTCTACAGATAACAACCTCTGCAAAAAGTTCTCAAAACTTATGCAATGGAAGTTTGAAATGAGCAGTATGGGCGAGCTGAAGTATTTCTTAGGGCTTCAGGTGAAACAATCTGAAGATGGAATCTTCATCTCACAGACCAAATTCACCAAAGAGCTAATTAAGAAATTCGGAATGGAGAACGCAACCTCTATGAGGACTCCAATGGGCTCAACTATGTCTCTTGATAAGGATGAAAAAGGGAAACCTTTTGATGAAACCAAGTATAGAAGCATAATTGGATCCCTGCTCTACCTTACTGCCAGTAGGCCTGACATAATGTTCTCAACATGTGTCTGTGCTAGATTTCAGGTGAACTTTAAGGAATCTCATTACGCTGCTGCAAAGCGGATTCTGTGATACCTTAAAGGCACACCAAATCTTGGCTTATCGTACCCAAGAAGTAATGACAGCGAACTAATTGGATTTTTAGATGCAGATTTTGCAGGTAGCAGAGACGACCGAAAAAGCACCTCAGGGACTTGCCAATTCTTCAGAAGAAGGCTAATTTCCTAGAGTAGCAAGAAGCAGAACTGTGTCGCAATCTCAACGGCCGAGTCAGAGTATATCTCTGTAGGCAGTTGTTGCGCACAGTTGCTATGGATAAAGAATCAGTTCGAGGACTACAACCTGCAGTTCAAGGATATACCCTTGTACTGTGACTCCTCCAGTGCAATTGCAATAGCCAACAATCCAGTCTCTCACAGCCAGAAAAAGCACATTGAGCTAAGGTACCACTTCATCCGGGAACATGTGGAGCATGGAGACATAGATCTCCAATATGTGCTTACAGATAGGCAAGTTGCAGATATCTTCACAAAGCTGCTGGACGAGACCAAGTTCTCGTTCTTCAAGACAGAGCTTGGGATGCTCAACAAAGAAGACTAAAGAAGGCTGAATGACTAAGAAGCAAGTAATTGCAAAGGGTTAGTCAAAATCTATCCTTTCTCAAACTTCTTCAAAATTCAACTCGAGAAGCATGAGACATACTCGAGTATCTAAAGACCTACTCGAGTATATGAATGAACCTACTCGAGTATGTGTACTGACCTACTCGAGTATCTAAAGACCTACTCGAGTAAGTTTCTCACCTACTCGAGTAAGTCAATACCTACTCGAGTAAGTCAATATCTACTCGAGTAGTTTTCTCCACCTACTCGAGTAACTCCAGTCGACCTACTCGAGTATCTCCTTTACCTACTCGAGTAGCCTATCTCTCTCTCGTGTCCTGATTCCCAGATTTTAAAAATTGTTCTATTCGCCACCCAAGGCTATATGCCGCCTCTTTCTTTAAATTAATTAGCGGAAATTTAAGAGTTATATATATATGAAATTCCGAAACATCAAACCTACTCGACATCATTTCTATCTCTCGAGTACCCTCTGTCTCTTTGCCTACCCTACCGACTCGCCTTCGCCGCTGTTGCAGAGCCGTCTCTCTCAACTCCTCCAGTATTTCGCATCCATGGCGACTTCTCACAAGATCGGCGTCGGCTCCGAACTAGTCACCGAGGGTATTACAGAGCTTTCCGATGATTTCCACAACCTCCTCATCCTTCTTGACACCACCGGCCTCTCCTTCACTCTCCAAGAACCCTGTCGCGTTCTCTTCCCCGAAGTTGCAGAATTCTTCTCAAATCTCAAGGTTCGACGAAATGGCAAAGTCCTAAAATCTACAGTAAAAGGATTGAAACTCAAGTTCACCAAGACCTCTGTCTCTCAACTTCTCCGTTTGTCGCTGGTCGATGAGGAAGATGAGTTAGATGATGAAGACTCTGACCGAACGGCTCTTTTCTGTGGCCTTTCTCCTGACGCTCAGTATATCAAGAGGTTAGACATGAACGCTGAAGGAAAATTCCTCGTTGATATCATTGGTAAAATTCTCCTGTGCAAGACTCACTCCATCAGAGAAATTCCCTTATATTTCTTTGATATAATGCAAGCCATTGTATGCCGCAAGAAGTACCAATTTGGTATGCTGATTTTGGACAAATCAAGGACAGCATGAAATCCCCCAACTGCGCCAGAATTATCTCCCTGCTGCTCCATGCCACAAATCCCGAAGTATTCAACTTCTCCAAAGGGACTCCACTTCACCACATGAAGAAGGTCTCCATCTCTTCAATTCAAAGATGGGATCTCAAGCTCAAGAATTCTGCCCAATCTGCCAAGCTTTCAGAGGTTCCAGCTGTAGAGGACAGGACTCCATCTCCCCCTCCTCATCATGTGGCCAGCTCCTCTGGTGCACCAAGTGAGGGGGAGCCTGCTCCTTCTAGCCCAGTCAGGCAACCCTCTCCTCAGTCAGAAATTCCATCCCTACCTCATACTCCCCAGAGTCCAGCCTCTCCTTCAGATCAAGTCCCTCAAGACACTCTTCTGTCCACAGCTGCTGCCATAGATGCCATGATTGCAGATCTTACTGAAGATGTGCTTCCCCCTCCTCCTCTATCTCCACCAGCTCCAACCACTGAACATCACAAGGACTTGTCTCCAGCACAGTCTCCTGCCCATTCTCCAGCCAGAACTCCAACACCTTCTCCAACTCCTCCAGCAGATAAGCCAGACACCATTTTTATTTCTGATGAGCCTTCTCCTGAGCCAGCTGAGGCCCCTCTCAGAAACCTCGATTTCTCCATCCCCCATGATACAGAAGAATTGGATGCTGTCATTCCTACCGCCAGAGCTCTCAGCTCAGTCCTAATTAAAGAAATAGCTCCTTGGGCAATTCCTCCTATACCTACTGCTCCTCCCTCTGCTGCTGCTGCTACAGTCTCCTCCTCCTCAGATTTGCTGCAACACATCACCATTCTTCTTCAAGAATAAAGACATCATTTTGACACCTCTCTAAAGGTGGTCACTGACAAGGTTACTGCTCTTGAGACTGAGATGAGCAGAGGTTTTGCTGAAATTCAGCATAACACTGACAAGCTCAAGTACCTGTTCCAACTTGGTGGCAAAGCCCTTGACCATACTATCACTAGTGTGGGCAATGTTATGGAACAATGTATCACCTTGGAAAACAACCAGATGGAACTAGACAAGAGGACTGAAGCCAACAAGATGAAGATCTATGAAGAAGTTGGCATTTTCAAAGATGACACCATAGAGAAAGTATCTGTTGAAATCAGAAAGGGGGAGGGTTTGATAAAAGAACTCAAAGAACAGGTAGAAAAATCTACTGCTCAAAAGACAGATATATGGGAAGCTCATATGAAGACCATTCATGATGATGTGCTTGCCCAGATACAGAGTGTCAAATTTCACACATATGACACTGCTGTCTGGATGCACAATCAGATCTTACCCGATCTTGCAGTTGACCCAAACATCATTCCCCATCATCTCATTCCTCTAGCCATAGATGTCACTGCCCCAGCTGTTCCTCAACAACCTACCTTCTCCCCCAGGCCTGGAGACTCAGTTGCTCCTCCAGACACTTATGTTCCAGGCTGGGAAGAAGACGATCCTGCTGATATATTCCTTCAAGCCCTCCAGAGATCAGAATCCACAAGAAGAAAAGGAAATATGGTGAAGGTCCCTCTGCTAGCAGGACTGCTCCTTTTAAGGCCCCTGAACATGCTGAAGCCTGGTCTCCAACTTCAAAGTCTCTCATTTTGGACACACTCAGGCTGGTCATCGATCACAATGAGAACAGAAACATGCACTACAGTTCCCAGGAATGGGAGTTATATGAGAAGTCAATGCTGAAAAGGAAGATCCATGACAGAGAATTTGGGAGAAATAACCCTGGTGCTCCTCCAAGGCCTCCTAAGTATTTTCCTAAGCCTTTCAGCTACCTAAGGCGACAGCAAGAAAAGATGGATAAACAGCAATCCCAAGCCCAAACCTAAAAGATGATGAGAAATTGAAATGATAAATTGTAGATTTGATGTTTTTGGAAACTTACATATATATACAATTCTACATTACGGTCTAATTATCCTTTTCATTATCCTTTGCTTACCTGCTCATATCTTCTTTCTTAGTTTCTTTTATGTCCATAATTCACCTTAGTGTAAAGGGTTCTGACTTCAACAAATAGGGGGAGATTGTTGGGTATTTCATCCACATGAACCCAGATTTGATGAAGTCACCCTGGAACTAAGATGAATTAAGTTGTATTTGATGCTTGGTTTGAGCTATATGTTTGCAGGAATTTCACTGGGAAGTGTAAACCAATGTCAGCTCACAGTGGGTCACCAAACACAAGAACTGTGTAATGTAATCACTCATTGCATATTCCAAGGTGTTGACTCATGTGTGGTCTCTCTATTGGGATACACTTCATATTCAAGCTATTGGACTATGGGAAAGGTATTGGAGGTTGGCTACTCTAGAAGAATCAGCTTTTCCAACATCAGAAATTTTCTAAGTGTTTTACTCGAGTAGAGCTTTCACCTACTCGAGTAGTCTGGGTATAATTTACTCGAGTAAAGGAACCTTGTACTCGAGTAGACATAGTCATATACTCGAGTAGCTAAGTCACCTACTCGAGTAGACCAAGTCATATACTTAAGTAGCATGCTTATATACTCGAGCAGATTACTCTTTATACCCGAGTACGAAAGGGTTTCCTCATCTAAACTTCTCTAAGTCATATACTCGAGTAAGTATACTCATATACTCGAGTAAGTATACTCACATAATCGAGTAGATAGGAACATACTCGAGTAGTTCATTATACCTACTCGAGTAGATCATGTGTCACCCGTGTACCTTTCTATTTCCCTCCTCCAGAATTTTTTTTTAAGTCTTTTACTCGAGTAGAACTTTCACCTACTCGAGTAGATTACTTCCTCTCGAGTAGTTTAGTTCAACTACTCGAGTAGTTGTCAGCAGACCTCTTCAGAATTTTTCTAAGTATTCCACTTGGGTAGTACTTCATGTACTCGAGTAGTTCATGCAATATACTCGAGTAACTTCTCCAGTACTCGAGTAGATCCTTTATGTACTCGAGTAGGTCTCTACACATACTCGAGTAGTTCTGTCTGCTTACTCGAGTAGTTGATCTCTATATACTCGAGTAGTCTATATATATTTACCTGAGTATGTTCTCCATAATATACTCGAGTAGTTATTCAACTACTCGAGTAGTTATTGACTTACTCGTGTAGTTGGCTGAATCTTTCCGAAATTTTGCTAAGTCATTTTTCTGACGGGATTTTTCAAATCACGGGACATGATTGGTCCACGTGTACATCATTATGACCGATTATGACTGTTAGTCTCTCCTATATAAGGTCTTATTAGAAAATGACAAACCCTAAGTATTCTCCAAGCTTTCTTGTCACTTTATTTCGAGAAATATTCTTCAGCCGACTCCTCTCTGATTTTCGCGAATCGGAAGCCGCCGCCGACGCCTTCTTCTCCGGCCAAAGCTTCTACTTTCAGAGGACTAATCTGAAGAGAGTTACAGATCGAGATCGACTTCGCTGATCATATTCTCTCTCGATTTCTGTAAAAGCGAGTAAATCCAGATCGAAGCCGAGAACTTCTTGACTGATTTCTGAAAGTGCTACAAAGTTGAAAAGAAGAAGATCCTGGTCGTGTCTTCCAGATCTGAGTGATTTACTGTTTGTATTCTTGTAAACCTCACTTTATTAATCTTGTAGGAGAAATCTTCTCTGAGTGTAGGAGTTTTTCTTTACTCCGAGTTTGTAGGAAGTGTTATCTTCCGAGGTGTAGATCCCTTTGTTTGGATCGAGTGTGTAGGAACTTTGTTCCGAGGGTAGGATCGATTTTTGATCAGAGATAGTGGAGTAGCCGAGTCTAGTTGATTGCTAGATCGGTGATGGAAAGTGGATGTACCCAAGGTTGGGGAACCACTATACATCTTGTGTCGTCTGTGATATTGGTAGATATATCTGTGCTGTGCTTTAATTAATTTTTTTTTATTCCGCAAAAGACGGACAAACCACCTATTCACCCCCCTCTAGGTGATTTAGGTCGACAACAGTTTTCTTTCACAACATCTTCAATACATACTGGCTTGACCCTTGTGGTCAACTCATAATCAACTGGTACTTGATTATCCGCAATGATCTGCGAAGGCTCTTGCACCGCCTTACGCAACACCGATACGTGGAACACGTCATGCAGCCCACTCAATTCCGCCGACAGCTTCAATCTATACGCCGCCTCGCCAACACGCTCCAGGATTTCAAATGGTCCAAGGTATCTCGGACTCAGCTTTTTCAAGCGTCGAACCCGCGATACACCCTTGAACGGCTTGATTTTTAAGTACACCCAGTCGCCAACATCGAACTCCACATTCCTATGTTTGGCGTTATAGTACTTTGGCTGCATATCCTGAGCGATCTTCAACCTTTCTTGAATTGTCTGTATCACTGAAGTGGCATCTTCCACCGCTTGACGTTTATACAACTTCGATTCGCCTACCTCCAACCAAGACAACGGTGTATGACACTTCCTCCCGTACAAGGCTTCAAAAGGCGCCATTCCAATACTTGCCTGAAAGCTATTGTTATACGCAAACTCCACCATGTACAGGTGATCTTCCCACTGCTTTCCAAAATCTAGGACGCACATGCGAAGCATGTCCTCCAACGTCCGGTTGACCCTCTCGGTTTGGCCATCCGTCTGCGGATGACAGGCTGTACTGAACTTTAGCTTAGTGCCCAACAGACTATGCACCAACCTCCAGTCATTCGACATAAAGCGTCCATCTCGATCACTAACAATACTGCGGGGCACACCATACAATCGTACAATATTCTCCACATAAAGTTTGGCTAATTTTTCCACAGGATCTTCCTTCCTGACTGGAATAAAGTGTGACACCTTTGTCAACCTATCCACGATCACACAAATGGCGTCGTTTCCCCTCTGTGACTTTGGCAAACCATGCACAAAATCCATCGATATGTCATCGAATTTCCATTCTGGGATAGGTAGGGGCCTCAAGAAACCTCCGGGCTTCTGGCATTCCGCCTTCACCAATGCACAAGTACGGTACTTGGACACATAAAGTGCTACATCTTTCTTCAATCTCGGCCACCAGAACAATTTCTTCATGTCTCTATACATCTTCGTGCTTCCCAGGTGGATTGAGTACTTGGTATGATGAGCCTCATACATCAATTCCTCCCGAAGATTATCTGCATTAGGAATGCATAGGCGACCGTCCTTCCTTAGCAACCCATCCTCAACAGCAAACTGGGAATTTGACCCTTCCAAAGATTCATCCAAGATCTGCTTCATGCTGTTATCCTGAACCAAAGCCCGCCGAACTCTATCTGCTAGGTCACACTGCACCTCTATCCAAAACAGTTTCGCCTCGACGCTAGACTGCTTGTCGACGCACGATATCTCCAAAGCCTCCAACTCATGAACCAATATCTCATCATGTACTGATAACCAGTTGGCATGCACTGAAGTCCTACGACTCAACGCATCTGCCACTGTATTTCCCATCCCAGGCACATAATATATCTTGAAGGTGTAGTCCCCCAAGAACTCCATCCACATACGCTGCCTCATATTCAGGTCCTTTTGATCCAACAGGTACTTCAAGCTCTTATGATCGTTGTAAATATCGACCTTCACACCGTACAAGTAGTGCCTCCAAAGCTTTAGAGCAAATATCACGTCCGCTAACTCTAAGTCATGGACCGGATAATTCCTCTCATGGACCTTCAGTTGTCGTGAACCATAGGCTATCACTCTCCCATGCTGTAACAGAACACAGCCCAAACCATTACCCGAAGCATCACTATAGATCTCGAACCCTTCGGTTCCAACTGGCGAACATAAAATAGGCGCCGTAGTCAACCGCCTCTTCAATTCTTCAAAAGCCTGTTCGCACTCCGGAGACCACACAAACTTCTGATCCTTCCTAGTCAACATTGTGAGTGGTAGCGCTATCCGTGAGAAGTTCTCTACGAAGCGCCTGTAGTAGCCAGCAAGCCCCAGAAAACTTCGGACCTCTGCCACTGTAGTCAAAGCAGGCCACTCCCGTATCGCCACTATCTTCGCGGGATCCACAGCTATCCCTTCTCCACTGACAACATGACTAAGGAACGCTATCGAGGATAACCAGAATTCAAACTTGGAGAACTTAGCATACAACTGATTCCTCCTCAACGTTTCCAACACCATGTGTAGATGATTATAGTGATCCTCCTCGCACCGCGAGTACACCAGGATAACATCGATGAATACTATCACGAAACGATCCAGGTACTCTCTGAATTTCCTGTTCATCAGATCCATAAACACGGATGGCGCATTCGTCAACCCAAACGGCATGACCGTGAACTCGTAATGCCCAAACCACGTACTGAATGCTGTCTTAGGGATGTCGCTCTCCCTTATCCTCAACTGGTAGTATCCGGATTTCAGATCTAACTTCGAATATACCGTTGACTCAACCAACTGATCAAACAGATCGTCAATCCTCAGAATCAGATACTTATTCTTTTACGTAAGCTTGTTCAATTCTCGATAATCGATACAAAGCCGCAAGCTCCCATCTTTCTTCTTAACAAAGAGAACTGGTGCGCTCCAAGGCGACGAACTTGGACGCACATAACCTTGCTCTAGCAACTCTTGCAGTTGCACCTTCAACTCTGTCATCTCTTTTGGCACTATCCGATATGGAGAGCGTGACACCGATTTGGTGCCCGGTACCAGCTCAATGGTAAAATCAATCTCTCGCTGAGGAGGGGCTCCTGGGAGATCATCTGGAAACACATCGGGATACTCAGACACAACTGGGATGCTGTCCAAACTAGGCTTAGGCGTCGAAGTCTGCACTAGAGTGACATACAACTCTGCCCCAGACCGGACTGCCTTGATCACCTGAAGGGCCGACATCAAAATCTTGCCCGACCCCTTCATGCCCGCAAAAGTAGTTTCCCGATCAGTGTTCAGACCCAACTTAACTTCCTTACGGTTGCAATCAATGCATGCACCCTGCTCTGAGAGCCAATCTATACCGATTATTACGTCGTACTCTGCCAATGGCAAAAGCGACGCTCGCAAATCAAACTCCAGGTCTCCAATCCGAATCTTCACTACGCAGACCCTATCTGCATGCATTGAGCACCCATTGGGCAACAACACATCAAACTTGTCTTTTGCCATCGAGGACGGAACCCAGATGTGCGTTATGAATTTTTCGGACAAGAAGGAATGTGATGCTCCCGAATCAAACAGGGCTCTCACCGGAAACTCAAAGATCAACACAAAGCCTAGAACCAACAAAAGTAAGCTTACAAATAAGAAGGTAACAACTATAAAAGTTAAACCACTGTAATTTAACTCATACCTGTCACCACGTCCGCTTGCTTTATGACCTCTTGCAGACCAAGGTTGTAGACTCTAGGCTGAGCTGGAGCATTATGAGACGCGGTTGACTCCACCGCCTTCCCTTTCTCCTCATAAGTCGCTCCAGACTTCCTCTTAGACTTTGAACGTCCGCTCCAACACTCCCGAGCAAAATGCCCCGTTTTCCCGCAGTTGTAGCAAGCTCCTGGGACTCGGCTTGTAGTTTCCCCCGACGCACCAGGCTACGGGGCTAAGTTCGAAGTCCTCTGCTTCTTGTTCCATCTGAGGAAACTTGACTTGTTATTTGGCACCTTAAACTCGGACTTCTTTTCTCCTGGGTCCTTCTTCTCTTGAACTTTCTTAGCGACCTTCTCCAATGATCGGGCCAAATTGACCAAGGATAGGAAGCCTTGCGCCTTAGGCCCAGCAAGTAGTAACTGTAGATCGCCGCGTAGACCCTCATAAAACCGGTTGGTCTTCCGCTCTTCTTCCATAAACGTAGCACCAGCATAATGACCCAACCGTGTGAACTTGTGGAGGTAATCGTCCACGCTTCTGGCTCCCTGTGTCAACCCAAGAAATTGGTTCTCCATGTCAAGCTTCTGAGCATAGGGTACAAATCTGGCTAGGAACAATCTTTAAAATTCCTCCATAGGCACATCAGCAAGTTTCCTTCCCACTAGAAGATGAAACTGCAACTCATCCCACCACAGCCTCGCTCCACCCACCAAAAGAAAGGTCACTATGGTGGTCTTCTGCCACTCCTTAGTTAACGTGGCCGTCAACACCCTCTTTATCGAAGAGAGCCAGTCTTCAGCTTGAGCTGGCGTTCCAACCCCATCGAATCTCGGAGGATTAAAGCCCATCACATGCTTTAGCTGCTTCTCCGTAGCTCTCCTCGGCTCTACCAGATCAACTGCTACGCGCTCCACCACTCTCAGCTCTGCCACCCTAACCGGTTCTTGCTCATTCACAGGAGGTACGCGATGCATTTGCCCTGCAGGTTGGGCATTTATCATTGCAAATATGGCTTCAGCCACCATCCTGATGGTTTCCGCTGAAGGAGGTGTAGTAGGCACGTCCCTTAGTGCATTACTTTCCGCTGATTGCGGACGCTCTGACCGACCAGCACCGCTCCTAGCTGCCTATAGTAGCAAAGACACACGATTAGACGACAAACAAATTGCTAAAAGCAATCATTGGAACACTCAAATTTCACAAAACAAGTGTATTTTCATTCCTAAGTGGACATTCATGGGTTCTTTTTGATGTTATAACGATGACGCACACATGTGCTCACCACCCCTTAAAAGAATTCGCCCATGAATTCATTTAAGCCTGACCGTAACCAAAAGTCTGATATCAAATTGTAACACCCCCATTTGTCGCACGGCATATAACAGAAGGTCCAGCTGGAACCCGATGCCATATACCACAGACAGTCGGAAGGATTACCAAATGAATATTCAAACCATCCAATTAAGACTACTCGTCCTACACAGATATAAATGAATATCCACGACCACAACCACAGGAATGAACTCAAATACACTGAAAAGGTACATGGTCTTATAGCCTTACAAATGGTCACTTAATAAAACATGTCTTACATACATCGGCTCGCAGGCCGGCCACACATGATAAACGTAAAAACAACTATTCTACGGCCTTCTAGGGCCAGCACGGCAACATGGGCTCCAGCCCGCTATTTGGCACTCGGCTCTGCAGCACCTGCAAGCACATACCACCGCACGGTGGCAAACAAAGCAACGGTCGGATAAAAGCCGACCAAATTATAACGACGCCGCCCCTTACTCGGGATGGCGGTGCTCTTTCCCTGCACAACATTAGCCCAATAAAATAATAAAGCGCAATTATACTACGCCACAAGTGTAGGCTCGCACGGCCAAACACCCCGTGCACTTAGGGCACATTAACGGTGAGTCCTGACATATCAGTGTCTCCACCACCATCCCATAGATGGCAACCAAGTGAGCATTTTAGCCTTTCTGACCCTGACTAGTCTAAGGCTCCAGACTATGCCTACGGTCAGTGCCCTTTTCAGATTTCTCGCACCGTACCACATAGCCTAGGTCCGATTCCACTTGCCCGTTGCTCACGCCGCCTATACAATTTATGTTCTACGCGCGGGCCAAGCTTCTCTCAGATCACAAAATTTTCCAAACAATCTCATAACCCAGTTATGATCAAGGCCGGTTCCCATACCGCCAAGTTAGCAGAACACGTTTCCGCTCAGTTTTCCGGGTGCGCCTTTAAGCAAACCTCCAAGGATCCCTACTGCAATCTACCGCATAGAAACCCGAAAAACCCAAAGCACGGAGTCTTCTCCGGCAAAACATATCAAACGCAACATCATCGATCCAGACAATACACGTCCGGGTAGGCTTCACACACAATGCCTATGCCCGTACTTACGATTCCGGACTCTATATGCAACACAAGGGGGACTATTCACATCAACCCCAAGGAACACCACGCACTCACTGCACACTCCCGGGAGCGGGATTCCCTATGCAGAAAGAAAGTGCTTCACATGCTCAAGTAGAGAATCGTTACCCTTGTAGTTCATTTTGGCGCCATGGAAAAACTACGCGGATGGAAATCTTCGCAACGAACTTTCCTCTACAGATCCGCTCTCAGATTTCGAAACGGTGCTCCGATGCTCCGCCGGCGGCCGGAATCCCTTCCTTCTTCCTCCTCATTCCAACTCCTTGAGAGAGAGAATGGTTGGAGAGAAATGAAGGATTAACTCCCTTATTCCCGGCCTTAATAGAGCAGGAAACCATCTAGGCCGTTGGATCTTAGTTAAAGAAAACGAACGGCTCAGATCCGTTCAAAAATCTCCAAACCTGGGCCGAACACGGCTTGGCACACGGCCATGTCCCAGGCCATGTGCATTGCTCCAGGCACGATCGTAGAACTCAGAACAATCACACGAGCACGGATACGCCCGTGTGTCACCCGACACACCCGTGTCGGGTCTCTCGACACGCCCGTGTTCGGGGGCGTGTTACGCATAACCGCCACGACAACGGACACGACCCAAAAGAATACGGGTAGGGACACGGGTATGCACACGCCCGTGTCACCTGAAAATCGTCGAACAATAATCGTCGATCGCCGAACGCAGAACACGGGTACAGACACGGTTAGGCACACGCCCGTGTCCAACGACACGCCCGTGTCCTTTAGCCCTATTTGTAGTCGTGTCCTTCTCAGGAAGAAAATGGCCAAAAACACCAGCCAGACACGGCCTTGGACACGCCTGTGTCCTAGTCCGTGTACCCCTATATAGGCACCAAAAATCCCCTTTTTACGCGACCGACTCAAATACAATTTTCGGGGCGTTACAGGCTACCCACCAGTATTTTTGGTCGAGTGTGCATTTTCGGGGATCGTCCTCCAGACTGCAGTGTAAAACAACCCACTGGCCCCTCAAACCATCACACCTCACCAGAGCCACCGTACTGCCATCGGTGTGACGATTGGCCCAGTACCGCATGACCCGCCACAAGTTTATGCACATGCAAGATATTCCAACCCGAGCTTCCAGCTCGCAGGACCAACCCATCCTGAATCCCTCCAACCCTATATGGGTGAGAATGTTATCACAATCCCTCCAACCCTATACGGGTGAGAATTTTACCACAAGCCCTCCAACCCTATACATGTGAGAATGTTACCACAAGCCCTCCAACCCTATACGGGTGAGAATGTTG
This sequence comes from Platanthera guangdongensis, assembly GCA_039583875.1. Lineage (NCBI taxonomy): Eukaryota > Viridiplantae > Streptophyta > Magnoliopsida > Asparagales > Orchidaceae > Platanthera > Platanthera guangdongensis. The sequence continues at coordinate 137,541,783 of CM077151.1, forward strand.
CCACAAGCCCTCCAACCCTATATGGGTGAGAATGATGATATGTTGCTTAACTTATTAGACTACTCTTGTCTACGGGTTATTATACTTAGTGATTTAAGGTTGATCCCAGGACTGCCCAGGGTATACTCGTTGAAGGGTTCTCGGGGGCACTAGGAACAATGGTGAAGCGGAGGACAACAAGGGGTAACAAAAAGGAAAGCAGGTGACAAGGAATCTATGCTACTAAGTATGAATGTAAACAGTAAATCTATACTAGCAGTTCTATGTATATAGTCCAAATGTATAAGCAAGTACAGTACGAAGGTAAGTAAATTGGAACTAAGTAAGTGTTGTAAATAAGTATAAAAATCTGGTTTTAATATACATCACAGAAGTACCCTAACTTATATGAGTGCCCATACAAACATATAAGTTAGAGTTTCCAAAATTAACTTATCATATAAAAGAGCCCATACTAATTTATATGATAAGGATCTATGAAGCGTATGTCCTAATATGAATGAATGCATGCAGTAATTTATGAGTCATGCAAGTACAACTCACACACCACGACTCTGTGATCACAGACCTTTAGTTCCCACTTTTCAGAGCTATCATCACTCTCTGGTACCACCGTTGTGGCTACGATAGTAGTGGAGCGGGAATCTCCACTCCTAGGCAGGTATCACACTACCAAGCCTATACCTCCTATATGCCTCTGTACACGTCCTAGGTGCACTTTAGAGTCTCTGCATTTTAATTGATGGCTACCCACCAGTCTTTTTGGTCGAGTGTGCGTTTTCGGGGATCATCCTCCAGAATACAGTGTAAAACAACCCACTGGCCCCTCAAACCAACACATCTCGCCAGAGCCAACATACTGCCATCGGTGTGACGATTGGCCCAGTACCGCATGACCCGCCACAAGTTTATGCACATGCAAGATATTCCAACCCGAGCCTCCATCTCATAGGACCAACCCATCCTGAATCCCTCCAATCCTATATGGGTGAGAATGTTATCACAATCCCTCCAACCCTATGCGGGTGAGAATGCTACCACAAGCCCTCCAACCCTATACGGGTGAGAATGTTACCACAAGCCCTCCAACCCTATACGGGTGAGAATATTACCACAAGCCCTCCAACCCTATACGGGTGAGAATGATAATGCGTTGCTTAACTTATTAAACTACTCTTGTCTATGGGTTATTATACTTAGTGATTTAAGGTTGATCCCAGGACTGCCCAGGGTATACCCGGTGAAGTGTTCTCGGGGGCACTAGGAACTACGATGGGATTATGCCCAAAGCTCCCTTTCTCAAGGATATTTACTTTAGTTGATGACTACCCATAATTAACCGTCAGCTCTTGTTGTTGCTTTGGAACAACCTAATGACTTAAGAAATTACCGGGAAATCGGCGGTCTTCCGTCGATCTCCGTTTTAACCACTGTCCTTATGATTTGCACTCCACCCCTAGTGATCTGGTAGTGACCTATAGGAGACCAATCAGGTCTTATTCCTCTAATGCAATTCTCGCCTTAATAGTTAGTCATATTCCCCTGTGGTCCTAGTAGTTTGGGCTAACTGCGCTAGACACTACCCATGACCCAATACCACCCGTTTAGTCGGACTTCCAATCCTTTGGTCACCATGACCATAAATATTTATCATAGGGTAGTATGATATGTACTATTGACCATATGAAATTTTACTATTTTTCCATGTCATTAAAACCATAAATTAAATTCTTTAATTAAGTGGTCTATGTCACTTTATGCATGAGATACAATGACAAATGGTGTTATGGGTCTAATAATTTTTCTTGAGGATCATCTAGGTTAATAATGGCTGGATATCAAGAATTGTGATTTTCCCATATATATTTCTATTTAATTCTATTTATTGTTAAATCCATTAATCGGCCACTTTCCAAATGAAGTACAAGAAATATGTTACTAAAATTCTATAAAAATTACTACAGATGTAAATTACCAAAATAATACTAAGTGTCATAATTCATAACTTAAAACAGTAATTAGATCCTTTATTATCCCATATGAAAATATCACTAAAATGTCATTCCTTGAATTTTAAATTTAATAATGTGTCCAAAAATTCTAAGATATTTATACCATGTCAATATCTCATAAATACATCACTATGATTTTTTTCAGAATATTTGTATAGTAATTTCCACCATAGATAAATAATTTCCCCAAAAGAGAAAAATGGTCAAAACTACATAAAATCATCATAAAATCAACTAATCAGGGCCATAAATTTTCCAGGGATTAAATATGACTCCTTTGAGCTTGTGACAAAATCTATGGTTTTAGAATCATCAATATCCCTATTTTTAATTTTTTTTTCATATAAATGGCCTAATTTTCAAAAATCCCAAATAATTGGATTTTTACTTCCCAAAATCCCAATATTTCTATGAAGTGTAAAATCCATCCCTATAAACTCATGTCCAGAGTTTTGTAGTCATACCATGTTTAATAAGGGGTAAATTCACATTTTGGTAAATATGGCTATATGCACCCCAAGCCTATGTTAACCCTTCACATGCAAGAGGGAATACCCATCATGCGGAAGTCAAAAGTGACTGAAATTTTTATCATGGGCCTATAATGAACCCAATGACATGCCACCAAAATTTGGGGCCATTTGGAGTCATATTACTCCAAATATTTCATTAATTTACTTTTGTGTATTTTCACAAATACTATAGAAACATATTTCCTAAAAATTCCAATTTTTGGACAGAGTTTAAGTTTACCCTATTCAAGCACATGTCCAAAATTTTGGGTCATGTGGACTTCTGGTTTGGCATGGGCATGCATTTGAATTTATGCCCTTGCCTAGGACCAGTCCTAGTGAACAGCCCTACAGGGAGTTCTATTGTCCCAAATTTGAACTTTATGGTGGCAAATGGAAGTTAAGAGCAAGGCCTACAATTTTGATTTTAACTACCAACTCTGAAAATGCCTCTAAGTAGACCAATTAATCATGCAAGATTACTGTAAATATGTGACAGGAATTGAATAAAATTAATACAACCTATATGTTGATTTGAATTATGTGGACAGCTTCCGTTCATCGTCCCCGATCAGCAATTGCTGAGATTGAGCCTGGCTGGGTCACCTTGATTTCGCATTTTCGACCACCTAGGTCGGAGCCACCGCCGGAGATTGTTGCCACCACCTCCGTTGAGGTGGGGGCTAGCGTTTCCCGACGGTGAGGCAGTCGGAGGCGGCTCCTCCGGCGATCCCGAGCAAGCAGAAAAACTCGAGAAATTCACTCCATGCTCACATGACATCGGGCTCAATTAAGCCTGATATCTCCCATAAAAGATCTAGGATCCTAGTACGGGTAGAGGTGAGGTGAAACAAACCCGAATTGCGGCTTGGCGGCGAGTTTGGCGGCGGTGAGCCATGGCCGAGCTTGCTCTGACAACTCCTCCCCGTTTCCTCAATTCTCCAGCAAATTCATTATTCCAGGACTCGTTCTCCAGTCGTTTCCCCTCTCTGAAGCTGATGGTGTGGCTGGATTGGGCTGAGAGGGGGTGTATGGAAAGATAAGTCCAAGGGGGGGCTCGGGTTGAGCTTTGGTTGCTCCACCCATGGTGCCAAGTGGCCACAATGCTCCAAATTCCCCTAGAATTGCCTGAGGAGGCCGGCCAACAGGCTTAGGCAGCTGAATAAGTGGCCATTGTGGCCACCTCCCTCTTCATTCCTCTTTACTCTCTCTCCTCATTTTTCCAAATTCCTTTTCTACCCCTTTGCATGTACTCTCTCTCCTGATTTTGTGGGTTAGGAGTTGTCTTTGACCACTTGGGCTGGTCATGGGTCATGGTTAGTGGGCTTTGCCCATTGGGAATGGGCTTGACCCTTATTTTCTTCTTTAGGCCACATGTTTGACCAAGTTGACTTTTAGAGTTGACTTGGTCAACTTGATGAGTGGGCTGACCCCACCTGAAGGTCATGGACCCTATGACACCACCCAACTTGGGTTGGGCCATGGTGGTGCCCCACTTGGACTATTTGGGCCTTTAGGTGTAGATTTGACCAATTTAAGGTTTAGGGTTGACTTAGTCAAATTGGGTCATTGGGTGACCTAATGGCATGCTTTAGGGTTCACTTAGAATGTTATTAGGGTTAGGGCAATGTGGTGGGGGTCATGGTGTGGCTAGGGTTCCTATTTAGGCTATTTTGACCTAGTTTTACTTGGGCCCTATAGTGGACCCCACATGGCTACACCCCACCTTCTAGGGTCAAACCTAGCTAAAAATCCTTATCACCCACCACATGCCTAACCTAACCTAACTTGAGGGGCCTAATTGCAAGTGGGATGTTACAAATTCCAATGAACAAAGAAATAATTTTATTCCCGAAATTTAAGTTCGGGTCTACGGGGTTTTCAAGCATGAAAATTTAAGTATTTTAGCTAATAATTAAAATGTTACCTGATGTAAAAAAGCTCTAGGTGCCGCTCTAGCATCAGATCCCAAGGCTCCCAGGTGTGCTCCTCCCATTCATGGTTGGACCACAACACCTTCACCAGGGAAACTCTCTTCTTCCGCAACACTCGGACCGCGGTATCATCGATCCGGAGCGGCTCCAAATGAACTGATCTGTTCGACGCTAGCGGGCCTGCTGAAGTGGCAATATGCTGCTCTGGCCGAAGGAGAGCTCCCTGTGGTGAGGAGACGTGGAAAACATCGTGCAAGGCTCCCAGCTATGGTGGCAGCTCCAGCCTGTAGGCCAAGTGGCCGATCCGCTCCAGAATCAAATAGGGCCCCATATATCGAGGGCTGAGCTTCTTGTGCCTCCGCACCCGAGAAATACCATGCACTGGACGTATCTTCAAGAATACTTTGTCCCCCACCTGGAACTCTACCTTTTGATGTCGTGCATCGTAGTACTTCTCCTGCCTACTCTGCGCCTCTAGCATCCGGTCCCTGATCAATCGTATCTGGGCATCCGTATACTCAATGTAGTCTGATCCAAGTGCCCTGGGGTCTTCATCCTGAACCCAAGATAGCGGAGTCTGGCACTTCCTCCCGTATAGAGCCTCATAAGGTGTCATCCCAATACTCGTCTGGTGACTGTTGTTTTAGGAGAACTCGACCAAAGGCAACAGTCTTTCCCAGGGCCTCCCCGTATATAGTATACACAATCACAACAGAACATCCGAGGTCCTGATGGTCCACTCTGTCTAACCGTCAGTCTGTGGATGGAAAGTAGTGCTAAAAGCAAGCTGAGAGCCCAAGTACGCCTGCACTGCCCTCCACTACCTGGAAGTGAACCGACCATCACGGTCCGAGACAATCGTCCTGGGGACCCCGTGGTACCTGACGAACTACTCCACGAACAACCTCACCAAAATAGTAATTGGGATGTCCTTCCGAATAGGTATAAATCGGGCCACCTTGGTCAGTCTGTCGATGATGACCCAAACTGAATCGTGCCCCGAGTGGGAGCGAGGCAATCCGTGCACAATATCCATAGCATTATCCTCAAACTTCCACTCAGGGACCGGCAGAGACTGTAGCAACCCTCCGGGGCTCTTGCATTCAGCTTTTACCCTCTGGCATGTCTCGCAGTGTGTCACATAAAAGATGATATCCCTCTTCATCCCTGGCCAGTACATGCTCCTCCGCAGATCCGCTGTCATCTTGGTGATACCGGGGTGCACTGAGTACCGAGTGTTGTGTGTCTCCCTGAGTATATCCTCCTGGATACCACCTCCTATGGGTATATAAACACGATCGCGAAAATGAAAGAGGCCATCAAGCAATGAATAATCACTTGGCATGCGCCCTTCCAGGGCCCTGAACACTGGCACCAAAGCTACATCTAACCTCTGTTGTACCCCAATGCTCTCTCGTATATCTCATTCCACGATCAAGGAGTTCAAATACTCCCGGTAGATCTCCGGCTGGGCCTCTGAAATGAGTGAAATGTGCATATCTTCCAACATCTGCAACAGCTCCATAGACATCACCCGGGGCTCCGGTCCAGTAGTGTCGGCTCTCCTGCTCAATGCATCTGCCAAAGTGTTCGCTTTCCCAGGGTGATAGTGCAATTTGTAATCATAATCGCAGAGAAACTCCAGACATCTCCTCTACCGAAGGTTCAGATCTTTCTGCGTGTCGACGTATTTGTGATTCTTGTGATCTGAGTAGATATCACAATGAACCCCATACAAGTAGTGTCTCCATATCTTCAGTGCGAATACGACCGCCCCGAGCTCCAAGTCATGCACCGGGTAATTCTGTTCATGTTTCTTCAATTGCCTGGAGGCATAGGCAATAACGTGGCTGTGCTGCATCAAGACGGCACCCATCCCCTGGTAAGAAGCATCAGTGTATATATGCAATCCTTCCTTCCCAGATGGAAGTGCAAGCATGGGGGAAGAGGTAAGCTGGTTCTTTAACTCCTGAAATGATGACTCGCACCTTTCGGTCCGCACAAATGCGGCTTCCTTCTTCATCAATATCGTGAGGGGAAGTGCTATCCTCGAAAACCCCTCCACGAACTTGCGATAATATCCTGCGAGCCCCAAGAAAATACATATGTCCGATGCTGACTTTGGCCGCGGCCAATCACGCACTGCCTGTACTTTGGCCGAATCTACGGCCAACCCGGCTCCACTGACAACATGTCCCAGAAATGCCACCTCTTGTAGCCAGAACTGGCACTTGGAAAACTTCGCATACAATTGGTGCTCCCTCAATCTCTCCAGTACCTGTGCCAAATGCTGCATATGCTCCTCCATTATCCGAGAATAGATCAGGATATCATCAATAAATACTATGACACATCTATCCAGGTAAGGCTCGAAAATACGGTTCATCAAACTCATGAATGCGGAAGGTGCATTCGTGAGCCCGAAAGGCATCACCGTAAACTCGTACAGTCCATAGCGGGAACTGAATGCTGTCTTTGGAATGTCTTCCTCCTGAATCCACAACTGATAATACCCTGATTGTAAGTCCAGCTTGGAGAACTAGAAGGATCCCTGAAGCTGATCAAATAGCTCATCGATCCGGGTCAATGGGTAAGTGTTCCGGACCGTCAATCTATTCAGCTCCCGGTAGTCGATGCAGAGACGCATCGAGCCATCCTTCTTCTTGACAAACAATACTGGTGCTCCCAACGGCGATGAGCTGGGTCGAACGAAACCCGACTCCACTAACTCCTGCAGCTGGGTCCTGAACTCTACTAGCTCCTTTCGAGCCATCCTGTATGGTGCTCGAGATACAGGCCTCTCTCCTGGCACTAGCTGTATCCGGAAGTCCACATCCCTAGCTAGCGGTAGTCCGGGCAATTTCTCCGGGAAAATGTCAGGGAAATCCTGAACCACCGGAATGTCAGCAAGGGAATCTTCTGCCCCCGCCATCTCGAAGCATATAATGTACACCTCCTCTCCCTGATGGTGGGGCTTGATAGCCTATACAGATGATAATAATAGATGGGAGACAAGTTTAATACCTTCGACGATGAACTGGGAGTTTTCGTGCCTTAGGGTGATCCTCCTCGATGGGCAGTCGATCTGGGCATGGTTCCAATGTAACCAAGTCATGCCCAAGATCAAGTCGAAATCGGCATCTTCAGAATCATCACAGGCGCTTCAAAAGTCTTCCGGCCGATTTCCGCCTCCATATTGCACTTGGCATGTAAGACCCCCCCCCCCCCTTTTTTCTTTTTAAAACACCGGGGTCTTAGGCCTAGAACCTCCGCTTTGCGGGGACACCTTCGCACTCGGGAATGTCATCACTACAAAACGTCGATCCTGCCGGTCAAATCGATCACAACTGTAGCAAAATAGTAAAACATGTCCACATAAATCACATATATATGTAAATAATCTCCACGAAGGGAGTGTCCACAGATACACAGAAATATAAGATCTTGGGCTCATGCCCGGTACATCAAGTCCTCACTACAAATCTCTCAACGTAGAAGCAAATACTATAACTAATAATGTTCAAGAATCACAATCCCTGTCATCTGAACTCCGGTACTAGACTGGCCCATCTCCATGCGTGCCGACCTCCGGGGCTGCTCCTCTTTGCTGGGCTCCACGGTCCCCTAAAATGATGTGGTTTGAAAACCATTAGTCTAAAAGACTAAGTCCTATCATCCTCCGCCCCTTCCCCAATGGCACTTAGGCACCGAGCGGGGTGAAGGAAAGGAGAGGACATGAAGGTGGAGAGTAGCAAATAAGCAGGTTGCAGCAGACTTAATCTAGCAGCTCTAGTGTATGTATGGCAGCAAAATAGGTATGAAAAACTGAATGAGAATGTAACCTCAACTTATATAAAAACACATAAGATAATGGATCATTTGCAGGGCTCCTATCATATAAAAAGTCTCATACCGATTTATACGATAGGGTGTCGGTTTTCTAGCAAGCATAAATATGTAATATCAAATAAAACCTTTAACTTATAAGCATGCTCGCACGAACTTATAAACTAAGGGGTCGTTTTGCAGGGCCTATTGTATAGAGCGTCCCATACCACTTATACAATAGGTGTCAGGTTATATGCAATGATTATGCTATGTAATACGATTATGCCATGATGTGAACATGCAAGTGTAACTCACCCACTCGACTCTGTGTACACAGACCTTTAGTTCCCCCTTTCTGGAGCCGAACCTCCCAAGATACCTCCGTAGTGGCAAACGAAAGCGGTGGGTTGGGCCTCGCCCACCTCTAAACCGGTAATTGCACTACCAGTCAGACCTATCGTATGCCTCAATGATGGTGCACAGCGCGGAGAGAATGCGTACTCTTGTCGACTGGTGCACCGGAGTTTATTTGGACAAGTGCTAAACCACACTCGCCGAGTCAACGTGTTGGCGTCGGTGCATCGACCCTCCAACACCGAAGACCCACCACCTTTTCCTTTATGCACATGCAACCTTATGTATCAGCTACCGAGCCAAAGCTCCCCGGACCATCCCGTCCATCATAAACAACAACCGAGCCAAAGCTCGCCGGGCCAACCTGCCCATCACAAAAAGTTACCGAGCCAAAGCTCGTCGGGCTAACCTGCCCTTTTACCAAACCACTGGGCTTACTGCCCGAGTGACCCAACTTATCTCCCCGAGTCATCGAGGTGTGAGAAAGTGAAACCCTAGACTTACTAGCTACCCTTAAATGTTGCGTTGGATCTAACCCTAGTGCAATTGACACTTCTTCCTAACGGGAAAGACGATCTTTCGTCGATTCCGGGCACCGCCTAACTTCTAGCCAATCCATCCCTCTACTCATCCTACTACCAATAATGAACTTATTTTTTTATCTATCCAAACCAGCATACCACTAATCCCAAGACATGCATCAAATTATACTCTAACATAATTTCTGCAATTTTTACTATATGCAGACCACTTAAGCTATATGACCCGTAAAATGGGAGGTACAACACATAATCATCCAGTACTCCTATAATAATTATTGGAGGGCCATTATGAGATTTTTGGACTAAATCCAGAATTTCACAATTTTTCCTATTTATCTGATAATTTATTTAATTAATTTAGTAGCCCAAAATCCCAAGTTTGAACATGAAGTACCAATTTTAGATACAATAATATTCCACAAAATTTTTGTTAAATAAAAAATGAATACATAACTCAAACTCCAAAGCATCAAAATTTTCTAGTAAGGTTTAACCCCTTAATTTGAATTTCCAATATATCTCATAATAATTCATTTTAAGAGAATATACAGCATTAATAATTCCAAAAATTCAGCGAACATTCATGGATGCTTTTAAGGGCATATAAGTACTCTAGATCAAGTTTCACAATTTATCATTGAATAATAAAGTCTATATTTGATTTTCTCATAAATTACCAAGTTAAGGGTTTAATGAACAAAGTATAGCAATTATAAATCTAAAAATTCCAAATAAATTCTCATATGAGCATACTTAACTAGGAATACGAATTATTAAGTTTCATAATTTTTCAACAAGTATTGAACTCTGGAATAATTATTTAGCAAGTTCTCAAATATTTGAGGTTGTGAAGTAGGTACCCTAATTATGTATCCAAAAATTTCATTAAAATTCACATATGATTAATATGGTCTAAACCTCCCTCTGCCAAATTTTCATGATTGTTTTAAGAGTCTTGCTAACCTATTCTAGCTCCAAAATATTTGTGCCCTAGGCTAGGGTTATGGTTTTGTGGACCCTACCTTTCCCAAAATCCATTTAGATTTTTACCATAGGGTTTTATCTATCCTAGCACCCGCCTTACAAAATTTCAAGTTCATTCAAAGTGTTTTGACCTCATACCCTTCACAAGGCACAAAAGCCCTTCCTTAGGGTATGGCCTTAGATCTTAGGGCAAACAAATTCCAATCTATCCCATCTTTCATGATAAGGTGAAAGAAGCATGCCAAGCCAGTGGCCCAAATCCCAACCTCTGTTGAGGTGATTTGGCCACTCAAAACCCAAAATACACCTTTTGACCAAAATACCCCTTTTAGGGAAAAGCTAGGGTTTGCATGATTTCTGTTCAAACCACCTCCAAATGTGATGCAATTTTAACCAGAGATTTATATTGACCCTAAACATCTCTCACCAAAATTTGGGTGAGTTTGGAGGTTATTTGGCCCTTAAATTAATTAACCCTAGATAAATTAAATATTTTTCAAAACTATAGAAATATTGTCCCCAAAAATTCCCATCTTTGGGCAGCACGAGATATGGTGTAGGGGGACTCCCTGCCAACATTGTAATTAATTTGGACCAAGGATGAAGTGTGGGCACTCAGTTTAATGTCTTCTTAGCCCTAGGTGTAGGTCCCACCAAAATGGGTGCCCTGGTCAAACCAGGAACCCAAATTGGTTCAAATCAATTTTAAAATAAAGTACACCCAAAGGACTACAAATCATGTGTTGACCATTTTCTCATACAGAGCCTCTAACTATTTTTAATAATTTAAAACATTAAATGTTAATAATGTGACAGAAATCATGAAAATGAATATATAAACATATAGTTTAATAAATCAACTTTTGCACGAATCTTGGCGCAAGTTTGACGGCATCCCTTCATCTTCCCCGTTCAACCAATGGTCTGGTTCTAGGTCAACTTAGGCACCCTGGGTTGACTTCAATGGACCCTTAGGGCTCTAATGGACCCTTCAATGGGTTGATAAGACCATGGTGGAGTCTTGGAGTCTTGGTAAAGCCTCATGATCATCTTAAACAAGGGTTCAGAAATTTACTATATGCAGACCATAGTGGTCTCACCCACATTCCTAAGTTCACTTGGCCTTCTTGGGCTGGCTTCCTAGGGTTTTGTCATGACCTAGTCATGGCCAAAACCACTCTTAGGGGTCTAGTTGGAAATGGGATGTTACAAATCCCAATAAACAAAACAAAGATTTCGTCCCCAAAATCAAGGTTAAGCCTACGGGAATTTCTATCGAATAAAAGGAAACTTGTAACATCCCATATGAAGTGAAAGATTACATCTCGACGTCATGTTTGCCAGGTGGGGTTTAAAGGGAAACCTAAATCTATGGCCAATTCGCCCAATTTGCTAAGCCAAGATCCCAATAAACAAAAGATTAGCCTTTACTCTTCCTAGAGCAGCCCTACTAGTTTAAAACAGGAAAGTAAATTGAACATCTTGAGAGGTTGTGAGGTATACCTGACTGAACAGCACTGGGTACTTTTGTCGCATCAGGTCCTGCGGTTCCCAGGTATGCTCCTCCTGGCCATGGTTTCTCCGCAGAACCTTGATTAACGGAACCTTCTTGCGACGCAAGGTTCGTACTCCTCTGTCATCAATCCGAACCGGCTCCACGTGAACTGACCGATCTGAAGCTACTGGTCCATCTGTGGTCGAAATCTGCTGCTCCGGGCGTAGTAGAGCCCTCCTAAGCGAAGATATATGGAAACACGTCGTGTAAACCTACCAGTTCGGGTGGCAACTCCAGCCTGTAAGCTAAGGGTCCGATCCGCTCCAGGATCCTGTAAGGGCCCATATACCTAGGGCTGAGCTTCTTCTTCTGACCGCGCACCCGTGAAACTCCGTGCATGGGCCAGATCTTCAAGAAAACCCAGTCTCTCACCTGAAACTCTACCTGACGGTGACGGGCACCGTAATACTTACCCTGTCGGCTCTGCGCTTCCAGCATTCTATCCCGTATCAGTCTCACCTGAGCCTCGGTATCTTCGACAAAATCTGATCCCAATGCCTTCGGATCCTCGTCCTGAATCCATGAAAGCGGAGTCCTACATCTCCTTCCGTACAAGGCTTCATAAGGAGCCATCCATATGCTTGACTGGTAGCTGTTGTTATAGGAGAACTCGACCAGTGGTAAAAGCTTCTCCTAAGGTTCGTTTCAATCCAGAATGCATAGCCTTAGGAGGTCCTCTAATGTCCGTTTGGTGCATTACCGTCTGCCTATCCGCCTGGGATGAAATGCTGTGCTGAAGGTCAGCCACGTGCCTAAGTAAGCCTGCACGGATCTCCACTCCCTGGATGTGAACCGACCATCCCAATCTGACACGATCATCCTGGGCACCCCGTGGTAACGAATGAACTGCTCTATGAATCTCCGCACTAGTACCCCAACTGAGTCATCTTTTCTAATCGGAATGAATCTGGCCACCTTCGTCAGCCGATCGACGATGACCCAAATCGAATCGTTTCCCGTCCGTGATCGGGGAAGGCCATGAATGAAATCCATCGCGATGTCCTCAAATTTAAACTTCGGCACTGAAAGTGGCTGTAGCAATCCTGCGGGGTTTCTGCACTCCGCCTTCACCAGCTGGCATGCCTCACAATGAGTCATGAAGTATGTAATGTCCTTCTTCATCCCCGGCCAGAACATCGTCTTCTTAAGTCTGTCGTCATCTTGGATATCCCCGGGTGTATAGAATACCGACTGCAGTGGGCCTCCATCATAATATCCTCTCGGACCTGGCCTCCCTATGGTATGTACACTAGTCCTCTGAAACACACTAGACCATCCCTTAATGTGTAATCGCCAGCAGTGCCTGCTTCTAAGGCCTGGAATACCGGCTCTAGCTGGGCATCCTGCCTCTGCCCATCTCTGACTCGGTCTCTAATGTCATCTGGGGCAATCAACGACGCTAGGTACTCCTGGTACAACTCAGGGTGATCCTCGAACAAAAAAAATATCTACATCTTTTCTAATATCTGGATCAACTCCAAAGCCATCAGTAAGTAATTGACTAAACCCTAAAAAGTGGATGATTTACATGTGTTCCCCCCATATTGGCACACCACTGGTTCCACTACTTAGTTTGTCCCAAAACTAAACTCGCGCGGGGGTGACCCAGGGGTTGTTGACTGCTACTTTTCAATCGAGGTTTGCCTCTGACGGGCCCATAACCCACAGGTCGGAGGATCAAAACCTCCCTCTGATACCACTTGTAAGACCTCCCTTTTTTCTTTTTAAAACACCGGGGTCTTAGGCCCAGAACCGCCACTTTGCGGTGACACCTTCGCACTCGGGAAGGTCATCACTACAAAACGCCGATCCTGCCGGCCAAATCGATCACAACTGTAGCAAAATAGTAAAACATGTCCACATAAATCACATATGTATGTAAATAATCTCCACGAAGAGAGTGTCCATAGATACACAGAAATATAAGATCTTGGGCTCATGCCCGGTACATCAAGTCCTCACTACAAATCTCTCAACGCAAAAGCAAATACTATAACTAATAATGATCAGTACTCATAGTCCCTGTCATCTGAACTCTGGTACTAGACTGGCCCATCTCCATGCGTGCCGACCTCCGGGGCTGCTCCTCTATACTGGGCTCCACGGTCCCCTAAAATGATGTGGTTCGAAAACCATTAGTCTAAAAGACTAAGTAATATCATCCTCCGCCCCTTCCACCATGGCCCCTAGTCACTGAGCTGGGAGAAGGAAAGGAGAGGACATGAAGGTGGAGAGTAGAAAATAAGCAGGTGGCAGCGGAACTTGTAAGACCCCCCCTCCCCCTTACCAAGGAAGGCTCCCGGGACTTATGCCCAGAACCGCCGTCTTACGGTGGCACTAACGCATGGGTTAGTCGACACCGCAACACGCCGATTTTGCCGTCTAATACGATCATATAACCTGTAGGCCAATATGAGAAATAGAAGTATAACAGTGTATCAAATCCACTAGTCCACAAGTCATGGAGTACATATCATATATATAAATGAAGAGTACAGAAACATAGTCCACAGTGAGTACAAAAGGAAAGAGTAATAAGGGCTTATGCCCAGTACATCATATCAACTCTCTCTCTCAAATCAAAGCGAAAGCTAATCTAATACATCAAAACTCGTCCCACCTGAGGACGCGCAGTAGTAGTAGCCTGCGGTAGCGGTATCTGCTCCTCAAGTCCTGCCTCCTCGTCGTGTTGATGCTCCATCTCCACGAGCTCCTAAAATAGTATGGTCACCGACCATTAGTCCAAAAGACAAAGTCGTTTCCTCCGCACCTCGCCCCGCAGCTCCTAGGCACCGAGCGGAAGGACGAAGCGGAGGACAACAAGGGGTACCAAAAGTGGAAGCAGGTGAAAAGAACTAACTAGCAGTTATAATAGATATTATTATTCTTGTAACATCCCATGTTACTTCTGTACCCCTCAACTTAGATTGGGTTAGGCATGGGGTGAGACTTAAGGAGATCAACTAGGTTTGACCCTAGGTAGTGGGTGGTAGCCATGTGGAGCCCACTATAGGACCAAGTCAAACTAGGTCAAACTAGCCTAATTAGGGACCCTAGCCACACCATGACCCCACCACACTGCCCTAACCCTAAAAACAATCTAAGTGGACCCTAGGGTATGTCACTGGGTCAACATTTTGACCCCAATTGACCAAAGTCAACCTTGGGCTTAATTTGGTCAAACCCACACTCATGGGCCTAATTAACCTAAGTGGGGCACCCCCTTGACCCAAACCAAGTTGGGTGGTGCCACTAGACCCATTTCCACCAAGTAGGGTCAGTCCACCCACCATGGTTGACCAAGTCAACTCCCTAAGTCAACAAGTCAACAAATTGACCTAAAGGAGTGAAATGAAGGCCAAGCCATTTCCCCTTGGACCAAGCCCACCAAAATTGGCCCATAGTCAGCCCAAGTGAACAAGACCAGTCCTACCCCTCTAAATCAGGAGAGAGAATACATGCAAGGGGGTAAAATTGGGATTTTTAGGAAAGGAGGAGAGAGAAAGGGGAATGAAGAAAATGGTGGCCACATGGCCACCCCATCAGTTGGTTTTGGCTGCCCAAAACTAGGTGGCCGACCTCCCCTCTTCATTTCCAGCAGAAAACCAGGGCTGTGAGCCACTTGGCAGCTGGGTGAAACCTCCAAAGCTCAAAACCGAGCTAACATTGGAGTTAACTCCACATATAGCCCACCTTAGTCCAAATAGACCTCACCAACAGTTTCAGGTGACAGAAGGGAGTGGAATTCAACTGCTTAATCATGGAGAATGGTGGAGATTTGAGCTTTCGGGGTGGAGCTCGCTGGCGCACCACCACCATGGCAAACCGCCGCCTGACCCGCAGCCAAGCTTCGATTCAGGTGCGTTTCACTTCACCTCTACCCGTACTAGCATCTTAGATCGACTAGGAGAGATATCGGGCTCAACTGAGCCCGATGCCATGTGAGAAAAACGAGAAATTTCCAAGCTTTTGAAACTGCTCGGGATCGCCGTCGCCGTCCGTCTCCCGCCGCCCCATCGCCGGGAAATGATAGCCACCACCACCGTGAAGGTGATGGTACCGTTGGCCGGAGGTGGCGCCGTCTCAGCTGGCCGGAAACCGCCAGCAAAGTTGCTCCAGGTCGGCTCGATCTCAGCCGTTGGCTGGAGGTAGACGATGACCGGATTCCGTCGGTTATGCTTTAAGATTCGTGCGTGATTATTAATATGAATTAATTTAATGTGTTGAACAGTATGATTTTTGTCACACTTTTTCAGTCACTTTGCATGTTAAATATAGGCCTCTTAGAGGCATTTCTAGAACTTAGTCCCTTAATGAAAAATGTAGCCAAGGGTATTACCTTTAACATGCCACCCTAAACATATATTTTGGTGTAGTGTACAGTCCTATAGGACATTTCTCCTAGGACTGGTCCTAGAGTAGGGCAGAAATTAAATTGGATGCCTAGGTCAAACTATTGGTCACCATGGCCCCAAATTTTGGGCACATGCATGATTAGGGCATACTTAGCTTCTGCCAAGATTTAGGAATTTTTAGAGAATAGTTTCCTATAGTTTGTGGTAAAATAGCAAAATATAAATAAATGTAATATATGGAGTTCTACTCCTCCCCATGGCCCCAAATTTTGGTGGTGGGTCAGTGGGGTCATACTTGGTGCATGATAAAATTTTCAGCACCTTGGGTTCACTGCATGTTGGAGAATCCACTTGCATGTGCTAGCCTATGTTAAGCCTTGGTGTGCAAATAGCAAAAATGCAAATTGGTGTATTTAGCCCAATGGTGACATGCAAAGGTCATGGAATTATTTACAGTGGTTCATTAGGGTAAATTGCATCCCTCAAATTAATAATGGAATTTTTGGAATCAAAATTCCATTTATTGGAATTTATTTAAAATATAGCTATTTTGGAAATAAAATTGGAAAATATGATTTCTTCAAGTACAAATCCAAACAATTTTGCCAAGGCATAGTTAATGTCACATTTGACTTAGAAAAAATATGATTTCTCTGTTTTGAAGAACTTTTGGAGTAGATACCCTAAATTCCCCAATTTTACCCTTATCTTGTTAATTCTTGAAATGATGAATATATACCTCTGAAAAATTTGGAATTTATTCTACTGATATAAAATGTTATTATTAGTTTTGCATAAATTTCTCAGAATTAATGGATGCATTGTTTGTTGTTAAATTAATACAATGGCATTTTGGTAATTATCTTATAATGGAATTTTATAGGCCATTTCACAACAAATGTTGATGATACTCTGCCAATAGTCATAAATTAGTGTCCTAAAAGTTCTGTAATTTTCCTGGAATTTTTGAGTACATAATGCCTATACTTCATTTGGAAAATGGAATTTGTGTGGAATTGATATTAAATAGGAAATGAGAATAAATAATTTAAGGAAAATTATGAAACTCTGTAGACAGCAATATTTTGTCAATATACATCTCAAGAAAAATGTTCTAGGTCAGTGGATACTTAATCATACTACTTCATGTGTAAAATGACCTAGTATTTAAATTAAAAGATTTAATTAAAGGATTAATTGGCCGAGAAAAATTATGAGAATTTATAGGGTAGTTCCCCTAGTCTATACCACCCTAGGATAAATATATAGAGGCAAGATGCCTTAAGGATTGGAAGATCACATTTTTAGGGTAACCATAGGACATGGTCTGCATATAACACAAATAGGTCTTGCCTTAGGGGTTACCAGGGGATTGATTATCGGCAGAAGTAAGAGAGTTCAATATGAGTAACCCTGGTGGGTAGATTTGCCTTAGTGAGGGATCAAAAGTGCAAGTCTTAGTTAGCAACTGGAGTGGGGGTCGGCGGAAGACCGTCGGCATCCCAGCAACACCTTAAGTTACTAGGGTTGTACTAAAGCAATAAGGAGAGCTGTGGAGATACATGGGTAGCCATCAACTAAAATAAATATCCTTGCGAAAGGGAACGCTGGGCGTAATCCCAACACAATTCCTAGTGCCCCTTGAGAGCCCTTCACAGGGAATACCGGGGGCAGTCCTGGGATTAACCGTAAATCTCTAAGTATAATAAACCGTAGACAAGAGTAGTTTAATAGGTTAGGACATTGTTGTACCTTCTCGCCCGTGTGGGGGTTGGAGAGATTCATGATATATGCTCACCCATTTTGGGGTTTGAGGGAGTTAGCATAAAGGCATTAATGTGCGTTCTCACCCGGGTTTGGGTTTGAGGGATTCAGGACGGGTTTTGGTCCTGCGAGCGGAAGGCTCGGTATGAATTACTTGCATGTGCATAAATATCATGGCGGGGCATGCAGTACTGGCCGTTCATCACACCGATGGTAGTACGGTGCACCAGGCGGTTGTGAGAGTTAGAGGGGCCAGTGGGTTGTTTTACACTGCGGTCTGGAGGACGATCCCCGATAACGCACATCCGACCCAACAAGACTGACGGATTTGTCAGCAAAGTACGTACGCGAGACTCTAGAGTGCACCTTGGACGTGTACAGAGGCGTATGAGAGGGGTCTAAGGCTTGGTAGTGTGCATACCGGTCTAGAAGCGGAGACGCCCGCTCCGCTGCTGCCGTAGCCACAGCGGTGGTACCCGAGAGTGATGCTAGCTCTCAAAAAGTGGGAACTAAAGGTCTGTGATCACAGAGTCGTTGTGTGTGAGTTGCACTTGCCTGCGCATAAAATTGCATCATATCATTCATTCATATTAGGTCATACGCTTCATAGATCCTTATCATATAAATTAGTATGGGCTCTTTTATATGATAAGTTAAATTTCCTGGAAATCCTAACTTATATATTTGTATGGGCATTTATATAAGTTAGGGTACGTTTGTGATGATAGCATAGTGGTAGCTTAGCTTATTTACTTGTTCATACTACTGTTTCTTTACTTTCCTTTACTGCACTGCTCTTACTTATTACTTGTACCGTACTTAGAATTGCTAGACTAGGATTACATTACTTATTACAACTCTAGTTAGATATTGTCACCTGCTTCCACTTTGCTACCCCTTGTTGTCCTCCGCTTCGTCCTCCCGCTCGGTGCCTAGGAGCTGCGGGGCGAGGTGCGGAGGAAATGACTTAGTCTTTTTGACTAATGGTCGGTGACCAACTATTTTTAGGAGCCCGTGAAGATGGAGCACCAGCACGTCGAGGAGGCAGGACATGAGGAGCAGATACCGCTTCAGCAGGCTACTACCACTACTGTGCGTCCTCAGGTGGGACGAGATCTGATGTTCTAGCATAGCTTCCGCATTTATGATTTTGTGAGAGAGAGATTTGATGTACTGGGCATAAGCCCTTTTTACTCTTTCATTTGTACTCTGTTGTGGACTATTGTGATGTATTATTCATTTCTTTTACATGATTGTACTGTGGCTTGTGGACTGATAGTTTTGCATATACAGTTTACTTCTTCTTCTCATATTGGCCTACAGGTTAATGATCGTACTAGCCGGCAGAATCGGCGTATTGCGGTGTCGACTAACCCGTGAGTTAGTGTCACCGTAAGACGGCGGTTCTGGGCATAAGACCCGGTAGCCCTCCTTCGTAAGGGGGAGGGGGGTCTTACAAACTGGTATCACTTGAACAACGATCATATGAGAAAGAAGTCCACAACATGGGACCACCCCCGCCCGAGCATTAGTTTGCGGACAAACTATGCAGCGGAAGCAGTGGTGTGCCCATGTGTAAAGTCACATAAATGGTCCACAAAGTACAATGTGTTAGGCCAATTTTGCTTTAACCTTACCTTTATGCAACCTCCATAGTCGCAGCGCCGCAAAATGTGGCTCCTCCCCCTCCAGCTGCCACTCCATTCCTACATACGGAGATGGGGCAGACCCTGACGGCGATTTTGGATGCCTTTAGAGCCCAGCAAGTCCCGGCTCCACAGCCAAATCCGGGGTCGAGCTGGCTGAGTGCATTCAAGAGCTTGTCCCCACCGACGTACCGTGGGACAGAGGATGCGGTGAAGACGGAAGAATGGCTGGAGGCCATACACGAGATCTTAGCGGGCATCAGCTGCCCAGTCGGCCAGGCAGTACCTCTAGCCACCTCTGTGCTGGAGGCTCATGCAAAGAGATGGTGGAAATCAGTCCGGGAGTCTACTTATGCGGATTTTGAGCTGTCAGAGATATCTTGGGAGGAGTTTGGCGATGTGTTTCTGGAGCACTTCGTTTCTGCTACGGACAGAGATGCTTTGGAGGAGAGGTTTTTGAACCTCAAGCAGGGGACTAGATCAGTGATAGAGTACCAGAGAGAGTTCTCCCACTTGGCCAGGTTCGCGGGGATTCAGGATACCGACGATAGGAGGTATGCGAAGAGGTTCTACCGGGGCCTCAGGGACGATTTGAGGCAGGCCTTGCTATTCATTTCTCATGGCACATCCAGGCAGATCATCGAGATGGCAAAGAAGCTGGAGGCTGACCAGCTGATGGTGCGAGCCGGAGGGAAGAGACCATTTGATGGGTCGACATCAGGTGAGAGCAGTAGGGGCTCTCAGAGGGGCAGGACCATCGGATACAGGAAGGGTGGGGGACGTCGTCGTCCCAACTTCAGGCAGGAGCAGGGGCCTCCTCCAGCATTGGCTCCCCCACCTCTACAGATGCATGATCCGAGGAGACAGGATGACCGAGGCCACCGACAAGTGGTTTGTTACGGATGCCGCCAGCCCGGGCACATCAAGTCGGAGTGCCCGCACCGATTCCATCCCCCTCCTCCTCCTCCACCTCCAGTGGCCCCAGTACAGCAGGGCCGAGGACGAGGACGAGGACGAGGCCGAGGTCGGGGATATCACGGTAGGAGACGCGAGCAGGAGCAGATATACGCCTTGGAGCTCACGGAGCCGAGGAATCCCTAGGAGGTTATCACAGGTACTTGAAGTTAATTATGAATTTTCTTGGATTTCAATGATATATATATAGTACCTGGAACTATAGGATAACAATTAACTTTCACATAAACAAACCTCAGGCATAGTTATGATCAGCGGCAAGCCCGCTCATACTCTTTTCGACACGGGTGTTTCACACTCGTTCGTATCCGAGGCCTTCATCGACGGACTCGAAGGCGTGGAGAGGTTCCCTGGACTAGAGATGAGGGTACGTCTACCCGATGGGTCGGAGCTGCGGACCACTACACATTGTGATATGGAGGCCGAGATCGGCGGCAAGGCATTTGAGGCGCCGGCAACTATTCTGAAGCTGCAGGACTTTGACTTGATCTTGGGCATGGCCTGGTTACATCGGAACCATGCCCAGATAGACTGTCCGTCCAGGAGGATCACGCTAAGGCATGGCGACTCTCATGTTATCGTTGAAGGTATCCAGCCTATCTGCCACCTACTATTATCATCTGTACAGGCTGTGAAGGCCTATGAGCAGGGCGAAGAAGTTTATCTTGTCTGCTTCGAGATGGTGGGAACAGGAGCGACTATCTCAGATATTCCGGTGGTCCGGGATTTCTCCGACGTATTCCCGGAGAAATTGCCCGGGCTACCACCTGCTAGAGACTTGGATTTCAGGATTCAGCTAGTACCGGGAGCGAAGCCGGTGTCCCGGGCACCCTACAGGATGGCTCCCAGGGAGTTAGCAGAGTTCAGGACTCAACTACAGGAGCTAGTCGAGTCAAGATTTGTGCGGCCTAGTTCATCGCCATGGGGAGCGCCAGTTCTCTTTGTGAAGAAGAAGGACGGATCACTGCGATTATATATAGACTACCGGGAGCTGAACCGGTTGACAGTCCGTAACACCTATCCTCTGCCTCGGATAGATGAGTTGTTTGACCAGCTACAGGGAGCCTTCTGGTTCTCCAAGTTAGATCTGCGATCCGGCTACTATCAGCTCCGTATCAGGGAAGAGGACATACCGAAGACGGCATTCAGTTCGCGCTATGGATTATACGAGTTCACGGTGATGCCTTTTGGGCTCACGAATGCTCCTGCTGCATTCATGAGTCTAATGAACCGTGTATTCGAGCCTTTCTTAGACCGCTTCGTGATTGTGTTCATCGACGACATCCTTATATATTCTCGGACTCAGGAGGAGCATACGGAGCACTTGGCACAGGTCTTGCAGAGGCTGAGGGAGACCCAGATGTACGCAAAATTTTCGAAGTGCCAGTTCTGGTTGCAGGAGGTGGCTTTCCTGGGGCACACGATCAGTGGGGCTGGGTTAGCAGTGGACCCGGCCAAGATAGAGACAGTGAGGGATTGGCCACGACCGAAGACCGCATCTGACATCCGCAGTTTCTTGGGACTAGCAGGGTATTACCGCAAGTTCGTGGAGGGGTTCTCGAGGATAGCACTCCCCCTCACGTCCTTGACGAAGAAGGACACAGATTTTGTTTGGTCAGAGCGGTGTGAGACGGCTTTTCAGGAGCTGAAGGACCGGCTCATCTCATCCCCTATTCTTGCGCTTCCATCCGGGAGCGAAGGGTTTCAGATCTACACGGACGCCTCTTATCAGGGGATGGGTGCAGTCCTGATGCAACATGGACACGTTATTGCTTATGCTTCGAGACAGTTGAAGAAGCATGAGCATAACTATCCAGTACATGATCTAGAGCTCGGGGCTGTGGTTTTCGCCCTAAAGATATGGAGGCATTACTTATATGGGATTCATTGTGACATCTTTTCAGATCACAAGAATCTCAAGTATATCGATACGCAGAAGGACCTAAACCTGAGACAGAGGAGGTGGCTGGAGTTCCTCTGTGATTATGATTACAAGATCCACTATCACCCGGGAAAAGCGAACACGGTTGCGGATGCCTTGAGCAGGAGGGCCGGCACTTCTGGATCGGAGCCCCGATTGATGTCTATAGAGCTGCTACAGATGATGGAGGACATGCACATTACCATGGTGTCCGAGACCGAGCCATTTGTATATAGAGAGTATTTGAGCTCAGTGATTAGCGACGATGATATACAGGAGCGCATCCGAGCACATCAGAGGCTGGATGCTGCGTTACAGCCGATTTTCAGTGCCTTAGAGAGGGGCAAGGTCGAGGACTACATGCTACAGGATGATCTTCTTCGGTTTCGGGGGCTCATCTACATACCAGCAGGGGGCAGTATCCGGGATGACATACTCCGAGAGGCACATTGCTCGAGATATTCAGTGCACCCCGGCATCATCAAGATGTGGGCAGATTTGCAGAGGTCTATGTATTGGCCCGGGATGAAGAGGGAGATCACGGATTTTGTGACCCATTGCGAGACCTGCCAGTGTGTGAAGGCAGAATGCAAGAGCCCGGGAGGTTTACTACAGCCACTGCCAGTTCCAGAGTGGAAGTTCGAGGACATTGCTATGGACTTTGTGCACGGATTGCCTCGCTCCCACTCTGGACATGATTATATATGGGTTATCGTGGATAGATTGACCAAGGTAGCGCGGTTTATTCCAGTTCGGAAGGATGCCCCAGTTGCAGTTCTGGTGAGATTATTTGTGGAGCAGTACGTCAGATATCATGGCATCCCCAGGACTATCATTTCGGACCGTGATGGTCGGTTCACTTCGAGCGAGTGGAGGGCCGTGCATGCTTACTTGGGATCTCGGCTTACTTGTAGCACCGCCTTCCACCCGCAGACCGACGGACAGACCGAGCGGACCATCCGGACCATGGAGGACCTGCTCAGATTATGCATATTGGATACGGGGAGGCCTTGGGAGAGGCTGCTACCATTGATTGAGTTCTCGTATAATAACAGCCACCAGGCTAGCATCAGGATGGCTCCATACGAGGCGCTTTATGGGAGGAGATGCCGGACACCGCTATTATGGGTTCAGGATGTGGATACCAGGGCTCTGGGATCTGATTATATAGAGGATACTGAGGCTCAGATTCGATTGATCAGGGATCGGCTACTGGAGGCCCAGTGCAGGCAGGCAAAGTATTATGATGCTCGGCACCGGAAGGTGGAGTTCCAGGTTGGAGACAAGGTATTCTTGAAGATACGTCCAGTACACGGTGTTTCTCGGGTGCGGAGGCACAAGAAGCTCAGTCCACGATACATGGGGCCCTACCTGATCCTGGAGCGGATCGGCCCCTTGGCTTACCGACTGCAGCTGCCACCAGAGTTGGGCGCATTACATGACGTTTTTCATGTCTCTTCCTTGCGAATAGCTCTCCTTCGGCCGGAGCAGCACATTACTACTACAGCCGGACCGGTAGAGCCTGACAGATCAGTGAGATTGGAGCCGATCCGGATTGACGATACAGCCATCCGAGTGTTGCAGAAGAGGAAGGTCCCTCTTATGAAGGTGCTGTGGTCCAACCATGGACGGGAAGAGCACACTTGGGAGCCGAGGGATCTGATGCTGGAGCAACACCCGAAGCTATTCGCATCAGGTACATTTAAGTTATGCCTTTAAATTTCTTGATGATTCTTGCAAATAGAACCCCGTAGACCCGAACTTAAATTTCGGGGACGAAATTATTTTCTTGTTTTATTGGAATTTGTAACATCCCATATTACTTCTGTACCCCTCAACTTAGATTGGGTTAGGCATGGGGTGAGACTTAAGGAGATCAACTAGGTTTGACCCTAGGTAGTGGGTGGTAGCCATGTGGAGCCCACTATAGGACCAAGTCAAACTAGGTCAAACTAGCCTAATTAGGGACCCTAGCCACACCATGACCCCACCACACTGCCCTAACCCTAAAAACAATCTAAGTGGACCCTAGGGTATGTCACTGGGTCAACATTTTGACCCCAATTGACCAAATTCAACCTTGGGCTTAATTTGGTCAAACCCACACTCATGGGCCTAATTAACCTAAGTGGGGCACCCCCTTGACCCAAACCAAGTTGGGTAGTGCCACTAGACCCATTTCCACCAAGTAGGGTCAGTCCACCCACCATGGTTGACCAAGTCAACTCCCTAAGTCAACAAGTCAACAAATTGACCTAAAGGAGTGAAATGAAGGCCAAGCCATTTCCCCTTGGACCAAGCCCACCAAAATTGGCCCATAGTCAGCCCAAGTGAACAAGACCAGTCCTACCCCTCTAAATCAGGAGAGAGAATACATGCAAGGGGGTAAAATTGGGATTTTTAGGAAAGGAGGAGAGAGAAAGGGGAATGAAGAAAATGATGGCCACATGGCCACCCCATCAGTTGGTTTTGGCTGCCCAAAACCAGGTGGCCGACCTCCCCTCTTCATTTCCAGCAGAAAACCAGGGCTGTGAGCCACTTGGCAGCTGGGTGAAACCTCCAAAGCTCAAAACCGAGCTAACATTGGAGTTAACTCCACATATAGCCCACCTCAGTCCAAATAGACCTCACCAACAGTTTCAGGAGACAGAAGGGAGTGGAATTCGACTGCTTAATCATGGAGAATGGTGGAGATTTGAGCTTTCGGGGTGGAGCTCGCCGGCGCACCACCACCACGGCAAACCGCCGCCTGACCCGCAGCCAAGCTTCGATTCAGGTGCGTTTCACTTCACCTCTACCCGTACTAGCATCTTAGATCGACTAGGAGAGATATCGGTCTCAACTGAGCCCGATGCCATGTGAGAAAAACGAGAAATTTCCAAGCTTTTGAAACCGCTCGGGATCGCCGTCGCCGCCGTCTCCCGCCGCCCCATCGCCGGGAAATGATAGCCACCACCACCGTGAAGGTGATGGTACCGTTGGCCGGAGGTGGCGCCGTCTCAGCTGGCCGGAAACCGCCAGCAAAGTTGCTCCAGGTCGGCTCGATCTCAACCGTTGGCTGGAGGTAGACGATGACCGGATTCCGTCGGTTATGCTTTAAGATTCGTGCGTGATTATTAATATGAATTAATTTAATGTGTTGAACAGTATGATTTCTATCACACTTTTTCAGTCACTTTGCATGTTAAATATAGGCCTCGTAGAAGCATTTCCAGAACTTAGTCCCTTAATGAAAAATGTAGCCAAGGGTCTTACCTTTAACATGCCACCCTAAACATATATTTTGGTGTAGTGTGCAGTCCTATAGGACATTTCTCCTAGGACTGGTCCTAGAGTAGGGCAGAAATTAAATTGGATGCCTAGGTCAAACTATTGGTCACCATGGCCCCAAATTTTGGACACATGCATGATTAGGGCATACTTAGCTCCTGCCAAGATTTAGGAATTTTTAGAGAATAGTTTCCTATAGTGTTTGGTAAAATAGCAAAATATAAATAAATGAAATATATGGAGTTCTACTCCTCCCCATGGCCCCAAATTTTGGTGGTGGGTCCGTAGGGTCATCCTTGGTGCATGATAAAATTTTCAGCACCTTGGGTTCACTGCATGTTGGAGAATCCACTTGCATGTGCTAGCCTATGTTAAGCCTTGGTGTGCAAATAGCAAAAATGCAAATTGGTGTATTTAGCCCAATGGTGAAATGCAAAGGTTATGGAATTATTTACAGTGGTTCATTAGGGTAAATTTCATCCCTCAAATTAATAATGGAATTTTTGGAATCAAAATTCCATTTATTGGAATTTATTTAAAATATAGCTATTTTGGAAATAAAATTGGAAAATATGATTTCTTCAAGTACAAATCCAAACAATTTTGCCAAGGCATAGATAATGTCACATTTGGCTTAGGAAAAATATGATTTCTCTGTTTTGAAGAACTTTTGGAGTAGATACCCTAAATTCCCCATTTTACCCTTATCTTGTTAATTCTTGAAATGATGAATATATACCTCTGAAAAATTTGGAATTTATTTTACTGCTATAAAATGTTATTATTAGTTTTGCATAAATTTCTCAGAATTAATGGATGCATTGTTTGTTGTTAAATTAATACAATGGCATTTTGGTAATTATATTATAATGGAATTTTATAGGCCATTTCACAATAAATGTTGAGGATACTCTGCCAATAGTCATAAATTAGTGTCCTAAAAGTTCTGTAATGTTCCTGGAATTTTTGAGTACATAATGCCTATACTTCATTTGGAAAATGGAATTTGTGTGGAATTGATATTAAATAGGAAATGAGAATACATAATTTAAGGAAAATTATGAAACTCTGTAGGCAGCAATAGTTTGTCAATATACATCTCAGGAAAAATTTCCTAGGTCAGTGGATACTTAATCATACTACTTCATGTGTAAAATGACCTAGTATTTAAATTAAAAGATTTAATTAAAGGACTAATTGGCCGAGAAAAATTATGAGAATTTATAGGGTAGTTCCCGTAGTCTATACCACCCTAGGATAAATATATAGAGGCAAGATGCCTTAAGGATTGGAAGATCACATTTTTAGGGTAACCATAGGACATGGTCTGCATATAACACAAATAGGTCTTGCCTTAGGGGTTACCAGGGGATTGATTATCGGCAGAAGTAAGAGAGTTCAACATGAGTAACCCTGGTGGGTAGAGTTGCCTTAGTGAGGGATCAAAAGTGCAAGTCTTAGTTAGCAACTGGAGTGGGGGTCGACGGAAGACCGTCAGCATCCCAGCAACACCTTAAGTTACTAGGGTTGTACTAAAGCAATAAGGAGAGCTGGGGAGATACATGGGTAGCCATCAACTAAAATAAATATCCTTGCGAAAGGGAACGCTAGGCGTAATCCCAACACAGTTCCTAGTGCCCCTTGAGAGCCCTTCACAGGGAATACCGGGGGCAGTCCTGGGATTAACCGTAAATCTCTAGGTATAATAAACCATAGACAAGAGTAGTTTAATATGTTAGGACATTGTTGTACCTTCTCGCCCGTGTGGGGGTTGGAGAGATTCATGATATATGCTCACCCGTTTTGGGGTTTGAGGGAGTTGGCATAAAGGCATTAATGTGCGTTCTCACCCGGGTTTGGGTTTGAGGGATTCAGGACGGGTTTTGGTCCTGCGAGCGGAAGGCTCGGTATGAATTACTTGCATGTGCATAAATATCGTGGCGGGGCATGCGGTACTGGCCGTTCGTCACACCGATGGCAGTACGGTGCACCAGGCGGTTGTGAGAGTTAGAGGGGCCAGTGGGTTGTTTTACACTGCGGTCTGGAGGACGATCCCCGATAACGCACATCCGACCCAACAAGACTGACGGGTTTGTCAGCAAAGTACGTACGCGAGACTCTAGAGTGCACCTTGGACGTGTACAGAGGCGTATGAGAGGGGTCTAAGGCTTGGTAGTGTGCATACCGGTCTAGAAGCGGAGACGCCCGCTCCGCTGCTGCCGTAGCCACAGCGGTGGTACCCGAGAGTGATGCTAGCTCTCAAAAAGTGGGAACTAAAGGTCTGTGATCACAGAGTCGTTGTGTGTGAGTTGCACTTGCCTGCGCATAAAATTGCATCATATCATTCATTCATATTAGGTCATACGCTTCATAGATCCTTATCATATAAATTAGTATGGGCTCTTTTATATGATAAGTTAAATTTCCTGGAAATCCTAACTTATATATTTGTACGGGCATTTATATAAGTTAGGGTACGTTTGTGATGATAGCATAGTGGTAGCTTAGCTTATTTACTTGTTCATACTACTGTTTCTTTACTTTCCTTTACTGCACTGCTCTTACTTATTACTTGTACCGTACTTAGAATTGCTAGAGTAGGATTACATTACTTATTACAACTCTAGTTAGATATTGTCATCTGCTTCCACTTTGCTACCCCTTGTTGTCCTCCGCTTCGTCCTCCCGCTCGGTGCCTAGGAGCTGCGGGGCGAGGTGCGGAGGAAACGACTTAGTCTTTTTGACTAATGGTCGGTGACCAACTATTTTTAGGAGCCCGTGGAGATGGAGCACCAGCACATCGAGGAGGCAGGACATGAGGAGCAGATACCGCTTCAGCAGGCTACTACCACTACTGTGCGTCCTCAGGTGGGACGAGATCTGATGTTCTAGCATAGCTTCCACATTTATGATTTTGTGAGAGAGAGATTTGATGTACTGGGCATAAGCCCTTTTTACTCTTTCATTTGTACTCTGTTGTGGACTATTGTGATGTACTATTCATTTCTTTTACATGATTGTACTGTGGCTTGTGGACTGATAGTTTTGCATATACAGTTTACTTCTTCTTCTCATATTGGCCTACAGGTTAATGATCGTACTAGCCGGCAGAATCGGCGTATTGCGGTGTCGACTAACCCGTGAGTTAGTGTCACCGTAAGACGGCGGTTCTGGGCATAAGACCCGGTAGCCCTCCTTGGTAAGGGGGAGGGGGGTCTTACAATTCTACTCTAGCAGTTCTAAGTATATAGTACAAGTAAGTAAAGTGCAGTACTAGTAAAGGAAGTAAAGAACAGAAAGTAAGAGCAGGGAAATAAAACTAGGCTACCACTATACTACTATCACAAAAGTACCTTAACTTATAAAAATGCCAATACAAATTTATAAGTTAAAGTTTCCAGGAAATCTAACTTATCATATAAAAGAGTTCATACTAATTTATATGATAAGGATCTATGAAGCGTATGACCTAATATGAATGAATGTTATGATGCAATTTATGTTAGGCAAGTGCATCACACACAATGCTCCGTGATCACAGACCTTTGTTCCCACTTTTTGAGAGCTAGAGTTTGTGGCATACTACTTAGGCCAACACACTACCAAACCTTAGACATCCAACAGAGATATAACAACCCGTCAGTTATTGGGTCTGTGCGTTAGGGGATCGCTTAAAACAACTTGGCCTCTCTATCACAACCGTCACTCCTTAGAACGACCAGTCCGCATGCCCCGCCACTAAATTTATGCAACAGAAATTGCTCGCAACCAACCTTTTATCCCTCAAACTCTACACGATAATTTATTACAAGTCTCCCTCCAACCCTACACGGTAAATAATAATGAAATAATGCTATGTCTTTCCATTTACATCTAGGTTGAATGACCTTATTTCTTAGTTAAAAAATTCCATTATGGGGCCTAACTATTTGGCACTCCATTTTAAATAATTGCCAGAAAACACATACAATCAAAATAATTTTCTCAGATTTTTCAAAGGATACCCATTTTCTACACAAAATTCCATAAGTAAAATTGTCATTTTGCTCCTTAAAAATTCATCCAACAGCCGCTTATTATGTCCTCCTTATTACAGAAATATTTTATGAGAAACCTATTTTAAATTTATTTCTTAAAAAGAACTAAATTTCCAGAAATTCAAAATAATGTTTTTGTTCCCATGCCACCATACATGAGAGGTGTATTACCTCATGTGTCTCTATAATGAAAATCATGATTTTTGAATGTTCCAAGTTGGCTGAATACACATTATTTCATTTTAGGCTAAATGCACACCAAACCTATAACAAGCCAACACATGCAAGTGAGTTTACCTAACATGCAGTGGTCCAAATTGGCTGAAATTTAACACATATACTTATAATGTCTCTAAAGACGTGCCACCAAACTTTGGGGCCATTTGGAGTCACACAACTCCAAATAATTCAATTATTTCATTTTGGGTATTTTAGTACAAACTATAGAAAAAGTTTTCCCAAAAATTCTCTTTTTTATACGGGGGTTAACCAAGCCATAAACATGCATGCACCCAAAATTTTGGGTCATTTGAATGACTGGTTTGACTTGGGTATCATTTTGAAATTCTGCCATAGCTAAGGACCAATCCTAGCAAAATGGTCCTACAGGTCAGACCACTAGACCAAATCTCACGTTAAGGTGGCAAATTAAAGGTAACACAAAGGGCTACATTTTTCATGTTCATGTCATCCTCTGTAAATGGATCTAAGAGCCCTATATTTGTCATGCAAAATTACTGAATAAATGTGACAGAAATGTAAATTTTATTTCATTAAATAATAACAGAATTTAATTGATAAAAATGCAGCACGAATCTTAAAGCTATATTGGACGGCATCCTTTCATCTTCCCCAAGTGTTCAACGGCTGAGATTGAGCCGACCTGGAGGATATTGCGGGGTCATTTCCGGCCACCTGAGGCGGCGCCACCCCCGGCCAACGGTGCCATCACCTTCACGGTGGTGGTGGATATCATTTGTCGGTGATGCGGCGGAGGGAGACGGCGGCGACGATGATACCGAACGGTAAGAAAAAGCTTGAAAACTCTCCCATTTCTCCCGTGGCATCGGGCTCAATTGAGCCTAATATCTCCCCTTGTTGATCTAGGATTCTAGTACGGGTAGAGGGGCGGTGAAACGAACCTGTGTTGGTGGCTGGCGGCGAGGATGGAGGCGGGTGGCCATTCCCGACCTTGGTCCGGTGACACCTCTCGGATTCATGGTTCCTACACCATTTCCTTCACTCCAGCTATCGATTTCTACTCTCCTTTGCCCTCTGAAGCTAATGGAATCACTAATTCTGGCTGGGAGGGGGTATATGGGGAGATACAACCAATACAAGCTCGGTTTGGAGCTTTGGATGTATCACCCTTCATGCCAAGTAGGCACCATGCAGTCAAATTCTCAGGAAATTCTCTGAGGAGGCCAGGCAGCATAATTTTTGGGCTGATGGAGCCAAGACCAAGTTGCCTCTGCCTCTTTAATTCACCTGCCTGCATCAAGCCAAAATCTGCCCGAGGAGGACACGGCTGTGACACGCCCTTGACACTCGACGTTCGTCGAACGCAGGGTTTTACGATCGTCGAATGAGCAATTCTCTTCGATCGTTGAACGCAGTGGCCACTCGACGATCGTTGAGCAGATTTTCGTCGATCATCGAACGCAGTGGTCACTCGACGATCGTCGAGCAGATTTTCGTCGATCATCGAACACAGGGGAACACGCTACAATCATCGAATGCAACTTTCGCCGATCGTCGAACACAGAGGGACACACCCTCTAGACACGCCCGTGTCGTCTGGCATGTTCCCTACACGGCGGCAGACAATCCCCAGTCAACTTCATCGAACTAAGTTCGTCGACCATAAGGAGACACGCCCTGGGACACGCCCGTGTCCCAGGCCGTGTCACCCAAATATTTTTCCTGCTGAAAAGTTGGGATGTTATCAGTCGTCGAGGACCTTTCGTCGATCGTCGAACGCAGGGGGGGACACGCCCGTGTACCAGGTCGTGTCACCCAAAAATTTTCCTGCTGAAAGGTTGGGATGTTACAGAACTAATCTAGAAGCTCTACAGTATGTATGGCAGCAAAATTGGTATGAAAAACTGTTGGGTACTGTATCCACAATTACCTGGATTTGAGGAAGCCACCTGTCAAGCTAAGATGAATTCACAATGTATTTGATGAATCCTCTTAAGTTGTGCTTGCAGTTCCTCCACGCTAAGTGCACACCAATGTCAGGGTGTAGTAGGTCAATATACACGGGTCTGCACGACGTAATCCCTCGTTGAGCAGATCAGTGTGTTGGCCTACGTGTACTCTCTCTATTGGAGTGCACTTACTTTCAAGTACAGGGCCGTTCATATGCAAGAGAAGACAAGGAGCATGTATGGGTCAAGGAGCAGCTCCTGGGTGGAAGACGAAAATTCGTCCAAGGAAAATTCGACGAGAATCACCAAGTGATTCTCGCCAATTCAGCGAGAATCACTACTGATTCTCGCCGAATCGATGAGAATCATTAGTGATTCTCGCCGACCCCTTCTGGCTACCTCAAAACGGTGCCAAGTAAGATTCGGCGAGAATCACTAGTGATTCTCGCCGAACCAGTGGTTAAGCAGCTCATGAATACCACGTGAAAATCGTTGAGAATCAATAAGTTATTCGGCGAGAATCACTAGCGATTCTCGACGAATCGTCGAGAATCACTTGGTGATTCTCGCCGATTCGTCGAGAATCACCTGCGATTCTCGCCGATTTTCACTTAGCGATTTCTCGGGATGCTGCTGGACCGGATTCTGCCGCTGGACTAGTTTGAACCGGATTTCGGGGTTATACGTGTGGGACCCACAACGGTCATATTGTATGGTTTACAGTGTATAAATACATGGGTATTTGGAATAGTAAAAGAGAGAATCAGAAACCGAGCCGCGACGTAACCCTAAAATCGCGATTCCTCTCCGCCGCCGCCGTCGCGCTCGGGCAAGTTGGTCGCCGCTCGCGCCAGTCAGCCGCCGATGTTGATCGTGTTTCTTCCCGATCTCCGGCAACAGAAGCTTAGCAAAGCTTGAGTCTCACGCGTCTATCCAGAGATCCCTTGTCTCTCGATTTGTTGATCGGGAAAAACTTCCCATCCGAATCGATCGAGACGACCGATCCTCGTGTGACCGTTGGTAGACCTAGCTTGCTTCGCTAAGAAGATTGGATCTCTATTTTCAGCAGCCGCTCATCATCATAGCCGCTGATCCCGAAGCTAGCCGCCGCTCGTGTTGCCGCCGCCGGTTCCGGGGAGATCCTCTCCAAGAGAGACCAAGGTTGTAGACTCTTCGTTGACTTCACGAACACGTCGTCGAACGAAGAGGAACACCGTAGTCTCCAAACGAAGTTTGTATCTCGTGTACATTCTATATTTACTTTTGTTGTAAAGGAACGTTTGTTCCGTATTGTAAGGGTTGGGTGCAACCCATTTTGTGGGAGTGTTGACTCTCACGTGTGGAAGGGTTCCTTCCGATAGTGCAGGGATTGGATTTCAATCCTGTTGGAGAAGAGACCGAGTCGTCCCTTGTTGGGAGATAGGTCGAAGGGGGAAAGTGGATGTACCCAAGTCGGGGAACCACTATAAATTGCATGTGTATTCTGTGTGCTGTGCTTTTTATTTTTATTGTGCAGGTACATTCGTAAATTCCGCAAAAGCGCTACTCGTCACCTATTCCCCCCCCATAGGTGCACATAGTTGACACTAGGTGGACTTTCAAGTGGTATCAGAGCCAGGTTGCTCATCAAAAAGGTTAACACCTTGAGTAGAATCCTGCCACCAGTGTCAGAGGCATGGAGCTGGATTATGAGATCCCGCCACTCAAACTCCCCGCATGCACAAAGGATTATTATCCCATCTGGAGGATGAGAGTGTCATTTCACCTTAATGCAATCGATCCTCGAGCATCCCTTATCCTGGAAGAGGGTCCGTTCATTCCCATGAAGACCTCCGACTCTGGGATCTAAGTGCCCATGTGCATTGCTGAGATGTCAGAGACAGAACTGTCCCTATTTAACTTGGACGAGAGGATTCGTCAAATTATCTTGGATATCTGGTCTGGAGCTTCTCGCTCTAGATTAGCAAAATGTAGGACGGCTAAATCCATGTGGGTGATGATATCAGAATGGATGGGGGAGTCAGAGAAAGCTGGAATATGCTGTCAACCTGAGGAGGAAGCCTATGTGGGGGTCCTCACCTCTGAAGATGAAGGCAAGCATCACTCGGACAACATCAGAGCTCCAGTGTCCGTATCAGAGACTGACGAGACCAGTGAGGAAAGCAGCTCTGACGAGGATGAAACAATGGTCACTGACTCTAATGACAATAACACAGATGAGTAGGTAACATCTTCATCCTGCCCCATATCTTTTGACCTTTCTGAAGACAGAAACTGCTCTCCTCCAGAAAATTCTGATTCCCTGAAGAGAGCCCTTCAGGAAAGCAACCTACTTGCTGAGGAGCAAGCTCGAGAGATTGCTCGACTGAAGATCTTGTTGGTTCTCCAATTGGCGTCCAACAAGGTCAAGGACTCTAAGATCTCAGCTCTAAAGAGTAGTCTAGATAATGAGAAACGTATAGTATCAAACTTTTCCAAAGTTGATGCTATAAAGAGAAAGCAAGAAATCGGGTGGATCTCCCGGATTATCAAGGCATGGAGAAATGGGGAAACGGTATTCCGACCCCCCACTCCAAGCAGGAAGGCAACTCATCATGCCTTCGGGTATGTCCACAGGAATAGTCGTGGTCACTGCAAGGGTGATCTGTCTCCATGTGGAAACGTCCATAGTGCAAGGGCCGTCATGGCCACCCATGAGGAAATACCTAAGGCTCATTCTGAGCCCTTTGTATTCACTGCCACTGCCTCAACATAGTGTGGATCTGCATGTCCCAGCTCACAAAACACTTCTCACCACTCGAGGACACGGGATAGAGAGGATAGAAGTCATGATGTCAGGTTCCATGGGGCCTCTGTAAGGGAGATGCCTGAAAGAATGGCACCACCTTCCCGGCCTCATAATGCTCACAACATGCATTCTTTCCACCCTTCCACGTGTCACGATGGAAGAGGAATTTTTGTGACAAGATCATGCCCTATCCCGTTTAGACCTAGGACCGTGACTACATCAGTCACG
This sequence comes from Platanthera guangdongensis, assembly GCA_039583875.1. NCBI lineage: Eukaryota > Viridiplantae > Streptophyta > Magnoliopsida > Asparagales > Orchidaceae > Platanthera > Platanthera guangdongensis. Next base: position 137,576,638 of record CM077151.1, read on the forward strand.
AGATCAGGTCGGAAACGGCGATACAACATTCACCCATGTTGGTGCTGCGGCAAAGTGGGGCACTTTGCCATCGACTGTTGGCACAACCCCTCTGTGCCCACGGCAAGGGCTTATCCACATTCTCGGGACAGAGGTAGTCTTCCAGACAGGTTTTCTGAAGGAAGGCAGTTGCGTGCTTATGCTAACAGGAACCTAGGACCCAATATGATTTGGGTTCCTAAGGTAAAGTAATTCTTTCTTGCAGGGTAGTCTAGGTTCCCGTGAATATGATGGGAACTAGACAGTAGGTGGCTCAAGACTAAATTGGAACAAGTGTCTGCAATAACAGATGTGATATCTACTTGAGCATACTCATATTGAGCGTCTAATATGTTCTACCTGTGGGACTTAAACGATGACTCTCAAAATCCCAGGTACTCATGATCAGTTCCAAGACTTGATTCATTTTCAATTGACAATTACATATATATATATATCCTTATATACAGATACATCTTTGTATATTAGTGTATGTATGCACATCTAAGGATAGGTTAACTCGACACATGCAAACCTTTATACATCAATAAAGAGTTAACGAAGATATGTCACTGTGAATCTCGACAACTCACAATGGACATCAAGAAGTGTTTGGAAAAGCCTCGTTCAAACCCAAATAGATTGGCTTTAAAATATATATGTATTATCATTTTTATATTGACTTGACATCAGAAGAATTCGAAAATGTTGAAATGCTTCTTAACGTGAAAATTCCTAGTAAAGAAAACCATTCAATTTCATTTTTATACTTGAAATCTCGCCGACCCTTCACCTTCCTTAAGAATCCCGCCGAAGAATCCCGCCGAATTCCGCCGAAAGGGCTCGTCGACCATTCACCTTCCTTAAGAACCCCGCCAAAGAAGCAAGATCTCTTCCGCAAGGTCTCTTCCGCAAGGTCTCATCGCTACACGAATCCCGCCGACCTTCGCAGAAAACACGCCGAATCGCAAGCTCTCTTCCGCCGACCTGCAGGATGCTCGTCGCACCGCCTTCGCAAACTCCCGTCGATTCCCGCCGAACCTTGCAGGAAGCTCATCGCTACACGTATCCTGCTCTCCATCTTCTTCCCGTAAGATTCTCGCAAGGTTCTCGTCGAATCGCGACGTGTCACTGTGACCGCCAGGTTCTCGCAAGGTTCTCGCAAGGCCGAACCCCGCAGGACACTCTCCTATCCTCCGAAGGTCTTCCCGATTCGTAGGAAGCTCACCAACTCATTTCCGTCTAAACCTTTAGGTAACCTCTTCCTCACCCATACTTGGACGTTATCACTTGTGACGCATTCCTTTTGATTGATCATTATAGCTTAGAGTAGGGATTCTCTCTCTAGATCTGCAATGGCCCCAAGGACAACTGCTGGGTTGGTCACTGGTTGCGAGCTTGTTCGGACTGGGTTCTCTCACGCCTCGGACAAATTCCGCAACATCATTCTGATGCTGGAAGAGGCTGGGCTAATATTCGTCCTGGAGCACCCTTGCAAAATCCTGGACAAAGAGGTGATGCAGTTCTTCGCTACCGCAAGACTCCGAAATGGCGACTCCCTAATCAAAAGCAAGGTGGCTGGGGCAAAGGTGAAGATGTCTGCCAGCAAGCTGACCCGCTTTCTGCAGCTTTCTAGCTCGGAGCATGAAGACTATCTGGAGGACGATGACAAAGCCAGAACTCTCTCATTCTGCGGTCTCCCACGAGGAACTAGGTCCATAAAGAGAAAGGATATGAATGAAGAAGGGAAGCTCCTGTCTGACATTATTGGAAAGGTGCTCATCTGCAAGTCGGGCTCTCACGACCATATCTCAGCGGATATGTTCAAGATCCTGATAGCTGTCGTCTGCCGTAAAAGGTTCAACTGGGGGGAGTTGTTGTTCGAGAAGATCAAGGACACCTTGGGCTCTCCGAGTTTCGGCCGCATCATAAGTCTATATCTAAACCAGCTAAATGGAGACAAATTTGACATGAGTAAAGGTGTCCCTATCCACTACTTGAAGAAGATGGACTCAAGTGTGTTTGATTGATGGGAGAGACGTATTGGGCAGACTGCAGTGGAAGAGCAACAGGGAGTATCTTCAGCAGTCACCCCCAATGAAGTTCCTGATACCTTGACTGCAGGAATCGAGGGGGAGCCTCTACCCCCTCATACTGTGGTAGTATCTGACATCTCCCAGGTGGCCAGGGATGCGGTGGCCGAAATTCAAGAAGAAAGTGACACTGTATTGGAGACTGCTGACAAAGAATTGGAAGAGGCTGCTGATGAAGATGAGTTCATGGATGATGACGAAGAGGATGAAGGACATGCGGGACATGAAGTATTTGTGGCTCCGGATCCTGTTGAACCTCCATCTGACAAGCCTGCACCAGTGGAGGGGGAGTCAGATAAATCTACAGAGGCCGCCAGCATTCCTCCATTAGAGACTGTGCTTGTATCCAGCTCTATAGATGCGTCTGCTGAAGAGCAAGGCCCACAAGTGCCTCCGGATATTCCGTTACGAGATGAACTAGCCACTCACACTGTCAATGTCATTCAGGGCATTGTGAATGAACTTAAAGCCTCTTTTAATAAAGCTCAGAAAACACTGCTGAAAAGAATCAAGACATCTGAAAATCTCATGCTCAAGAATATGGTGGAGATCAACCATAAACTGGACATGATGGAGAAGAAATTCGAAGAAAAGTACACCGCGGCCGGCGAAGCTGTCACACTTCTTATGGCCGGCTTGAAGAAGAACACTGACACTCTTGCTGTAGTCAATCAGAACACTCATGTTGTAGCCAACAACATTCAAAAGTTTGACGGTAACATGGTCACTCTCAACGCCAATGAGCAGACCTTGGTCACTGAGTTCTCCCGGACCACCAAGCATATTGATGACTCCCTGCACTCCTATGCAAACTGCATCGCTGTCGAAGCCAAAAAGGGGGAGAAGGACTACATAGCTAAGATGGCTGAGCTCCGAGAAGTCATGATCAAAAACTTCGAACAGTCCAACAAATACGTTTATGACAGCTGCTGGTGGATGCTCCACCAGGCGTTAGGCGTCGCCTTGCCTGAAAAGCCTGCGGATATTCATGCTCCTGAGACATCTACGGCCGCTGAGGGAGTAAGTGCTGCTGAGGGAATAAGTGCAAGTGCTGCAGATGTTCCCATAAGTGAAGCTGAAGCTAGGGCTCTCTCCAAAGCTAAACTGAGGAGCATGTTTGATCAAGAGGCCCTAGCAAAAGCCAAGGCTAAGAGAAAAGCTCAGGAAGGGACCTCCAAGGAGACACTAGCTGAAAAGAGGATCAGAATGAGTGAGGAGGACGTACGAAACGAAAAATGGAGTCCAGTTTCAAGGAACATCATCTTAGACACCTTCTGGCTGCAAGAAAGAGGAGAGATCAATCGAAACGAAGTATATAGCCAGTATGAGTGGGAAATGCACAAAACATTTGAAGCGAAACGCAACATCTTTTTCAGAAACAACACGGATGCAGATAAAGTTCCTCCTCCTAGGTATTACCCGAAGCCCAAAGAATACATGGAGAGGCAAAGCAAGAAGTACTTGGCTCAAAATCTTAAGGGTGACTTAGCTAAGGAAAAATAGTCAATAATTTATAGCTTGTCACTTTGTCTTAAGAACATTTAATGATTATTGTTATCATATGAACAATTCTGAGATTATATGTGTATATATATATATATATATTGGTATATATATTTGAATTTGTGAATGACTCAAGTCCTGATTTGGTTGCTCATACTCTCTTGTGCTGTATGTTTAGATTCTGAATGCTATTTTTATTATTTGATTGGTGTTATTCATCTTAGCTAGTAGGGTTTTGGCTTCGTCAAATAGGGGGAGATTGTTGGGTACTGTATCCACAATTACCTGGATTTGAGGAAGCCACCTGTCAAGCTAAGATGAATTCACAATGTATTTGATGAATCCTCTTAAGTTGTGCTTGCAGTTCCTCCACGCTAAGTGCACACCAATGTCAGGGTGCAGTAGGTCAATATACACGGGTCTGCACGACGCAATCCCTCGTTAAGCAGATCAGTGTGTTGGCCTACGTGTACTCTCTCTATTGGAGTGCACTTACTTTCAAGTACAGGGCCGTTCATATGCAAGAGAAGACAAGGAGCATGTATGGGTCAAGGAGCAGCTCCTGGGTGGAAGACGAAAATTCGTCCAAGGAAAATTCGACGAGAATCACCAAGTGATTCTCGCCGATTCGGCGAGAATCACTAGTGATTCTCGCCGAATCGATGAGAATCATTAGTGATTCTCGCCGACCCCTTCTGGCTACCTCAAAACGGTGCCAAGTAAGATTCGGCGAGAATCACTAGTGATTCTCGCCGAACCAGTGGTTAAGCAGCTCATGAATACCACGTGAAAATCGTTGAGAATCAATAAGTGATTCGGCGAGAATCACTAGCGATTCTCGACGAATCGTCGAGACGAATCGGCGAGAATCACTTGGTGATTCTCGCCGATTCGTCGAGAATCACCTGCGATTCTCGCCGATTTTCACTTAGCGATTTCTCGGGATGCTGCTGGACCGGATTCTGCCGCAGGACTAGTTTGAACCGGATTTCGGGGTTATACGTGTGGGACCCACAACGGTCATATTGTATGGTCTACAGTGTATAAATACATGGGTATTTGGAACAGTAAAAGAGAGAATCAGAAACCGAGCCGCGACGTAACCCTAAAATCGTGATTCCTCTCCGCCGTCGCCGTCGAGCTCGGGCAAGTTGGTCGCCGCTCGCGCCAGTCAGCCGCCGCTGTTGATCGTGTTTCTTCCCGATCTCCGGCAACAGAAGCTTAGCAAAGCTTGAGTCTCACGCGTCTATCCAGAGATCCCTTGTCTCTCGATTTGTTGATCGGGAAAAACTTCCCATCCGAATCGATCGAGACGACTGATCCTCGTGTGACCGTTGGTAGACCTAGCTTGCTTCGCTAAGAAGATTGGATCTCTATTTTCAGCAGCCGCTCATCATCATAGCCGCTGATCCCGAAGCTAGCCGCCGCTTGTGTTGCCGCCGCCGGTTCCGGGGAGATCCTCTCCAAGAGAGACCAAGGTTGTAGACTCTTCGTTGACTTCACGAACACGTCGTCGAACGAAGAGGAACACCGTAGTCTCCAAACGAAGTTTGTATCTCGTGTACATTCTATATTTACTTTTGTTGTAAAGGAACGTTTGTTCCGTATTGTAAGGGTTGGGTGCAACCCGTTTTGTGGGAGTGTTGACTCTCACGTGTGGAAGGGTTCCTTCCGATAGTGCAGGGATTGGATTTCAATCCTGTTGGAGAAGAGACCGAGTCGTCCCTTGTTGGGAGATAGGTCGAAGGGGGAAAGTGGATGTACCCAAGTCGGGGAACCACTATAAATTGCCTGTGTATTCTGTGTGCTGTGCTTTTTATTTTTATTGTGCAGGTACATTCGTAAATTCCGCAAAAGCGCTACTCGTCACCTATTCCCCCCCCCCCATAGGTGCACATAGTTGACACTAGGTGGACTTTCAAAAACTGAATGAGAATGTAACCTTAACTAATATGAAAACACATAAGCTAATGGATCTTTTGTAGGGCTCCTATCGTATAAAAAGTCCCATACCGATTTATACGATAGGGTGTCGGTTTTCTCGCAAGCATAAATATGTAATATCAAATAAAACCTTTAACTTATAAGCACACTCGCACGAACTTATAAACTAAGGCGTCATTTTGCAGGGCCTATTGTATAGAGCATCTCATACCACTTATACAATAGGTGTCAGGTTATATGCAATGATTATGCTATGTAATACAATTATGCTATGATGTGAACATGCAAGTGCAACTCACCCACTCGAATCTGTGTACGCAGACCTTTAGTTCCCCCTTTCTGGAGCCAAACCTCCCAGGATACCTCCATAGTGGCAAACGGAAGCGGTGGGTTGGGCCTCGCCCACCTCTAAACCGATAATTGCACTACCAGTCAGACCTATCGTATGCCTCAATGCTGGTGCACAGAGCGAAGCGCCTGCGTACTCTCGCCGGCTCGCTCACCGGACTTTATTTGGCCAAGTGCTAAACCACACTCGCCGAGTCAACGTGTTGGAGTCGGTGCATCGACCCTCCAACACCGAAGACCCACCACCTTTTCCTTTATGCACATGCAACCTTATGTATCAGCTACCGAGCCAAAGCTCCCCGGACCATCCAGTCCGTCATAAACAACAACCGAGCCAAAGTTCGCCGGGCCAACCTGCCCATCATAAACCATTACCGAGCCAAAGCTCGCCGGGCTAACCTTCCCTTTTACCAAACCAATGGGCTTACTGCCCGAGTGACCCAACCTATCTCCTCGAGTCATCAAGGTGTGAGAAAGTGAAACCCTAGACTTACTAGCTACCCTTAAATGTTGTGTTGGATCTAACCCTAGTGCAATTGACACTTCTTCCCTACGGGAAAGACGATCTTTCGTCGATCCCGGGCACCCCCTAACTTCTAGCCAATCCATCCCTCTACTCATCCTACTACCAATAATGAACTTATTTTTTTATCTATCCAAACCAGTAGACCACTAATCCCAAGACATGCATCAAATTATACTCCAACATAATTTCTGCAATTTTTACTAAATGCAGACCACTTAAGCTATATTAGCCGTAAAATGGGAGGTACAACAAATAATCATCCAGTACTCCTATAATAATTATTGGGGGGTCATTATGAACTTTGTGGACTAAATCTAGAATTTCACAATTTTCCTTTTTATCTGATAATTTATTTAATTTATTTAGTAGCCAAAAATCCCAAGTTAGAACATGAAGTACCAATTTCAGATACGATAATATTCCACCAAATTTTTGTTAAATACAATATGAATATATAACTCAAAATTTTCCAGTAAGGTTTAATCCCTTAATTTTAATTTCAAATATATCCCATAATAATTCATTTTAAGAGAATTTACAGCATTAATAATTCCAAAAATTCAGAGACAATTCATGGATGCTTATAAGGGCATAAACGTGCTCTAGATCAAGTTACACAATTTATCATTGAATAATAAAGTCTATATTTGATTTTCTCATAAATATCTAAGTTAAGGGGTTAATGAACAAAGTATAGCAATTATCCATCTAAAAATTCCAAATAAATTCCCATATGAGCATGCTGAACTAGGAACACTAATTCTCAAGTTTCATAATTTTTCAACAAGTATTAATCTCTGGAAGAATTATTTAGCAAGTTCCCAAATATTTGAAATTGTGAAGTAGGTACCCTAATTATGTATCCAAAAATTTCATTAAAATTCACATATGATTGATATGGTCTAAAACTCCCTCTGCCAAATTTTCATGATTGTTTTAAGAGTCTTGCTAACCTATTCTAGCTCCATAATATTTGTGCCCTAGGTTAGGGTTAGGGTTTTGTGGACCCTACCCTTCCCAAAATCCCTTAAGATTTTTACGAGAGGGTTTGATCTATCCTAGAACCCTCCTTACAAAATTCCAAGTTCATTGAAGGTGTTTTGACCTCATACCCTTCACAAGGCACAAAAGCCCTTCCTTAGGGTATGACCTTAGATCTTAGGGCAATCCAATTCCAATCTATCCCATCATTCATGATAAGGTGAAAGAAGCCATTCCAAGCCAGTTGCCCCAATCCCAGCCTCTGTTGAGGTGATTTGTCCACTCAAAACCCAAAATACACCTTTTGACCAAAATACCCCTTTTAGGGCAAAGCTAGGGTTTGCATGATTTCTATTCAAACCACCTCCAAATGTGATGCAATTTTAACCAGAGATTTATATTGACCCTAAACACCGCTCACCAAAATTTGGGTGAGTTTGGAGGTTATTTGACCCTTATATTAATTAACCCTAGATAAATTAAATATTTTCCAAAACTATAGAAATATTGTCCCCAAAAATTCCCATCTTTGGGCTGCCCTAGATATGGTCCAGGGGGACTCCCTGCCAACATTTCAATTAATTTGGACGAAGGATGAAGTATGGGCACTCAGTTTAATGTCTGCCTAGCCCTAGGTGTAGGTCCCACAAAAATGGGTGCCCTGGTCAAACCAGGAACCCAAATTGGTTCAAATCAATTGTAAAATAAAGTAGACCCAAAGGGCTACAAATCATGTGGTGACCATTTTCTCATACAGAGCCTCTAACTATTTTTAATAATTTAAAACATTAAATGTTAATAATGTGACAAAAATCATGAAAATGAATATATAAAATTATAGTTTAATAAATCAACTTTTGCACGAATCTTGGCGCAAGTTTGACGGCATCCCTTCATCTTCCCCGTTCAGCCAACGGTCTGGATTCCTCCCGCCTGAAGCCGCTTCCAAGAGCTGTCGTCGGCGATCCGGCCACCTCTCCGGCTGGCCACCGCCACCACCACCTTCGTTGAGGTTGTGGTCGTCGCCAGGCAGCGGCACAGCTGCCGGACAGCCATATTCCGGCGAACCCGAGAGTTGGATTTTTGCGGAAAATTCCAGAAATTTTGAACTTGGATCGGGCTCAATTGAGCCCGAACCTTCGACCTAAGCATTTCTATTATCTAACCATGAGACAAGGAGAGGAGGAGGACCTTGTTGGGAGGCTGTAGCCTCGCCGATCGCCGGGAAGCCATGGTGGTGGTGGTGGTTGGATTTTTGCAACATCACCGTGAACTCCCTTGGCTCCTTCAGGTAAAGGGTGGAACTTATTCCTTGGAGTCCAGTGAAGCTTTTAAGAACAATAAATGGGGTGTTAGGTGGGGAAATCTTGCATTGCCATTATTGGCTCTTGGTCAAGGTTGGCGGACATTGTAGGTAGGGGGGAAAGCAGGCTCCAGCCAGTCAAGGAGTAGCTGGTTGAATTGGGGCTGCCTTCCTGGTCTTAATGAACTGAATGGGAGGTTGGGGAAGGGAAAGGAATGAGCTCAAAGTCTCCTCCATTACTTCTCTTCTCTTTCTCTCTCTTTCCTTGAAGTTTTTATCTCTCTCCTACTCACCAAGCTGAACTTTGGCTCCTACCTAACCCAATGGCAGCCCACATGTTTATTTCATCCACCAAAACATGGTTAGCCCAAGTGAGTTGGGCTTGAGCTTGAGTTATCCCATTTGGGCTAACTTGACCTAAACTTTGACCATGGTTGACCTTAGTCAATTTGGTCTTGAGGTTGCCCTTAATGGGTCCTTGGTGACCCATTGGCCTCCCCTAAGGTCTAGGTTGGGTGGTCTTGGCCCTTTGGAGGTCACTTGACCCTTAAGCAGGGTACCTTGACTACTTTAGGGCTAGAGTTGACTTTGGTCAACTTAGCCTTTTTGATTGGTCCCAATGGGTCCTTGGTGACCCATTGGCCTCTCACTAGGGTTATGAAGGTATGTGTGGGGTCCACTTGGCTAAGGGAACTTCAATTGGCCCTTGTGCAGGTCAGTTTGACCCATTTAGGGTTAGAGTTGACTTTGGTCAACTTAACCCTTTGGGCTGCCCTCCTTGGGTCCTTAGAGACCCATTGACCTCACTTTAGGTCTAGGAAGTCCTTGGTAGGGTTAGTTGGGCTTTACCAAGGAACACTGCCCTTAGTAAGGGCACCTTGCCCAATTTAGGCCTATAGTGGTTTTAGGTCAACTTGGGCACCCTGGGTTGACTTCAATGGACCCTTAGGGCTCTAATGGACCCTTCAATGGGTTGATGAGACCATGGCGGGGTCTTGGAGTCTTGGTGAAGCCTCATGATCATCTTAAACAAGGGTTCACAAATTTACTATGTGCAGACCATAGTGGTCTCACCCACATTCCTAAGTTCACTTGGCCTTCTTGGGCTGGCTTCCTAGGGTTTTGTCATGACCTAGTCATGGCCAAAACCACTCTTAGGGGTCTAGTTGGAAATGGGATGTTACATGGCAGATGATAATAGTACTGATCCATCAGGTTGCCTCACTCTCATCATCGTGCCCGTGAACCGTTCGACGCCGTCCAATCCTTCAATGAAGGCTTCTGACATGAATGAGTGTGAAGCACCCGTATCGAATAGAGTATGGGCGGGCTTGCCGCTGATGAAGACTATGCCTGAGGTGAATTTGGTTTCAAATGGGTAGTCATTCTTCATGGTCAAGACTATGTAAAATAGTAATAATAGGGAAAATGTCTTAATTTCATAACATAAATTATATACCTGTAATGACTTACTCCGGGTTCATCGGTTTAGGGAGGTACAATGCATACATCTGCTCCTATCCCCTGCCTCGGCCAAATGGTCCTCGACCTCGACCTCGACCTCGACCTCGTCCTCGACCTCGACCCTGCTGTACTGGAGGGACCACCAGAGGTGGAGGAGGGATTGGACGAAACTGAAGCTGGCACTCTGATCTAATATGACCCGGCTGATGGCACGCGAAACAAACTATCGGTCGCTGACCACGATCATCCTGCCTCATCTGGCCATGCATCTGTGGTGGTGGAGGAGCTTGTATTGCAGGGGGTCCTTGCTCCTGCCTGTAGTTGGGACGATGACGTCCCCCACCTCTCCTGTGCCTAATGACTCTGCCCCTCTGCGATCCTCGGCTATTCTCCCCAAATAATGACCCATCCTGTGGTCTCTTTCCTCTGTTCTGCACCATCAGCTGGTCTGCCTCCAGCTTCTTGGCCATCTCGATGATCTGGGCTGATGTGCTGTGAGAGATGAACAATAGGGCCTGCCTCAAATCATCTCTGAGGCCCCGGTATAATCTCTTGACATACCTCCTGTCTTCTATATCCTGTACCCCCGCAAATCTGGCAAGGTGCGAAAACTCCCTCTCGTACTCAATCACCGATCTGGTCCCCTGCTTGAGGTTCAAGAACCTCTCTTCTAATTCATCCCGATCCGTGGTGGACACAAAGTGGTCCAAGAATACTTCGCCGAACTCCTCCCAAGATATTTCTGACAGATCTATATCTGCATAGGTGGACTCCATCATGGACTTCCACCACCTCTTCGCATGGACATCAAATGATGTAGTCGCCAAATGAACTGCCTTGCTGACAGGGCAGCTGATTCCCGCCAACATCTCATGTACAACCTCAAGCCATTAATCCGTTTTTACTGCATTCTCCGTCCCGTGGTACATGGGCGGGGATAAACTTTTGAACGCACTCAGCCAATTTGATCCCGAATTCGACAGCGGTGCCGGAACCTGCTGGGCCCTGAAAGCCTCAAGAATGGTCATCAAGGTCTGGCCCATCTCTGTCTGTAGAAAAGGGGTGGGATCCGGAGGGGAAGGAGCCACACTCTGCGGTACGGCGACCATGGGAGGCTGCACAAAGGTAAGGTTTATATTAGAATTAGCCTAACTCATTACTTATGTGGACTGTTTTACGTGACTATTTACACATGGGCACACCATTGCTTCCGCAGCATAGTTTGACCGCAAACTAATGCTTGAGCGGGGTGGTCCAGTGTTGTGGACTTCTTTCTCATATGATAGTTTGTTCAAGTGATACCAGTTTGTAAGACCCATCCCATTACCAAAAAGGCTCCCGGTCTTATGTCAAAAACCGTTGTCTTACTGTGGCACTAACACATGGGTTAGTCGACACCGCAACACGCCGATTCTGCCGGCTAGAATGATCACATAACTTGTTGGCCAAAAGAGAGTAAGAAGTATAGCAGTAATGTAGAAATGAACTGCAATCTAGTCCACAGTCACAATACATATCAAATAATAAAATGAAAGTACATCCAGTCCACAATGAGTAGCAATAATAAGAAGAGTAAAAGGGCTTATGTCATGTACATGATATCAAATCTCCTCACACAATAAAATGCGGAAGCAAAAATATCCTCAGAGAACATGTCCCACCTGACGTCGGGTTGTAGTAGATGTAGTAGGTGGTGGTGGTATCAGCTCCTCACATCCTGTCACCTCATACTGCCGGTCGTGCTGGTTCTCATCTCCTCGAGCTCTTAAAAATAGTTTGGTCACCGACCATTAGTCAAAAGACTAAGTCGCTTCCTCCGCACCTCGCCCCGCAACTCCTAGGCACCGTGCGGGAGGACGAAGCGGAGGACAACAAGGGGTAACAAAAAGGGAAGCAGGTGACAAGGAATCTATGCTACCAAGTATGAATGTAAACAGTAAATCTATACTAACAGCTCTATGTATATAGTCCAAATGTGTAAGCAAGTACAGTACGAAGGTAAGTAAATTGGAACTAAGTAAGTGCTGTAAATAAGTATAAAAATCTACTACTAATATACATCACAGAAGTACCCTAACTTATATGAGTGCCCATACAAACATATAAGTTAGAGTTTCCAAAATTAACTTATCATATAAAAGAGCCCCTACTAATTTATATGGTAAGGATCCATGAAGCGTATGTCCTAATATGAATGAATGCATGCAGTTATTTATGAGTCATGCAAGTGCAACTCACACAAAATGACTCTGTGATCACAGGCCTTTAGTTACCACTTTTTGGAGGTAGCATCACTCTCTGGTACCACCGTTGTGGCTACGGCAGCAGTGGAGCGGGCATCTCCACTCCTAGGCGGGTATCACACTACCAAGAATAGACCTCCCACATGCATCTGTACACGTGCAAGGTGCACTCTAGAGTCTCTGCGTACTAATTGCTGGCTACCCACCAGTCTTTTTGGTCGAGTGTGCGTTTTCGGAGATTGTCCTCCAGACCGCAGTGTAAAACAACCCACTGGCCCCTCAAACCATCACACCTCACTAGAGCCACCGTACTGCCAACGGTATGATGATTGGCCCAGTAACGCATGACCCGCCACAAGTTTATGCACATGCAAGATATTCCAACCCGAGCCTCCAGCTCGCAGGAATAACCCGTCCTGAATCCCTCCAACCCTATATGGGTGAGAATGTTATCACAATCCCTCCAACCCAATTCGGGTGAGAATGTTACCACAAGCCCTCCAACCCTACACGGGTGAGAATATTACAACAAGCCCTCCAACCCTATACGGGTGAGAATGTTACCACAACCCCTCCAACCCTATACGGGTAAGAATGATGATACGTTGCTTAACTTATTAGACTACTCTTGTCTACGGGTTATTATACTTAGTGATTTAAGGTTGGTCCCAAGACTGCCCAGGGTATACCCGGTGAAGGGTTCTCGGGGGCACTAGGAACTACGATGAGATTATGCCCAAAGCTCCCTTTCTCAAGGATTTTTACTTTAGTTGATGACTACCCATAATTCACCCCCAGCTCTCGTTGTTTATTTGGAACAACCTAATGACTTAAGAAATTACCGGGAAATCGGCGGTCTTCCCTCGATCTTCGTTTTAACCACTATCCTTATGATTTGCACTCCACCCCTCGTGATCCGATAGGGACCTATAGGAGCCCAATCAGGGCTTCTTCCTCTAATGCAATTCTCACCTTAATAGTTAATCATATTTCCCTGTGGTCCTAGTAGTTTGGGCTAACTGCGCTAGACACTACCCATGACCCAATACCACCCGTATAGTCGGACTTCCAATCCTTTGGTCAACATGACCCTAAATATTTAACATAGGGTAGTATGATATGTACTATTGACTATATGAAATTTTACTATTTTCTCATGTCATTAAAACCCTAAATTAAATTCTTTAATTAAGTGGTCTATGTCACTTTATGCATGAGATACAATGACAAATGGTGTTATGGGTCTAATAATTTTTCTTGAGGATCATCTAGGTTAGTTATGGCTGGATATCAAGAATTGTGATTTTCCAATATATATTTCTATTTAATTCTATCTATTGTTAAATCCATTAATCGGCCACTTTCCAAATGAAGTACAAGAAATATGTTACTGAAAATTCTAAAAACATTACTACAGATGTAAATTACCAAAATAATAGTAAGTGCCAAAATTCATAACTTAAGACAGTAATTAGATCCTTTATTATCCCATATGAAAATATCACTAAAATTCCATTCCTTGAGTTTTAAATTTAATAAAGTGTCCAAAAATTCTATGATAATTATACCATATCAATATCTCATAAATACATCACTATGAATTTTTCTAGAATATTTGTATTGTAATTTCCACCATAGATAAATAATTTCCCCAAAGAGACAAAATGGTCAAAACTACATAAAATCATCATAAAATCAACAAATCAGGGCCATAAATTTTCCAGGTATTAAATATGACTTCTTTGAGCTTGTGACAAAATATAAGGTTTTAAAATCATCAATATCCCAATTTTCAAATTTTTGTATATAAATGGCCTAATTTTCAAAAATCCCAAATAATGGTATTTTTGCTTCCAAAAATCCCAATATTTCTATGAGAGGTAAAATCAATCCCTATGAACTCATGCCCAGAGTTTTGTAGTCATACCATGTTTAATAAGGGGTAAATTCACATTTTGGTAAATATGGCTATATGCACCCCAAGGCTATGTTAACCCTTCACATGCAAGAGGGAATACCCATCATGCAGAAGTCAAAAGTGACTGAAATTTTAATCATGGGCCTATAATGAAACCAAGGACATGCCACCAAAATTTGGGGCCATTTGGAGTCATATTACTCCAAATATTTCATTAGTTTACTTTTGTTTATTTTCACAAATACTATAGAAAAATATTTCCCAAAAATTCCCATTTTTGGACAGAGTTTACTTTTACCATAGTCAAGAACATGTCCAAAATTTTGGGTCATGTGGACTTCTGGTTTGGCATGGGCATGCATTTGAATTTCTGCCCTTGCCTAGGATGAGTCCTAGTAGAACAGCCCTACAGGGAGTTCTATTGTCCCAAATTTGAACTTTAGGGTGGCAAATGAAAGTTAAGAGCAAGTTCTACAATTTTTATTTTAACTACCAACTCTGAAAATGCCTCTAAGTAGTCTAAATTAATCATGCACGATTACTGTAAATATGTGACAGGAATTGAATAAAATTAATACAACCTATAGTTTGATTTGAATTAAGTGGAAGGCATCCGTTCATCATCCCCGATCAGCAACGACTGAGATTGAGCCTGGCTGGGTCACCTTGATTTCCCATTTCTGGCCACCTGGGCCGGCGCCACCGCCGAAGATTGTTGCAACCACCTCCGTTGAGGTGGGGGCTAGCGTTTCCCGGCGGTGAGGCAGTCGGAGGCGGCTCCTTCGGCGATCCCGAGCAAGAAGAAAAACTCAAGAAATTCACTCCATGCTCACATGGCATCGGGCTCAATTGACCCTGATATCTCCCCTAAAAGATCTAGGATCCTAGTACGGGTAGAGGTGAGGTGAAACTAACTCGAATTGCGGCTTAGCGGCGAGTTTGGCGGCGATGAGCCATGGCCGAGCTTGCTCTGGCAACTCCTCCCTGTTTCCTCGATTCTCCAGCAAATTCCTTGTTCCAGGACTCATTCTCCAGTCATTTCCCCTCTCTGAAGCTGATGGTGTGGCTGGATTGGGCTGAGAGGGGGTGTATTGAAAGATAAGTCCAAGGGGGGGGGGGGGGGGGGGGGGGGGGGCTCGGGTTGATCTTTGGTTGCTCCACCCATTGTGTCAAGTGGCCACCATGCTCCAAATTCCTCTGGAATTTCCTGAGGAGGCCGGCCAGCAGGCTTAGGCAGCTGAATAAGTGGCCATGTGGCCACCTCCCTCTACATTCCTCTTCACTCTCTCTCCTCATTTTTCCAAATTCCTTTTCTACCCCTTTGCATGTACTCTCTCTCCTGATTTTGGGGGTTAGGAGTTGTCTTTGACCACTTGAGCTGGTCATGGGCCATGGTTAGTGGGCTTTGCCCATTGGGAATGGGCTTGACCCTTATTTTCCTCTTTAGGCCACATATTTGACCAAGTTGACTTTTAGAGTTGACTTGGTCAACTTGATGACTGGGCTGACCCCACCTGAAGGTCAAGGACCCTATGACACCACCCAACTTGGGTTGGGCCATGGTGGTGCCCCACTTGGACTATTTGGGCCTTTAGGTGTAGATTTGACCAATTTAAGGTTTAGGGTTGACTTGCTCAAATTGGGTCAATGGGTTACCTAATGGCATACTTTAGGGTTCACTTAGATTGTTCTTAGGGTTAGGGCAATGTGGTGGGGGTCATGGTGTGGCTAGGGTTCCTATTTAGGCTAGTTTGACCTAGTTTGACTTGGGCCCTATAGTGGGCCCCACATGGCCACACCCCACCTTCTAGGGTCAAACCTAGCTAAAAATCCCTATCACCCACCACATGCCTAACCTTACCTAAGTTGACGGGCCTAATTGCAAGTGGGATGTTACAGGACAGGACTCCATCTCCCCCTTCTCATCAGATAATTGATCCAGTTATTGAGGGGGAGCCTGTACCATCTGATCTTGCTCATCCCTCTCCAACTCCAGCTCCTGCTCCAATTGTTACAGCTTTTCTAGCCCCAGTTTCTACTCCTGTTGCTGCCTCTTCCACCCTGCTTCATACAAAACATACAGATTTTAATGTTGTAGGTATACCAGATACAGAAAACCTGACTGATGCCCAGGTACAAGAACAAATATTGTCTAATGCTGAAGATATCAACCAGATAATAGAGGAACTCTCTTCTAAAGAGCCTCTTTTCACTACTCCTCAAGAACATCCCTCTCCTCCTGCAAAGTTTCCAGCACATCCAGACTATCACTATTCTCCAATACAGTCTTTTCATGAAAAATCTCTTGTACAAGAACCAGTCCAATCTCCATTTGAAGATACACATGATGCAGAAGTTGTTTCTATTCATGATTCAGAAGATGACACTCTTGTTGAAGCTGCTGAACCACCACTTCCCTGTTTTCACTTTAAGATTCCCTCTATAATGCCCATAGATGTTGAAGATGAACAAAGTACAATCAGTAGAAAGCAAACTTCTACATCCACTGTCTTCATTAAAGAGATTGCTCCATGGACAGTTCCAGTTCTACCTCCACCATCTTCTCAACCTGACACATTTCCTGAAGGTTCTATCTTAGGCAAGATTGAAGCTATGCTAACTGCTCAGAGAGCTTATTTTGATTCCTCCCTTAAAATTATAACTAACAAAGTAACTGCCTTGGAAAAAGAAATGAGCGGTGGATTTGCTGAAATCCAAAATAACACTGATGAATTTAAAAGGCTGCTATAGATTAGAGGAAAAGCAATAGATCATACCATTAACAGCATTGGTGAAGTAATGGAACAATCAGTTGCCTTGGAAAATAATCAGATTCAACATGAAAAGAAAGCCCAAGAACGCAACTTCAAAACTTGTGAAGAAGTTGGGCAGTTCAAAGAAGATGTAATTAGCACCCTCTCTCTAGAAGTCAGAAAGGGGGAGGATAAGGTGAAAGAATAGCTTGAGAAACAAGTGCAAACAATGAAAAATCAGTGGGATGATCAACTGAAAGAGATCCAGACTTCAGTGCTCAAATAAGTTAAAAGCACAAAGCTATACACTTATGATACTACCATTTGGATGCATAATCAACTCTTCCCTGATCTGGCAATGGATCCTTCTGCACCCCCTCCTGCATACTTGGATTTGAATTGGCCAACATTCTCTCTTCCTCCTGAATACTTTGAAGGACCACCTCCTGACTATTTTGAAGGACCACCTCCTAAAAATTATGATGAAGCTTGGGAATCAGAATAAGTAAATATGCCTCCTCAAGCACCTCCAGAGGTTCAGAAATCCAAAAGAAGAAAATATGGTGATGGTGCATCAGCTAGCAGATCAACTCCTCATCCTGAAGCTGAGAGGAGAAAACCTCAAGAATTCTCTGAAGTTTGGAGTCCAACTTCCAAAGCTCTGATTCTTGATACTCTGAAACTTGTAGTTGATTTTAATGAAGACAGGAATAGTCACTACAGCTCCTATGAATGGGATCTATGTGAAAAATCTCTTACCAAGAGAAGGTAGTATGATAAAGAATATGGAAGGAAGAATCCCAAAGCTCCACCCAGACCTCCAAAATACTTCCCAAAACCTTACAGCTACCAGAAGGGACAACAAGAAAAGCAAGAAAGACAACAACAACAACAAAACCAGTAGACATTGTTAATGATCAAAAAATTCAATTTTTGAAATCATGTGGAATTGAATTCTCTTGGAAAATTTCTATATATATAAACCATTAGTTTTGTTGATCTACTTTTTCTTTATTACAGCTTTTCTTCTATTTATCATGTTTATTTATTTTTTTACTTGCTTATATTGATATAATTCACCTTAGTATAGAGGGTTCTGACTTCTACATATAGGGGGAGATTATTGGGTATTGCATCCACAATAACCCAGATTTTTATGAAGTCACCCTTGAACTAAGATGAATTAAGTTTGTATTTGATGTCCTTTTTAGTTGAGTGTGTACAGGATACAATTGCCAAGTGTAGACCAATATCAGTCTACAATGAGTCACCAAACACAGGACCATACAATATAATCCCTCATTGCGTGATACATGGTATTGACTCATGTTAAGCCTGTAACAACCCCATCCGTTCATATAATATATCCTAGAAGGTACGATCGGGGCCCTACAGCATATACCACAAAACAGACGATGAAGCTACGAAGTGATACCAGAGTAGCACAGCGCACCTAACACATTGCATTCTATCGGAAGCCTATACACTTGAACTCCTATCTTGAATGTCCAACATATAAAACTCAATATTTTATAGATTATAGGAATGTCTTACAACATGTAAACATCGTTGGCCTTATGGCCTTACAGGGCTTTCAAACAGTGGCCCAAACATTGGCACGCAGGCCGGCCACATCAAAATAAAACTTAACATTTACATCCACATTAGCCTTCGAGGGCTAGCAGTGGCAGCAGCAAAAGCAGAAGGGACTTCAGCCCTTATGCGTCCCGCTAGGTTCTCCAGCACCTGCATGGGGACATTCCACCGAAGGGTGGCAAATAGAGGTAACGGTCAGCATTCAGCTGACTAAATTATAACGACCCTACCACTATTCTCGGGGCAGCGGTAATCTTCCCTGCAGGCATATATCTCATAGCATATCACAAGCATGGTTATATATCTTATATAATGTGCTTTCACACACACATGCCATCACAGCCGTCAGCCACCCGGCCCAACGGTCCGTGCACTCACGACACATTCTTGGTGTACTGGCAAATCAATTGCCCACCACCGTATCAGGGTCACAGCCCAATGACAACTCACTTGAGCATTTACTCCATGGAATGCAGCCGGTGTTTTATAGTCTTAGTGAACCGGGATGGCCCGTAGCCCCCCATTATATCACGGCACTTAGGCCTAAGACTCTTGCTATGCGCTCCAACAAACCGCACCTTCTGGTCTCACGTCGGACGGACATAACTCAGGTCGGATCCTCCACCCCTCATTGCTCAAATCGCAGTGTCATCACCTAGTACGGCGTACTCGCGGCTCAATAAAGGCGCGTGTAGGTCTCACTGATCCTGATCTGGCATTCAAGCCTGGGCATAACTCTTACACCCATTCTCTCACAACATCAGCGGGTATTTCCTGGGCACATCAGTACTTCCTGCTACTCTCTTCGCAGGTGGACACCGCATATATCACAAATGTCAGGGTTCTTTCCTGGCTACCATGCCAGTACTTCATGTTACTCTCTTCACAGGTGGACTCCCTATGAACATTAAGCATTCCAAAGGGTATTTCCTGGAATTTCAATCCAGTACTTCCTGCTACTTCCTTTCACAGGTAGAACCCAGCAACACAAGCAACACAAACATTATACGGGTATTTTCCTGGACTACCACTCTAGTACTTCCTGCTACTTCCTTTCACAGGTCCAACCCGTCGACTCCTAAACTATGCGTTTATCACGGAGTCTTCTCCGGCTCGTATGCAACATCACCAATCCAGACCAACCTATCCAGATGGGCTTCATACAGCATGCCTATTCCATACTGCAATTCCGAATCTATATGCCAACAAAGGGAATTTCATGAATCCACCCAAAGACTCCCACAATCAGCCACCTTTTGGTGGGGGAATCACATACATATGCCAAAAAGGAAGCCTTCACATGGCTAGGAAGAAAAGTCGTTACCCTTGAAGACCTCTTTGCTTCCATGAGCTCTAAGCTGGCTCGAACGACTCACAAGAGTTTTTCCTCCGCAACATCGGCCTCGGATCTCTCGTCGGTAAACCGCAGCACCACCGGTGATCAGCCCCCCTTTCCTCCTCCTCCTTCTTCCTCTCCCTTTCTCTCACTAGAAATGAAGAAAGAGAAGACCAAATGAGAAATGAGATTTCTCTTCTCGTTCACGGCCTTAAGGAAACAGGGAGGCCTCTCAGCCCTTGGATCTAGGCTGAAGGAATGGATGGCCACGATTTCACCAAAAATCATAAATTTTGCCTGACACGGCCTGTGACACGCCCGTGTCCATGGCCGTGTTCCCTAAGCTGTGCTCAATCGACTTATCTAACCCAGTGACACACCCATGTGACACGCCCGTATCATGGGTCGTGTCACCCGACACGCCTTCAGACACGCCCGTGTCTGTGGCCATGTTCATCAGGCTGAAAAATCTCAAAATCGCCAGAGACTCAAACGGCCTGTGACACGCCCGTGTCTCAGGCCGTGTGCCCCATACATGGCACTAGACACGCCCCAGCTCAAATTCGTCGGGCTGAGTTGGTAAACTGCGCTGACACGCCCTGTGATACGCCCGTGTCATAGGCCGTGTCCTAAGCACTCGACACTCGTCGACCAAATTTTATCGACCACTCGTCGACTGTTCCTCCCGAACATTCGTCGAACGCAGGACACGCCATGGGACACGCCCGTGTCCCAGGCCGTGTCACCCCAAAAATGAGCCTGGTGAAAATGGGCTGTTATAACCCTCCCCTCCTAGAAGAAATTTCGTCCTCGAAATTTATATACAGGAAGGCAACTAGCAACCAAAATGTTTATAACATTAACCGTTTATGTTACAACAAAATTTTCACGATGCAATCGCTACAAAAATAGCTCGGGAAACTCTGCTCGCATGGTTTTCTCTCGATCCCATGTAAGCTCCTCAAGGCCGCAATTGTCCCATCGGACTTTAACCATTCCGACCGTCTTGTTCCACAACTATTTCTCGGCTCGATCCTCGATCTGAATGGGTCTAACTCTCATTGTTAGCCCATACTCCACCGGCACACGATCATCTATGATCACTTGAGCTGGATCTTTAACGGCCTTCTGAAGCACTGATATGTGAAACACATCATGTAGTCCACCCAAGTCTGCCGAAAGAGCTAGCCGATACGCAGCTTCTCCGATTCGCTCAACCACTTTAAATGGACCCAAATATCTTGGACTCAACTTTTTTAAACGTCGAATCCTGGATACACATTTGAAGGGCTTGATCTTCAAGTAGATCCAATCGCCTACCACGAACTCTACGTTCCGGTGCTTGGCGTTGTAGTACTTCGCTTGACGATCTTGGGCTATGAGTAGCTTCTCTCGAATAGCACGAATGGTTGAGTTTGCTTCATCGACTCATTATGCTTATAAACTCTAGCTTCGCCCGCTTCTACCCAAGCGAAGGGAGTACGACACTTCCTTCCATATAGAGCTTCATACGGTGCCATTCCGATGCTCGCTTGGTAGTTGTTATTATAAGCAAACTCCACCATATAGAGATGATCTTCCCATCTCTTTCCAAAATCGAGGGCGCACATTCGGAGCATGTCCTCCATCGTTCTGTTGGTTCGTTCAGTTTGGCCATCCGTTTAGGGATAAAAAGCAGTACTGAAAGTCAACTTCGTGCCCAACAGCTGGTGAACTAGCCTCCAATCCTTTGACGTGAATCGCCCATCTCGATCACTCACGATGCTTCGAGGAACACCGTGAAGCCGTCCAATCTGTTCCACGTATAACTTTGCCAAACTTTCTACCGAATCATCTCGCTTGTTTTGTAGAAAATGTGCCACTTTCGTCAGTCGATCAACAATGACCCAGATGGAATCGTTCCCTCGATGAGATCTCGATAACCCGTGCACGAATTCCATGGAAATATCGTCAAATTTCCATTCTGGAATCGGCAAAGACTTCAAATAACCGCCCGGTTTCTGGCATTCTGCCTTCACCATAGCACAGGTTTGGCATTTGGCCACATAAAGAGCAACATCTTTCTTTGGCCCTGACCACCAAAAAAGCTTTTTCATATCTCTGAACATTTTTGTGCTCCCTGGGTGGATTGAGTACTTCATATAATGTGCTTCATACATCACTTCTTCCCTCAATTTACCCACATTTGGGACGCACAAACTGCCCTCTTTCCGCAAAAGACCGTCATTCCAGGAGAACTTCCCTTCTGGCCCATCTTTCACATAGCGTAGGAGATCTTCATCCAACTCCGTTGCCCGTCGAACTCAGTCCGCAAGGTCACATTGCACCTCCGTCCAGTTCAAACATGCATTGGTACTGGCATTCTTGTCAACACAAGAAATCTCTAACGCTTCCAGTTCCTAGATGAGACGTTCATCATGCCTTTGCAACCAAGCTGCTCTTGCCGGAGTCCACCGACTCAAGGCATCTGCGACAACATTCCCCTTCCCGGTAGTATAGTGAATCTCGAAAGTGTAGTCCCCAAGGTACTCCAACCACCTTCGTTGTTGCATGTTCAAGTCCATCTGTTCCAATAGGTACTTTAGGCTCTTGTGATTTGTATAGATCTCCACCTTCACACCATAAAGATAGTGTCGCCACAGCTTTAGTGCAAAGATCACCGCCGCTAACTCAAGATCATGGACGGGATAGTTCCGCTCGTGCACGTTCAGCTGGCATGTGCCATTAGCAATCACCTTTCCGTTTTGTAGAAGTACGCAGCCTAAGCCGCTCCCTGAAGCATCACTGTAGATTACAAATCCATCGGTACCACATGGTATTGACAACACAGGCGTCGTGGTCAACCGACTTTTCAGCTCTTCAAAAGCTCGTGCGCACTCTAGCGACCAAACGAACTTCTGTTCTTTTCGCGTCAACGTGGTTAGCGGCAAAGCAATCCACGAGAAGTTTTCAACAAATCTTCGGTAGTAGCCCGCTAGTCCAAGGAAAATCCTGACCTAGGCCACTGAAGATAACACTGGCCATTCTTCTATGGCCCTTATCTTTGCTGGATCCACAGCTATGCCCGCTCCACTCACCATATGGCCCAGAAAAGCCACCGACGGTAGCCAAAACTCGCACTTTGAGAACTTGGCATAGAGCTGATTCTGCCTCAATGTATTCAACACCAACCGCAAATGTTTCTCATGATCGGCTTCCGATCTCGAGTACACCAGGATATAATCAATAAACACTATTACGAACAGATCCAGGTACTTGCGGAATATTCGGTGCATCAAGTCCATAAATACCGAGGCCGCATTGCACAACCCAAATGGCATAACCGTGAACTCGTAGTGCCCGTACCGTGTTCCAAATGCGGTTTTGGGAATATCTTCTTCCCGTATTCTCAATTGGTAATAACCAGATTTCAAGTCCAACTTCCAGTAGACGGACGATCCCACTAGCTGATCAAATAGCTCATCAATCCGCGAAATCGGATATTTTATCTTCTCGGTCAGCTTATTCAATTCGCGGTAATCAATACATAACCGCAAGCCACCGTCTTTCTTCTTCACAAATAGCACAGGGGCGCTCCAAGAAAACATGCTTGGGCATATATACCCCTGCTCCATCAATTCCTGTAGTTGGACTTTCAACTCCGCCATTTCTTTTGGCGTGACGCGATATGGAGAGCAGGCCACAGGTTTCGCACTTGGCACCAACTCGATCGTGAAGTCAATCTCTCGCTGGGGTGGTAGCCCAGGGAGATCCTTGGGAAACACATCTGCAAATTCCGACACAATCAGAACATCACCCACACTTGCCTTAGGCTCAACAGCCTGAATCAAGGCGAAGTAGCACTCTGCACCCTTCCGAACAGCCTTCAAGACTTGGAGTATAGACAACAATGTCCCGCCCACTCCTCGCATACCCGCGAACTTTGTCTCATGTTCGGTATTCTGGCCCAACGCAATTTCTTTGGACTGGCAATCAATCATGGCATGCTGCTCCGCAAGCCAATCCATACCAAATATCACGTCGAATTCCGATATCGGCAATACAGATGCAGTCAAACTGAAATCCCGACTTCCTATTTGGATCGCCACATCGCAAGCTTGATCCGCAAGCATCTAACAACCATTCGGCAACACAACTCTGACACTATCTGTCTTCACACGACTAGGTATCCCAAGCCGCACTATAAACTCGTGAGACAGAAAAGAATGCGATGCACCTGTATCAAACAGTGCTCGCGCCAGCATGTCCTGTATCATCACAAAACCTGTGACGAACATGTCACACACACAAGACGCATCCACAGAGGCATTAAGAAAAACATACAAACAAGAAAATACTCAAACACTAAACTCGTACTTGTGACGACGTCACTCTGCTTGATGGCCTCCTGCAGGCCAAGATTGAAGACCTGGGGCTGCGCCTAAGAGGCAGAGGATTCCACCACCGCGTTTCCTTTTTCCGCATATGACGCTCACGCCTTCTTTTCACTCTTTGGCGGCACCCGACAATCTCGAGCTATATGCCCCACCCGTCCACAATTGAAGCACATACGAGTATCCGGCTTGGAGGTGGCCCCCGACGTTTCTCCTGATGCAACTGAAGAAGGAGCTTGTCCTGCCGTCTTGGGCCTCTTGCCCCATTTCTTCTTATAAAATGACTTCGTCAGTCGGGGCACTTTAAACTCCGGGTGTGACACAGCCAATGCCCTCTTCCCTTGCACTTTCTTCATGTATTTTTCCAGCGCGCTTGTAGTGTCGACCAACGCCTGGAAGCCTTGGTTCACAGAACTAGAAAGCAGGAACCTCAGCTCGTCCCGCAGCCCTTTGTAGAACCTATTCGTCTTTCTCTGTTCATCAGCAAATATCGAACCCGCATACAGCCCTAAGCGTGTAAACTCATGTAGGTAAGCTTCCACACTGCCATCACCTTGCGTCAGCCTTTGGAATTCATTCTCCATGGCAATCCGTTGCGCCGCAGGAAGGTGCTTTGCTAGGAAGAGTCGAGAGAATTCTTCCATCGATACTTGTGTTAAGGGACGACCCGCCAAGTGATGTAGCTCCATCTCATCCCACCACAATCTAGCCTCTCCTTCAAGAAGGAAGGTAGCTAAGGTGACTTTCTAATGCTCCTCCGTTCCAATCGCCGTCATGATCCGATTGACGCGCGATAACCAATCCTCAGACTGTGTAGCAGCTCCCACTCCCGAGAACGTCGGTGGGTGAAAACTCATAAACCGCATCAACTACTTCTCCGTGGCTCGAGGATTCATAACCACAACATGTTCCGGCCTCGCCTCCACCTATTCTGGCCGCACGGCTGGCTGCGCCTGCCCTTGCGCCTGCCCAACCGGCAATCCTTGAACCATAGAAAACAAAGCCTCAACAATTTGTCACACGGTTTCTGCAGATGGCGGAGGTGTAGGCACCTCAGATGGTGACGTACTTTCATCCGAACGTTGGGGCTCCGATTGCCCCGCACCACTCCAAGTCACCTAAAGGGGACAAGACACACACATTAGCGGCCTTACACAAGCAAACAACACAAAATAGGAACGCGCAGGTTCCTCAAACACAAGAATTTGCATTCCTATCATGGACATTCAGGAGTTCAAACGTGTTAACGTGGGTTGCACAAACACGTGTGCGCCACCACACAAAAGAAGTCGACCACGACTTCGAGAGGGAAAGACCAAGACAGTTGACACCAAAAATGTAACAACCACATCCGTTCATATACTATATCCTAGAAGGTCCGGTCGGGGCCCCACAACATGTACCACAAAATAGACGATGAAGTTACGGAGTGATACCAGAGTAGCACAGCACAACTAACATATTGTATTCTAGCAGAAGCCTATACACTTGAATTCCTCTCTTGAATGTCCAACATATAAAACTCCACATTTTATAGATTATAGGAATGTCTTACAACATGTAAACATCGTTGGCCTTATGGCCTTACAGGGCTTTCAAACAGTGGACCAAACATTGACACGCAGGCCGGCCACATCAAAAGAAAACATAACATTTACATCCAAATTAGCCTTCGAGGGCTAGCAGCGGCAGCAGCAAAAGCAGTAGGGACTTCAGCCCTTATGCGTCCCGCTCGGTTCTCCAGCACCTTCACAGGGATATTCCACCCAAGGGTGGCAAACAGAGGCAACAGTCAGCATTCAGCTGACCAAATTATAACAACCCTACCCCTATTCTCGGGGCAGCGGTAATCTTCCCTGCAGGCATATATCTCATAGCATATCACAAGCATGACTATATATCTCATATAATGTGCTTTCACGCACACATGCCATCACAACCGTCAGCCACCCGGCCCAACGGTCCGTGCACTCAGAGCACATTCTTGGTGTACTGGCAAATCAATTGCCCACCACCGTATCAGGGTCACATCCCAACGGCAACTCACTTGAGCATTTACTCCGTGGCATGCAGACAAAGTTTTATAGTCTTAGTGAACCGGGATGGCCCGTAGCCGCCCATTGTATCACGACACTTAGGCCTAAGACTCTTGCTATGCGCACCAACAGACCGCACCTTCTGGTCTCACGTCGGACGGACATAACACAGGTCGGATCCTCCACCTCCCGTTGCTCAAATTGCCTTGCCATCACTGAGTACGGCATACTCGCGGCTCAATAAAGGCGCGGGTAGGTCTCACTGATCCTGATCTGGCATTCAAGCCTGGGCATAACTCTTACACCAATTCTCTCACAACATCAGCGGGTCTTTCCTGGGCACACCAGTACTTCCTGCTACTCTCTTCGCAGGTGGACACCGCATATATCACAAATGTCAGGGGTCTTTCCTGGCTACAATGCCAGTACTTCATGTTACTCTATTCATAGGTGGACTCCCTATGAACATTAAGCATTCCAAAGGGTATTTCCTGCAATTACAATCCAGTACTTCCTGCTACTTCCTTTCACAGGTAGAACCCAGCAACACAAGCAGCACAAACATTATATGGGTATCTTCCTGGACTACCACTCCAGTACTTCCTGCTACTTCCATTTATAGGTCCAACCCGTCAACTCCTAAACTATGCGTTTATCACGGAGTCTTCTCCGGTTCGTATGCAACATCACCAATCTAGACCAACCTGTCCAGATGGGCTTCACACAGCATGCCTATTCCGTACTCCAATTGCGAATCTATATGCCAACAAAGGGGATTTCATGAATCCACCCAAAGACTCCCACAATCAGCCACATTTTGGTGGGGGAATCACATACATATGCCAAAAAGGAAGCCTTCATATGGATAGGAAGAAAATTCATTACCCTTGAAGACCTCTTTGGTGCCATGGGCTCTAAGCTGGCTCGAATGACTCACAAGAGCTTTTCCTCCGCAACGTCGGCCTCGGATCTCTCGTCGGTAAACCGCAGCACCACCGGTGATCAGCCCCCCCTTTCCTCCTCCTCCTTCTTCCTCTCCCTTTCTCTCACTAGAAATGAAGAAAGAGAATACCAAATGGGAAATGAGATTTCTCTTCTCATTCATGGCCTTAAGGAAACAGGGAGGCCTCTCAGCCATTGAATCCAAGCTGAAGGAATGGATGGCCACGATTTCACCAAAAATCATAAATTTTGCCTGACACGGCCAGTGACACCCCCGTATCCATGGTCGTGTTCCCTAAGCGGTGCTCAACCGACTTATCCAACCTAGTGACACGCCCATGTGACACGCCTGTGTCACGGGCCGAGTCACCCGACATGCCTTCAGACAAGCCCGTGTTTGTGGTCGTGTTCATCAGGCTGAAAAATCTCAAAATCGCCTGAGACTCACACGGCCTGTGACATGCCCGTGTCTCAGGCCGTGTGCCCCATACACGGCACTAGACATGCCCCAGCTCAAATTCGTCGGGCTGAGTTCGTCGACCGCACTGAAATGCCCTGTGACACGCCCGTGTCACAGGCCGTGTCTTAAGCACTCGACACTCGTCGACCAAATTTTGTTGACCACTCGTCGACTGTTCCTCCCGAACATTCGTCGAACGCAGGACAATCCCTAGGACACGCCCGTGTCCCAGACCGTGTCACCCCAAAAATGAGCCTACTGAAAAATGGGTTGTTACATAGCCTCTCTATTTGGACACACTTCTTTTCCAAGCACTCAAGGCATAGGAGAAAAGTTTGCAGTTGTATTTCTTGAAGAAATCAAGCTTACTGAAAAAAACTCTAAGTTTTTTTCTCGAATAGGAAACCTTATACTCTAGTAGAACTTAAGTCTATTCTCGAGTAAGACATGTCATGAACTCGAGTTGCAGAAGTAGTTCTCGAGAAAGCTTAGTGTTGTTCTCGAGAAATCCATATGTTCTCGAGTACTCCATAACTTTCCTTCTCGAGTTACTTCAGTTCTAGTCATTATAATTTTTTAAGTCTTTTTATTGAGAAGCAATTTATTTTTCTCGAGAATCCACATGTCATTTCTCGAAAAGCTCAGTATTACTTCTCGAGAACCAGAAGTCATTTCTCGAGTAATAGATTCTTTTCTCGAGTAACAGAATATTTTCTCGAGAACAGAAGTTCATTTTTCTCGAGTTACTTCTTTTACAGACAGAATACTTTCTAAGTCCTTTTTTCGAGATGCCAAGGATGTTTTCTCGAGAAGACAATGTTTAGTTTCGAGAAGCAGGAAATATTTCTCGAGACCTAGAATGTTTTCTCGAGAGCCAGACATCTGTTCTCAAGATACTTCTTTATTCTCGAGTACCAGAATGATTGTTCTCGAGAATAAAACTCTATTCTTCTCGAGTACTTTCCTTCATTCTCGAAATTACTGATTTTCCACCTCCACATTTTTACTAAGTATTTTTCTCGAGATCCTCATCATTCTTCTCAAGAATCAGAAAACCTTTTCTCGAGTACTATCATTCTTGTCGAGAAATGTTGTACTGTTTTCTGATTTCTTCTAAGTTTCGACAAAAGTGATTTCAAATGTGATTAGTGCATGATTGATTCACGTGTCATGCATTTAATATGATTATGACCGTTCGGTGAGTCCTATAAAAGGTCTTATCATAATTGACCAACCCGAAGAAGAATCCCTAAGTATTCTAAATCACGTTTTCACCTTCCAAAATCGGAAGCCGCTGCTATTCATCGTCTTCATCGTCAATCTGCTTTCGATCCAGAGATTCAGAGCAAGTGATTCAACAGATCAAGATCTTCTACATCGACAGATTCTTTTCTTGATCATGCTGAGTCCAGAATTTTCAGACCCAGAGATTTAGTCGTGTCTTTTTCAATTTATTTCTGACAAAGCTTCAAAGTTCAAGGAAGAAGAAGGGCTGAAGTTTTCAGATCTAAGATTAATACTGTTTGTATTTATTTGTATTTCATTTTACTCTTGTAGGAGATTATTCTCTGAGTGTAGGAGTTTTGTTCTCCGAGTTATTTGTAAGAAGTTTCCCTACCGAGTGTAGATCCCATTTTGAAGGATCGAGTTGTAGGAACTTTTTTCCGAGTGGTGGGATTGTTTTCAATCCGAGAAAAGTGGAGTAGCTGAGTCTAGTGCATTGCTAGATTGTTGAGATGGAAAGTGGATGTACCCAAGGTTGGGTAACCACTCTAATTCTTGGTGTCATCTTTGAATGCTTGCTTATTTTTCTGTGCATCGCTCGTTTAATTTTTATTCCGCAAAAAGATGCAGAACTCACCTATTCACCCCCCTCTATGTGATTTAGGTTGACAACTTAAACATTTTTCAGTAAGCCTAGGGCAAAGTGTCGGGGGCACGACAAAGTCTATAAGCGAATGTGAATGTTTGGAAGAAGATCTCGCCAGTTACGCGTTATAGGCACGTGTGAGCCAATATGGCGAGAACGTCGCAAGTCCTTATTCTAAGCGGTGAGTTCAGGAAGTCGAACACTCTAAGAGCATGTGAGCCAATGGAGCAAGAATGATGGGAGAGCTAGTTCTATATATGAAGTTAGCGAAATCAATAGTCTACAGGTTGACACGGCGAAAGGTGGATCTATGGTCTCATGAGATGTCTTGACCATGGGCAACCTAAGTTGAAGCACTAACGGGGTGTGTTTTTTCATGACATCATTCAAAGTTAGAACAAAAAAATAAGATAGAAAAGTTTCACAGAAAAGTCTTATCTACTGCATTCATTAGTCGTTTATTACATCTCGCAAAAGATGGGCAAGGCCCAAAGAGGACAATACAGTAGAATTAGATGACGAGAACTTTAGGTAGAAGATGTTGATTGCTCCCTCTCGCCGGAGATGTCGTCGGCACTGTCTTCAGGTTTAGGGATGGGCAGGAAGATCTCTAGAACCAAGGTCTCGCCAGTCACCTTCTCGCCGTTGCCTTTCAGAAATCAAGCTCTCTGCATCATATGGAGCGCGAATTTTGTTGACGTTATGGCGTTCCCTTGCATCATCAGCTCCAGCTCATGTTGCGAGTACAGCAGAGCCTCCTTCTTCTCGACCGGGGGAGGGGAATCAGCGAACCGATCCATTGCTGGTTCTGGGCCTTTAACCTCTGATTCTCCTCCTCGAGATGGGCAATAAGCACATCATATCGGGCACCTATTTCGGCATCCTGCACGCCAATCAAACGTTCGGGCAAGAAAGGTGTTCAGCGAATGAACGGGATGGGAGAAAGCTTACCACTCCACCTACTCGCCCGATGATTTCGCCCTAAGGAGCTGCCAGATTCTATTTCGGATCTGCCACTTCCTTAGACAATGTAGACCGTGAGGCGCTGACATTTGCCGTCTATCGCAATAGGAGGATGTCGCGGCAAGCCGTCATGTGAGCGAGCTCGATGGCATGGAATTGAGCTCGCGAGCTCTCATAGGCGAGAGATTTCATGATGGCATCGTAATAATAGGAGGCGTTGTCCTGCCCATATATCCTGAAGGTGAATGTATAGACCTGGCCTGAGATAGTCTTGCCCTCCTGCCAGGAGGGGAGGATAGTAGAGATAACAGCCATGTTGACCTCTCGGTCCCAGACCAGCAAGGGCTCGGCGGCGTCGTCCTGCTGCTTCTCGCCCAGGATGAAGTTCCAGTGGCCTCTAGGGGATATCTTCTTCTTTGCAGTCGAGGTCCCACCAAACTCGATGGGCTTCTCCTCATTGGTCCTGCCAGTGACAGGATATCTCGCAGGAGGATCCTTCTCGACCTCCTTGCCTTTAGCGAGATCTACAATTTATGGCTTCTTCGGATGTGGCGGAGGAGGAAGTGTATTGAGTTTCCGCTTTTGGAAACTGGATTTCAATAGCGACTTCGGTTCGCTTCTACATGTCGTGGTGGCGGCCTCTATGAATGCCTTCTAGGAGGTGAGTGTTGTTCTTCTTGTGAAAGGTAAGTTAAGGGGAAGATCTCACGCCCTTGCACATGTGTCATAGTTAGCAAAATTCTGTAATCCTTAGGATAAGAAATTATGAAAGCTACCTTACCTGATGAGTACAGGTAAGAGTAAATCGACGTTCCTCCTCAGATAGAGAACATCGAAGTCCTTTCCATAAAGGAATTAGTGGATCTTGGATTCATGGCCGCCGAGAGATGGAGGACGATAAGTTGATTCCTCCTGTTGGACTTGTGAGAGGGGTAGGTTGCCGAAATCCATAGAGACAAAGATGAACTTTCGAATCCAGTGATGATTCTTATTGGCGAGACCTTTGGCCTTGAGGTTGTTGCCAGAGAAGAAAGCGATCTTGTCCCTCTTGGTGTTGAATTTGAAGAGTTTGCGGAGATGGGAAGGAAGAACTCAATCCTCTCCTCCCGCAAGTAGCAGACGAATGCTACTTGCAAGGCGATGGAGTTGGGGTTGAGCTGAGCGGGAACAACGCCGAAGTAGCGCAAGGTCTGCTGAATCTCCGACCAGCTGGGGAGGCAAAATCCCACATCAAAATGTTCTACAGGAATGGCAAGTTCATAGGTCAAGAAGCAGTTGATCGAATCGTCCTTACCCAAGTGTCTCGCGGTGAAGCATGGCAAGACATAATGACCAACGAGCGAGCGGAACTCCTCTCCAGTTAGGTTGTAGTTCATGAAAGGGTAGTCGGAGAATTTAGCTATGCAATTGGTTTGGTCATTGGCATCTCCTGTCATCTCGCGAGAAGTGGGAAGAAAACGTAGAAGCACAAGTGCAAGAGAAGGAAAAGCAGAAAGATGTGTTGGAAGCTATTTAAAGTGGTGATTAATGTGGTAGGTGAGGGGTCTATTTATATGATATTTTGGGCAGGAAAGGATCCAGGCTGGGAAAAGTGTTGATAGCCAATTCCCCAGATCCCGCCCAAAACCCAGTCGAGATCTCGCACTCCCTCACTCGCCCCCGAGATAAATCTAAGTACTATAAAGCTTTAAAATAAGGTCGACAGTAAAACAAAACATGCGCGAAAATAGAAAGATCAGATAGCGAGAACATTTAAGCAAGATAAGAAAAGAAAAGCATAGTTTCATTAAACTTTCATGTTCGGCACCAGTAAACCGACAGTTTGTTATTACAAGAAGATAAGGGAGAGAGCAGGAAGGCGAGTGCCAGTAGACCCACCTAGGGCCATCACCACCGTCCCCGGCCTCCCCGTTCCTTCCTTAGGCATCACGCAAGAATATTGTTGTGATCGAATGATCTGCAGCTCTTATTGGGCGAGGCGTAATTGAACTTCAACTCGTGTGACGTGGATCCAGAGAAAGTCTCTCCCGCTTCCGGCTTCTCCCCTAGCTCAGCAATCAGCTGCATATAGTTATTCTCCAGGAAGAGCAGCCGCTCCTCGACAGAGTTTTAGTTCTCTTGAACCCGACTATAGAGCTCGTGCAGCATCAGGGCATACTTCCGTAAAAACTCCGTTGTTGGCCGCTTCAGTGCCTGACATCCTTTGGATCGCCCAGAAAGGCGGTGATTGAGTTAGGCGAAGGGGGAGGAGAGAACTCCTCATCGATGTCGACATCAGTATATGATATCTCGCGGTTACAAGCAGTAGGAAATGTTAAACCAGGCATAACCTTCCTTCTTTTATAAGGCAAGTGCGATTGGCTACCTGGCCCGATAACTGCATCCTTGCACGAGTGCCGACGGGAAGTGTTGGGCCACCCATCTAACGGGATGTCGAAGATGGCATGAGCCTTCTCGAGCCCTGGGCAGTGAGTATCCTGTTTGGCGGTAGGGTTGTCGTGAGGTGGAAGGTTGTATACATCATTTGCTGGAGGTAGTAGGCCCAAGGCGGGATCCGGGGGCATCAGGCATGCATGGGATTTGGGTGTTGTACCACCCAGTCCCATGGTCCCAGAAGGCAGGAGCTACAAGGTACAAGGGTAAGCGGACTAATAAGAGGTAAATGGATAAAAGGGGACTTACCATTATCCCTCGAGAGAACATCTGGTTTATGTAGGGAGGTGATCTCGGGGCCGTCTTGTCGTCGCCAGCCTCAAGCAGTGCAGTTCAGCACTCGCCTTCCAAACTCCCTTCTCCTTTGATGAGATCTGCAAGCGAACGCATTGGCAACTTCTTTTATCCTCGTAAGGAATATAATGCGAGTGAGGATACCTGAGGGATCCCAAGCAGGGAGGGAGTCCGCGAGATGGACTCATCCATCATCAGGTCGTGTCAGACCATCTTGGTCTCCTTCATTATGGGAGATGAGCTCGGGGCCTTTTGGGCAAGCCAAGGGGTGAATGAGCCCATCAGGGTTCTAGTCTCGGCCCGAGCAGCATTGAGGCAAACTTGGGCTTCCTTAGAGAGCGACATCGAGTTGGAGGCGAGACAATCAAAAAATAAAAATGGATGGGCAAAATTCATTTGTCTGTGATTGGATATTTATAGAGACATGGAGGGGCCCACAATAGATTCTATTCCATGTCAACAAGCAATCATCAAAAACTTGGGGTTGGATGATTCTTTCGGAGCTTTACGAAAACTCTCAAAGAGCGGGAATTGTGTACAACCCCGTATTCGCATAGTGGGCCCTCTTCCGGCAGGTTCAGGGTATTATAAGACATTCAGGCCCAAGAATACCATATTGGCGAGTGAGGTAGGATGGCCTGCACTTGCCTAGTGCACAAAGGGGCTTTTGCACGAATCATGGGAGAATCAGCCCCTTAGGCAAATGCGATCTTCATCACACACTCAACCCATAATTGCGCCTCAGCGCAGGCAGGAGGACATCTCGCCAGGTTGCGTGAACGATGTCCCAAGAGGGCACTCGACCTTCAGAGAGAGCTTAGGAATGCGAATGCATGGCTCTCCCAACATTCGCTACTTTAGGTGAGTGATGTCTTCATGGATCACTCCCCTAGTGGGACCTGGAAGCAGAATTACCTGGATACCCTCAGAGGTCTGCATTTCACTCCTTATAACAGTGGGGTTACACTATTGGAAGACCCAATTGGGCTATGATTCGAAAATCTATAAATAGACCAACATGGGTATCTCAGAAGGCAAACTTTCTCATTCTCTGGTGTTCTAGCGCTTTCTAAGGTGCCCATAGCTCAGTACTGGCTAAGGAGGGGAAGTGCTCAAAGATATTCCAGGTGTGTAGTGGGACCTCCGTGCTAGAGCCTTGGGTCAGTTTAGAGTTTTAAGTCCTCAGTCAGTCAAGCTCACAAGGAGAAGTAGGTGTGCAGTCACCCCTTCTCTAAGTGTCCGAACTGCATAGAAGCTGGTTCCCAGTTTTATAAAAATCCACACATGGTAGCAAGTATATAAAACAGTAAAAGTTGTATACTAAAACGTACATGTCACCACATCACTTTGTTTTATGGTTGCTTGTTGGCCAAGATTATAGTCTCGCGGCTGAGCTGGAGCATAATGGGATGCAAATGACTCCTTTGTCTTTCATTTCTCCACATATGTTGCACCCATCTTCGGAGGGCCACTCCGACACTCTCGGGCTATGTATCCCGGCTTGCCACAAGTATAACAAATAATTGGGTCTCGCCCAGAAGTTGCTCCAGACGCAACAAAAGAAGGAGATGGCCAAGAATATTGGGACTTCTTGTTCCACCTTAGATGCCCAGACTTTGAAGAGTTGGGTACTTTGAACTCTAGCTTCTTCACGCTCAATTCATTCTTACTTTAGACTCTTTTTAGCTCTTGCTAGAGGGTTCATGCAGTATTAACCAACATTAGAAAACCCTACGTCATTGGACCCGAGAGAAGAAACCTCAGATCATCTCACGGTCCTTCATAGAACATGTTGGTCATTCGCTCCTCGTCCGCAAACGTAGAGCCCATATACTGCCCCAATAATGTAAACTCATGTGAGTATTCATCAACACAACTCTCACCCTGAGTTAACCTCTGGAACTGATTATCCATTGCAATCCTCTACGCAGATGGTAGATATCTTGACAAAAATAGCCTCAAAAAATCCTCCATCGAGACCTCCGTCTTGGGTCGACAAGCAAACTGGTGCAACATCAATTCAACCCACCATAGCCTCTCCTCTTCATCTAATAAGAAGGTAGTCATGGTGACTTTCTGCCACTCATTTGTTTCTATTATTGTCATGGCTCTCATTATTCTTAAGATACAATCCTCAGCCTGCATTGGGGTTTCAGTACCTGCTAACACAGGAGGGTTGAAACTCATCACATGCTTCAATTGCTTTCTGTTGCTCGTCTTGTGGTCACTGGCACCACGTCCACTTGTCTCACTACCAAAGGCTAAACTATGCCAACCAGCTCCTGGGCCACCCCAAGGGTAGGAGACTATACTTACCGTCCCGATTACACATTCATTTGCGTGAACACAGCTTCAGTAACAATCTTATAGTTTCAGCAAAAGGAGGTGTAGGCACCTCAGCCGGTACACTACTTTCCGCAAAATGCTGGGGTTCAGACATGTGTATTTTCATGAAATACACAATTAAGCAAACAATAATATTGCAAAAAACAATTATAGGAATGTGTAGGTTCTTCAAACATGTGTATTTTCATCCCTAAGTGGATATTCATGGGTTCATTCATATTGTAACAGTAGCACACATACACGAGCTCACCACCACATAAAAGAATTTGACAACGAATTTAAAAAAGGAATACCAACACCAGAAGCTGATTCCAAATTATAACACCTCCATCCGTCTCAAGGAATATAACTTAAGGTCCGGTCAGGACCACACGCCATATTCCATGAATAGTTAGTGGAGTTATGCATTGAAACCAAAAGGTCGTGCATCCTAACTCAGAGTTACATTCTAGCAAAAGCTTTTAGATAATAGAACCCAACACCAGGAATGTTCACTATCAAACTGTATAAATGATATATAAAATACACAAAATACTTTGGCCTTAAGGTCTTCCAAACTGTTTTATCAACGAATATGCTTTATAAAAGTCGGCTCACAGGCCGGCCACACATGAAAATAGTAAACAGTTCGCATGTTCTCCCTCAAGGGTCAGCCAGCATAAGAAAGAAACTTCAGTTCGCTACTTCCGCACGGCTCTCCAGCATCTGCACAGGTCTAGCCCGCTAAAAATTGGTAAAACAAGGCAATGGTCAGCATTAGCTGACCAAATTATAACGACCCCACCCCTCACTCGGGCCATCGGTGCTCCTTTCCTACAGGTATACAACATGTAAACATAATGACATCAGAACATGCAATTTGATCACCATTCAACATAGATGTTATCGTGCAAGGCAATATGTCACGCGCACTCAGGGCACATTATCAGTGTACTGGAATCCCAGCCCCGCCATCGTACTCATTGACGGCCCACACTTAGGCATTACTAGTCTTTTTGGCCCATAGCCTAAGACTCTCCCCTATACTATGACAAAGTCAAAGGAGCTCTATTACCTTGAGATACAATCCAGTGACTCACTCCAAGTCGATCTCCATAGTACATGCACAGTTACTAGTCTTTCCGGCTTGTAGCAAAAGACTCTCCCCTATGCTACGACAAATTCAAAGGCGCTCTTCCAGATTCATGCTAGTGGCTCTCTCCAACTAGAAATTTATAGGGCGGGTATAGTTCAGCCACAGTCCGTTGCTCAAGTCATCAGGCTCACAAGCCACGACACGGGTCGGCCTCCCCTTGCATGTTCATACATACATAACCACGTTATGTTTCAAGGTTAGCACTCACGGCCACCATAGTTGGGTACTTTAAGCTCACAACTCAATATATTGGACCCATAGTCTCCAAGAGACAGACCTCACAAACATCGCTCTTTGGGAGCTGCCGCCGGCGGTAGTACTACCACTGCATGGTATGCGACAGAACGCAATTTCTTCCCCAAATTTTGGGTGTTCTCCTGGAGACCAACTCTGGTACTCTCACTGTAGCAACATGCATATCCCATGACTCAGTAAACTACACATTTAACCACGAAGTCTTCTCCAGCATGCAAATCAACAAGGTAATCATCATCAATCCAGACCAACCTGCCTGTATGGCTTTCTTAGAGCATGTTTATTTCGTACTTCGATTCCGGATTGTTTATGCAAGTTTATTTCCGGGGATATCATTGATCAACCCGTTGCAAACTCCATGTTCTCCACCAATTGGTGGGGGTTTTCGTGCATATGCCAAAATAAGGACTTCACATGTCCAAGAAGGAAGATTGTTACCTTTGTCAATCACTTATGAGCCATGAAATCACAGCTGATCTGGATGGAAACAATCACAACACCTTCCTCTCCACAGATATGGCTTCGGCTGGCAAATCCGACCCCAAGAACGCCTTCACAACTTCCCTTCAGGGCGGGATCATCCTTGCCCTTTCTCTTATATCCTTCTCCTTCTTTTATCTCAAAATCTAAGAGAGAGAGAGAGAAAATGAGAAATATTTCTCATATCAAGCCTTTAACATAATGTTATCGCCACGCAGTAACTCGTTGTCACGGTGCAGTAGATTAGGTGGTGGTGGTTTGGCTGAATCAATGCCGTTCTGTCGCTTAGAGACCGCCTCAACCTTATCTGACACGTGGTACACTACTGTCAGCGGTACCTCTACTATCGTGCGTTAAGTGCCAGAGACAATAATTGAATTAATTCATTGGATACCGCCACACGGTATCACACTACCATCGAGCGGTACCTTCCAAAGATGATGGTATCTTAAATCAGCTAGATACCACTAGAGCTAGCTCTACCTCCTAGCGGTAACCTCCCATGACCATCTTTTTGTTGTTTTAAAGAAATTTGGAGCATTACATGTGTGCCCGGGTGCCCGCGCGAAAACGGGCGCCCGACAAAACGCATACCTGGGCGACAAAATGTGCGCCCGGACGGAAAACAAGCGCACAGGCAGAAAACACGCCCCCGGGGAAAAACGCATGTCTAGGAGAAAAGAGAACGCCTGGGTGATAAAACGTGCTCCCAGGCAAAAAAGCGTTTCCTAGGGCAAAAAATGTGCGCCTGCACGAAAAAACGAGCGCGCGCACTCGGGCGACAAAATGCGCGCCTTAGTGAAAAACGCGCATCAGGGCAAAAAACTTTTGCCCGTGCGATAAAAAGCGCTCACGGGCGAAAAAACACGCTCGGGCGAGAAAACGAGCATCCAGGCAAAAAATGCACGCTTGGGCAAAAAACGTGCACCCAGGCAAAAATTGGTCCATGGTGAAAAAGTGCGCCAGGGGGAAAAATGTGCGCCTGGGCGGAAAACGCGCGCCAAGGCAGAAAATGCGCGCCACGTCTAAATATGCATGCTCTGGCGAAAACGAGCGCCCGGGAAAAAAACGCGCACTCGGGTGACAAAATGCGCTTCCGGGAAAAAAAATGCACCCCTGGCAAAAAATGTGCGCACGAACGAAAAAAGTGTACCCGTGAGAAAAACGCGCAGTCGAGCGAAATATGACTATCGGGCAAACGTGGTCCATGGCGAAAAACTCTATTGTTCTAAACGCAACATTTCATGCTTCACCTTTTCTACCTCTCCCTCTACCTCAAGAGGGTGCTCTTGGGTTTTTAGGGGTGGCTATTTCTGATGGAGAAAGCTTTGTTTTTTTTTTGAAAAGCTTGTTCTAAACCATCATTAGATATCTTAAATCTTTCTTCAAGAGCTTGAAATGATCCCCTGTGGTAAGTGATTGAGAGAGTTTTAAGGTTTTTGGTTTCCTCAATGGTGGTGACTATGGGATCAAATTTTGGAGGTAGGCTTTGATGAGTCTGATTTATATAGGGTTTTTCGGACTCATCTGGGCTTATTATCTTGCATGTGCACTACTATTTCAGTAGGAAAAGTCGTATATTTGATTAGGGCTTCGCTTAGCCATTGTGCACTGTTTCGGCCCATCTTGGTTTGCGAATTGCATCGGGATGTCGGGGGTAAGTGTTGGGGTACTCTCCATGCGTATTTGTTTATTTTTTATTGTATATTGGTGTTGGGAGCTGTTACTCCAGCATTGGTTTTTGCTGTGCAGGTGGTCAGTTTTTCCCAAATGCAGGAATTTTGACTTGTGAAAAACGCACGGTGGTGCATTTACTTAGAGCAAGTGTTTTACCAAATCGTGTGTTTTCTGCAGGTTTCTCTGGAGGACTGACCAACCCGAGCGATTTCTTCATGCACGATTTCATCTGAACTGTGCATGAAGGAGACGCACGGTTTTTATGTTGCTGTCCAGTTTTATAGTGCTCTGTGGTTAATCGTGCAAGTTGTTCACGCAAGGGCAGAAGTGCCCGTGCGCGAGTAAAACACACGGTTCCACCTGCTTGCCGAGAATTTCAGTGCTCTGTGGTTACCCGTGCATTTTCCTTCACGCACAGGCAGAAGTGCCCGTGCGCGAGTAAAACGCACGGGTTAACTCATCTTCTTCCGCAAACTTGTCCTGGAAGTTAATATCGCACGGTTAACGCATGGTCGTGCGCCAAACTGTGTGTGGCCACTTTTCTGACCTGCTCGTATTTAAGCTCAGGAGTTGACTGGAACAAGGTAGAATTTCTGCCATTTCCGCTCCTCTAAGTGGGAAAAGCTTCCTCCAGCCACTTTTTCCTCTCTCCTCCTTGGAGAGCTCATCCGGCCACCATTCTTCCTCCGAACTTCACTGCAAGTGAAGATCATCCGCTGTTTTCTTCATCTCCATCTCAAGCAGAGCATTTGGAGCTCCTTCTCGCTGCCATTGGAGAGTTTTTTGGCGACTACCAGCCTTCACAGATCATGAAGAAGATGGGGAAAGCACCATTGAAGTAAGTGACAACACATCAAGCTTCCTCAGACGTCAACCACAGACCGAGCCCGGACGAAGACCGACAACCTTCGACTCCGGCCAAGAATCGTGGCTAACATTCTCGCGTTGGGTTGTAAATGTCCTTTTTACTCTCATTTGGATGTTGTTTCTATGCTTTGGATGTTAACTAGACTTGCTAGGAACTCTTAACAATGTTCATGATGGTTTACTATTGTCAATGTTGTTATAGTCCATAGTTTGGCTTTACTCCTTTACTTGCTTTGTGTTGTTGCTTGGTGATACGCCGCACTAACATGTGTTAGGGGTTGGCTTGGAGAAGAGGTGTTTTCGACCCTCAACGGTTACGACTATACACCTTAATACTCATCGTAGTATTCCACCATTGCAAAGCGGTGAAGGCGACCCGCGTAATTAATTTTAGTTGTACTAAAACACAAACTCAACCCCCAAACCTTTGTTGCATTTGCAATCACTTTCCAACGAGGAAGATCACACTCCCAATCTGCACACCTCGAGGGATTTGATACTTGGAGGATAAATCCCCCAGTTTATTACTTGATGACGATCGATGCACTTGTCGAGATTGCATCAAGTTTTTGGCGCCGTTGCCGGGGAGTGCAACAGTTTTTTGAATACTTCTATTGGAAAAGTTGTTGCAAGTGTTTTTGGCCTCTTGATCGGTTTTTGTGTGTTGTACGACAGATC
This sequence comes from Platanthera guangdongensis, assembly GCA_039583875.1. Classification (NCBI taxonomy): domain Eukaryota; kingdom Viridiplantae; phylum Streptophyta; class Magnoliopsida; order Asparagales; family Orchidaceae; genus Platanthera; species Platanthera guangdongensis. The sequence goes on from CM077151.1 coordinate 137,617,473, forward strand.
CAAACCCCAGGGATAGAGGTGAAGATATTGAAGTTGATCTTGAAACCGCACGAGTGAGGCGAGCCCGCAGGCATGCTGCTGTTGCTGAAGGAAGAGAAAGAATGGAAGATTTAGGTCAAGGAGGAAATGGCCTCGGTGAATGGGTCGTTGAGGACCAAAAGTGCGATCAGTTCTCACAGTTAGTGGTCATGCGAGATAGACTCAATGATCGTGCGCAGTATTCCTGTACCGTTTGGGGTTTAATGAACTGACCGCGCACGACTAGCGCTCGTGTGCTAAGGAGTCCACTGACCATGCGCATGTAAAAATGCACGATCAGTGGCCCTTAGGCAAAAAACATTACCAAACAATCCCAGAACACACACACGACCTTTGTACCTGCAGCAAAAATAGAAAATCCAATGAAATGGGCATTCCACATTCTCTAGACATAGAAAAACACCGAGTAGGGCAAAAGTATAATAACTACGGAATCGCACTGAAAATGGGCCAAAAGTGCACTTAACATGGAATGGACATAATAACAAATATGACCAATTATGGCTCTAACGTGTAGTGCATCAATGTGAAAACTAGCTCAGATGAGTCCAAAAATATGTATATAACTTTGACCCATCACACCCCCAGACTTAAACATTTGCTCGTCCCAAGCAAATCATCACTCCGTGGACCAGAAAATAGTTAGCTGGCTTAGTAATTTCCAAATACAGTATTGAGAGAAATCAAATATATCTTGGGCATAGAAAATAGAATAGGTAAACTTTTTAATTATACTATAGAATTTATAATTTTTGACAGGCATAAATAAATACTGTATCTAATCAAAATTGGAATTCTGGAGAATCGTTCGGTCATATGTAGGAAGAAAGTAGGCAGGCCACTCAGGTGAGCATTGCCAAAGACCGAGGCTGATGATAACCTCCAAAGAAATCCATCAATGTCGGGGACCATACGCTTGCCTGTTGACACTCTCTCCATGGTACTAGCTCGTCTCAAGTGTGAATCCGTAGGACTTTAGGATAATCATGGTGCTTAGGCTAAGGTTTGGTAGTCAAATATAAACATGGAGGCTACACACAACCCAAGCGAGCAAACAACAAGCTAAACCAATACAGCCGCTCAGAATTACATGTGTGACACACCCCTAGACTTAGCTTGAAAACCGTGTGTGTACACGGACTAACCCTACCAATATCATGATAAACTATATGGGGATTTCATTTCTCATTGTAATTCTTTTTAGATTTTCTCTTTCAATTCTCTCCTTTTTTCTTTTTTTTCTTTTGCAATCCCCAATTTTTTAGCAAGTAAACTTTCTTGTATTCATCTACCACATCACAAGAATTCCACACATCACACCTTGTCAAAATATTAAATTCACTGGTGCTCATGGATTTGGTTGCGATAGGAGGATTTTCTTTAGGCTTTGGTGAATGAAGGTGGAGCTGAATCAACGGATGGGTAGGCACAAACTTGGCTTGCAACGGTTAGTAGCTAGGACAAGGTAAACAATGCTCAAACTAGCCAAATTGATGGCCTACGTCACGCTCATGCTAGACTAACCATGCAGCAATGCTTTGAGAGTAGCTTGGTGCAAGTTCTTAGCCACCGAGAAAGATCATCCTTCCTCCCGACACGAGCAAAATGAGTCTAGTGACGACTACACATATCCCTACACTACCATTCGATTTCACAAGATTCAACATTTTTGAGTAGTACAAACAATATTTACATCTGCAGAAAAAGTATAAATCTACGAGCATAAAAAAAATTAAATCTATACTATTTTTACACAGACCATGAGTACTCGATTTGGAGCACTGCACGAGTTTCTCAATACTCTATCCAAAAATCCTAAGCCAGCACCACTATTTTAAAGTTTACACACAAGCAATGCATTTGACTCGAGCCGCAGGCGTGGATAAGATTGCGCTCAAGTGGGTGATTCAGTGTGTGTTATAGTGATTTTAAAATAAATAAATAATAATTGGTATGTTATAAAATGTGTACTCGTATAGTGACTACAGGCATGCTCTCCCCCCAGACTTTAATGTGACAACTCATAAAACTAAACATTCCAAATAATATAAAGAGTTAGGGGTAAGAATTACCTATGCTCAAAACTGAGCATACCAGTCGTGCTGCGAGATTGTCCGATAGCGGCTGGTCTACTGCGCTTCAAAAATTTCTAGCACCTGCGAATTAGAGATCTCACGCAAAACAAGAAAATAGAAATACACATGTAAAAGAAACATATCACACAAAACAGGACCAGTGGTCCTACTTAGGTTATCTCCCATAAGCCCTTTTCTTTACCGTCCTAAAGGTGGACTGAATACCTGTATTAAGCATGATATAGAGTTTTATGTTCACAACAAACTAAATAAAAAAAACTACACAAGTTCACCAAGCAGTTACTAGCATAAACTATCCAACAAATATAAACTAAACGTCAATTTATGATATAGCTCCCCCCAATAGTGAGAAAGGCTAGGGTTTGAAGCTTTAGGATTCAAGTTGGTTTTACCTAACCAGCCCCAAGCCCCCTGGTGAGCAACAAAATGAGCGGATCGTAAAAAACATTCATTTTCTTTTTTCTCCATAGTGGGAGAATGACACCTAGCATAATCAACTAACTCTCCATCCAAGGTTTTAGGTTTCATTGTCTCTGATGCCTTAGTGGCAACCGGATCCGCCCACAAAACCTTATGATTAAACTATTTATCCTTAAATTCAGCATGAGGAGGTGGAGAATCATGCTCCCATACAGATATAAACTCAGGAATTTCATCAGCATCCTCCTCACGAACCAATAGCTCCTTCTTCTCTTCCTCATCACCACGCTCTTCTTCAGAGGTACTTGATGAGTCCTAATACAGTTTTATGGTTTTATCACTGCACTTGAGAGCTATAACTGTTTATATTTGCTTACTTACCTATTTCATCATTAAGTGCATTTTAGGCCCGCTTCTGTGTGCTTTAGATGTTTTTGTGTTTTTGTTGTTCTTTAGCAGTGTCTTGAGAATGTGGTGTGCACTTTTGGTGCCCAAACTGCATCTTCTGCTGGTACAGGGATCGTGTGCGTGCTCCAGAATCGCTCGGGAGACCCCGACGATACAGGAACACTGTGCACGATCACTGGACTTACTGTGCACGACCAGTGGTCATGCGCCACTGATCGTGCGCATTACATTCTCCTTTTTCCTAATTCTGCCAGGGTAATTCCATGAGCACTGGTCATAGTGCGCACCACCACTGGTCGTGCGCCACTGCTCGTGCACGTTTACCCCTTGCTTTCTGCAAATCTGTCCTAGTCAATCGCACTATCGGTGGATTCAGTGCGCACGACCACCGGTCGTGCGCCACTGATTGTGCGCATATCTGCTGATGTTTCTTTCCAAGTTACAGGTTTAATTGGAAATTGCGCACGATCATCGACCGACAGTGCGCACGACCACTAGTCGTGCGCCACTGATCGTGTGCACTACTTTGGCTGCCTCTGTATTTAGGGGCTTGCTCCGCGATTTAGGTCAACACTCGTCATTTTTGCTAATGGGGAGTGCGTGGGAAGTGGCATTCTACTCTAAAGCAGCTCCATCCACCTCCACCTTCATTGGGAGTCCATAGCTGGTGATTCTGAAGCTTTCTAAACCCTCCGGCGATGCTCCCGGTCATTGATGACCTCAACTCCAAGCTTTCCACAGGAGTTGGAGAAGAAGACAACCCAGAGAACGGACTCAAAGGCCTTCGAGGTGACAGCTCGTTGGTACCGGAAGCCTCCTCAGACTGAGCTCGGAAGCGGATTGACAACTCGCTATTCTGGCCACGACCTGCGGTGGACCTTCATCCTCTAGTGGTTTACTCTTCTTCCTCTTCCTCCATTGTATGGAATAATTTGCTATTGTAATGAACTACATTTTCTACTATATGTCTAAGTGGATGTTTGTGGTTTGCATTTGCTTGTGAGTTGTGTGTGTGAATGCGCCTCGCCCACTCCACATCCACTTCATACCCTTGTTTCACCCGATTGCACTCTGCACAAGAACACTTCCACCCATTAGCTTTCCATCCACTCGCCCAACCGAAGATCGGCATCGCGGCTGATACACTCACCTCACCTTGCGAAGTGGTGCCTTCGACCCGCACAGCTTTAATTAGTTTAGTAGAACAAGAAACCACAATCTCTCAAGCCCCCTTTTTTTTACTCTTTTCTAAGTATAACCCTCATAACAATATTTTCTGAACTGTTGCCGCTCTATGCTAATTGCATTCCACAAGAGACCGACACTCGGGGATTTATTCCCAAATTTTATTACTTGTTCGACTGATATGCTTGCCGATTTACATGCATCAAGTTTTTGGTGCCGTTGCCGGGGAGTGCAACTATAGAGCGACTCCGGTTGACTGAAAATTTCATTATAAGAGTTATTTGTTTCGCTAAAACTAGTTTTTAGAAGTTGTATTGTTTTGTTTTGTTTTGATCCCTTTTCTCTTGTGTTGTTATTCCGTCAGTTGGAATTGTTAGTTTTATTCTCAGAATCTATGCAAAGTAGTTGTATCCTTTATATTTGAAATCTCCACAGTGTGGGCCAATTTCAATATTCGTTGTCGTCATTGTGGAGACATCTCTCATGTTAGTGATAGATGCCCTCAGAAGTATAGTAGCTAGGAAATTCAGGAGTCTACATATCGTAGACATAAGCCTGTTAGCTACCGACCCGCAGAGCCATTACCGCATGTTGGGTACATTGGTTCAAATGTACCTGATTTGAAGAAGCATCACCCAACTCAATGATATACATCAAAATGTATTTGATGTGTTTTGAGTTTACTTGTGCAGGCTAAGTATTTGTAGGAAAGAAGAAAAAGTTTCTAAGTCCATGTGTCGACACCCAGAGGGAAAGTGTCGACACTTAAGAAGACTTGTGTCGACACCCAGGCAAGCAGTGTCGACACTTGGAGTCATTGTGTTGACACCAGGGATGCTGAGTCGACACCAGACAGAAAATGTCGACACAAGGAGCTGTGTCGACACTCAGTGAAGAAAAGTGCAGTGAAGCGGTGTCGACACTTAACAACAGTGTCGACACCTAGAATAACTGTGTCTACATCAGAAAGTGTCGACACTTGGAGGCTGTGTCGACACTCAGCAAAAGTCAACAGAGACTAAGTATAAGTGTCGACACTCAGAACAATGTGTCGACACACAACAGAAGAGTCAACACTTGAAGAAAGTGTCGACACAAGAAAGAATGTGTCGACACTTAGCTGAAGACTCAACACTTGAAGAAAGTGTCGACACAAGGAGCTGTGTCGACACTTAGCAAAGATAAGCAAAGTTTAAGAATATTCTAAGTACAAGTGTCGACACTAAGGTGTTGTGTCGACACTCAGCCAGAGTCTCGACAAAAGAAGAATGTGTCGACACCCAGAGCAATGTGTCGACACTCAGTAAGTATCAACACTGAAGACATGTGTCGACACAAGGAGCTGTGTCGACACTCAGCAAGTATCAACACTGAAGAAATGTGTCGACACCAAGAAGCTGTGTCGACACTTAACAGATTCAACACATGAAGATGTGTCGACACAAAGGTGTTGTGTCGACACTTAGAAGAATTCAGCAAAATATTGAAGTACAAGTACTTGTGTCGACACTCAATTTCAGTGTCGACACATAAAGAAGAAGCAGTGTCGAGATGTAAAATCTACAACACAAGGAGTTGTGTCGACACCTTGTAGGCTAGTGTCGACACTTAGACAACATGTGTCGACACTTGGTCTATAAGTGTCGACACTTAAAGACAGAAAGTCTAGATACTTTCAGACAGTTACAGAATTTTCAAGAACTGACTGGATGACTTGACAGCTGCCATTCCAGCCGGTCTACTGCACCTGTCAGAGTTGTCAGAATTCAGTTATGAACCGGACCAGCCGGTTACCATGAAGAAGGCCTATAAATAGGCTTATACAGTCTACAGAAACTGTGGTTGAAGTGGTTCAGATTATTGATCAAGTAATTAAAAAGAAGATCTAGCTATTCCTTGAAGAATCAAGTGCAGATCTAAGAAGTTGGAGAGAGAGAGCTCCATCCAAGAAATCAGTCATTGGAACCAGACTGAGAAGAAGGGTTCAGATTTATTCTGAATCTTAAGTAGTAGAGATCAAGGATCAACTGCAGAAGGGGTCAATCTTATTGAGTTCTACATTCAAGAAGCTTTGAAGAAAGCCAAGTCAGATTGATTTCAGTTGAGTTCATCCAAGAACTCATCAAGAAACTCACAACTCTCCTCTCTTGTCTCTGAGTTGCTGAGTTAATATTATTGTATTCATATTTTCTTGTAGGATCCTTTGAATTTGAGTCTTGTAAGCCTGTAATTATAAAGGCTGGGTGTAGGAGATTTAAATCTCTGAGTGTACGCCTTGGTGGCTGAGTGTAGGCCTTGGTGGCTGAGTGTAGGCCTTGGTGGCTGAGTGTAGGCTTTGTGAAGAAGCTGAGTTGTAGGGCCTTGGGCCTGAGGTGTAGGAGCCTGTTTTGGGTTCTGAGATAGTGGAGGAGTTTGGCCGAATCTAGTACACTGCTAGATAGGCGAAGGGGGAAAGTGGATGTACCCAAACCTTGGGGAACCACTATAAAACTGTGTGTCTACTGTGTGTTGTGGTTTGCTGTGATTGCTGTGTGATTGCTGTGCAAAAGTAGATATAAATCTGTGTTAGATTCTGAATTCTGCCTAAAAAGTTAAAAGATTCAAGTCACCTATTCACCCCCCCCCCCCCCTCTAGGTGTTTAGGTACAATATCTTTCAAGTGGTATTAGAGGGAGGTTACTCAAAAAATTACATAACTGTCTGAGTAGATCCTGTTGGCAGATTCAGTCTACGTCAATTACAGAATCAAGAAAATCAAGAACCATGGGTTCCACTGAGAATCACAAGGAATTGGGATCCATGAAGTTACCCATATGTAGGAAAGAGATCTTTGGGATCTGGAAGGAAAGGGTGAGACTTTTTATGGAAGCCTCAGACCCTAGGATTTATATCACAGTAAAGGAAGGGACATATGTGCCCATGAAGGTGTCAGTATTAGATGCAAATCAGAGAACACCTAAGGATTTCTCTGAAATGACAAAGGATGAAATTGTTCTAACCACTATGGATAAGAGGGCTCAGAACATCATAGTGAGTGTCATAGATGATGTAACTTTTCAGAATCTGATACACTGTAAGACAGCTAAAGAAATGTGGGATACTCTTATTGTGTATATGGAGGGTTCTGAAGAAGTGAGGCAAGACAAAAAATCCTTGCTAAACCAAGAATATGAAATTTTAGACAAGGTGAGGCTGATAGCATAACTGGGTGCTATAAGAAGTTCTACAGGATAGTGAATGAGCTCATGTCCTATGGCAGAGAGTTCAGTAATTATGAACTCAATGATAAGTTTCTAAGGTCCCTAACAAAAGATTGGGACACCAAGATCTGTGTCCATTAGAGAAATGGCTAAGTTAGCAGAAATTCCCTCACCAACTCTATTTGGGAAACTGTTATCCTATGAGATGCAGTTGATGGTGAGGAAAGAAGAGGAGAAATCTACAAGAAGTGAACACAAGGAAAGGACAGTGGCCTTTAAAACAGAAGCCCCCAGAAAGTATAGAAGTAAGTCACCTTCTCCACCACCAAAAGTAGCTGAATTTGAGTCAGATGAGTCAGTCAGCAGAAAATCTGAAAGCAGTGAAAGTGATGAGGACTTTGCTGCCTTCACAAGACATTTCCAGAAGTTCTTAAAGAAGAAACAGTGGAGGACAAGGCCATCTACTTCACAAGAAAAAGAAGACTATTATCAGAATAAAAAGTCTTCAAAGAAAGACAGGAAAAAGACTAAGTCTAGCAAAGCAACTCTTTCAAAAATAGTTTGCTATTGTTGTAATAGACAAGGCCATGTTGTTGCAGATTGTCCAGAAAAGAGGAAGGAGTCTAGTGACAAGAAAAGGACTCAATACAAGGGCAAGAAGGAGAAGTCTTTTGTTGTCAAAAAGGACAAGAGCCTGTCAGATATTTCTTCATCAGAAACTGAGTCAGATGCTGAGGCATATATAGGACTGTTTGCTGAGGAAGAAGAAGAAGAGTTCATCCAGATTATGAATTCTATATATGAACAAGAGGACAGTCAATGCCAAGGGCTAATGGCATTGACAGAAAGTGACAAAATCCTGGAGCAGCCAGGACCTAGTAAGGTACAACATTGTTCTTTTAGTTCAATTTCTTGTGCCAGTACAGAATCAGATTCATCATCATCAAGTGATGAGAGTGAATCTGAGTCTGAAGAGGATATTCATCAGTTGATAGATGAATATAAAGTTCTGTTGCAAGCTTATAAGAAGAGCAAGTCCCTAGCCAAAAGTCAGGCAAAGGAAATTGCTAATCTCAAAGCTGCTGCAACTGATTTTGAGAAGTCATTTGATCAAAAGCTTAATGAGATAGCCAGACTGAAGCACATAATAGTGATTCAGATGGGGACTATATCATTTAAGAATGATCAAATCAAGAGTCTGGAGATTAATCTTCAGAAGGAGAAAGACTTAGTTGCTAGGTTTTCTAAACCTAAGTCAGTTCTACCATTAATTGATGAATTTGTTCATCACAAAGGTAAAGCTGGACTGGGATTTACTAGACCTGCAAGGACTGTTCAGTCCAAGTCTAAGTCCAAGGGCAAAGCCTCAACTCTCAACAAGTCTGCTGTAGATAAAACAGCAAAGACAGTACCTAAGCAAAAGGTACAATAAGTTTGAGTGTTGGTGCTGTGGCAAGGTAGGCAACTTTTCTATGGACTATTGGCACAATGCTAGTGCCAAAGTGAGTAGCAAACTGCCTATTGGAAAACCTGCAGGTAGCTTTGTTAGGATGCAAACTAACCAGTACCAAGGACCCAAGAATTCTTTGGGTTCTAAGGTTCACTAATCTGTTTTGCAGGTAAGTCTGAGTGGCCATGCCCCAATATGGTACTTGGACAGTGGATGTTCCAGACATATGACTGGAACAAGGGGTTTACTAAAGGACTACACACCCATCAAGGATGGTCCAAAAGTCACCTTTGGTGGTTCTGAAAAAGGGATCATCAAGGGTTTTGGTAACATTTCTAACTCTTTTATTACAATTACTCAAGTGGCATATGTTAAAGGTTTGAAACATAACCTTATTAGTATAAGTCAATTGAGTGATGTAGGATATGACATCTCATTTGTGAAAGATGGTTGTCATATCAGGAGGTCTAATGATCAAGAGATCATTTTGACTGGGTATAGAAAAAGGAATGTCTACTGCCTAGACATTATGGTTGAGAACAATGGTTCTCCAGTGTGTCTAGTAGCTGATGAGACAGTCTCTCATTGTGTCAAATGGCACAAGAGGCTAGCCCATCTAAACTACAAGACAATTGGCAAACTCTTTAGTAAAGAGTTAGTGAGAAATGGTCCTCAAGTTAAGTGTATTAAAGATGGTATTTGCTCAGCTTGTCAAAAGGGCAAGCAGACTAGATCCATCTTTAGAATCATTGAAAACAAAGATGTTGTGAGGTGCTTATACCTCTTGCATATGGATCTCTTTGGTCCAATGCCAGTTCACAGCCTAAGTAGGAAGGTCTTTACCTTTGTAGTTGTAGATGACTACTCAAGGTTTTCCTGGGTGTTCTTCCTTAGACAGAAATCTGAAACACCTAGTGTCTTCTATAGCTTTGTCAAACAGATTCAGAATGAACTAGTTAGTACAGTGGTCAAAATAAGAAGTGACCATGGTACTGAATTTTAGTCTGATAGTATGAAAAAACTATGTGAAGAATTTGGGATATTTCAAGAGTTTTCTTCACCAAGAACACCTCAGCAAAATGGCATTGTTGAGAGGAAGAATAGAACCTTGATTGAGGCTGGTAGGACCCTATTAAGTGATACATCACTACCAGAATACTTCTGGGCTGAGGTAGTGAATACTGCATGCCATGTTATTAATAGGGCTACCATAACTAAAAGCCTCAACAAGACCCCATATGAGGTTGTGAAAGGCAGGAAACCAAACCTATCCTACTTCAGGATCTTTGGTTGTAAGTGCTTTATACTTAATAATGGAAAGTCTTACTTGACTAAGTTTGCTGCCAAGTCCCAAGAGGGAAATTTTGTTGGGTACAGCAACAATAGTAAGGCTTATAGAGTCTATAACTTGACTACACAAGTTGTAAAAGAGACTGTACATGTAGTATTTGATGAAACTAGACTTATTAACAATGAGTTGTCTAGTAGTGTATGCAGCTCCTCGGGTATAACTAAGAAGATGGACAAGTTCACTATAGAAGAAGAACCTACTGCAAGGCAGCAAGTAGAAAATAGTGACTGCTGTCCAGGGGGAGTACTACATGTACCTAATGCAGAAGAAGTACAGGGAGTACAGCAAGATGAAGAAGTTGGAGAAGTTCAACCTGAAGTCAGGATGCCTCCAGCCAATAGGCATCTTAGAGATCATCCAGCTGAATAAATCATTGGTGATCCAAGACAAGGGGTACAAACAAGGAGCAGAAATCTGAATGCAGTAATCTACTCCAGTTTCCTATCCCAAGTTGAACCAAAGAAGTTTGAAGAAGCCATCCTAGACCCTCTTTGGATTGAGGCAATATAAGAAGAGCTGAATCAGTTCAAGAGGTGCAAGGTCTGGGAGCTTGTTCCTAAACCTAAAGACCACAATATAATTGGAACCAAGTGGATCTATAGGAACAAGATGGATGAACAAGGAGTCATCATTAAGAACAAAGCAAGATTGGTTGCTAAAGGATATAGGCAGGAAGAAGGTATTGATTTTGATCAAACCTTTGCTCTAGTAGCCAGACTGGAAGCCATAAGAATGTTCCTGGCCTATGCAACCTTTCAAGGATGTTGAAGTATTAGACCGGGCGGCTTAGCGGTCTGATCCATCGGTTTGTAGACCGAGCGGCTTAGCGGTCTGATCCAGCGGTTTGAAGACCGGGCGGTCTGGCGGTCTCACTCTACGGCTTGTTCTATCCTGCTGGAGTTGCCGAGCGGTTATCCCATCTGTCTAACCGCGCGGCCTGATCGGTCTCCATTATTCTAGCCGCTCAGCCTGTAAATGTTTAGTCCCACATTGTTTGTATACTCTCTTTCTTATCTCCTCCATTCTATATAAGGGAGGCCATACCTTTGTAAATGATATCTTTTTTGGATAATAAAATTTCAATTATTCAAAGTTTATTCTCTTGTTCTAGTCTTTTCGCTTCTTGTCTCTACTTTCTAACATGGTATCAGAGCACACGGTCATTTCCTCCTGATTCTATGCGCCCTCTGTTGTTCGCGGCTTCTTTTCGGCGTTCTGCGACTTGATTCGCGGCTTGCCCTCTCTTCTATCCGCGCGGCTTGTTTCTATCCGCGCGGCTTGTTTTTTGTCCGCAGACCTGTTCGCGCGGCTTGCTCCTTCTTGGCTCTCCTCTCCTTCTCTTTGTCGCGCCGACCTGTTTAGTTGTCGCCGCGCCTCTTGTTCTTTCTTGCCTCTCCAACTTCCTAGTCGCTGCGGTCTGTCCCTGTCCGCGTGTGTGTTGTCTCTCTCCACGCGGTTTGCTGCTGTGATCTGCCTGACCGTGCGGGTTGTTCCTTTCTCACCCGCATCTTGGTCGCGGTCGCCAGCTCTTCTCCTCTTTTCTGTTCGCTCGGGCTTCTCAGTTCGTGCGACTTCTTCCCCGCCGTGCCTTTGCCCGCCTTCTTGCCGCTGCTGTGATCTGCCTGACCGTGCAGGTTGTCTCTTTCTTACCCGCATCTTGGTCGCGGTCACCTGCTCTTCTCCTCTCTTCTGTTCGCTCGGCCTTTTCAGTCCGCGCGACCTCTTCCCCGCAGTGCCTCTTTCTAGCCGCTCCTGTTCGCGCGGCTTCCTCTGTTTTTCTAACCGCCTCTGTTCGTGCGGCTTCTTCTGCTTCCGGGTTCTATGACTACCTCCGGTCTCACCACTACTCCTGCAGCTCCTTCTCCTCCTCCTCCTTCGGGTAACCTTGGCACCCTTTCCAAGCTTGTGGGCTCCAACTATCCCGATTGGAGCGTTTCTTTCACCTTTCTCCTTCGTTCTCAACGCAAGCGTCATCACCTCACCGATGACCCTCCTCCTCGCACCTCTCCTGAGTTTGATGACTGGGATGCGAGTGATGCTCTTGTTCGCACCTGGCTGGCCAACAGCCTTTCTGATGAGTGCCTTCCCGTCATTCGCCATGATGAGACGGTCAAGGCCGCATGGCTTCACCTCGCTGCTCTCTATTCTAAGGGGGGCCAGACGTCCCGCATTTATACTCTCTATGCGGACCTCTTCGCCCGCCCTTCCATGTCCCCCGCTGCGGCTTATCAGCAGGTCCAGGCTCTTGGGGCTGAAATCCTCCAGAATCGCCCCTTCTCTGCGGACTTGGCCGACCAGCACAAACACTTCCAGGAACTCCTGGTTGTTTGTTACCTTCTTCGTCTTCCGGACTCTTATGATATGATCCGCCAGCAGATCTTGGGTGAGGCGGAATCTCCTACTTTGGATGCCACTGCGGCCCGCATTGCCGCCGTTACTTCTCTCCTCCAGCGGCCTCTGCTGGCCTCCCCCCCTTCGCAGGACTCCTTTGCACACCAGGCTCAGCGGGGGGGGCCCGAGTGGCCGTGGCTCCTCCGGCGGACGGGGTTCCTCCCGGTTCTTCTGCTCTCACTGTGGTCGTACTGGCCATACTGTTGATCGCTGCTGGCAGAAACATCCTCATCTTCGCCCTTCCGGTGATGCTCCTTCGGCCTCCGCCTCTTCTAGGCCGTCTGCCTCTGTGGCCACGACGTCAGGTAGTGCCCACGTCGTTACCCAAGGTAAATGGCTGATTGACTCCGGTGCCACCAATCATATGACGGGCAACCCTCATTGCTTCTCCCGTCTGGAGACCCATGACCGCTTACCCCCAGTTCGTGTGGCGGATGGTTCCCCGTCTCCGGTTCATGGGACGGGCATGGTTCAACTCACTCCATCGCTTTGCTTGGAGGATACCCTCTATGTCCCGAAGTTCCCGTGCAATTTGTTATCAGTTACCACTTTATGCCGGCAACTTCAGTGCTCCGTTTTATTCACTCCCACTACTTGTTCTTTTCAGGACCCGAGGACCCAGCGGACGATTGCTACTGGGACTGAGAGCGGCGGCCTCTACTTCCTCGACGATGTTTCTGCTCTTTCTGCCTACTCCTCCTCTGCTGATCTCCTTCAGTGGCATCTTCGTCTTGGACATCCTCCTCCCCGGCTTATTCGTCAGCTTCTGCCCCACTTACCTCCCACCAGTTCTCCGCTCAACTGTGATGCGTGTCAGCTTGGCAAACATCATCGCTCCTCCTTCCCACCGAAGCAAGGCCGTGGCTCCTCTCGCATTTTTGATATTGTTCATTCTGATGTATGGGGTCTTGCTCCTACCCTCACTGTTGGTCGGGGCAGTTCCTATTTTGTAACTTTTATCGATGATTTTACTCGTTGTACCTGGGTGTATCTCTTAAAGGATCGCTCTGAACTATTCTCTGTTTGGCAATCTTTTTACTTTATGATTAAGACTCAGTTTGCTATTTCGATTAAAGTCTTACGTTCTGATAATGCCAAGGAATACCTGTCTCATGAGTTCTCCGCGTTCTTTCACCAACACGGCCTCATTCATCAAACGACTTGTGTTTACACCTCCCAACAGAATGGGGTGGCGGAGCGTAAAAACCGTCACCTGCTTGATGTTGCGTGTACTCTCATGACGCAGATGCACGTCCCTCGCTCCTACTGGGGCTACGCTGTGCTCCTCGCTTGCTATCTCATCAATCGCATTCCCTCCACGGTCCTCCACGGCCGGACTCCCTTCTCCCTTCTCTACCCCCACCAGGAACCTTTTCCTCTTCCTCTCCGTGTCTTTGGCTGTACGGCCTTTGTTCACGCTCCCTCCGCTACCCGCGACAAGCTTTCCCCCTGTTCCACTAAGTGTGTCTTTTTGGGGTACTCTACCACTCAAAAAGGCTATTGCTGCTTTGACCCCCTTCTTCGCAAGCAGTTTGTCTCCGCAGACGTGACCTTTTTTGAAAATGCTTCCTATTTCTCTCCTTCCTCTTCTCTTCCTTCTCTTCCTTCTGATATCTCCGTTCATTCCACACCTCTCCCCGTTTTCCCACCTTCGTCTCCTCCTCCACCCACTCCTTCCCAGTCCGTCTCCCCACCTACCCCTCCACCCTCCTCTCCGCTGCCGTCTCTCTCTAGTCCCGGGCCAGCCTTCTCCGCCACGGACGCTCCGGTCGCTGACGCGCCCGTCGCCGCCGCTCCCGATGATCTGGATGTTCCCATTGCCCTTCGCAAAGGGGTGCGGGCGTGTACTCAACACCCGCTCACGGCTGTTGTTTCTTATGATCAGCTTTCTCCTTCTCGCAGGTGTTTTGCCTTGGCTATCTCTGCCACTTCTACTCCCCGTACCTACCAGGAGGCTCTCTCTCTCCCTCATTGGAAGTCTGCCATGGATGAGGAGATGGCTACTCTTACTGAACGGGGTACCTGGACCCTGGTTCCTCCTCCCGTGGGCACTGATGTGGTTGGCTGTCGCTGGGTCTTTGTTGTGAAGTTTCGCCCCGACGGCACTGTGGATCGCTACAAAGCCCGGCTGGTGGCCAAGGGCTTTACTCAGACTTATGGCGTTGATTACTTCGATACCTTCTCTCCAGTTGCTCGCCTCAGCACCATCCGGGTTCTCTTTTCTGTGGCTGTTAACCGGGCTTGGGCTATTTCTCAGCTGGATGTGAAGAATGCCTTTCTTTATGGCGATCTTCAGGAGGACGTCTATATGGAGCAACCTCCTGGGTATGTTGCTCAGGGGGAGACACGTGTCTGTCATTTGAAGAAGGCCATTTATGGCCTCAAGCAGAGCCCTCGGGCATGGTTCGAAAAGTTTAGTGGTATTGTGGCAACCATCGGTTTTCAAAGGAGTTCGGCCGATCACTCCTTATTCATTCGCAAAACGGCCTCGGGACTGGTGGTTTTGGCCGTATATGTGGATGATATTCTCCTTACTGGTGATGACCGATATGGGGTGGACTTGACGAAGAAGCACCTCCGTCAGCACTTGGTCACGAAGGATATGGGCCCCCCAAAATACTTTTTGGGGATAGAAATCTCGCGGAAACCTGACTCCTTGGTCCTCTCTCAACGGAAGTATGCCCTTGATCTTCTTCGAGAAGCAGGCTTGACAGGTGCCAAACCAGCTCATCTTCCCATGGCTGTTGGAGAAGACAAAACGTGGACGGATGAATCGCCTCCTCTATCTGATGTCACACGGTACAGACGTTTGGTAGGCAAACTCATCTATCTCACGGTGACTAGACCCGACATCGCCTACGCTGTAGGAAAGGTCAGTCAGTTTATGCAAGCTCCCAGGGAGTGTCATCTTCAGTCCGCCCTGAAGATTTTAGAGTATATCAAAGCAGCACCGGGCAGAGGGTTACTCTTCCAGAAGAATGGCCATCTGAGAGTTGAGGCCTACTCAGACTCAAGTTATGCGGATGACAAAGGCGATCGTAAATCCACGTCAGGTTTCTGTACCTTTGTTGGAGGTAATCTCGTGAGTTGGAAAAGCAAGAAACAGTTTGTTGTTTCCAGATCCAGTGCCGAAGCAGAATACCGGAGTATGGCGTCAACTACGTGTGAGTTAAAGTGGTTGCGGGCTCTCATGCTTGACCTGGGCGAGGTATATGATGGTCCTCTCCCTATGTTCTGTGACAACAAGGCCGCTATACACATATCCAGAAATCCGGTCTTCCATGAGAGAACGAAGCATATAGAGGTTGACTGTCACTTCATTCGGGAGGAGATTTTGAAGAAACAGATTTGTACTCCTTTTGTCACCTCTGACAAGGAGTTGGCAGATATCTTCACCAAGCCGATTTCTACTTCCTTCTTCCGCATTTGTGACAAGCTGGGCATGATTGATATCTATGCTCCAGCTTGAGGGGGAGTGTTGAAGTATTAGACCGGGCGGCTTAGCGGTATGATCCATCGGTTTGTAGACCGAGCGGCTTAGCGGTCTGATCCAGCGGTTTGAAGACCGGGCGGTCTGGCGGTCTCACTCTACGGCTTGTTCTATCCTGCTAGAGTTGCCGAGCGGTTATCCCATCTGTCTAACCGCGCGGCCTGATCGGTCTCCATTATTCTAGCCGCTCAGCCTGTAAATGTTTAGTCCCACATTGTTTGTATACTCTCTTTCTTATCTCCTCCATTCTATATAAGGGAGGCCATACCTTTGTAAATGATATCTTTTTTGGATAATAAAATTTCAATTATTCAAAGTTTATTCTCTTGTTCTAGTCTTTTCGCTTCTTGTCTCTACTTTCTAACAAATGATTCAAAGTTTACCAAATGGATGTCAAGTCAGCATTTTTGAATGGTAAGCTTAAAGAGGAAGTCTATGTAGAACAGCCATCAGGTTTTGTTGATTCAACTCTACCTAATCATGTCTATAGACTTAGGAAAGCATTATATGGGTTAAAGCAAGCCCCTAGGGCTTGGTATGAAACCCTGTCTAGTTTCCTCATTGAGAATAAGTTCACAAGGGGGAAAATAGACAAGACTCTATTCCTTAGGGAATCTAGAGGCAAAGTAATACTAGTCCAAATATATGTAGATGACATTATATTTGGGTCTACTGAAAGTAGCCTTTGCAAAAAGTTTGCAAAACTAATGCAAGGTCAATTTGAGATGAGTAGTATGGGAGAGCTAAAGTTCTTCTTGGGTCTCCAAGTAAGACAGACTGAGAATGGATTATCCATATGCCAGTCCAAGTTCACCCTAGAACTCATAAGGAAGTATAGTATGGATTCATCCAGTACCATGAAGACTCCTATGGGGTCAAGTATGTCTCTTAGCAAGGATGATGCAGGGAAACCTGTAGATGAAACCTTGTATAGAGGGATAGTTGGCTCCCCATTATATTTGACTGCAAGTACACCAGATATCATGTATGCTACATGTGTCTGTGCAAGGTATCAAGCCTGCCCTAAAGAGTCTCATTTGACAGCAGTCAAAAGAATATTGAGATATCTAAAGGGCACTCCTTATCTAGGCCTCTGGTACCCTAGGAATGGGGATTTTGATCTAATAGGTTATTCAGATGCAGACTTTGCAGGATGCAAAGAAGACAGAAAAAGCACAACTGGAACCTGTCAATTCCTAGGTGGAAGAATGATTTCATGGAGTAGCAAGAAGCAAACAAGTGTGGCTATCTCCACTGCAGAATCAGAATATGTGGCTGCAGGAAGTTGCTGTGCTCAACCTCTGTGGATACAACATCAGCTTGAGGATTATGGATTCCAGGTAAGTAGAACTCCACTCTTTTGTGATTCTACTAGTGCTATATCAATTGCACATAATCCTGTTTCCCATAGTAGAACTAAACATATTGAGATAAAATATCATTTTCTTAGGGAGCATGTAGAGAAAGAAGATATTTTACTAGCTGATGTGTATACTAAGCCCCTAGAAGAAACTAAGTTCAATAGGTTTAAAATTGAACTAGGAATGATAAACTTAGAATAAGTTTATAAAAATGGCTAAGTAAAAAGGTGTCGACACACAGAGATATCTGTGTCGACACAGAAAAGTGGTGTCGACACTTCAGGAAAAAGGTGTCGACACATCTAGGAAATTTGTGTCGACACTTCAGAATATTAGTGTCGACACATGACAAGTAGGTGTCGACACATCCAAGGTGGTATCGACACTTAGGTTTTACTCAGAATTGTCTAAGTAAAGTCTCGACTAAATGTCGAGTTCAGTGGTGTCGACACATAAACAAGTGTCGACATATATAATCTGTTGACTAAACTTGTGTCGACACATATGTGTCGAGACATTATAAGTCTGTGTCGACACTTATCCACAGTGTCGACACAATTTAAGTTAGCTGCCCGCCTTTTCATCTTCAAACTTAGAAAGGTATAAATAGGATTTTTCCTTAGTTTGTCGACACGCTTTCAAAAGTTTCGAGACCAAAACTTGTGTGTCGACACCTCTCTTCTCTCAGTTCAAATTCTTCAAACCCTAATGGCGCCAAAGCTTGAGGAGAACGTCAATGAAGGGTATGAACTGGTGCGCGACGCATTTGGTGATGCAGACCTAAAGATCAAGAACGTGATAACCCTAGTTGCAGACTCGGGGTTGGAATTTCTTGTTTTAGAGCCTACTAAAATCTGGAAGAAAGAGGTACTGGAATTCCTCAATGGAGCTGAAGTGGACGACTCTGGACTCAAGATCAAATCCAGAGTTCATGGTGCAAAGGTTAAGGTTTCACCAAAAAGTCTGAGAAAGGTACTCCAGTTGCCAAGAACTAAAGAAGAAGATGAAGTTACTGCTTCAAAGACCAGAGAAGCTCTAACTTGGTGTGGACTAGATTCTAAAATGAAAATTAGATCTGTCTTCCATAGGAAAGGGATGAATAGCCAGGGTAAATTCATGTCAGAAATTGTTGGCAAAGTGATTTTAAGCAAACCTGGAGGGCATGATAGGGTATCTGCCCATATGTTAAGCATTATGACCAGGATAATCTTCAATCTGAAAACTGACTGGTCTGTAGTGATCTTTGAGAAGATCAAGGAAAACCTGAAAAAACCCAACTTGGGCAGGATCTTAAGCTTATACCTAGCTGGTAGCATACCAGAGGTTATGAGTCAAGCTGCTGGAAGTAAAATCAACCACATGAGGAAAATAGATATGAGGATATTCACTAGATGGGACAGGGTGTTGTCTAAGGAGATGCCAACCCCTGAGAAGATAACTCCTGAGAAAGCAACATCTCTAAAGAAGAAGAAGAAGTCTGCCCCAGTGGCTCAGGATCCAACTAGCAGCTCTGAAAGTGAAGAGCAAGTTGTCTTCACACCTGATGAGCATGAAGAAGAGACTGTTGAGAAGTCTACTGCTCAACAAGAAGTTGCTGAGAGGCAGGGGGAGCTACCACCAGCTAGCCCCTTACACCAGGATCAAGTCCAGGGGGAGCCTCTAGTTGTAGAAGAACCAACTACCCTGGAAAGTGAGCAAGCAACCCACATCATCCATGAGGTAATCACTGAGCTTAATGCTTTAGATTTCCCTATAATGGATAATGTATTGTCTGATTCCCTAAATTATGACAATCAGCAAACACAGATTGATAGTCAAGTCCCAGATGTTGTCATGGAGGATACATCTGTTACAATTCAAGTTGTATCTGATCTAGTGGTTGATGAGCCAAGAATTTCTCCAGCTCATTCTCCACAAGAATTTACAATGGAAGATTTATTTCTAAATCTGGATCAACAAGACTTTGACAAGGACAATACTGCTGCTGAGGGAGAGAATGCTCCAGTTGAGGGGGAGCAAATGCCAATTCATGAAGAACCTGCAAGGCAAGAGACTGAGAAGGCACAAGATGTGCAGAAGGAGATTCCCCCAAGCCCTAAGGAGAGGGTAGAAATTGCTAGCTCCTCAGCTTCTGAAGATGAGGAGGCAGTAAGAGCTAAGAAGAAGAAATTTCAAGTTTTTAGAAGAAGGAGCCAAAGTTATAAAAAGGCTTTGCAAACTATTGCTCCACAACCTATATCACAGCCAGCACCAACTGTTGATTATAGTGCACTGATGGTTGCTATGCAGATTAAACTGGATGAACACATGAAATCTATTGAAACTTATGTGGATGAGGGGCACAAATCACTACAGTTTGATCTGGCCCAGGATAAAAAGTCAATAATATTTAAAATGAATCTTAATAAGAAGGAGATGACAGACTGCTTCCATAAGAGAGGGAATGCAGTGGTGTACTTGGCTACACATCAGGAGAAGATAAAAGCACAAGTTGATGACTTTGTAGTCAAGCAAGGATATGTACTTGAAGATCAAATTAGGATGAATGATAATTTGACTGCATCTCATAATGCCATAGTCACAGAGCTGAAGAATCTAGCTGCAGGGCAGACTCCAGCTACAGCAAAAGCAGATTTTGACAAAGTATTCCAAGAAGAAATAACTGCTGTTAAGACTGACCATCCAAGATTCTCAAACGTTGAAAACTGACAAACTCCAAAGGTTAAAACCTTTCTTTAAAGATGGAGTTAATTATTTGGATAATCAAGTGAGATTTCAGAAAGATGATGTCAGAGATCATATAGAAAGAGAAGTCATAAAGGGGGGAGAGTGTTAGTCAAGGCCAGCTCTGATCATGCTAAGTGGATATCTAATTCTATCAGAGCAACTCTTGGATATCCTCCTCTTTGTGATGATGATAATGTGGCAGAATCTGGCATACATCCTACATATCTTGGAGGTGAGCAACCTGAAGTAGCTCAAGTTATCTATCCTCCACTAGATTTTGACATGATACATGATGATATACAGTCCATATATAGCTCACCTGGGGGCAAGGACAATGTCATTATAGAAAAAGTTGTTCAGCCAGTCTCTGAAGCTATGCAAGAAGCTATGCAGAAAGAAGAAGAGACCAGATTGTCTAAAAAGAGGTTTAGGGAGCAAGCTGAACAGAGACCAGACTTTGAGCAGTGGAGCCCCACCTCTAGGAACATTATTTTGACTGCATGGAAAGCTGCAAAAGATAACATTCAAGACAGGAACAAGTGGTTTTCTGAGGCTGAATGGAGAAAGCATGAGATAAGGCAGGAGGTTATAGTCCAATATAGAAGAAAGGCCAAGATGGGAAAGCTACCTCCTACTGCCCAGGAGCCTAGCAAGTACTTTCCCAAGCCTTATCATTATTTTGAAAGGCAAAAGATTAAGGCTGAGGAACTTAAGAAGAAGGAGCTGAAAGGGAAGAAGCCTGCTGAAACTGAAGATGCTGAAGCCCCTGTGCAAGCAAGGATAAAATCTGGAAAAGGGATAGTGATCAAAGAATAGCATAGAAATTTTCTTAAGTTTACTATGTACTCTTTTGTTGTAAAGCATTCTGTAAACTTTAGAATTATGAATATGACAAGCTATTAGAACAATATCTGTGTGATAAATTTGTTGTGTAATAAATTTGTTTCATAATTGTTCTTTGATGATGTCTATGTATATATGTGTGATTGATACATGTTTATGTTTGCCCTGCTATATATAATCCTGCTTTACATCATTTTGTAATTTTATTATGAATGGTGTATATCATTGACTAAGGGTTATGACTTCTCCAAATAGGGGGACATTGTTGGGTACATTGGTTCAAATATACCTGATTTGAAGAAGCCTCACCCAACTCAATGATATACATCAAAATGTATTTGATGTGTTTTGAGTTTACTTGTGGAGGCTAAGTATTTGCAGGAAAGAAGAAAAAGTTTCTAAGTCCATGTGTCGACACCCAGAGGGAAAGTGTCGACACTTAAGAAGACTTGTGTCGACACCCAGGCAAGCAGTGTCGACACTTGGAGTCATTGTGTCGACACCAGGGATGCTGAGTCGACACCAGACCAGAAAGTGTCGACACAAGGAGCTGTGTCGACACTCAAGTGAAGAAAAGTGCAGTGAAGCGGTGTCGACACTTAACAGCAGTGTCGACACCTAGAAGAACTTTGTCTACATCAGAAAGTGTCGACACTTGGAGGCTGTGTCGACACTCAGCAAAAGTTCAGCAGAGACTAAGTATAAGTGTCGACACTCAGAACAATGTGTCGACACACAACAGAAGAGTCAACACTTGAAGAAAGTGTCGACACAAGAAAGAATGTGTTAACACTTAGCTGAAGACTCAACACTTGAAGAAAGTGTCGACATAAGGAGCTGTGTCGACACTTAGCAAAGATCAGCAAAGTTCAAGAATATTCTAAGTACAAGTGTCGACACTAAGGTGTTGTGTCGACACTCAGCCAGAGTCTCGACAGAAGAAGAATGTGTCGACACCCAGAGCAATGTGTCGACACTCAGTAAGTATCAACACTGAAGATATGTGTCGACACAAGGAGCTGTGTCGACACTCAGCAAGTATCAACACTGAAGACATGTGTCGACACCAAGAAGCTGTGTCGACACTTAACAGATTCAACACATGAAGATGTGTCGACACAAAGGTGTTGTGTCGACACTTAGAAAAATTCAGCAAAATACTGAAGTACAAGTACTTGTGTCGACACTCAATTTCAGTGTCGACACATAAAGAAGAAGCAGTGTCGAGATGTAAAATTTACAACACAAGGAGTTGTGTCGACACCTTGTAAGCTAGTGTCGACACTTAGACAACATGTGTCGACACTTGGTCTATAAGTGTCGACACTTAAAGACAGAAAGTCTCGACACTTTCAGACAGTTACAGAATTTTCTAGAACTGACTAGATGACTTGACAGCTGCCATTCCAGCCGGTCTACTGCACCTGTCAGAGTTGTCAGAATTCAGTTATGAACCGGACCAGCAGGTTACCATGAAGAAGGCCTATAAATAGGCTTATACAGTCTACAGAAACTGTGGTTGAAGTGGTTCAGATTATTTATCAAGTAATTAAAAAGAAGATCTAGCTATTCCTTGAAGAATCAAGTGCAGATCTAAGAAGTTGGAGAGAGAGAGCTCCATCTAAGAAAGTAGTCATTGGAACCAGACTGAGAAGAAGGGTTCAGATTTATTCTGAATCTTAAGTAGCAGAGATCAAGGATCAACTGCAGAAGGGGTCAATCTTATTGAGTTCTACATTCAAGAAGCTTTGAAGAAAGCCAAGTCAGATTGATTTCAGCTGAGTTCATCCAAGAACTCATCAAGAAACTCACAACTCTCCTCTCTTGTCTCTGAGTTGCTGAGTTAATATTATTGTATTCATATTTTCTTGTAGGATCCTTTGGATCTGAGTCTTGTGAAGCCTGTAATTATAAAGGCTGAGTGTAGGAGATTTAAATCTCTGAGTGTAGGCCTTGGTGGCTGAGTGTAGGCCTTGGTGGCTGAGTGTAGGCCTTGGTGGCTGAGTGTAGGCTTTGTGAAGAAGCTGAGTTGTAGGGCCTTGGGCCTGAGGTGTAGGAGCCTGTTTTGGGTTCTGAGATAGTGGAGGAGTTTGG
This sequence comes from Platanthera guangdongensis, assembly GCA_039583875.1. Lineage (NCBI taxonomy): Eukaryota > Viridiplantae > Streptophyta > Magnoliopsida > Asparagales > Orchidaceae > Platanthera > Platanthera guangdongensis. The sequence continues at coordinate 137,640,528 of CM077151.1, forward strand.
CTGAATCTAGTACACTGCTAGATAGGCGAAGGGGGAAAGTGGATGTACCCAAACCTTGGGGAACCACTATAAAACTGTGTGTCTACTGTGTGTTGTGGTTTGTTGTGATTGTTGTGTGATTGCTGTGCAAAAGTAGATATAAATCTGTGTTAGATTCTGAATTCTGCCTAAAAAGTTAAAAAGATTCAAGTCACCTATTCACCCCCCCCCCCCTCTAGGTGTTTAGGTACAATATCTTTCACCGCACTACTTCTATTTGGCTTCAGCACCCGTTGCACCGCCAAAGCCGGCTAAGAAGTGCCTTTTTTGTCGAAGCTGGGACCATGCATTGAAGGATTGCGCCGCTTACCTAGCTGAGCTAGAAGTGGATGACGTGCCGGATCTTCGGACTGTCTCCACTTCAACCTTGGGCAACACCCCTTTCGTATCAGGGTATGCTCCATTGCCATCTCTATATTATGGAGAAGGTATCCCAGGTATGTGCACCGATACATGTGTTTATCCCCATTCCGGCATGGATATTTATACTCCTGAAGTGCATGCATCACCGAGAATAGAGTCTATTAGTTGCGAAGAGCCGGCGCTCGACATCCTACCGAGCTCCGTGCCTTCACCTTCTTCTTTGCGTAGCATTCTTTCTTTTTCTGAGAGTGTTGTTGAGGTTGATTCGCAGGTGGAAATTAGTAGTTCCAGCATTCTGTTAGATCCAGTCGAGGAGGACGACTCCGTGGCCGAGGTTGCGACCTCTACCCAATGTGAGGATGCCCGATGCACGGACGAGGCAGTTGCAGCTCTAGAACATTCTTGCATTAACCTAGACAGCTGTGTGGAAGCACCCAAAATTCCACCGACGGGGGATGACTCCGGGACCATCCCCAGGATTGAGGTTCCTTTATGTTATTCTTCTAGTTTATTTCTTGACCCCGCTCTCGTGTCTACCTCCCTGCAGGACCACATCGTGGAACCAGTCCAATCAGTGCAAGGGCCTGTAATGTGGCCTAGGACTTATAGTGACCAGATGCAGGTGGAGTTGGAACCGACGAGCTTCCCAAGTTACTTTCTGCCCATGCCTGACACACACAACATGTTTACGTATACAGGTATTCGGGCTTCTGTTCTGTCTCCGTTCCGGTACCCGCTACCGTAACGCAAACATGAACTGCTGACTGAGCATTTCAAGTTTCATACACCAATCAGTTAGGAACTGCTCAGATTTTGAATAAGTCCTGTTGGAAGACAATAAACCCAACAGCTATCTAGGGTAATGTTTCTTTTGTTTTAAATATATGTATGTATTTTTTTTGTCTCCAATTTAGGATTGTTGTTAAATTTATTTATCGAATGGGTGTGGTAGCCCAGCTGCATGATGAGCTCTATATTTCACCACGTGGTCAGCAGTGTGAAATTGAGTGGAAAACCGGGCGTGCGAAAAATTTCATTGGCGCACGACCACTGGTCGTGCGCACTAATTATCATCGCACGACCACTGGTCGTGCGCCGGCCCAGTTTCTTTAAATTTCAGTCGGCTGTCCACTGTGCGTGTGCCCTAATCTCTCGCTTGGTCCGCTGCACGTGTGTTGTTCGTCGCTCCTCCCGCTCTGATTCCTCTCTGACGATCCGGCCCTTCCCCTCTGGTAGGCTCCCGCAATCTCAGATCTCTCTTCCTCCTTGTGCCGTAATGCAGCCTGGACGCTGAAAAGTGGTAAAGGCCTACCAACGCTCCGGTCATGCTTCGGCAACCCCTGCTCAGATCTTGGGGAGAATGGGAACCTTCTCGAAGGCAGAGCATACTCAGCGCTATAATTCCTTGAAGGACAAGACATTCCTCTCTCACCGGCTTGTTGACTAGAACGAGCTGCGTTCAATTGGGGATGATGGTGCATTGGCGGAGGCCGTGCTTATCCTCTATTCCTTTGATTTTTGGAGCAAGTTGTTCGAGTGTGACGAGATTGGATACCGGGAACTGACGTTGGAGTTCCTTTCTACATTCGATTGGGAGACAACGGCGGACAACCACTATTTGCCCACTTGTTCATTATAGATGATGGGAAACGTCTTCACTGTCACATTGCCGGAGCTTGCCATTCATGCCAGTGTCTATACCGAGGCGGAGGCATCCCAGATTAACTTCCCCCAGTTATGCATTGATTTTCCAGAGGGTGTGACTCCGCGTGCCGCTTGGCGTTCTCTGACCGGAGGGAACGAGGAGTACGTCGCTCACCGTGCCAAATCGACGAAGATCGTCTCCCCCGCTCTAAGGTATTTGCATCATTTGCTTAGTCACTCACTCACAGCAAGGGCCCTGAGCAAGAATGTGGTGGGGTGGCAGGATTTGATTTCTCTGTTTAGTACGCAACAGCAGTACCCCATTCATCTGTGGTACATGTTGGCCTATTTCTTCCAACACGAAGCCACTTATGGCCTCGCGGGCGTGATTGGGGTTGCTTACTACATTACCCGCATCGCTAAAAGTTTGGGAGTTTGGATCCAGCTACCTCCGATGGTGTAGGTCACTGCCCCTTCCATGATCTCCAGGGCCAACCTGGTGAGTTGTCATTTGCTGCGAGTTGTTGGGAGAAAAGGTAGTCGGATGTTTGTCGTCAGCATGCCTGGTGATGCTCCTGCGGGTAGAGATGAGGAGGAAGATGAAGGAGAGCCGGGTGAATCTTCCACTATGGGTAGGCGGAGTGCCGGAGTGCCACTGCATCAGAGTCAGCGGCAACTGAGGCCTCCAGTAAAGCATGAGGGGCAATCTAGCCGCCACTTCAGCCCAGCTCAGGAGCGGGGCATCCATATTTGTCTGAGCGCCTTGTTGATCTGGAAGCTTCACAATTTTGGATGCAGGACTTTATTTATCAGCAAGCAGTGAGAGGCGGGTTGGACATTCGACCACCACCTACTCGTGTCGCTCCGTCGGTGCCTGCTCCTCGTCCGTCTCCCATCGAGATTCACGACAACGATAATGAGGGGGAGTGAGTGGAGTTCACAAAGGAGCTAGCCTACCATTCCTTCTATTTTTATTTCCCGTGCTTTATTATTTTGGAAAAAGTTTTGTACTTTATTTAGATGGGTTGGACATGAGACAATTATATTTTTGTGGGTGCCCATCTAGGTGTCGAATGTGTTTTTTATATACATATATACTTTATGAACTGCTAATACAGGTATTTGGTCCACCTTAAGGACGGTAAACAAAAGTGGCTTCTGGGGACAACCCATGATGGACCATTTGGTCCTGTACTGTGTTTTGAGCCATTTTTCTATATATTTATATGTGTCCATATTTTGTTTTGCGTGTGTATTTAAATCACAGGTGCAGGAATCTTTGAGGCGCGGCAACTTGGCTGCACTTAGATATCTTGTCGCACGACCGGTATGCTCAATTTTGAGCATGGGTACTTCTTCCCCTAGTCTTTTATTGTTATTTCAATGTCTTACTTTTTTTGTCTTGTCATATTCTAGTCTGGGGGTGGAGTTGCCTGTGATCACTACACATCACAGTTTCTTGCATACTAGTCTGCATTTATTTATTTCATGATCACTGATTGCACACACTGAATCACCCATATGAGTGCGCACTTAAACATGTGCGCGGCTCAGGGCAAATGTTTTACTTTTGTGTAAACTCAAAAAAAGTCGCGCTGACTTAGGATTTTGGAATATAGTAGTTCGAAACTCATGTAGTGCTCCTAATGAGTACTCATGATTTGCATAGAAATAGTATAGGATTACGTTTTATTCATGCTCGTAGACTTAAATTTATTCTGCAAAAGTAAATTTTGTTTGTGCTACTTAAAATTGTGGAATCTGGAGTAATCAAACGGTAGTGTAGGGATGAGTGTAGCCATCACTAGACTCGTATTGCTCGAGTCGGGGGGAAGGATCGTCTTTCTCGGGGACTGAGAACTTGCCCCAAGCTACTCTCGAAGCATTGGTGCCCTGTTAGTCGAGTGTGAGCGTGAGGTAGGGCATCATTTTGGCTAGTTTGATCCTTTTTGTACCTATTCCTAGCAGCTAACCCTTGCAAGCCAAATGCGCCTACCCTCCTTTTGTTTCATCTCCACCTATATTCACCAAAGCCTAAAAGCCAACCCTTTTGTCGCAACCAAAATCTTGAGCTTGATCGATTTCAAAAATTTGATATGTTGTGATAATTGGGATTCTTGTGATGTGGAGATGAATTCATGTTTGGGGATTGCTGAATGAAAAAGAAGAAAACATGAAAAAGAAAAACAAAATGAATAAAAAGAAAAAATAAAGAAAAAATAAAATTTAAAATTATCACACGGAGAATTGCAATCCCCATTTTTGTGTTCGTTTTTGGTCGGGATAGGCCGTGTGCATACCCGGTTTTCCAACCAAGTCTGGGGGTGTGTCACACATGCATTTCTTAGTGGCTGTTTGGGTTAAGCTCTTGTTTGCTCACTTTGGTTGCGTGTAGCCTCCTTATTTATTCTTGACTACCACACCTTAGCCTTAGCCCCATTCAAACCTACAAGTACTGCTGATTCAAATTTGAGTCTACTTAGCATCGTGGAGAGAGTGTGAAAGGGCAAGCTTATGGTTCCCGACATTGATGGATTTCTTTGGAGGTGATCACGAGCCCCGGTCTTGGGCAATGCTCATCTTAGTGGCCAATCTACTTTCTCCGTACATATGACCGAACGATTCTCCAGAATTCTAATTTTAACTAGACACAATATTTATTTACCTCTGTCGAATAATTTAAGCTCCGTAGTATAATTAAAAAGTTTTTCTATTCTATTTTCTATGCACATGATGTATTTGATTTCTCGTCCTACTTTATTTTGAAGTTTGTAAGCCAGCTAGCTGTTTTTACAGTCCACGGAGTAATGATTTGCGCGGGATGCACAAATGGTTAAGTCTGGGGGTGTGATGAGTCCAAATATTACACTGATTTTTGGACTCATATGGGCCAGTTTTATCGTTTTAACACTGCACTTGAGAGCTATAACTACTTATATTTGCTTACTTGACTATTTCATGATTAAGTGCACTTTAGGCCCGTTTCTGTGTGCTTTAGATGTTTCTGTGTTTTTGTTGTTCTTTAGCCGTGTCTTGACAATGTGGTGTGCACTTTTGGTGGCCTATCTGCCTCTTATAATAGTGCAGGGATCGTGTGCGTGCTCCGGAACCGCTCGGGAGACCCCGACGATACAGGAACACTATGCATGATCACTAGACTTACTGCGCACGACCACTGGTCGTGCGCCACTAATCATGCGCATTACATTCTCCTTTTCTTAATTCTGCCCGGGTAATCGCACGAGCACTGGTCATAGTGCGCACGACCACTGGTCGTGCGCCACTACACGTGCGTGTTTACCCCTTGCTTTCTGCAAATCTGTCCTAGCCAATCGCACGATCAGCGGATTCAGTACGCACGACCACCGGTCGTGCGCCACTGATCGTGTGTATATCTGCTGATGTTTCTTTCCAACTTGCAGGTTTAATTGGAAATTACGCACGATCATCGACCGACAGTGCGCACGACCACTGGTCGTGCACCACTGATCGTGCGCACTGCTTTGGCTGCCTCTATACTTAAGGGTCTGCTCCGCGATTTAGGTCAACACTCATCATTTCTGCGATCGGGGAGTGCATGGGAAGTGCCATTCTACTCTCCAGCTGCTCCATCGACCTCCACCTTCATCGGGAGTCCATAGCCGGTGATTCTGAAGCTTTCCAAACCCTCCGGCGAAGCTCCCAGCCATTGATGACCTCAACTCCAAGCTTTCCACCGGAGTTGGAGAAGACGACAACCTAGAGAACAGACTCAAAGGCCTTCGAGGTGACAGTACATTGGTACCTGAAGCCTCCTCGGACTGAGCCCGGAAGCGGATTGACAACTCGCTATTCCGGCCACGACCTGCGGTGGACCTTCATCTTCTAGTGGTTTACTCTTCTTCCTCTTCCTCCGTTGTATGGAATAATTTCCTATTGTAATGAACTACATTTTCTACTATATGTCTAAGTGGATGTTTGTGGTTTGCATTTGCTTGTGAGTTGTGTGTGTGAATGCGCCTCGACCACTCCACATCCACTACATACCCTTGTTTCACCCAATTGCACTCCGCACAATAACACTTCCACCCATTAGCTTTCCATCCACTCGCCCAACCGAAGTTCGGCATCGCGGCCGATACACTCACCTCACCTTGCGAAGCGGTGCCTTCGACCAACACAACTTTAATTAGTTTAGTAGATCAAGAAACCACAATCTCTCAAGCCCCGCTTTTTTTACTCTTTTCTAAGTATAACCCTCATAACAATATTTTCTGAACTGTTGCCGCTCTATGCTAATTGCATTCCTCAAGACACCGACACTCGGGGATTTATTCCCAAATTTTATTACTTGTGCGACCGGTGCGCTTGCCGATTTACACGCATCAGTACTTCTTCTCTCCTTCTGCTTCCATGTCTCCTGTTTATCTCTGGGATACACATCACTAAACAATTTGTTAGTGATAACAATAGGAGGGGGTACAGAGGTTCAATCACTGTGCTAGGAAAGCACGCCGGCTTCACCACATTTGGTACAACCACCTCCCCCTTGGAAAAGTACGATCATCCGGATTTAATTTTAAATTAAACTTCTCGACGTCTTGCAACGCGAGAACGTTTATAGAAGATCCGGAATCATAAAGGGCGGGTGTGTCGATGTTGTTGATCAAACAAGCGATCACTATATCTCTACACACCCCTCTTCCTTCTCAGCAAGACTCCTCCCCTGATCTACGGGGATCTTTTCTGTGTTGCTTGGAAGAGTCCCTTGGGGACGCTCAGCTAGCACCTCGGCCAATTATCCCAATTGCACTTCAAGATTCCGCATTGATGTGGTCTGATTAGCCACATTCGATTGAGCGACCTCGACAAACTTATCCATTTCTTCCAAATTACACTTCTTAGGTGTCGAAGGGATCTGATTATAACCCAGGTTTGGTGGCCTCGGTTGACTCTAGAGGCTGAAGAATCGAATTGATGCTGCCCTGGTTGCCATCGTTGGCCACCGGCATTTTGGTTCCACGAAAAGGTTGGGTGATTTCTCACCCCTAGGTTATACGCATTCCCATACGGCACACCCCCATTTTGGTTAGCAATGAAATTCATAGATTCGTTCATATTTAGATTATACAACTCACCATACAGTTCGTCTCTCGGGCATTCATATGTGTGATGGTCGTCCCCGCTGCATCCATGGCAAGAGATTGCCATGATACGTGTTGTAGTTTGTATAGCGGATCCAAGAGCGAATATTCCACGGGTGTTCCTTTGGGTATTTCTCCCAGCAGTCCAATATATGTTGTGTGAGGCTGTATCATGCAGAAGCTTCAGGGCATCCTCAGGTGTAAGGCTCATCAATGAGCCTCCTGCAGTGGCATCAATCATAGCCCTATAATTGGGCTCTATGGCAAAGTAGAACTGGCCCACCAAGTTCCAAGGCTGAAACTCATGGGTTGGGCATTTCCGCAGCAAGTCATTGAAGCGTTCACGTGCCTCTCCAGGCTCTCCTGATCGAACTGGCGGAAGTTACCTATCTCCCAGCACAGGTTCACAATCTTGTCTACCGGATTGAATTTCTCCAGGAATCGCGCGGTTAAGGCATCCCAGGTTGTGGCAATCCCCGGAGGTAATCTGTGTAGCCATGCCTTGGCTTTATCATGCAGTGAAAACTAGAATAGCTTCATCTTCACCATTTCATCGGGATTTCTATCGTAACGGAAGGTACCGCGTATCTCAGAAATATCTGATAGATGCAAGTGTGGGTCCTCGCTCGGCAACCTGGAGAACTGAGCGTTGCTGGGTATCATGTTCAAAATGGTCGGTTTGTTTTCAAATTGCAGGTTAGGGATGGCCGGCCCAAAAGCTGGATACACACTCCCAACAGTGGGGGTAGTGTAGTCTCTCATCGTGCGACGCCTCGGCCTATTTACCTCATTCTCATCAACATGCTGCCCTCCAGCAGTAGCTCTATTCCCTCTCGGGCATGCCCTATGCACCGGTTGTCCCTGCCTGTTTCCAATGTTATCATCAGTGTTTGGACCAAAGATGGGCTCTTCCCCTCTTCCATTGCCTACAACCTGAATTATATTGTGATCCATCTATAGCCGAGCGTTTGTGGTACGCCTCCGTGCTCGAGCGGTCCACTCTATTTCAGGATCGCATGCAAGCAAATCTCCCAATCCTTGCCTCTGCATACACCAGAGATGACAACAAAACAAAAAAATCAAAAACATGGACTCTTGAGTAACTACCTTCAACAACCGAGATCACTTACGCCTGCACTCCCCGGCAACGGCGCCAAAAACTTGATGCGTCAGCAAGTGCATTGGTCGCTGTCAAATAATAATTTTTGGAATAGCTTCCCCGAATGTCGATCTCGAGGGAACACATGTTTGATATCGTGATAGCATCGCAGAAATATCGTTACTAAGAGTAAACGAAACAACAAAGTAGGTTGGTTTTCGATTCCAAATGATAACAAAACAAAACGAGAACTAATACGGGTCGTAAGCACCGCTTCACTTGGTGGATGGAACTAGTGCATGCCGCTATGCCGTGCTTCGTGAGGCGAATGGATGGGAAGCAAGTGGATGGAATGAACACACGTGAGGAGAGTGAGGGAGTGGAGTGGATATGGAATGAACACAAGTTGATGGGAAGCAATCACCTCTTCAACTACCAACACTAGCATTTGTTAGAGTGGTTCTAGTGCGTGGGTGGAGTGGATGTGAATGGAGGCGAGTGCATCACAGCTAACAAATAATATGTAACTATCCCAAGCAAACTTCATTCATAGACAAATAAAAGTAAGTTCAGGTTCATTACAAGCTTAAGAATACACTTCACAATGAGAAGAGGTAGAATAAACCGATAGGGGGAAAGCCGAGCCGTGGTTCTTGGCCGGAATGGTGGGTTGTCAGTCCACTTCTCGGCTCAAACCGTTGGTTGTGTTCGGAGGTAAATGGGTTGTCAATCCACTTATCTTCCTCTGTCTTCTTTCCTTTCCTTAAATCGTTTCTTCCTTTTTACCCAAATGAGTAGTACCTAAAGATCTCTGTTGCACACTGTTGGTGGCCGGAAACTCTCCGAAGTGTTGAAGATGGCTTCGAATTACCGAAGAAAGCTTCCCGGAGGGTGAAGATGAGTGGACGACCTATGGGGGTGAAAAACGGCGCTTCGCGCGCAGCAGGGGTGTTGGGTCTATTGATCCCAATATCCCAAATTTGTAAGTAGTCAAACGGGTCAATGACATATACACATAATGTATTTGATGTGTGCTTTAGTTCATGCATGCAGGTTGTCCATGATTGGACAATTGAAGAAAAATGAGTTGGGCAGTAAACTCAATTTTTGTCTATTTCAGCTCAGAGTTCATGGAACTCAGCTCGCTAATCGTCAAGCTCGACTTAGCATTCCTTGGGTTAAGTTTAAGAAATCAGCTCGTTGATCGTCGAGCCAAGGCTGGTGGCATTGAGTGTCTTAACACCACTCAACGATTAATGGGATTCTGGAAAATTTTTAAGTCCAGATGTTGATGACCACTGCTGACATCATCAAAGTCAAAATTGCAGGAAGTCGTTGCGGGAAAGCTGCTACAGTGCCGAAAGATGTTTTGTCCCTTTCTGATGGACTTGGCGCTCACCAATCCTTGGTGGGCTCACATACTATAGTGTCGTTGATTCAAATCAACGCATATAAAAGGGAAACAAAAATGGGATTAGGGTTAACGAATAAAACGAATACAGAAAAAGAAATATTGAAAAGAGGCGGTTGGACACTTACTTCTGATGAAGCTTGAAAGCTTAAGTCCAGCCAAGATAGCCTGGAGGCAAAGAAGGATAGTTGAAGCACTTCAAAGCTCAGCAAGGTTGTTCTCAACAGAATAGATTAGCTGATTCATCTCATCAGCAAGGTGGAAGCTGCTCATCAGTGTAGCAGTAAAAAGTGATAGCTGTAGAAGAAGGCTGATTCCTTCTACAACAAGTGAGCTGGACTGAAATCTACTCAGTCCAGCAAAGTTGACTCAGAGTTATTTCTCTAAGTCAGTTATTTTATTTTTTTCACTTACTGTATAAACTTCCTGTAGGATTCAGTTTTCTTGAATCTGAGTGTAGGGCACTTTGTGCATGAGGTAGGTGACAAATTTGTCACTGAGGTAGGTGCCCTGTTGGGGCACTAAGGTAGGATCCAAGTGAGGATCTGAGCAATATGTCTTAAGTGCCTGAGGTAGGAGAGAGCTGCTCTCTGAGGTAGGATCCAAGTGTGGATATGAGGTAGGGCTATCCTCCCAGCCAGAGTGTAGGGCCTTGTGCCTGAGCTAGGTGACTGAAGAGTCACTGAGCTATAGGTGACAAGTTTGTCATTGAGATTGTAGGCCTTGGAGGAGGCTGAGCTATAGGTACCTGTAAGGGTACTGAGTTATAGGAGTGTTGCAGCACTCTGAGAGTAGGGTCGTGTTCCTGAAGCTGTAGGGCAGAAGAGCCTGAGTATAGGCCTTAGAAAAAAGGCTGAGGTAGGTGATCAGTGTATCACTGAGCAGGAGTTTTGCAGATCTCTGAGGTTGGAACCCTTGTGGTTCTGAGTTGTATTCTAAGAAGAATCTGTGTGTAAGGCTGAGGTCTTGAGTTGTAAGCTCTGAGGAGCATAAGTGGAGGAGTTTATGCTGAGTCCAACAAATACAGTGGATAGTTGGAGATGGAAAGTGGATGTACCCAAATGGGGAACCACTATAAATTCTGGTGTTTTTATGTGCTCTTATTTTTCATTGTGAATGCAGGATTTAAGGACAAGCTCTATATAGAACAAGTTGAAAATAACAAAAGATTTATTAAAAGCTCAAAGACCTATTCACCCCCCTCCCTCTAGGTGATTAGCTAACCTAAAGTTAAATAACTTTCAAGTGGAATCAGAGGGAGGTTACTCAAAAAGGATTTAACAATCTGAGTACACCTCCAAGGTTAGCTAAAAGATAAGTAATGGGGTCTGGTGTAAACTACAAGGAATTGGGAGCCATGAAGTTGCCAATCTGTAGAAAGGAAGTGTTTGGGCTTTGGAAGAAAAGGGTCAGGATGTTCATGAAAGTTGTGACCCTAGGATCTACATCACAGTCTAAGAGGGACCCTTCATCCCCATGAAAATCTCTCTTCTGAATGCCAACATCCAGACTCCTAAATCATATGAAGAAATGAACAAGGATGATCTCCTTCTTGCCTCCATGGACAAGAGAGCTCAAAATATCATTGCTAGTGCAGTAGATGATTCTACATTCTAGAATCTAGTGTACTGCAAGATCTCCAAGAAGATGTGGGACACCCTAGTGGTGTTCATGGAGGGCTCAGAAGAGGTGAGGGATGACAGAAAATCCATGCTCAACCAGCAGTATGAGGCCTTCAGACAAGAAAATTCTGAGGGCATTGCTTAAAGTTTTGAGAGATTCTTTAGAACTGTAAAGGAACTGAGAACATATGGAAGGGTCTTCAGTACCTATGAGCTGAATGACAAATTTCTTAGGTCCCTCTCCAAGGATTGGGACACAAAGATCTGTTCCATCAGGGAGATGGGCAGGCTATCAGTCCCACCACCTCCAACCCTGTTTGGAAAGCTACTGTCCTATGAGATGCAGCTTGCTATAAGGAAGGAAGAAGATGAGAAGACCAGCAAGACACAGAGCAAGGAGAAATCTGTGGCTTTCAAAGCTGATACTTCAACCAGGAGCAGGAGGAAGATCTCTCCAGTGAGGAGAACTGTTGTGTCAAAATCTGAGAGCTCCAGGTCCAGCTCATCTGACAACCATACATCTAATGAGGACCTTGCTGCCTTCTCTAGGAAGTTTCAAAAATTCATGACTAAGGGGCATTGGAAGAATAGAAGGCCTTCTTCCTCCTCTCAGCACAGAAGGAAAACCTTTAAGGAGAACAGGTATGCTCCTATCTCTAATAAATAATCTTTCTCTAATATTATTTGTTTTTGCTGCAGCAAACCTGAGCATGTAATTGCTGACTTCCAAGTAAAGAGGAAAGAATAAAGAGTGAAGAAGCACCATAAGGGAAAGACGAAAGAGAAGTCCCTAGTGTCCAAGAAGGATAAGACCTAGTCTGACTCTTCCTCTGAGTCAGACAGTGAAGAAGATGAAGACTACATTGGGCTTATTACTGTTGCTGAAGAGGAACTTGAAGAGTTCCCTACTGCTAGAATAAGGATCAGGGCCCCTCTGTCACACTTAGATAGTGACTCAGAGGTGGATGAAGATGAGGAAGGAGATGCCCAGAGCCATAGATTGATGGTAATTACAGATGAAAAAAGCAGCTAGGATCTACCTGGTCAGACTCAGGTACATGTTAAACCACATTTTTTTGATTTCTAGTAATAAGGCTGACTCGGTCTCTGAAGCTCGGTCATCAAGAGATGAAGGGAATTTAGACTCTGAGGATGATATAAACTCCATAATTGTCAAGTATTGAGTTCTTGAGGATTTCAATAAATGCAAGCTACTTGTCAAGAGGCGGGCAAAAGAGCTTCTTAGTATTAAAAGCAAGTGTGACGACTAAGAAAAAGCCCTCACTGACATGGCTGCACATGCAGGCCAGCTCAAGGAGATCATTGACAGTGAGTCTGTGGTAAGAGTCTCAAATAAGAAACTTATCTAGAAACGTGAAAAAGATCTCTTTAATGAGAAATTGCTGGTGATAAAATTTTCTAAGACGAGCATTGTGCTGCCCTTAATTGATACCCACCTTACCTAAGCTAGCAAGAAAGGGTTGCGATTTAATGGATCTGCTAGACCTTCCAATCCAAGAGGAAAGGTAAAACGGAATGAACCAGTTGTGCATCAAGCCTCACTGCCTCAAATTCCTTTTCAAAGTGTATTGTTTCCTTCTAACAGGTATGACCATGAAAGCTGTTATGGTCACTGGGAGAACGACAGATCTACTGGTATAGACCAATGTGGCCCCAGCCATGGTGGAAGGTACAGCCATGTGAAAGCCTTTAAGGCTTCCCATGAGGAAATCCAAATATCCCATCCTGGACGATTTATTTTTGGTTCCCCAGCCCCAAAACTCAAAGATATTGCTGCTGCTAAAAATCTAAATCATCCAGCAAAAGTTATGACTCAAGGTGAGTCTTCTGGCAGGGCTGGAATGGCAATATCAGATGCTATCAGATGCATGTTAGCTGAAAAAAGACATGCAGCTGGTGGTTCTCAGAGAAGATAAACACAGCCAGCTGAAAGTCTGTCCTTCAGTCAAATTGCTGTTGAAAGAAGGCAGAAGTATAGATCGGCACATCTCCCCACTGTTCAGGAAGTAGTACAACCAAATATTGGTCTTAAACAGAAAAGGGGATATAATATCTGAGTGCTAGTGTTGTGGCAAAGTGGGCCACTATGTTGTAAATTGCTGGCACAAACCCTCAGTATCCAGAGGTTGCCAACCTGTCAGGAATTCTGCAGGAAGGCATAGTTATTTCAAGGCTAATGTGAACCTAGGACCCAACAGAAATTGGGGTCCTAAGGTAAGGTGACTTGCATTCTTTTTAGGTTAGTTCAAGTACCAAATCCCCTAAATCGTACTTGGACAGTGGATTTTCTAGGCACATGACTGGAATAAAGGAGCTATTGAAGGAGTACACTCTAGAAAAGAATGGACCCAAGGTCATTTTTGGAGGCTCGGACAAGGGGACAACCAGAGGCTATGGTAATATCTCAAATGGCATAATCACCATCACAAATGTGGCTTATGTGGAGGGGTTGCAACACAACCTCATTAGCATAAACCAACTATGTGATATTGGTTATGACATTTCCTTCCACAAAGATAAGTGCCACATCAAGAGGTTAAGTGACCAAAGTAACATCTTAATAGGCACTAGGAGTGGGAATGTTTGTTGCTTGAATTTTTCTTGCCTAGAAAAACGTTCCCATATATGCCTAGTTGCAGATTAGAAAGTCTTATATTGTGTCTAATGGCACAAGAGACTGGCTCATTTGATTATAAGACCATTGGTCAGCTCTTCAGTGATGAGCTTGTTATGAATGGTCCCAAAATGAAATGCTCCAAGGATGGTATCTGTGCTGCTTGCTAAAATGGCAAGCAGACTAAGACCTCTTTCAAGAGTATTGGGGTCAAGGACTCTGTGCGATGTTTGTATCTCCTCCATATAGACTTGTTTGGCCCTATATCTATTCATAGTCTAGGTAGGAAGGTCTACACCATTATGGTGGTTGATGACTATTCCAGGTTTACTTGGGTGTTCTTTCATAGAAGAAAGGATGAAACCCTTGAAGTCTTCACAAATTTTGTCAGGTAAATTTAGAATGAGCTTGCATGCTCTGTGGTCAGAATGAGAAGTGACCATGGAACTGAGTTTCAGTCTGCTGCTATGATAACATTTTGTGAAGAGCAAGGGATTCATCAAGAGTTCTCCTCTCCAAGAATACCCCAGCAAAATAGGTTAGCTGAGAGGAAAAATAGGACTCTCATAAAAGCTGGGAGAACACTATTGAGAGACACTTCTCTCCCTGAATAATTCTGGGCTGAGGTAGTTAACACTGCAGGTCATGTGCTCAATAGGGTTTCTATCACCAAAGGACACAAGATGACTCCCTATGAGATCCTAAAGGGAAGAAAACCAAACATATCATACTTCAAGATCTTTGGTTGCAACTGTTTCATCCCGGATAATGGTAAGTCAAAAATGACTAAGTTTGCTGCCAAATCCCATGAGCAGATATTTGTTTGGTTCAACAATAATAGTAGGGCATATTGAGTCTATAACTTGACAAATCAAGTTGTAGAAGAGTCTGTCCATGTAGTGTTTGATGAGTCATGCATGATTGACAGTGAGCTATCAAGCTCTTTGCCTAGCTCTGCAAGAATAGAAGTCATGATGGAAAAGCTCTGCATCAAAGATAAAGACCCAGCTTTGCAACAAGATTGTGGAGAGGGATGCTTTCCAAAGGAAGCACAGGGCAGTCAAGCTGGAAATGAAGACCAACCTGCTGAAGAAAATGATAATCAGCAGGAAGCAGTCAGATTACCCCCTGTAGTCAAATATCTTAAAGATCATCCTCCAGAGCAAATAATAGGTGAGGCTAGCCAAGGTGTACAGACCAGAATTAGGAGTGTCCACACATCACTCTATTCCAGCTTCCTGTCACAAGAAGAGCCCAAGAAATTTGAAGAAGCAAATCAAGACAAATTCTGGATTGGTGCAATGCAGGAAGAACTGAACCAGTTCAAAAGGTGCAAGGTCTAGAAGCTGGTTCCCAGACTAGATGGACTCAATGTCATTGGAGTCAAGTGTATTTTCAGAAATAAACTTGATGAAAATGGCATTGTAATCAAAAATAAAGCCAGAATGGTGGCCAAAGGTTATAGACATGAAGAAGGGATTGATTATGATCAAACCTTTTCGCCAATTGCAAGGTTGGAAGCAATCAAACTGTTCCTTGCATTTGCAGTCTTCTAGGGATTCAAGGTATTCCAGATGGATGTCAAGTCAGACTTCTGAATGGAGACTTGAAGGAAGAGATTTATGTAGAGCAGCCTTCAGGTTTTATTGATTCTAACTCTCCTAATGTTGTATATAGACTTAGAAAAGCTCATTATGGGCTCAGGCAAGCCCCAAGAGCATGGTATGAGACATTATCTACCTTCCTCATTGAGAACAAATTCTCAAGGGGGAAGATAGATAAGACCTTATTCCTAAGGTAATCTAAGGGCAGGATCGTACTAGTCTAGATTTATGTTGATGACATAATATTTGGCTCTACTTATGACAACCTCTACTAGAAGTTTGCAAAACTTATGCAGGGGAAGTTTGAGATGAGTAGTATGGGTAAATTGAAGTTCTTCTTGGGACTCAAAGTAAAACAGACTGATGATGGTCTATCCATATCCCAGTCAAAATTCACCAGGGAGATAATCAAGAAATATGGCATGGATAATGCTTCCGCTATAAGAACTCCCATGAGCTCAAGTATGCCTATAGGCAAAGATGATCCAACGAACCCTGTTGATCAAACTCTATATAGAGGTATAGTTGTAACATCCCATTTCCAACTAGACCCCTAAGAGTGGTTTTGGCCATGACTAGGTCATGACAAACCC
This sequence comes from Platanthera guangdongensis, assembly GCA_039583875.1. Lineage (NCBI taxonomy): Eukaryota > Viridiplantae > Streptophyta > Magnoliopsida > Asparagales > Orchidaceae > Platanthera > Platanthera guangdongensis. Next base: position 137,656,661 of record CM077151.1, read on the forward strand.
TAGGAAGCCAGTAATGGGCCAAGAGATAGGGGACAGAAAGGTGGGAGATCATCATGGTCTGCAAATAGTAGAACTCTGAACAATGGTGTAGGATGACCATGGGCCACACCCTAACCCCAAGACCCTACCACAACACCCCTAATACCTTGGGAGGCCCATTAGAGCCCAAAGGACCCATTAAGGTCAACCCAAGAGGCTTAGTTGACCAAGGTCAACCCTAGCCCTAAATGGGTCAAACTAGCCTACTTAGGGTCAATTGACCTACTCCTAGCTTAGAGGACCCCACCTGAGCCCTCCTAACCCTAAAGAGAGGTCAATGGGTCACTAAGGGCACATTGGGGCCAGCCCTAGAGGCCAGGTTGACCCAGGTCAACTCAACCTCCTAATCTGGTCAAAGTACCCTTGCTAAGGGTATATGACCTCCAGAGGGCAGGGTAACCCTACATAACCCTACCTAGACCCTAGGGGAAGCCAATGGGTCACCCAGGACCCATAGGGGTCAACCCAATTGGTCATGTTGACCCAAGTCAACTCTAGCCCTAGATGGTCAAAGTGCCCTTGCCAAGGGACATGAGACCACCAAGAGGCCCGACCAACCCTATTCAAGTAACCCTAGACCTTAAGGGAGTCCAATGGGCCACTAAAAACCCAATGGGGTCAACCCAGATGGTAAAATTGACCAGGTCAACCCTCATTTAGGTTAAGTCAAACCTAGCCCAAAAAGGGCTAACCCAAGCCCAAGCCACTTCTCCCTTAGGCTAACCCCACCCCCATGACCATCATAATCAAGTGGGCTGCATTTAGCTTGTGAGGTTGACTAGTCAACCAGAGGTGACTAGGAGAGAGAAAGGAGCTCCCCTCCATGATAATGGAGGAGAGAGAAATTGAGGAAGAGGAAGGGGAAGTGGAAGGCCGGCCAAGGGAGGCTAACAGCCACCATTTATGGCTGCAATCAACTCCTCTAGGGGAGAGGAGTTGATTCCAGCCGTTTCTCGGCCACCAAGGGATGGGTTCAGCCCCCCTCCACTCTACCCGAGCCACACCTTTAATGGTGTTAATGGCCATTGAAGAACCAGCCTCCCCTCTCCCCCATTTGCCATTTAAACACCATCAGGGGGCCAAGGGGATCATTTTAGAGCGTTTACCTGGAGGAGACGATCCATCCCACTGTGCGGTTGCAGAAGCCGAGCGCCTCCGCCATCGTCAATGGCATCCCGCCGCTCCTCTCGCATCCAGGCCGCCAGGAAGGTCCTCCTCCTCTCCTTAACTCGCGGGTAGATCATAGGACTCTTTAGGTTTAAGATTCGGGCTCAATTGAGCCCGATCAAATCCAGGATTCCTCATGGTTTCGGCAAGAAATCTTCTTGCTATAACCGTCGGAAAACGCCTCTCCAGCGGCAGAGCCGCCGCCTGGCGATAGCCACCACCTCAACGGAGGTGTTGGTGGCGGTGGCCGGCCGGGGAAGGGGCTGGATCGCCGGCGGTAAGGCTTGGAAACGGCTCCAGGCGGGATGAATCCTGGCCGTTGGCTCATTGAAGAAGACGACGGGATTCCGTCGAATCTGCGTCAAGATTCGTGCCCCCCTGATTTCAAACTATAGGATTCATTTTATATTCATGTGTATTATGTCACAGATTTTGATATATTTGGTTTTAAATTTTATAAATACTTAGGCCCCTCTGCAGGAAAAGTCACCAACACAAACGTTGTAGCCCTCTGAGTCTATTTCACTATAAAATTTGTTTGAACCCATTTGGGTGCATGGTCTGACCAGGGCACCCATTTTGGTGGGACATACCCTTAGGGCTAGGCAGTAATTAAACTGAGTGCCCACACTTCATCCCTAGTCCAAATCAGTTGAATTTTTTACAGGGCTTCTACCCTAGCTATACCTAGAGCTGGTCCAAAAATGGGAATTTTTGGAGAAAATATTTCTATAGTTTTTATAAAAATTTAATAATCATTAAATAAATTAAATAGGTGCCCTAAACACCTCCAAACCCTCCCAAATTTTGGTGAGTGGTCCCTGGGTTCATTTTAGATATCTGTATAGAGTTTCACCCAATTTGGATATGTTTTGAATAGGTTTTGACCCAACCCTAACTATACCTTAATAAGGGCATTTTGGTCAAAAAGTGCATTACTGATTTTCAGTGACCAAATCACCTCAACAGAGGCTGACATTTGGGCCACTGACTTGTTATGGCACCTAGCACCTCCCCATGAAATGTGGGGTAGAGTAGAGTTGATTTGCCCTAAGTCCCTAGGCCAAACCCTAAAGAGGGACCTTTTCGCCTTGTGAAGGGCATGAGTCCTAAACACCTTGGATGAACTCCAAATTTTGCAAGAAGGTTCCTAGGATATATAAAACCCTCTGTTAGAAATCTTGACTAAATTTAAAAAGGGTAGGGTCCCCAAAACCCTAACCCTAGCTTGGGACCTAAACTTGTAGTGTGGGTTTAGGTTAGCTAAACATTTTGAATCATAACCAAATTTGGGTAGTGAGGGGGTTAGGATATTTTGAGCCTCTGATAATTTACTTGAGGAATTTTGATCAATATATGTAGCACTTCATTTGTAACCAATAGGATTGCCCTAATTAATAATTTGGCTATTGTGGTCTCACTTCCCATTGAAAGGGTATGAAACATTGGCAGAGGTAGTTTTAGGCTATAATAATCTTGTATGAATTTTGTTAGAATTTTTGGATATCTATTTAGGGCATCTACTTCACAAGTGCTTTATTTTGATTACATATTAAATAATCCTTGAAAGAGCTCATTACTTAATGGAAAATCATGAAACTTGCTACCTAGTGTTTTTAGCTCAATATTATCATGTGGGAATTTTTGTGGAAATATTTGAAGGCTGGTTAGCACACTTTGTTCATTAACCCTTAAATTAGAAAGTTCATGAGAAAATTAAATATAGCCTTATTTCCAAATGATAAATTATGAAACTTTTTCTAGGGTACTTGTAGGCCATGACAATCATCCCTGAATTTTCTCTAAATTTTTGGAGGTATTATTACTATAAAATCTTTTAAAATGACTTTTTATGAGGCATCTTTGAAATTAAATTTAAAGGCCCAAACCTTGCTGAAAAATTGGAAGACTTAGGATTTAGAGTTGATTATGCATTTTGTAATTATCATAAATTTAGTGGATTATTATCTTGTCTGAAAATGGTACCTCATGTTCAAACTTGGGCCTTTTGGACACTAGAATAAATAAATTAATTATCAGACAAATTAGGAAAATTATGGATTTCTGGATTTATGCTTCAAATGTCATTTTAGCCCTCTAATAATTATCATAAGAGTACTGGATGAGTATTTCATGTACTTCCCTTTTTACGGGTCATGTAGCTTAAGTGGTCTGCATATAGCAAAACAGCAGGATTTCATTTGGATGTGAATTAGGGCACGTATGATGGGTCTTGATGGTTTGCTGGAAGGATAAGTGGAATGGGCTGCATCTATGGAAGATGAGTGAGTAGGGTGTGGTTTTGTCTAGGGTTTATTGGCGTTCGGGTCCGACGAAAGATCGTCCTACCCTAGGAGAGTTGGAGTCAAATCACCCTAGGATTAGCTTATCGGAACATGAGAAAGTAATGGGTAAGGGAATCAACCAATAACAAAATAAGTACCTTGCGAAAGGGAACGCTGGGCGTAATCCCAACACAGTTCCTAGTGCCCCTTGAGAGCCCTTCACAGGGAATACCGGGGGCTGTCCTGGGTTAACGTAAACTGCATTAACAAGCTGAAAAGAGTAACTTAGTAATTAGGGTTGCACCTTACACAAACACTATTAGCACCGGAAGTTAGCTGGGAGCTTCGGCTCGGATGGTTAAAAGGCGAACTTTGGGTCCGAGGAGCTTCGGCTCGATTGTTTGAGACGGACGTGTTGGTCCGGGGAGCTTCGGCTCGGTTCTTGATTACGCTAATTTGCATGTGCATAAAAAGGAAAGGAAAATAAGGTGGTGGGTCTTCGGTATTGGAGGGTCGATGCACCGATGCCAATACGTTGACTCGGCAAGTGTGGTTAGCACTTTGCCAACAGAAGTCCGGTGCGCCTGCCGGCAAGAGTACGCAGGAGTCCGCTTCGTGCACCAAGCGTTGAGGCGTACGATAGGTCTGACCGGTAGTGCTTTACTGGTTTAGAGGTGGGCGAGGCCCAACCCACCGCTTCCGTCTGCCACTACGGAGGTATCCTGGGAGGTTACGGCTCCAGAAAGGGGGAACTAAAGGTCTGTGTGCACAGAGTCGGGTGTGTGCGTTGCACTTGCATGTCCATCATACCCACTTGCATGTCATAGCATAATCAAATCATCTAACCCCTGACACCTAATGTATAAGTGGAATGGGACGCTTATACATTAGGACCTGCAAAACGACCCCTTGGTCTATAAGCTTGTGTGGGCAAGTTTATAAATTAAGGTTAATTTTGATATATATAGTTACTACTGTTTGATAATCGACACCCCAACGTATAAATTGGTATGGGACTTTTTATACGATGGGAGCCTTGCAGAAGACCCCTTGGCTTATGTGTTTTCACATAAGTAAAGGTTACTTTTCATATTTCAGCTTATTGTGTTTACATGCTATAGAATTTACTAGTATAGGACCGCTGTCATCTGCTTTTGATATTCTCCACCTTCAAGTCCTCCCCTTTCTTCCTCTCCGCTCGGTGCCTAGGAGCCGTGGGGGAAGGGGCGGGGGATGATAGGACTTAGTCTTTTAGACTAACGGTTTTCGAACCGCATCATTTAGGGGATCGTGGAGACCAGCATGGAGGAGCAGCCCCAGAGACCGGTGCGCTTGGAGGTGGGGCAGTCTAGCTCCGGAGATCATACAGCCGGGACCGTGAGTCTCGACCTTGAGTAGTTTTTCTGCTTCCGCATGAGTGATCTTTTTGTAGTGAGGATATGATGTACCGGGCATAAGCCCATTTTTGCTACTCTGATGTATTATTCTGTGGACACTCCCTTCGTGGAGTTATATTTATTATGACATGTGATTTTCTGTGGACAGTTTTCATTTACTTCTTTATGCTACTTTTATGTGATCGAAATAGCCTGCAGAATCGGCGCTTTGTGGTGATGACTCTTCAGGGCGTGAAGGAGTCACCGCAAAACGGCGGTTCTGGGCCTAAGACCCCGGCGTCTAAGAGAAAAAAAGGGGGGTCTTACAATAGTTGGCTCCCTCGTCTACCTCACAGCAAGTAGGCCTGACATTATGTAAGCAACATGTGTCTGTGCTAGGTATCAGGCCTGCACTAAAGAGTCTCAATATACTGCTGTGAAAAGAATCTTGAGATATCTTAAGGGCACTCTAGATCTTGGCCTACGGTACCACAAGAATGGGGAATTTGAACTAACTGGCTATTCAGATACAGATTTTGCAGGCTACAAAGAGGACATGAACAACACTTCAGGATCTTGTCAATTTCTAGGTCAAAGGCTTGTCTCTTGGAGCAGCAAGAAACATACAAGTGTTGCAATCTCAACAGCAGAGTCAAAGTATATTTCAGCTGGAAGCTACTGTGCTCAGTTACTCTGGATACAACATCAACTTCAAGACTACAATGTTCAGATAAGTAGAACTCCACTCTTTTGTGATTCTACTAGTGTAATTTCTATAGTTAGGAATACTGTCTCCCATATTAGGACTAAGCATATAGAAATTAGGTATCATTTGACTAGAGCACATGTGGATAGGGAAGACATCTCCCTTGAGTTTATCTCCACAGACAAGCAAGTGGTTGATATCTTCACTAATCCACTAGATGAAGCTAAGTTCAACACCTTCAAATTTGAATTGGGCATGTTGAATCTTGTGTAGCTTCAATTCTATCTTCTACCATATGCAACATTGTTTATTTTGCAGGTAAACAAGCTCTTCCTCCAGATACTGAAGATGTTGTGCAACTATTGAGGGGAGCTAGCCCAACCGCTGAGATAGATAGAGGGATAACAACCTATCAGTATGATCCCAATTGCAGAAGTCAAAAGGGGGAGGAAAGAAGTCAAGGGCTGAGAAGTACAACCAAGTGGAACAGTAAGGATGGCAGCATGCAAGGGGGAGTAAGTAATTCTCCACAGGCTGGAGAAATGGTAACACTTCTCCACTCTACTACTGTTAAATTTTGTTATGATGAAATGTTGTGTTGTCAATGACCTGTATTGTTTTGACTTCTTTAAATAGGGGGAGATTATTGGGTACATTGATCCTAATATCCCAGATTTGTAAGAAGTCAAATGGGTCAATGACATACAAACATAATGTATTTGATGTGTGCTTTAGTTCATGCATGCAGGTAGTCCATGATTGGACAAGTGAAGAAAAATGAGTTGGGCAGTAAACTCAATTTTCATCGAACTCAGCTCAAAGTTTGTCGAACTCAGCTTGCTGATCGTCGATCTCAACTTAGCATTCCTTAGGTTGAGCTTAAGAACTCAGGATTCAAAATTCGTCGAACTCAGCTCGAAGTTCATCGAGCTAAGTTTGCGGTTCGTCGAGCTCTGCTCAAAGCATGTCAAGCTAAATCCAAAAAATCTTTCTAAGGAAAAATCACTGAGACCACTAAGAAGAAGGTGTTGAAATTTGTGAAGTGGAAGTGGGTGACGGAACAGGCCTGGCGGCCTGGGGCGGACAGCTTTGGCGGACTAGGCGGACTGGGCGGACTGAGATGTGCGGCCTGGTGGAAGGTCTAGTGGAAAGCCGGCTGTCTTCTGAGCGGCTTGTTGCTTGGAGTCCGCGGACTATGCGGCATGGTTTCTGCGGATAGGGTGTTTGTTGATTGGCTTTGCCAAGGAGCGGCCTGAGCGGATGGAGGCTTGCGGACTGGTGCATTGCTCTGTGGCCGCGGGTGCAAGCTTGTGCTGATAGGCGGTTTGACTCGTGTCCGCGGGTATCTTGCCGACTGTTGTGTCCGCGGTGGGGGCTGTTGCGGACTGAGTTTAGAGCTTGGCTGAGGCCTTGTCGACCTCTGGTGGCACAGCAGGCATTTTGCTGTGGAGATCGTTTGGCGAACTGGGTTTGGATTCCGGGGTTGGCTGCTGCTTTGGACAGAAGTGCGAGGAGCTGGCGGACTGATGGCGGTCTGTGCTAGGGTGTTTGGCGGACGGGAATTTGAGTCTGCCATGCTCGCATTGGCCCTTGATGGTTTTGGACTTGGTCACACTTTGTGCCAAGACCATGGTGTCCGCGGTATCCGCCAAGTCCGCTGTGACCGGGCGGACTGTTACTCTCTGCTTTTGGTCGTGGACTTGTGGCGGATTGAGGTGTGAGTCTTGCGGACTGCCTCGGGTTGGTGCGAACTGCCATTGAAGGGGGTTGCTGTCCTGCAGTGGTTGGAGCTTTGCGGGCTGATGCCTTGTCCGCATAAGATTGGGCGGACTGGAGAGGGTTCGCCAATGTTTGCCTTGCTCCTGGCGGTTTTCCTTGGTATCCGGCTAAGTCCTTGCGGACTCAGCGGACGGTGTTTTTGCTATCGTGCGGGCTGGGGCGGTGTCGCTATCTCCTGGGCGGTGACCACACTCCTCACCTTGCCTATAAATAGGACCCCCTGGCAAACCTAAGTAACTAGAGTGAACAGTAAGTTGGGGTGTGCAAGGAGCTGCGGTCTGTGTTTGTCAGTCCGCGCGGTTTGTTTCAGGCTGACGGTTTGCTGTGTGCAGGTCGCGCGGGTAGCTTCAAGGAGCCAGGAGTTTGGCTGTGACTTCGATCAAGTACTTGGAAGTGTGCAGTCTCTGCGGACTCAGCAGGAGGTCGCTCTGCTGCTTGTCAGTTCTGTTTCATCTTTGCCAGCTTCAATAACCTGTCTACTGGCTTCAGGCGGGTAGGGGTGTTCCTCAGTTCAGGTTCAGCAGGAGGCGAATAACGGTGTGTCTGCGCGGCCTCGCGGCTTCGGCAGACTCCGTGTCTATTCGGCAGAGTGTAGCTTAGCTCGGGCGATCTCAGCGGACTTGGCGACCTCGGCGACCTCGCGGTCTCGGCGGACTCCGATGCTGTCCGCCCGGCTTATTTTTGGTGCTTTCTGTTTACAGCTGTTATACTAGCGAAATCATGTCTCGCTATGTATGCCTCGCGTTGTAAAGAAGTGAATGAATAAAAGACCTGCTTGTGCTTCCATTGTTTGTTGGAATTAACCTCTGTTCCTTGGTTTCCGCTGGTTCAACGTGCTAACTGGGTAGTTCCGAAGATATTAATTTGGCGTTTGGGCTATCTTGCTGACCACGTTGAGAAAATTTAACATGGTATCAAAGCGAGGTTTCTGAGGTTCAGGTGCGTGAGCGGAAGTCAGCCAGTGTTGTTACTCAGTGATTGAGTGGTGATCAACCTGTGTTGTTGCTCGGAGCTGCTGAAAGGTTGCCAACAGGTGTTGCAATGGAAGGGAGTTTTGCAAGAGTTCTGGGCATTGAACTCTTAACGCCGACTAACTTCAAGAAGTGGAAGTCGTGCATGAAGAGTTATCTTCTTGGCGAGGAGCTGTGGGAAGTCGTCGGTGGGGACGACAGACAGGAAGTCACTGCTGCTTTCGGTACTGCTGAGCAGGTTAGGCACTGGAGAAGAACAAATGCTAAGGCGGAGTTCATTCTGAAGAGATCCGTGTCTCCGGAACTGTTTGATCACATCGTTGGGTGTGAGTCGGCTGCTGATATTTGGACAACCATTGATGAGTTGTTCAATAGGAAGAATGTGGCGCGGCTTCATTTCCTGGAGAATGAGTTGGCCAGGGCAACTCAGGGAGACCTTTCCATCTCCAAGTACTTCTTAAAGATGAAGAGCTTGTGTGCTGAGCTGTCGGCACTGGATCCTGATGAGCCTATCTCTGAGGCAAAGATGAAAAGGCACATTATCCACGACTTGCGGAAGGAGTATGTGGCCTTTGTTACATCTGTTCAAGGGTGGGCTACTCAGCCGTCGTTGCTGGAGCTGGAGAATCTGCTTGCCTCGCAGGAGAGCTTAGCAAGGCAGATGGCTGGAGTGAACCTGAATCAGGAAGGCAGCGAAGCTCTCTTCTCAGGCAAGAAGAAAGGATGGGAAGGGAAGAAGAAGAAGAAGGTGCAGGCCACTGGTGAGAAGGAGACTTCAACTTCATATCCGCCGGAGAGGAGCAATGCTCCTAAGGACTGGAAGAAGAAAAGTGTTACCGGTGTCATCGGCGAGGGCACTTCAAGCGGGACTGCAAGGTCAAACTGTAGCCTGGGCATGCTGCGGGAAAGGAGGAAGCTTGCTCGAGAAGTGAAGAAGCAGAATGAGGCAGAGCTTTCATGACGGGCACTTGTGTCCGGGCCTTGTCTACTGAGGACTTCAACAGCGAGTGGATCGTGGACTCTGGGTGTTGTCATCACCTCACCGGAGACAAATCGAAGTTCACCTCCATGCAGGCTTACTCAGGTAATGAAGCTATTATCACTGCTGATAATACTGTTTATGTAGTAGAGAAAGAGGGGGCCGTGTCTTTGGGTAGTGATCAGGGGCCACTCACGTTAAGGAGTGTGTATCACGTGCCGGGCATGAAGAAAAACCTCTTCTCGGTGACCAATGCGGTGGACGCTGGGTATCACGTTCTGTTTTGGCCAACAGACGTGAGGTTCCTTCGCAACGTATCAGCGGTGAAGGCTGATGTTGCTCATGTTGGGAGGAGGGTGAAGAACTTATTTGTTCTTTCCACCAGTGCTTATGTTGATAGAATGAGGGACAATGATAGCGCTGCTATCTGGCATGAGAGGCTGGGGCATGTTGGCATGGACAAGCTGAAGGCAATGGAGAGTAGAAGTTTGGTGAGGGGGTTGCCGAAGTTGTCCTCCTTTGGTGATGGGCATGTTTGTGCGGGCTGTCAATACGGTAAGGCACATCGCCTTCCGTTTGATAAATCACAAACAAGGAGCAAGAAACCATTGGAGTGTATTCATGGCGACCTGATCGGACCAACGGTTACTGCCAGCCTTGGTGAAAGTAGATACATGCTTGTCTTGGTTGATGACTACTCAAGGTATACTTGGGTGTACTTATTAAAGGAGAAGTCGGAAGCCTTCCGTTTGTTCGTGGAGTTCAAGGAGTTGGTAGAAGGCCAGCTTGGCTTGTGGATTAAGAAGTTTAGAACTGATAACGGGGGTGAGTTTGTCTCCTCCGAGTTTTCTAACTTCTGCAGGAAGCACGGGATCCAACGGGAGCTTACTTATGCTCACACTCCACAACAAAATGGGGTAGCAGAGCGGAAGATCCGTCATCTGACGGAGACCTGCAAATGCTGGCTTCATGCGAAAGATATCCCAAGGTCCTTTTGGGCGGAGGGAATGTCTTGTGCTGCTTATGTTATCAACCGGATGCCACTCAGCCCTATCAACATGAAGACTCCTATTGAGCTGTTGCTGAAGGAGAAGCCGAGTGTGGGACACCTTCGGGTGTTCGGTTCAACTTGCTACTTGCATGTCCCGGATGCTTCACGAACAAAGCTGGATGTGAAGGCAAGGAAACTTGTCTTTGTTGGCTATGATGAGCGGAAGAAGGGATGGAAATGCATGGACCCTGTGACGAAGAAGTTCGTGGTGTCAAGAGACGTTGTCTTTGACGTGCTGACGTCATATGGAGGTGGCTCGGTGGAGCTAACCGGAAGTAGCAAGGTTAATGAAGCACCGGTGGTTGCTGCTGAAGGCTTGGAAGAGGAGCTTGCTGTTTCACCAGCAACTCCTGTTGCTTCTAACTCCGAGGCTGAGCCTTCTGGCTCAGGAAGCAGGGGGAGCACTGCTCAATGCTTGCCCCAGGTAGGCGTGGAGCCTGAAGAAGCAACAGAAGCCGTGAGCAAGGAGCCGTGCCTTCGGAGATCGAAGAGGGTGGTTAAGCCACTGGCTCGGTACTGTGATGGGAATGCAGTGAGCTTTGTCTCCTGCTTCTTTGCAGGTCCTCTGGATGAGCGAGAGCCTGCAAACTTCAATGAGGCCACTGGAGTGAAGGAGTGGGATGATGCCATGAAGGAAGAGATTGATGCTCTGAAGAAGAATGAAACCTGGGACCTTCTGCCCAAGGTTGATGGCATCACTCCGGTTACTTGCAAGTGGGTGTATAAGTTGAAGAAGAAGGCTGATGGGAGCATTGATCGGTTTAAGGCTCGCCTGGTCGCTAGAGGATTCTCACAGCAGTATGGAGAAGACTATGAGGAGACATTCAGTCCAGTTGCGAAGATGACTTCTGTAAGAGTGGTGATCGTCTTGGCTGCTAGCAAGGGATGGAGGTTGTGGCAACTCGATGTGAAGAATGCCTTTCTTTACGGAGAGATTGACAAGGACATCTTCATGGATCAGCCGCTTGGTTTTGTCTCTAAGAAGCATCCGGACTATGTCTGCAAACTCAAGAAGGCTCTCTATGGGTTGAAGCAAGCTCCTAGAGCGTTGTATGGGAAGATTGCAGAGTACTTGCAATTCTGTGGATACCTTGCTTCCAACTCGGATTCAAGCTTGTTCGTCAAGAAGAAGGGAGAGCTACGAGTCTTGGTCCTGCTGTATGTGGATGACATGATCATCACAGGGAACTCGGAGGGGGAAATAGCAAGGCTCAGGGCTGAGCTTGCTATATGCTTCGAGATGAAAGACTTGGGAGAGTTGCATCACTTTCTCGGTCTGGAAGTGGAGAGGAAGGAGTGCGGGGTTCTCATTAGCCAGAAAGGGTATGCTGATCTCATTGTGAAGCGGTTTGGCATGGGCGAAGGGAAGAAGTGCTCTACTCCACTGGAATTGGGCTAAAGCTTCGACGGGATGAGGGAAGGGTTCTTCATGATCCCTTGGTGTTCAGGGCTCTTGTTGGGAGCTTGATTTACCTGACGATTACAAGGCCAGATATTGCTTATGCTGTTGGCCGAGTAAGTCGGTATATGGCTGAACCAAGGCAATCTCATCTAGTGGCGGCAAAGGGAATTCTGAAGTATGTCAAGGCTTCTTCTGATATTGGACTCCTCTATAGAAGGGACGCGGAGTTTGCGTTGCTCGGGTACACGGATGTTGACTATGGCGGTGATTCGGATGATCGAAGGTCTACTTCAGGTTATGTGTTCACTTGCGATTCAACTAGCATCTCGTGGTGTAGCAAGAAGCAGGACTCGGTGTCAGTTTCAACCACAGAGGCGGAGTATAAGGCTTCGGCCTTGGCTGCTCGGGAAGCCGTTTGGTTGAGGAGGCTTATAAAGGATGTTCATGAAGAAGTGCAAGGGCCGACTTTACTCTGGGGTGACAATGAGAGTGCTCTAAAACTGGTTAACAATCCAGTGTGTCACGCCAGGACCAAGCATATAGAGATTGATCACCACTTCATCAGGGAGAAGGTGTTGGAGGGGTCTCTGCTGGTCGGGCAAGTTCGGAGTGAAGATAATCTTACTGACATCTTCACGAAGCCACTGTCGAAGGGGCCCTTTGAACGCTTGCGCAGCTTGCTGGGCTTGGTCACCACTTCCCACTTCAAGGGGGAGTGTTGAAATTTGTGAAGTGGAAGTGGGTGACGGAACAGGCCGTGCGGCCTGGGGCGGACAGCTTTGGCGGACTAGGCGGACTGGGCGGACTGAGATGTGCGGCCTGGTGGAAGGTCTAGTGGAAAGTCGGCTGTCTTCTGAGTGGCTTGTTGCTTGGAGTCCGCGGACTATGCGGCCTGGTTTCTGCGGATAGGGTGTTTGCTGATTGGCTTTGCCAAGGAGCGGCCTGAGCAGATGGAGGCTTGCGGACTGGTGCATTGCTCAGTGGTCGCGGGTGCAAGCTTGTGCTGATAGGCGGTTTGACTCGTGTCCGCGGGTAGCTTGCGGACTGTTGTGTCCGCGGTGGGGGCTATTGCGGACTGAGTTTAGAGCTTGGCTGAGGCCTTGTCGAGCTCTGGTGGCACAGCATGCATTTTGCTGTGGAGATCGTTTGGCAACTGGGTTTGGAGTCCGGGGTTGGCTGCTTCTTTGGACAGAAGTGCGAGGAGCTGGCGGACTGATGGCGGTCTGTGCTAGGGTGTTTGGCGGACGGGAATTTGAGTTTGCCATGATCGCATTGGCCCTTGATGGTTTTGGACTTGGTCACACTTTGTGCCAAGACCATGGTGTCCGCGATATCCGCCAAGTCCGCTGTGACCGGGCGGACTGTTACTATCTGCCTTTGGTCATGGACTTGTGGCGGATTGAGGTGTGAGTCTTGCGGACTACCTCGGGTTGGTGCGGACTGCCATTGAAGGGGGTTGCTGTCCTGCAGTGGTTGGAGCTTTGCGGGCTGATGCCTTGTCCACATAAGCTTGGGCGGACTGGAGAGGGTTCGCCAATGTTTGCCTTGCTCCTGGCGGTTTTCCTTGGTATCCGGCTAAGTCCTTGCGGACTCAGCAGACGGTGTTTTTGCTATCGCACGGGCTGGGACGGTGTCGCTATCTCCTGGGCGGTGACCACACTCCTCACCTTGCCTATAAATAGGACCCCCCCTGGTAAACCTAAGTAACTAGAGTGAACAGTAAGTTGGGGTGTGCAAGGAGCTGCGGTCTGTGTTTGTCAGTCCGCGCGGTTTGTTTCAGGCTGACGGTTTGCTGTGTGCAGGTCGCGCGGGTCGCTTCAAGGAGCCAGGAGTTTGGCTGTGACTTCGGTCAAGTACTTGGAAGTGTGCAGTCTCTGCGGACTCAGCAGGAGGTCGCTCTGCGGCTTGTCAGTTCTGTTTCATCTTTGCTAGCTTCAATAACCTGTCCGCCGGCTTCAGGCAGGTAGTGGTGTTCCTCAGTTCAGGTTCAGCAGGAGGCGAATAACGGTGTGTCCGCGCGGCCTCGCGTCTTAGGCGGACTCCGTGTCAATTCGGCAGAGTGCAGCTTAGCTCAGGCGATCTCAGCGGATTCGGCGACCTCGCGGTCTCGGCGGACTCCGGTGCTTTCCGCCCGGCTTGTTTTTTGGTGCTTTCTGTTTACAGCTGTTATACTAGCGAAATCATGTCTCGCTATGTATGCCTCGCGTTGTAAAGAAGTGAATGAATAAAAGACCTGCTTGTGCTTTCATTGTTTGTTGGAATTAACCTCTGTTCCTTGGTTTTCGCTGGTTCAACGTGCTAACTGGGTAGTTCCGAAGATATTAATTTGGCGTTTAGGCTATCTTGCTGACCACGTTGAGAAAATTTAACAGAAGGTGTTGAGACCGATGAGATAGTTGGGAAGATAGCGTTGAGACAGCTGAAGATAACTTAGAAGATAGCGTTGAGACCGCTGAGACAGCTGAGATAGCTGAGAAGATGGCGTTAAGACGGCTGAGACAACAGAGACAAAATTAGCTGGAAATTTTCTAAGTCCAGAGGCGTTAAGTGAAGCAGGTTCACTCAACGCTTCTAATGAAGAAGGAAGCCCTGAGACTGTTAAGAGGAAAACCGTGGAGACAGTAACGTGAAAAAACCGTTGAGATAGCAGATAAGAAGAAAGCTCTGAAACAAAGGATTGTCTCAGCTGATAAATGAAAAACTGCCGAGATCGCTGAGATAAAATCGTTGAGACAGTTAAGTGCAAAAACCGCTAAGACAGCGGACAATAAGAAAGCGCGGAGACAATGCCTTGTCTCAACTAATAATGAGAAACCGCTGAGACCGCTGAGACAAAACCGCTGAGACAAAGCTAGGGAATGTTCTAAGTCCAGAAGCGCTGAGAGCCAAGGCTGATGGCGTTGAGTGCCTTAACAACACTCAACGCTTAATGGGATTCTGGAAAATTTTCTAAGTCTAGATATTGATGACCACTGTTGACGTCATCAAAGTAAAAATTGCAGGAAGCTGTTGTGGGAAAGCTACTACAGCGCCGAAAGTTATTTTGTCCCTTTCTGATGGAGTTAGCGCTCACCAATCCTTGGTGGGCCCACATACTTTGGTGTCGTTGATTAAAATCATCGCATATAAAAGGGGAAACAGAAATGGGATTAGGGTTAATGAATAAAACGAATACAGAAAAATAAATATTGAAAAGAGGCGGCTGGACATTTACTTCTGATGAAGCTTGAAAGCTGAAGTCCAGCCAAGATAGCCTGAAGGAAAATAAGGATAGTTGAAGCACTTCAAAGCTCGGCAAGGTTGTTCTCAACAGAACAGTTTAGCTGATTCATCTCATCGTCAAGGTGGAAGCTGTTCATCAGTGCAGCAGTAAAAAGTGATAGCTGTAGAAGAAGCCTGATTCCTTCTACAGCAAGTGAGCTGGACTGAAATCTGCTCAGTCCAGCAAAGTTGACTCAGAGTTAATTCTCTGAGTCAGTTATTTTATTTTATTCACTTACTGTATAAACTTCTTGTAGGATTCAGGTTTTCTGAATCTGAGTGTAGGGCACTTTGTGCCTAAGGTAGGTGACAAATTTATCACTGAGGTAGGTGCCCTGTTGAGGCACTAAGGTAGGATCCAAGTGCGGATCTGAGCTGTACGGCTTAAGTGCCTGAGGTAGGACAGAGTTGCTCTCTGAGGTAGGATCCAAGTGTGGATCTGAGGTAGGGTTGTCCTCCCAGCCTCAGTGTAGGGCCTTGTACCTGAGGTAGATGACTGAAGAGTCACTGAGCTGTAGGTGATAAGTTTGTCATTTAGATTGTAGGCCTTAGAGGACGTTGAGTTGTAGGTACCTGTAAGGGTACTGAGTTGTAGGAGTGTTGCAGCACTCTGAGAGTAGGCCCGTATGGCTGAAGCTGTAGGGCTGAAGAGCCTGGGTGTAGGACTTAGAAATAAGGTTGAGGTAGGTGATCAGTAGATCACTGAGCTGTAGGAGTTCTGTAGAGCTCTGAGGTAGGAACCCTTGTGGTTCTGAGTTGGATTCTGAGAAGAATCTATGTGTAAGGCTGAGGGCCTGAGGTGTAAGCTCTGAGGAGCATAAGTGGAGGAGTTTGTGCCGAGTCCAACAAATAAGTTGGATAGGTAGAGATGGAAAGTGGATGTACCCAATAGGGGAACCACTATAAATTCTGGTGTTTGTTTTGTGTGCTTGTTTTTCTTTGTGATTGCAGGATTTAAGGACAAGCTCTAGATAGAACAAGTTGAAAACATCAAAAGATTTATTAAAAGCTCAAAGGCCTATTCACCCCCCCCCCCTCCAAGTGATTAGTTAACCTAAAGTTATATTACTTTCAAGCAGGGCAAAAAAATGAAAAATGTTCCCCTAATTCGCGGAGCACGAGTTTAAATATGGCAGCAGAAAATCAGAGCGCACGATCAATGGCGTACGACCTCCATGATCGTGCGATTAACAATGGCAAAACTCCAGAAAAATGGAATAAACACGCACGAGTAGTGGCGCACGACCAGAGGTTGTGTGAACCATGTCCAATGATCGTGCGATTTCTCTAGACAGAACTTGGAAAAATGGAGAATATTATCCACGATCAATGGCTCAAAACCAGTGGTCGTGCACTATAGATCCAATAATCGTGCGCAGTATTCCTGTATCGTTTGGAGTTCGATAAACTGACCGCGCATGACCAGTGGTCGTGTGCTAAGGAGTCCACTGACCGTGCGCGTGTAAAAATGCACGATCAGTGTCCCTTAGGCGAAAAACATTCCCAAACAATCCTGGAATAATCACACGACCTTTGTACCTGCAGTAAAAACAGAAGAGCCACTGAAATGGTCATTCCACATTCTCGAGACACAGAAAAATACCAAGTAGGGCAAAAGTATAATAAATACGGAATCACACTAAAAACAGACCAAAAGTGCACTTAACATGGAATGGACATAATAATAAATATGAACAATTATGGCTCTAAAGTATAGTGCATCAACGAGAAAACTAGCCCAGATGTGTCCAAAAATATGTATATAACTTGGACTCATCACATGAACTCTGGTCATGCGCCACTGCTCGTGTGTGTTTATTCCATTTTTCTGGAGTTCTGTCATTGCTAATCGTACGATCATGGGATCCAATGCGCACGACCTATGGTCGTGCGCCACTGATCGTGCGCTCTGATTTTCTGCTGCTGTATTTAAACTCGTGCTCCACGAATTAGTGCAACGCTTTTCATTTTTCCGCCCCGCTGCTGCGTGCGAAGCGTCGTTTTTCACCCCTACAGGTCCTCCACTTATCTTCACCCTACGAGAATCTTTCTCCGATGATCTAAGCCATGTTCAACCCTTCGGAGAGTTTCTGGCCACCAGTAGTGTGCAACAGAGACCTTTAGGTACTACTCATTTGGGCAAAAAGGGAGAAACGATTGAAGGAATGGGAAGAAGGCGGAGGAAGACAAGTGGATTGACAACCCATTTACCTACAAATGCAACCAACGGTCTAAGCCGAGAAGTCGACTGACAACCCACCATTCCGGCCAAGAACCACGGCTAGGCTTTCTCCCTATCAGTTTATTCTACCTCTTCTCATAGTGAAGTGTATTCTTAAGCTTGTAATGAACCTGAACTTACTTTTATTTGTCTATGAATGAAGTTTGCTGGGAATAGTTACATATTCTTTGTTAGTTGTAATGCAGTCGCCTCCATTCACATCCACTCCACTCGCACACTAGAACCACTCTATCAAAGGCTAGTATTGGTAGTTGAAAAGGTGATTGTGACCCTCACTGTCCGCACATGTGTTCATTCCATCTGCTTACTCTCTGTCCATTCGCCTCACGCAGCACGGCATAATGTCCTTCACTAGTTCCATCCACCAAGCGAAGCGGTGCTTACGACAGACCCGTATTAGTTCTCTTTTTGTTTTGTTAGCATTAGGAATTGAAAACCAACCTCCTTTGTTGTTTTGTTTTACTCTCAGTAACGATCTTTCTGCGACGCTATCACGATACTCAAACTGCATTCCCTCGAGATCGACATTCGGGGAAGCTATTCCCAAAATTACTACTTGACAGCGACCGGTGCACTTGTCGATGCATCAATAGTCTGATTTGGGAGTTTCATGGGATTTAATCAGGTAAATATTGGAAAACCCCCAAAACATTAATGGAGGAAGAAATTAATGGAGGGAGGTCATGGGGAACACCCTTCCTCTTCCCTAAGCCCACCTTTCATCTCCCCTGATGCTTGGGAGGAGAATTTGAACAAAATTGAGTCTTGGATCACTGCATTTGGTGTTGAATCGAAATCGGGAAGTAGATCGCCAGAAACCACCACAACCATGGCCACCCGTCAAAGCAGTCGCCTCCAAGCCCGGAATAAGGTTCATTTCTCCTCATCTCCCCTTGTGCTAGAATCCTAGATCCCGAGGTTGAGAAATCGAGTTCAATTAAGATTGGTCCAAGTGAGAAATTTGGAGAAATTTCCATTAAAATATGAGGTGTTGGGTTCGCCGAAAAACACCACCTCCGGTGGCCAAACCACCGCCAGTTGATAGCCACCACCTCAATAGAGGAGGTGGTGGCGGTGGCCGGCCTGGGAGGTTGGTGGATGGACGGGGAATGTAGTTTGAATGTGCCCCACGTCGGGACAATCTACACCTTCGGCTCAGGGAAGAAGATAACCAGATCCCGTCCAAAATGCTTTAAGAATCATACTAAAAAGTAATTAATACAAATTATAATTATGTTATTTAATGTGTATTTCTGTCACTCTAAAATAGACATTTCAAATAGAAATTAAGGCCTCTTTGAGGCAAATTCATGAAAAATGCAAAACGTGGAAATTGTATCCCTTTGTCTTAACTTTAATTAAAAACTTGAATCAACAATTTGGAGCAATGTATCTCCTTGTATGGCAGTTTTAGTGGGACTGGTCGCTAGGAGGGGACAACCCTTATTTCTTGAATAAATGTCAAATGATCAAAGTTATGGGGTTGAAATTTGGGACATGAATGCATACATCTTTTTGTTACACCTCCTATCCAAAAATGGGAATTTTTGGACAAACTTTTCCTATAGTTTTAGGTAAAATATAATTTTCCATAAAAGTTAAATATTTTGGTGAAAAATAATTATAATAATCCCAAATTTTGGTGGGTGTCGCAGTAGGGAAATATAAAGTCCTGGTAAAAATTCCAAGTCATTTGGAGCTCTATATGTGGGTGTATTCCAATGCAAGTGACTATGGCATGTGATTGTGATGTGCATTTAGCCAAAAGATATATCTTGTGAATTTAGCAAAATTGGTTTGGTCAAATCCAGTGAAATTTTATACATGCAATTAATTAGTAAAAGTACACCTCCTCATGAAGTTTTAGAATATTTGGAATTGATTTGCTTGGCAAATGAATCAAATATTATTTTGTTATGCGTATGTATTAATGAAATTATGGTGACTAAAATAGTTGCAAAAATTATGAAATCTTGCCAATAGAAATGATTTAGTATGATATATAGTAAATAAATTAATTGGAATTTTTGAAAGTTAGAATCTTAGGGTTGCAGTTATAATTACCATTTTTTGCCTCTTCTATAATATTGAGATAATTGTTCTCAAATTGTGTTATAAAATTATTCATTTCTAGAATAAAAAAATATTTACCATTTGTAACCTATATTAATATTTCTAGGATTATTTGATGAATATTTATAGTACTTCATGTGTAATATGATCTAGTGGATCAGATTTTTGTAATTAGAAATTAAATATCAAATAATACTGGAATATTATTAAATTTGGTCCAGACCTTTTATTTATCATTATGACCTTGTAAAATTTAATTGGTACTGTTTGGACCCTTGGAAGTGATACTTCATATTCAAATCCACTAGTGACTTATATTTTAGAAAAATTCAATTATGGTCAATTTAATTGAGGAAATTGTGAAACTTTGGAACTTCATCATAACTGAGTATTCAGACCCTTGTAATTAATTATATGTCATTTAGATAATATATTTGATGGTTACAACCCTTAGACTCATATCGACCATTTGAACTACATATAGTTAATTAAGAGGGCAATGGTTAGATGTGATACAAATTGGTTCTAGTCATGTTGGGGTATACCTAGGACCTTGATGTGATGTTGGTTGGGGTCGTAATGGATTTACCAAGAGGTGGTGTGAGTTAGTATACATGGACCCTAAGGGCATAGTAAAGTTTAGGAGAAACGAAAGATCGTTGTTCCCCTATATGAAGCACACATCACCATAGAAATTCTAAGAGTAACTATGTGAGACAGTTTGATAAAGGGTAGTCACTAACAAAACCAAATATCTTGAGAAAGGGAATAATGGGGTTAATCTTATCATAGTTCCTAGTACCGTTGCGAGCCCTTCACCAGGTAGACCACGGGAAGTCTAAGATCAACCTTAAATCATTGTGTACAACTAAAAGTTAGACAAGAGTAGTCTAATAGGTTGAAGGGATAACTTAACAAACTCACCTATGTATGGGTTGGAGTGATTCAGGACTCGTTAGTCCTGCAAGATGGAGGCTTGGGGTAGAGATATATTAAGGACGTGTTAGTCCTGCGAGCTGAAAGCTCGGAGATATATAAGTCTTGAGGACGGTATGGTCTTACGAGCTGGAGGCTTAGGTAAGTATTTTCATATCTAGTTTGTGCTTGTTGTGGTGGGTCATTCGGTACTGCTCCAGTCGACACGCCGATGGAATTACGTTGGCTCTGCGGAGGTGTACAAGTCTTTGGAGGGGACTAGTAGGTTGTTTATACTGAGGTCTGGAGGACTAACCCCCTTAAGTGTAACGCCCCCGGTTTTCTTGTGATTGTTTAATCATTGTTTGGCATTACGTTGACGCGTTTCCGGCCTTTGCCATTTTTAGAGCGTCGTCTTAGCTCTTGAGAAGTTCTTAGTGGCTTTTTTTGTAGCCTGTTTACAATGTTCCCCAGCTAGCCGGAGACTATTTTGGTGACTCGGCAGAGCCTCTCAGGGAATGATTGTGTTTTGGCTTCGGGAGATGCTAGCCCGAGTTTTGATCATCGGATGTTATTCTCGACTATGCCATTGTTTTCGTAGCATGGGTGTTTAGCTACGGTGCGAGTTTTGTCGAATTCCGAGATCGTTTGTTTTTCGTGTCAGTGGCCGGTTTTGCTTGGCTTCATATGTATGTATATATATATATATATGTAAATCAAGCTAAATCCCAAGCTAAAAATCAAGCTAATATATATATATATATATATATATATATATATATATATATATATATATATATATATATATATATATATATATATATATATATATATATATATGTGTGTGTTGTGTTTAAGCTTGAGTGTTGGAGCTCAAGTGGCTGATTATATATGATAAGTTTTAGCTAAGTGGCCGACTATACTTATATAATATTAGTGGCTTATAATATTATATGCTCTGTTGCTAGTGGCCGGTTATTTTATCATAGTTTAGATAGTGCTGTTATGATAATAATATTATTATACTATAGTGGGTGAGTATTATTTTACCTTATCCCTATTCCTCTTCCCCAAACCCGACGGGAAGCTTCCAGTGGAAGGAATCGGGCGGCGGAGGTGCTAGAGCTCCGGCCGGCGATTTCTGGAGGTTTAGAGTACGTATTTCTCGGGTAAAGGCAGATCTGAGCTGCTCTTGCCTAGATCTTCCTCCTTAGGTAAGTTTTGCTTGCTCTAGAGCTGTCTTACAAGCTAGGGTTTTCGTGTTGCTCAGTTTTCTTTCCATCTTAGCTTTAGGTTTGCTGTTTTTGCGGCCGATCTTGCGGCTGATGCTGGAGTTTGGAAGGACTGCTACTGTGTCCTGAAGGTTGAGGCAAGTGCTCTTTTCCCTTGTCAAGCTTTTTTCATTTAAGTCTGTTTTCAATTTTTCCTGGAAGTATAAGCTAGGCTACTACAGCCTCTGTCCCGAGCTAGGTCTGCCAGATTTCAATATATTTTTTTCACTCTCTCCCGGTTGCTGGTTTTGTGTCTAGGTAGTGGCTGGAGGTAGAGTTTTAGTTTGCTAATTAGCCTAGCTTGGGGGATAGCTGTAGCCGGGTAGAAGGGGTAGAAGGAGTAGTTAGAATTTTATTTTCTCTAAGCTGTCTGGCTTAGTGTCGAGAGGGACTCGACACCTTGTGCTTAGTATCGAGAGGGACTCGACACCTTGTGCTTAGTATCGAGAGGGACTCGACACCTTGTGCTTAGTGTCGAGAGGGACTCAATGCCCTCTGGCTTAGTGTCGAGAGGGACTCGATGCCTTCTGGCTTAGTGTCGAGATGGACTCGACACCTTGTGCTTAGTGTCGAGAGGGACTCGACGCCTTCTGGCTTAGTGTCGAGAGGGACTCGACGCCTTATGCTTAGTGTCAAGAGGGACACGATGCCTTCTGGCTTGGTGTCGAGTGGACTCGACGCCTTTCTCCTTAGGCTGGTGTTTTCTCCTGAGTTGGTTGGGATCGGTTTATTTCAGGTTGTTGATGTTTCTCGGCTTGTTTTGAATGCCGATTCGTGAATTATGGCAGGTGGTTTTGTTTGATGGCTCTGTTAGGGGTGGAGTTTTGTAGAGCCTTGGTCACCACCATTGTGGCCCCGGGATGGGCTGTTTGTTTTGGTGTGTTGCCACCATTTTGGCCCCGGGATGGGCTGGTTGTTTTGGTGTGTTGTCACCATTTTGGCCCCGGTTTGGGCTGGTTGTGTTGGTGTGTTGGACCTTAGGGCTGCCACCTTTGAACCCTTGAGTATTTTTGGGTCTTGTTGTTTGGATGAGGACTGTGTTTGGTCACCAACCCAGACCCATGGCTTTACCACTGCTAATGATTCACAAGTTAGGACTGTTAGTTCCTTTCTGTAAAGTTATTATTTTGGCATATGCTGGCCTTGTTGCTGCTGCAGGTTTTTAGCATGGCATGTTGTTTATTTCTCGCACTTGGTGAGTTTTGATCTTGCCTTGGGTAGTGTTTTACCCTTGCTACATTGTTCATTTTACCTTCGCTCTTTTGATAGCACTTGTTGTGGGGTTGGTAAGCCCCTCTTTTATTACTTATGAATCTAACGCTCCAATTCTTTTCATTCTATTCTTGCTGAAGTATTCTTTCTTTGAATGCCTTAGGTTCAGGTTGTGGCCGATTGAGCGGCTAGTGTTCTGGTGGAGGTTGCTTGTGGCCTCCGAGGTAACTGAGTTTGTTGTTCCTCGATTTGGTGAGGTAGTTTTCTTCTTTCTGTATAGACATACATACTCACCAGTGGGTTCGTGTCAGGTTGTTGATGCCCACTGGTGGCTTGCTTGTGATGCTAGAGATGAACTGAGAACTGCTATTTTTGCCTTTTTGGAGGTTATTTACTTGCTTCTGGGAATGTTTTATGCTAGGTTGCATGTTAGGTATTTTTTTTAAACCCTAAAAGCATTACTATATGTACCTCATGCACGTCATGTTTATAAAACTAAAGCACTACTTTCCCAAGTAACGTAAAAGAAAAAGCTATTTTTCTTATACTATGATAAATATAGAGTCATGCATTCCATGAGTTGTTCTTCGGGGACGTTTACACTCATGTAGGATGTCAAATCAACTTAACCAAAGTATTTTCCACTGCATATAAATATATTTTTAATTGTGGACTAGCTGATCCACTGTGCCGAGGGATACCGCCATCAAACTTTACTGGTTTTCTTTCATATTAAATTCTGATTTTATCCAAAGAATTAGAGTCTGGGGTTTTGCCTGAGCGTGTGCAATTATCCCCTGCACGACGTGGCATCATGACATGTATTTTCTCTTACTCTGATATGATTTAATTGTTAAGAAAATGCGGGTCGTGACATTAAGGCACACCCGACCATAAATTCTGAAGGTCTTCCAGTAAGATTAAGTAGGGGCTCCGCTGTTGTGTTCTTAGCATTGAGGCATACGTAAGGTCTAGGCGATGTAGTGTGCCTACCCGCCTAGGAGTGGAGATACCCACTCCACTGGCACCGTGAGCCACAATGGTTGTTACCTCAGAGTTTAGCTACCTCCAAATAAGTGGGGAATGTATGAAAGGTCTGTGCATATTGTCGAGTGGGTGAGTTGCGTTATAAATCATTGCATTGCATCACATAGCATGACATTTATAAATTAGAATAGTTAGATTATAGTTGCAGTCCTTCATCATATAAATTAGTATGAGCTCTTTTATATGATTAGTTACTTTGGAAACCTTAACTTATAAGGTTGTAGGGGCATTTATATAAGTTAAGGTACGTTCTATGATGGTAGTGTGGTTCGTCACTTTACCTTTCTTTACTATACATTACTACACTGCTCTTACTTTACCAGTATTGTTTTTAGTGTTACTCTTTATATATATATATATATATTAGATAGTGCCATGTCACCTGCTTTGTCATTTTGCTTTGTTGTCCTCCACTTCCTTACTCCCGCATGGTGCCTAGGAGTCCTGGGGGTGAGGCGAGATTGATAATGGCTTAGTCTTTTAACTAACGGTCAGTGGACCATATCATTTTAGGGATGCGAGGAGATGCAGCGCTAGTTAGACCAGGAGAACTAGCAGCACGAGGAGGCTGGACTTAAGGAGAAGTCGTCGCACATTACTACTACCCGGCGACATGTTGATGAGTGTTTTTTATTTAGCTTCCGCATTACTTAAGTGAGAGAGTGTTTTGTATTTTGGATATGTACCGGGAATAACCTCTTACTCTCTTTAGTTTCATTTTATTACTCATTGTGGAATATTGCTCTATTTCCTTCTTATATGTGTTGAGTTGTGATTGTGGACTATGTTTTAGGCCAAATACTTTTATTTGGCCTACATGTAAAATGATCATACTAGCCGGCAGGATCGACGTCGTGCGGTGGCGACTAACTCGATAGTTGGTGTCGTCGTAAGGCAGTGGTCCTGGGCATAAGACCTGGGTAACTCTCTGGTTTTAGGAGGGCTCTTACAATTGGAATCACTTGAACAACGATCATTAAAGAAATAAGTCCACAACACTGGGCCACCCCGCTCGAGCATTAGTTTGTGGACAAACTATGCAGCGGAAGCACGGGTGTGCCCATATGTAAAAATCAAATTATATAGTCCATTAATCTATAAGTTAGGCCAAATCTTAATGATTTTCTTAATTTTTCCTTTGTAGCCCTGAGGGAACACCGTCCCGCGGGCCACTGTTCCCCCTCCACCAGGTGCTACTCCATTCCCGCAGACGGAGTTGGGCTAGACACTCATGGCCATTTTGAAGGCCTTCTGAGCTTAGCAGGTTCAGTCTCTGCAGCCGAACCCGAGCTTAAATTGGTTGACTACCTTCTGAGGCCTCTCCCCTCTGACGTACTTTTGGAATGAGTTTGCATATCGGACGGAGGAGTGGCTTGACACTATCCAGGAGATGCTAATAGGAATTCGTTGCCCGACCAATGTGGTTGTTGCCTTAGCAGCTACGGCATTGGGAGACTGTTGGGTCCATTATCCACAATGTCCCAGATTTGAAGAAGTCAATCATGTCAATTATATACATAAAGTTGTATTTGATGTATGCCTAAGTCCGTGCATGCAGGTTAGCCATTGCAATATTGATAGGACAGGTATTCCAAGTGATGTGACAGGTGGTCATAAAGTGAAGATGCTGGATAGGCTGGAAATCACCTAAGTCCACAGGCATTGAGTGTAGTCTACTCACTCAGCGCTAGGTGAGTAAAATCATTGAATATAGCTTGGACAGTCAAAGCCAAACAATTAGCAGGTTGAAAATGTGGCTAAGTTCATAGGCGTTGAGTACAGTTTACTTACTCAATAAAATACAGTAAAAAGCTGTAAGACATGCTAAGGCAGTCAAAGCCTAGGAAGAAACTGGCTGAGATGTGGCTAAGTCCACAGGTGTTAAGTGAAGTCTACTCACTCAATGTCATACTACATAAATTGTTGAGTATAGCTCAGTCAGTCAAAGCCATACAAAATCTGTGTAGTTATTTTGACTAAGTCCACAGTCATTGAGAGAGCCAAGCTCACTCAATGCCATGTGATAAAAAGCGTTGACTGAACCATAGTTAGTCAGAGATAGTGTTTCCAACACAGGATTTTGTCTAAGGACAAAAGCGTTGAGTGAAGGCTATTCACTCAATGCTTAATCAACTAAGAAACTATCCCAAGATAGATGCGTTGAGTGAAGTATACTCACTCAATGCCATGTGAATATAATTGACAGATGCTGAAAGCGTTGAGTGAAGAAGCAACACTCAACGCTTTCCAAGCAGGAAAACGGCTGAGTCCAAAAGCATTGAGTGAAGGTTGCTCACTTAACGCCAAGTAACTAGAATTATTTCTAAGTGATATGGCGTTGAGTGAAGTTTACTCACTCAACGTCAAGAGATAGAAAGTTTTCTAAGGAAAAAAAGCGTTGAGTGGGCTCAACGCTCTCAATGCCTAGAGGCTGAATGATTTTTCTAAGTGTTTTGATATTAAGTGAAGGTTGCTCACTCAACGCCTAGTGACAGAATTTTATCCAAGTGTTTTGGCATTGAGTGAAGCTTACTCACTCAACGCCTATACTAAATATGTTTGATTTTGGCTAAGTCCATAGATGGTGATGTCAGCAAAGTCAATAGAGTTCCAATTAAGTGCGGGAAAGCTACAAAACATGACAAATGTTGTTGGAGGGCTACTGTACGTCTTCTCCGTTAAAGCAAGGTGCAGCTGTCTACTACAGCTGGTCCCCACTGCTTCTTGGAGCTATTAATCAGCGGAAGATATAAAGAGACAGCTTCAGATGTTAAACTCAACTGTTTTGGGTTTTATCCAAAATGAAAAAGAGCGACTGGACTTCATCTTCCTCGCCATTGCTGCCGAGAAAAAGCTTGAAGCCTTCCAGCAGAACAAAAAGTTCAGTTAGTTGTAGCACTTTTCTTCTGCTACAACAAGATCAGAAAGACTTTTATATAGAAAGATAGGAGAGACCTCAGTCTTCTGCAGGTTCAGTTAGCTGATTGAAGTTCTCAAGACCTAGCCATTCTTCCACCTTCTTCAACAAGTTCATAATTTATATTCTGATATCCTTCCAGCAGAGGCAGAATTTCTTCTTGGTGTTGTGAATAAAGATAGAGCTGAGATAACTTGTCCCTAGTTATTGATTGTTCCAGTATGGAGACCGGGTGGTATGGCGGTCTGACTCTGGCGGATTGGAGACCTCGCAGTCTGTCGGTTTCTCTTCATCGGTTCGGTAGCCGGACTGCTGTTGTTTGTTGTCCGGGCGATATGGGGTTTTATCTTAGGTGTGTTGGAGACCGGGAGGTCTGGCGGTCTCCTATGGTGGCTTGTTCTCTCCTTTTGGTGGTTTCCAGGAGGTTAGCCTATTCATCTTACCGCGCGGCTTGTTCGACTTGTTTCTTGTTAAACCGCTTATACCTATTATTATTTAGTCACATATTACTTATTTGTAATCTCTCGCATCTCCTCTATTCTATAAAAGGGAGGTCATACCTTTGTAATATACACCTTTTTGGATAATAAAATTTCTGTTATTCTAATTTCCGGTTTCTATTTGTCATTTCGCACATGGTATCAGAGGACTCGATCTTTTCTGCCTGATTTGGTGCCTTCTTCTGCCCGCGTAGTTTCCTTCTTCTTGTAGTCTGTTCGTGCAACCTCTTTTCCCTTCCTTGTCGCTGCCCTTTTGTGTGCGCGGCCTCTCTACTCGCTCTGTCTTTCTATCCACGACCTATTTTTGCGGTTTCTCTGCCTCTTTTCTCTCCGTGAACTCCTTCCTGTTTGTGTGGTCTTCTCTATCACTTGTTCGTGCGGCCTCCTCTTTTATCCGCACGACTTCATTCCCTCTGCTTTGTTCTGCTTCTTGGTCATAGCCTTCCTTTCCGCTGGTGTGTTGACACCGTGACCGCTGCAGAACCTCTTCTTGTGTCCGCAGCAGCCTTCCCCACCGCACGACCTGCTTACTGGTCGCGCCGCCACCACGGCTTGCTATTCGCACAGCCTGTTTCTACTCACGCCGCTTCTTATCTCTTCCATGGCTCTTTCCGGGCATACCGTGGATCCCTGTTGGTTGAAACATCCACATCTTCGACCCTCTGGTAACTCATCCACCTCGGTGGTCACGTCATCAGGTAGTGCCCACATGGTTTTTCAAGGAAAATGGTTGATCGACTCTGGTGAGACTAATCATATGACGGGCAATCCTCAGTGCTTTTCTATCCTAGAAACACATAATCGGTTGCCCTCAGTCCTCGTTGTAGATTGCTCTCCCTCCCCGGTCCATGGGATGGGAGTGGTTCATGTCACTCCTTCTCTTCTCTTGGAGGACACTCTCTATGTGGCAAAGTTTCCGTACAATTTATTATAGATTACCTCTTTATGCAAGAAACTTCATTGCTCCGTCACATTCACTCCAACTTCTTATTCTTTTCAGGATCTGAGCTCCCAACGGACGATTGCTATTGGAACTGAGAGCGGCAGCCTCTACTTCCTCGATAATGTTTCCGTTCTATCTGCCTTCTCCTCCTCCTCTACAGATCTTCTATAGTGGCATCTCTGCCTTGGTCATCCTCCTCCACAGATTCTTCGTCAGCTTCTGCCACACCTCCCTCCATACAATTTTGCTCTCAACTACGATGCCTGTCAGCTTGGCAAGCATCACTGTTCCTCCTTCCTGCCAAAGCAAGGTCGTGGCTCTACCTGTCTGTTTGATCTCATTCACTCTGATGTCTGGTGTCCTGCTCCTACCCTCACCGTTGATCGGGGTAGTTCTTATTTTGTTACCTTTATTGACGAGCTTTCTAGATGTACTTGGGTGTATCTCTTAAGAGATCGCTATGAATTATTCAATGTATGGACATCTTTTTATCACTTAATTAACAATCAGTTTGGTGTTTTAATTAAAATCCTTTACTCTGATATTGCTAAGGAGTATATCAGTCAAGCCTTTTCCTCTTTCTGTATGCAACATGGGATCGTTCATCAAACTAGTTGTGTCTATAGATCCCAACAAAATGGAGTGGAGGAACGCAAAAACCGTCACCTCCTTAATGTCGCTCGTACTCTGATGACGCGGATGCATGTCCCTCGCTCTTATTGGGGCTATGCTGTTCTCATTTTCTGCTATCTCATCAATCACATTCCCTCCATGGTTCTCCACGATAAAACACCATTCTTCGTTCTCTATCCGGAAAAGGATCGTTTTCCTCTTCCTCTGCATATCTTTGGGTGCACAACTTTTATGCACGCTCCCTCCGCCACCCATGACAAACTCTCCCCTCGCTCCACCAAATGTGTCTTTCTAGGGTACTCTACCACTCAGAAAAGCTATTGTTGTTTTGACCCCATTCTTCGCAAGCAGTTCGTCTCCACCGACGTTACCTTTTTCGAGAATGCTCCCAATTTCTCCGACAACTCCTCTCTTACTATTCCATCCAACCCATCGACTCCTACTGAAGTTTTTCCACCTCCACCATCTCCATCTTCTCCACCATCTCCATCATCTCCTCTTCTATCTTCACCTCTGCTATCTCCCTCTTCTCCACCGTCGTCACCCTCTACTCCCGGGCCAGCCCTCTCCGCCACGGATGCTTCGGATGTTGAGGAACCCACTGACCTGGATCTTCCCATTGCTCTTCGCAAAGGGGTTTGGGCATGTACCCAACACTCGCTTACTGTTGTTTCCTATGATAGTCTTAGCCCTTCTCGCAGGGCTTTTGCACTGGCCATCTCTACCACTGCTACCCCCTCGCTCCTACCAGGAGGCCCTTCTATTCCTCATTAGAAGGCTGCCATGGATGAGGAGATTTCTACTCTCACTAAACGGGGTATGTGAACCCTTGTTCCTCCTCCCTTCGGCATAGATGTTGTTAGCTGTCGCTGGGTCTTTGTAGTAAAGTTAAGTTCGGACGATAGTGTGGATCGTTACAAGGCACATCTTGTTACAAAAGGATTTACCCAGACTTATGGTGTTGACTATTTTTGACACCTTTTCTCCAGTTGCTCGTCTCAGTACCATCAGGGTCCTCCTCTCTATGGTTGTAAACAGGGATTGGCCCATTTCATAACTGGATGTCAAAAATTCTTTTCTATATGGGGACTTACAGGAGCATGTCTACATAGAGCAACCTTCAGGGTATGTTGCTCAGGGGGAGATACAGGTATGCCTGCTAAAGAAGGCAATCTATGGCCTAAAGTAAAGCCCTCGGGCTTGGTTTGACAAGTTTAGCGGGATTGTAGCGGCAGTAGGTTTTACGAGAAGTTCTGCCGATCATTCTTTTTTCGTTCGAAAAACCTCCCTGGGTCTGGTGGTTCTTGTGGTATATGTGGATGATATTCTTCTTACTGGAGATGACCAGGCTGGGATAACTTTGACCAAGAAGCATCTTCGGCAACACCTAGTCACAAAGGATATGGGTTCTCCAAAATACTTTCTGGGGATAGAAATCTCTCGGAAGACTAATTCCTTAGTCCTCTCCCAACGTAAGTATGATCTTGATTTGTTAAAAGAGACAGGGTTTGTAACATACCATTTCCAACTAGACCCCTAGGAGTGGTTTTGTCCATGACTAGGTCATGACAAACCTTAGGAAGCCAGGAAAGGGCCAAGAGATAGGAGACAAAATGTGGAAAATCATCATGGTCTGCAAATAGTAGAACTCTGAACAATGGTTTAGGATGACCATGGGCTACACCTTGACCCCAAGACCCTACCACAACACCCCCTAATACCTTGGGAGGCCCATTAGAGCCATAAGGACCCATTGGGGTCAATCAAAGAGGCTCAGTTGACCAATGTCAACCCTAACCCAAAATGGGTCAAACTGGCCTACTTAGGGTCAATTGACCTACTCTTAGCCTAGAGGACCCCACCTATGCCACCCTAACTTTAAAGTGAAGTCAAGGGGTCACTAAGGACACATTGGGGTCAGCCCTAAAGGCCAGGTTGACCCAAGTCAACTTAAGCCCCTAATCTGGTCAAAGTACCCTTACTAAGGGTATGTGACCTCCAAAGTGCAAGGTAACCCTACATAACCCTTCCTAAACCTTCGGGGAGGCCAATGGGTCACCAAGGACCCATTGGGGTCAACCCAAATGGTTATGTTGACCCAAGTCAACTCTAGCCCTAAAATGGTCAAAGTGCCCTTACCAAGGGACATGTGACCCCCAAGATGCCCAACCAACCCTATTCAAGTCTTCTTAGACCTTAAGGGAGTCCAATGGGTCACCAAAGATGCAATGGGGTCAACCCAGATGATCAAATTGACCCAGGTCAACCCTAACTTAAGCCAAGTCAAACCTAGCCCAAAAGGACTAACCCAAGCCCAAGCCACTTCTTCCTTAGGCTAACCTCACTTTCATGATCATCATGACTAAGTCTATGGGGTTGACCAGTCAACAAG
This sequence comes from Platanthera guangdongensis, assembly GCA_039583875.1. Classification (NCBI taxonomy): domain Eukaryota; kingdom Viridiplantae; phylum Streptophyta; class Magnoliopsida; order Asparagales; family Orchidaceae; genus Platanthera; species Platanthera guangdongensis. Next base: position 137,687,822 of record CM077151.1, read on the forward strand.
GGTGACTAGGAGAGAGAAGGGAGCTTCCCTCCATGTTAATGGTGGATAGAGAAGATGGGGGAGAGGAAGGGGAGAGTGGAGTCGGCCAAAGGGAGACTAACAGTCACCTTTAATGGCTGCAATCAACTCCTCTAGGGAAGAGGAGTTGATTCCAGCCGTTTCCCGGCCACCAAGGGGTGGATTCAGCCCCCCTCCACTCAACCCGAGCCACACCATAAATGGTGTTGATGGGCATTGAAGAACCAACCGCCCCCCTCCCCAATTGCCCATTTAAACATCATCAGTGGGCAGAGGGGAACATTTCCGAGCTTTTACCTGGAGGAGACAGGCCGTCTCACTGTGCTGTTGCAGAAGCCGAAGCGTCGCCGCCGTCAACTATGGCATCCCGCCACTCCACCCGCATTCAGGCCGCCAGGAAGGTCCTCCCCCTCTCCTTAACTCATGGGTAGATCATAGGTCTCCTTAGGTTTAAGTTTCGGGCTCAATTGAGCCCAATGAAAACCAAGATTTTCATGGTTTTCGGCAAAAAATTATCCTGCTAGAACCGCCGGAAAACACCTCTCCGGCGGCTGAGCCGCCGCCTGGCGATAGCCACCACCTCAACGGAGGTGGTGGTGGCGGTGGCCGGCCGGGGAAGGGGCTGGATCGCCGGCGGCAGAGCTTGGAAGCGGCTCCAGGCGGGATGGATCCTGGTCGTCGGCTCAAGGAGGAAGATGAAGGGATCCCGTCCCTTTTGCTTCAAGATCCGTGCGGCTATATGATTAAACTATAGGAAATCTTTTTATATTAATTTGATTTATGTCACAGATTTTGATATTATTGGTTTTAAATTTTAAAAATACTTAGGCCCCTCTATAGAAAAGTCACCAACATGAAAGTTGTAGTCCTTTGTGTCTACCTTATGTTAAAATTAGTTTGAACCAATTTGGGTGCATGGTCTGACCAGGGCACACATTTTGGTGGGACATACACTTAGGGCTAGGCAGTCATTAAACTGAGTGTCCACACCTCATCCCTGATCCAAATCACTTGAAATTTGGGCAGAGTGTTTAGCTATAACTAGGGCCTGCCCAAAACTCAGAATTTTTGGAGACACTTTGCCTAAAGTTTTTGCTTTTATTTAATAATGCTAGGGTAAATTAATTAAGTGGTCAAATTACCTCCAAACCCTCCCAAATTTTGGAGAGTGGTCCCTGGCATCAAGACCTAGTTCTATACAAAATTTCATCTCATTTGTATATGTTTTGGTTAGGGAATCACCAAACCCTAGTTTGGCCTTAAGAGGGTATTTTTGATTACAAGTGCACTATGAACTTAGGGTGGTCCCCTCCCCTCAACAGAGGCTGAGGATTTGGACACTGACTTGGCATGGACAATGTCACCCTCTTGAGGAAGATGGAATGATTTAGGCTTGATTTGCCCTAGGGTTCAACCCCAAACCCTAAGGAAGGACCTTTGAGAGTTGTGAAGGACATGGGGGAAAATTCCCTTGTATGGCCTTGGAAATCCAGTAGAATTGAGGGTAATGTAACCTAAGTTCTCTGGCAGGAACCTTAGAGGAGTTGGGGCAAGGTAGACACCTCAAAATCTGACAGTTAGAGAATTTCAAGAATTGACTGAATGACATGACATCTGCCGTTCCAGCCGGTCTACAGCACTTGTCAGAAATGTCAGAAGTCAGTTATGAACCGGACCAGCCGGTTACCATGAAGAAGGCCTATAAATAGGCACAGACTATTTACAGAAACTGTTGTTGTTAATATTGTTAAGAGTTAACAGAAGAAGATTAAGTTCTGATTGAGTTCAGATTAATCTAAGAGATTTGTTCAAAGGGTTGCTGATCAAGTTATCCAAGTGATACAAATCAAGAAGATCGTGCTGTCCAACGGCAGATCTAAGAAGTTGGAGAGAGAGAGCTCCAATCAAGAATTCAGTCTTTGGAACTAGGCTGAGAAGAAGAATTCAGAAGCATCTGGATCTTAAGAAGCAGAGGTCAAGGAACAACTGCAGAGGATTCAGACTTATTCAGTTCTACTCAAGAAGCTTTGAAGGAAGCTAAGTCAGTTTGGATCTATCTGAGTTCTTCCAAGAACTCAGCAAGAAACTCTCAACTCCTCTCTTATTTTCTGAGTTGTTGAGTTATTTGTTGTAATACTATTTTAACTTGTAGGATCTTTGGATCTGAGTGCATTGTAAGCCTAAATTTACAAAGGCTGAGGGTAGGGCTTGATAGCCTGAGTGTAGGAGTTGAAGAACTCTGAGTGTAGGCCTTGATTGGCTGAGTGTAGGCCTGGGTGGCTGAGTGTAGGCCTTTGTGGCTGAGTGTAGGCTTTGGAGAAAGCTGAGGTGTAAGGCTTTGGGCCTGAGGTGTAGGAACCTATTTGGGTTCTGAGACAGTGGAGAAGTTTGGCCGAATCTAGTACACTGCTAGATAGGCGAAGGGGGAAAGTGGATGTACCCAAAGATTGGGGAACCACTATAAATCACTGTGTGTTGTGCTGTGAATGTGCTGTGTATGTTTGATTATTGCTGATTGCTGTAATAGACTACTTAGAAATCTGTGATATAACTGTTTGGCTGCCAACAAAGTTAGAAAAGGATTAGGTCACCTATTCACCCCCCCCCCCCCCCCCCACTCTAGGTGTTTAGGTACCATATCTTTCAGTGAGTAACCTTTTTGATGGGTTAAAATATTTATATATCGGGCTATAAGGACTTAAGCGACAGACATGAAAAGACTAATTCGACGAACGAAATACAAGTTTAATGAAGTGAACCCCAGACTTGGGTGAATTAGCAAGGTTGAATTGACACTTAGAAACACTAATTCGGTGGGGGTAGCTAATAAGAGAAATCATGAAAATGCTAGACGAACCCGACAAAATTGGTAGGCCAAAAGAGCGGCATGAAGAAAAATTGGTTAGGTATGCGAAAATTAGACAACAAAAGTTGATTCCGAGTAGAAAAAGGATAATGTAACAACAATCATATCACAATAGGGGTGAGGGGGAAGGAAGAAACCACCACTTTCCTCGATTTCACCTGGAATCATCCTCCGAAATACTCCACGTCGTAGATCGGTCCAAAGAAAGGCACGACAAAGTGAAATCTATTGGGAATTGTGCCCTACAATGTTCCTCATGATTTGAAGAGGCATCACCGATCATGCTAAGGGGCATAATGTATTTGATGTGTGCTTGAGTTCATGCATGCAGGAAGCCCATGATTGGACAGGTCAGCAAAAAGAATATGCTGGAGAATTCAGATTTCATCGAGCTCATCTCGCAGTTTGTCGAGCTCAGCTCATAGATCGTTGAGCTCGGTTCACCATTCCTTGAGCTAAAATCAGGAGCTTAGGATTCAAACTCCATCGAGCTCAGCTCGCAGTTCGTCGAGCTCAGCTCACAGATCGTTGAGCTCAAGGAATAATGAGCTCAGCTCATCATTCCTTGAGCTCAACTCAGGAGCTTAGGTTTCAAGTTTCGTCGAGCTCAGCTCACAGTTCGTCGAGCTCAGCTCACAGATCGTCGAGCTCAACTCGCCACTCATTGAGCTAAATTCAGAAACTTGAGGTTCAGAATTCGTCGAGCTCACCCACAGATCGTCGAACGCAGTTCAGCATTCGTCGACATAAAGTCAGACAAATTGACTAAGGCAAAACCGCTGAGACAGCTGAGAAGCATGTTGATGAGTACAAATATATAGTCTTTTTTATTATCATATTTGTAATCAAGTCCACTATTTTCTACCTCCATTCGTTATAATTGCACAAAAATAGTTAAGAATTTGAGTAATCATGAATAGAAGAGCACAATATAGATTTTTCCTTTATTTTCTTTACTTTATTAAGTTATTTATTTATTTATTCAATAATCTTCTTAATGTAGGTATTGCAAGTTCTTGGAACAAGAAGTATTTGAGCACATGTCTCAGCATAACCACTGAGAAAGAAGACAGTTCAGCTGAGAAGAAGAAAGTGTTGACACCGCTGAGAAGGAAGCGCTGAGAAAAAAGATAGTCACGGCTGTTAAAGAATAAACCGCTGAGACAGTTGAGAAAGAACCGCTGAGACGAAGCCAGTAAAAATTCACAAGCCCAGAAGCACTGAGAGCCAAGACAGATGGTGTTGAGTGACTTAACATCACTCAATGCTTATTGAAGATCCGGAAATTTTTCTAAGTCCAGAATATGATGACCACTACTGATGTCACCAAGAAGTCAATAAAGTCAAATTACATGAAGTCGTTGCGGGAAAGCTGCGGGAGCGCCGAAAGCTTCTTTGTCCTTTTCTGAGGGAGGTGACGTTCACCAATCCTTGGCTGGGCCCACTCCACAATTGTGTTGTTGATTCAAATCAACATATATAAAAAGGAAAAAATAAAAGGATTAGGGTTAACGAAACAAAGAAAAAATGCAAAACATACAAAGAAAAACCAAAGGCGGCTGGACTTCATCTTCTCCAATAAGCTTGAAAGCAAAAGTCCTGCAGAGTTTGCCAGAAGGCAAAAAAAGAAAGATGAAGCTCTTCAAGTTCAGCAAGATAGTTCTCTCCAGAACAAGACTGCTGATTCATCTATTCAGTAAGGGGATAGCTGTGTGAAGGGCCATCAACCTTCAACAGCAGATTGTTGCTCACCTGTACAGCAAAGAAGTTAGTTGTAGAAGAAGACTCATTCCTTCTACAGCAAGTGGGCTGGACTGATATCTGCTCAGTCCAGCAAGGGAGACTCAAAGATTTATCTCTGAGTCAGTTGTCTTAAATTTATTTCATCCTGTATAAACTACTGTAGTATTCAGTCTATCTGAATCTGAGTTGTATAGCCTTTTGGCATGAGCTATAGGTGACTAATTAGTCACTGTGGTAGGTGCCCTACTGGGGTACTGAGGTAGGATCCAAGTGTGGATCTGAGAGTTGGGCTGTCCTCCCAGCCTGAGTAGTAGGCCTTAGTGATAAGGCTGAGGTAGGTGATTGGTAAGTCACTGAGCTAAAGGTAACAAGTGTGTCACTGAGTTATAGGCCTTGGAGGAGGTTGAGCTGTAGGTGCCTGGAAGGGCACTGAGGTAGGTACCTGGAAGGGTTCTGAGTTGTAGGAGTGTTGCAGCACTCTGAGAGTAGGGTTGTGTGCCTGAAGTTGTACGGCTAAGATGCCTGAGCTGTAGGCCTTAAAAATAAGGCTGAGTTAGGTGGTCAGTGGACCACTAAGCTGTAGGAGCACTGCAGGGCTTTGAGGTAGGAACCTATGTGGTTCTGAGGTTGGGTTCTGAAGAGAACGTGAGTGTAAGGCTGAGGGCCTGAGGTGTAACTCTGAGGAGCATAGTGGTGGAGTTTGTGCCTAGTCCAACAAATCAGTTGGATAGGTGGGAGGGAAAGTGGATGTACCCAATTGTGAAACCACTATAAATACTTGTGTGTTGTGCTGTGTTACTTGTTCTTTTCTTGTATTATAGGTGCTAAGGACATACTATAGAACACTTAGTTAGAAAACAGCAAAAAGACTTAAAAGATTTCAAAGACCTATTCACCCCCCCCCCCCCTCAGGTGATTAGTTAACCTTAAGTAAATAACTTTCAAGTAGTATCATAGGGAGGTTACTCAAAAAGGATCTAACAATCTAAGTATACCTCCAAGTTTAGCTAGAAGATATAATTATGAGGTCAGGAATGAACTATAAGGAGCTAGGGACCATGAAGCTACCAATCTACAGGAAGGAAGGATTTAGTCTCTAGAAGCAAAGGGTCATATTATTCATGGAAGCATCTGACCCTATGATCTATGTAACAGTATTGGAAGGTCCCTTTATCCCCACAAAGGCTTCCACCATAGATCTAACTGTGAGAGTGCCTAAGGCATATAAAGAGATGGATAGAGATGTGGTGATTCTGTCCACTATGGACAAAAGGGCACAAAATATTATAGCCAGTGCCATTGATGACTCAACCTTCCAAAATATTATACACTGCAAGACCTCCAAGGAAATGTGGGACACCCTTGTGGTCTTCATGGAAGGCTCTGAGGAAGTTAGAGATGATAGGATGTCCATGCTCAATCAAGATTATAAGGCTTTCAGGCAAAACAAATCTGAAAAAGTAGATGGCTATTTTGAAAGGTTCTTTAGGACAGTTAATGAACTAAGAACCTATGGTAGGGTATTCAGCAACTATGAGCTGAATGACAAGTTCCTTAGATCCTTCACTAGAGAATGGGACACCAAGATATGTGCCATTAGGGAAATGGCTAAGCTGGCAGACACTCCTCCACCAATGCTCTTTGGAAAGCTGCAGTCCTATGAAATGCAGCTGGCTGATAGACAAGAAGAGGAGAAGGAAAGTAAATCCAAGACCAAGGCTAAGACAGTTACCCTCAAGGCAGAAGCCACAGGAAGAAGCAGAATAAAGACTCCTTCTTCAACAAGGAGAGAAGCTGAGACAAGCTCAGAAATGTCTGATACTTATTCCTCAGACAACCACATGTCTGATGAAGAGTTTGCAACTTTCTCTAGGAAACTTCAAAAGTTCATGAAGAATAATCACTGGGAGAATGACCCTCATCATCATCTCATCACAATAGGTCCTCTAAGAAGGATAGATATGGCCTCAAATCTAGTAAATAGATTTCATCAAAAGTCATCTGTTATTTTTGCAGCAAGGCTGGACATGTCATTGTTGAATGCCCAGTCAGGAGTAAGGAAGAGGATGAGAAGAAGAAGAAGCGTCACCATCACCTCAAGGACAAGAAGAAGGAGAAGTCCTTTGTAGCTAAGAAGGAGAAAAGCTCGACAGATTCTTCCTCCTCAGAATCATAAAATGATGAGTAAGAAGCCTATATAGGGCTGATCTTTGTTGGTGCAGAGCCAGAAGAAGAATATGCTATTGCCATTGTAACACCCCCTATCCGTCGCATAGCATATAGCAGTAGGTCCGGCCGGGGCCCGACGTCATATACCACAGACAGACCGGGTGGTTACTCAATGGAAACCATCCAACCAATCATAACGTCCTACACAGAGCATTCTAGCGGAAGCAATTTAAGTTGCAATAAAGAACCCAGCACAAAGAGCACGAATGTCCACTAATAAACCAAATAGGAATGTCGTACATACACGAGTACAAGCCTTAATGCCTTACAAAATGGTTTACTTCAATATTACATGTTTTACAAACCACGGCACGTACGCCGGTCATACATGAGTAAAAGCAGTAAACACTCCAATTAGGCCTTCGAGGGCCAGCTTCGCAATTTGAGCTTTAGCCCGCTATTGACCGCTTGGTCCAGCAGCACCTGCAAGCAACAAAACCACCGTACGGTGGCAAACAAAAGCAATGGTCAGCAATGCTGACCAAATTATAACGATACCGCCCCCAACTCGGGGCGGCGATGCTCCTTCCCTGCATTTCATTAGCATAAGCGAGCAATATATTATTGTCACAACATCACAGGCATAGGCACGCACGGCCACACACCCCGTGCACTCAGGGCACATTCTCAGTGAACCAGCCAATGTCACGTCAATTTAAGCCATAGACATTCCGGACTCACAACCGCCACTTTGACGGCCCAACATATGAGCAATTTGTCTTCCCGGCATGGGTCACGACAATTTAAGCCATAGACCACTGAAGACCCTCATCTATGCCAACGGCTCTAACCGAATGACATAGAAATGGGTACGGTTCCATCTAACCCATGCTCACATCGCAACGAAAATTTAAGCCATATGCGCAGGTCAAACTTCTCCCGAGTCCCATTTCCATCACACAATTCACATAACTCGGTTATGTTCAAGTTGGCTCTCAGGCCTCCAAGTTGGCAAGATCACGCATCCGCCCAGTTTTCCGGGTGCACTTTAGGGTTAATCCCCAAAGCTCCCTGTTGCAATATACCATGTAGAAAACCCGAAAAACAACCAATCGCACGGAGTATTCTCCGGCATTTATGCAATGCAACATCACCGATACAGACCAACATGTCCGGGTAGGCTTCACACATCATGCCTATGTCCGTTCTCGCTTACGGACTCTACACAACAGGGACTTTACATATCTACCTGAAGGAACGCCTCCAACTCACTGTAAACTCGCGAGAGCGGGCTTCCTATGCAAAGAAGGAGAGCTTCACTTGCTCAAGAAGTGAATCGTTACCCTAGCGTTCCTCTTTGGCACCATGGAAATATAATCGGATGAAAAGCACCGCACTCTCTTTGCCTCTGCAGATCCGAAGTCGGCTCGCGATTTGGAGCTTCGAAGCTCCTCCAATGGCCGGATCTAGCTTCTTCTTCTTCCTTTGCTCTCCTCTCTCTCTTGACTTAGAAAGAGAACCACTCAAGTAAAAGTGAGGGTTTCAAAGGCCCAATCCCAGGTTTCAAAGGCCCAATCCCAGGTTTCAAAGGCCCAACCCCTAACCATCGGATCCCAAAATAAGGAAACGAATGGCTACGATTCGTAGCTGAAAAGTAAAACCTGAGCCGAACACGGTCTGGCACACGCCTGTGTCCAGGGTCGTGTCCCTCATTCGCCATCAAAATCGATGCTCCTGGAACAACACACGGGCATCCGACACGCCCGTGTTCGACCTGACATGCCCGTGTTCCAACTGACATGGACGTGTGGTCGGTCGTGTGACCCCATCGATACAGCCCGAAAACAACCCAAGACTCACACGGGTATTGGACACGCCCGTGTCCAAACCCATGTCTACTCGAACATGCCTGGGCGCCAGGTCGTGTTCCCTGTCTCGACACTTCATCGAGCGAAGTTCATCGATTGCCTGACACGGTCTTGGACACGCCCGTTTCCTAGGCCGTGTGCCTTGTCTCGACACTTCGTCGAGAGAAAATCGTCGACTTCCCTGGCCGATCGTCGATACGGGCTCGACACGCCCTGAGACACGCCCGTGTCTCAGGTCGTGTTCTCTGCTCGACGATCGTCGACTCCAAAATCGTCGACCTCTCGACCAAATCGTAGACTCCAGCCTGACACGCCCTGGGACACGCCCGTGTCCCAGGCCGTGTGCCTACTACTAGATTCTAAATCTGGCCCAAAACATCCCCCGTCGCTCTATTGAGTTACGGGGCATTACAACTCTCCCCCTCTTAAAAGAATTTCGTCCACGAAATTATATAAAGGAAAGACAAGTACCAAAATTAAATTGTACCTGAGCGGAACAACTCCGGATACTCGTCAAGCATGGTCTGCTCTCATTCCCAAGAGAGCTCCTCTCGACCGCAATTGTCTCATTGGACCTTGACCATCCTGATCTCTTTATTGTGTAGCCGCTTGACCTCCGAGTCCTCAATCCGCACGGGCTTGACTTTTGTCGTCAACCCACTATCCACCGGCACTTGATCAACCACGATCACTTGTGAAGGCTCTTGAACCGCCTTCCGAAGCACCGAAATATGGAATACATCATGTAAACCACTTAGCTCCACTGAAAGCTTCAACCGATAGGCTGCTTCACCAACCCGCTCCAGAACCTCAAACGGCCCAAGGTACCTCGAGCTTAGCTTTTTCAATCGCCGCACCCGCGAGACACCCTTGAACGGCTTGATTTTTAAGTACACATAGTCGCCCACAGCAAACTCCGCATTCCTGTGCTTGGCATTATAGTACTTCGCCTGACGGTCGTGAGCGATTAGCAACCTCTCCCGAATAGTACGCACCAACGAAGTCGAATCCTCCACTTCTAATCGCTTATACAACTTTGACTCACCGTTTCTAACAAAGACAACAGTGTGCGACATTTTCTACCATAAAGGGCCTCGAAGGGCGCCATCTGAATACTCGCCTGGTAGCTATTGTTGTATGCAAACTCCACCAAATAAAGTTGGTCTTCCCATTGCATTCCAAAGTCCAAGACACACATGTGGAGCATGTCTTCCATGGTTCTATTGACCCTCTCGGTCTGCCCATCCGTTTGCGGATGGAAGGCTGTGCTGAATTTCAGCTTTGTTCCCAACATTTGCTGCACTAGCCTCCAATCATTGGACATGAACCGCCCATCTCGGTCACTCACGATGCTGCGGGGCACACCGTGAAGCCGTACTATATTATCCACATAAAGTTTTGCTAACTTTTCCACCGGATCATCCTTCCTATGCGGAATAAAATGCTACACCTTCGTTAACCGATCTACGACCACCCAGATGGCGTCGTTCCCCTTTTGCGACCTTGGCAAATCGTGCACAAAGTCCATAGAGATGTCGTCGAATTTCCACTCCGGAATAGGCAAGGACTTCAGAAATCCTCCCGGCTTTTGGCATTCCGCCTTCACCAAGGCGCAAGTTTGGCACTTCGCCACGTAGAGCGCCACATCTTTCTTCAAACCCGGCCACCAAAACAGTTTCTTTACATCGCGGTACATCTTCGTCATCCCCGGGTGAATCGAGTACTTGGTATGGTGTGCCTCGTACAACAATTCCACCCGCAAATTGCCCACATTTGGGACGCACAGACGACCGTCTTTCCAAAGCAATCTGTCCTCCAAAACGAATTGGGAATTTGACCCATCCAGATCCTCTACCATGAACTGCTTCATATGGACATCCAAATCCAAAGCCTGCCGAATCCGATCAGCCAGGTCATATTGGACTTCAGTCCAATTCAGTACTACTTCAGCACTTGATTGCTTATCCACACAAACAATCTCCAACGACTCTAACTCCCGCACCAACCGCTCATCATGGATCGACAGCCAATTGGCTTGAGCTGGGGCTCGGCGACTCAACGCGTCTGCAACCGCATTACCTTTACCAGGCACGTAGTGAATCTTGAATGTATAGTCCCCCAGGAACTCCATCCATCTACGCTGCTGCATATTCAGAACTTTCTGATCAATCAGATACTTCAGGCTCTTGTGATTGGTGTAGATATCAATCTTCACACCGTACAAATAGTGTCTCCACAGCTTCAAGGCAAAAATCACGGCCGCCAACTCCAATTCATGGACCGGATAATTCCTCTCGTGCACTTTCAGCTTCTCGAGCCATAAGCTATCACACTTCCGCGTTGCAGTAGCACGCAACCAAACCGCTGCCTGAAGCATCGCTATAAATCTCATAGTCTTCGGTCCCACATGGCGAACTCAGCACCGGCGACGTGGTCAACCGACACTTCAACTCCTCAAAAGCTCGCGTGCACTCCGATGTCCAAACGAACTTCTGCTCCTTCCTCGTCAAAGTAGTGAGAGGTAACGCTATCTGCGAGAAGTTCTCTACGAAGCGCTTATAATAGCCGGCAAGCCCCAGAAAGCTCCGGACTTCCGCTACCGTAGAAAGCTCAGGCCACTCCCGTATCGCAACAATCTTCGTCGGATCCACTATAATGCCCTCTCCACTCACTATATGACCGAGGAATGCCACAGAGGATAACCAAAACTCGCACTTCGAGAACTTGGCATACAATTGATTCCTCCTTAGCGTCTCCAAAACCAAATGAAGATGCTTGAAGTGATCTTCCTCACTCTGCGAGTACACCAAAATATCGTCGATGAAGACGATCACAAAATGGTCCAAGTACTCCCCGAAGGTCCTGTTCATCAAATCCATGAACACTGACGGTGCATTAGTCAGCCCAAACGGCATGACCGTAAACTCATAATGTCAGTATCTCGTACCGAACGCTGTCTTTGGGATATCACTCTCCCTTATTCGCAGCTGATAGTACCCAGACTTGAGATCCAACTTCGAGTACACCGTCGACCCAATCAACTGATCAAAAAGATCATCGATCCGGGGGATCGGGTACTTATTCTTCTCCATCAACTTGTTGAGCTCCCGATAATCAATACATAGCCTCAAGCTTCCGTCCTTCTTCTTAACAAAGAGGACCGGCGCGCTCCAAGGCGAAGAACTTGGGCGCACATACCCCTACTCCAACAACTCTTGTAGTTGAACCTTCAGCTCCGCCATTTCCTTAGGCGCTAGCCGATAAGGAGATCGTGACACGGGCTTTGCACCTGGTACTAGCACAATAGTGAAATCTATCTCCCGCTGCGGCGGGGCTCCAGGAAGGTCTGCAGGGAACACATCACGGTACTCTAATACCACTGAAATACAATCCAACGCGGGCTTCGGCTTTGTAACCTCCACTAGTGTAAAGAACAGTTCTGCACCGGCACGAACCGCCTTCACCACCTAAAGAGCAGACATCAATGTCTTGCTCGAACACTTTAAGCCTGTAAAAGTCGTCTCACGACTTTCTCCCAGCTTGACTTCCTTGCGACCGCAATCAATATAGGCCTGCTACTCCGAGAGCCAGTCCATGCCAAATATAACGTCGAACTCCACCAACGGAAGTAACGACGCTTGCAGATCGAACTCCTGATTCCCAATACGAATCTTAACATCGCAGATCCTATCCGCGCGCATCGAAAACCCATTGGGCAACAACACATCCAACTTATCCTTCGCCATCGAAGAAGGGACTCCGATGCGTGATATAAATCCCTCAGACAAGAAGGAGTGTGAAGCTCCCGTATCGAAGAGTGCTCTTGCCGGATTTTCACAAATCAAAACAAACCCTAAGCAAGCAGTGGTAAGGTAACATGTGCATAATAAGTATTTAAAGAAATTAACTTGCCATAAATTAAACCGTACCTGTCACCATATCAGTCTGTTTGATGGCCTCCTGTTGGCCAAGATTATACACCCTTGGTTGGGCCGGAGCATAATGGGACGCGGTTGACTCCACCGCCTTGCCCTTCTCTTCATAAGTCACTCCCGGCTTTCTTTCGGACTTGGGACGTCCGCTCCAACAATCACGGGCAAAGTGCCCCGACTTTCCACAAGTAAAGCAAGCACCCGGGGTACGACCCGTAGTCGCCCCAGAAGCACCAGAAGAGGGAGCTGGACCCGAAGTCCTATGCTTCTTGAAGAATATTCGATAGTCAGACTTTGAAGTAGTCGGCACTTTGAATTCAGACTTCTTGTCACCCAAGCTTTTCTTTGCTTGTACGTTCTTCATGTCCTTCTCCAAGGACCGGGCCATATTGACCAAGGTCAAGAAACCCTGCGTCATCGGCCCCGAGAGTAGTAACCTCAACTCATCTCTCAACCCTTCGTAGAATCGATTCGTCTTGCGCTCCTCATCAGCAATGGTGGAGCTAGCATAACGACTCAAATGAGTAAACTCATGGAGATATTCATCCACGGTACTGTTCCCTTGAACCAACTTCAAGAACTCGTTCTCTAACGCTATCCTCTGCGCCGAAGGGAGGTATCTAGCCAAGAACAGTCTCGAGAACTCCTCCATCGAGACATCAACAAGTTGCCTACCTCTCAATAGGTGCAGCTCCAATCCTTCCCACCACATTCTCGCTTCACCGTCCAGAAGGAACGTAGCGATGGTGGTCATTTGCCACTCTTCCGTCTCTGTTGCTGTCATGACTCTCTTCACCCTGGAGAGCCAGTCTTCAGCTTGAGATGGGGTTCCCAACCCTGAGAATACCGGAGGATTAAAGCTCATGACATGCTTGAGCTGTCTCTCGGTTGCCCTCCTTGGCACCACCGGTTCCTCTACCACCCGCTCCACTCTTCGCTGCTCAGCCGCTTGCAGCGGTACCTGCTCCATCGCAGGAGCGGGCTGCTGCGTTTGCCTTGCAGGCTGCGCATTAATCATGGCCAACACTGCTTCGGCCACCAATCGTATGGTCTCAACCGATAGAGGTGTTGCAGGAGCTTCATTAGGTGCACTGCTAGCCTCAGAAACTCGACGTTCCGACGGCCCAGCACCACTTCTGGTCACCTATAGTGGTACAAAACATCGTTAAGCGACCAAATAAAATTGCAAACAGCAATTATAGGAACACGCAGGTTCCCCAAACATGTGTATTTTCATTCCTAAGTGGACATTCATGGGTTCTTTTACTGTTATAACGATGACGCACACACATGTGCTCACCACCCCTTAACAATAATTCTTCCACGAATTCATTTTAAGCCTGACCAAAACCAGTAGTCTGATACCAAATTGTAACACCCCCTATCCGTCGCATAGCATATAGCAGTAGGTCCGGCCGGGGCCCGACGTCATATACCATAGACAGACCGGGTGGTTACTCAATGGAAATCATCCAACCAATCATAACGACCTACACAGAGCATTCTAGCGGAAGCAGTTTAAGTTGCAATAAAGAACTCAGCACAAAGAGCACGAATGTCCACTAATAAACCAAATAGGAATGTCGTACATACACGAGTACAAGCCTTAAGGCCTTACAAAATTGTTTACTTCAATATTACAGGTTTTACAAACCACGGCACGCAGGCCGTTCATACATGAGTAAAAGCAGTAAACACTCCAATTAGGCCTTTGAGGGCCAGCTTCGCAATTTGGGCTTTAGTTCGCTATTGACCGCTTGGTCCAGCAGCACCTGCAAGCAACAAAACCACTGCACGGTGGCAAACAAAAGCAACGGTCAGCAATGCTGACCAAATTATAACGATCCCGCCCCCAACTCGGGGCGGCGATGCTCCTTCCCTGCATTTCATTAGCATAAGTGAGAAATATAGTATTGTCACAACATCACAGGCGTAGGCACGCACGGCCACACACCCCGTACACTCAGGGCACATTATCAGTGAACCGGCCAATCTCACGTCAATTTAAGCCATAGACATTCCGGACTCACCACCGCCACTTTGACGGCCAAACATATGAGCAATTTGTCTTCCCGGCATGGTTCACGACAATTTAAGCCATAGAGCACCGAAGACCCTAATCTATGCCAACGGCTCTAAACGAACGACATAGAAATGGGTACGGTTTCATCTAACCCGTGCTCACATCGCAACGATAATTTAAGCCATATGCGCAGGTCAAACTTCTCCCGAGTCCCATTTCCGTCACACAATTCACATAACTCGGTTATGTTCAAGTTGGCTGTCAGGCCTCCAAGTTGGCAAGATCACGCATCCGCACAGTTTTTTGGGTGCACCTTAGGGTTAATCCTCAAGGCTCCATGTTGCAATCTACCATGTAGAAAACCCGAAAAACAACCAATCGCACGGAGTCTTCTCCGGCATTTATGCAATGCAACATCACCGATCATGACCAACATGTTCGGGTAGGCTTCACACATCATGCCTATGTCCGTTCTCGCTTACGGACTCTACACAATGGGGACTTTACATATCTACCCGAAGTAACGCCTCCAACTCACCGCAAACTCGCGAGAGCGGGCTTCCTATGCAAAGAAGGAGAGCTTCACTTGCTCAAGAAGAGAATCGTTACCCTAGCGTTCCTCTTTGGCGCCATGGAAATGTAAGCGGATGAAAAGCACCGCACTCTCTTTGCCTCCGTAGATCCGAAGTCGGCTCGCGATTTGGAGCTTCGAAGCTCCTCCAATGGCCAGATCTAGCTTCTTCTTCCTTTGCTCTCCTCTCTCTCTCTCTGACTTAGAAAGAGAACCACTCAAGTAAAAGTGAGGGTTTCAAAGGCCCAATCCAGGGTATATCCGAGTAGGAACAACCCCCAACCATCGGATCCCAAAATAAGGAAATGAATGGCTACGATTCGTAGCTGAAAAGTAAAACCTGGGCCGAATACGGCCTGGCACACACCCGTATCCAGGGTCGTGTCCCTCATTCGCCGTCAAAATCGACGCGCCTGGAACAACACACGAGCATCTGACACGCCCGTGTTCGACCTGACATGCCCGTGTTCCAACAGACATGGCCGTGTAGTCGGCCGTGTGCCCCCATCGATACAGCCCGAAAACAACCCGAGACTCACACGGGTATTAGACACGCCCGTGTCCTAACCCGTATCTACTCGAACACGCCTGGGCGCCAGGCCGTGTTCACTGTCTCGACACTTCGTCGAGCGAAGTTCGTCGACTGCCTGACACGGCCTTGGACACGCCCGTGTCCTAGGCCGTGTGCCTTGTCTCGACACTTTGTCGAGCGAAAATCGTCGACTTCCCTGGCCGATCGTCGATACGGGCTCGACATGCCCTGAGACACGCCCGTGTCTCAGGCCGTATTCTCTACTCGATGATCGTCGACTCCAAAATCGTCGACCTCTCGACCAAATCTTTGAATCCATCCTGACACGCCCTGGGACACGCCTGTGTCCCAGGCTGTGTGCCTACTGCCAGATTCCAAATCTGGCTCAAAACGTCCCCCATCGCTCTATTGAGTTTCGGGGCGTTACAGCCATGATAGGAATAAGGGCCCCTCTATCACACTCTGACAGTGACAATGAGGAGGATGAAGAAGATTGTGAATGTCATGGGCTGATGGCAATAAAAGAAGAGAGAAATGAGCTACACACATAATCAATCAAGGTACATCCTCTCTCTATTTCTTCATCTTCTTCTGACTATGAAACCAGTCCAAATACTGGTGCATCTTCATCCTATGATAAAGATGGCTCAGAATCTGAGACTGATGTCAATCAACTGATTGACAAGTATGAACTACTCCTAAATGCTCTAAAGAAGAGCAGAACTCTTGTCAAAAGGCAAGCAAGGGAGATTGAAGTCCTCAAGCCTTATCAAACTCTTTATAACAATACATCTATTGAGCTTGATAAGAAATGTCATGAGGTGTCTGAACTCAAGAAAAGTCTTGAGTGTCAGTTCATGGTTCTAGAAGAAAAATCTAAAAATATTAAATATTTAGAACAGAAATTTGCTGAGAGATTAGGGATTGTAATTAACCCTTCTCAATCTCTTGGTAAGTTACCAAAAGCTGCAACTTACCAAACCTCTAAGGGCTGGGTATTGATCACACTAATTATCAAGTCAAATCAAATATCCCTGATAAAGTGACAGTATTTCAAAAAGTGAATTTACCTTCTAAAACTGTCAAGTTTGCACCACTCCAGAAGTATCAATCTAATGTGTGCTTCACTAGTGGGGTGAAGACACATGATCTCAGAAAAGTGATACTGTCCACTCTAGCCACAATGCTCAGGGTAAGTTCTTTGGATTTGGATCCAAATATCCTTTATCTAAGGAAATGAGAGAGTCCACTAGATGACAGGCTCCAAAAATACATCTGGTCCATCCTGTACCAGCTGTATTTAGTTCTTCAGCACCTTCACTCAGGAAGGAGCAGCATCATCCAATGCTCATCCAGCAAAGTCTGGTGATGCCTCACATCTCTCATTGACAGTAACTCTGTGTTGTCCTAAAGAGAAGATACAACATTCATAAATGTTGGTGTTGTGGAAAAGTTGGTCACTTTGTCATTGATTGTTGGCAAAACCTGAATGTGACTAGTGGACAGAAAGGTGCTCAGCCCAGGCAGAGTGTTGGTCAAATATTTTATGATGCTAACAAGTACCTAGGACCAAATTATCATTGGGTGCCTAAGGTTAAGTAATCTTTCTTTGTAGGATAGTCCAAATACATGTCTAGATAAGACTTGGTATTTGGACAATAGGTGTTCTAGGCAAATGTCTGGGACAGGATGATTGCTCAAGGAATATGCTCCATAAAAAAGCAATAAATTAAGGTTGAGACTATCAAGTATGTCATCCTCAAAAGATAGAGGAAGCAAGCCTCAAGGGAAGTCTCTATCTCTTATATATATTGACTAAGTTTACTAATTGATAAATTAAGTTAGATGTACTTAGGATGAGCCTAATCAAGCACACCAAATAGATAACAGTGATTCAATTATTCTTTATAATTATCTACACTGTTAAATTATGCAGCCCTTACTCTCAAGTTCAATTAACTTATTAGCAAGCCTCAAGGTAAAATAGAACCACTAAATGTCCTGGTTCATAACAGGAAGCATAATGCAACCCGTTAAAACCGAAATATACTAATTTAAGCTAAAATGTTAATTGGGTTTCCTAATGATAAAGTAATTAAAACTTTTCGATATAAATATAAAGGCAACAAGAAACAAAAAGCCTTAACCTTAGCCGTCGAGACCGGAACTCTCTCAGCGTCCTGCCGCACTGTTTAAATGGTGTCGAATGTGATCAAGGAGCTCCAGGAGGGATATGAAATTATGAGAGATGGATTCAGTCACGCCTCACCAGAGATTAAGGCAGTGTTGAGGATGATTAAAATCACATGCCTGGAATACAACCTTTCTGAACCCTCCACCATTCTTAGAAAGGAGGTAGTAGAATTCTTCTCCAACAGTAGAGTGTCCTCCTCTCAAGACTCTCTTAAATCTAAGATTGAGGATATCAACATAAAGGTAAACCCTAAGAGACTGGGCAAAGCCCTTCATATACCCATCGTCGACCCTAGCGAGGAAGAAGAACCCACCGTCACGGACAGAGATAATGTTCTTAGGTGGTGTGGATACAGTGATGTCAAACATGTATCTCTTAAGAGGAAATTCTTCAATCAGAGAGGCAAACTGCTAGCAGATATTATAGGGAAATCCCTTATCTGCAAACCTGGATCACATGACACAATCTCCAGGTCAATGTTTGATGTTATGACCAGGATAATCTTGAATAGAAAGACCTCTTGGTCTACTCTCATCTACCAGAGATTAGTAGATTGTCTACCCACTCCAAACATGGGCAGAATTCTTTCTCTATACTTAGTGAACACCTATCTTGACACATTCAAACAAAAACATGGGGTAAAGATTCACTAACTGAAATGGATGGATATAAAGACATTGGATAGATTCATTAGGTTCTTACCCAAGAGCCATCCTACAAAAATAAAGGACTTCTCAAGGGATTAAAGACAACAAGCTGCTAAAGTAGACAGTTCCTCCTGCTCTGAACCTGAGCTAAGAACTACCCCCTGCTGATGTTGGTTTGCAGACAGACATAACCTGGAGTCTCTCCTCAACAAACATTCATCTCCAGGATATTGTTGTGCATGTTGATAAAATCCATACTAGTCCTAGGTCAGGACAAGTTTCAAAGAATGCCACAGAAGATGAGGCAGACATGGCTCACACTAATGGTGCTGCAGCAATTGAAGATATCCCTACTGTAGAAGATATCCATGAGCCACCTGAGACATTAGATACTTATCTTGATAAGTTCAGTGCAGAGAAGGATGCTCAGTCTGAGGGGGAGCATAATGAGATAGATTTGACAACCTTGGACAAAGTTGTCAACTGATTAGTTGAGTCTGCACCCTCTGCAGGTAATATTAACACCCTCTTAACTTGTAGTGCTAATACAACTTTAACTAAAGAAATGGCTCCTTCTACAGGTGCTGAAGTTTAGGGGAAATCTTCACAGATCCCTGCTCTAATAGAAGTCCCTCCTTCAGTAGGCCAACAACCCACTACCCAAATCTCTGATGAGCCACTCCTAAATCATATCAAAGCACTCCTGGATGCTCAGACAATAACCCTCAAGGGGTATGTTGACCACTCAGTTACCAAGCTAAGGGATGAATTGTTAAGTGAAGTCAAGGAATGAAAAGAAGAAACCTCTCACTTAAATAAACAGGACACAACCTGGTTTAATATGGCTGGAATAGCTGGCATAAAGCTAACCACCCTCATGAAATCCATGGAAACAAGCCAAAAATTATCTGCAACTGACATAGGATATATCAAAAACTTTGTGAGTACAACTGATGAGGTGATCAGGTGTGCAGCAGATCATGTAAATCAGCATGTCACCAATGTTGCTCTTCACTCTATGGAGCAGGCAATACTTCTAAAAAATGAGCTGATCACTGACAATGAGAGAATACTCCAAACTACATCAAGCAGAAATGAAGCCAACACCTCCTTACTACAAACAGCCATCCTTGAAGAAGGCAGAAAGGGGGAGTGCAGCCATGCTAAGACAGCAGGACTCATTGAAGATAAAGCATTTAATATAATTCAAGGCACTAGGGTGGCACTGCACCTACCCCTAATGGATAAAAAGAGGCCAGTGGATCTAGACTTCCCATCACAAGCTAGAGTGGAACAGGATGCACAACTTGCTGCCAGAAGAAAAAGGGAAGGAACTCAGATGGCTGAAGAGTTCGTGGCTAAGAGGAGAACTGAGAATAGAGATGATCCAGATTATGAACAGCTAAGTGATGCCTCTGAATCCATCATCATAAATGCATGGGTAAGCCATGGACAAGTCTTAAAGAACATTGATAGTGTATAACCCTTAGAGGAATGGATAAAGCATCTGGAAAGGAATTCCCTAAGGGAAAGAGTATTCAAAGAAAATTTGGTAAGGAAGAGCAACCGTAAGAAAATGCTTTACAGATATATTCCAAAGCCATTCCTTTACTTCAAAAGGCAGAAGAACAAAGCTAAAAAATTGAAGATGACTGCTGCAACCAAGGATGTAGATGCAAGCTCAACAAAGAATAGCTGATATACGGTTTAGGGTCAGGCTTCTTTAAAATATTTTATCAATTGTAATGTATATCAACAGTGTAGATGTAATGCCCCGAAACTCAAAAGAGCGACGGGAGGCGTTTTGAGCCAAGTTTGGAACTTGGTAGGGGTCATACGGCCTGGGACATGTGCATGTCCCAGGGGCGTGTCGTGCTCGGGTCGACGATCTATCCGTGAGGTCGATGAATTTGGAGTCGACGATCGTCGAGCAGCAAACACGGCCTGAGACACGGGCGTGTCCCAGGCCGTGTCCTTCTCGGGGTGAAGGTCAAGTCATGTCATGGGGGACACACGGTGTTAGCACACGGGCATGTTTGGGTAGACACGGGTGTTTCAGTTTCGACACGGGCGTGTCAAGTACCCGTGTCCCTTGCGGGATGTTTTAGAATCCATGTTATGGAGGAACACGGCACGCTACACGGTCATATACTGTATGACACGGGCGTGTCAAGTCGGAAACGGGCGTGTCGAAAGCCCGTGTACTTTTTGGTACGTGTTTGTTTCGACGGCGAATTGGGAACATGGCCTTGGACACGGGCGTGACACAAGACGTGTTCGGCCCAGGTTTTGGATTTTTAGTCTGAATCGTGGCCGTCTGTTTCCTTATTTTGAGATCTAACAGCTTGGGGTTGCTCTTGCTGGGTTATACCCAGGTATAGGGTTTTGAATCCTTCGTTTCATCCAAATACTCTCTTTCTAAAGTTCTAGAGAGAGGGGAGAGCAAGGAGGAAGAAAGAAGGAAGATCCGGTCACCGGCGGAGCTTCGGAGCCCCGAATCGCGAGCCGACTGAGGATCTACGGAGGCGAGAATGTTGCGGTGCTTTTCATCTGCAAAGATTTCCATGGCACCAAAGAGAAATGTTAGGGTAACGATTCTCATCCTAGGACATGTGAAGTCCTATTTTCTTTGCAAAGGAAGCCCGCTCTCGCGAGTTTGCGGTGAGTTTGAGGCATTCCTTCGGGTAGACATGAATAGTCCCCGTTGTTTAGCATGTAGAGTCCGTAATCGAGAAACGGACATAGGCATGATGTGTGAAGCCTACCCAGACAAGTTGGTCTGGATCGGTGATGTTGCATTACATGAATGGCCGGAGAAGACTCCATGCAGATGTTTGTTTTTCAGGTTTTCTACGCGGTAGATTGCAACAGGGAGCCTTGGGGGCTAACTCTAAGGTGCACCCGAAAAACTGGGCAGATGTGTGATTATGCCAACATGGTGGCCTGGCAGCTAACTTGCACATAACTGGGTTATGTGAAGTGTGTGATCAGATTGGGACTCGGGGAAGTTTGACCCGCGCCCATGTCTTAAGGTGACAGGGCAGTGTGAGCAACGGGTTAGGCGGAATCGTACCCGCTCTATGTCGTTCGGTTAAAGCGACCTAAAGGTACTTGGTAAATGTCGTTGGCATAGATGGAGGGTCTTAGGGATTGGCCGGAAAGACCATAATGCTCACGAGATATTGCCGCCCAGGGGGTGGTGGTGAGTCAGCGGACTTTGACCATGCTCACCTTGAATGTGCGCTGAGAGCACGGGGTGTGTGGCTGTGCGTGCCCACACCTGTGATGTAGTGTTTTTTACGCTATACTGCTTGGTTATGCTAACAAAGTGTAGGGAAGGAGCATCTCCGCCCCAGGTTTGGGGGCGGGATCGTTATAATTTGGTCAACATAGCTAACTGTTGCTTTTGTTTGCCACTGTGCGGTGGATTGTTGCTTGTAGGTGCTGCGGAGCCAAGTGGTAAATAGCGGGCAAAAGCCCTTGTTGCTGAGCTGGCCCTCGAAGGCCTAATTTGAGTGTTTACTTGTATTATTCATGTATGACCGGCCTGCGTGCCGAGGTTTGGAAGACACATTTTATTTAAGTAAACTATTGTAAGGTCGTGTACTTGTGTATTGTACGTTCATTCCTTCTGGTTTTGTTTAGTGGACATTCATGTCGTTGGCTGTGTTCTTTATTTATTGCAACTTTTAAATTACTTCCGCTAAAATGTACTTTGTGTAGGATGTTGATTCTTAGTTGTATGGTTTCCATTGAGTAACCTTCCGGTCTGTCTGTGGTATATGGCGTCGGGCCCCGGTCGGACCTACTGATATATGTTATGTGACGGATATGGGGTATTACAGTAGAAACTTCAAATCTTTATAAATGAAATTAATTTGAGTTGGCCCTGACTATATTGATGTGACAATGTTTAATAAATATGTTATTCTTTGATATACATCTTATGATCACAAGTTTAGCCTACTGTTGTTTAACTATAGCTCTCTAAAATTAGTTAATGATTAGGAATATCTTAATCATAATGTTTATCTTGTCAATGATTGAAAATTCACCTATATTATTTTCATTTAATCACAGTGTTAAGCCATCTCATCTAGGGGGAGTTATCCTTGATAGGATGTCTAGTTGTCATGATAAAGTCTCATCAGGTCTATCATGATATTTTTTGTGTTGATGCACCTTAGCATGGATGGATGTTCTGCCTTCTTCAAATATGGGGAGATTGTTGGGAATTGTGCCACACAATGTTCCTCAGGATTTGAAGAGGCATCACCAATCATGCTAAGGGGCATAATATATTTGTTGTGTGCTTGAGTTCGTGTATGCAGGAAGTCCATGATTGGACAGGTCAGCAAAAAGAATATCCTGGAGAATTCAGATTTTGTCGAGCTCAGCTCGCAGTTCGTCGAGCTAAGCTCCAAGATAGTTGAGCTCAGCTCACCATTCCTTAAGCAAAACTCAGGAGCTTAGGATTCAAATTTCGTAGAGCTTAGCTCGCAGTTCGTCGAGCTCATCTCACAGATCATCAAGCTCAGCTCACCATTCCTTGAGCTAAAATAAGGAGCTTAGGATTCAAGTTTCGTCGAGCTCAGATCACAGTTCGTCGAGCTCAGCTCACAGATCGTCGAGCTCAACTCACCACTCATTGAGCTAAATTCAGAAACTTGACGTTCAGAATTCGTCGAGCTCAGCCCACAGATCGTCGAATGCAGTTCAACATTCATCGACCTAAAGTCAGATAAATTGACTAAGGCAAAACCGCTGAGATAGCTGAGACAGCTGAGAAGCATGTCTCAGCATAACCGCTAAGAAGAAACCGTTGAGAAAGAAGACAGTCTTAGTTGAGAAGAAGAAAGCATTGAGACCGCTGAGAAGGAAGCGCTGAGATAGAAGATAGTCTAAGCAGTTAAAGAATAAACCGCTGAGACAGTTGAGAAAGAACTGCTGAGACGAAGCTAGTAAAAATTCACAAGTCCAGAAGCGCTGAGAGCCAAGACAGATGGCGTTGAGTGACTTAACATCACTCAACGCTTATTGAAGATCTGGAAATTTTTCTAAGTCCAGAATACGATGACCACTGATGACGTCACCAAGAAGTCAACAAAGTCAAATTACGTGAATCCATTGCAGGAAAGCTGCGGGAGCATCCAAAGCTGCTTTGTCCTTTTTTGAGGGAGGTGACGCTTACCAATCATTGGCTGGGCCCACTCCACAATTATACCGTTGATTCAAGTCAACAGATATAAAAAGGAAAAAAGAAAAGGATTAGGGTTAACGAAACAGAGAAAAAATGCAGAACATACAAAGAAAAACCAGAGGCGGGTGGAATTCATCTTCCCTAATAAGCTTGAAAGCAAAAGTCCAACAGGGTTAGCCAGAAGGCAAAGAAAGAAAACAAAAGCCCTTCAAGTTCAGCAAGATAGTTCTATCCAGAACTTCTGATGTTGGTGCTTTGTTCTATCCTGATGATGGGATTAGCCATTCTTGCTTGGCTAGTTTTACTGTTGCTTACTTTTACTCTGCTGCTGACCCTTTTGTTGCAGTCGCTTCACAATTTCCTTTACTTTGAGGTTTGTGTAGTTTGTCTTTACTCTTTGCACCATTTCTATCTCGTTCTGAGGTGTTCTCCCTTTGAATGCCTCAGGACCAGAGCTGTAGCAGGTTTATCTGACCGTATTGTGCTTTTGGTGCTGCTGGTTGCTGCGGCCTTTTTCTTCCACCTCTGAGCTTGAGGTAGTTGACTTTGTTTTGACTTGTCAGATTTCACTATGGGTTCGTGTCAGTTGTTGACGCCCATAGACTTTGACTTTTCTGTGATAGACTACTTGCTACTTTTACTGCTGTTACTTTTTACCTGTTTGTACTTGCTCTCTGTGAAGGATTTATGTTTGGATGCATGTCAGTATATATAGATATATATATATATATATATATATATATATATATATATATATATATATATATATATATATATATATATATATATATATATATATATATATATAATATATGTATAAATATATATATATATATATTTATATATATATATATATAATTATAAAATTTTCTGTCTAAAACAGACGATATACGAGCGATTGCGCGAAGTACAAAAATAGAGGTTAGGATGACTTCAAATCAAAAAGTGCCCAACATGAAAGTTGTAGATCTCGTCGAGACGAACAAATTTCATGTTAACCATTTTTCCATACGACATCGTTTTGACTTGCAAAACGGCATTCAAACGCATACTGCAACGGACAAGTCGAGAAAGGCTACAAATCACTCGATCATGAACAGTAAATATACACGAGAGGAGGAAAATCACTCGAGTCATGAACAGTAAAGATACACGAGAGGAGGAAAATCACTCGATTCATGAACAGTAAATTTACTCGAGTATGAAGAATTCACTCGAGTCATGAATAGTAAATTTACTCGATTATTATGAATTCACTCGAGTCATGAACAGTAAATTTACTCGAGTATGAAGAATTCACTCGAGTCATGAATAGTAAATTTACTCGAGTATTATGAATTCACTCGAGTCATGAATAGTAAATTTGCTCGAGTATTCTGAATTCACTCGAGTCATGAATAGTATATTTTCTTATACTTAGGAAAGATTATAAAAAAGGACTTCTTCTTCTGGCCGAACCAGAGCGACGTGATGAAGAGCTCTAAGTCGGGAATCTTCCGGTGGCCGCCGGCGGATCTCCGGTGCTCGAAATTTCCAACCGATCGTAGATCTGGAAAGCTCTCGTCGAGAGCTGCGGTATCGTGGTAATTTTTTTCTCATTCCTTGAGTTTTCTCGTTAGGGTTTTTCGGCCCTAACCTCTATTTCGGCCATTTTCATTCAGATTTCGACTCCTAACGTCTTCTTTTGCCCCGATCTGCGACGTGGAGTGATTCGGAGAATTTTTCCGGTAAAAACGAGGCAAGTGGTGTTCTTGCTCTCCCTCTTGCTCCTATATTCTAAATTTTTGCTACAATTATTTGAGGTTATCATGTTTCAATAATTTAGAAACTTGTCCTTAAATTATAATTCTCTTCCTCTTTCCCTTGGATTGTGACTTGTTGTCCCTAAAACCATAACCCCAAAATTTTAGTCCATAGAATTGGTAAACGAATCGGTTGTCGTGCCGTTTTAACCATCGAGTCATCTTTATCATTGTGACACCTTGTGCGTTCCGTTATTTTTGATTAAACTTCACTTGCTCGACCTTGACATGCTCTTTTGCAGTCCACTTTGTTGGTTAATCTTGAGTCTGTGATGAATAAAAAAGGAACTCTGCATGTATAATTATATAACTAAAGAAACACAGATGGTCTGTGCGCGTTGGGGTTTCTCCCTCGGCATAGTGCATTATGCTTGAGTCTGTGCGCGTTGTGGACTTTCATCCCCGACACATTACCTTAGCTTGGCCTATGCGCATTGGGGTTTCTCCCTCGGCATGGTGCCTGTTAGCTGTGCAGCAAAGGAGTTAGCTGTAGAAGAAGACTCATTCCTTCTACAGCAAGTGGGTTGGACTAATATCTGCTCAGTCCAGCAAGGTAGACTCGGAGATTTATCTCTGAGTCAGTTGTCTTAAATTTATTTCATCCTGTATAAACTACTGTAGGATTCAGTTTATCTGAATCTGAGTTGTAGGGCCTTTTGGCCTGAGCTATACGTGACTAATTAGTCACTGTGGTAGGTGCCCTACTGTGGTACTGAGGTAGGATCCACGTGTGGATCTGATAGTAGGGTTGTCCTCCCAGCCTGAGTAGTAGGCCTTAGTAATAAGGCTAAGGTAGCTGACTGGTGAGTCACTGAGCTGCAGGTGACAAGTATGTCACTGAGTTGTAGGCCCTCGAGGAGGCTGAGTTGTATGTGCCTGGAAGGGCACTGAGGTAGGTACCTAGAATGGTACTGAGTTATAGGAGTAATGCAACACTCTAAGAGTAGGGTTGTGTGCCTGAAGTTATAGGGCTGAGAAGCCTGAGCTATATGCCTTAGAAATAAGGCTAAGGTAGGTGGTCAGTAGACCACTGAGCTGTAGGAGCACTGCAGGGCTCTGAGGTAGGAACCTGTAAGGTTCTGAGGTAGTGTTGAGAATTGTGCCCTATAATGTTCCTCAGGATATGAAGAGGCATCACCAATCATGCTAAGGAGCATAATATATTTGATGTGTGCTTTAGTTCTTGCATGCAGGTAGTCCATGATTGGACATGTGAAGAAAAATGAGTTTGGTAGTAAACTCAAAATTTGTCGCGCTCAGCTCGCAGTTCGTCGAGCCCAGCTCATTGATCGTCGAGCTCAGCTCAACATTTCTTGGGATAAGCTCAAGAACATTGGATTCAAAGTTCGTCGAGCTCAGCTTAAAGTTCATCGAGCTCAGTTTGCAGTTCGTCAAGCTCAGCTTACAGATCGTCGAGCTCAGCTCAACACTTGTCGCGCTAAAGCCAGAAAAATTGACTAAGGCAAAAAAGTGCTGAGACCGTTGAAAAGATCGGAGTTCGTCGAGCTCAGCACACAGATCGTCGAATATAGCTAAAGCAAGAAAAACTGACTAAGGTAAAAAGCGCTGAGACAGCTGAGATAACTGAGAATAAAGCACTGAGATAGCTGAGAAGAAAGCGTTGAGGCCGCTTAGAAGAAAGCGTTGAGATAGAAAGTTATCTCAGCAGTTAAGAATAAAGTGTTGTGACCGTTAAGAAGAAAGCGCAGAAAAAGAAACTTGTCTCGGCTGTTAATAAGAAACCGCTAAGACCGCTGTGACAGAAAGCGCTGAGACAGAAACTTATCTCAGCTGTTAATAAGAAACCGCTGAGACAGAACTGCTGAGATAAATCCAGAGAAAATTCACAAGTCCAGATGCACTAAGAGCCAAGATAGATGGCGTTGAGTGACTTAACATCACTCAATGCTTTACGTATTTCTAAAATATTTTCTAAGTCCAGATGGTGATGACCATTGCTGACATCATCAAAGTCAACTTACATGTAGCTGTTGAGGGAAAGCTATTGTAGCGCCGAAAGCTGCTTTGTCCTCTTCTAAAGGAGGTGGGGCTCACCAATCCTTGGCTGGACCCACATATAATTGTGTCGTTGATTCAAATCAATGCATATAAAAAGGAAAAAAGAAAAGTGAATTATGGCAACGAATGAAAAACAAACGCAGAAAATACAAAAGAAAACTAGAGGCAGCTGGACATCTTTTTCTCCATTAAGCTTGAAAGCTCAAGTCCAGCAGAGATAGCTGGAAGGCAAAGGAAGATAGCTGAAGCTCTTCAAGCTCAGCAAGATAGTTCTCTCCAGAATAGAGAAGCTGATTCATCCATTCAGAAAGCTGATAGTTGTTCATCTGTGCAGCAGAAAAGTGTTAGTTGTAGAAGTGGACTAATTCCTTCTACAACAAGAGTGGTGGACTGATATCTGCTCAGTCCAGCAAGGTAGACTCAGAGATCTATCTCTGAGTCAGTTGTTTTATTTTTCTTAAACATTCTATATTCACTTCCAGTAGGATTCAATTTATCTGAATCTGAGTGTAGGGCACTTTGTGCCTGAGGTGGGTGACTAATTAGTCACTGAGGTAGGTCCCCTATTAGGGTACTGAGATAGGATCCAAGAGTGGATCTGAGTTGTAGGGCTTAATTGCCTGAGGTAGTAGAGTGTTGCTCTCTGAGGTAGGATCCAAGTGTGGATCTGAGGTAGGGTTGTACTCCCAGCCTGAGTGCAGGTCTCTGTGCCTGAGGTAGGTGACTGGAGAGTCACTAAGCAGTAGGTGACAAGTGTGTCACTGAGTTGTAGGCCTTGGAGGAGGCTGAGTTATAGGTACTTGGAAGGGTACTGAGTTGTAGGAGTGCTGCAGCACTCTGAGAGTAGGGTTGTGTGCCTGAAGCTGTAGGGCTGACGAGCCTAAGTTGTAGGCCTTAGAAATAAGGCTAAGGTAGGTGATCAGTGGATCACTGAGCTGTAGGAGCTCTACAGGGCTCTGAGGTAGGAACCCTTGTAGTTCTGAGTTTGGATTCTATGAAGAATCTATGTATATGGCTGAGGGCCTGAGGTGTAAGCTCTGAGGAGCATATTGGTGGAGTTTGTGCCTAGTCCAACAAATCAGTTGGATAGGTGGGAGGGAAAGTGGATGTACCTAATTGGGGAACCACTGTAAATCTTTGTGTGTTTGTTGTGTTGCTTGTTTTCTTTCTTATTGCAGGATCTAAGGATAAGCTCTAGATAGATTAATTTGAAATCAGCAAAAGAACTAATAAAACTTCAAAGACATATTCAGCCCCCCCCCCCCCCTCTCGGTGATTAGCTGGCCTTCAGTTAAGCAACTTTCAAGTGGTATCAGAGGGAGGTTACTCAAAAAAGATTTAACAATCTGAGTATACCTCCAAGGTTAGTTATAAGATAAAATTATGGGGTCAGGAATGAACTATAAGGATCTAGGGGCCATGAAGCTACCCATCTGTAGGAAAGAACGATTTGGCCTCTAGAAGCGAAGGGTCAGACTGTTCATGGAAGCATTTGACCCTAGGATCAATATAACAGTAATGGAAGGCCCCTTTGTCCCCACAAAGGCTTCCACCATAAATCCAACTATGAGAGTACCTAATGCATATTCAGAAATAGACAGAGATGAAGTGATTCTGTCCACAATGGACAAAAGGGCACAAAATATTATAGCCAGTACCATTAATGACTCAACCTTCCAAAATCTTGTACACTGCAAGACCTCCAAGGAAATGTGGGACACCCTTGTTGTCTACATGGAAGGATCTGAGGAAGTTAGAGATGATAGAAAGTCCATGCTCAATCAAGGGAAGAGGCCTTCAGGCAAAGCAGGTCTGACAAAGTTGATGACTGTTTTGAAAGGTTCTTTAGGACAGTCAATGAACTAAGAACCTATGGTAGGGTCTTCAGCAACTATGAGTTGAATGACAAGTTACTTAGATCTATCACTAGAGATTGGGACACAAAGATTTGTGTCATTAGGGAAATGGCAAAACTGGCAGACACTCCTCCACCAACACTCTTTGAAAATATGTAGTCCTATGAAATGGAGCTGGTTGTTAGACAAGAAGAGGAGAAGGAAAGTCAATTCAAGTCCAACGATAAGTCTGTGTCATTCAAGGCAGAAGACCCAAGAAGAAGTAGAAGAAAGACTCCCTCACCACCAAGGAGAGAAGCCGAATCAAGCTCAGAAAATTCTGAGTCAAGCTCATCAGACAACCACATGTCTGATAAAGATCTAGCTATTTTCTCTAGGCAATTTCAGAAGTTCATAAAGAAGAAGGATTGGAGGAGCAGGCCATCTTCATCCTCTTATCCTAGGAAGTCATCCAAGGATGACAGGTATGGCCCTAAAACCAGAAAACAGATTTCTTCTAATGTCATCTGTTATTATTGCAGCATGGTTGGGCATGTCATTGCTGACTGCCCGATCAAAATAAAGGAAGAAGATAAGAAGAAGAAAAAACATCACCATCACCACAAGGGCAAGAAGAACGAGAAGTCCTTTGTGGCTAAGAAGGAGAGAAGCTGGACAGATTCTTCCTCCTCAGAATCTGAAGATGAAGAGGAAGAAGCCTATATAGGGTTGATATCTGTTGCTGCTGATCCAGAATAAGAGGAGGAATATCCTACTGCCAGGATAGGAATCAGGGCCCCTCTGTCACACTCAAACAGTGACAATGAGGAGGATGAAGAAGTCTATGGATGCCATGGTATGATGGCAATTACCGAAGAAGAAAGAAGTTAGCTAGAATAAAAATCAATCAAGGTACAACCTCTTTCCAATTCTGCATCTTCCTCTAACTATGAGACCAGTCCAGATACTGGTGCATCTTCATCCTATGATAAAGATTGCTCAGAATTTGAGACTGATGTCAATCAATTGATTGACAAGTATGGACTACTCCTAGATGATCTAAAGAAGAGCAAAATTCTTGCCAAAAGGCAAGCCAAGGAGATAGAAGTCCTAAAGCCTTATAAAACTCTTTATAACAATAAATCTATTGAGTTTAATAAGAAAATTCATGAGGTGTCTGAACTCAAGAAAAGTCTTGAGTGTCAGATCATGCTTCTAGAAGAGAAGAAAAAGCATATTAGATATCCGGAACAAAAGTTTGTAGAGAAATTGGGGATTGTGATTAACCCTTCTCAGTCACAGGGTCAGTTGCCAAAAGCTGCAACTTGCCAAGTCCCTGAGAAGCTGGGTATTAATCACATCAATCATCATTTCAAATCTGAATTCCCTGATAAGAGGATAGTGTTTCAAAAGACAAATTCACCTTCTAAAACTATCAAGGTTGGATCTCCTCTCAAAGATCAATCTAATGTGTGCTCTACCAGTTAGGTAAAGACACATGATCTTAGAAGAAGTGATGATGTCCACTCGAGCCAGAATTCACAGGATAAGTTCTTTAGATTTGGATCCAAATATCCTTTATCTAAAGAGATGAAAGAGTCCACTAGATGGCAGGCTCCAAAAATGCAATTGGCCCATTCTGGACCAGGTGTATTTAAATCTTCAGCATCTTCACTCAAGAATAAGGAAGCAGCATCATGTTATGCTCATCCAGTAAAATCTGGAGCTGCTCACTTCTCTCATGGACAGCAATTATGTGTTGTCCTGAAGAGAAGGTACAACATTCATAGATTTTGGTGTTGTGGGAAGGTGGGCCATTTTGCTATTGATTATTGGCACAACCTGAATATGGCTAGTGGACAGAAAGGTGCTCAGCCCAGGCAGAGAGTTGGGCAGATGTTTTATAATTCTAACAAGAACTTAGGACCCAATTATCATTGAGTGTCTAAGGGTAAATGAACTCTATTTTGCAGGATAGTCCAAGTACCTGCCCAATTAAGACTTGGTATTTGGACAATGGGTGTTCTAGGCAAATGTCTGGGATAGGATAGTTACTCTAGGAATATGCTCCAGGAAAAGCAACAAATTAAGGTTGAGGCTGTCAAGTATGTAATCCTCAAAAGCTAGAGGAAGCAAGCCTCAAGGTAAGTCTCTCTCTCTCTCTCTTATATAGATATTAAGTTTGTTAATTGTTAAGTTATGGTGGATGTACTCAGGCTGAACCTAATCAAGCACAC
This sequence comes from Platanthera guangdongensis, assembly GCA_039583875.1. Classification (NCBI taxonomy): domain Eukaryota; kingdom Viridiplantae; phylum Streptophyta; class Magnoliopsida; order Asparagales; family Orchidaceae; genus Platanthera; species Platanthera guangdongensis. The sequence continues at coordinate 137,719,478 of CM077151.1, forward strand.
CAAATAGAAAACAGTGATCCAATTATCTACACTGTTAATTTTTGTAGGCTTTACTCTAAAATTCAAATAACTTATTAGCAAGCTTTAAGGTAAACCAATGCATAAATTGGAGTGCCAATAGAACTGGCTCATTAACATGTTAGGTCCCCTTCTATTTAAAATTAATAAAAATTTTGTTAAGTCGAATAGATTGTACATCCAATCAGTAAGGGAAGCCACAAATTAAACATGCATTGAATAAGTAGAAGAAAAGCTGAGAGGTAGAAGAATCGAAGCGCTAAATCTCATGTTTCATAACAGGAAGCATAACGTAACCCGTTAAAAGGAAATGTACAAGATAAAGCTAAAATGCTTAATTGGCCATTCAGATAATAAAATAATTAAACTTTTTCGGTATAAATATAAAGGCGACAAGAAACGAAAGGCCAATTCACTCTTAAAACCCTTAACCCTAGCCGTTGAGATTGAACCCCTCTCAGCGTCTTGCCGCACTGTTTCAATGGCGCCAAATGTCATCAAGGAGCTCCAAGAAGGATATGAAATTGTGAGGGATGGATTCTGTAATGCCCCAGATTTTCTGTTAATTATTTAATCCTCTTGGCGACGTCATATTAATGTATGAGCGTTACATTAGCGTGAGTTGACGACGCGTCGCCGTTAGTGCGTTTTCACGTTCGTTAGGTCGAGCCGACCAAATTTTAGGATTCTTGTTGAAATTGAAAAACATTTCTCGAGAACGGCTCGTCGGATTTTGGTTTTGACTTCGTCGTTAGGTTCGTAGCTTCGGTATTCGCCTATGGCGCGAATTTCGTAGGATTTGACGCGCGTTTGACCCTCTGTAATAATATAATGTTTATATTATTATTATTTCTATTTTTATTACTAATATATATATATAATGTATACATTAGTTGAACGGAGCCTCAATGCATTAGTTGAATGCAGATTTAGTCGAACTCAGCCCCCTCTAAATGAATTAGTCGAACGCAGACAGATTTAGTCGAACGTAGATAGATTTAGTCGAACGCATACAGATTTAGTCGAACGCAGACAGATTTAGTCGAACGCGGGCATATTTAGTCGAACGCAGATTTAGTTGAATGCAGAATTACTTGAACGCAGATTTAGTCGAACTCAGCTGATGTGAACCTAAACCTAGGGTTGTGGGTTTTCAAAATAATAAATGTGATCTTTCGAAATATTTGCGGCGCGGGAGGCTTTTGCGGGTTGTTTCTAACGAACTAAACGGTCGAGATGTCGCTCACGAACTCAAGACTGTCGCACAAACGTAGTAACGCCACAAGACACAGTTCCACATGCACAGAATATGAAAGCGGTCAAACATGGCAATGGAAAATAAATAATACTTAAGCGATGAAGTTCGTTAGGGCAAGCTCTTTTAATTACCTATTCATTTAAAAGCTGGTACAATAAAGTAGTCGTGGATTGAGAGAAGGAGAAGGGAGAGGTATACTATGGGGGAGTAGCAACGATGAGATCGGGGTTGCTGTGCTGGGGCTGGCCGAAACAGCCAAGAAATCCTAGCCTTGAGTAGGGCAAACCAGGGGTAATACTGGAGACGTGGCAAACCCATTCCGGTCAAGAGCTGGGAGGTGGCGTCGGGCAACTGGAGGATGAAGCTGGCGGAGGGGTTGTTGAAGACGATCGTGAAGCTGTGGAAAGAGGCGCAAGTGTTCAGGGGGGGGACTGGAGAGCGGCGTTGGATGTGTCGTCAAACCCGCTGAGGGAAGCTACAGGCGGCTTCGTCGGCAGCTGCAGTAGGTGCAGTTAACGGCAACTAGGAGAAGCTTTGGCGTCGGTAGCACTAGAGGACGAAGGAGGGAGTGTCGGCATCACCGATTCCGCCGAGCAGGGTGCGGGAAAGAGGGGTATCGGGCAGAGCAGTGCTGGACGGAATCAAATCGAGAGAAATGTCTCGGTTCAATTCTATTTCCAGCTGCCTAGGGTTAGGGGGAGGTGTTTGCTTTTAAAGAGGTAGTTTAGGGTAGATTTAGCTATTGGCAGCCACACAAAACATAGGAATTGGATTTCTTTAGGAGGAATGGCTATGTGAATTAAAAATTTGAGGGCAGTGCCGGCTGCAGCGAAGGAAAATTATATATAAAAAATATATATATAAATATAGTTAATTAAAATTTGCTTGCCCTAAATGAACTATCCCTAAATTACCGGACCTATACATTTAGGGTCTCATTGGCCGGTCACACCAACGAGCCAAACCAAAACTTGTGCAAGTAGTGCACGCATTACCAAAAACATCTAGGGCACAAATAATGTATGTGACAGAACATAATATCTCAACTAAACGCGAAGACATGCACGACAAGAGAAAAGAAAAATACAGGTACAATAAAAAAAGATGCACAACGGATTGCATCATCAGCCCCCTCCAAATGAATTAGTCGAACGCAGAATTAGTCTAATGCAGACATATTTGTCAAACGCAGACAGATTTAGTCGAACACAGACAGATTTAGTTGAACGCAGATTTAGTTGAATGAAGAATTAGTTTAATGCTAATACTATTATTATTAGTATTAATATAATATATATATATATTATTGTAGCTCAGCCTTCTTCCCCAAGATAGAAAACAAGCCCTTTTTCTTCTTCAAGCCGACATTGACAGCATCAGTGAGACGATTTCCGTGATCTTTCTAGCGGCCACCACCAGAGCCCCGGTACATGAAATTCTTGCCCGAACTTAGTTCCAGAAAGCTCTCGACAAGAGCTGCGCGTGCGTGGTAAGCTTTTCTCATTTCGTGAACTTTTTAGCATTAGTGTTTTCAACCCTAACCTCTATCTTGGCCAATTATCTGTAGATTTTGTTCCCTCGTGTCTTCTTGTGGGTAGATCTGTGGCAGGGAGATACCGAGGGACTGAATTGGGTAACTCAAGGCAAGTGGTATTCTCGCCCTCTTAGTTGATTTCTTTAAATTTTCTAGTCCCTTTTTTCCTTGAATCGTTATGCATAATTCCTTCTAAAGGATTGTTATTCCTGAATTGCTCCGTGGTGTTGGTAATTTGTTGTCGAGTCATAGTTTGTTTACCTGTCAATTTAATTATAATAAATGAACCATTGTTTACTTGTTCATCCTAGTTTGATAAAAGAACTCTGAATGATTATTTATGTAACTAAATGAAATTTCTGATGGTCTGTGCGCGTTGGACCTTTCCCTCGGCACAGTACCTTTCTAATGGTTTGTGCGCGTTGGGTCTTTCCCTCGGCATAGTACCTTTCTTATGGTCGATGAGTGTTGGGCCTTTCTATCGGCATAGTACCTTTCTGATGGTCTGTGCGCGTTGGGCCTTTCCCTCGGCACAGTGCCTTTCTGATAGAGTTTGTGCGCGTTGTGGACCGTTTCCCTGGCATATTACTCTTTTATGTTGAGCTGATCAGTCTCATTTAAGTTTGAATAATTCATATTTAAGAAAGATGAAACTTATGAACTTTTGATTCTTGATGATCTGTGCGGCTCAGGATGTTCTGGCTTGGTATCCCCTGCTTAGCTAGTTTCTTGTTTTTGTTTCTGTTGTTTGCTACTGACTTTTATTGCAGTCGCTTCATTGCCCCTCGTTCACTTCGAGGTTTGTTTGTCTTCTTTTTGCTCGTTAGCACCACTTGTGGTTGCTTCTGAGGTGTTTGTTTTTTAATGCCTCAGGTCTAGGGCAGTAGCAGGTCCAGCTGGCAGTGAGTGTTCTTTTTTGTATGTTACAAGTTGCTACAGCCGGTTGTTTCCACCTCTTGTCTGTGACTTAGTTCCTTTTGTTTCAGATTAGATTGTTTTCTTATGGGTTCGTGTCAGTTGTTGAAGTCCATAGTGTTAGACTGCTTGCTAGTTTTCTGCTGTTACTTTTGGTATTTATACACTTTCTCTTTGGCAAGGTTTTATGTTAGGATACATGTAGTTACTTTTAAGTATACAAAGTTGCATTCTGAAAGTTATCATGACATAAATTTTAAACCATGAAACATACTACTTTTAAGCACTATAAAAAATCTCTTTTATTTATATATATTAAATTTAGGGGTCATATCTTCATTGCATTTAGCGCTATGTGTTCATTCTCATATAGGATAACAAATGAATCGAACTTACTATTTTCCGTTACGTAAATTTATATTTTCTCACCTATGGATTAGTTGATCCACCCGACCGAGGGACATGGTCAGTAAACTCAAGAACTTAAATATGTTTTTTTAACTTAAAAAGCAAAAGCCTTTTTTGTAAAGCGATGCATGAATGTCTGCAGTTGTCTCCTACACGGCGTGGCATCACGATCGCGTATTTTCTCTCACTCTGATAATATTTTAATACTGAGAAAATCTGGGTTGTGACAGTTGGTATCAGAGGGAGGTTTTGCAAGAGGATTGGTTGGTTTGTCAAGTCAGTCGAACAACTTCCCCTTAAGCAAAATATTAAACGTATCATTTCATTTCATACACACACCGATATGTTATCAGTAAACTTTGATGGAAGCACGAACACTACACTCATAGCATGATAAGAAGTATATGGGGCATATTATGTAGTATAGGATGCATAATATGTGTTTGTATTTGGATCCACTATAGGTGGAAACATGTGACGGTTATGTAGTATGTGATGCATAACCACCATTACATGGGTGCCCATTAGCACGTTTTCTTTTTTTCGTTACATGCAATGTAATGTAGTATGGGATGCATAACATTGTATGTGTATGCCGCTCATAACATGCACTAAGGTTTTTTTAGAATGCATAACACTGCATACATAACATATCATCGCATAAGCACATGTGCCAAGTTAAAGATTTGCATGATGACATATGTACACACATGATTTGAAGGAAAAACAATTTGAACATCCATGCATTCATATTATTAGCACAAGTGTTAGTAAGAGCATAACATCATTTCATAAATTTTCAGAGCAAGGTAACAGCAAGAGCAAGTATCTGTTTGTTCCCAGTCTGATTTGGGTATGTTTGTTTCTGATCTGATCTGGGTTAGGGAATTTGGGTTTGCTAGCTTAGATATCTTAAGTTAGGTATTAACTCTAGATATCTGTTTGATTTTTAGAAATGTCGGTTAAGCATGTTGCGACTAGATCGATTCCCCAGTCGGAGGGTGAGTCTTCTGGTGCCCAGAGTGAAGCAGTCATTGAAGGACTACGGGAGAGTAATGAGGCCCTGAATATGCAGTTGGGGGATATGCAATCGCAGATACACTCATTGTTGGCTGTCGTGGTCAGGTAGCAGCCTAGAGCGCAGGACCCTGCTGAGGGTCAAACTCTTCCTACTCCTCCTCCTGCTTTGGTACCCCCAGTTGCATTGCCGCCAGAAATGAATTTTATTTCGCACTTCCATGGATTGGTACCTCCTACGTACGATGGTAGGGCATACTTCATGGCATTGGATGACTGGATCATTGCCATCGAAGAAATGTTTTCTTATTCTAGCATTTCCTCCGATTAGAAGGTGATGATTGTGGCATACCAGCTCAAAGGACTTGCGAAGAGTTGGTGGATTAGAGAAAAGGGGAGTCTTATTGATGGGTGCTCGTGGGATTCGTTCAAGAGTATGTTATAGAAGAAGTTTCTGCCATCGATCGAGCAAAACCATCTGATGAATAACTTTTTACACCTGAAGCAGAGACAACTCTCTATTAGCGAGTATGAGATCGAGTTTAGCAAGCTCAGTCATTTCGCCCCAGATCTGGTAGCATCTGAAGAAGGCAGAATAAAACACTTCCTGGGTGGTCTGAGGTATGACATCCAGCAGTTGGCCAACGCGTATAAATTTGACACCTTTGTAGAAGTGGTAGAAGCCGCCTTGAAGGTGGAGGCTATAGATAATGTGAAGAATCGGGGATTGCATGCAAAGAAAGACAAGAGGAAATCGGATGATGGTGGAAGTGCAAGGGCATCTATCCCTGCAGTTAAGAAGGATCGAAAGGAAGCGTGTAGCTTCTGTGGCAAGCTAGGACACCATTTTGATAGGTGCTTTAAGAGACTGGAAGAGCAGAAGCAGTCTCAAGTTCACGCGATCCAGGATTCACCTAAAGGAGATCTTGTTTTCACCTACTGTCAGAGGAAGGGGCACGATGTGTCCCGTTGCTTCAAGAAGACTAGATCATGTTTCCTCTGCAGCCAGAAAAGACATATGAGGGCTAATTGCCTAGGATTGATGATTTGTTTAACTAGCTGTGTGGTAGCTTCGTGTTCTCTAAGATTGACCTTCGTTCGGGCTACCACCAGTTGAGAATCTGTGAGTCGGATGTTCCGCGAACTACTTTTCATTCCCGATACGGACATTTTGAATTTTTGGTAAGTCATTTGGGTTAATGAATGCACTGTCAGCTTTTATGGACATGATGAACAGGGTGTTCAAGGACTTTCTGGATTAGTTCGTGGTAGTATTCATTGACGATGTTCTGGTATATTCCAGAAATGCAGATGAGCACGCCTTGCATTTGCGTTTGGTCTTAGCTACTCTGAGAGAGCAGAAGCTGTATGTGAAGCTTAACAAGTGCGAGTTCTGGTTGTCTCAGGTGTCATTTCTGGGACACATTGTATGCAAGGATGGTATCTCAGTAGATCCCGCAAAGATAGCCGATGTTTTGGACTGGAAAAGACCATCATCGCCTCAGGAGATAAGGAGCTTCTTAGGGTTGGCTAGATACTATAGAAGATTTGTGAAGAAATTCTCAGTTCTGTCTACGCCTTTGACCAAGCTTACGCAAAAGAGTGCAGCTTTTGTTTGGAGTAATGCTTGCAAGGAAGCTTTTCAGGAGCTCAAGAGAAGATTATGTTCTGCTCCAGTTTTGGCGTTGCCTACCGAAGTCGTAGAATACATTGTTTATGTGGATGCTTCGCGAGTTGGACTCGGTTGCATGTTGATACGGAATGGAAACATGATTGCATATGGATCAAGACAGCTGAAGGCCCATGAAAAGAACTATCCAACACATGATTTGGAGTTTGATGCGGTCATTTATGCCTTGAAGCAGTGGAGATATCTCCTGTATAGAGCATTGTGCAAGATCTATACGGATCAAAAGAGTCTAAAGTATGTCTTCACTCAGAAGGAGCTGAATTTGCGCCAGCGTAGATGGTTGGAGTATGTTGTGGACTATGAAGTTGATATCCTTTATCATCCCGGCAAGGCTAACATCGTGGAGGATGCTTTGTGCCAAAAGCCCGCACATGTATTTAACCTCTCTATGCAATCCTTAGTAGAAGAATTCTTGTTAATGAACATAACTGTTGGGAGTAGCGCTTCGACAAGTACCTTCGAAGTGGTTGAGCCTTCATGGATTACGCTCACCAGACTACATCAGAAGGACGATCCCGATTTGCAGCACCTCCATCGTAGAACTGAAAAAGGGGAATTGCCAGACTTTTTGATCGATGACGTGTGTACCTTGAAGTACCGCGGCAGATACTGTATTCCCGCTGTGGAAGATATTCGAGTAAAGATTTGTAGGGAAGTGCATGGTTCGAGTGTTGCTTACCATCCTGGATCCACGAAGATGTATAGAGATTTGAAGTAGATTGCTTGGTGGTAAGGTATGAAGAATGACATTGCAAGATTTGTATCTGAATGTTATACTTGTCAGCATGTAAAAGCCGATAATAGAAGACCCGGTGGTAAGTTGACACCGTTGGATATTCCGAGTTGGAAATGTGTGAGCATTTCTATGGATTTCATTACCGGTTTTGTCGAGATCTCCCTGAGGACATGATGCGGTGTGGGTTATTGTGGATAGGCTAACCAAGTGTGCCCACTTTCTGTCTTTCAAGATTGACTATTCAATGGAGAAGATAGATGAGCTTTACTTGGATGAAGTCATTAGGTTGCATGGTGTGCCTACGAGTATCGTGTCAGACAGATATTTCAGGTTCATGTCTCGTTTCTGGCAAAGTCTGTAGGGAGATCTTGGCACTGACCTTAGGTATTCTACTGCCTATCATCCTCAGACTAATGGTCAGACCGAGAGAGTGAATCAGATTCTGGAGGATATGATCAGATGTTATATTTTGGACCATGGTGGAGCTTGGGAAAAACGCCTTGGACTGATGGAGTTCGCATATAACAATAGTTATCAGGAGAGTTTGCAGATGGCGCCCTTTGAAGCCTTACATGGGAGGCATTGCCGAACTCCCCTGTTTTGGGAGGAGGTTGGCGAGAAGCCTTTGCTCGGTCCAGAAGCCTTAGATGATATGAGTATTTCAGTGACACATATTCGTGAGAAGTTATTAATGTGTTGGACGGCAAGTGTACCGGTCGCACAAGTAATATAAAATGGGTGAATTTCCCCAAGTATCGATCTCTTCAAGGAACACAGTAAGGTGGAGTTAATTTCGAGGAGGACTTGAGATTGAAGTCCTTAGGTCGGAGTTAACTAAGGGGGGTTTTGATAGTTGTGGAAAAAGAAAATAAAACACTAACAGCTACTCCTATGCAACTCGTTATGCGATGCTTCGCCAGGCGGGATGGAAGACTACACGGGTTGCTATGCACCGAATTGTTTGGCGGATGGATGAGTAGGCTTGTGGATGAGGTGGTTAGAACGGCGGAATGAGAGTCGATAGCACCTCTTCGCTACGCATGCCACTAGCAATTGCTAGTGCGACAAAACCGGATGTGGTGGCGGATGGAAACAAAGGCGCACCTCAAGCAAATAACGAAAATATAAAATCAAATAGACATGATTGTATACAAACGTTGTACAAACTAAACACACTTCATCAAATACAAGATATTAAACTACACTATCAACAAAAAAGGAGAAGAGAGCGCGAAATCGACCGAATCCGAAGTCTTGCTGAGGATTCACGAAAGGAATCGTCGTGTTGTCAATCCGCGTCCTAGCTCGATACTCGACTGCGTCCGGGATAGAGGAGGCTGTCACTCACTCCCAATGGATCCGTCTTCTTCGTGTCACAATCTGGTGGAGGATGGAACAAACTTTTCCTAGCTTGACGGAGAGAGCTAGGTCAAACTCTTCTTGAAGCTCAAGGATTAAGGAGGAGGCTGAGAGGAAGCTCCGGCTTTAATATTGCAATAAAAGCTTGCCCGGAGCAACTCCCTAAGGTGGAAGATGAAGGGAAATGGCAGAACCCTTCCTCGGAGGCGGAAAATAGCGGGTGAGAAAATCTGTCCATAATAGAGGAAAATTTGCGCTTTAAATAGAAGCAGGTCAGAAAAATAGGCACGTACGATTCGGCGCACGACCGTGCGCTAACCGTGCGTTATTAACTTTCAGGCCAAGCTTGCGGATGAATATGCGTTAACCCGTGCGTTTTACTCGTGCATGGGTGCTTCCGCCCGTGCATGAAGGAAATCGCACGGGTAAACATAGAGCGCAGGAAGCAGGAGAAAACAGAGGAACCGTGCATTTTACTCACGCACGGGCGCTGCCGCCCGTGCGTGAACAAAGCGCACGATTAACCACAGAATGGAACAAACAAAAAAGCTACAGGAAAACTGTGTGTTTCCTTCACGCACGGTTACGATGAAACCGTGCGTCGACCGTGCGTGAAGATCGTCGGGCTCAGCTCGATGAAATTCATCGAGCTCCAATCGACGTTTCTCCTACACAAACAAAACGCACAATTATAAAGAATCGTGTGCTAAGAAAATGCACGACCGTGCATTTTCCTCAAACCTGCATTCCAGCTTTGGGGAAAACGCATCACCTGCATACAAACCAATAAAACCAAAGAGAACCCTCCAGCAATGCAGAAATGCAACAAAAGCAACTGGAAAGAGCCCCTGGGAAGCACCATGTACTTACCCCCAACAACAGAATGGCAATTGCACACTCATGGGCCAAACAATGCACTTAGCATGAAAAGCTATATAAATGAAATATCAACGAAAACATACTAAAAATGAAGTGCAAGTGCGTGAAAACCAGCCCAGATGAGTCCGAAAATCACTATATAAGTAGGACTCATCAGTTACGGCTGGCTCGGGAATAATACGAAAATTATGCAAATCAGCGCAAGGTTGATCTGGAGTTCGAGGTTGGGGACGTGGTTTTTCTGAAGGTCACTCTGATGCCAGGTGTCAAGCGATTTGGAAAGAACCATAAGCTGGATCCCGGGTATGTGGGACCTTTTCAGATTTTGGAGCGCATCGGAGTATCAGCCTATAAACTGGAGTTGCCTGCTTCTTTCCCATGTGTTCATGACATGTTTCACATGAGCTAGTTGTGAAAGTGTGTTCGTAGTGATCGGCATGTCCTTGACACAGTGCCCCAGTTGCTACCTAATTTCTCGTATGTTGAAGAGTATGTCTGTATTCTGGAAATGCGAGATCGAGTGCTGAGAAGGAAGACAATTCCAATGGCTAAATTTCTCTGGCGGAATCAGGACGTCATGAGTGCGACTTGGGAATTGGAATCTGCAATGAGAAAATCTCATCCTCAGCTGTTCTCCTAATCTTCTCTGGTTAGTATTCCAATCTAGCGAACTTTCATCTTATCTTTCACTTGTTCTCTCGTTTTGCATTGCGTTCCAAGTTTCGAGACGAAACTTCCCTTTTGGAGGGGTGACTGTAACGCCCCAGATTTTCCATTAATTATTTAATCCTCTTGGCGACGTCATATTAATGTATGAGCATTACGTTAGCGTGAGTTGACGACGCGTCGCCGTTAGTGTGTTTTCACATTCGTTAGGTCGAGCTGACCAAATTTTAGGATTCTTGTCGAAATTGAAAAAAAATTCTCGATACAAAATTAAATTCATTTATTTTTAACTTGCTAGTCAAGTTTTGTCGCGATTCGAGCATTATTGGAGCCTCGGCGAATTTCCAAAGTTTCGTATATTTAACGTTCGCCGTAAACTTTAAAAATTTATATCTCGAGAAAGGCTCGTCAGATTTTGTTTTTGACTTTGTCGTTGGGTTCGTAGCGTTGGTATTCGCCTATGGCGCGAATTTCGTAGGATTTGACGCTTGTTTAGCCCTCCGTAATAATGTAATGTTTATATTATTATTATTTCTTTTTTATTACTAATATATATATAATGTATACATTAGTTGAACGGAGCCTCAATGCATTAGTTGAACGCAGATTTAGTCGAACTCAGCCCCCTCCAAATGAATTAGTCAAACGCAGAATTAGTTGAACGTAGACAGATTTAGTCGGACACAGACAGATTTAGTCGAACGCAGACAGATTTAGTCGAACGCAGATAGATTTAGTCGAACGCAGACAGATTTAGTCGAACACAAATTTAGTTGAATGTAGAATTAGTTGAACGCAGATTTATTCGAACTCAACCCCCTCCAAATGAATTAGTCGAACGCAGAATTAGTCGAACATAGATAGATTTAGTCAACGCAGACAGATTTAGTCGAACACAGACAGATTTAGTCGAACGCAGATTTATTTGAATGCAGAATTAGTTGAACGCTAATACTATTATTATTAGTATTAATATTATATATATATATATATTATTGTAGCTCAGACTTCTCCCCCAAGCCAGAAAACGCGCCCTTTTTCTTCTTCAGGCCGACATTGAGAGCATCGGCGAGACGATTTTCGTGATCTTTCTGGCGGCCACCACTGGAGCCCCGGTACACAAAATTCTCGCCTGAGCTTAGTTCCGGAAAGCTCTCGGTGAGAGCTGCGCATGCGTGGTAAGCTTTTCTCGTTTTGTAAACTTTTTAGCATTAGGGTTTTCAACCCTAACCTCTATCTTGGCCAATTATCTATAGATTTGTTTCCCCATGTCTTCTTGTGGGTAGATCTGTGGCAAGGAGATACCAGGGGACTGAATTGGGTAACCTAAGGCAAGTGGTATTCTCGCCCTCTTAGTTGATTTCTTTAAATTTTCTACTCCCTTTTTCCTTGAATCGTTATGCATAATTCCTTCTAAAGGATTGTTATTCCTGAATTGCTCTGTGATGTTGGTAATTTATAGTCGAGTCATAGTTTGTTTACCTGTCAATTTAATTATAATAAATGAACCTGTATTTACTTGTTCATCCAAGTTTGATGAAAGAACTCTGAATGAATATTTATGAAACTAAATGAAATTTCTGTTGGTCTGTGCGCGTTGGGCCATTCCCTCGGCACAGTACCTTTCTGATGGTCTGTGCGCGTTAGGCCTTTCCCTCGGCACAGTACCTTTCTGATGGTCTGTGAGCATTGGGCCTTTCCCTTGGCACTGTACCTTTCTGATGGTCTGTGCACGTTGGACCTTTCCCTCGGCACAGTGCCTTTCTGATAGAGTCGGTGCGCGTTGTGGACCGTTTCCCCGGCACATTACTCTTTTCTGTTGAGCTGATCAATCTCATTTAAATTTGAATAATGCATATATAAGAAAGATGAAACTTATGAAATTCTGATGCTTGATGATTTGTGTGGCTCAGCCAGTTGTGGCTTGGTATCCCCTGCTTAGCTAGTTTCTTGTTTTTGTTTCTGCTATTTGCTACTGACTTTTGTTGCAGTCGCTTCGTTGCCCCTTGTTTACTTAGAGGTTTGTTGGTCTTATTTTTGCTCGTTAGCACCACTTGTGGCTTGCTTTTGAGTTGTTCTTTTGTTTTTGAATGCCTCGGGTCCAGGGCAGTAGCAGGTCTAGCTGTCAGTGAGTGTTCTTTTTTTGGTGTTGCGAGTTGCTGCAGCCGGTTGTTTCCAACTCCTGTCTGTGCGGTAGTTCCTTTTATTTCAGATTAGATTGTTTTCCTATGGGTTCGTGTCAGTTGTTGACGCCCATAGTATTAGACTGCTTGCTAGTTTTCTATTAGTACTTTTGGTATTTATACACTTGCTCTTTGGAAAGGTTTTATGTTAGGATGCATGTAGTTACTTTTAAGTATACAAAGCCGCATTCTGAAAGTTATCATGGCATAACTTTTAAACCATGAAACATATTACTTTTAAGCGCTATAAAAAATCTCTTTTATTTCTATATATTAAATTTAGGGGTCATATCTTCATTGCATTTAGCGCTATGTGTTCATTCTAATATAGGATAACAAATGAATCGAACATAGTATTTTCCGCTGCGTATGTACAACCCCGTAGCCGGGCGAGTGGGACCCTCCCCAAATATCAGCCTAGGGGCGTGTTATGGGCGACGAGTTGGTGCGACCCCGTTCGAAGATGTGCGGGTCCTCGTGCATGCGTGTGTGCGGAGTTTTCATGCGCATAGGTGTGGCATTTATATATATGTATGTTATACATATATATATATATATATATATATATATATATATATATATATATATATATATATATATATATATATATATATATATATATATATATATATATATATATATATATATGTTATATAATATATAGAGGAGGGGATATAGAGGTGATAAAAAAAGAAGAAAAAGAAGGGGATAAGAGCAAGGGGGGTCGGGTACAGAAAAAGGGGGAGGAGAAATTAAAAAATAAAAAAGGAGAAAGGGGCGGGCTTAGACAGAGACAGCGGGATGGGGGGAAAAGGGGAGGGGGATTTTCATTGTGCACCGGGGGGTTAGGTTTTGAGCGAGCAAGCAGCCCGACGCCACCCCGGCCTTTCTCTCCCGTCTGCCTGAAGTAGGGCACAGCCGCCCCCTCCCTCTCTCTCTCTCTCTCTCATCGGCTGCAGCGAAAGAAGACAACCGGCCCCTTTTCCTCTCCCCCGTCGCCGGCAAAGGAGAAGCATAGCCGGCCCCTTTTCCTCTCTCTCGTCACCGGCAAAGGAGCAGCACAGCCGGCCCCTTTTCCTCTCTCCCGTCGCCGGCAAAGGAGCAGCACAGCCGGCCCCCTTTTTTCTCTCTCCCGTCGGCCTACAGTGGTGGCAGCCCGAGCCCCGCCTCCCTCTTTCTCTCCGGCCACCAAAAACAGCAGCAACCGCGCGCCACTCCTTTTTCCAGCCACCTGGAGCAACCCGGCCCCCATCCTTTTTTCCCGGCCTGGAGCAGCACACCTCGACCTTCCCCTCTCCCGGCAGCAAGCGAGGCCTGGAGCGAGGCGAGGCCTGGAGCGAGGCTCGGCCTGGAGCGAGGCTCGGCCTGGAGCGAGGCTCGGCCTGGAGCGAGGCTCGGCCTGGAGCGAGGCTCGGCCTGGAGTGAGGCTCGGCCTGGAGTGGTGATCGACCACCGACGCGGCCGCACGCAGCAGAATCGACCCGGAGCTCCTCTCCCGGCCCTGTCGCCAAGCACGCGACAAGGGTAACGATGTTTCAACTTGGGCAGGTGAAGCCTTCAGTTTACATGTTTGCATGGAAGCCCCTCTCCACCAACGGGTGGGGGGAAGGGAGCTCCCCGACGGGTTGACGTGTACGTCCCCGCAGTTAATTGCATTAGTACCCGGAGTCGTGAGTACGGGTTTAGGCATGTTGTGTGAAGCCCATCTGGATGTGTGAGCCGGATTGGTGATGTTCTGGGGTTCCCGGAGAAGACTCCGAGGAAGTTGTTTATTAGCCGCTTGCATGGAATGCACTCTGTAGCCCCAAAAAAGGGGGTGTGCGCAATATGTTTGGCCCGCTCATATTAGCCGACCGATGACTAGTTGGCTGCCGCTCATCGAGACGTTGGCGTACATGTGTTACAGTACCAGGCGGGGAGTAGCGGGCTTAAGCCCCAGCTTGTGCCGGCCCTCGAAGGCCTTTTGGTTTATATTGCCGGCCTGCGTGCTGAGTATAGAATTTATATTCCTGTGATATTTTTTCATATCTGTGATGCTCTGTGAATACGTAGTTTACTCCTATTTTGGGCGATCGGCGTGTTCGTGAACTGCTCCCCCGTGTGGGCCCCGAGGAATAGATGCCGGGAAGCCCCTGATGGCATGTTGTCATCCTTTCAGAATAGCGGAGTTCCGCTATTAGCGGCCCAATTGGGGCTGCGTAGAGTAGGGCTGCTGGGCGGTTTTGCGCCAATAGTAAGGCGGGCGAGGAACATTTTACATAGACCCGAAGTGGCACCTTTAGTTAAGGAGTGGATCTTGAGATCCTCCTCAGATGTTCCGGTCGGCCAAGAGAGCCCTCCGAAGGTGCCTTAGCTCAGCCCTTGGCTTGGGAGGGGAAGAGTTAGTTAGTCTTCGGGTATGTGGCGGGTCCTCCATGCTGAGACCTTGGGTCTGTCCCTTGTGTTTCTAGTCTTGTGCCTAGATCGTTCGCTTGAGGTTAGTAGGTGCGCAGTCACCCCTTCCCCAAGGGTCGAACTCCACATGAGACCGATTTTTCGGTTTCAACATTTTGGTGCGGTGAGCGTGGAGAGTGACCAGCACAGAAGAACTCGGGCGTACATCATGGCTATAGAAGTGGAACCAGGTGACGACCACGGTCATGCATTGATACTTTGTGCGTGAGGTCCTCATACTCAGAGTTGTCCCCTCTCATAGCTGTTGTTTGAATCCCATAGCATTTATAGTAGGATTTGCACCTATTTGAAGCGCTTCTACCTATGAAAACTCGTGTATCCTCACTTATTACATCAACGAGAAATCTGGAGGTTATTATCCTCAGGATCAAGTAAGAGAGTAGCTGAGAGGTTTTAGGAGCCGAGGTGACCTGAAAGGGTTCCCTCCCTAGCGGTAATATGTTATCTCTTCCTTGTAATTCAGTAGCGGTCAAGTTTTCTTTTTATTACCAATTCGCCTCGAGCTTCTGAGGGCTTCTAGGGTTGGCCTCGCGATCGACTCCGGAAGCCAAACGTCCAACCCGTTCCTTTTAAATAGCCTAGTTCGGACGATGGGACGGTGCCGCGGGACTTTAAGCGCTATTGTAAGACCGAGCCTCTGCACTGACGGCCAAGATCAGCTCCCCCCTTGCACGCCGGCCTATGTCCTCCCGATCGCACCTCTCCTCCGACTAGAGGAATTATCAGGAACGAGCCTAGACGCTAACCTCCCAGATTTGATAAAGGGTCGATCTCTCCAAGCAATCGCAAGTGACATGGCGGAAAGCGATCTTTGTCATTAGATCAGGATACGAGCCGTCGACCTGTTCCTTCTAAATAGCCCAGTTCGGATGATGGGATGATGCCTCGGGACTCTAAGCGCTATTGTAAGACTGAGCCTCTGCACTGACGGCCGAGATCAGCTCCCCCCTTGCACGCCGGCCTATGTCCCCCTGATTGCATCTCTCTTCCGATTGGAGGAATTAGTAGGAACAGGCTCGGACACCAGCTTCCCGATTTGACGACTTCCAGATCATCTCTCTTATGAATAGAATGCATCCTCCATTTGTAAAAGCATCGGTGCAATTAGCTCTCCAGCACCTCTTAAGTAAACAGGATGTCTCCACCTTAAGCAAAGTCAAGTCCTCGAGTAGTAGCGGACCCCGAGCAGATCCCGCTGTCAGGCTCTCACCTAGCTGGCAGGGCTGGAAGTCACTCGGTGTCATCCTTGGGCCTCGAGCAGATCCCGCTGTCAGGCTCTCACCTAGATGGCAGGGCTGGAAGTCACTCGATGGTGGTAGTAGTGGACCCCGAGCAGATCCCGCTGTCATGCTCTCACATAGCTGGCAGGGCTGGAAGTCACTCGATGATGGTAGTAGTGGACCCCGAGCAGATCCCGCTGTCAGGCTCTCACCTAGCTGGCAGGGCTGGAAGTCACTCAGTGTCATCCTTGGGCCTTGAGCAGATCCCGCTGTCAGGCTCTCACCTAGCTGGCAGGGCTGGAAGTCACTTGATGGTGGTAGTAGTGGACCCCGAGCAGATCCCGCTGTCAGGCCCTCACCTAGCTGGCAAGGCTGGAAGTCACTCGGTGTCATCCGTGGGCCTCAAGCAGATCCCGCTGTCAGGCTCTCACCTAGCTGGCAGGGCTGGAAGTCACTCGATGGCGGTAGTTGTGGACCACGAGCAGATCCCGCTGTCAGGCTCTCATTAGCTGGCAGGGCTGTAGGCACACTTGGGGGGAAAGGGTTGGTTTGTGGAGACTTTTTGCAGGACCCCGAGTGATGCTCGGCCCCGGGTAGACCCGCTGCCTGGCTCCTACTAGCTGGCAGGTCCGTAGGCTCGCCTGGGGGGTAAGGGACCCCGAGTGCTGCTCGGCCCCGGGTAGACTCGCTGTCAGGCTCTCACTAGCTGGCAGGGCTGTAGGTACACCTGGGGGGAAAGGATTAGCTCAGCGTGTACAAGAAGATACAGAAGATACGGCTTTGTTGTTTCACGATATCGCGAGAAATTATATAATTGTTGTAAGTAATGGTATGAGGGCAATTCAATAGCAGTGAGCCAAAGGGTATCGAGTTATTCAAAAGGTTCAGAAAGGTCATGGAGAGATTGATCCTCCAAGCGCAGATTTCAGTTTCTCTCAAAATTTTTTTTGGGGTCGGCTCCCACTCGCCGGATACGTTGGGTTGGATGATTCTTTCCGAGCTTGTGCCAAGCTCGAAAAGAGCGGGGATTGTGTACAACCCCGTAGCCGGGCGAGTGGGACCCTCCCCAAATATCAGCCTAGGGGCGTGTTATGGGCGACGAGTTGGTGCGACCCCGTTCGAAGACGTGCGAGTCCTCGTGCGTGCGTGTGCGCGGAGTTTTCATGCGCATAGGTGTGGCATTTATATATATGTATGTTATATATATATAAATATATATATATATATATATGATATTATATCATATATATATATGATGTTATATAATATATAGAGGAGGGGATATAGAGGTGATAAAAAAAGAAGAAAAAGAAGGGGATAAGAGCAAGGGGGGTCGGGTACAGAAAAAGGGGGAGGAGAAATTAAAAAAGAAAAAAGGAGAAAGGGGCGGGCTTAGACTAAGACAGCGGGATGGGGGGAAAAGGGAGGGGGATTTTCATTGTGCACCGGGGGGTTAGGTTTTGAGCGAGCAAGCAGCCCGACGCCACCCCGGCCTTTCTCTCCCGTCGGCCTGAAGAAGGGCACAGCCTCCCCCTCCCTCTCTCTCTCTCTCTCTCGTCGGCTGGAGCGAAAGAAGACAACCGACCCCTTTTCCTCTCCCCCGTCGCCGGCAAAGGAGCAGCACAGCCGGCCCCTTTTCCTCTCTCCCGTCGCTGGCAAAGGAGCAGCACAACCGGCCCCTTTTCCTCTCTCCCGTCGCCGGTAAAGGAGCAGCACAGCCGGCCCCCTTTTTTCTCTCTCCCGTCGGCCTACAGTGGTGGCAGCCCGAGCCCCGCCTCCCTCTTTCTCTCCGGCCACCTAAAATAGCAGCAACCGCGCGCCACTCCTTTTTCCAGCCGCTTGGAGCAACCCGGCCCCCCTCCTTTTTTCCCGGCCTGGAGCAGCACACCTCGACCTTCCCCTCTCCCGGCAGCAAGCTCGGCCTGGAGCGAGGCTCGGCCTGGATCGAGGCTCGGCCTGGAGCGAGGCTCGTCCTGGAGCGAGGCTCGGCCTGGAGCGAGGCTCGGCCTGGAGCGAGGCTCGGCCTGGAGCGAGGCTCGGCCTGGAGCAAGGCTCGGCCTGGAGTGGAGATCGACCACCGACGCGGCCGCATGCAGCAGAATCGACCCGGAGCTCCTCTCCCGGCCCCGCCGCCAAGCACGCGATAAGGGTAACGATGTTTCAACTTGGGCAGGTGAAGCCTTCAGTTTACATGTTTGCATGGAAGCCCCTCTCCACCAACGGGTGGGGGGAAGGGAGCTCCCCGACGGGTTGACGTGTACGTCCCCGCAGTTAATTGCATTAGTACCCGGAAGCATGAGTACGGGTTTAGGCATGCTGTGTGAAGCCCATCCGGACGTGTGAGCCGGATTGGTAATGTTCTGGGGTTCCCGGAGAAGACTCCGAGGAAGTTGTTTATTAGCTGCTTGCAGGGAATACGCTCCGTAGCCCCAAAAAAGGGGGTGTGCGCAATATGTTTGGCCCGCTCATATTAGCCGACCGATGACTAGTTGGCCGCCGCTCGTCGAGACGTTGGCGTACAGGTGTTGCAGTACCAGGTGGGGAGTAGCGGGCTTAAGCCCCAGCTTGTGCCGGCCCTCGAAGGCCTTTTTGTTTATATTGTCGGCCTGCTTGCTGAGTATGGAATTTATATTCCTGTAATATTTTTTCATATCTGTGATACTCTATGAATACGTAGTTTACTCCTGTTTTGGGCGAGCGGCGTGTTCGTGAACCGCTCCCCCGTGTGGGCCCCGAGGAATAGATGCCGGGAAGCCCCTGATGGCCTGTTGTCATCCTTTCAGAATAGCGGAGTTCCGCTGTTAGCGGCCCAATTGGGGCTGCGTATAGTAGGGCTGCTGGGCGGTTTTGCGCCAATAGTAAGGCAGGCGAGGAACATTTTACATAGACCCAAGGTGGCACCTTTAGTTAAGGTGTGGATCTTGAGATCCTCCTCAGATGTTCCGGTCGGCCAAGAGAGCCCTCCGAAGGTGCCTTAGCTCAGCCCTTGGCTTGGGAGGGGAAGAGTTAGTTAGTCTTCCGGGTATGCGGCGGGTCCTCCACGCTGAGACCTTGGGTCTGTCCCTTGTGTTCCTAGTCTTGTGCCTAGATCGTTCGCTTGAGGGTAGTAGGTGCGCGGTCACCCCTTCCCCAAGGGTCGAACTCCACATGAGACCGATTTTTCGGTTTCAACAGCGTAAATTTATATTTTCTCACTTATGGATTTGTTGATCCACCCGACCGAGGGACACGGTCAGTAAACTCAAGAACTTAAATATGTTTTTTAGCTTAAAAAGCATAATCCTTTTTTGTAAAGTGATGCTTGAGCGTCTGCAGTTGTCTCCTGCACGGCATGGCATCACGATCGCATATTTTATCTCACTCTGATAGTATTGTAATACTGAGAAAATGTGGGTTATGACAAATTCAGTCATGCCTCCCCTGATGTTAAGGCTATGTTAAGGATGATTGAGGTCGCAGGCTTGGAATACACCCCTTCTGAACCCTCCACCGTTCTTAAAATGAATGTTGTGGAATTCTTCTCGAACATTAAAGTGTCCTCCTCTCAAAACTCTCTTAAGTCTAAGATTGAAGATATCAAAATAAAAGTATACCCTAAGAGGCTAGGAAAGGCCCTTCATATACCCTCCGTCAACCCTAGCGAGGAAGAAGAGCCCGTCGTCACGACCAGAGACAGTGCTCTCAGATGGTGTGGATACAATGAGGCCAAATCTGGGTCTCTTAAAAGGAAATTCTTCAATCAGAGAGGCAAACTGCTAGCAGATATTGTAAGGAAAGCCCTTATCTGCAAACCTGGATCACATGCTACTATCTCCAGTCCATATTTGATGTCATGACTAGAATTATCCTGAACAGAAATACCTCTTGGTCTTCTCTCATCTATCAGAGATTAGTAGACTGTATACTCTCTCCAAACATGGGCAGAATTCTTTCCTTATACCTAGTGAACATCTATCCGGATACTTTCAAATAGGAACATGGGGTGAAGATTCACTACCTAAAAAGAATGGACATAAATACTTTGGACAGATTCACTAGGGTCCTACCAATGAGCCAACCTTCAGGAATAAAGGACTCCTCTAAGGGTACAAGGAAGAAACCTACTGAGGAAGAAAGAACTTTCAACTCTAAACCGGAACTTGGATCATCCTCCCCGGCTGATGTTGGTCTGCATGTTGACTTATCACTCAGTCAATCCTCTGCAAACATTCAACTCCAGGATACTGTTGTGCATGTTGATAAAATCCATGTCATCCCTAGGTAAGGACAAGCATCAAAGATTGGTAATGAAGAAGAGGTTGTTGCAGAAGATGAGACAGATATGGCAGATACTGATGATGTAGCTATAATTGATGATATGCCTACTACAGAAGATAACCATGAGCCTCTTAAAGCTTTAGATACTTATCTTGATAGGTCAAGCCCAGAAAAGGATGCTCAGCCTAAGGGGGAGCATGGTCAGATGAATTTGACAAACTTGGATCAAGTTGTCAACAAAATAGCTGAGTCTGCACCCACTACAGGTAATACCCATACCCTCTTAATTAGTAGTGTTAATACAACTTTAGCTAAGGAAATGTTTCCTACTATAGGTGTTGTAGTTGAGGGGGAGCCTTCTCAAATCCCTGCTCAGAATGTTGTACCTCCTCCTTTGAGCCATACTTCATCTACCCCCATATCTAATGAGGAATTTCTAAACCAAATCAAAGCACTCAGTATGCTCAGACCATAACCCTCAAGGAGTATGTTGATCAATTAGTTGTCAAACTAAGGAATGACTTGTCAACCAAAGTCAATGAAAATAAAGAAGAAATCTCTCACTTAAACAAACAGGTCACCACCTGGTTTGATAGGGCTGGAACTGTTGCCATCAAATTAACCACCCTCATGAAATCCTTGGACACAAGTCAAAAACTCTCTAGAGATAACATAGGATATGTCAAGAATTATGTGAGTGCAACTGATGAGGTGATCAAGGGTGCAGCAAATCATGTAAATCAGCATGTCACCAATATTGCCTTCCAATCTATGAAGGAGGCAATACTTCTGAAAGATGAGCTACTTGCTGGCAATGAGAGAATATTCAATTCTATATCAAGCAAGAATGAAGCCAACACCACCTTACTGCAAAAGACCATCTCTGAAGAAGGCAGAAAGGGGGAGAGCAGCCATGCTAAGGCAATAACACTCATTGAAGATAAAGCCTTTAATGTAATTCAAGGCACCTGGGTGGCACTACACCTGCCCCTCATGGATAGAAAGAGGCCAGAGGACCTAGACTTCCCAGCACAAGCTAGAATTGCACATGATGCACAGCTTGCTGCCAGAAGAAAGAGGGAAGGAACTCAATTGGCTGAAGAGTTCATGGCAAAGAGGGGAGTTGAGAACAGAGATGATCCAGATCATGAATAGCTAAGTGATGCCTCTGAATCCATCATTATCAATGCTTGGGTAAGGCATGGACAAATCTTAAAGAATATTGATAGTGTGTATCCTTCTGAGGAATGGATAAAGCATCTGGAAAGAAATTCCCTAAGGGAAAGAGTATTCAAAGAGAATCTGGTAAGGAAGAGCAACCCCAAGAAAATGCCTCCCAGATATATTCCAAAGTCATTCCTTTACTTCAAGTGGCAGGAGAACAAAGTTGAAAACTTGAAGAAGACTGTTGCTTCCAAGGATGCTGAATCTAGTTCATCAAAATGAAACTAATATGCGGTTGCATGACTTAGAGTTCTTCATAACGTTTATTCAATGTCTTGTAATGAACATCAACAGTGTAGCAACATCAAATCTTTATCAATGAAATTAATATGAGTTGGCCCTAACTATATTGATGTGATAAATGTATAATGCAACTCTCAGTTGTATATCTGTAATAAATAAATATGTTGTTCTTTCATAGAAATCATGTAATCGCAAGTTTGCTACTGTTGTTTGGCTAAGTTAATGATTAGGTAGATCTTAATCAAACTGTGTACCTTGTAAATGATTAATCATACTATCACATTGTCAATGATTGATAATTCACTTGTACCATTGATCTTTCAATCATAGTGGTAAGCCATCTTATCCAGGGGGAGTTATCCTGTACTGGGATGGCTAGTTGTCATGATAATGTTTCATTAGACCTATCATGATATTTCTTGTGTTGATGCACCTTAGCATGGATGGGTGTTTTGTCTTCTTCAAACAGGGGGAGATTGTTGGGAATTGTGTCCTACAATATTCCTCAGGATTTGAAGAGGCATCCTAAGGAACATAATGTATTTGATGTGCGCTTTAGTTCTTGCATGCAGGTATTCCATGATTGGACATGTGAAGAAAAATGAGTTTGGTAGTAAACTCAAAATTTGTCGAGCTCAGCTCGTCGTTCGTCAAGCTCATCTCGCTGGTCATCGAGCTCAGCTCAACATTCCTTGGGATAAGCTCAAGAGCTCAAGAGCTCAAGATTAAAAGTTCATCGAGCACATCTTACAGATCGTCGAGCTCAGATCAACACTTGTCGCGCTAAAGCCAGAAAAATTGACTAAGGCAAAAAGCGCTGAGACCGCTGAGAAGATCAGAGTTCATCGAGCTCAACCCACAAATCGTCAAACTCAAATAAGCCAGAAAAACTGACTAAGGAAAAAAGCGCTAAGACAGCTGAGATAGCTGAGAAGAAAGCACTGAGATATTTGAGAAGAAAGCGTTGAGACCGCTGAGAAGAAAGCGCTGAGATAGAAAATTGTCTCAGTAGTTAAGAATAAAGTGTTGAGACCGCTGAGAAGAAAGCACTAAGATAGAAGCTTGTATCAGCTGTTAATAATAAACCGTTGAGATCGCTGAGACAGAAAGCGCTAAGACAGAAGCTTGTCTCAGCTGTTAATAAGAAACCGCTGAGACCGACGAGACAAATCCAGAGAAAATTCACAAGTCTAGAAGCGCTGAGAGCCAAGACAGATGGCATTGAGTGACTTAACATCACTCAACGCTTTATGGATTTCTGAAATATTTTCTAAGTCCAGGTGGTGATGACCATTACTGACGTCATCAAAGTCAACTTACATGCAGCTATTGCGGGAGAGCTACAGTGGCGCCGAAAGCTGCTTTGTCCTTTTCTAAAGGAGGTGGGGCTCACCAATCCTTGGGTGGGCCTACATATAATTGTGTCGTTGATTCAAATCAACGCATATAAAAAGAAAAAAAAAAGTGGATTAGGGCAATGAACGAAGAACAAACGCAGAAAATACAAAAGAAAACTAGAGGCAGCTGTACATCTTCTCCATTAAGCTTGAAAGCGCAAGTCCAGCAGAGATAGTCGGAAGGCAAAGGAAGATAGCTGAAGCTCTTCAAGCTCAGCAAGATAGTTCTCTCCATAATAGCGAAGCTGATTCATCCATTCAGAAAGCTGATAGTTTTTCATCGGTGCAGTAGAAAAGTGTTAGTTATAGAAGAGGACTAATTCCTTCTACAGCAAGAGTGCTGGACTGATATCTGCTCAGTCCAGTAAGGTAGACTCAGAGATCTATCTCTGAGTTAGTTGTTTTATTTGTCTTAAACACTTTGTATTCACTTCCTATAGGATTTAGTTTATCTGAATTTGAGTGTAGGGCACTTTATGGCTGAGGTAGGTGACTAATTAGTCACTGAGGTAGGTGCCCTGTTAGGGTACTGAGGTAGGATCCAAGAATGGATCTGAGCTGTAGTGCTTTATTGCCTGAGGTAGGAGAGTGTTTCTCTCTAAGGTAGGATCCAAGTGTGGATCTGAGTTAGGACTATCCTCCCAGCCTGAGTGTAGGGCCCTGTGCCTGAGGTAGGTGACTGGAGAGTCACTGAGCTGAAGGTGACAAGTGTGTCACTGAGTTGTAGGTCTTGAAGGAGGCTGAGCTGTAGGTACCTGGAAGGGTACTGAGTTGTAGGAGTGTTGCAGCACTTTGAGACTAGGGTTGTGTGTCTGAAGCTGTAGGGCTGAAGTGCGTGAATTGTATGGCTTAGAAATAAGGCTGAGGTAGGTGATCAGTGGATCACTGAGCTTGATGAGTTGTAAATATACGTATTTTTACGTACAATAAATAAGTCATTTTAGTTTCTTTTTGTTATTTTTGTTTATTTTTCTTTAATAAATTGCTTCTTTTTTGTAAATATTTCTAACTTAAGTTTATTTTAATTTCCTACAAATTTTGCAGAAATTGCCAAAAATTGCAAGTACGCGCCCGTATACTTTGGGTCACGCCCGTGACCTGGGCGAGACACTTCAATTCCCGTGAAATCAGCTATTTTTGAAGAAAAAAGTGTGACTCGCCCAATGACACGCCCGTGTCATTGGACACGCCCCGTGACCTTGGCCCGTGTCACTCCCGCTCAACAAAATCGCGCACGACGATCATCGATCGACTCGACAAGCCCAGCGTCACGCCCGTGACCTAAGGCGTGACCGCCACGTGTACCGCCCCGAAGTCAAATTTGCAATCAAATCGCCGATCACCTCATGAATAGTGTTGACACGCCCCCCTACACGCCCGTGTAGGAGGGTGTGTACTTTGAAATTTTTCCCTATAAATAGCCATGTTCTGTATGAGCTGCTGTTCCCTTTTTTGGATTCATTTTGTATAGGGGATGGCTGCTTAGATGATTCCAAAGCCTATGTAATGGAATTTCTCCCCCTCTCCTTTATTTTGGTTTTAGCTTTGTAATCTTCATTTTAGGTTAATAAAATTGTAGATTTTCTCCCTTTCTATGGATTTGGATTTCATCTTTGTGCCCACTTTCTTATGCAATCTTATTTATCTTTGTTTTATCTTTATTTTTCGTTATTTTTTATGGGTGTGTGTGTGTATGATTATAGGTTTCTACTTTTATGTTTTCATTATTTTGTTTACTTAGTTTTGTTAAAATTAGGATTTTATAGCTTTCTATTTCATTTCTATAGATCCGTAAAACTGTTTTCAAAGCGGTTTTCATTTTTGTTTAACTTAGATTTTCCTTTTTATGTTGTAAAACTTTTTCGTTCTTTTCACTTTATTTCCACTTTCTTAGCACTTTTACGGAGTTATAAGAATGAATGTATAGTCGTTTTAATTTTTCGAGCACATTGATTTTCGTTTTAAACTTTTGCTCGTTTAATTTTTCTTTCTTCTTTTTATGCATTTCTACCGCATTCTAGCGGTAGAAATGTATTTGTTTTATTTTTTCAAGCACTTTCATTTTTCGTTTATTTGCAAACCTCTTTACTCGTTTAATTTTTATTTCTGTTTTTTATGCATTTTTACCTCATTCTAGCGGTAGAAATGTAGTTATTTTAATTTTTCAGTAACTTTGTTTTTCACTAATTTCGTATGTGTGCGTGCGTGTATGAGTTAATTTTTATAACTTTATGTTATTTAAGTAGAGTGGGTGTGTGTGTTTTCATTTCCGTAGAGTGGGTGTGTGTGGTTTTACTTTATGTAGAGTGCGTGTGTGTTTTACTTTCAGTAGAGTGTGTGAGTATTTCATTTCATGTCGAGTGTGTGCGTGCGTGTGCATTTATTTTCTCCTACTCGTTTGAGTATGACTCGCTTTAATTTTTTGCCTACTCATTTGAGTAGGATTTGTGTGTGAGAGAGTTTTTAATTTCAGTAGAGTACGTGTGCGTGAGTTTAATTTTTGTAGAGTGTGTGAGTGTGTGCATTTATTTTCTCTTACTCATTTGAGTAGGTCTCTCTTTCATTTCCCCCCTACTCGTTTGAGTAGGTCTCTCTTTCATTTCCCCCATACTCATTTGAGTAGGGCTCGCAATTTACTTCTTTATTTACTGCTTTCGTTTACCGCTTTTTTTACTGCTTTCCTTTTATTGCTTTCATTTTCTCTCTTTTTCCCGCAAGCCGTCCCCATTCCGATGAGTGGCTAACCGCTCTTAGCCCTCAGTATCGAATAGCATTGGGACAGATAAAATAGCTTTAAATAATTAAAGGTCCTGTTTTTCGAGTTAATTAAATTACTTAAGGTTTGCCTCGGGTTTACGAAGCGTTGAACCACATAATCGATGTGTGGGCTCTATTTTTGTAGTCCATATGCTAGCTAGTCGGGAGGTCGTGCGTATGGACCGATCACCCCTTGGTAAATGGAGTTCTGCACTAACCCTCGAGAGAGGAGGCGTGCAAACTCTACCGGATTGGGTTCCCCACCCAATAGCGGGGTTCTTAGCGTAATGCGGGCATTAAGAGGAATCTTTCGTCGGACGAGAGCCCGGTTGAATAGTCTTAATGTTTAGGTGAGCGATAGTCCTAGAGATAAGTAAGCTCATTTTAGTGGAACCTCCACGGCCAAGTCTCTGCCTTAATTAATTTGAAACTTAGGATCTCTTTTTATTAAAAGTATATTTTAGTTCAAATTTTATTCGATACGGTTGCGCTAAGCTCTTCATCGGCTCCATATTTTAAAGCTTTTATTTTTAATGCCTTTTGTTTATATATTTAAAAATAACCTGACAAGTTAAATATCAGTAAAATAATAGTCCCCTCTAGGGAAGAGTAGAAATAATCAAACCGACCCCGAGAACAATACGACCTCGATATTCCACACTAGAATATCCTGTACTACACACGATAGGTGCACTTGCCTCCTTTCGTTAAAACTCGATCTCATCTATTTTATATCCAAATAATATATACGTGCGCCCCGTCTTCCTAAATAAAACCAATCACCCGCTTTCCTAAATAAACCGCCCGGGCCGCCGCGTGCCCTCAATAATTTTTGGATCCCATTAGAGCTGTAGGAGCTCTGCAGGGTTCTGAGGTAGGAACCCTTGTGGTTCTGAGTTTTGATTCTATGAAGAATCTGTGTTTAAGGTTGATGGCCTGATGTGTAAGCTTTGAGGAGCATATTGGTGGAGTTTGTGTCTAGTCCAACAAATCAGTTGGATAGGTGGGAGTGAAAGTTGATGTACCCAATTGGAGAACCACTATAAATCCTTGTGTTTGCAGTGTTACTTGTTTTCTTTCTTATTGCAGGATCTATGGACAAGCTCTAGATAGATTAATTTGAAATCAGCAAAAGAACTAATAAAACTTCAAAGACCTATTCACTCCCCCACCTCTAGGTGATTAGCTAACCTTCAGTTAAGCAACTTTCAGGTAGGGTTCTGAAAAGAACCTGAGTGTAAGGCTAAGGGCCTGAGGTGTAAGCTCTGAGAAGAATAGTGGTAGAGTTTGCGCCTAGTCCAACAAATCAGTTGGATAGGTGGGAGGGAAAGTGGATGTACCCAATTGAGAAACCACTATAAATACCTGTGTGATGTGTTGTGTTGCTTGTTCTTTTCTTATATTGCAGGTGCTAAGGACATGCTCTATAACACTTAATTAGAAAACAACAAAAAAGACTTACAAGATTTCAAAGACCTATTCACCTCCCCCCCCCTAGGTGATTAGCTAACTTTAAGTAAATAACTTTCAAAATCTACAGAAAGTCGGTCAAACGACGGTTAGGGCCAAAAAACCTCATGCGAAAAAATCCCCGGAATGGGAAATACGTACCACACGTGCATAGCTCTTGATGAGAGCTTTTCGAATCTATGCTCCGTTGAAGATTTCGTCCACCGAGGCTCCCAAAATCGCGGCCGGAAGTTCACGAACAAGAAGAAGTCGCCGCTCTGGTTTCGGTTCGGTCTCTTGGAGAAGATGAATAGGGTTTTCTCTAACGTAATGTCTTTATATACTTAATAATTATAATAAGATTAATAGTATTAATAATAATAATAACCTTATGCGTAGACGCGCGAGAAATGAAAATAGAGGCTTAAGATGGCCTTGAATTGAAAAGTGATCAACATGAAAGTTGTGGATCTCGTCGAGACGAATAAATTTCATGTTAACCACTTTTTTTATTTGACGTCATTTTGACCCTTAAAATGGCACCTGAACATTCACAAAAAGTGTTGGCCTGAATTTCTCAATAGCCATTAAATTTCTCGAGAAATAGCATAATTTCTCGAGAAATAGCCTCATTTCTCGAGAAATAGCCTCATTTCTCGAGAAATAGCATCATTTCTCGAGAAATTGCATCGATTCTCGAGAAATAGCATCATATCTCGAGAAATAGCATCATTTCTCGAGAAATAGCAAGATTTCTCGAGAAATAGCATGATTTCTTATATTTCAAGATAAAAAGACGATACGGGGGCTAAACGCACCCCGATTCGAACGAAATTCACACTGTAGGCGAATGTCAGTGATATGAATCTAA
This sequence comes from Platanthera guangdongensis, assembly GCA_039583875.1. Taxonomy (NCBI): domain Eukaryota; kingdom Viridiplantae; phylum Streptophyta; class Magnoliopsida; order Asparagales; family Orchidaceae; genus Platanthera; species Platanthera guangdongensis. Next base: position 137,748,013 of record CM077151.1, read on the forward strand.
CAGCGAAGACAAAACTAAAATCTGACGTACCGTTCTCGAGATATTAATTTCTAAAGTTTACAACAAACGTAAATAATACAAAACTACAAACACGCGCTGAGACTCCAAAAATGCTCGGATCGCGACGAAACTTGACGAGCAAGTCCAAAATTAATTAGCTTAATTTTTTCCCACGTGAAAAATTTTCACTTTTCGATGAAAAACCCAAAATCTGGTCAGTCGGACCTAACGGACGTGAAAACGCCCTAACGGCGTCGCACCGTCAACTTGACGTTAAAAGTAACGCCCTAACATCATAAATACGTCATTACTGAATTAAATAATTACCGAAAAATCAGGGGTGTTATACATGAGGGTCTTATTTATAGGCACGATGAGGAGTGTGGTCATCGCCTTAGCCGATAACATAACCACCTCATCTCACGGCGAGCACCAAGTGTATCCGCAAGCCGCAGATACACAACCAGTCCGTCGCGACCTGTGTAGGATAGCCAGACCGTCAAAAGCATCACCAAGGTTGGATAGCAACTCTATCCTCCTTGTCGCCAAAGGCCAAACCAAGGACAAGTTGCCACCAGCAGACCCTGCGCCAACACCACATGTCTGCATGCCAATGGACACACTCCAGTCGGCACGCCATACGGACATAACTCCAGTCCACACTCCTCAAACTCGCAAACAGGGCTAAGGCTAACTACTGCCAAGCTCGGCAGACTGAGAAGTAGTCCACTCTTAACCACGCTATCAAGTGGACTGAGCAAACCTGGACTTGGTTCCGAACCTACCAAGTCCACACCAACGGCCACAAGGGCCAGTTCGGACTTACTAGCGACCACTGGCACCAGTTCGCTTATCCTGGCGAACTCCAGCACCAGTCCGCTATAACTGGCGAACTCCGCGGCTACTACCTACCATGCCACCAGAGCTAGATTAAGGCACCTGACATGCCAATCTCCCGAGCTCCAGTCCAGTCTGCATCTTGCTGGACTCCGCGGATAGAGAAGCTATCCGCCTGGTTACCTTCTGGGAACAAATTGCCTTCTTAGCATAAGCCGGCCTGGTTGGCCTCCACCTCTGTTCGCACAGACCACGCGAACAGACCTCCCAGGCCGCCAAGGAACAAGCCGATTATAGCAACTCTGCCGACCTGGCTAACCGTCAGTCTTGTTCGCATAGACCGCGCGGACAGGCCAAGGTTTCCCAATCCCCCACTTTCACTTCACCATTTTCAACACTCTCCTTCAAGTGAGAAGTGGTGAACAACCCCAGCAGTTCCCGTAACCTCGCACATGGTCCGTCTGATAGTGTCATCAAGAATATGTCTGAGACATAGTCCTCGCGCCGCATATCCTGGACCATAAGGGATCCCTCCAGCATCTCCCGAAAGGAGCAATGCCTCCATCTACCTTCTTCTTCAGCTACCTTCTTCTTCAGCTTTGACCTCCACTTGCATGCCATGGGAGTAACACCAATGACCTTGGGCTTAAGATCCCAAGCCCCGTCTCCTCTGAGGGTACTCACCTCCTCAACCTTGGCGTCATTCACCTCCTTGACTCCAGTGGTGTCATCACAGCTAGAATACACTCGCTCGATCTGAGGGCCTGTAAGGAAACATGAGACCAAGCTCACCGCATTCCCTTTGATATATCAAGCTGGTGGGTTGGTGACCCTCTTCGACTTCCGAAGAGCCTGTTTAAGATATACTATTACTTAATTGCTATAATAGAATGATGGCATTGTCATTATACACTGATACTATTACAGTTCAAGATATGTAGAGATACACCACCTGCTTGTACTTACTGTAAAAATACATTTTGTACTTGTTCCTCTTTCTCCCGCCCGGTGCCTAAGAGTCACTGGGAGAGCGGATGTGATAGCCACTTAGTTTTTATGACTAACTGTTGTTACGTCTACCATTTTAGGAGGAAACCCAGCAGATAGAGCAGCAGCAATAGGTTATGTAGGTGGGCAGTCGGGCCAGGACGACAGGGCCTGATACGTTGATACCCTCGCAACCATCGGTGACTGTTGTGAGTTAGAGAGACTTTTGAAGTAGCCCTTTGGGAAGTTGTGTACTTTGATATTAAAGAAGTGTTGTAACTTCTTATTATTGATGTACTTGTTTGGACTTATACTAGTGTTGATTTGACTTCTGTTTGTATTCTTTATGATGGGTTGGCATGAATGATATTGGTTTAGCAAGCAGAATAGCCGTCTTGTAGTACCGGTCGACTCATGCATTGACGCTACAGCAAGGCAGCTGTTCTGGGCATAAGACTCCCATCGGTCGTGTGTTGTGTTCCAGGAGGAGAGCCTTATGCAGAGCGGATCCTAGGGAGGAAGAAGAAGATCTTCTCTTGCGCCGTTCAGGTTCCCCAATTGCTGATTATAGTCAGTAAAAAGTAAAAGAACTAAAAGTTATTAATCAGTTAACCATAGATTATCTCCCTCTCCCCCAAAACTAGTATCATTAATTAAATCATAGGGTAAACTATTCAACCGCCCGGTTCTGGGGAACCGACCATGATTCCTGGGTTCCCGGTCGAACCGGCCAGTTTCGCAATTCTCAGGCAGGCCAATAGAATAACGGGCTAAATACCTGACCGGACCGGCAGGGAGGCCGGTCGACTATATATATATATATATATATATATATATATATATATATATATATATATATATATATATATATATATATATATATATATATATATATATATATATATATATACTAGCATCTTCGAACGGGCTTCACCCGTTCTCGATGCGTAGTTGCGGGCTTCGCCCGCAAATAAGTGGGCTTTGCCCGCAAATAAGTGGGCTTCGCCCACTTGGCATAATCCCACTTGGCATTCAAGCGGGCTTCGCCCGCCCCTCGGCGTTGAGTGCACGCCTGCCCAGGCGTTGAGTGCATGCCTGCCCAGGCGTTGAGTGCACGCCTGCCCATGCGTTGAGTGCACTCTCAACGCCTGCCCAGGCGTTGAGTGGACACTCAACGCCTGCCCAGGCGTTGAGTGGACACTCAACGCCTACCCAGGCATTGAGTGCACTCTCAATGCTTGCCCAGGCATTCAGTGGACACTCAATTCCTGAACATGCGTTGAGTGTGCACTCAAAGTCTGAACAGGCGTTGAGTGTGCACTTAATGCCTGAACAGGCATTGAGTGTGCACTCAACACCCCCGGTGTTGAGTGCACACTCAATGCCTGAGTGCACTCAACGCCCCCTGAGATTATTTATTTAATTAATTAAATTATAAAAAACAAAAATTAATAACAAAATCACGAAAACAACCACCCCCCTGTTCCGCTTCCGCCTGCCTGGTCCCGATTCCCTCTACCGCTGCCGGTGAAGCCACCGGCGACCAGCCCGACGCCCATTGGGTGGTTCACCGGCATCCAGCGAACCCGTCGGTGGCAGGATGGCGGCGAGCGGGCAGGGCCACCGCCGGCGGAGGCCCTGCCCGTGAGCCCTAAGCTGGGGCTTATGTGTAGGGCCACCGCAGGAGGAGTCCCTGCCCGCTCACCACCTACCCGCTCGCCTCCGAACAACCCCCGGTGGGTTCGTCGGAGGCCGGCAAAACCCCCGGTGGGCGCCAGGCAGGCCGTCGGTGGCTCCGCCGCTTACTACGGGGTGAGCCCTTGAAGGCACTGGAGGCGGAAAACTGGTATCGGGAAATTTGGAGATGTAAACATTGTTCAAAAGGGGGATTTGGATATTGGCAGCCCTCCTAACCTGAATCCAACAGCCAAAAATTGAAGTTGCTTGATCGGACGGTCCGGATTCATTCTGTGGTGTGCCTCAAGATATGTATATTGTTTTATATAATAAAGCTATATATATATATTAATTATAAATTTATAATCTTAACTTAATTTTAAAATTTGATGTTAAAATATGAAATCATATATATATATATATATATATATATATATATATATATATATATATACTAGCATCTCCAAACGGGCTTCTCCCGTTCTCGATGCGTCATTGCGGGCTTCACTCGCACCCAAGTAGGCTTCACCCATTTGGCATTCAAGCGGGCTTTGCCCGCCCCTCGGCGTTGAGTGCACGCTTGTCTAGGTGTAAAGTGCACTCTCAACACCTGCCCAGGCATTGAGTGTGCACTCGACGCCTATCCAGGCATGGAGTGTGCACTTAACGCCTGAACAGGCATCGAGTGCACACTCAAAGCCTGTTCAAGTGTCGAGTGTACACTCAATGCCTGTTCAGGCATCGAGTGCACACTCAATGCATGTGTAACGCCCCCACCTGTCACATGCCATATAACGGTGGGTCCGGTCGGGGCCCCAAGCCATATAGCACAGACAAGCAAAGGAATTACGTGTGGAAATCAAAATCTATGCGTATCCTTAACTCATTCCATTCTAGCGCAGCAGTTTTTACTTGTTAGTATGAACTCGAACCAGAATGTCCACCAGTATATAAATACCACATTTATATAACACCACCAGGAATGTATACAACTCACACACCCTGGCCTTATGGCCTTACAGGTTCCTCTTTACACAGTAATAATTTCGTACATCGGCACGCAGGCCGGCCACACATGAAATCCAAACACAGCTCTTCACATGGCCTTCAAGGGCCTATAGCAGCAAGCTAGCCATTCCACTTAGTCCTTTCAAGCCGCCACACCTGTAATTCCACATCCAAGCCAACACAGAAAATAAAGTAACGGTCAGCATTTTGGCTGACCCATTATAACGACCCTACCCGGGGTAGTGGTTCCTTCCCTGTATACAGTGCTGTCATCTATCATCAAGTATCATCAAACATCATATGTATATCATGCTTTATTCCGCTAGCAAACACATTCCATCATAAACACTGGAATCCACCAGACGCTCCGTGCACTCAAGGCACCTTCTTGGTGTACCGGAATACACCAGTCGTACACCGCCGATCCGAGGTGTTAACTTGTTGGTTGACCGAACCTAGTCCACCAGTCTCGCAAGCTGGCGATGTAACATCCCATTTCCAACTAGACCCCTAAGTGTGGTTATTGGCCATGACTAGGTCATGACCAAACCCTAGGAAGCCCAAGAAGACCAAGGAAACCTAAGAATGTGGCTGAGACCACTATGGTGTGCAAATAGTAAATTCCTGAACCTTTGTTTAAGATAACCATGGGGCATCACCAAGACTTCAAGACCCCACCATGTTCTCAACAAACCATGGTAGGATCCATTAGATCAATAAGGACCCTTGGATGACAGTCAAAAGGGTTAAGTTGACACAAGTCAACCCTAACCCTAAATGGGTCAAACCAACCTACTTAGGGTCAATTGACCATCCCCAAGCCAAGTGGGCCGCACCCAAGCCCACCTAACCCTAGAGTGAGGTCAAAGGGTCACCTAGGACCCATTGGGGTCCACCCAAGAGGCTGAGTTGACCAAAGTCAACTCTAACCCTAAATGGGTCAACCTAGCCTACATTGGGTCAAACTGGCCTACACAAGGGCCAATTGAAATTCCCTTAGCCAAGTGGACCCCACACATACCTTCATAACCATAGTGAGAGGCCAACGGGTCACCAAGGACCCATTGGGGCCAACCAAAAGGCTAAGTTGACCAAAGTCAACTCTAGCCCTAAAGTAGTCAAGGTACCCTATTTAAGGGTCAAGTGACCTCCAAAGGGCCAATACAATCCTACCTAGGCCTTAGGGGAGGTCAATGAGTCACTAAGGACCCATTTGGGCCAACCTCAAAGACCAAATTGACCTAAGTCAACCGTAGCCTAGGTTTGGGTCAAGCTAGCCCAAATGGGCTAACTCAAGCTCAAGCCCAACTCACTTGGGCTAACCATATTTTGGTGGATGAAATAAACATGTGGGCTGCCAATATGAGATTTACCAGCCAACTTAGTGACTAGGAGAGAGAGAGAGAGAGAGAGAGAATCTCAAAATTAAAGAATAATTTAGGAGAGAGAAAGGGGTATTTAAGGGTGTTTAAGGGAAATGAGCCACTTGGACCCATGCCATCAGCCCCCACATGGGATGGCTGACCCTTGGAAGTCATGAGGAGGTGCTGGAATGTAGTGGGGCCCACCCATGCATGCATGGTGACAATAACAAAGTAAACCCTCCACCTTGAACATAGGAATTATCACCCTCCCCTTTTACTTCATCTCCTCACTCTCTCCCTCTCCCCTTTTAGTTTCACCACTCTCAAAACAAGGAGAGCAGCAGCAGAGAGAGAGAGAAACCAAGCTTTGGCCGTGAAAACCAAGGGAGGAGCGCCGCCGCCGCCGCAATGGTTCCCCGCCGCTCCTCACGTCGCAAGGCCGCCGGGAAGGTCCTCCCTCACCTCTCTCTTCATGCTTAGATCTTAGGAATACCTAGGTTATGGTTTGGGGTCGAATGAGCCCGAGCCCAACACTCATTTTTCAGCCATTAATGGCGGTTTTGAAGCTCTCGGGTGAGGTGGCGCCGCCACCTCCGGCCGCCCTAGCCGCCGGAAAAGCTCGCCCCCACCACCGTGAGGGGAGAGGAGAAGTTGGCCGGTGGAGGCGCCGCCGGAGGCGGCCGGGAAAAGCCCCGTGAAACTCGGGCTGGCATGCAGGCGGTTTGGGGAAGAAATACAGCAGCCGTCGGATTTGCTTTAGGATTAGTGCCATGCAAATATTAAATCCTGGTTTTATTTAATTAATGAATAGTGTCATTTTTATATCTTTTATAACAGACCTTTGCATGCAACTTTTAGGGCCCGTACAGCCATTTTCATAAAATGTGCTCAACATAAAACTTGTAGGTCTTGGAGTCACCTTTAATTGGCCATGTTACACATAATTGTTGGTTAAGTGTACTGCCCTATAGAGCTATTTTCCTAGGGCTGGTCCTAGAGTAGGGCAGAAACTAAAATGGGTGCCCTGCCCAAACCCTAAGTCCAAATGGGCTGAACTTTTGGGAATATGGCTTAATTAGGAATATCTAGGCCCTCCCCAAAAATGGAAATTTTTGGGGAATATAATGCTATAGTTTTAGTCCAAATATGATAAATTAAATTTTGTTGATATTTGGAGCATATCAACTCCAAAATGCCCCAACTTTTGGTGGCCTGCCCTTAGGGGTATATTATACCTATGGTAGAAAAATCAGACAATTTAACCCTCTGCATGTTGAGATATCTCACATGCAAGATCTAAAATTTAAATGGTCTTGGGCTGCAAATAGCACAAATGCAGAAATTTGAAAGGGATGCCCAAGCCCATCCAGAGGCCCAAATGACTTGAGATTTTGGTATGTAACTGGTTTAGGGCATATTTAGGCCCTGCCCAAAAATTGGGATTTATTGTAATTAAAATTATGGTGAAATTACCAAATTACCCCTAGGTTTGTTTAGGTGATTCTTGGGTTAATTCAACTCTAAAATGCCCCAAATTTGGTGGCTTGTCCTTCAGGACATTATAAATATATGTTTTAAATTTCATCAAGTTTGGACCAATGTATGGTGGGTAATCCCACATGCAAATGAGGAACATGCTTAGGCTTGGGGTGCCAATAGTAATTTTTGAAATTTTGAGTATTAGGCCCATTTGGATCATGTTAAATTCATGTAATTAATTTCAGTGGCCTATTAGGATGAGTTTTACCCCTCATTGAAATAATGGGATTTTTGGAATCAAAAATCCCATTATTTGGAATTATTGAATTAATAGGACTTTTGAAGAATAAATATTGAAATTAGGTTTGTCACTTAGTTATTTCCCCAAATCTTGTCAAGAATAATATCATGACATGTTTAACTCCTAAAAAGTTTTTTGTCTCTGTTTGAGGAATATTGATAAGAGGAATGTGGAAATTACATTTTTGCCCTTATTTCATTTAATTTAGAATTATTGCAAATACTCAGTAGAAAATTATGAAAAAATTATTGATGACATATCTGAGTATAAATAGCCTTGATTAATTTTCTCAGCATTTTTGGATGAACCACAAAGTTTTAAATCTTCATAATGGCATTTTGGTAAATTATTTAGAAATAAAAGTTAATAGCCATTGTTACTTGAAAATTAGTGAAATTCTGTTTGTGGCACTCTTTTAATATTATGAGCTTGCTGGAAATTTCTTAGAATTTTTGGAAATGAATTCCTTATACCTCCTTTGAAAAATATCCAATAGGTGAATTTTGAATTATTTAGGAGATAAATAGAAATATTGAAGAGAAAATTATAAAACTTGGCTGACAGTATTATTTTACAATTCTACAACTTACGAAAAATTCCTTGGGTCAGTGGGATCATAATTTAAGATACTTCATGATCAACTTGGCAATAATTGGCATTTGTAAGAATTTATTTAAATAGGAGGTTAATTGAGAAAAATATAATATTCTGGAAATAAATTATTTAGGTCATGATAGGACTCCGGTAATAATTCTAGGTCATTCGGATGAAAATTTGAAGGACATCCTATCACGAACATCACTTAGTATAGGTTGGTCTGCAAATAGTAATTTGGGGAAAAGTCGTATTAGGATCAGAGTTGGATTAGTGTAGAGTTAGTCGAGCTGGATGGATTGGAATGAAAGTAGATGAGTCACCAGAGAAAGTTCTAAGGAGTGCGGGAATCGAGTTGATGGGTGTTAGAAGATAAGCGAGTTCGACGAAAGATCGTCGTGCCCGCGAGAGTGAAAGGTCTAAACTACCTTAGGATTAGCCTATCGGAATATGAGAAGGTAATGGTAAAGGAAATCAACCAATAATATTAATAAGTACCTTGCGAAAGGGAACGCTGGGCGTAATCCCAACACAGTTCCTAGTGCCCTTGAGAGCCCTTCACAGGGAATACCGGGGGCAGTCCTGGGTTAACGTAAACCTTAAAGAACAAATCAAAAGAGTAATTTAGTAAATAGGGTTTCACACTGCACTCACTAGTTGGGCAAGTATTGGAAATGGTTAAGTCGTCCCGAGGTGTTCAAAGGGGCGCCATCCCACGGTGTTCAAAGGGATGAGATTTGGAATAAAAGACTGACGGGTTGTCAGCAAAGTACGTACGCGAGACTCTAGAGTGCACCTTGGACGTGTACAGAGGCGTATGAGAGGGGTCTAAGGCTTGGTAGTGTGCATACCGGCCTAGAAGTGGAGACGCCCGCTCCGCTGCTGCCGTAGCCACAGCGGTGGTACCCGAGAGTGATGCTAGCTCTCAAAAAGTGGGAACTAAAGGTCTGTGATCACAGAGTCGTTGTGTGTGTGTTGCACTTGCATGTCCATCATACCCACCTGCATGTCATAGCATAATCGATCCATTTAACCCTGACACCTAAAGTATAAGTGGTATGGGACGCTTATACATTAGGCCCTGCAAAACGACCCCTTGATCTATAAGCTTGTGTGGGCAAGTTTATAAATTAAGGTTATTTCAATATTTATATGCTGCTTGTGATAACCGACACCCCAACGTATAAAGTGGTATGGGACATTTTATACGATGGGAGCCTTGTAGAAGATCCCTTGGCTTATGTGTATTCACATAAGTGAAGGTTATATTCCTTTCTTACTTTACTCATTATAACCTGATTATAATTGCTAGCTAGGTCCCCCTGTCACCTGTTTTTGATTTCTCTCCTCTTTCACGTCCTTTCCTTTCTTCCTCCCCGCTCGGTGCCTAGGAGCATGGGGGAAGGGGTGGGGGACGATAGGGCTTAGTCTTTTAGACTAATGGTTTTCGAACCACATCATATTAGGGGATCGTGGAGCCGAGTATGGAGGAGCAGCCCAGGAGACCGGTGCAGTTGGAGATAGGGCAGTCTAGCTCAGGAGTACAGCCAGCTGGGACCGTGAGTTCCGACTTCCAGTAGTTGTTTTGTTTTGCTTCCGCATGAGAGATCTGTAGTGAGGATATTGATGTACCGGGCTTCAGCCCTTTTTATTTCTGTACACTTTACTATTCTATGGACACTCCCTTCGTGGAGATTTTTATATATATATGTGATATGCTGTGGACTTGTCTTCTCTTGTACTGCTACTTTAGCGTCAGCTGCGATCGATTTGGCCGGCAGGATCGGCGTCTTGTAGTGTCGACCTTCCCGGGTGCGAAGGTGTCACCGCAAGGCGGCGGTTCTGGGCCTAAGACCCCGAGGTTTTTAAAGGAAAAAAAAGGGGTCTTACAAGTGGTATCAGAGCAAACCTCGATCCAAAAGTAACAGTCCACAACCCCTGGGTCACCCCCGCGCGAGTTTAGTTTGGGGACAAACTAAGCAGCGGAAGCAGTGGTATGCCCATGTGGGGATCACATATATAATTGTCCATTTTAGTTAAGGTTGAAAAAGTTCTGACGATAAATTTGTGACGCAACCTCCAGTACTGCCTACACAGATTCCAGAAGTTGCACCACCGCCGCCGGTTCCCACTCAATTCCTACAGTCTAACATGGGACAGACTCTGACGGCTATCCTGGAAGCCTTTAGGAAACCAACAGGCCCCGGCTCCGCAGCCTATTCGGGAGCCAACTGGCTCAGCATCTTTCGAGGACTCTCTCCCCCGTCCTACTTGGGGACAGAGGGGGTAGTTCGGACAGAGGAATGGCTAGACATCATGGAGGAGATGCTGACAGGGATACAGAGCCTTTAGGAGGAGAGGGTGCCACTGGTTGTTTCCTGCTTGGAGTCCCATGCCAAGCGGTGGTGGAAGACAGTTCTGGAGACTACCTTTGCTGATAGGGAGGCTGCCGAGGTTACGTGGGAGGAGTTCAGGCTCATGCTGTTGGAGCACTTTGTTCCGCAGTCGACCCGAGATGAGCTGGAGGACTGCTTCTTGCAGTTGAAGCAAGGTTCCAGGATGGTGGTGGAATACCATCGAGAATTCACCATCTGGCCCGTTTTGGTAGACTCCTACCGGCTAGATGAGGCAGCGTACACCAAGAGGTTCTACAAAGGTTTACGGGAAGACATGAGGGATGCACTTTCTTTTCGTTTCGGACGGGCCTATCAATCGTATTCTGGAGATGGCAAAAAGGTTAGAGGCAGATTGGCTCACCACCAGAGGCCGGAAACGGCCAACGGAGGATCAGAGCCGGGGAGCCTGAAACGATCAGCGGCGAGGTCGTCCGCCAGAGGTACAAAGGTGGAGGATCAGCCTCGACAGGAGGTGAGGCAGGAGCCGAGGGGGCAGGTGACGATGGCCCCTCAGCCTATTTAGATGAGAGATGTGCAGAGACCGGGAGGTGGGGCTTACGCTCCGTCGGAATGTTACCACTGCCATCAGGTGGGGCACATCAAGAGAAACTGTCCCGTGAGAGGGATGCCTCCACCAGCACCACAGATTGCCCAACCGACTCAGCATTTTGGAGGCCGAGGACGTGGCCAAGGACACAGATATCAGGGTAAAGATCGCAGGCCGGGAGGACAGCAGATTTATGCACTGGACCTGGCTCAACCCAGGAACCCGGAGCAAGTTATTACCGTTACGACCAAAAGTTTTCCTTTTTTTTTACTTAAACTTTCTTCCTAGAAAAGTAGTTTCATGAACTTGAATTATTAAAGACTAGGCAGTAAAACAGAAAATAGAACTCTAAGCCATATTCAATCTCAGGCATCATCTTCATTTACGGCAAGCCCGCACCACTCTATTCGACACGGGTGCTTCGCACTCATTTGTGTTGGAGACCTTTATCCAAGGGTTGAGGAGGCGTGGGAGGATCACCTCCCAAATGTTACGGATACGGCTACCTAACGGGTCGGAGCTGTTCGCATCATCCCATTGCAACTGGAGGCATGGATAGGCGGAAAACCCTTCGAAGCTCCAGCGACAACTCTGTTGCTGCCTCCAAGCCCAGACAGATGGGCAAACGGAGCGCACAAACAGGACACTGGAGGACCTGCTGGGACTGTGTATTGTGGACCGTGGAGAGCCCTGGGAGAGGATGTGGCCCTAGTGGAGTTTTCGTACAATAACAATCATCAGTCTAGTATACAGATGGCTCCCATATGAGGCGTTGTAGGGGCAGAAATGTAGGACTCCGTTGTCTTGGATACAAGACGAGGGTCCAAAGATTGTGGGCACGGACTTTATCGAGGATACTGAGGTGTAGGTACGACTGGATACGGGATAGAACGCTGGAGGCGCCAGAGCAGGCAGGCGAAGTATTATGACGCTCGACATCGTCTAGTGGAATTTCAGGCAAGGGATCGGGTGTTCTTGAGATCCAGCCGATGCATGGGTTTTCACTAGTACGTGGTCGGGAAGAAGCTAACCCGAGGTACATGGGGCCGTTCAAGAATCACCTGGACTTCGGCGCGGATCGGCCCATAGCTTACGGCTGGAGCTGTCACCGGAGCTGGCCGGTTACATGACGTCTTTCAAGTGTCTTCACTCAGGAGGGCTCTACTACGCCCGGAGTTCAGATTACGGCCATGATGGGCCGGTAGCTTCGGATCGATCTGTACATTTGGAGCCGATACGGATCGACGACCAGGGGATACGAGTCTTGCGCCGCAAGAAGATCCGCTAGTCAAGGTCCTGTGGAGGAACATGGACGAGAGGAGCATACTTGGAGCCACAGGACCTGATGTAGGAAAGGTATCAGAGCTATTTAGTCAGGTATACCTCACAACCTCTCAACATGTTCATTTTACTCTCTTTTTTTTTAACTAGTAAGGCGCCCTAGGAAGAGTAGGGGCTAATCTTTGTTTATTGGGATCTTGACCTTGCCAATTGGGCGAATTGGTCGTATATTTAGGTTTTTCCCTTGAACCCGCTTAGCAACCATGACATCGAAATGTAATCTTCCACTTCTTATGGGATGTTAATGTTCTTCTTCGGTAGAAATTCCCCGTAGGCCTAACCTGGATTTCGGGGACGAAATCTTTGTTTTGTTTATTGGGATTTGTAACATCCCATTTCCAAACTAGACCCCTAAGTGTGGTTATTGGCCATGACTAGGTCATGACCAACCCTAGGAAGCCCAAGAAGACCAAGGAAACCTAAGAATGTGGCTGAGACCACTATGGTGTGCAAATAGTAAATTCCTGAACCTTTGTTTAAGCTAACCATGGGGCATCACCAAGACTTCAAGACCCACCACAGTTCTCAACAAACCAGGTAGGATCCATTAGATCAATAAGGACCTTGGATGACAGTCAAAAGGGTTTAAGTTGACCCAAGTCAACCCTAACCTAAATGGTCAAAACCAACCTACTTAGGGTCCATGACCATCCCCAAGCCAAGTGGGCCGCACCCAAGCCCACCTAACCCTAGAGTGAGGTCAAAGGATCACCTAGGACCCATTGGGGTCCACCCAAGAGGCTGAGTTGACCAAAGTCAACTCTAACCCTAAATGGGTAAACCTAGCCTACATTGGGTCAAACTGGCCTACACAAGGGCCAATTGAAATTCCCTTAGCCAAGTGGACCCCACACATACCTTCATAACCATAGTGAGAGGCCAACGGGTCACCAAGGACCCATTGGGGCCAACCAAAAAGGCTAAGTTGACCAAAGTCAACTCTAGCCCTAAAGTAGTCAAGGTACCCTATTTAAGGGTCAAGTGACCTCCAAAGGGCCAATACAATCCTACCTAGGCCTTAGGGGAGGTCAATGAGTCACTAAGGACCCATTTGGGCCAACCTCAAAGACCAAATTGACCTAAGTCAACCGTAGCCTAGGTTTGGGTCAAGCTAGCCCAAATGGGCTAACTCAAGCTCAAGCCCAACTCACTTGGGCTAACCATATTTTGGTGGATGAAATAAACATGTGGGCTGCCAATATGAGATTTACCAGCCAACTTAGTGACTAGGAGAGAGAGAGAGAGAGAGAGAATCTCAAAATTAAAGAATAATTTAGGAGAGAGAAAGGGGTATTTAAGGGTGTTTAAGGGAAATGAGCCACTTGGACCCATGCCATCAGCCCCCACATGGATGGCTGACCCTTGGAAGTCATGAGGAGGTGCTGGAATGTAGTGGGGCCCACCCATGCATGCATGGTGACAATAACAAAGTAAACCCTCCACCTTGAACATAGGAATTATCACCCTCCCCTTTTACTTCATCTCCTCACTCTCTCCCTCTCCCCTTTTAGTTTCACCACTCTCAAAACAAGGAGAGCAGCAGCAGAGAGAGAGAGAAACCAAGCTTTGGCCGTGAAAACCAAGGGAGGAGCGCCGCCGCCGCAATGGTTCCCCGCCGCTCCTCACGTCGCAAGGCCGCCGGGAAGGTCCTCCCTCACCTCTCTCTTCATGCTTAGATCTTAGGAATACCTAGGTTATGGTTTGGGGTCGAATGAGCCCGAGCCCAACACTCATTTTTCAGCCATTAATGGCGGTTTTGAAGCTCTCGGGTGAGGTGGCGCCGCCACCTCCGGCCGCCCTAGCCGCCGGAAAAGCTCGCCCCCACCACCGTGAGGGAGAGGAGAAGTTGGCCGGTGGAGGCGCCGCCGGAGGCGGCCGGGAAAAGCCCCGTGAAACTCGGGCTGGCATGCAGGCGGTTTGGGGAAGAAATACAGCAGCCGTCGGATTTGCTTTAGGATTAGTGCCATGCAAATATTAAATCCTGGTTTTATTTAATTAATGAATAGTGTCATTTTTATATCTTTTATAACAGACCTTTGCATGCAACTTTTAGGGCCCGTACAGCCATTTGCATAAAATGTGCTCAACATAAAACTTGTAGGTCTTGGAGTCACCTTTAATTGGCCATGTTACACATAATTGTTGGTTAAGTGTACTGCCCTATAGAGCTATTTTCCTAGGGCTGGTCCTAGAGTAGGGCAGAAACTAAAATGGGTGCCCTGCCCAAACCCTAAGTCCAAATGGGCTGAACTTTTGGGAATATGGCTTAATTAGGAATATCTAGGCCCTCCCCAAAATGGAAATTTTGGGGAAAATAATGCTATAGTTTTAGTCCAAATATGATAAATTAAATTTTGTTGATATTTGGAGCATATCAACTCCAAAATGCCCCAACTTTTGGTGGCCTGCCCTTAGGGGTATATTATACCTATGGTAGAAAAATTAGACAATTTAACCCTCTGCATGTTGAGATATCTCACATGCAAGATCTAAAAATTAAATGGTCTTGGGCTGCAAATAGCACAAATGCAGAAATTTGAAAGGGATGCCCAAGCCCATCCAGAGGCCCAAATGACTTGAGATTTTGGTATGTAACTGGTTTAGGGCATATTTAGGCCCTGCCCAAAAATTGGGATTTATTGTAATTAAAATTATGGTGAAATTACCAAATTACCCCTAGGTTTGTTTAGGTGATTCTTGGGTTAATTCAACTCTAAAATGCCCCAAATTTTGGTGGCTTGTCCTTCAGGACATTATAAATATATGTTTTAAATTTCATCAAGTTTGGACCAATGTATGGTGGGTAATCCCACATGCAAATGAGGAACATGCTTAGGCTTGGGGTGCCAATAGTAATTTTTGAAATTTTGAGTATTAGGCCCATTTGGATCATGTTAAATTCATGTAATTAATTTCAGTGGCCTATTAGGATGAGTTTTACCCCTCATTGAAATAATGGGATTTTTGGAATCAAAAATCCCATTATTTGGAATTATTGAATTAATAGGACTTTTGAAGAATAAATATTGAAATTAGGTTTGTCACTTAGTTATTTCCCCAAATCTTGTCAAGAATAATATCATGATATGTTTAACTCCTAAAAAGTTTTTTGTCTCTGTTTGAGGAATATTGATAAGAGGAATGTGGAAATTACATTTTTGCCCTTATTTCATTTAATTTAGAATTATTGCAAATACTCAGTAGAAAATTATGAAAAAATTATTGATGACATATCTGAGTATAAATAGCCTTGATTAATTTTCTCAGCATTTTTGGATGAACCACAAAGTTTTAAATCTTCATAATGGCATTTGGTAAATTATTTAGAAATAAAAGTTAATAGCCATTGTTACTTGAAAATTAGTGAAATTCTGTTTGTGGCACTCTTTTAATATTATGAGCTTGCTGGAAATTTCTTAGAATTTTTGGAAATGAATTCCTTATACCTCCTTTGAAAAATATCCAATAGGTGAATTTTGAATTATTTAGGAGATAAATAGAAATATTGAAGAGAAAATTATAAAACTTGGCTGACAGTATTATTTTACAATTCTACAACTTACGAAAAATTCCTTGGGTCAGTGGGATCATAATTTAAGATACTTCATGATCAACTTGGCAATAATTGGCATTTGTAAGAATTTATTTAAATAGGAGGTTAATTGAGAAAAATATAATATTCTGGAAATAAATTATTTAGGTCATGATAGGACTCCGGTAATAATTCTAGGTCATTCGGATGAAAATTTGAAGGACATCCTATCACGAACATCACTTAGTATAGGTTGGTCTGCAAATAGTAATTTGGGGAAAAGTCGTATTAGGATCAGAGTTGGATTAGTGTAGAGTTAGTCGAGCTGGATGGATTGGAATGAAAGTAGATGAGTCACCAGAGAAAGTTCTAAGGAGTGCGGGAATCGAGTTGATGGGTGTTAGAAGATAAGCGAGTTCGACGAAAGATCGTCGTGCCCGCGAGAGTGAAAGGTCTAAACTACCTTAGGATTAGCCTATCGGAATATGAGAAGGTAATGGGTAAAGGAAATCAACCAATAATATTAATAAGTACCTTGCGAAAGGGAACGCTGGGCGTAATCCCAACACAGTTCCTAGTGCCCCTTGAGAGCCCTTCACAGGGAATACCGGGGGCAGTCCTGGGTTAACGTAAACCTTAAAGAACAAATCAAAAGAGTAATTTAGTAAATAGGGTTTCACACTGCACTCACTAGTTGGGCAAGTATTGGAAATGGTTAAGTCGTCCCGAGGTGTTCAAAGGGGCGCCATCCCGCGGTGTTCAAAGGGATGAGATTTGGAATAAAAGACTGACGGGTTGTCAGCAAAGTACGTACGCGAGACTCTAGAGTGCACCTTGGACGTGTACAGAGGCGTATGAGAGGGGTCTAAGGCTTGGTAGTGTGCATACCGGCCTAGAAGTGGAGACGCCCGCTCCGCTGCTGCCGTAGCCACAGCGGTGGTACCCGAGAGTGATGCTAGCTCTCAAAAAGTGGGAACTAAAGGTCTGTGATCACAGAGTCGTTGTGTGTGTGTTGCACTTGCATGTCCATCATACCCACCTGCATGTCATAGCATAATCGATCCATTTAACCCTGACACCTAAAGTATAAGTGGTATGGGACGCTTATACATTAGGCCCTGCAAAACGACCCCTTGATCTATAAGCTTGTGTGGGCAAGTTTATAAATTAAGGTTATTTCAATATTTATATGCTGCTTGTGATAACCGACACCCCAACGTATAAAGTGGTATGGGACATTTTATACGATGGGAGCCTTGTAGAAGATCCCTTGGCTTATGTGTATTCACATAAGTGAAGGTTATATTCCTTTCTTACTTTACTCATTATAACCTGATTATAAATTGCTAGCTAGGTCCCCCTGTCACCTGTTTTTGATTTCTCTCCTCTTTCACGTCCTTTCCTTTCTTCCTCCCCGCTCGGTGCCTAGGAGCATGGGGGAAGGGGTGGGGGACGATAGGGCTTAGTCTTTTAGACTAATGGTTTTCGAACCACATCATATTAGGGGATCGTGGAGCCGAGTATGGAGGAGCAGCCCAGGAGACCGGTGCAGTTGGAGATAGGGCAGTCTAGCTCAGGAGTACAGCCAGCTGGGACCGTGAGTTCCGACTTCTAGTAGTTGTTTTGTTTTGCTTCCGCATGAGAGATCTGTAGTGAGGATATTGATGTACCGGGCTTCAGCCCTTTTTATTTCTGTACACTTTACTATTCTATGGACACTCCCTTCGTGGAGATTTATATATATATATGTGATATGCTGTGGACTTGTCTTCTCTTGTACTGCTACTTTAGCGTCAGCTGCGATCGATTTGGCCGGCAGGATCGGCGTCTTGTAGTGTCGACCTTCCCGGGTGCGAAGGTGTCACCGCAAGGCGGCGGTTCTGGGCCTAAGACCCCGAGGTTTTTAAAGTAAAAAAAAAGAGGGGTCTTACAGGCGACATCCCGCCCAAACCACTCAGAGGTCCAACCTCACAGCATCCAACAACCAGAGCAGGTCGACCCACACCATGTGGTGTAGCACGCCGGGTTTATCCAAGCTCCTCAGGCAATGTCTACCCATCGACCCCCCTCCTAATCCGATCGACCCACACTATGTGGTGCAGCAAGCCGGGTTTAACTCGGCTCCCCAGGCATTGCCACCCATCGATCCCTTCCTAACTAGATCAACCCACCCTAGTGGTGTAACAGCCGGGTTTATCACGAGCTCCCCAGGCGTGCTACCAATTGATCATCTCATAACCAGGAGCTTTGCCAAAGCCTCCTCATCATCACATCCATACATTCATCACAATAGAAATCCATTTACATATAATCAAAACCACGGAGTCTTCTCCGATTTACCCATGAACATCACCAATCTAGACTACCGGTCCAGATGGGCTTCACACAGCATGTCTATGCCGTACTTCATATTTCCGGCTCTAAATGCAGACTCAATAAAGGAATCTCTTCCGCAAATCCACCTCTTGGTGGAGGATTCCAAACACATGTATAAAGAAAGGACTTCGATGTCCAAGAAGGAGATCGTTACCCTTGAAGATCGCTTCGGCGCCATGAAGTAGCCGGATGGAAATCACCGCCTCGGCTCTGCCTTCACGAATCCGCTCTCGGATCTTCGCTCCGCACTCCGCAGCTCCTACAGCAGTTGGTAGACTCCTCCCTTCTCTCTCCCTTAGGCCTCTCTTCTCTCTCTCTCTCTTGGAATGAAGATGAAGAAGAAGAAGAAGAGAAAAGAGGGTTTAAATCCCCTTTTTCTCGGCCTTTACCACACCTGGACAGAGCCCAGCCAATGGATCCAGGAAGAGGGAAACAAACGGCTCAGATCTGGCCAGAAAAGCTTGAACACGGCCTGACACGCCCTGTGACACGCCCGTGTCACAGGCCATGTCCCTCTAAGCGGCAGACAACTGACTCAATCCAGCCAGTACACGCCTGTGTGACACGCCCGTGTCATGTGCCGTGTCCCCGACACGCCCTCAGACACGCCCGTGTCTGAGGCCGTGTGCCTCAACGAAAATAATCCCAAAACAACCCGAGACTTCACACGGCCTGGCACACGCCCGTGTTCCTGGCCGTGTGCACCAGGACACACCCGTGTCCCGCAAACACGCCCCGGCTCAAGACACCGAGCTGAGCTCGATGACCACTGACACGCCCTGTGACACGCCCGTGTCACAGGCCGTGTCTTCACTAGAAACGCGATACTCGGCGATCGGCGAGTAACAGTCGTCGAGCACACGACACGGCCTTGGACACACCCGTGTCCTGGGCCGTGTGCCCCCTCTCGACACCTCATCGAGCCAAAAATCGTCGAGACCAAGGCCGATCGTCGACACAACCTCGACACGCCCTGCGACACGCCCGTGTCACAGGCCGTGTCAACTGACACGCCCTGGGACACGCCCGTGTCCCAGGCCGTGTCACCCAAAAATTGCCTGTTTCAGGCATTTTGGCTTGTTACAATCCTCCCCTCCTTCAAATAATTTCGTCCTCGAAATTTGACTCCAAGCAGCCAATCAGCCACAACATCACAAAAGCGTACACCCCAAGCCTCCGCACACACTAACAAACAGACAGCACAACAAACATCCCTAACTTCCACGTGTGCACATTCAGCCAAATAAGACCTCAAAATAAAACAACATAATTGATTCTAAGCACTATCACAAGTGCACCAAGCTTTTATTAATACCAGCAGTATTCATCACACCAGAGAGATACACATAGTTTTCATACACAACATTCATAAGATCGACATGATGCACATCACAGTTCACTTCCGCTCAGCCTCCCGATTTTGAAATTCGTGATTTAGAGACAAATTAAACACTCGAGGCTGAATTTCACCAACTGAGCTCTGCGGCTCTTGCACGTCCATCGCATGAAAGCGAGGTTGCGTCCGGGGTGCAGATGACTCGGCCACTGCTTTCCCTTTTTCTTCATATGACGCAACTGCCTTTTTCTCACTCCCTGGAGGAGCATTCCAACAAAATTTTGCGATGTGGCCTTGCTGCCCACATTTATAGCATATACGTGTATCCACACGTCCTGGTCCATACGTCGGGGGCGACAAAACAGTCGACGACGCTGATTCCACCGGCCTAAATCGTTTCTTCTCTCGTCGTCTAAACTCCGATTGATCCGATTGAAACTCTGACTTTTCTATTGTCCGTCTCTTATTCTCTTGTACTCGCTTCATATCCTTCTCCAAAGCACGGGCTGTATCGACCAACGCTTGGAAGCCTTGGCTCACGGAACTCGTAAGTGCCAATCTCAATTCATCCCGCAATCCTCCATAAAACTGATTTTTCTTTCGCGCTTCCTCCGCAAAGGTAGATCCCGCATATCTCCCCAATCTTGTAAACTCATGCAGGTAAGTATCAATATCTTGCTCACCCTGCACCGGATGGAGAAACTCATTTTCCATCGCAATCCTCTGCGACACTGGCACATACTTGGCTAAAAATATTTGGGAGAATTCCTCCATTGAAACCTCCGTTAAACCTCGACCTGCCAAGTGATGCACTTCAATCTCATCCCACCATAATCTCGCATCTCCCTCCAACAGAAAAGTGGCCAACATCACTTTCTGTTCCTCTACCGTCCTGATTGCAGTTAGGATCCTTTTTACTCGTGCCAACCAATCTTCCGCCTGCGTTGGTGAAAGCGCTCCACCAAACGTAGGTGGATGGAAGTGCATAAAACGTGACAATGAGTCGTCACTTGCTTGCGCTTCCATCACCACTGCAGCATGCTCTTGCCTTCCACCAGGTCTTGCCTGTCCAGTTAGCTGTGCTTATAACACTGCAGGCACTGTCTCCGTCACCACCCGTATGGCCTCTGCCGAGGGAGGCATAGGCGCTTCCACGGGTGCTGCACTCTCATCTGACCGTTGTGGTTCAGACAGCCCAGCTCCATCCCTCGCCACCTATCAATGTATAGAACACCATTAATACTTCCAATCATAACGGTACTGCGACATTGACTACACACTCACGCACATCATGTGCATGACATACATTCCTAGTGGACATTCATGAGTTCAATTATGTTCTCTCCTCCCAAACAATCTCAACTTGGCTCTGATACCACTTTGTAACGCCCCCACCTGTCACATGCCATATAACGGTGGGTCCGGCCGGGGCCCCAAGCCATATAGCACAGACAAGCAAAGGAATTACGTGTGGAAATCAAAATCTATGCGTATCCTTAACTCATTCCATTCTAGCGCAGAAGTTTTTACTTGTTAGTATGAACTCAAACCAGAATGTCCACCAGTATATAAATACCACATTTATATAACACCACCAGGAATGTATACAACTCACACACCCTGGCCTTATGGCCTTACAGGTTCCTCTTTACACAGTAATAATTTCGTACATCGGCACGCAGGCCGGCCACACATGAAATCCAAACACAGCTCTTCACATGGCCTTCAAGGGCCTATAGCAGCAAGCTAGCCATTCCACTTAGTCCTTTCAAGCCGCCACACCTGTAATTCCACATCCAAGCCAACACAGAAAACAAAGTAACGGTCAGCATTTTGGCTGACCCATTATAACGACCCTACCCCCTACTCGGGGTAGTGGTTCCTTCCCTGTATACAGTGCTGTCATCTATCATCAAGTATCATCAAACATCATATGTATATCATGCTTTATTCCGCTAGCAAACACATTCCATCACAAACGCTGGAATCCACCAGACACTCCGTGCACTCAGGGCACCTTCTTGGTGTACCGGAATCCACCAGTCGTACACCGCCGATCCGAGGTCTTAACTTGTTGGTTGACCGGACCTAGTCCACCAGTCTCGCAAGCTGGCGACATC
Source organism: Platanthera guangdongensis (assembly GCA_039583875.1). Taxonomy (NCBI): domain Eukaryota; kingdom Viridiplantae; phylum Streptophyta; class Magnoliopsida; order Asparagales; family Orchidaceae; genus Platanthera; species Platanthera guangdongensis. Next base: position 137,769,908 of record CM077151.1, read on the forward strand.
CCGCCCAAACCACTCAGAGGTCCAACCTCACAGCATCCAACAACCAGAGCAGGTCGACCCACACCATGTGGTGTAGCACGCCGGGTTTATCCAAGCTCCCCAGGCAATGTCTACCCATCGACCCCCCTCCTAATCCGATCGACCCACACTATGTGGTGCAGCAAGCCGGGTTTAACTCTGCTCCCCAGGCATTGCCACCCATCGATCCCTTCCTAACTAGATCAACCCACCCTAGTGGTGTAACAGCCGGGTTTATCACGAGCTCCCCAGGCGTGCTACCAATTGATCATCTCATAACCAGGAGCTTTGCCAAAGCCTCCTCATCATCACATCCATACATTCATCACAATAGAAATCCATTTATATATCATCAAAACCACGGAGTCTTCTCCGGTTTACCCATGAACATCACCAATCTAGACTACCGGTCCAGATGGGCTTTACACAGCATGTCTATGCCGTACTTCATATTTCCGGCTCTAAATGCAGACTCAACAAAGGAATCTCTTCCGCAAATCCACCTCTTGGTGGAGGATTCCAAACACATGTATAAAGAAAGGACTTCGATGTTCAAGAAGGAGATCGTTACCCTTGAAGATCGCTTCGGCGCCATGAAGTAGCCGGATGGAAATCACCGCCTCGGCTCTGCCTTCAAGAATCCGCTCTCGGATCTTCGCTCCGCACTCCGCAACTCCTACAGCAGCTGGTAGACTCCTCCCTTCTCTCTCCCTTAGGCCTCTCTTCTCTCTCTCTCTCTTGGAATGAAGATGAAGAAGAAGAAGAAGAAGAGAAAAGAGGGTTTAAATCCCCTTTTTCTCGGCCTTCACCACACCTGGACAGAGCCCAGCCAATGGATCCAGGAAGAGGGAAACAAACGGCTCAGATCTGGCCAGAAAAGCTTGAACACGGCCTGACACGCCCTGTGACACGCCCGTGTCACAGGCCGTGTCCCTCTAAGCGGCAGACAACCGACTCAATCCAGCCAGTACACGCCCGTGTGACACGCCCGTGTCATGTGCCGTGTCCCCGACACGCCCTCAGACACGCCCGTGTCTGAGGCCGTGTGCCTCAACGAAAATAATCCCAAAACAACCCGAGACTTCACACGGCCTGGCACACGCCTGTGTTCCTGGCCGTGTGCACCAGGACACACCCGTGTCCCGCAAACACGCCCCGGCTCAAGACGCCGAGCTGAGCTTGATGACCACTGACACGCCCTGTGACACGCCTGTGTCACAGGCCGTGTCTTCACTAGAAACGCGATACTCGGCGATCGTCGAGTAACAGTCGTCAAGCACACGACACGGCCTTGGACATGCCCGTGTCCTGGGCCTTGTGCCCCCTCTCGACACCTCGTCGAGCCAAAAATCGTCGAGACCAAGGCCGATCGTCGACACAACCTCGACACGCCCTGCGACACGCCCGTGTCGCAGGCCGTGTCAACTGACACGCCCTGGGACACGCCCGTGTCCCAGGCCGTGTCACCCAAAAATTGCCTGTTTCAGGTATTTTGGCCTGTTACAATCCTCCCCTCCTTCAAATAATTTCGTCCTCGAAATTTGACTCCAAGCAGCCAATCAACCACAACATCACAAAAGCGTACACCCCAATCCTCCGCACACACTAACAAACAGACAGCACAACAAACATCCCTAACTTCCACGTGTGCACATTCAGCCAAATAAGACCTCAAAATAAAACAACATAATTGATTCTCAGCACTATCACAAGTGCACCAAGCTTTTATTAATACCAGCAGTATTCATCACACCAGAGAGATACACATAGTTTTCATACACAACATTCATAAGATCGACATGATGCACATCACAGTTCACTTCCGCTCAGCCTCCCGATTTTGAAATTCGCGATTTAGAGACAAATTAAACACTCGAGGCTGAATTTCACCAACTGAGCTCTGTGGCTCTTGCACGTCCATCGCATGAAAGCGAGGTTGCGTCCGGGGTGCAGATGACTCAGCCACTGCTTTCCCTTTTTCTTCATATGACGCACCTGTCTTTTTCTCACTCCCTGGAGGAGCATTCCAACAAAATTTTGCGATGTGGCCTTGCTGCCCACATTTATAGCATATACGTGTATCCACACGTCCTGGTCCATACGTCGGGGGCGACGAAACAGTCGACGGCGCTGATTCCACCGGCCTAAATCGTTTCTTCTCTCGTCGTCTAAACTCCGATTGATCCGATTGAAACTCTGACTTTTCTATTGCCCGTCTCTTATTCTCTTGTACTCGCTTCATATCCTTCTCCAAAGCACGGGCTGTATCGACCAACGCTTGGAAGCCTTGGCTCACGGAACTCGGAAGTGCCAATCTCAATTCATCCCGCAATCCTCCATAAAACCGATTTGTCTTTCGCGCTTCCTCCGCAAAGGTAGATCCCGCATATCTCCCCAATCTTGTAAACTCATGCAGGTAAGTATCAATATCTCGCTCAACCTGCACCAGACGGAGAAACTCATTTTCCATCGCAATCCTCTGCGACACTGGCACATACTTGGCTAAAAATATTTGGGAGAATTCCTCCATTGAAACCTCCGTTAAACCTCGACCTGCCAAGTGATGCACTTCAATCTCATCCCACCATAATCTCGCATCTCCCTCCAACAGAAAAGTGGCCAACATCACTTTCTGTTCCTCTACCGTCCTGATTGCGGTTAGGATCCTTTTTACTCTTGCCAACCAATCTTCCGCCTGCGTTGGTGAAAGCGCTCCACCAAACGTAGGTGGATGGAAGTGCATAAAACGTGACAATGAGTCGTCACTTGCTTGCGCTTCCATCACCACTGCAGCATGCTCTTGCCTTCCACCAGGTCTTGCCTGTCCAGTTGGCTGTGCTTGTAACACTGCAAGCACTGTCTCCGTCACCACCCGTATGGCCTCTGCCGAGGGAGGCATAGGCGCTTCCACGGGTGCTGCACTCTCATCTGACCGCTGTGGTTCAGACGGCCCAGCTCCATCCCTCGCCACCTATCAATGTACAGAACACCATTAATACTTCCAATCATAACGGTACTGCGACATTGACTACACACTCACGCACATCATGTGCATGACATACATTCCTAGTGGACATTCATGAGTTCAATTATGTTCTCTCCTCCCAAACAATCTCAACCTGGCTCTGATACAACTTTGTAACGCCCCCACCTGTCACATGCCATATAACGGTGGGTCCGGCCAGGGCCCCAAGCCATATAGCACAGACAAGCAAAGGAATTACGTGTGGAAATCAAAATCTATGCGTATCCTTAACTCATTCCATTCTAGCGCAGCAGTTTTTACTTGTTAGTATGAACTCAAACCAGAATGTCCACCAGTATATAAATACCACATTTATATAACACCACCAGAAATGTATACAACTCACACACCCTGGCCTTATGGACTTACAGGTTCCTCTTTACACAGTAATAATTTCGTACATCGGCACGCAGGCCGGCCAGACATGAAATCCAAACACAGCTCTTCACATGGCCTTCAAGGGCCTATAGCAGCAAGCTAGTCATTCCACTTAGTCCTTTCAAGCCGCCACACCTGTAATTCCACATCCAAGCCAACACAGAAAACAAAGTAACGGTCAGCATTTTGGCTGACCCATTATAACGACCCTACCCCCTACCTGGGGTAGTGGTTCCTTCCCTGTATACAGTGCTGTCATCTATCATCAAGTATCATCAAACATCATATGTATATCATGCTTTATTCCGCTAGCAAACACATTCCATCACAAACGCTGGAATCCACCAGACGCTCCGTGCACTCAGGGCACCTTCTTGGTGTACCGGAATCCACCAGTCGTACACCGCCGATCCGAGGTGTTAACTTGTTGGTTGACCGGACCTAGTCCACCAGTCTCGCAAGCTGGCGACATCCCGCCCAAACCACTCAGAGGTCCAACCTCACAGCATCCAACAACCAGAGCAGGTCGACCCACACCATGTGGTGTAGCACGCCGGGTTTATCCAAGCTCCCCAGGCAATGTCTACCCATCGACCCCCCTCCTAATCCGATCGACCCACACTATGTGGTGCAGCAAGCCGGGTTTAACTCGGCTCCCCAGGCATTGCCACCCATCGATCCCTTCCTAACTAGATCAACCCACCCTAGTGGTGTAACAGCCGGGTTTATCACGAGCTCCCCAGGTGTGCTACCAATTGATCATCTCATAACCAGGAGCTTTGCCAAAGCCTCCTCATCATCACAATAGAAATCCATTTACATATCATCAAAACCACGGAGTCTTCTCCGGTTTACCCATGAACATCACCAATCTAGACTACCGGTCCAGATGGGCTTCACACAGCATGTCTATGCCGTACTTCATATTTCCGGCTCTAAATGCAGACTCAACAAAGGAATCTCTTCCGCAAATCCACCTCTTGGTGGAGGATTCCAAACACATGTATAAAGAAAGGACTTCGATGTCCAAGAAGGAGATCGTTACCCTTGAAGATCGCTTCGGCACCATGAAGTAGCCGGATGGAAATCACCGCCTCGGCTCTACCTTCACGAATCCGCTCTCGGATCTTCGCTCCGCACTCCGCAGCTCCTACAGCAGCTGGTAGACTCCTACCTTCTCTCTCCCTTAGGCCTCTCTTCTCTTTCTCTCTCTTGGAATGAAGATGAAGAAGAAGAAGAAGAGAAAAGAGGGTTTAAATCCCCTTTTTCTCAGCCTTCACCACACCTGGACAGAGCCCAGCCAATGGATCCAGGAAGAGGGAAACAAACGGCTCAGATCTGGCCAGAAAAGCTTGAACATGGCCTGACACGCCCTGTGACACGCCCGTGTCACAGGCCGTGTCCCTCTAAGCGGCAGACAACCGACTCAATCCAGCCAGTACACGCCCGTGTGACACGCCCGTGTCACGTGCTGTGTACCCGACACGCCCTCAGACACGCCCGTGTCTGAGGCCGTGTGCCTCAACGAAAATAATCCCAAAACAACCCGAGACTTCACACGGCCTGGCACACGGCCTGGCACACGCCCGTGTTCCTGGCCGTGTGCACCAGGACACACCCGTGTCCCGCAAACACGCCCCAGCTCAAGACGCCGAGCTGAGCTCGATGACCACTGACATGCCCTGTGACACGCCCGTGTCACAGGCCGTGTCTTCACTAGAAACGCGATACTCGGCGATCGTCGAGTAACAGTCGTCGAGCACACGACATGGCCTTGGACAAGCCCGTGTCCTGGGCCGTGTGCCCCCTCTCGACACCTCGTCGAGCCAAAAATCGTCGAGACCAAGGCCGATCGTCGACACAACCTCGACACGCCCTGCGACACGCCCGTGGTGCAGGCCGTGTCAACTGACACGCCCTGGGACACGCCCGTGTCCCAGGCCGTGTCACCCAAAAATTGCCTGTTTCAGGCATTTTGGCATGTTACATGCAGATCAATTGGTGATGAGAAGTGAAGGAACTCCATAGTTAAGCATGCTTGGGCGAGAGTAGTACTGGGATGGGTGACCTCCTGGGAAGTCCCCGTACAGCCCAGCTTAACTGTAGAGTTCGCTCATCAAAGGGAGGCTGTGGCCACCAACAACCCGCCCGTGGAGGGAGAGGGGTTGGGGTGCTTGGGCTGCAGCCCGGTAACGTTCTAACGGAGGCCTAGTGGGCTGAGGCCCACGGACGGCCCAGGGGACGTTACAGCATGTTCAGGCATTGAGTGCACTCTCAACGCCTGCACAGGCCTTGAGTGCACTCTCAACGCCTACTCAGGCGTTGAGAGCACACTCAACGCCTGGGCAGGTGTTGAGTGTCCACTCAACGCCTGGGCAGGCATTGAGAGTGCACTCAACGCACCTAGCGTTGAGTGCACAATCAATGCTTGAGTGCACTCAATGCCCCGCTGAGATTATTTATTTATTTAATTAAATTATAAAAAAACAAAAATTATTAACAAAATCGTGGGAACCCCCCCCCCCCCATGTTTTGCTTCCGCCTGCCCGGTCTCGATTCCCTCTGTCGTCGCTGGTAGAGCCGGCGGCAGAGCCGGAGGCGACCTGCCCGACGCCCACCGGGTGGTTCACCGGCCTCCGATGTACCCGTCGGTGGCTGTCCGCTGACGAGCGGTCAGGGCCACCGCCGGCGGAGGCCCTGTCCGTGAGGCCTAAACTAGGGCTTACGGGTAGGGCCACCACCAGCGGTGGCCCTACCTGCTCGCCTCCGGACAACCCCCAACGGGTTCGCCGGAGGCGGTGAAACCCCCGGTCGGTGCCTGGCAGGCCGCCGGCTGCGGGATGAGCCCATGGAGGCACGAGAGGCGGAAAACTGGTATCGGGAAATTTGGAGATGTGAACAGTGTTCAAAAGGGGGATTTGGATATTGGCAGCCCTCCTCTCCTGAATCCTACGACCAAAAATTGAAGTTAATTGATCGAACAGTCTGTACTCATTTTGTGGTGTGCCTCAAGATATCCATATTGTTTTATATAATAAAGATATATATATATATATATAAGGGAATATAGATATTTGGAGGCACACCAAAGATTAAATATTAGCCATTGGATCATGAGAGAGAGCATAAAGGGGGAGAGTTGGGAGAGAAAGAAGAGAGACGGAAAGGGAGAGAGAAGGAGTAATTTTAATGAATAAAGAGAGGGAGAGAGAGGGGCGGGAGAGAGAAGGAGAGAGGGGGAATGGGGAGTGATAAAGAGAGAGAGGAGGAGAGAGTGGGAGAGATAAATTAATTTTTATAGATTAAAATTTGCAATATTTTATAAAATAAAAATAGGAATAGTACTTCATATTTTTTTGCGGTCATTTTAAATACTCATGTGCATATGTTTTGAAAAACAATCAGGTGCATGCACAGCCCGCTTATAGGCGGGCGCAACCCGTAGCAACGCATTGAGCACGGGTGAAGCCCATGCGAAGGCGGGCGAAGCTCGCCCGAGAGCATATATATATATATATATATATATATATATATATATATATATATATATATATATATATATATATATATATATATATATATATATATATGCATATATATACACACACACGAGTGACAGTGCACGTGGCGCCTCTTGTGATCCGCGCGACAGTACCCAGTCTGCAGCAGGCGAGCCCGCCCACCCGGTGGTTCTTAATATTTTTCTTATAATTTAGTTTTCTTAATATAATTTTTTATCATTACATATTATTTGTATTTTTAAATTATTTCTTTTTTATATTTAAAAAGTTAAAATAAAAACACATATATATATGTGTATAAAAAACGGGTCGTCAAGATTGATTTGGAGGGTCTCAGATGTTACACCGTGCAATTGCAATGGCAACGATACTTCTATGTATATGTATATGTATATATATATACATATATAAATATACATATATATATATATATTGGGTTTGCAATATAAAAGCTCAAGCTTTTTTAAGTCTAAAAAATCTTGAGTTGGTTCTCCCATAATACATGCTGGAATTAGACAATTAATATATGCATCTTATAGCCAAGAACGAGATCTACAACTTTCATGTTGAACATTTTTCCAAAATTTGCACGGTTTAGCCGGAATCTTGTCTGAAAGGTTGCTGGCTCGAATTTTGAAATTTATTATTATTATATTCATTTCGAGTGAGCAACCTTTCAGGCGAGATTCTAGCCAAACCGTGCAAATTTTGAAAGAATGTTCAACACGAAAGTTTTAGATCTTGTTCTTGGCTATAAAATGCATATATTATTTGCCTAATTAGGACATGTATTGTGGGTAATGGTGTACAAAAAACCGGTCCGGTTAGGACCGGACCGGTTAGGACTGGCTAAAGATCGGTCCCGGTCCCAGGACTCCCAAGGAGTCCCCCTTAATAAATTATATTTTATTTTTTTATGAAATTCAAATTTTATATAAAATCTGATTTTTAAAAAATTTAAAAAAATCAAATCCTATAAATACCCCCCCCCCCCCTCTTAAAAATTCTTTTCTTCTCTCTCTCTCACTCTCCCTCTCTCTCTCTCTCTCTCTCTCTCTCTCTCAACTCCCAACTCTCACTCACTCTCAAATGGCGTCTTCTTCATCCATGCTGGCGTCTTCCTCTGCATTTGTCGCACACGACGTAGTAGAACACCACCACAAGGCGGCGGTTTGGGAGAAATTTGATAAAGTGTGGATCGACGGTAAGTTTAAGGCGAAGTGCAAACTTTGCGGGAAGCTAATGTTCATTGGCAGCAATATAATGCTCGTCCGACATGTGAAATCGTGCATTTCAAATCAAGCCCCGGAGTCTACCCACGCTCAAATTTCGACGTCCGGGCACATTTGGACATATGATCAAGCTCAGCAGTGGGAGCGACAAATGGAGAACGTCATCAAAATGAGATTTTCATTCAGCCACTACGACGATGAAGAAATGAACTCATACATACATGAGGTACTTCAGCCCAAATATCAGTAGCTAAGTCGTTCTACCACTAGACGCGATGCTTTAGCGGCTTGTATGCAATCTAAAGAATATTTTAAAAATTATTTTGAAACCTTTGACGGTTGAGTTAGCTTAATGAGCGACGTCTAGATAAGCGGTATATGTGAGAGACACTCATATATTTGCATTACCGCTCACTGGATCGATCTCAATAGTTGGTAACTAAATAGACGAATAATTTATTTTAAAGGATTGGAATATCTGCATACCGGTAAAGCTATTTACCAGATAATTATTAAGTGTATTAGAGAATTTAAAATAAAAGAAAAAATTATGAGTATTTCTTTTGATAACACTTCAAATAATGCGACCGCCATAAAATATTTGATTTTAGATTTACAACAAATGTTAAATAGAATTTTTTTCATACACGTTGTGTCTGTCATATTTTAAATTTAATTGTACAAGATAGTTTGGTTTATATGAACGAGTATGTAATCAAAATACGAACTATGTTAAGAGTTATTTACAGTTCAAAAAAAGAAAACATGATTTTAAAAAATTTGTTATTTCACAAGGTGAAAAATTTTTAGGTCCATCTTATGATATGTCTATATGCTAGAACTCAACTTATAAAATGCTAAAGCGAGCTTTGCCAGAAAAAACCTTATTAATAGAATTTTATAATGGTGTAGAAGCACATGATTTATGCGCGTGAGATTGGACGGTCCTCGAAGATTATGTAAATTTATTAGAATGTTTTTATCGATCAACAATGATTTTATCTGGAGTTTATTATTCTACTTCCCCTAATTACTGAAACGTTTAAAACATACAAAACGAACAAAATGTGGCGTCCGTTAATATTAGTAATGTATGAAAATTTTTTCAAATATTATAAATAAATGTCACCCATGTTTTCTTGCGCCACAGCTTTAAACCCTTTAATGAGTGTGGACAGGGTAGAAAATTTTATAGAAGAAATTAATCGAAATTTAAATTTACACGAATCGGCTATTGATTTTGTTAATTTAAGTGTTTCAAAATTTAATTCTGATTTTACTCGTTTTTATAATTATTATGAAAATATGTATGAATCGCGACCTCACGAAGAATCCACCCAACTTAAAATAAAAGATATTTTAAAAAACAAACTTTTAGCATTAGCGTCTAGAAAAAAAACAACGAACTTCGAGTACCTTTAATAAATTAGGTTTATATACAAAAACACAATTTCAAGATTATATGACCGCAAGCGAAATCGAAAATTTTGATATTTTAAAATGGTGGAAAACTAAAACAAATGTTTATCCTATTTTGTCCTAATGACCTGTGATTTAATAACAATCCAAGCTAGTACAGTGGCTTCAGAGTTTGCTTCTTTTTTTTGAGTGGCAGGATTCTGAACGAGCGAAGAAGCCGTTTGAACGTGTAATCTTTGGAGATTTGCATTTGCTATAAGGATCTTTTGGATGTAATAAGAAGAAGGCAACACGTCTCGTCTATTGAAGATAGTGAGTCTGAAGTGAAAGATGAGATGAATAGCTTAAGTTTGGGAAGCGCGACCGAAGAATAATTAGGCAAAATATATTTTATTTATCATTTTTATTTCAATTTTGAATATTTCAATGTAATTTTATTTTAACTTAAATGTAATTTTCATTTTCGTTCAATGCTATTTTATTTTTGTCAAAATGTAAAATGCAAATTTGTAATGCTATTTAATTTTTAATTAAAAGTAAATTTTATTTCATTTTGAATTTTTATATTTCATTTTGTATTTTGTAATTAGAAGTTTAAATTTTTTAACCCTAAAAATTTTAAACTATAAATTATAAAAATAGAATTTAATTTTTTTTAATATAAAAAAAACATTTTTTAAATAAAAAAACTGGTCTGGGACCGGTTAGGACCGGTCCTCCGGTCCTCCTCTTGAGGAGGAAAACTGTCCCAGATCGGGACTGGTTTGAATGGAACCGGTCCGGGACCGGTCGGTTAAAAGACCAGTCTTTTAAAAGACAGGTCCGGGACTGGTTAGGCAGTCTTTTTGGGCAGGCCTAATTGTGGGAGAACCAGCTCAAGTTTTTTAGGCTTAAAAAAACTTGAGTGTGTGTGTGTGTGTATCGGTTTAACGGTAATTAGCAGGCCGCGTAAACTGCATTTTACGCAACATAAAACCCTTCTCGCAACTTCAACCTCGCAGCCTCATCTCCCCCTCTCGCGCCTTCGACCCTCCGACCCCAATTCCATGTTCTCTTCAGGCGAATCGCTTCCGTGACGTGGATTCTGGCTTGGAACCTCTCTCGGCATTGCCTTCCTGCGCGTCACTGAGGCCTCCTTCGTCGTCGATCCCGCTCGACATCTCCCGCTCGACCTCTAATCTATGAACGGTAAATTGCTTGATGAATTGTTGTAGAGTGACAATGGCCAAAGTTCAGTTCATATTCAATTAAGCTGATAATTCTAATTTGTAAAATTTAGCTTCTTGTTAAGTTCAACATAACCATGTTACAACAAGAGGGACAGATACATGTTGAGATATTAAGCATCATATTTGACTCTTGCTTAGTAAAATGTTGAAAATATAATCTCACAAACCCTATTCCTGGATGTAATAACATTTAGAATCTATACTTCAATCGAAGTTCAATTGAATATTCTGATTCAAATGGTTCCTTGAAAAAACTCATTTCTTCGGTAACAGTGTTCTGTGCATAGCACTTGAGTACCATAGTTTGTAACCTTTAACTAAATAAGGGACCAAAGAGGATGCACTTGCGCAGTACCGGAAGAGATTCCAAGTCAGAATCCATGGCGTGGGAGTGATTCGCCTGGAGAAAACACAGAATTTGGGCTGCAGGGTCAAATACGTGAGAGAGGGAGATGAGACTGCATGGTTGAAGTCGCGAGAAGGGTTTTATGTTGCGTAAAATGCAGTTTACGCGGCCTGCTAATTATCGTTAAACCGATATATATATATATATATATATATATATATATATATATATATATATATATATATATATATATATATATATATATATATATATATATATATATATATACATTCTAGCATTTTTGAACTGGCTCCGCCCCCTCTCGATGCATCACTGCGAGCTTCGCCCGCCCCACCCGTCTCGATGCGTTGATGCGGGCATCGCCCGCAACCAAGCCATGTTCGAACGGATTTCGTTCGTTCTCGATGCGACGCACTTAAATAGTCCACCATATGTTTTTTGCACCATAACAAATCCAACATCCCTAAAAGAGGCTTAAATTCAAACTCAGAATTAATGCACAATGAATTTCATCCATCAAAAACACCTATCTGCAAAGAATCCCAAGAATTTATTCACAACTGCTCATAATTCAGAGCATTGATGATGTATTTTGGGTAACACAAACTAACTGCAAAGAACCGAATATCGAGAACTGGAGTAGATGTTCATGTTAATGATGATAAGCATATATACTTCAAGGTTAAAAAATTAAATATACAAAATCATAAGTGTAACAACCCCATCCGTTCATATGGTATATTCTAGAAGGTCTGGCCGGGGCCCCACAGTATATATCACAAAACAGGCGGTGAAGGTACGGGATGATATCAGAGTAGCGCATCGCACCTATCACAAAGCATTCTAGCGGAAGCCTATACTACAACTTGAACTCCTCCCTTGAATGTCCAACAAATAAAACACTATGTTTTATAGCACATAGGAATGTCTTACACCTGTACACAAGTTGGCCTTATGGCCTTACATGGCTTTCACACAGTGGCTTCAACTATTGGGGCGCAGGCCGGCCACAATAAAAGAAAACACACAACAAGCAACACAAAATAGCCTTCGAGGGCTAGCAGTAGTAGCAGTAACAGCAGCAGGAACATCAGCCTTTATGCATCCCGCTTGGTTCTCCAGCACCTGTACAGGGACAATCCACCCAGTGGTGGCAAACAGAAGCAACGGTCAGCGTTCAGCTGACCAATTTATAACGACCCTACCCCTTTTCTCGGGGCAGCGGTAATCTTCCCTGCAGGCATATCATATCACAAGCATGGCAATATATCGCATCAAAATGTACTTTCACGCACACATGCCATCACAACCGTTCGCCACCCGGCCCAACGGTCCATGCACTCAGGGCACATTCTTGGTGTTCTGGCAAATCACATGCCCACCACCGTATCAGGGTCATCACACAACGGTAACTTACTTGAGCATTTACTCTATGGCATGCAGATGGAGTTCTAGTCTTACTACATCGGGATGGCTCGTAGCCCCCTATTGTGTCATGGCGTGCAGGCCTAAGACTCTTGCTATGCGCTCCAACAAACAGCACCTTTTGGTCTCACGTCGGATGGACATAGCGCAGGTCGGATCCTCCACCCCCCGTTGCTCAAATCGCCTTGCCTTCTCTGAGTACAGCGTACTCATGGCTAAATCAAAGGCGCGGGTCGGTCTCACCAATCCTGTTCTTGGCATTCAAGCCTGGGTATTCTCTACACCCATTCATTATCACAACAGCGGGTCTTTCCTGGGCATCCCAGTACTTCCTGTTACTCTCTTCATAGGTGGACACCGCAAAATCACAAATATCAGGGGTCTTTCCTTGCTACCATGCCAGTACTTCCTGTTACTCGCTTCACAGGTAGACACACTATGACATCAAGCATCACAAAGGGCCTTTCCTGGTTATACCAGTACTTCCTGTGCCTCATTCACAGGTTGGACCCAAGAACATAACACAGATATTTTCCTGGGCTACCACTCCAGTACTTCCTGCTACGCCTTTTAGCAGGCATAATCTGTTGACTCCTTAAACTACATGTTTATCACGGAGTCTTCTCCAGTTCTTATGCAACATCACCAATCCAGACGAACCTGTCCAGATGGGCTTCACACAACATGCCTATTCCGTACTCCAATTCTGGATCTATATGCCAACAAAGGGGATTTCATGAATCACCCAAAAGACTCCCAAAATCAGCCACCTCTTGGTGGGGGAATCACAAATATATGCCAAAAGGAAGCCTTCACATGGCTCGGAAGAAAAGTCGTTACCCTTGACGACCGCTTCGGTGTAATGAACTCAAAGCTAGCTTGAATGGCTCACAAGAACTTTTCCTCCGCAATGCCGGCTTCGGAGCTCTCGTCGGAAAACTGCAGCACCACCGGTAATCAGCCCCCTTTCCTCCTCCTCCTTCTTCCTCTCCCTTTCTCTCACTAGTAATGAAGAAAGAGAAGCCAAATAAGATAAATGAGATTTCTCTTCTCATTCCCGGCCTTAAGGAAATAGGGAGGCAGTTCAGCCATTGGATCCAGGCTGAAGGAATGGACGGCCACAAAAATGCCAGAAAAGCTGATTTTGGCCTGACAAGGCCTGTGACACGCCCGTGTCCCAGGCCGTGTGCCTCAAGCGGTGGTCAACCGACTGATCCAAACCAGTGACACGCCCATGGGACACGCCCGTGTCATGGGCCGTGTCACCCAACACGCCTTCAGACATGCCCGTGTATGTGGTCGTGTGCATCGGCGAAAATAATCCCAACATAACCCGAGACTTCACACGACCTGTGACACGCCCGTGTCCTAGGCCGTGTGCCCATACATGGCACTTCGACACGCCCTAGCGCAAAATTCGTCGCGCTGAGTTCGTCGACTCGAATTGACACGCCCGTGTCACAGGCCGTGTTCAACTTCTCGACACTCGACGACCACATCTCGACACTCGATGATCATCGAGCAAAAGTCGTCGAGCCCACGACACGGCCGGGGACATGCCCGTGTCCTGGTCCGTGTGCCTCCTCTCGACACATCGTCGGGCGAAAAACGTCGACACCCAGGCCGATCGTCGATACGGCCTCGACATGCCCTGAGACACGCCCGTGTCTCAGGCCGTGTCTGCTGTTCGACGACCGTCGACCCCAAATTTCGTCGACCTCGCGGCCAAATCGTCGACTCCAGCTTGACACGCCCTGGGACACGCCTGTGTCCCAGGCCGTGTCACCCAAAAATTGCCTGCTGAGAAAATGGGCTGTTACAATCCTCCCCTCCTACAAGAAATTTCGTCCTCGAAATTCTGACATTGGAAGGCAATAAGTAACCCGCAAGAAAAATGTTATAATATTCAACTTTTTATGTTACAACACACTACTCTCCACAGATTACAAAAACAGCTCGGGGAACTCTTCTTGTATGGTTTGCTCTCGCTCCCATGTCAGTTCTTCACGGCCGCAGTTGTCCCATCGGACTTTCACCATGCCGACTGTCTTGTTCCGCAACTGTTTCTCGGCTCGATCTTCGATCTGAATGGGTCTAACTCTCATTGTTAGCCCATACTCCACCGGCACACGATCATCCGCGATCACTTGAGCTGGATCTTTCACGGCCTTTCGAAGCACCGAGATGTGAAATACATCATGTAATCCACCCAAGTCTGCCGACAGAGCTAGCCGATAAGCCGCTTCACCAACTCGCTCAACCACTTCAAAAGGACCCAAATATCTTGGACTCAACTTTTTCAATCGTCGAATCCTGGAGACACCTTTGAATGGTTTGATCTTCAAGTAGACCCAATCGCCAACCGCAAATTCCAAGTTCCGGTGCTTGGCGTTGTAGTACTTAGCTTGTCGATCTTGAGCAATAAGTAGCTTCTCTCGAATTGTTCGTATGGTCGAGTTTGCTTCATCAACCTCATTTGGTTTAAAAACTCGAGCTTCGCCCGCTTCTACCCAAGCCAAGGGAGTACGGCACTTCCTTCCATATAGAGCTTTATATGGTGTCATCCCAATGCACGCTTGGTAGCTGTTATTATATGCAAACTCTACCATATAGAGATGATCTTCCCATCTCTTTCTGAAGTCAAGGGCGCACATGCGGAGCATGTCCTCCATTGTTTTGTTGGTATGTTCAGTTTGGCCATCCGTTTGGGGATGAAAGGCAGTACTGAAAGTCAACTTCGTGCCCAACAGTCGGAGAACTAGCCTCCAATCATTTGACGTGAATCGCCCATCTCGATCACTGACAATGCTCCGAGGAACACCCTGAAACCGTACAATCTGGTCAACATATAACTTTGTCAAACTTTCAACTGAATCATCCTGCCTGTTCGGGAGAAAATGTGCCACTTTCGTTAGCCGGTCAACAATCACCCAAATGGAATCATTTCCTCGCTGCGATCTCGGCAACCCGTGCACAAAATCCATGGAAATATCATCAAATTTCCATTCTGGAATCGGCAGTGACTTCAAATAACCGCCCGGCTTTTGGCATTCTGCCTTCACCATCGCACATGTTTGGCATTTGGCCACATAGAGGGCAACATCTCTCTTGAGCCCTAGCCACCAGAATAGCTTCTTCATATCGTTGAACATCTTCGTGCTCCCGGGGTGAATGGAATACTTTGTATAATGCGCTTCATACATCAGTTCTTCCCTCAATTTCTCCACATTTGGGAGGCACAAACGGCCCTCTTTGCGTAAAAGACCGTCATTCCAGGAAAATTTGCCTTCTGGCCCTTCATTTACATAGCGTAAGAGATCTTCATCCAACTCCGTTGCCCGTCGAACTCGATCCGCAAGGTCACATTGCACCTCGGTCCAGTTCAAACATGCAGTGGCAGTGGAATTCTTATCAACACAATAAATCTCCAACGCCTCTAGCTCCTGGATAAGACGTTCATCATGCCTTTGTAACCAATTCGTTCTAGCCGGAACCCTCCGACTCAAAGCATCCGCGACAACATTCCCTTTCCTGGGAGTGTAGTGAATCTCAAAAGTGTAGTCCCCAAGGAACTCCAACCACCTTCGTTGTCGCATGTTCAAGTCTTTCTGCTCCAATAGGTACTTTAGGCTCTTGTGATCTGTATAGATCTCCACCTTCACTCCATAAAGGTAGTGTCGTCACAACTTGAGTGCAAAAATCACCGCTGCTAGTTCCAAATCATGGATGGGATAATTTCGCTCGTGCACCTTCAGCTGGCGTGAGCCATAAGCAATGACCTTTCCATTATATAGAAGAATGCAGCCTAAGCCGTTCCCTGAGGCATCACTATAAATCTCAAATCCATCGGTTCCACGTGGCGATGACAACACCGGCGCCGTGGTCAACCGAATCTTCAGCTCTTCAAAAGCTCGTGCGCACTCTGGCGTCCAAACGAACATCTTATCTTTTCGCGTCAATGTGGTTAGCGGCAAAGCAATCCGCGTGAAGTTTTCCACAAATCTTATATAGTAGCCCGCAAGTCCAAGGAAACTCCTGACCTCGGCCACGGAAGACAATAGTGGAGACTCCTGTATGGCCCTTATCTTCGTTGGATCCACTGCAATGCCCGCTCCACTCACCACATGGCCCAGAAATGCCACCGACGATAGCCAAAACTCGCACTTCGAGAACTTGGCATAGAGCTGATTTTGCCTCAACGTGTTCAACACCAACCGCAAGTGAATCTCATGCTCAACTTTTGACTTCGAGTACACCAGGATGTCATCAATGAACACGATCACAAACAGATCCAGGTACTCGTGAAAAATACGGTGCATCAAATCCATAAACACCGAGGGTGCATTGCACAGTCCAAATGGCATGACTGTGAACTCATAGTGCCCATAATGCGTTCCAAATGCGGTTTTGAGAATGTCACCTTCCCGAATTCTTAACTGGTAATAACCAGACTTCAGGTCCAACTTTGAATAGACGGTCGAGCCCTCCAGCTGATCGAATAACTCATCAATCAGGGGTATCGGATACTTATTCTTCTCGGTCAGCTTATTCAGTTCACGGTAATCAATATACAACCGCAACCCACCGTCTTTATTCTTTACAGGCGCGCTCCAAGGTGACATGCTTGGGCGTATATAACCTTGCTCCAGTAATTCTTGCAGTTGAACCTTCAACTCCGCCATCTCTTTCGGCGCAACGCGATATGGCGAGCGGGCCACAGGTTTCACACCTGGCACCAACTCGATCGTGAAGTCAATCTCCCGCTGGGGTGGTAACCCAGGGAGATCCGTGGGAAACACATCTGTAAAGTCTGCCACAATCGGAACCTCGCACACACTGGCCTTAGGCTCAACAGCCTGAATCAGTGCAAAGTAACACTCTGCACCCTTCCGAACAGCCTTGACTACCTGGACTGCAGACAGCAACGTCCCGCCCACTTCTCGCATACCCGCGAACTTTGTCTCATGTTCGGTATTTTGGCCCAACGTGATTTCTTTGGACTGGCAATCAATCATGGCATGCTGCTCCGCAAGACAATCCATCCCAAAAATCACGTCGAATTCCGATATTGGCAAAACAAAAGCAGTCAAACTGAAATCCCAACTTCCTAACTGAACCGCCACATCGCAAGCCTGATGCGCAAGCATCCAACAGCCATTCTGCAAAACCACTCTGACGTTATTTGTCTTTGTACGACTAGGTATCCCAAGCCGCGTTATAAACTCGCTAGACAGAAAAGAATGCGACGCACCCATATCAAACAGTGCTCGTGCCAGTTAGTCCTGAATCATCACAAAGCCTGTGACAATCATGTCACACACACAAACCGCAAATATAGGGGTACTAAGCAAAGCATACAAACAATAGCATATGCAAAACTAAACTCATACATGTGACAACGTCACTCTGCTTGATGGCCTCTTGCAGGCCAAGATTGTAGACCCGGGGTTGCGCCTGCGAGGCAGAGGAATCCACCACCGCCTTTCCTTTTTCCGCACAAGATGCTCCCGCCTTCTTTTCACTCTTTGGCGGCATCCGACAATCTCGCGCAATATGCCTCATCCGGCCATAATTGAAGCAGATACGAGTATCTGGCTTGGAGGTAGCCCCTGACGTTGCTCCCGTTGCAACTGATGAAGGAGCTTGTCCACTTGTCTTGCACTTCTTGCCCCATCTCTTCCTATAAAATGGTTTCCCCGATCGGGGCGCCTTCCACTCCGGTTGCGATACAGCCAAAGCTCTCTTCCCTTGCACCCTCTTCATATCCTTCTTGTTGGGTACATTGGAATAAATGTACCTGATTTGAAGAAGCCTCACCCTACTCAATGATATACATCAAAATATATTTGATGTGTTTTGAGTTTAGTTGTGCAGGTTAAGTATTTGCAGAGAAAGATGAAAAGTTTCTAAGTCCATGTGTCGACACCCAAAAGAAAAGTGTCGACACTTAAAAAGACTTGGGTCGACACCCAGAGAAGCAGTGTCGACACTTGGAGTAATTGTGTCGACACCTGGGATGCAGAGTCAACACCAGAAGGAAAGTGTCGACACATACAGGCTGTGTCGACACTCAATGAAGAAATGCCCAGAAAAGCTGTGTCGACACTTAGAAGCAGTGTCGACACCCAGAGGAACTTTGTCGACATCAGAAAGTGTCGACACTTGGATGCTGTGTCGACACTCAGCAATACTTCAACAAAGTTCAAGTGTAAGTGTCGACACTAGGAGCTATGTCGACACTCAGCAAAAGTTCAACAAATTCTAAGTACAAGTGTCGACATAATAAAGAATGTGTCGACACTCAGCAGAAGACTCAACACATGAAGAAAGTGTCGACACAAGGAGCTGTGTCGACACTCAGCAAGTATCAACACAGAAGGCATGTGTCGACACCAAGAAGATGTGTCGACACTGAACAAGTTCAACACAAGAAGATGTGTCGACACAAAGGTGTTGTGTCGACACTTACAAGAAATCAACAAAGTACTGAAGTACAAGGAGTTGTGTCGACACACCATCTCAGTGTCGACACATGTTGAAGAAGCAGTGTCGAGAAGTAATTTCTACAACACAAGGAGTTGTGTCGACACCATGAAGGCTAGTGTCGACACTTAGTCAACTTGTGTCGACACTTAGTCTATAAATGTCGACACTTAAAGACTGATTGTCACGACACTTTCAGATAGTTACAGATATTTCAAGAAGTGACTAGATGACATGACAGCTGCCATTCCAGCCGGTCTACTGCAACTGTTAGAGATGTCAGAAAGCTGTTAGAAACTGGATCAGCCGGTCACCATGAAGAAGGCATCTATATAGGCTTATTCTGTCAACAGCAGAAGATGATTAACACATCAGAGAAGAAGATCAAGCAATTCATTGAAGAATCAATTCAAGTGAAGATCTAAGTAGTTGGAGAGAGAGAGCTCCTTCCAAGAAGACAACTGTTGAACCAGGCTGTGAAGAAGGTTTCAGATTGAGATCTGAAACTTAAGTTGCAGTGATTGAAGATCAGCTGCATAGAGAATCAGCCCTACTGTGTTCTACATTCAAGAAGCTTTGAAGGAAGCCAAGGGAGGTTGATCTCAGCAGAGTTCTTCCAAGAACTCATCAAGAAACCTGTCAACTCTTCTCTCTTATTCTGAGTTGAAGTTATATACATTGTATTCTTAATTTCTTGTAGGATCCTTAGGGATCTGAGTTGTAAGCCTGAAATCATAAAGGCTCAGTGGTAGGGCCTGTGTGCCTGAGTGTAGGAGATTCATTTCTCTGAGTGTAGGCCTTGTGGCTGAGTGTAGGTCTTTGTGAAGACTGAGTGGTAGTGCTGTTGAGCCTGAGTTGTGGGAGTGGGATCACTCTTAGCTGTAGGAACCTGGTTTGGGTTCTGAGTGTAAGATCTGAGGATCTGAGGAATAGTGGAGGAGTTTGGCCGAATCTATTACATTACTAGATAGGCGAAGGGGGAAAGTGGATGTACCCAGACCTTGGGGAACAACTATAAAACTGTGTGTACTCTGTGTGTGTAATTCTGTGATTGCTGTGCTGAATTGCTGTGAAGAGTTATTTATAATTCTGTGATATAATCTGCCTAAAAGTTTAAAAAGATAAGGTCACCTATTCACCCCCCCCCCCCCTCTAGGTGATTAGGTACAATTTCTTTCAAGTGGTATCAGAGGGAGGTTACTTAAAAAAGGACATAACTGTCTGAGTAGATCCTGTTGGCAGATTCAGTATACTCAAGTACAGAATCAAGAAAATCAAGAAAATGGGTTCAACAGAGAATCACAAAGAACTTGGATCCATGAAGTTGCCAATTTGCAGAAAGGAGATTTTTGGCATCTGGAAAGAAAGGCTTAGGCTATTTATGGAAGCCTCTAACCCTAGAATCTATATCACAGTCAAAGAAGGGTCATATGTGTCTATGAAAGTTTCAGTCCTGGATGCAAATCAGAGAACTCCTAAGGATTTTTCTGAAATGACCAAGGATGAGATTATTCTGGCCACCATGGACAAAAGAGCCCAGAATATAATAGTAAGTGCAATAGATGATGCTACATTTCAGAACTTGATACACTGTAAAACATCAAAGGAGATGTGGGATACTCTGATAGTGTACATGGAGGGTTCTGAAGAAGTTAGACAGGACAGAAAGTCATTATTAAACCAAGAGTATGAGAGCTTCAGACAAGGAAGGTCTGATACCATAACTGAGTGCTACAAGAAATTCTATAGGATAGTTAATGAGCTAATGTCCTATGGAAGAGAATTCAGCAATTATGAGCTGAATGATAAGTTCTTGAGATCCCTAACTAAAGACTGGGATACCAAGATTTGTGCCATAAGGGAAATGGCCAAGTTAGCAGATATTCCTCCTCCAACATTATTTGGAAAGTTGTTATCCTATGAAATGCAGCTAATGGTTAGGAAAGAGAAAGAGAAGACTACAAGAATTGAGCATAAAGAAAGAGCTGTGGCATTCAAGACAGAAGCCACTAAGAAATATAAAAGTAAGTCTCCATCTCCTCCCCCAAAAGTTACTGAGACTGAGACAGATGAGTCAGAAAGTAAGAATTCTTAAAGCAGTGAGAGTGTTGAGGACTTTGCAGCTTTCACAAGACATTTTTAGAAGTTCCTAAAGAAGAAATAGTGGAGGTCTAAGCCATCCACTTCACAGAAGTCATCAAAGAATGACAGGAGAAAGCCCAAGACAAGTAGAACTACATCTTCAAAGATAGTCTGTTATTGTTGTAACAGACAAGGACATGTTGTTGCTGACTATCCAGAGAAAAGGAAAGTGTCTACTGAGAAGAATAAGACTCAAATCAAGGGCAAAAAGGAAAGGTCCTTTGTTGCAAAGAAGGACAAAAGTCTGTCAGATATGTCTTCTTCAGAAACTGATTCAGAAGCTGAAGCTTACATTGGACTGTTTGCTGAAGAAGAGGAAGAAGAGTTCATACAGTTAATGAACTCTATATATGAGCAAGAGGACAATCAGTGTCAGGGACTGATGGCCTTGTCAGAAGGAGACAAAATCCAGGATCAGCCTGGACCTAGTCAGGTACAAAATTGTTCAGTTAGTTCAATTTCTAGTACTGCATCAGAATCAGATTCATCAACATCAAGTGATGAGAGTGAATCTGAATCTGAAGGAGATATTCATCAATTAATTAATGAATATAGAGTAGTGTTGCAAGCTTTGAAGAAAAGCAAATCCTTGACCAAGAGTCAGGCTAAGGAGATTGCTAATCTCAAAGTGGCTGCAACAGATTTTGATAAGTTGATTGATCAAAAACTAAATGAAATAGCCAGGCCGAAAAACATAACTGTTATTCAGATGGGGACTATAACATTCAAGAATGATCAAATCAGAAATCTGGAGATTAGTCTTCAAAAGGAGAGAGATATAGTTGCAAGGTTTTCTAAACCAAAATCTATTTTACCTTTGATAGATGAATTTGTACATCAAAAGGGTAAAACTGGATTAGGGTTTACACAACCTGCTAGGACTATAAAGTCCAAGTCTAAGGTCAAAGCCCCAGTACTCAACAAGCCTGCTGTAGATAGAACAGCCAGGGTTGTACCTAAGCAAAGGTACAACAGATTTGAGTGCTGGTGTTGTGGCAAGGTAGGCCACTTTGCCATGTACTGTTGGCACAATTCAAGTGCCAAGGTGAGTAGCAATCTGCCTGCTAGAAAAGCTACAGGTAGGTTTGTTAAGAGGCAAACTAACCAGCACCAAAGACCCAAGAATTCTTTGGGTTCTAAGGTTAACTAATCTGTTTTGCAGGTGAGTCCAAGTGACCATGCCCCAATATGGTATTTGGACAGTGGATGTTCCAGGCACATGACTGGAACTAGGGGATTGCTAAAGGACTACACACTAATCAAGGATGGTCCTAAAGTCACCTTTGGTGGTTCTGAAAAAGGAATCATCAAAGGTTTTGGTAACATTTCTAGCAACCATATAACAATTACTCAAGTGGCTTATGTTAAAGGTTTGAAACACAACCTTATTAGTATAAGTCAGCTGAGTGATTTAGGATATGACATCTCATTTGTCAAAGATGGTTGTCATATCAGGAGATCAAATGATCAAGAGATCATTCTGACTGGTTATAGGAAGAGAAATGTCTATTGTCTAGACATTATGTGTGAGAACAATGTTTCTCCAGTGTGTCTTATAGCTGATGAGAAAGTCTCTCATTATGTCAAATGGCACAAGAGGCTAGCCCATCTTAACTACAAGACAATTGGCCAACTCTATAGTAAAGAGTTAGTGAGGAATGGTCCTCAGGTTAAGTGTATTAAAGATGGAATATGCTCAGCTTGTCAAAAGGGCAAGCAGACTAGATCCACCTTTAATAGCATTGAAAACAAGGATGCTGTGAGGTGCTTATACCTCTTCCATATGGATCTTTTTGGTCCTATGCCAGTTCACAGCCTAGGTAGGAAGGTCTACACATTTGCAGTTATAGATGACTACTCAAGGTTTTCCTGGTTGTTCTTCCTTAGACAGAAATCTGAAACACCTAGTATCTTTTATAGTTTTGTCAAACAAATTCAGAATGAATTAGACAGTACAGTGGCCAAAATAAGAAGTGACCATGGTACTGAATTCCAGTCTGACAGTATGACAAAGCTATGTGAATAATTTGGGATATTTCAGGAATTTTCTTCACCAAGAACACCTCAGCAAAATGGCATTACTGAAAGGAAAAATAGAACTTTGATAGAGGCTGGTAGAACCCTATTAAGTGATACATCTCTCCCAGAATATTTATGGGCTGAGGCAGTAAACATTGCATGCCATGTAATTAATAGGGCTACTATCACCAAAAGTCACAATAAGACCCCCTATGAGATTGTGAAAGGCAGAAAACCAAACCTATCCTATTTCAGGATCTTTGGTTGTAAATGTTATATACTTAACAATGGTAAGTCTTACTTAACCAAGTTTGCTGCCAAATCCCAAGAGGGGATCTTTGTTGGGTACAGCAACAACAGTAAGGCTTATAGGGTCTACAACTTGACTACTCAAGTTGTAGAAGAATCAGTACATGTAGTATTTGATGAAGCTAGACTCATTAACAATGAATTGTCTAGAAGTATTTGCAGCTCCACAGGTGTGACTGAGAAGATGGATAAGCTCACTATAGAAGAAGGTCCAACTGTAAGCCAGCAAGTAGAAGATAGTGGCTGTTGTCCAGGGGAAGTACTAGATGCACCTGATGTAGAAGAAGACCAAGGAGTGCAGCAAGTTGAAGAAGCTGAAGGAGTTCAACCTGAAGCCAGGCTGCCTCCAGCTAATAGACATCTAAGAGATCATCCAGCCAATCAAATTATTGGTGATCTAAGTCAAGGGGTACAAACAAGGAGCAGAAATCTAAGTTCAGTACTCTACTCCAGCTTTCTATCCCAGGTTGAGCCAAAGAAATTTGAAGAAGCCATCCTAGACCCTCATTGGATTGAGGCAATGCAAGAGGAGCTGAATCAGTTCAAGAGATGCAAAGTCTGGGAGCTTGTTCCTAAACCAAAAGACCACAACATAATTGGAACTAAGTGGATCTTCAGGAATAAGATGGATGAACATGGAGTGATTATAAAGAACAAAGCAAGACTGGTTGCTAAGGGATATAGGCAGGAAGAAGGTATTGACTTTGATCAAACCTTTGCTCCAGTAGCCAGACTGGAGGCAATAAGGATGTTTTTGTCCTATGCAACCTATCAAGGGTTTAAAGCATACCAAATGGATGTCAAGTCAGCTTTTCTGAATGACAATCTGAAGGAAGAAGTCTATGTGGAACAGCCATCAGGTTTTGTTGATTCAACTAAACCTAATTATGTTTATAGACTTAGGAAGGCTTTGTATGGGTTAAAACAAGCCCCTAGGGCTTGGTATGAAACCTTGTCTAGTTTCCTCATTGAGAATAAATTCACAAGGGGGAAAATAGACAAGACTCTATTCCTTAGGGAATCCAGAGGCAAGATCATACTAGTCCAAATATATGTAGATGACATCATATTTGGGTCTACTGAAAGTTGTCTTTGCAAAACGTTTGCAAAACTAATGCAAGGACAATTTGAAATGAGCAGTATGGGGGAACTTAAGTTCTTCTTGGGTCTCCAAGTTAGACAGACTGAGAATGGTTTATCCATATGCCAGTCTAAGTTCACTCTAGAGTTGATAAGGAAGTATGGTATGGAATCATCCAGTACCATGAAAACTCCTATGGGGTCAAGTATGTCTCTTAGCAAAGATGATGCAGGGAAACCTGTAGATGAGACTTTGTATAGAGGGATAGTTGGCTCCCTATTGTATTTGACTGCAAGTAGACCAGATATCATGTATGCTACATGTGTCTGTGCTAGGTACCAAGCTTTCCCTAAAGAGTCTCATTTGACAGCAGTCAAAAGGATACTGAGATATCTTAAGGGCACTCCTTATCTAGGCCTTTGGTACCCTAGGAATGGAGACTTTGAACTGACAGGTTATTCAGATGTAGATTTTGCAGGCTGCAAGGAAGATAGGAAAAGTACAACAGGTACCTGTCAATTCCTAGGTGGAAGACTGATATCATGGAGTAGCAAGAAACAAACAAGTGTGGCTATCTCCACAGCAGAATCAGAATATGTTGCTGCAGGAAGTTGTTGTGCTCAACTTCTATGGATTCAATATCAGTTAGAAGACTATGGTATTCAAGTAAGTAGAACACCTCTATTTTGTGATTCTACTAGTGTTATTTATATTGCAAACAATCCTGTCTCCCATAGTAGGACTAAGCACATAGAAATAAAATACCATTTTCTAAGAGAACATGTAGAAAAGGAAGATATCTCACTGGAGTATATAAATACAGATAATCAACTAGCTGACATGTATACTAAGCCCTTAGATGAAACCAAATTCAATAGGTTCAAAATTAAATTAGGTATGATAAACTTAGATTAAGTTTTCAAAAATTGGCTAAGTAAAATGGTGTCGACAAACAGAGTTGTATGTGTCGACACAGAAAAGTAGTGTCGACATTTCAGAGAAATGGTGTCGACACATCTTGTAACACCCCCTATCTGTCGCATAGTATATAGCAGTAGGTTCGGCCGGGGCCCGACGCCATATACCACAGACAGACCGGGTGGTTACGTATGGAAACCATCCAACCAATCTCAACGTCCTACACAGAGCATGCTAGCGGAAGCAGTTTATAAAGTTGTAAACAAGAACCCAGCATAGGAGCATGAATGTCCACTAATACCAAAAGGAATGTTATACAAAAATACCCAAAATCGGCCCTAAGGCCTTACAAAGTGTTTCACTTGAAAATTACATGTTTTACAAACCACGGCACGCAGGCCGGTCATACATGAATAAAGCAGTAAACACTTCTACTTGGGCCTTCGAGGGCCAGCTTCGCAAAAAGGGCTAGCCCGCTATTGACCGCTTGGTCCAGCTGCACCTGCAAGCAACAATCCACCGCACGGTGGCAAAACAAGGCAACGGTCAGCAATGCTGACCAAATTATAACGATCCCGCCCCCAACTCGGGGCGGCGATGCTCCTTCCCTGCATTTCCTTAGCATAAGCGAGTAATATAAAACCATAGCCATAACATCACAGACGTTGGCTCGTAAGGCCACACGCCCCGTGCACTCAGGGCACATTCTCGGTGAACCGGTCGATGTCACGTCAATTAAAGCCATTAACATTCCGGACTCACCACCGCCACTAAGACGGCCAAACCTATGAGCAATTCGTCTTCTTGGTATTGGTCACGTCAATTTAAGCCATTGACCACCGAAGACTCACATCTATGCCAACGACGAGTGCCACGTAACCTTAGGTCGCTCTAACCGGACGACATAAAGCGGGACGGCTCCATCTAACTCGTGCTCACTTCGCAACGATAATTTAAGCCATTTGCGCGGGTCAAACTTTCACCGAGTCCCATTCTACCGCAAGTCACATAACTCAGTTATGTTCGAGTTGGCTCTCAGGCCTCCAAGTTGGCAAGATCTCGTATCCGCCCAGTTTTCCGGGTGCACCTTTGGGTTAGTCCCCAAGGCTCCCTGCTGCAATCTACCGCATAGAAAACCCGAAAAACAAACCATAGCACGGAGTTTTATCCGGCCTTATGCAATGCAACATCACCGATCCAGACTAACATGTCCGGGTAGGCTTCAACCAAAATGCCTATGTCCGTTCTCGCATACGGACTCTAAACAACGGGGACTTTACATATCTACCCGAAGGAACGCCTCCAACTCTCCGCAAACTCGCGAGAGCGGGCTTCCTATGCTAAGAAGGAGAGCTATTCATGCTCAAGATGAGGATCGTTACCCTTGAGTTCCTCTTTGGCGCCATCGAAAAGTAATCGGATAGAAATCACCGCACTTGCGTTGCCTCCGTGGATCCGGAGTCGGCTTGCGATTTGGAGCTCCGAAGCTCCTCCAATGGCGGATCTAGCTCTTCTTCCTCCAATGGCTTTCCTCTTTCTTCAAGGGTTTGGAGAGATGAAAAGGTATGAAAAGAATGGATTTTTCTAAGTCAAACCCGGTTATATCCTCTCAGGAACCATCCCCAGCCATTGGATCTCAACCTAAGAAAATGAACGGCTTTGATTCGGGGCTGAAATGCCCAATCTGGGCCGAACACGGCCTGGCACACGCCCGTGTCCAGGGCCGTGTGCCGCATTCGCCGTCAAAATCGAATCTCCTGGACCCTCACACGGGTATCGAACACGCCCGTGTTCGAGCTGACACGCCCGTGTTCCATCTGACACGGCCGTGTAGCCGGCCGTGTACCCCATGATTTTCCCCCGTTTTCAACCCGAGCACTGCACGGGTTCTAGGACACGCCCGTGTACTTGCCCGTGTCACATTGACACGCCTGGGCCCCAGGCCGTGTACAAGGTCTCGACATTTCGTCGCGTGCAGTTCGACGACTGGATGACACGGCCTTGGACACGCCCGTGTCCTAGGCCGTGTGCCTTGTCTCGACGATCGTCGAGCGAATCTCGACGACTTTCCCGGGACGATCGTCGACACGGGTCGACACGCCCGGCGACACGCCCGTGTCGCGGGCCGTGTGCCCATTCTCGATGAATCATCGAGTATAACTCGACGATTTCACGGCTAAGTGTCGACACGGGTCGACACGCCCTGCGACACGCCCGTGTCGCAGGCTGTATGCCCACTCTCGACGACTTCGCGGCTAAGTGTCGGCACACGCTTGACATGCCCTGGGACACGCCCGTGTCCCAGGCCGTGTGCCTTCAGCCAGAAACCAAAACTGGCCCAAAACGTCCCCCTTTGCTCCTTTGAGTTTCGGGGCGTTACAACTCTCCCCCTCTTAAAAGAATTTCGCCCACGAAATTACATAAAGGAAAGATATACAAAAACAACATTTGTACCTGAGCGGAACAACTCCAGATACTCGTCAAGCATAGTCTGTTCTCGTTCCCAAGAGAGCTCCTCACGACCGCAATTGTCCCACCGGACCTTGACCATCCTGATCTCTTTATTGCGTAGCGCTTGACCACCGAGTCCTCAATCCGCACGGGCTTGACCTTTGTCGTTATCCCACTATCCACCGGCACTTGATCGACCGCGATCACTTGCGTAGGCTCTTGCACCGCCTTCCGAAGCACCGAAACGTGGAATACATCGTGTAAACCACTTAGCTCCACTGAAAGCTTCAACCTATAGGCCGCTTCTCCAACTCGCTCCAGAACCTCGAACGGTCCAAGGTACCTCGGGCTTAGCTTTTTCAATCGTCACACCCGCGAGACACCCTTGAACGGCTTGATCTTTAGGTACACATAATCACCCACAGCGAACTCCACGTTCCTGTGCTTGGCATTATAGTATTTTGCTTGCCGGTCCTGAGCGATAAGCAACCTCTCCCGAATCGTTCTCACCAAAGAAGTAGCATCCTCCACTTCCGATCGCTTATACAACTTTGACTCACCCGTTTCTAACCAAGACAACGGCGTGCGACATTTCCTACCATATAGGGCCTCGAAGGGCGCCATCTGAATACTCGCTTAGTAGTTGTTGTTGTATGCGAACTCCACCAAATAAAGGTGGTCTTTCCATTGCTTTCCGAAATCCAAGACACACATGCGAAGCATGTCTTCCATGGTTCTATTAACCCTCTCGGTCTGCCCATCCGTTTGTGGATGGAAGGCTGTGCTAAACTTCAGCTTTGTTCCCAACATTTGCTGCACCAGCCTCCAATCATTGGACGTGAACCGCCCATCTCGGTCACTTACGATGCTGCGGGGCACACCATGAAGTCGCACTATGTTATCCACATAAAGCTTTGCTAGCTTCTCCACCAGAACATCCTTCCTATGCGGAATAAAATGAGACACCTTCGTTACTCGAGCGACAACCACCCAAATGGCGTCGTTTCCCTTTTTGCGACCTTGGCAAACCGTGCACAAAGTCCATAGAGATGTCGTCGAATTTCCATTCCGGAATGGGCAAGGACTTAAGAAATCCTCCCGGCTTTTGACACTCCACCTTTACCAAGGCGCAAGTTTGGAACTTCGCTACGTATAGCGCCACATCCTTCTTTAAACCCGGCCACCAAAATAGTTTCTTGACGTCGCGGTACATCTTCGTGCTCCCCGGATGAATCGAATACTTGGTATGGTGTGCCTCGTACAACAACTCCACCCGTAAATTGCCCACGCTTGGGACGCACAGACGACCGTCTTTCCAAAGCAATACGTCCTCCACGACGAATTGGGAATTTGACTCATCCAGAGCCTCTACCATGAACTGCTTCAGCACTTGATTGCTTGTCCATACAAACGATCCCCAACGCCACCAACTCTCGCACCAACCGCTCATCTTGCACCGATAGCCAATGGGCTCGAGCTGGGGCCTGGCGACTCACCGCGTCAGCAACCGCATTCCCTTTATCAGGCGCGTAGTGGATCTTGAATGTATAGTCTCCCAAGAACTCCATCCATCTACGCTGTCGTATATTCGGATCCTTCTGATCAACCAGATGCTTCACGCTCTTGTGACCGGCGTAGAGATCCACTTTCACACCGTATAGAATTATGCCTCCATAGCTTCGAGGCAAAACTCACGTCCATACGCTATTACGCTTCCGTGTTGCAGTAGCGCGTAACCCAAAATGCTGCCCTACGCATCATTAAAATCTCATTGCCTTCGGTTCCACTTGGCGAAGTCAGCACAGGCGTCGTAGTCAACCGACATTAAAACTTCTCAAAAGCTCGCGCGCACTCCGGCGTCCAAAAGAACTTATGCTCCTTCCTCGTCAAGGTAGTGAGAGGTAACGCTATCCGCGAGAAGTTCTCCACGAAGCGCCTATAATAGCCGGCAAGCCCCAAAAAGCTCCGGACTTATGCTTCCGTAGCAAGCTCAGGCCACTCCCGTATCGCAACAATCTTCGCCGGATCCACAGCAATACCCTCTCCACTAACTATATGCCCGAGGAACGCCACTGAGGATAGCCAAAACTCGCACTTCGAGAACTTGGCGTACAACTTATTTCTCCTTAGCATCTCTAACACCAAATGAAGATGCTTGAAGTGATCTTCATCACTTTGCGAGTACACCAAAATATCGTCGATGAAGACGATCACGAAATGGTCCAAGTACTCCCTGAACGTCCTATTCATAAAATCCATGAATACTGACGGCGCATTAGTCAGTCCAAACGGCATGACCGTAACCTCGTAGCGCCCGTGTCCTGTACTGAACGTTATCTTAGGGATATCACTCTCCCTTATCTATTTAGAGTACGCCGTTGACCCTACCAACTGATCACAAAGATTATCGATCCTTGGGATTGGGTACTTGCTCTTTTCCGTCAACTTGTTGACCTCCCGATAATTAATACGCAGCCTCAACCTTCCATCCTTCTTCTTAATAAAGAGGGTCAGTGCGCTCCAAGGCGAAGGACTTGGACGCGCATACCCTTGCTCCAACAACTCTTGCAGTTGAGCTTTCAGCTCCGCCATTACCTTAGGCGTTAGCCGATACGGAGATCGTGACACAGGCTTTGCACCTGGCACTAGCTCGATCTTAAAATCTATCTCCCGCTGAGGCGGGGCTCCAGGAAGATCTGCGGGGAACAGATCAGGGTATTCCGATACCACTGAAATACAATCCAACGCGGGCTTCGGCTTTACAACCTCCACTAGTGTACAGAACAGCCCTACACTAGCACAAACCGCCTTCACCACCTGAAGAGCGGCCATCATCGCCTTGCTCGACCTCTTTGAGCTCATAAGGGTCGTCTCACGACTTGCTCCCAAGTTGACTTCCTTGCTACCGCAGTCTATGTAGGCTTGCTGCTCCGAGAGCCAGTCCATGCCAAATATAACGTCAAACCCCACCAACGGAAGTAACGACGCTTACAGATCGTACTCATAATTCCCAAACCACAAACTAAGAGCAATGAATTCTACCCTCGCCGAATGAGCACCATTGGACTATAACGCATCCAATTTATCTCTTTCCATCGAAGGAGGTACTCCAAGGCACAATAAAATTCCTAATAAAGGAATGCGAAGCTCCCTAAACGAACGGTGCTTTTTGCAGATAACGTAAAGTGATAACAAGGCTTAGCACCAGTAGTTCTAAGCCAACATGCTCAAGGGCGACAAGTATTTAGGACAAAACTATCTTTAAACCATACTTGTCGTCATGGCAGCATGCTTCTTCTCGGACTTGGGACGACCGCTCCAACAGTCTCGGGCAAGGTGCCCCGGTTTTCCATAAGTGAAACATGCGCTCGGGGTTCGACCCGTAGTCACCCCAGAAGCACCAGAAGGAGCTGGACCCGAAGTCCTATGCTTCTTACACCATTTTCGATATACAGACTTTGAGGTGCTCGACACTTTGAATGCCGTCTCCTTTGCATTTGAGTCCTTGACTGCTCCTGACATAACTTTCTTGGCCTTCCTAGCACCTTTCCAACAGTCTCGAGCAAAGTGCCCTTTCTTTCCACAAGCAAAACATGTGTAACTAGCATTGTTAGTCGATGTCATAGCCCCCTTCTCCACTATTCTGCCGGATGCAGCTCTTATGGGGTTTGTATAGTTCGATACCATGGTCGCTGGCATCGGGAGGGTCTTCCTCAAATCTGCCTCCAAAGATCTAGCTGATTCCACCAAGGCTCGGAATCCCAATAACTTTGGTCCTAGCAGTAGAACTCGTAACTCGGCGCGCAGGCCATTATCAATTCTATCGACTGTAGTTTGCTCGTTATCCAACTCGAAGCATGGGTAGCGACTTATCAGAAGAAATGCTTGCAAATATTCCTCAACCGTGTGCGCTCCCTGCACTAAATGCATATTCAGCTGCTGCCCCAAAGGTCTACCAAAGGTCATCTGCTGCGTCGCGCCCACCGGCGTTGAAGCCACAACAGGGGCGCAGGGTTGTATATTTCCTCCTAGCTGTGCACCCGTCACAGCGAACACCGCTTCTACAATCCTTCTAACGGTTTCATACGAAGGAGGGGGCTCAAACACCTCACCGGGTGCACTTTGCTCCTCAGAAACCGGACATTCAGGCTGTCCAGCACCGCTTCCGGTCACCTATAGTGGTACAAAACGCCGTTAAGCGACCAAATAAAATTGCAAACAGCAATTATAGGAACACGCAGGTTCCTCAAACATGAGTATTTTCATTCCTAAGTGGACATTCATGGGTTCTTTTACCATTATAACGATGACGCACACAATGTGCTCACCACCCCTTAAAAAGAATTCGCCCACGAATTCAGCTTAAGTCCGACCAAAACCAGTAGTCTGATACCAAATTGTAACACCCCCTATCCGTCGCATAGTATATAGCAGTAGGTCCGGCCGGAGCCCGACGCCATATACCACAGACAGACCGGGTGGTTACGTATGGAAACCATCCAACCAATCTCAACGTCCTACACAGAGCATGCTAGCGGAAGCAGTTTATAAAGTTGTAAACAAGAACCCAGCATAGGAGTATGAATGTCCACTAATACCAAAAGGAATGTTATACAAAAATACCCAAAATCGGCCCTAAGGCCTTACAAAGTGTTTCACTTGAAAATTACATGTTTTACAAACCACGGCACGCAGGCCGGTCATACATGAATAAAGCAGTAAACACTTCTACTTGGGCCTTCGAGGGCCAGCTTCGCAAAAAGGGCTTTAGCCCGCTATTGACCGCTTGGTCCAGCTGCACCTGCAAGCAACAATCCACCGCACGGTGGCAAAACAAGGCAACGGTCAGCAATGCTGACCAAATTATAACGATCCCGCCCCCAACTCGGGGCGGCGATGCTCCTTCCCTGCATTTCCTTAGCATAAGCGAGTAATATAAAACCATAGCCATAACATCACAGATGTTGGATCGTAAGGCCACACGCCCCGTGCACTCAGGGCACATTCTCGGTGAACCGGTCGATGTCACGTCAATTAAAGCCATTAACATTCCGGACTCACCACCGCCACTAAGACGGCCAAACCTATGAGCAATTCGTCTTCTTGGTATTGGTCACATCAATTTAAGCCATTGACCACCGAAGACTCACATCTATGCCAACGGCGAGTGCCACGTAACCTTAGGTCGCTCTAACCGGACGACATAAAGCGGGTATGGCTCCATCTAACCCGTGCTCACTTCGCAACGACAATTTAAGCCATTTGCGCGGGTCAAACTTTCACCGAGTCCCATTCTACCACAAGTCACATAACTCAGGTATGTTCGAGTTGGCTCTCAGGCCTCCAAGTTGGCAAGATCTCGTATCCGCCCAGTTTTCCGGGTGCACCTTTGGGTTAGTCCCCAAGGCTCCCTGCTGCAATCTACCGCGTAGAAAACCCGAAAAACAAACCATAGCACGGAGTTTTCTCCGGCCTTATGCAATGCAACATCACCGATCCAGACTAACATGTCCGGGTAGGCTTCAACCAAAATGCCTATGTTAGTTCTCGCATACGGACTCGAAACAACGGGGACTTTACATATCTACCCGAAGGAACGCCTCCAACTCTCCGCAAACTCGCGAGAGCGGGCTTCCTATGCTAAGAAGGAGAGCTATTCATGCTCAAGATGAGGATCGTTACCCTTGAGTTCCTCTTTGGCGCCATCGAAAAGTAATCGGATAGAAATCACCGCACTTGCGTTGCCTCCGTGGATCCGGAGTCGGCTTGCGATTCGGAGCTCCGAAGCTCCTCCAATGGCGGATCTAGCTCTTCTTCCTCCAATGGCTTTCCTCTTTCTTCAAGGGTTTGGAGAGATGAAAAGGTGTGAAAAGAATGGATTTTTCTAAGTCAAACCCGGTTATATCCTCTCAGGAACCATCCCCATCCATTGGATCTCAACCTAAGAAAACGAACGGCTTTGATTCGGGGCTGAAATGCCCAATCTGGGCCGAACACGGCCTGGCACACGCCCGTGTCCAGGGCCGTGTGCCGCATTCGCCGTCAAAATCGAATCTCCTGGACCCTCACATGGGTATCGAACACGCTCGTGTTCGAGCTGACACGCCCGTGTTCCATCTGACACGGCCGTGTAGTCGGCCGTGTACCCCATGATTTTCCCCCGTTTTCAACCCGAGCACTGCACGGGTTCTAGGACACGCCCGTGTCCTTGCCCGTGTCACATTGACATGCCTGGGCCCCAGGCCGTGTACAAGGTCTCGACATTTCGTCGCGTGCAGTTCGACGACTGGATGACACGGCCTTGGACACGCCCGTGTCCTAGGCCGTGTGCCTTGTCTCGACGATCGTCGAGCGAATCTCGACGACTTTCCCGGGACGATCGTCGACACGGGTCGACACGCCCGGCGACACGCCCGTGTCGCGGGCCGTGTGCCCATTCTCGACGAATCGTCGAGTATAACTCGACGATTTCACGGCTAAGTGTCGACACGGGTCGACACGCCCTGCGACACGCCCGTGTCGCAGGCCGTGTGCCCACTCTCGACGAATCGTCGAGTATAACTCGACGACTTCGCGGCTAAGTGTCGGCACACGCTTGACACGCCCTGGGACACGCCCGTGTCCCAGGCCGTGTGCCTTCAGCCAGAAACCAAAACTGGCCCAAAACGTCCCCCTTTGCTCCTTTGAGTTTCGGGGCGTTACACATCTAGACAGTCTGTGCCGACACTTAAGAGAATTAGTGTCGACACATAAATAGTAGGTGTCGACACATCCAGGGTGTTGTCGACACTTAGGATTTACTCAACATTAGTCTGGTAAAGTCTCTACTAAGTGTCGAGCAAAGCGGTGTCGACACATAAACAAGTGTCGACACATATATTCTGTCGACTATACTTGTGTCGACACATAGTTGTTGAGACATTATAAGTCTGTGTCGACACTTATCAACAGTGTCGACACAATTTGAGTATTTTGACGCGCCCTTTCATCTTCGATTCTAGAAAGGTATAAATAGGTTTTCGCCATTGTTTGTCGACACGCTCACCAAAGTTTCGAGACCAAACTTGTGTGTTGACACATCTCTTCTCTAGATTCAAATTTCTTCAAACCCTAATGGCGCCCAAGCTCGAAGAGAATGTGAATGAAGGTTATGAACTCGTGCGGCATGCTTTTGATGACACGGAACCTGAGATCAAAAGCGTGATAACCCTAATAGAAGAGACAGGATTAGAATTTCTTGTTTCAAAGCCGACCAAGATATGGAAGAAAGAAGTTCTGGAATTTCTGAATGGAGCAACCCTAGATGAATCAGGACTCAAGATTAAGTCAAGAGTTCATGGGGCTAAGGTGAAAGTTTCTTCTAAGAGTCTGAGAAAGGTACTTCAACTACCTAGGACTAAGGAAGAAGAAGATGTTTCTGCTTCTAAGACTAGAGAAGCACTAACATGGTGTGGATTGGACTCCAACCTGAAAATTGGTTCTATTTTCAAAAAAGAAGGGAATGAACATGCAAGGCAAATTTCTCTCTGAAATTGTTGGCAAAGTTATCTTGAGCAAGCCTGGAGGCCATGACAGAATCTCAGCTCACATGTTTAGCCTCATGACAAGGATTATTTTCAAACTAGAAACTAATTGGTCTGCAGTTGTGTTTGAGAAAATTAAAGAGAGTATGAAGAATCCCAATTTGGGTAGAATTCTGAGTCTTTACCTTGCTGGAAGTATTCCAGATGTAATGAACCAAGCAGCTGGATCTAAGATCAACCACATGAGAAAGATGGATTTGAGAATCTTCTCTAGGTGGGATAGAGTCTTGACCAAGGAAATGCCAACTCCTGAGAAGGAAACACCCCTGAAGAAGAAGAAAAAGACAGCCCCTGTGGCTCAAGTATCCTCAAGCAGCTCTGAAGAGCATGTAGTGTTCACTCCTGATGAAGAAGAAACTGGACATGCTGGCCAATCTCCAGAAAGACAAGAAGATGCAGAGAGGCAGGGGGAGCTACCCACAGCAAGCCCAATACACCAGGATTCAATCCAGGGGGAGCCTCTACTGGTAGAAGAGCCAACTCCACTAGAAAGTGAACAAGCTACCCACACTATACTTGAGGTAATAACTGAAATCAACCAATTAGATTTCTCTATTGAAAATGAAGATATGACTGACAGATTGTCTGATGATAATCAGCAACCTCAGATTCCTAATCAACCCCCAGATGTTGTCATGGAGGACACATCTATTGCTTCTCAAGTGGTGTCTGATCAAGTGGTTGATGAGCTTAGAGATTCTTCACCCCATCATCAACAGGAATTTACTTTAGAAGAACTGTTCCCTGACATTCTCCAAACTGACTTTGAGAAAGAAAGTGCTGCTGCTGAGGGGGAGAAAGTAATCATTGAGGGGGAGCAAGTGGAGAATATAGAAGAAACTGCAGGCAAAGAGACTGAGGTGCCCAAAGATGCTGAAGGCCTACAAAGGACTGAGAAGGCTTCACATCCTAGTCCTAAGGATAGAATAGATATAGCAAGCACATCTACTTCTGAAGATGAAGAGGCTGCAAGAGCCAAGAAAATAAAATTTCAAGTTTTCAAAAGAAGAAGCCAGAATTATAAGAAAGCTTTACAAACAATTGCACCACAGCCTGCACCACAGCCAGCACCATCTACAGATTTCAGTTCTCTAATGGTTGCATTACAGATAAAGATGGATGAGCAAAGATTGGCTTTGCAATCTTATATGGATGAAGGTCATAAGTCTTTGCAATTTGATCTGGCCCAAGATATCAAGTCAATCAGATTTGAAATGAATCTGAACAAGAAAGAGATGACTGACTGCTTACATAAGGGAGGAAATGCAGTAGTCTATCTGGCCACACATCAAGAGAAACTGAAGACAAAACTGGAAGAACTTGAAGTGAAGCAAGGTTATGTCCTGGAGAATCAGATCAGAATGAATGATAATTTGACAGCTTCACACAATGCCATTGTGACTGAACTGAAGAATATAGCTTCTGCCCAGAATGCAGCCCTGACCACTGTCAAAGAAGAATTTGACAAAGCATTGCAAGAGAGCTTAACTGCTGTTACTTCTGCACTTCAGGATTCTCAGAAGTTAATAACTGAAAAGCTCCAAAGGTTGAAACCTTTCTACAAGGATGGAGTAAACTATCTGAATGCACAAATAAGGTTTCAGAAAGATGATCTAAGAGATCACATTGAAAGAGAAGTCATAAAGGGGGAGAGGGTGTTAGTCAAAGCCAGCTCTGATCATGCAAAGTGGATTTCAAATTCCATCAGAGCCACCCTTTGATATCCTCCATTATGTGATGATGACAATGTGGCAGAGTCTGGGATTAATCCTGCATATCTTGGAGGGGAGCAAGCTGAAGTG
Source organism: Platanthera guangdongensis (assembly GCA_039583875.1). NCBI lineage: Eukaryota > Viridiplantae > Streptophyta > Magnoliopsida > Asparagales > Orchidaceae > Platanthera > Platanthera guangdongensis. Next base: position 137,807,310 of record CM077151.1, read on the forward strand.
GCTCAAGTTATATACCCTCCACCAGACTTTGATATGGTACATCAAGACATACAATCAATGTATAGCCCTCCTGAGGGAATTCAGAAGGTCATCATAGAGAAAGTAGTTCAGCCAGTGTCAGAGGCTATACTGAAAGAACAAGAAGCTTTGCAGAAAGAACATGAAGCCCAATTGTCTAAGAAGAGATTTAGGGAGCAAGTTGAATTGAGGCCTGACTTTGAACAATGGAGCCCCACTTCCAGGAATATCATTCTGACTGCATGGAAGGCTACCAAGGACAATATACAGGATAGAAACAAGTGGTATTCTGAACTGGAATGGAGGAAGCATGAGTCCAGGCAAGAGGAAATTGTGCAATATAGGAGAAAGGCTAAGATGGGAAAGCTACCTCCTATTGCCCAGGAGCCTAGCAAGTACTTTCCAAAGCCTTATCATTACTTTGAAAGACAGAAGATCAAGGCTGAAGATTTGAAAAAGAAGGATCTTAAAGGAAAGAAGCCGGCTGCTGATGAAGACACTGAAGCCCCAGTACAAGCAAAGATACAATCTAGAAAGGGCATAGTTATCAAGGAACCTGAGCAGCAATAGGATAGAATTTTTCTTAAGTTTACTAGTTGTAATCATTTGATTTTAAACTCTCTGTAAACTTTTAAATAATTAATATGTTGAAGATGTTGAAGAACAATGTGATATATGTTAAATCTATTACATTAATGTTCTATAATATTTGAGTATGCATGTTTTGTTTATACATGTTTATGTACTTACCCTGTCATATAATCCTGTTTTATATCATACTGTGAATTTGTTATGTATGGTGTATATCATTGACTAAGGGTTATGACTTCTCCAAATAGGGGGAGATTGTTGGGTACATTGGAATAAATGTACCTAATTTGAAGAAGCCTCACCCTACTCAATGATATACATCAAAATGTATTTGATGTGTTTTGAGTTTAGTTGTGCAGGTTAAGTATTTGCAGAGAAAGCTGAAAAGTTTCTAAGTCCATGTGTCGACACCCAGAAGAAAAGTGTCGACACTTAAAAAGACTTGGGTCGACACCCAGAGAAGCAGTGTCGACACTTTGAGTAATTGTGTCGACACCTGGGATGCAGAGTCGACACCAGAAGGAAAGTGTCGACGCATACAGGCTGTGTCGACACTCAATGAAGAAATGCCCAGAAAAGCTGTGTCGACACTTAGAAGCAGTGTCGACACCCAGAGGAACTTTGTCGACATCAAAAAGTGTCGACACTTGGATGTTGTGTCGACACTCAGCAATACTTCAACAAAGTTCAAGTGCAAGTGTCGACACTAGGAGCTGTGTCGACACTCAGCAAAAGTTCAACAAATTCTAAGTACAAGTGTCGACATAATAAAGAATGTGTCGACACTCAGCAGAAGACTCAACACATGAAGAAAGTGTCGACACAAGGAGCTGTGTCGACACTCAGCAAGTATCAACACAGAAGGCATGTGTCGACACCAAAACGATGTGTCGACACTGAACAAGTTCAACACAAGAAGATGTGTCGACACAAAGGTGTTGTGTCGACACTTACAAGAAATCAACAAAGTACTGAAGTACAAGGAGTTGTGTCGACACACAATATCAGTGTCGACACATGTTGAAGAAGCAGTGTCGAGAAGTAATTTCTACAACACAAGGAGTTGTGTCAACACCATGAAGGCTAGTGTCGACACTTAGTCTATAAGTGTCGACACTTAAAGACTGACTGTCTCGACACTTTCAGACAGTTACAGATATTTCAAGAAGTGACTGGATGACATGACAGCTGTCATTCCAGCCGGTCTACTGCAACTATCAGAGATGTCAGAAAGCTGTTAGAAACCGGATCAGTCAGTCACCATGAAGAAGGCATCTATATAGGCTTATTCTGTCAATAGCAGAAGATGATTAACACATCAGAGAAGAAGATCAAGCAATTCATTGAAGAATCAATTCAAGTGAAGATCTAAGTAGTTGGAGAGAGAGAGCTCCTTCCAAGAAGACAGCTGTTGAACCAGGCTATGAAGAAGGTTTCAGATTGAGATCTGAAACTTAAGTTGCAGTGATTGAAGATCAGCTGCATAGAGAATCAACCCTACTGTGTTCTACATTCAAGAAGCTTTGAAGGAAGCCAAGGGAGGTTGATCTCAGCAGAGTTCTTCCAAGAACTCATCAAGAAACCTGTCAACTCTTCTCTCTTATTCTGAGTTGAGGTTATATACATTGTATTCTTAATTTCTTATAGGATCCTTAGGGATCTGAGTTGTAAGCCTGAAATCATAAAGGCTGAGTGGTAGGGCCTGTGTGCCTGAGTGTAGGAGATTCATTTCTCTGAGTGTAGGCCTTGTGGCTGAGTGTAGGTCTTTGTGAAGACTGAGTGGTAGTGTTGTTGAGCCTGAGTTGTAGGAGTGGGATCACTCTTAGCTGTAGGAACCTGGTTTGGGTTCTGAGTGTAAGATCTGAGGATCTGAGGAATAGTGGAGGAGTTTGGCCGAATCTAGTACATTACTAGATAAGCGAAGGGGGAAAGTGGATGTACCCAGACCTTGGGGAACCACTATAAAACTGTGTGTACTCTGTGTGTGTAATTCTGTGATTGCTGTGCTGAATTGCAGTGAAGAGTTATTTATAATTCTGTGATATAATCTGCCTAAAAGTTTAAAAAGATAAGGTCACCTATTCACCCCCCCCCCCCCTCTAGGTGATTAGGTACAATTTCTTTCACTTCTCCAGCACGCTCGCAGTGTCAACCAATGCTTGGAAACCTTGGTTCACAGAACTCGAAACCAGGAACCTCAACTCGTCCCTCAGTCCTTCATAGAACCGATTGGTCTTCCAATGCTCATCAGCAAAAATAGAACCCGCATACCGCCCCAAGCGAGTAAACTCATGCAGGTACGCGTCAACACTGCCATCCCCTTGGGTCAGCCTTTGGAATTCATTTTCCATGGCTATCCGTTGAGCCGCAGGAAGGTGCTTTGCTAGGAAAAGTCGGGAGAATTCTTCCATTGATACTTGGGTTAAAGGACGACCCGCCAAGTGATGCAATTCCATCTCATCCCACCACAATCGAGCTTCTCCTTCAAGCAAGAAGGTAACTAAGGTAATTTTTTGATGCTCCGCCGTTCCAATCGTCGTCATCACTCGCGTGACGCGCGATAGCCAATCCTCAGCCTGCGTCGGAGTTCCCGCTCCCGAGAACGTAGGCGGATGGAAACTCATAAACCGCGTTAGCTGCTTCTCAGACGCTCGAGGAGCCACATCCACTACAGGTTCAGGCCTTGCCGCCACCTGTTCTGGCCTCACAGTCGCTTGTTCCTGCCTAAGTGGCTGGCCTTCGATCATAGTAAATAAAGCCTCTGCAACTACACGCACATGTTCCGCAGACGGTGGAGGTGTAGGCACCGCGGCTGGTGTCATACTTTCATCAGAATGCTAGGGCTCAGACAGCCCAGCTCCACTTCGTATTCCCTAAAGGTGGACAAGACACACACATTAGCGGTCGTACACAAGCAATCAACACAAAATAGGAACACACAGGTTCCGCAAACACACCAATATGCATTCCTATCATGGACATTCAGGAGTTCAATCGCAAAAATGTGGTTTGCACAACACGTGCCGCCACCCCACAAAAGAAATCGACCACGACTTCGAGAGGGAAAGACCAAAACAACAGATACCAAAACTGTAACAACCCCATCCGTTCATATGGTATAATCTAGAAGGTCCGGCCGGGGCCCCATAGTATATATCACAAAACAGGCGGTGAAGGTACGGGATGATATCAGAGTAGCGCATCGCACCTATCATAAAGCATTCTAGCGGAAGCCTATACTACAACTTGAACTCCTCCCTTGAATGTCCAACAAATAAAACACTATGTTTTATAGCACATAGGAATGTCTTACACCTGTACACAAGTTGGCCTTATGGCCTTACATGGCTTTCACACAGTGGCTTCAACTATTGGCGTGCAGGCCGGCCACAATAAAAGAAAACACACAACAAGCAACACAAAATAGCCTTCGAGGGCTAGCAGCAACAGCAGTAGGAACATCAGCCTTTATGCGTCCCGCTTGGTTCTCCAGCACCTGTATAGGGACAATCCACCCAGTGGTGGCAAACAGAAGCAACGGTCAACGTTCAGCTGACCAATTTATAACGACCCTACCCCTTTTCTCGGGGAAGCGGTAATCTTCCCTGCAGGCATATCATATCACAAGCATGGCAATATATCGCATCAAAATGTGCTTTCACGCACACACGTCATCACAACCGTTCGCCACCCGGCCCAACGGTCTGTGCACTCAGGGCACATTCTTGGTGTTCTGGCAAATCACATGCCCACCACCGTATCAGGGTCATCACCCAACGGTAACTTACTTGAGCATTTACTCCATGTCGTGCAGCCGGAGTTCTAGTCTTACTACACCGGGATGGCCCGTAGCCCCCCATTGTGTCATGGCGCGCAGGCCTAAGACTCTTGTTATGCGCTCCAACAGACCGCACCTTTTGGTCTCACGTCGGACGGACATAGCGCAGGTCAGATCCTCCACCCCCTGTTGCTCAAATCGCCTTGCCTTCTCCGAGTACAGCGTACTCATGGCTAAATCAAATGCACGGGTCGGTCTCACCAATCCTGTTCTTGGCATTCAAGCCTGGGTATTCTCTACACTCATTCATTATCACAACAGCGGGTCTTTCCTGGGCATCCCAGTACTTCCTGTTACTCTCTTCACAGGTGGACACTGCAAAATCACAAATGTCAGGGGTCTTTCCTGGCTACCATGCCAGTACTTCCTGTTACTCGCTTCATAGGTGGACACCCTACGACATCAAGCATCACAAAGGGCCTTTCCTGGTTATACCAGTACTTCCTGTGCCTCATTCACAGGTTGGACCAAAAAACATAACACGGATATTTTCCTGGGCTACCACTCCAGTACTTCCTGCTACTCCTTTTCGCAGGCATAATCCGTTGACTCCTTAAACTACAAGTTTATCAAGGAGTCTTCTCTGGTTCGTATGCAACATCACCAATCCAGACCAACCTATCCAGATGGGCTTCACACAGCATGCCTATTCTGTACTCCAATTCTGGATCTATATTCCAACAAAGGGGATTTCATGAATCACCCAAAAGACTCCCAAAATCAGCCACCTCTTGGTGGGGGAATCACAAATATATGCCAAAAGGAAGCCTTCACATGGCTAGGAAGAAAAGTCTTTACCCTTGACGACCGCTTCGGTGCCATGAACTCAAAGCTAGCTTGAATGGCTCACAAGAACTTTTTCTCTGCAACGCCAGCTTCGGAGCTCTCGTCGGAAAACTGCAGCACCACCGGTAATCATCCCTCTTTCCTCCTCCTCCTCCTTCCTCTCCCTTTCTCTCACTAGTAATGAAGAAAGAGAAGCCAAATAAGATAAATGATATTTCTCTTCTCATTCCCGGCCTTAAGTAAATAGGGAGGCAGTTCAGCCATTGGATCCAGGCTGAAGGAATGGAAGGCCACAAAAATGCCAGAAAAGCTGATTTTGGCCTGACACGGCCTGTGACACGCCCGTGTCCCAGGCCGTGTACCTCAAGCGGTGGTCAACCGACTGATCCAAACCAGTGACACGCCCGTGTCATGGGCCGTGTCACCCAACACGCCTTCAGACACGCCTGTGTCTGTGGTCGTGTGCATCGGCAAAAATAATCCCAACATAACCCGAGACTTCGCACGGCCTGTGACACGCCCGTGTCCCAGGCCGTGTGCCCATACACGGCACTTCGACACGCCCTAGCGCAAAATTTGTCGCGCTGAGTTCGTCGACCCGAATTGACAAGCCCTGTGACACGCCCGTGTCACAGGCCGTGTTCAACTTCTCGACACTCGACGACCACATCTCGACACTCGACGATCGTCGAGCAAAAGTCGTCGAGCACACGACATGGCCGGGGACACGCCCGTGTCCTGGGCCGTGTGCCTCCTCTCGACACATCGTCGGGCGAAAAACATCGACACCCAGGCCGATCGTCGACACGGCCTCGACACGCCCTGAGACACGCCCGTGTCTCAGGCCGTGTCTGCTGTTCGACGACCGTCGACCCCAAATTTCGTCGACCTCCCGGCCAAATCGTCGACTCCGGCTTGACACGCCCTGGGACACGCCCGTGTCCCAGGTCGTGTCACCCAAAAATTGCCTGCTGAGAAAATGGGTTGTTACGCTCAACTGGTGATGAGAAGTGAAAGAACTCCATAGTTAAGCATGCTCGGGCTGGAGAAATTCTGGGATGGGTGACCTCCTGGGAAGTCCCCGTAGTGCAGGCTTGACTATCGAGTTTACCTCATCAAAGGGAGGCTGCGGCCACCAACAACCCACCTAGGAAGGGAGAGGGGTTGGGGTGCTTGGGCTGCAGCCCGGTAGCTTCGCCTAGAGCGGAGTCGTGACGCTGTCATGTTGGATCGGCTAGGGACGTTACAATAAGCACCAAATCTATTACCATGTATATCTCACAGGTAAACAGGAATCATTGGATATAGAAGAAAATCCAGTCAGAAGAAACCAATTTTGTAGGGGAAAATCAGATGAAAAAAATCAGTGATGCCCCCATTCTTTATTGTGGGGCATGACGTAGATAGAAGAAGTTGATTTAATACCGATGGAAGTTCTTGGGAAAATAAAACAGAGGGCAAAAATGATACACTAGTTGAAAATTATCTTTTAGTGATGAATATTTTCGTCACTAAAAGTTGAATTTTTATCACTGAAGATATTGAGTGACCAGATATAGCCCGTCACGAAGTGGTCACGAATGCCCCGCCACTAAATGTATTTAGGGATCAAAATGAGTTACGTCACTAATTTTACATATTTAGTGACTCATTTGACTATAGTCACCCAAAGATTCTTTTTGTGACCATATCGATTTGGTCACTAAATTTATTTTTAGTGATTAACTTGAATTGGTCACTGAATGAAGGTTTAGTGACCATATTGATTTGGTCACAAAAAAAGATTTTAGTGACCAAATAGATTTGATCACAAAATGAATTTTTTGTGACTATGTTTAAGCCGGTCACAAAATACAGTTTTAGTGACCAATCTATTTTGGTCACTAAATAATTTTTTGTGACAAGATTGATTCAGTCACTAAATAATATTTTCATAAGCAAACTAACTCGATCACTGCATTTGTAATTTTAGTGATGAAATATGTAGTTACTAAAGAGATAATACATACAATATAACAATAGATGTCAATAAATTCTATTCAATTATTCAAAAAGACCATATAATTCCATTTACTACTCATTATCATTCAATATTAAGACATTCAAACACAATAATAAACTAAATACACAATCATAATAGAAATTTGTTCAACATTATTTTATTAATAAAGAAAAAGAGGTGGGAGATAGCCCAAATCTCTCAATACAGAATAACAGTTTTAGACTATAATTAAACTGAATGATAGTCCAGGTGAGAAGCAGGCCCGACATATCAAGGCCTGTGGAAGATCTGCTTGCCCTTCTCGAACTTCGTTCGTGAGTAATGTTATCGGTGACATGAGTTGGGGACTCGTAGATCTCCACCTCGCAATTGTTGGTGGAAGCGGAGGCGACGCTCAACGCGTTGATAGTCTTCTTTGTACACTCCACCATGTCCTTATCGAATTATCACCAACCTGCATTTGGTAATATTACATATGAGAAATGTGAAGCTACATAATTTGAGGGTTGAGAATGATATATTAGTAGTGATTAAGCAACTTAAATTGTGCACCTATGATCTTCTCTGTCATGGTAAAGCGGGTACAGTAATATAACTGTTAGAACATGAAAAGACAAGCACACAATGTAATGGGCAAGACAGAGAATGACATAATTAAAGTAATTCATCGGTATAAAGTATTATATAAGGCAATCATTATTAAATGATTAACACTAACTCAATAAATGGTTATCATCATTCTCATTAGCTAACTCATCAAAGCAAATAGCATTGCTCATCACAAAGATAATGAGAGGCTGAAAAAGAGATAAAAACAAGAAAGCTTCTCAGGCATTTCATATCATTAGCATAAACTATCAAATCAGTCAAATTTATAAATAGAGCTATAGAAAAAGAATGTGTAGAATCGAGGTCAGTCAACTTCAGAATTTAAAACACCTCCTACAAATGTGGACAATTCTTGCAAAAAAAATTCTTAGAAATTTCCCCAAAAGTGAGTTAAAACGTAAGGAAAGATTTTTTTTACCAATAGAACTACATTTCTAAACATCTTTATTAAAATGAAAACCATGATTTATAAATCTAGGATCACTTACAATGATGCGTAGAGAGCAAGATATTCCACTAAAGGCCTTTTTCTCTTTCAATAATGTAGCTCGCTTCTGATCGCGCAACTACAAAAGATAAAGCAAGGTGTGTATGTACTGATTCAGCCAGTAAGCCAAAAATCGTATGATTTTAAGGCATACAGAAATAGTGAGAATTGCTACAAGATTACTATTACGGTGTAAGATAAAACAAACACTTGACAAGCTTTTCAATTAAATCCAAAATGATGTCTCCTAAATGAAATAAAAACTATGGATCATATTCATTATCATTATCCTAACTAATTGAAGTCAACTTAATGAATTCTCATTCGCTCACTATGTAAGAGTTGCATGGGTATTGAGGATAATTTTCAAAAAAATTATCATAATCTTTTAGCAAACTAATAGTATATTTTTAAGTTTGGCTCTTTTTATCAATAGTCAATATACAAAATCTAGCTTAGAAATTAGAAGTTTTAGAACCATGGAAAAAGATGTTGAATCCCGGAAAGAAACATCGAGTATATGTAATGATGAATAAACTACTTCTAGAATATGCCATATAGATATACAAAGTGTATTTAATTCTATTCAAAATCATTTATATCATGTGAGCAGAGATAATTGTAGCACCGAAAAGGGAAGCCATCACCTGCTACAATGGCACCAACATCACATGATACTAAAGCCAAATCTGCCTTTTCTTTTGCACTAAACCAGCATAAATTCCCGTAGCTATGGATGCTTTTGCGGCAGTAACACCACCTGAAATCTATGAATAAACTATTTGATTTTGCATACGCGCTTCGCGGGACCGCGAGTGGCCGGAGTGGCGCCGAGCTGGTGGTATGCATAGAAAGGGGTGACGCATGTTTCCATGCGGTCAAAGGCAATCGCAGAATGAAATTTGGAGGAGGACGAAGTGGGCAAACGTCTGTGAAATAGGTGTGGTGTCAATTAATCGATTGCGCACAACCTTTTTAGATTCTTAGGATGCATCTAAAAATCTAAAAAATCTTGTTACAATGGGCAAACGTCCGTGGGAAAAAGTTCTCCTTAGGCCGCATCTAAAAAGCCTATGCGCAGGCGGGCAAAATCCACAAACACAATTTTTTACAACAGTTCTACTGAGCCGAATGTGCAATTAAATTATAAGCATATTCGGGACAATCTCATGTATTACGACATAATAAGCACATGGTGTAAATGACATAATTAGGATATAGTGAAAATGACATAATAATTACATGAAATGAATGATGTTGAATGTCGCTGCCCCCACATATCATGATTTAAGGAGATAAGAAGTTAATTAGAATAAAAATTAAATTTAGAAATGAAGCTAAAACAAAATAACAATCTTTGAAGTCCAAATCCAAGAACTAATAAAACAGATTAAATTCAAAATTATGAACTGTAGAAAATTAAGGCTTCATTTGGTTTAGCGGTGGTGGTTGTAAAAGGAGCTGTTGTAAATGCAGGTTTGTAAAGAGAGTTGTTGGAAACTGGATGCTGGAAACGGAGTTCTGTTTGGCTAGTCTGCGTTTGCAGAGCTGTTCAAAACTGAGAACTGTTTGGCAATACTGTGTTTGGAAATGGAGATCCGCGGATGAATTTTTTTTTTCTTCTAATTATTATATATATTAAATCATTAAAAATAATTAAATGAAAACATACAACAATTTTTTTATTACCCGCCGGCGATGGCCGTTACCGTAAGGCACCGTTCAAACATATATAGATATTCCACATTACATGTAAACTTTTTAAAAATATGAAAAAAATGCGTTCAAGCTCGGTGCAATTGTTCGACAATTGTTCGGCAATTGAATCACTTTTTAAAAATATGAAAATGAGTGTCCGAGCCAAACGATGCGGGGAGTCGGGTCGCCTTGATGTCGTCGACTGATGCGGAGGAATCACAATGTCTCCACGCCGGCGACGAAAAAGATGGCGGAAAGGCAACAAACCTGATGCGCAGCTTTGCCCTCTACTCCTCTCCCAAAAACGCGATAAACGAAGCTCTCCTTCGAGGTTTCGGCCAGCGGTATTCTGAGCAGCGATAAAACGCTCAGCTCGTGGAAAAGGAGCGAAAAAACAAACGAGAATCGGGAGCAATGTTTCGTTTACGGAAAACGCATCGGAGCTAATCGCTCTCCCAGATAACCGTTTAACAATACATCGGTGACGTTTTATAAAAAAAAATATTATAAAATATTTTATATATTTTTTGTTTTTAATTAATTTTAATATTAATAATACTAGTTTTTAATTATAAACCTTTTATATTCTATTCATTATATATATATATATATATATATATATATATATATATATATATATATATATATATATATATTAATAATTCTGTTCCTCCGCCCTCACTCCGTGCAGCTCCGCCGCTGGCCGCCTCCCTGTAGCCCGCCCTCTCCTCTGCAAGCACCACCTCCGAGCACTTACCTTTCAAGCTCACAGTCCCGATGTAATTCACGCCCACCACGACCTCGAATTTCGCTCCGGCAGCGGTGTGAGCGAGACTTTCCTCCACCGCCTCCACATTCCCCATCAAGGCCGCCTCCACCAACTTCTGTGAAGGCAATGTGAGTTCCTCCGCCGCCCTCTCTGGCCACACCGCACCGCCCCTGCCCATCTGAGGCTATACAGCTCCCTTAGCCTAGTTGAATATCATCGGAGCTATTACAATCTCGGAGTAGGGAATCGATTCTAGTTGCCGGTATTTCTGCTGAGAGGCTGGCTCCGGCAGCAGTGTGAGTGAGACTTTTCTCCTCCCTAAACGCTGGCAACTGGAGCTCTGGCGCTCGGTTTCGTCCCACGACTATTTGAGCAGTGATAAAACGTCAGGCGGTTCCAACTTGAGGCGGAAAAACAAATGGCCAAATATCAAAAGTTGTGTTTTGGTAAAACGGGTTGGACTTAAAACGCCTAACCAAATGAACTCTAAATAGAGTATTACAGGCACTACTGTATTACAGTGTCTATATATAATCCAAATCACGTTCATAATTTAATCTGTAAAACTGATCATTCAGCAAACATTGCAGATCTAAATTATTGCCAAAGGAAGTTCGAAGTGGTTGTGGAGAGGCAAAATCAGGTTGGTAGGGATGAAAGTTTGAGAAGTTCTTATACTTTAAGTTTGAGAAAATTTGGGAGGAGAACCTGGAGGAGGAGCGGAGGCGGCAGCGGAGGGGGCAAGTAGCGTCCTATAGAGTGCATCCTGTGGAGCGGCGATAGAAATGAGTTGGGTGATTTTTGTTGTCGATCAGGAGAGGTTGCAGTTCAGTGTCGAGTGATTCTCGGGTGGCCATGGGAAGAAGGTTGGCGCTGGTTAGAGAGGAAATGGGAATGTCAGGGAAGTGATGAGTAGAGGCAGTGGTTATTGAGGAGAGCCGGCGTAACCTAAATGTGTGGAGGAGAAATTTTGTGTCGTTGCTAAAATGTGAGGAGTGGCTTAATTCGTGGCTTTTTTTGTGCGGCCAAGGAATTGCGAAAATGACAGTTAATCCGTGAGATTTTTTTGAGTGGAGAGATCTTGATCGTAATTTAATTGATTGATCGTGTGGTGTGAATTAAAATTACGGTAAGAGCCAAAAATGTTATATTGTTTTATATATAATAAAAATGCTTCAATGAGAATCATGGTAAGTTCTTTAGTGTACATTTTTAGTTCCATACATTTATGTTGTCCATTTTTACATGTTTTTGCCCGCAATTATCTTTGAGCATACTTTTAAATGGATCATTCCTTTCCATATTAGAGGACACTTTTCTACTAACCAAATTATATCATATCTCTTATTTAATACTATTAATTTGTTCAAGACGTATTAAACTCAGATCAACTAGGCTGTGTGCAATCATTATTAGGGCCGAGGAAGTTACAGGATCTGGTGTTAGTGGAAGTTACTAGATTCATGGATCTGACAAGTATGCAAAATTTGATCGGATGAACGGTGGAATAAATTTGATCGGACAGACAGTAAAATAAATTTGATTGGACGGATGTTCTAAATTAAAATCATTATAAGTGCCCAAATTTATATATTGTTAGAATGATAATTGTGTCTTAATTTTTTTAACACATTAATGTTGTAAGAAATTTTTTTTATAGATTATATATGTTGGGTACATTGAAAAATATGTACCAGATTTAGAGAAGTCTCACCTAACTCAATGATATTCATCAATGTGTATTTGATGTTGTGTTGAGTTTCAATGTGCGGGTTAAGAAAATGCAGAAAAAGTTTCTAAGTACAAGTGTCGACACTTGAGAAGAATTGTGTCGACACTTGGGAAAAGCTGTGTCGACATAAGGACTCAGATTGTGTCGACACACAGGACTTGTGTCGACACACAGAAAATTTGTCGACTACAACTGTGTCAACACACAGGACTTGTGTCGACACATTCATGAATTTTGTCGACAACAATTGTGTCCACACACAGGACTTGTGTCGACACATACCAGAATTCTGTCGACATCAACTTTGTCGAGACTAGGAGTTATTGTGTCGACACACAGGACTTGTGTCAACACATTTCACTGAAGCTGTGTTGAGAAGATAGAGAAGGGTTGTGTCGACACTATGAGAGCTGTGTCGACATCATCAAGAATTGTGTCGACACATGGTCTATTTGTGTAGACACATTTGAAGGTAATGTCTCGACACTTTGCTGCTAAGTTGAAGTTCAATGAAGTATCAGATGTCATGATTAGAGACTTGACAGCTGTCACAACCAACAAAGCTGTTGCATCTGTCAGAGCTGTCAGAAGGCCGTTAGGAACCGAATCAGCCGGTAACCTTGGATGAAGTTTATATAAAGACATGTTCTATCATCAAAAGAAGAATGGACAACTGATAAGAAGAGAAGTCTTCATCCAGAGATCAACAAGTCTGTAAGAAGAATTCAGAGCCACATCTGAATAGAAGAAGGAAGCTGGATTGAAGATCATCTCCAACTTCACAAGAAGATCAACCTTACTTTGTTCAAATTCAAGAAGCTTTGAAGAAGCTAAGACAGGTTGGATCTAAAGCAGTCAGATATATCAAGAACTGACCAAGAAACATTCAACCCATTCTCTCTCTACCTGGGTGAAGGATTTATTCTTTGTATAATCAAATTTCTCTATAGGATCTTTTATAGATCTGAGTGTAGGAGAGTTATCTCTCTGAGTTGTAAGCCTAAATCTATAAAGGCTGAGGTAGGGATGAGTGCCTGAGGTAGGGGATTCATTTCTCTAAGTTGTAGGCATGGTGAAAGAGGCTGAGGTAGGGCTTGATTGCCTGAGTTATAGGAGTGTGGACTCACTCTGAGGTAGGATTCTCTGGAAGAATCTGAGTTGTAGGACTTGCTGAAGTCTGAGCTGTAGGAACCATTCTGGGTTCTGAGTTGTAAGATCTGAGGATCTGAGGAAGAAGAAGGGAGTTAGGCCGAATCTAGTATACTGCTAGATAGGCGAAGGCGGAAAGTGGATGTACCCATCAATTGGGGAACCACTATAAATCTGTGTGTATGTTGTGTTGCCTGTGTTTGTTATAATCCGTGTTGTAATAGATATTTCTAAGGCTATCTAACAAGTAATTTACATTATCTGCCTGAATAAAAAGAATTGAACCTATTCACCCCCCCCCCCTCTAGGTGTTTAGGACATCTTGAATCCAATTCTTTCAATTGGTATCAGAGCCAGGTTGCTCAAGATTAGACTTAACAGTCTGAGTTAATCTATAAGGCAGTTATCAGTTAGACAGAATGGGTTAAGGTGAGAATCAAAAGGAATTTGGATCTATGAAACTTCTTATCTATAGGAAAGAAAATTTTGGCATATGGAAAGAAAGGGTCAGATTGTTCATGGAAGCATCTGATCCAAGAATTTACATCACAGTGTTAGAAGGGTAATTTATTCCTATGAACATATCAGTTCTTGATGCTAACCTCAAGACTACAAAAAGTTATTCTGAAATGACTAAGGAAGAGATCATTCTAGCAACCTTAGACAAGAGGGCACAGAACATAATTATGAGTGTCATAGATGACTCTACATTCCAAAATCTGGTCCATTGCAAAACCTCCAAGGAGATGTGGGACACCTTGATTGTCTACATGGAGGGAACAGAAGAAGTGAGAGAGGATAGGAAGTCTATATTAAATCAAGAGTATGAAATCTTTAGACAAGCTAAGATATATAGCATAGCTGAATGCTATAAGAAATTCTTTAGAATTGTTAATGAGCTAATGACATATGGAAGAGTCTTTAGCACTTATGAATTAAATGACAAGTTTCTCAGATCTCTAACCAAGGATTGGGATACTAAAATATGTGCTATCAGAGAGGTGGCCAGGCTTGCAGATACACCTCCACCAACCTTATTTGGAAAACTGTTATCCTATGAGATGCAGCTTACTACCAAAAAGGAGGAGGAGAAAAGCAATAAGTCTGAATACAGAGAGAAGTCAGTTGCTTTTAAGGCTGAAGCCACAAGAAAGGGCAAGAAGGAAAGATCCTTTGTTGCAATGAAGCAGAAGAGTTGGACTGACTCATCATCATCAGAATCAGGAGAAGAGATTGAAGCTGAAGCCTATATAGGATTGTTCACTACTGAAGAGGATTCAGTAGAATCTGAGTTCTTGCAAATGCTGGACTCTATCAATGGGAGTGAAGATCTTCATTGCAAAGGGCTGATGGCTATATCTGAGGAAGATCAGTGCCAGGATCAGCCTGGTCCAAGTAAGGTAAATAACCTATCTTCAGTTTCTGATTATTACACTGGATCAGAGTCAGAAGCATCTGCATCAAGAGATGAGGATGGTTCTGAATCTGAAGGAGATATTCATCAACTAATTGATAAGTATGGTGATTTGTTGCAAGCTCTTAAGAGAAGCAAAATTCTTAACAAGGAACAGACTAAGGAAATTGCATCTCTTAAATTGGCTGCTTCAGATTCAGCAAAAATGCTGGATTTGAAGATGAATGAAGTTGGCAAACTGAAAAATATAACTTTTATTCAGATGGGTACAATTACATTCAAAAATGATCAAATCAAGAGTCTGGAAGTCAGACTTAAGAGAGAGAAGGATCTTATGGCTAAATTCTCAAAGCCAAAATCAATCTTACCCTTAATTGATGACTTCATCTTCCAAAAGGGTAAGACAGGATTAGGCTTCAAGGGAAGAACTATGGCAGCTAATTCTAAAGGAAAAGGCAAAGCCCCAGTTCAGCCACTAGCCTTCAAACCCCATATTACTTTCAGGAAAGTGATGCAGCCTACTAACAAGTATGACCATGACATTACACATGGTCACTGAAAGCTTGGTTTTCAGAATGATAAGGGTGCAAATGCTAATAGGGCTGCCCATGAACAAACACCCCATGTTCTTCATGAATCATCAATGTTTGTTGCACCAGCCCCAGCACTCTATAAAAGGACCACTGTACCTATAGCTTTAAGGACTGTGATGAGTCCGATTTATATAGGGTTTTTTGGACTCATCTGGGCTAGTTTTCATGCGTTTGCACTTCACTTTTAGTTCTATATCTTTCATATTTCATCTTGTCTATATTTTCATAGGAAGTGCACACTTTGGCCCATGTTGTGTATTTTTGTAGTTTTATTGTTTGTACTCATGATTGTGCTCGTTTGGAATGTCTGCACATATCAGTGTTGGGCTTAGGGGTCGTGTGCGTGTTCCGGGGATGTTTTAAAGCAGGAATACTACGTACGGTCATCAGATATAGTGTGCACGACCACTGGTTATGAGCCGATGATCGTGCGCAATGAACCCTGATTTCGAGAATCTTCCTGGGGTAATCGCACGACCACTGGACATAGTGCGCACGACCACCGGTCGTGCTCCACTGACCGTGTGCATTGATTCTCTTTTCCTAGAGTTCTCTTTGGGGTAATCGCACGACCATTGGACATAGTGCGCACGACCACCGGTCATACGCCATTGCTCGTGCGAAGTACCCCAGTTCTTCTTCCTAATCTGTCATGCCAGTGCGCACGATCACTGGACATAGTGCGCACGACCACTGGTTGTGCGCCTGTGATCGTGCGCATTGTTCAATTCTGCTTTCTATAAATATGTAGGTGCCCCCCAAATTCTGAAGAGAGCTCATTTTCCTCCGTCGTTTTCGTCTTCGAGGAGGGATTCTGCCATCCTCCTTCAATCTACACCCTAGGGAGGTGCTCCGGGCAAGCTTTCACCGCCAAATCCAAGTCGGAGTTTCCTCTTGGCCTCCTCCTTAATCCTTGAGCTTCAAAAAGAGCTAGACCTAGATATCTCCACCAAGATAGGAGAAGTTGTGTCATCCTCCACCGGATCATGACACGAAGAAGACGGGCCATTGGAAGGTGGTGACAGCCCTTCTCTACCCCGGATGCAGTTGAGGATCGAGCTTGGATGCGGATTGACAACCCGATGATTCCAACCGTGAATCCTCAGTAAGACTTCGGATCCGGTCGATCTCGCATACTTTTCTTCTCTTGTTGTTGAATAGTATAGTTGATCTCTTGTTTATGATGAAGTTGTACTTATTTTGATATACATTTGTATCAAATCATGTCTATGTGATTTCATATTTATGTTATTTTCTTGAGGTGCGCCTATCTTTCCATCTGTCATCCACCCTTGCCGCACTAGCAATTGCTAGTGGCGTGCGTAGCGAAGAGGTGCTTTTGACCCTCATTCCGCCGTTCTGACCACCTCATCTGCAAGCCTACTCATCCATCCGCCCAGCGATTCGGTGCATAGTGGCCCGACTAGTCTTCCATCCTGCCTGGAAAAGCATCGCATAGCGGCGTTGCATAGGAGTAGTTGTTAGATTTTTACTTTCTTTTTCTGCAAATATAAAAACCCCCCTTAGTTAACTCCGACCTAAGGACTTCAATCTCAAGTCCTCCTCGAAATTAACTCCACCTTACTGTGTTCCTTGAGAGATCGATACTTGGGAAAACTCGCCCATTTTATATTACTTGTACGACCGGTTCACTGTCGTGATCTTTAGCATCAAGTTTTTGGTACCGTTGCCAGGGAACACAGTCATGTGAGTTTTTGGAGAGGGAGATAGGAGATAGAAGCCCTTTTTCCATTTGTATATTTCATGTTTCTTCTTTGCTTTAGTTTTTAGAATATGTTTCTTGTTTTAATTTGTTCTTATTCTAGTTTTAATTTTTCTATAGCATATTTTCCTATTCTTTTATCTGTGCTGTGTAGTAAATTGTTGCTTAGAAACTTTCTGTTGGTGAATTCTTCTTGTTGCACCATGTATTCTTATATGAATATCTGTTGCCGATGGTGCGGGGATTATAAACATGGTAGTGATGAGTGCCCCACTGATGATTGTGAGCATAATTCTCGTGGTTCTGTGTATGGAGCACCGTCTTCCTATGGTACTTCATACACCCAACCCAGGTATTATGGTCACTCCTCTTTTATGCATTCATCTTTTTCTTATTCCTCTCCGGTCCCACCTGGTCCGAGGAGTAATGGAAAACGGTGTTTGTGTTGTCGTAGCACTGAGCACGTGTTGAAAGATTGCGCAGAATTTCAGCGCCAGTTGGAGGAGGATGATGAACCGGGTATCTGATTCACTTTATCACCCTCTCAAATGGCCTCCCCTTCTGATTCTGATGATATATTCGCAGCACCACCTTGTCTATGGGGGACTGCTGTAGATATGCCCATCATACTTTCTGTTGATCGGTGTGACGACATTGTGGCGCCATCTCTCCCCATGCACTCTTCATCTCTTGTTGATTCACCCTCGGAGGAACCCACACATATTTTCTCTGATGATGTTGTTCCTCCGTGTTGGAACACCCTATTACTGATTTGGTCAGGATCACTATGTCTCTTATGAAACCTGTTTTGACCTCATTGTATAGATCTAAAGGTCAATTAGAATTGAGTCTAAGAGTTAGTGTTTAGGTTTGGAAGCTGCGCTCAAGACCAGGTTTTTCAGTTTGGAGACTAAGTCATTTCGTCGAGCTCAGTACGACGAATCGTCGAACTCCAATCGACGATCGTTGAGCTCACTTCGACGGATCGTCGAACTCCATTCGACGATCGCTGAGCTCAACTTCAACAAATCGTCGAACTTCATTCGGCGATCTTCGAGCTCAGTTCGACGATCTTGACTCCAGTTTGATTCTCTAACTCTGAGCTCAGTTTGACGATAGTTGAGCTCAGATCGACGATCTCTGTTTCTGTCAAAGTTCAAATCTCTGAGCTCAGTTTGACGATAGTGGAGCTCAGTTCGATGTTTTTCTGAAGAGTTAAACGATTTTTAATATTCAAAATTCAGACAGTTAAAGAATTATTCTCAGCATTTAATTCAGAGATCTTGTAGCCGTTTTTATCTGGAGCAAGTTTCAAGGAATTATCAAGGAATGTTTTATTGGACTTTCCTCCAGAAAACAATTGCAATTAAGGAAGTAATTAATGACAGGCTAACGGCTATCTTGGACTGTGGATCATTTCTATTCAAACAAAAGGAATAAAAGATTAGATTTTTTAATTCCTGCTACAGAAGAACAAGAAGTTAGAAAAACATTCTCTGCAACAACAAGAACAACAACTCTTACAATAACTATTACACAAGAGAAAGAAAGAGAGTTGCAGACTTTCTCAGTCTCAAGATTCATACAAGAACACATCACCAAAGGAGATCAACCAACTGAAATTTTCAGATCTCTCTTGATTCAAGTGTTCAAAGGCCATCATCATTCAAGACTCCAGACACCTCACATTTCAGCTGTTGCTGAAATCATCATTTGCTGGAGATCAATTTTCTGAAGGCCTATCACTCTACTGCAAAGCTTCACTTCCTGAACAACTCAAGATCTCAGGGGGAGCTTTGACAACATCCACAATCTTCTCTTCGACTGTTGACAAAGAAGATCTTCTCATCCCTCTCTCTAACTCTGCTATAAAGGGTTTTTCAAACTCCCTTCAAAAGTTTGTGATTGGTTTCTGAGACCTTATCAACACTCAGTGGTGGCAAGACACCTGATCAAAAAATCTGGTTTGGTTTTTGAGCACCTTATCAAAAGCTCATTGGTGCCCAGGACACCTGATCAACTCATCCTGCAGTGGATTCCTACCTAGGGTGGTAGAATAGTGGATGTACCCAGGTTGATTGGGGAACCATTATAGCTCCTTGTGTCTTCTGGTTGCTTGTCTTTATTTTTATTTCTAGCTGTGGTTTGTGATTGCTCTGTGATTATTTTGTGTTTAGATTTATTTTATTATTTGCTTCCCTGTTCACATAAGAATACAACAACTGTTGTAAAAAGTTTTTACCAAGCATCATACTTTATTCACCCCCCCCCCCTCTAGAGTATATCAGATCTAGCTTGCACTTTCAATTGGTAACAGAGGGAAGATGGTTAAAAATACCACACCTTGGTAGTTGCACAGGCTAACACCTGAACCCAAAGATTCCTAGTTAGATCTGCTTGTTTTGATTTTGTTATTAGAATTCTTTCTTCACAAATCATGGCCCAAAACAAAGATTATGCTAGTACCAGACCTCCAGTGTGCAATCTGTCCAAGTTTGCACTTTGGAAGGCAAGAATTAGACTCTACATGAATTCTATTGATGAGGACATCTTCAATTCTATTTTGACAGTGTGTCCAAGACCTCCAGAGAACACAAGTACAAATGTTGGTCCACCTCCTTCAGGAACAGATGCAGAGATAAAGAAATGGAAAGTAGCAGATGCAAAGGCTATGAATATCTTAGCCCAGACTATGTCTGATGACATATTCCAAAAGGTAGCTGAATTCAACTCAGCAAAGGAAATCTGGGATAAGCTATCTGAGATAGTCTCAGGATCTGCTGATGAAAGAAAAGACAGAAGATCTCACCTCATATCCTAGTATGAGAATTTCAAGAAAGGAGAAGCTGAGTCAGTATCAGACATGTATAATAGACTCAGCCTGATAGTCAATGAACTGAAAACTTTGGATAAAGAGATCTCACTGACTGAGCTAAATGATAAAATCCTAATGTGCTTTCCAAGCACTTGGGACTCAAGGATATGGCCAATCAAGAATGCCAGAAGTCTGAATGATATTACAACAGAAGCTCTCTTGGGCAAGCTCAAGTCTTATGAGCTGCTCATTAAGAATAGAGAAGAAGAGCAGAAGGCTGTAACACCCTCATCTGTCGCATGGCATATAACAGAAGGTCCAGCTAGAACCTGACGCCATATATCACAGACAGTCGGAAGGGATACTAAATGAATAATCAAACCAACCAATTAAGACTACTCATCCTAATCACAGAGCATTCTAGCAGAAGATTTTAAAGTCGAAAGAACCCAAACTTAAATCCATCAAATATGAATGTCCACAGCTACAACAACAGGAATGAAACCCCAAATACACAGAAACGGGTACATGGCCTTATGGCCTTACAAATATTCACTTAATAAAGAGTGTTTTACATACATCGGCTCACAGGCCGGCCACACATGATAAATATAAAAACAACTATTCTACGGCCTTCTAGGGCTAGCACAGCAACATGGGCTCCAGCCCGCTATTTGGCGCTCGGCTCCGCAGCACCTGCAAGCACATACCACCGAACGGTGGCAAATAAAGCAACGGTCAGCTAAAAGCCGACCAAATTATAACGACCCCGCCCCTTACTCGGGATGGCGGTGCTCTTTCCCTGCATAACATTAGCCCAACAATATATATAACGCAATTATATTTCGCCACAGGTGTAGGCTCGCACGGCCAAACACCCCGTGCACTCAGGGCACATTCATGGTGAACCCTGACCCATCAGTGCATTCACCACCACCCCCAGGATGGCAACAACATGTGAGCATTTAGCCTTTCTGACCACCGTCTAAGGCTCCGACTATGCCAACGGCCAGTCCCCGTCTTCGGGTCTCTCGCACCGAACCACATAGCCTAGGTCCAATTCTACTTGCCCGTTGCTCACGCCGCATCTCCAATTTAAGTCCTATGCGCAGGCCATGCTTCTCTCGGATCCCAAATTTTCCAAAACAATCTCATAACCCAGTTATGATCAAGGCCGGTTCCCAGACCGCCAAGTTAGCAGAACACGTTTCCGCTCAATTTTTCGGGTGCGCCTTGAAGCTAACCTCCAAGGATCCATGCTGCAATCTACCGCGTAGAAACCCGAAAAACCCAAAGCACGGAGTCTTCTCCTACAAAACCACATCAAATACAACATCACCGATCCAGACGGTACACGTCCGGGTAGGCTTCACACACAATGCCTATGCCCGTACTTACGATTCTGGGCTCTATATGCAACACAAGGGGGACTATTCACATCAACCCCAAGGAACACCACGCACTCACCGCACACTCACGGGAGCGGGATTCCCAATGCAGAAAGAAAGAGCTTCAAATGCTCAAGTTGAGAATCGTTACCCTTGTAATTAGTTTTGGCGCCATGGAAAAACTACGTGGTTAGAACTCTTCGCAATGACCTTCCCTCCACGGATCCGCTCTCAGACTTCGAAATGGTGCTCCGATGCTCCGCCGGCGGCCGGAAACCTCCTTCTTCTTCCTCTTCTCTCTCACTTTGGAAGGAGAAAGCTTTGGAGAGAAAATGAGGAATTAACCCCCTATTCCCGGCCTTATCAGAGCAGGATTTCATCTGGGCCGTCGGATCCTATTTAAAGAAAACGAACGGCTCAGATCTGCACAAAATTCTCCAGACCTGGGCCGAACACGGCTCAGCATACGACCGTGTCCCAGGCCGTGTGCCTCGATCCAGGCATGATCGTCGAACTGAGAAACGACACACGGGCTACGACACGCACGTGTCTCACCTAACACGCCCGTGTCGGGTTCCTCAACACGCCCGTGTTCGTGGGCGTGTCACGCATAACCGCCACGGCAACGAACATGACCCAACAGCACACGGGTTGGGACACGGGTAGGCACACGCCCGTATCGGAGGACATGCCCGTGTCATCCGGTCGTGTTCCTGGACGTGTCCTTCTCGGGTTGAAAACGGCCAAAAAATCACCAGCCAGACATGGCCTTGGACACGCCCGTGTCCTAGGCCGTGTACCCCTACAGGCACCAAAAACCTTTTTTTCCGCGACCGACTCGCACACAATATTCGGGGCGTTACAAATCTCCCCCACTTAAGGAATTTCGTCCCGAAATTAAGCAAAGGTACACAAAAGCTAAATGATACCTGAGTGGAATAACTCGGGGTATTCCTCCAACATAGCTTGCTCTCGCTCCCAAGAAAGCTCCTCACGCCCGCAATTATCCTAACGGACTTTTACCATTCGGATTTCCTTGTTGCGGAGTCGTTTGACTGCAACATCTTCAATTCGCACTGGCTTGACCCTTGTTGTTAACTCATAATCAACCGGTACCTGATTGTCCGTAACGATCTGCGAAGGCTCTTGCACTGCCTTACGCAACACCGATACGTGGAACACGTCATGCAGCCCACTCAACTCCGTCGACAGCTTCAACCTATACGCCGCCTCGCCAACACGCTCCAGGATTTCAAATGATCCAAGGTATCTCGGACTCAGCTTCTTCAAGCGTCGAACCCGCGATACACCCTTGAACGGCTTGATCTTTAAATATACCATGTCGCCAACGTTGAACTCCACATTTCTATGTTTGGCATTGTAATACTTTGACTGTCTATCCTGAGCAATCTTCAGCCTTTCCTGAATCTTCCGTATCATTGAAGTGGCGTCTTCCACCGCTTGACGTTTATACAACTTTGATTCGCCTGCCTCCAACCAAGACAACGGCGTACGACACTTCCTCTCATACAAGGCTTCGAAAGGCGCCATTCCAATACTTGCCTGAAAGCTGTTGTTGTATGCAAACTCCATGTACAAGTGATCCTCCCAATTCTTCCCGAAATCTAGGACGCACATGCGAAGCATGTCCTCCATAGTCATTTTGACTCTCTCGGTTTGGCCATCTGTCTGCGGGTGAAAGGCTGTGCTGAACTTTAGCTTAGTGCCCAACAGACCATGCACCAACCTCCAGTCATTTGACGTGAAGCGTCCATCACGATCACTAACAATACTGCGAGGCACACCATGCAATCGTACAATGTTATCCACGTAGAGTTTGGCTACCTTTTCCACCGGATCCTCCTTTCTGACTGGGATAAAGTGCGACACCTTTGTCAACCTATCTACGACCACCCAAATGGCGTCGTTTCCCTTCTGCGACTTCGGCAAACCGTGCACAAAATCCATAGATATGTCGTCAAACTTCCATTCTGGGATAGGAAGGGATTTCAAGAAACCTCCGGGCTTCTGGCATTCCGCCTTCACCAGTGCATAAATACGGCACTTGGCCACATAAAGTGCCACATCCCTCTTCAAACCCGGCCACCAAAATAATTTCTTCATGTCTCTATACATTTTCGTGCTTCCCGGGTGGATTGAGTACTTGGTATGATGAGCCTCATACATCAACTCCTCCCGAATATTATCCGCACTAGGAACGCATAGACGACTGTCCTTCCTTAGCAACCCATCTTCAACCACAAACTGGGAATTTGACCCATCTAAAGATTCATCCAAGATTTGCTTCATGCTGCTATCCTGAACCAAAGCCCGCCGAACTCTATCCGCTAGGACACACTGCACGTCTGTCCAAAACAGTTTCGCCTCGGCACTAGACTGCTTATCGACGCAAGATATCTCCAATGCCTCCAACTCTTTGACCAATCTCTCATCATGTACTGATAACCAGTTGGCTTGTGCAGGAATCTTACGACTCAACGCATCTGCCACTGCATTTCCATTCCTAGGCACATAGTGTATCTTGAAGGTGTAGTCCCCTAAGAACTCCATCCACTTCCTCTGCCTCATGTTCAGATCCTTTTGGTCCAATAGGTACTTCAAACTCTTATGATCGGTGTAAATATCGACCTTCATACCGTACAGATAGTGCCTCCAAAGCTTAAGAGCAAATATCACGGCCGCTAACTCTAAGTTGTGGACCGGATAATTCCTCTCGTGAACCTTCAGTTGTCGTGAACCGTAAGCTATCACTCTCCCATGTTGTAGCAGGACACAGCCCAAACCACTGCCCGAACCATCACTATAGATCTCGAACCCTTCGGTTCCACTTGGCGAACATAAAATGGGCGCCGTGGTCAACCGCCTCTTCAATTCTTCAAACGTCTGTTCGCACTCCGAAGACCACACAAACTTCTGATCCTTTCTTGTCAACGTCGTGAGTGGTAGTGCTATCCGTGAGAAGTTCTCTACAAAGCTCCTGTAGTAGCCAGCAAGCCCCAGAAAACTCCGGACTTCTGCCACCGTAGTCAAAGTAGGCCACTCCCGTATCGCCACTATCTTCGTCGGATCCACAGCTATTCCTTCTCCACTGGCAACATGACCAAGGAATGCTATCGAGGATAACCAGAATTCACCCTTGGAGAACTTTGCATACAACTGACTTTTCCTCAATGTCTCCAACACCATGTGTAAATGCTTGTAGTGATCCTCCTCGCACCGCGAATACACCAGGATATCATCGATAAATACTATCACAAACTGATCCAAGTATTCTCTGAACGTCCTATTCATCAGATCCATAAACACGGATGGCGCATTCGTCAACCCAAACGGCATAACCGTGAACTCGTAATGCCCAAACCGCGTACTGAATGCTGTCTTTGGGATGTCGCTCTCCCTTATCCTCAACTGATAGTAACCGGACTTCAAATCTAACTTCGAATATATAGTTGATCCAACCAGCTGATCAAATAGATCTTCAATCCTCGGGATTGGATATTTGTTCTTCTCCGTAAGTTTGTTCAATTCCCGATAATCGATACAAAGCCGCAAGCTCCCATCTTTCTTCTTAACAAAGAGAACTGGTATGCTCCAAGGCGACGAACTTGGACGCACATAACCTTGCTCTAGCAACTCTTGCAGTTGCACCTTCAACTCTGTCATTTCTCTTGGGGCTATCAGACAGGGGGAGCGTGACACCAGTTTGGCACCCGGTACCAGCTCTATAGTAAAGTCTATCTCCCGTTGAGGAGGGGCTCCTGGGAGATCATCTGGAAACACATCAGCATACTCGGACATAACTGGGATGCTATCCAAACTAGGCTTAGGCATCGAAGTCTGCACTAGAGTGACATACAGTTCTGCCCCAGACCGAACTGCCTTGAACACCTGAAGGGCCGATATCAGAACTATCCCTGACCCCTTCATGCCCGCAAAAGTAGTCTCCCGATCAGTGTCCAGACCCAACTTGACTTCTTTACGGTTGCAATCAATACATTCACTTTGCTCCGAGAGCCAATCCATACCGAAGATTACGTCGAACTCCACTAATGGTAGAATCAACGCCCGCAAATCAAACTCCCGGTCTCCAATCTGAATCTTCACAACACAAATCCTAACCGCACGCATGGAGCACCCATTAGGCAACAACACATTCAACTTGTTTTCTGCCATTGAGAACGGAACTCCGATGCGTGATATAAACTTTTCAGACAAGAAGGAATGTGATGCTCCCGTATCAAAAAGGGCTCTCGCCGGAAACCCAAAGATTAACACAAAACCTAGCACTGACAAACGTAAGCTAACAAATACAAAGGTAACAACTATAAAAGTTAAACAACTGTAATTTAACTCATACCTGTCACCACGTCCGCTTGCTTTATGGCCTCCTGCAGACCAAGTTTGTAGACTCTAGGCTGGGCTGGAGTATGATGGGACGCGGTTGACTCCACCGCCTTCCCTTTCTCCTCATAAGTCGCTCCAGGTCTCCTCTCGGACTTTGAACGTCCGCTCCAACACTCCCGAGCAAAATTCCCCGTCTTCCCGCAGTTGTAGCAAGCTCCGGGGACTCGACTTGTAGTTGCCCCCGATGCATCAGCCGAAGGGGCTGAGTTCGAAGTCCTCCGCTTCTTGTTCCATCTGCGGAAACCTGTCTTGTTACTTGGCACCTTGAACTCAGTCTTCCTTTCTCCTGGGTCCTTCTTCTCTTGAACTTTCTTCGCAACCTTTTCCAACGATCGAGCCGAATTGACCAAGGCTAGGAAGCCCTGCGCCTTAGGCCCAGCAAGGAGTAACTGTAAATCGCCGCGAAGACCCTCATAGAATCGGTTGGTCTTCCTCTCTTCTTCTGAAAACATAGCACCAGCATAACGACCCAACCGTGTGAACTCATGCAGATATTCGTCCACGCTTCTGGATCCCTGAGTCAACCCAAGAAATTGATTCTCCATCTCCAACTTCTGAGCAGAAGGTACAAATCTGGCTAGGAACAATCTTGAAAATTCTTCCATCGGCACATCCGCAAGTTGCCTTCCCACTAGAAGATGAAACTCCATCTCGTCCCATCACAGCCTCGCTTCACCTTCCAAAAGAAAAGTCGCTATGGTGGTCTTCTGCCACTCCTCAGTCATTGTGGCCGTCAAGACCCTCTTTATGGAAGAGAGCCAGTCCTCAGCTTGAGTTGGCGTTCCAACCCCATTAAACCTCGGAGGATTAAAGCCCATCACATACTTCAGCTGCCTTTCTGTAGTTCTCCTCGGCTCTACTAACTCAACTGCTGCGTGTTCCACCACTCTTGGCTCTGCCGCCCTATCCGGTTCTTGCTCATTCACAGGAGGTGCGCGATGCATTTGCCCTGCAGGTTGGGCATTTATCATTGCGAACACTGCCTCGGCCACCATCCTGATGGTTTCCGCTGAAGGAGGTGTAGCAGGCACGTCACTTGGTGCACTACTTTTCGCTGATTGCGGACGCTCTGACTGACCAGCACCGCTCCTAGCTGCCTAAATTAGCAAAGACACACGATTAGACAACATACAAATTGCTAAAAGCAATCATTGGAACACTCAGGTTCCATAAAACAAGTGTATTTTCCATTCCTAAGTGGACATTCATGGGTTCTTTTGATGTTATAACGATGACGCACACATGTGCTCACCACCCCTTAAAAGAATTCGCCCACGAATTCATTTAAGCCTGACCGTAACCAGAAGTCTGATACCAAATTGTAACACCCTTATCTGTCGCATGGCATATAACAGAAGGTCCAGCTGGAACCCGACGCCATATACCACAGACAGTCGGAAGGGATACTAAATGAATAATCAAACCAACCAATTAAGGCTACTCGTCCTAATCACAGAGCATTCTAGCGGAAGATTTTAAAGTTGAAAGAACCCAAACTTAAATCCATCAAATATGAATGTCCACAGCTACAACAACAGGAATGAAACCCCAAATACACAGAAACGGGTACATGGCCTTATGGCCTTACAAATGTTCACTTAATAAAGAGTGTTTTACATACATCGGCTCACAGGCCGGCCACACATGATAAATATAAAAACAGCTATTTTACGGCCTTCTAGGGCCAACACAGCAACATGGGCTCCAGCCCGCTATTTGGCGCTCGGCTTCGCAGCACTTGCAAGCACATACCACAGCACGGTGGCAAATAAAGCAACGGTCAGCTAAAAGCCGACCAAATTATAACGACCCCGCCCCTTACTCGGGATGGCGGTGCTCTTTCCCTGCATAACATTAGCCCAACAATATATATAACGCAATTATATTTCGCCACAGGTGTAGGCTCACACGGCCAAACACCCCGTGCACTCAGGGCACATTCATGGTGAACCCTGACCCATCAGTGCATTCACCACCACCCCCAGGATGGCAACAACATGTGAGCATTTAGCCTTTCTGACCACCGTCTAAGGCTCCGACTATGCCAACGACCAGTCCCCGTCTTCGGGTCTCTCGCACCGAACCACATAGCCTAGGTCCAATTCCACTTGCCCGTTGCTCACGCCGCATGTCCAATTTAAGTCCTATGCGCGGGCCAAGCTTCTCTCGGATACCAAATTTTCCAAAACAATCTCATAACCCAGTTATGATCAAGGCCGGTTCCCAGACCGCCAAGTTAGCAGAACACGTTTCCGCTCAATTTTCCGGGTGCGCCTTGAAGCTAACCTCAAGGATCCCTGCTGCAATCTACTGCGTAGAAACCCGAAAAACCCAAAGCACGGAGTCTTCTCCGGCAAAACCACATCAAATGCAACATCACCGATCCAGACGGTACACGTCCGGGTAGGCTTCACACACAATGCCTATGCCCGTACTTACGATTCCGGGCTCTATATGCAACATAAGGGGGACTATTCACATCAACCCCAAGGAACACCACGCACTCACCGCACACTCGCGGGAGCGGGATTCCCTATGCAGAAAGAAAGAGCTTCAAACGCTCAAGTTGAGAATTGTTACCCTTGTAGTTCGTTTTGGCGCCATGGAAAAACTACGCGGTTAGAACTCTTCGCAATGACCTTCCCTCCACGGATCCGCTCTCAGACTTCGAAATGGTGCTCCGATGCTCCGCCGGTGGCCGGAAACCTCCTTCTTCTTCCTCTTCTCTCTCACTTTGGAAGGAGAAAGCTTTGGAGAGAAAATGAGGAATTAACCCCTATTCCCGGCCTTATCAGAGCAGGATTTCATCTGGGCCGTCGGATCCTATTTAAAGAAAACGAACGGCTCAGATCTGCACAAAATTCTCCAGACCTAGGCCGAACACGGCTTGGCACACGGCCATGTCCCAGGCCGTGTGCCTCGATCCAGGCACGATCGTCGAACTGAGAAACGACACACGGGCTACGACACGCACGTGTCTCACCTGACACGCCCGTGTCGGGTTCCTCGACATGCCCGTGTTCGTGGGCGTGTCACGCATAACCGCCACGGCAACGGACACGACCCAACTGCATACGGGTTGGGACACGGGTAGGCACACGCCCGTGTCGGAGGACACGCTCGTGTCATCCGGCCGTGTTCCTAGTCGTGTCCTTCTCGGGTTGAAAACGGCCAAAAAATTACCAGCCAGACACGGCCTTGGACACGCCCGTGTCCTAGGCCGTGTACCCCTACAGGCACCAAAAACCTTTTTTTCCGCGACCGACTCGCACACAATATTCGGGGCGTTACAAAGGCTGCCTCACCAGCCACAGGAAAGGAAAAGTCAATAGCCTTCAAAGCCACTAAAGATCAGCCTGAAGACAAGGTCACAGGCAATGATGAGCTGCTCAGTCTACTGGCCAAACGATTCTACAAAATGGCCAGAAAGGACTTCAGGAAGAGATCATACAAAGAGCATGACAAGCCAAGGTATGATAAATCAAATAATAAAGAAATTATTTGCTTTAGTTGCAGGAAACCAGGCCACATTATGCCTGACTGTCCAGAGAACAAAAATAAGGACAGAAAGGATAAGAAAGAAAGAAGAAAGGGCAAGGACTTCAAGAAGAATAACAATGGCAAACCCTCCTCAAGCAAGAACAAACACACAAGGAATGGATTTGTTGCTGAATCTTGGAGTGAGACAGAAGAGGAATCTGAAGCTTCATCCAGCTCAAGTGATGATGAGGATGATGCTGAAGAAAAGGAATTCTGCATGATGGCTATCAATGCCTCACAACACAATTCTGATGCAGAAGAGTCAGATTCAGACTCAGAGACTCAACTTGAAGAGG
This sequence comes from Platanthera guangdongensis, assembly GCA_039583875.1. Classification (NCBI taxonomy): domain Eukaryota; kingdom Viridiplantae; phylum Streptophyta; class Magnoliopsida; order Asparagales; family Orchidaceae; genus Platanthera; species Platanthera guangdongensis. The sequence goes on from CM077151.1 coordinate 137,837,183, forward strand.
ACCAGGTAATAAGTTCTTTTGATTTTAATTCTGAGGACTTTAAATATGAATTTAAAGCACCATGTTTAGACTTATTAAAATCTGAGAAGGAAATCATTTCTCTCAGAAATCAATTATCTGAACACTGTTCCTTAAAATCAAAAAACCTCAAACTCTCTGAGGAGTTGGAGTGTTGTAGGGAGCAGATAGCTTCACTAAAAAGTGAGCTGTCAGAGGCCAAGAAGCTTGAAGAATCCCTTAATGGGAGAAGTATCAAGCTAATGGACATCACAAGCACAGTGAACTCTAGATTCAATAGTACACTGGGCTTGGGTGCTTCATCTAGCCAACCTATAGTACTAACAGCCCCAATTAAGTTTATCTCTGATAAAGGCAAGGGAGTTGTAGAGGTAGCTAGGAAAAATTCTGACTTACCCAAGAAATTAAGTGTTCAACAGAAATCGTCGAACGGAGCTAGACGATCGCCGAACGGAGATCGACGATCTCAGGCAAAATCGTCGAACTCAGGTCGACGATCTCTAAACCCTGAACTCTGTCATAGTCGATCGTCAAACGGAGCTCGACGATCTGACCCAAGATCGTCGAACGCAGCTCAACGATCGTCGAGCAGAGATCAGAGATTTGAAAACTTCTTCAAGGGTAAATCAAATTCCAATCCTAGGGGTCCTTCATCCAGATTTAACCCTTATACTGAATGGATAATACCTCCAAGGAGATATCATCCTGAAGGTTATAAGAGTCAACCATGGATGTCATTTATTTCTGAATTTAAAGGTTATCAACCTAGGCCAAAGGTAAACTGGGTCAAAAACAAGTAAATTGCTTTATGTGCGGGTGAAGACCTATCCAACATCAAACCAGCAATGATATCTGGATAGTGGGTGCTCAAAGCACATGACGGGAAATAGGGACAACCTCACATCCTTCAAAGCCAAGCTTGGACCCAAAGTCATATTTGGTGATTCAAACTTTGGACAAACTAAAGCATATGGTGCAGTCCAGATTGGCACAGTCACATTCAAGAAGGTAGCCTATGTGGAAGGACTGAAGCACAATTTGATCAGTATCAGTCAGCTATGTGATGAAGGCTACCAGGTGACTTTCAGCAAAGCCTTATGCAAGATCAAGTCAGAGGACAACACAATTGTGTTGACAGGTAAAAGGAAAGGTAACATCTATTTAGTAGACTTTCTTTCAACTGAAGTAGATATTTGCATGTTTAACTCTGTTAGTAGACCTAATGTATTATGGCATAAAAGACTAGGGCATGTAAACCTTAGAACCATTGCTAGGCTATCCAAGGACAACCTTGTTAGAGGACTACCTTCTGGCCCCTACAAGAAGGAAGGACTCTGCAGGGCTTGTCAATTAGGCAAGCAAACTAAAAATAGTTTCAAGTCACTTAATAAGAGTGATTCACCTAGGATTTTGTATCTGTTACACATGGATCTTTTTGGACCCATTACAGTACAAAGCTTAGGAGGGAAATCTTACACTTTAGTGGTTGTAGATGACTTCTCTAGATTCACATGGGTGTTCTTTCTGAGGAAGAAGTCTGATAACTTTAAGTGTTTGACAGAGTTTCTTAAATGCATACAGATTGAGTTCAATAATCACATTGCCCTGATCAGAAGTGATCATGGGACAGAGTTTGATTCTCTTCTTATGCAAGAGTTCTGTCAGAGTGAAGGGATCAGGCATACTTTCTCAGCTCCTAGAACTCCTCAACAAAATGGGGTAGCTGAAAGGAAAAATAGAACCCTTATTGAATCTGCCACTACATTGTTGTCAGATGCTCACCTTCCTCTATTTTTTGGGCAGAGGCAGTGAACACCTCCAACTATGTGCTGAATAGAAGTTTAATACATAAACTGAAGGGCAAGACTCCCTATGAATTACTCAAAGGGAACAAACCTAAAATAGATTATTTTAGAATTTTTGGTTGTATTTGTTACATACATAATAATGACAAGAGATATTTAGCAAAGTTTCAAGCTAAAGCTGATGAAGGAGTGTTTCTGGGATACTCCATGATCAGTAAGGCTTATAGGGTATATAATAAATCAACTCTTAAAATTGAAGAATCTGTTCACATATCTTTTGATGAATCTAACATGTCTTTCAAGGAGAATAATACTTCTACCATATAACCTTTGCAGGTACATTCTCTTGCTGAAGACTTGAACAGATTACAAATCATTCAAAAAGAGGAAAGCAGTGAAGATGAAGACGACATTCAACATCTTGAAGAGAACCATCTTGGAGAGTCAGTTGTTGTACCACAAGAGGAAACAACAACACAGGTTGGTGAACAATCAACACCCCCTGTTGATTTAGTAACATCAAGAGACCATCCAATTTCCCAAGTGATTGGAGACATCTTAGCTGGTGTGCAAACCAGAAATCAGGTCAACCAAAACCTGATGCACACTTGCTTCCTCTCTCAAATTGAACCTCAATCTATGCAAGATGCAGAGCAAGATCCACACTGGATCATTGCAATGCAAGAAGAGTTGCATCAATTTGAAAGGAACAAAGTTTGGGAACTAGTACCAAGGCCTAAGGATCACTCCATTGTTGGAACAAAGTGGGTGTTCAAAAACAAATTGGATGATCAAGGAGTCATTGTAAGGAACAAGGCAAGGCTAGTTACTCAAGGATACTCTCAAGAAGAAGGGATAAATTATGACCAGACCTTTGCACCAGTTGCAAGGTTGGAGGCCATAAGAATCTTCTTAGCATATGCAGCACACAAAGGTTTCAAAATATACTAGATGGATGTAAAGAGTGCTTTTCTAAATGGAGATATCAAAGAAGAAGTCTATGTCAGACAACCTCTAGGTTTTATCTCTCCAACTCATCCTGATTATGTTTTTAAATTGCACAAGGCATTATATGGTCTAAAGCAAGCTCCTAGAGCATGGTATGAGACCCTAGCATGCTTCCTTCTGAAAAATGAATTTACAAGGGGTAGAGTAGACCAAACTCTTTTTATTAGAACCCATAAGTCTCATACCCTACTAGTACAGATTTATGTAGATGATATTATCTTTGGTTCTACTAATTCAAATTTGTGCATAAGGTTTTCCATCCTAATGCATTCTAAATTTGAAATGAGTAGCATGGGTGAGCTATCCTTCTTTCTAGGATTGCAAGTCAAACAACATGTTGAAGGCATCTTTATTTCTCAAACCAAGTATGCAAAGGAATTGGTCAAGAAATTTGGTATGTCTGAAGCATCTTGTATGAAAACACCTATGCATACTAATGTTGTATTGGATGTTGATGAACACTGGAAACCTGTTGATCAGACAACATATAGAGCAATGATTGGCTCTTTACTGTACCTTACAGCTAGTAGACCTGACATAATGTTTGCTACATGCATATGTGCTAGATTCCAAGTGAGCCCTAGAGAGTCACACCTAATATTAGTAAAAAGAATTCTTAGGTATGTAAAAAGTTGTTCAAATCTAGGTCTCTGGTATTCAAAAGATTCAGCATTTGACTTAACTGGATTTTCTGATGCTGATTATGCTGGATGCAGAATTGACAGGAAAAGCACCAGTGGAACTTGTCAGTTTCTTGGTGACAGACTTGTCTCCTGGTTTTGCAAGAAACAAACATATGTGTCAACTTCAACTGCTGAAGCTGAATATATGGCTGCAGGTAGTTGTTGTTCACAAATATTGTGAATTCAAAACCAACTCCTAGACTATGGCTACAACTTAGAGAAGTCAAAAATATTTTGTGATAATACCAGTACTATTTCTATAGCTCAAAATCCAGTCCTCCATAGTAGGACAAAACACATAGAAATTAGGCATTACTTTCTAAGAGATAATGTTGAGAAAAATAAAATTGAACTTCAATATATCCCAACTGATTTGCAAAGGGAAGATATTTTCACGAAACCCTTGGATGAAAAGAAACATACCTTCTTCCTGAATCAGTTAGGAATGTTAGATGGAGGAAGTCTAAAATAATATCCAAGATTTTAAAACTCTAAAAATTGACCAAGACTAGGCAAACATCTTGATTTTTCTAGTGTATAGAGTGTTTCTGGTCTCTGAACTGCGCTCGACGATTTTCCCCCCGATCGTCAAACGGAGATCGACGCTTTCCGAAATCGTCGACCAGAGTTCAGCGCTTCTCAGATAGTGCTTAACTATCTTTCAGGTCAGCGATCGTCGAACGGAGATCGACGATTATGTTTTCTGAACTATCGTCGAAGGAAGATCGACGCTCTCCAATATCGTCGAACGGAGATCGACGATGTTGATGACCTTTCAGTTTCCTTTAGAAGCCCAGATCGTCGAACTGAGTTCAACGATCTTTCCTTTTCTGCGTCGAACCCTAATATAAAATTCATTTTTCGGCCGTCGTTCTCCCTTTGCGCTTTCATTCTCTCTGCAAATTTTCTCTTTCCCTCCAAACTTCTCTACACTTGGTCGTTTGGTTGTTTATTTTTTGCAGGAATCAATGGCCGTCTCAGTTGCAGTCCTGGCCGCCATGAAATTTGATGTAGGTTTCGACATTGACATGGATTCTTTCAGCATCAGTGATCAAATTTTCCAAGATATTCTGGAACTGTTCAAGGAACAAAAGCTTGTCACCATAATGTCCACCAGAATCAAGTTACCTGCAGATGAAATCAAGGAGTGGGTATATACTGCCCACACTCAGGATCAAAATACAGTGATTGGATCAATATCTGGAACCCAGGTACCTCTGACACTTACTATCTTGACAGAGGTTTTTCAATTACATTCTGGAGAGGATTCTGCTGAAATGTCTGGAGAAGAATTTTCTACTATGCTTGAGAGAATGGGACATACAGATGCAAACCCTAGCAAGCTGCTAAAGAAGAATTTATCTGTGGAATACAGATTTTTGGCTGATGTTGTAGGAAAGGTGTTATTGGCCAAACACTCAGCCAATGATACCATCTCCAGGTATCAGTTGTGTTTGATGGGTGCTCTTGTAGACAAGAAATAATTGAACTGGGGTGAAGTCTTCTTTGACCTGATTAAGAAGAAGATCAACAAAAATTTTGTTAATTATGGGAGGATATTAGGGCTGTTTATATAGAACAGATGCCCTGCTCTACTAGTTTCCAGTGGGGTGCACATTAATGCCTACAAGTGGCTCACCTGTGCCCTGTTTGGAAAGTGGGACAGGCAAATAGTGAAGCCCAGCAGGCTCTCTGCAAGTGCAACTTCAGGCACAAGGACTCTTGCAGTCTCTTCCCCTCAAGTCTCTGCCCCTGCAGAAGACTTGCCTGCTTCTTCTCCTCCTCCACCACCTCTTATTCCATCTCCACCAGTCACATCCACCATTACAGTTTCCTCCACCATCATTATTTCCAGCCCATCTCCAACTTCTATCCATTCTCCAACTCTTCCACTAACTGAAGAACTCTTCCATCCTTTACATCACTACCCTCAACAAGAAATTGATCCATCATCCCACATTCCATCCTTCAATCTGATAGATGATTCCCTTATGGATGATTCCACCTCATCCCCTCCTGATCTACCCTCTTCATCCACATCTTACAAACAGCTACTGCAAGATATCATTGCTCAACCCTCCTTCACACCCTCTATTTCAACCCCACTATCTTCCATTTCCACAATCCCCATATCTCAACCTTCATTTCCATCATCCACCATCTCTCCACCCACATCTCCAGTTGCTCCACCTTCAGTCCCTACCTCTGCTCAAGTCCCTCTTGAGCATGTAGATCTTCCAGCCTTAGCAGACAGACTCTATGAGCTGATAGCTCCCAGGCTATCACTCTTGTTGGAGACCTCCTTGGCTCCACTTCTACAGTCTGTTGCAGAACTGTCTGCCAGGCTCTCCTCTCTCATTCCTCCTCAGGCAATCCCTTCCTCTGGGTGCCTTGATCCAGTCCTGACTGAATCTAGGCAAGGGGAGATGCCTCATGAAGGTGATAGATTGCCTGCTGCTGCTGCTGCTGTATCTTCAACTCAAGCTCAAGCCTCGACATCTCAAGTTTCTCAAGTTGTAGTTTTCTCAATGGACCTCAGGACTCTATTATCAAATTTTGACTCTGTATATTTCAGCTATCTTCCATAGCACACTGCAGTCCAGCCATCAGAAGATCTCTCTAAGGCCATTGTGCCTATTTCAAGCTGTGACACCAGCTTAATACATTCTTTTATAAAGTCCCTTTTTGCTGCAGCCCCTTCAGTTTCTGTTGAAAGTACTGATATTGTTGATATTGCTGATGTTTTAATATCTGAGGATATACATATGACAGAGGCACTTATTCCTGAGCCTGCTGTTATTGCTGTTGTTGCCTCTTTTAGTGATGATTTTTCAGCTTCAACTGATACTACTGCTGTTGTTGTTTCTATTGCTGAAACTGAAAGTGTTGTATCTGAAAGTATTGTATCTAAAGCTGCTGAAACTGTGATATCTGAATCTGCTGCCCCAGTTACTGTTGTATCTACTGCTGCTGCTACAACCTCTTCTGCCAGTTTTGCTTCTACACCACTTCCTGCTATTGTTGCTGCCACTATTGTTGTCACTACTATTTCTCCTGCTCAATCACAACAACAGAAAGACTACCTTAAAAGGATTGATGCACTATATGATGATCAAAGCTCAGAAAGTGATCAATATAGGACTGACTCAGATGACTCCTCAGCTACTATTCCAAGAAAAAGAAAATCCAGAAGCAAGGCTATGAAAAGAGTCCCCCCAGCCAAAGTAAAAGACACAAATGATATTCCTTACTACATTTTGCATAGTTGTCCTATCACAGAACACTGGATGCAATATTCCAAAAATCAATTAAAGGCTATGAAGAAAAAGAGAAAGTATGAGAAAGTTTCCTCTCAGTTTCATCCTCCTCCACCTCCTCCCTCACCTGATGCAGGTGCAGGTGGAAGCTCTGCTGTTCAACCATCTGCCAGAAGCCAAACCCCTTATCAACCTCAAGGTAGATCTCAATACAGGGGAAGCCAATCCAGAGGCTATCAATCAAGGAGAGGAAACTACAGAGGAAACCAAAGAGAACTTCAAGTCTATTCAAAAGGCTATTCTAGGCAACACCCATATTCAAGGGAAGGACAAGGTCCATCTGATACTACTTCAGGTCCCTTTCCCTACAAGCTTAAAGAATTAGTCTCCTCCAGAGCTCCTCCAGATAATCCCTCTAACAGATATGAGCCTCCAGTTCCTTTTGAGGATCCAGAGAACAATCCAACTTCCTGGACAGCTAGGATGAAAGAGTTAGCTGCTTTGGATCAGATCAAGAAAGCCAGAGAACAAGGCAACGACACCTTGTCACGACCCGCATTTTCTCCGTATTCAAAAAATACGTCAGAGTAGTGAAACTACGCAACGTGATGCCACGCCATGCAGGGGACAACTGCAGACGTTCAGGCAACCCGTCCTCACATTTACTTCAAGTAAAAGGTTTATAACTTTTAGTTAAAAACAATGCATATAAATTAATAGTGTTAATGACTGTGTCCCTCGGTCGGGTGGACTACTGTCCATAGGTGAGAAAATATACATCTTTTACGCGGTGAAAAGTATTGAGTTAGCTCATTTGTTATCCTACGTGGGAGTGAGGGTCCAGTGTCATGAAATGATGATGTGATTTCTACATTTACTAGAGATATGTAGAAATCTTTTGTACGCTAAAAAGTAGTAGATTTAGTAGTTGAAGTCATGTCATGCCAATATTCCGGAAATGCAGTTTTGTATACTTTAAAATAACTAAATGCATCCTAACATAAATCTTTCCCAGAGAGCAAGAACAATCAGGTAATAAGTAACAGTAGTAACAACAGTAAGTAGTCCATCACAGAAAAGTCAAAGTCTATGGGCGTCAACAACAGACACGAACCCATAGTAAAATCTGACAAGTCTAAACAAGACAACTACCTCAAGCTCAGAGGTGGAATCAAACGGCCGCAGAAACCAGCAGCACCAGAAGCCCAACGCTGTCAGCTAAACCTGCTACAACTCTGATCCTGAGGCATTCAAAAGAAGAACACCTCAGAAGCAAGTTACAAGTAGTACAAGAGTAAAAGCAAACTGCAAAAATCTCCAAGTGAAAGAAAATGAAAAGTGACTGCAACAAAATGGTCAACAGAGTAAAAGTAAACAATAGTACAACTAGCCGAGCAAGAAGGGCTAAACACATTAACAAGACAGAACAAGTACCAGCAACAGAAGTTTAATCTTTCATTAACAATTACTATGTCGAGGGAGAAACCCCAACGCGCACAGTCTATCTGAGTATTTAGCACTATGCCGAGGGAGGACCCCAACGCGCACAGTTCATCTGAGTATCAAACACTATGCCGAGGGAGGACCCCAACGTGCCACAGTTCATCTGAGCATAAGGCACTATGCCGAGGGAGGACCCCAACGCGCACAGTCCATCTGTGTTTCTTTAGTTACATAGTTATACAAGTAGGATTCATTTTTTTCTATTCATCATGAACTCAAGGAATAACCAACAAAGTGGACTGCATAAGAGCATTTCAAAGTAAAGCAAGTGAAGTTTAATCAAGAAAAGAAAAAAAACGCAAACAAGATGACTCGATGGTTATAACAGCACGACAACCAATTTATTTACCAGTTCAATGAACTAAAAAAAATTGGGGTTAAGGCTTTAGGGACAACATGTCACAATTCCAGGAATAGATGTTGAAAAATTAGGATTTCAGGACAAGTATCTCCACAATCGAAACATAATAAACTCAACAAATGTAGAAAAAGGGCAAAAACTTAGAATCATGAATAAGAGGGAGAGCAAGAATACCACTTGCCTCGTTTTTACCGGAAAAAATCTCCGAATCAGCCCACGTCGCAGATCGGGGCAAAAGAAGACGCTAGGAGTCGAAATCTGAACGAAAATGGCCGAAATAGAGGTTAGGGCCGAAAAACCCTAACGAGGAAACTCAAGGGATGGGAAAAGAAATTACCACGATAGCGAAGCTCTCGACGAGAGCTTTCCAGATCTAGGATCAGTTGGAAATTTCGAGCATCGGAGCTCCGCTGGCGGCCACCGGAAGATTCCCGACTTAGAGCTCTGTCGTCAGGACGCTCTGGTTCGATCAAGAGAAGAAGATGTCTTCTGTTTGATTTTAACTATCATAAGATAAGATTATATATATATATATATATATATATATATATATATATATATATATATATATATATATATATATATATATATATATATATATATATATGTATATTTATATTTATAAAATTTCTTGTCTTAGAACGGACGATCAACGAGCGAGTGCGCGGAAGACAAAATAGAGTTTTAGGATGACCTTAAATCGAAAAGTGCCCAACATGAAAGTTGTAGATCTCGTCGAGGCGAACAAATTTCATGTTAACCATTTTTCGATACAACATCATTTTGACTTTCAAAACGGCACTCGAACATAAATTGTAACAGGCTACTCGGGAACAAGATTACAGGTACTCGAGAGGTAGAAAAAGGGCTACTCGAGTAAGCAGAAACAGTCACTCGAGTATATAAAAAAAATACTCGAGTAAAAACTTCCATGAACAGTAGACTTACATGAGAGGAAGAAAATTACTGGAGTCCATGAACAGTGGACTTACACGAGAGGAAGAAAATCACTCGAGTAGAAATTCAGATAGGTACACGAGAGAAAAAAACATTACTCGAGTAGATGTTCACGCATGTACACGAGAGGAAAAACTAATACTCAAGTAGTTGTTCACGCATGTACACGAGAGGATGAAATATACTCGAGTCACAAGAACAATCCTTTGCATATATAACAATTTTTTTGCAAAAAAAAATCCTTTGATCAAACTATACAAATGAATAGTGCTTTTCATTTTTGAATAGTACTTTAATATTAAAATATTCATATGCATATATTTCTGAATAAGGAAACTACGAGATCAAAACGGAGGCCCAAACGCGCGCCAAATTAAACGAAACTCACGTTGTAGGTGAACACAGACGATACGAACACAACGGCGAAGTCAAAACTAAAATCCGACAAGACGTTCTTGAGATATAAACCCTCAAAGTCTAAGACGAACATAAATTCTTCAAAACTTTGGAAATTCGCCGAGGCTCGAATATCGCTCGGATCGCGACGAAACTTGACGAGCATGTCAAAAATTAATCAATTTAATTTCCCAATGTGAAATTTTTCATTTTTGACAAGGATTCGCGAATTTGGCCGACTCGATCGAATAGACGCGAAAACGCACCAACGGCGACGCGCCGTCAACTCCACGTTACGAAACGCCCCTTACGTCATTATGACGTTAACAAGAGAATTATATAATTGCCGGAAAATCAGGGGCGTTACAGTCACCCCTCCAAAAAGGAAGTTTCGTCCCGAAATTTGGAACACGAAACGAAACAAGCGGACAGAGGAAGAGACACGACAGAGGAATTCATTAAACAAGAATACTAACCAGGGAGACTAAGAGAACAGCTGAGGATGAGATTCTCTCATCGCGGATTCCAATTCCCAAGTTGCACCTCTTGCATCCTGATTTCGCCAGAGAACCTTAACCATTGGAATTATTTTCTTTCTTAGCACACGATCTTGCGTCTCCAGAATACGGACAGGTTCTTCAACATACGAGAGATTAGGCTGCAACTGGGGTACTGATTCAAGGACATGCCGATCACTACGGACACACTTTCGCAACTAGCTCACGTGAAACACGTCGTGAACACCAGGGAAAGAATCAGGCAATTCCAGTCTATAGGCAGAAACTCCAATGTGCTCTAAAATCCGAAAAGGTCCCACATACCTGGGATATAGCTTATGGTTCGTTCCAAATCTTTTAACACCTGGCATCGGGGAGACCTTCAGAAACACCAAGTCCCCAACTGCAAACTCCAGATCAATTTTGCGCTGATTTGCATATCTCTCGCATCGCTCTTGAGTTATCCTCAGCTTTTCACGAATATGCATTACTGAAGTACTCATATCCTCCAGCGCTTCCGGTCCGAGCAATGGCTTCTCACCAACTTCTGCCCAAAACAGGGGAGTTCGACAACGCCTTCCATATAAAGCTTCAAAGGGCGCCATCTGCAAACTCTCCTGATAACTGTTATTGTACGCAAACTCCATCAATCCGAGGCGTTTATCCCAAGCCCCACCATAGTCTAGAATATAGCATCTAATCATATCCTCCAAGATTTGATTCACTCTCTCCGTCTGACCATTTGTCTGAGGATGATAGGCAGTAGAATACCTAAGGTCCGTACCTAGAGCTCCTTGCAAACTCTGCCAGAAACGAGACATGAATCGGGAGTCTCGGTCTGACACAATACTCGTAGGTACACCATGCAGTCTGATAACTTCGTCCAGATAAAGCTCAGCTATCTTTTCCATGGAATAATTAATCTTGAAAGGCACAAAGTGGGCACACTTGGTTAGTCTGTCCACGATAACCCACACTGCATCATGCCCTCGGGGAGATCTAGGCAAACCAGTAACGAAATCCATGGATAAACTCTCCCATTTCCAAGTCGGTATATCTAAAGGCGTCAACTTACCACCCGGCCTTCTATGATCAGCTTTGACACGCTGACAGGCATAACATTCAGACACAAATCTTGCGATGTCATTCTTCATGCCTGACCACCAAACAATCTGCTTCAAATCTCTATACATTTTCGTGGAGTCAGGATGATAAGCAACACTTGAACCATGCGCTTCACTGCATATTCTTGATCGGATGTCCCCAACAGCGGGAATACAGTATCTGCCACGGTACTTTAGGGTACCCACGTCATCAATCGAAAAGTCAGGTAATTCCCCTTTCTCAGTCCTACTGCGGAGGTGCTGTAAATCAGGATCGTCTTTTTGATGTTGCCTAGTGAGAGTAATCCACGAAGGCTCAGCCACCTCTAAGCTACTCGACGAAGCGCTATTCCCTACGGTTATGTCCATGAGTAAAAACTCTTCAACAAGGGATTGCACCGAGAGGTTAAAGATATGTGCGGGCTTCCGGCTCAATGCATCTGCCACTACATTAGCCTTACCGGGATGGTAAAGGATATCGACTTCGTAGTCCGCAACATACTCTAGCCATCGACGCTGGCGCAAATTCAACTCCTTCTGAGTGAAGACATATTTCAAACTTTTGTGGTCCGAATAAATTTTGCACGACACTCCATACAGAAGATGTCTCCACAACTTCAAGGCATAAATGACGGCAGCAAATTCTAGGTCGTGCGTAGGGTAATTCTTTTCATGCACCTTCAATTGTCTCGATCCATACGCAATCACTTTGCCGTCCTGCATCAACACACAACTGAGTCCAACTCGCGAGGCGTACACATAAACAATATACTCTACTCCTTCCACCGGCAATGCCAACACTAGAGCAGAACACAATCTCCTCTTGAGCTCTTGGAAAGCTTCCTCACAGGCATTACTCCAAATAAAAGCTGCGCCCTTTTGCGTAAGCCTGGTCAAAGGCGCAGAGAGAACAGAGAATCCTTCCACAAATCTTCTATAGTAACCTACCAACCCTAAGAAGCTCCTTATCTCCTTAGGCGTTGTAGGTCTCTTCCAATCCAAGACTGCGGTTATCTTCGCGGGATCCACAGAGATACCACCCTTACTCACAATGTGTCCTAGGAATGACACCTGAGATATCCAGAACTCACACTTGCTAAGCTTCGCGTACAGCTTGTGCTTCCTCAAAGTAGACAAGACCAAGCGCAAGTGCAAGGCGTGCTCATCTGCATTTCTGGAATATACTAGTACATCGTCAATGAATACCACCACAAACTTATCCTGAAAATCCTTGAACACCCTATTCATCATGTCCATAAAGCTGACGGTGCGTTCGTTAACCCAAACGACATCACCAGAAATTCAAAGTGACCATATCGAGAACGAAAAGCAGTTCGCGGAATGTCGGACTCCCGGATTCTTAACTGATGGTAGCCTGAACGGAGGTCAATCTTCGAGAACACAGAGCTACCTCGCAACTGATCGAACAAATCATCGATCTTAGGCAACGGATATCTGTTCTTAATTGTCACCTTGTTTAGCTCTCGATAATCAATGCATAGCCTCATCGTTCCATCCTTTTTCTTCACGAAGAGCACTGGTGTACCCCAGGGGGAAGAACTGGGTCTAATAAAACCGCACTGCAATAATTCATCCAGTTGAGTACGCAGCTTCTCTAACTCACGCGGCGCCATGCGGTACGGTGCCTTTGCAATAGGGCGAGTGTCTGGCTCGAGGTCTATAACAAACTCTACCTCTCTCTTAGGAGGAAGTCCAGGAAGACTAACAGGAAAAACATCCGGAAACTCACGCACCACAGAAACGTCCTCAACCCGAGGCTCAACCGGTGCAGCTCCCAGAACAGAAACAGAGACAAGAAAAGAATCACAGCCGGATTCTAGAAATTTGCGAGCACATACCGCAGAAATGATCAGAGACTCCTGACGCGGTAAACCATATACATTCATGGGCTGGCCATTGTCACCTTTGAAATCCAAGCGCTTGAACTTGCACTGAATGACAGCATCATAGCTGGATAGCAGTCCATGCCCAAAATCACGTCAAAGTCTACCAGATCTAGCACCTTCAGATCCGCAAAGGCTAGAAAACCACCTAGGAAGATGGGGCATTTTTGGATACCCTGACTTTACCTCTCCAACTCTCCTGAAGTAAATTTGACATTTATGGAGGTGTCTAACTGGTCGAGAGTCCAGTGATGTCGGTCCACAAAACTCCTCGCCACAAAGGAGTGAGTCGCACCCGAATCAAACAAAACGCGCGCTCACTTATTCTTCACCTTAAATTCACCTAAACACATAGCGCGCGCAACTAAAATGCGGAAACTATAAATCTACAAAAGAGATTACTAACCGAGTTATAGACTAACCTGAGATCACTTGATTCGAAGATTGGGCTTCCTCCTTGGTCAGCACATTCAACTTTCCTTTTCCCTTGTCCGCGAGAGGCGGGGGCAGCGGCAGAGTCTGCAACGGAATTGCATGCAGCGCAGGCTGGCTCTGCGGGCAATTAGCCTTCATGTGTCCTTTTTGACCGCATAGAAAACAGGCTCCAGCCTTCTTGCGACAACGGGCCACATCATGCCCACCCCTCTGACAATAAGAACAGACAGGACCCCCCTTGGGAGCATCCTGGATCGCATGCACCTGAGATAGCTTCTGCGCATCCATTCACTTAAAGCACTTATCGAAAGGGTGCCCCGGCTTACCACAGAAGCTACACGCCTCTCTTCTATCCTTCTTTGCTGCAGGGCCAGATGCCCTAGCACTTCCTCCATCGTCAGATTTCCTCTTGTCCTTCTTTGCAAGTGATCCCCGATTCTTCGCATTTTCAATCGCCTCAACCTTTAAGGCAGCTTCGACTACTTCTGCAAAGCTCTCAGACTTGTATGCGCTAACCAACTGCTGGATGTCATACCTCAGACCACCCAGAAAACGCTTCACTCTGCCTTCTTCAGATGATATCAGATCTGGGGCGAAATGACTGAGCTTGCCAAACTCGACCTCGTACTCAGCAACAGTGAGTTGCCTTTGCTTCAGGTGTAAGAAGTTATTCATTAGGCGGTCTCGCTCGACCGATGGTAGGAACTTCTTCAGTAACATACTCTTGAACGATTCCCACGAGCACCCATCAGAAAGGTTCTCTTTTTCTCTGATCCACCAACTCTTCGCAAGACCCTTGAGCTGATATGCCACAATCATCACCTTTTGATCGGGAGAAATGCCAGAGTAGGAAAACATTTCTTCCATGGCAATAATCCAGTCATCCAATGCCATGAAGTTTGCCCTATCGTCATAAGAAGGAGGTCCTAATCGCTGGAAGAGAGAAATGAAATTCATCTCAGGCGGCAACGCGACTGGGGGAACTAGAGCAGCAGGGGGAGTAAGAACAGCTTGGTCCATAGCAGGACCCTGCGCTCTGGTCTGCTGCCCGAAGATGACAGCCAACAATGATTGCACCTGGGACTGCATGTCCACCATCTGCCTTGCCATGGTCTCATTACTTTGCTGCAGCGCTTCGATCACCGCTTCGCTCTGGGCACCAGAAGACTCACCCTCTGACTGGGGAGTCGACCTCGTCGCAACGCGCCTAGGCGGCGTTCTACAGAAAAAATGGATATCTAATCAAACCTTGCCTAAGACATCACAAACTGGGAAAATATTGCCTTAGCAAACTGTTTCGGGTTCATATTTTATCGATACGAACAAACGACTTATCAAGGACCTAGCTTACGACACTGAAGCTAGAAAACTCAAATACCCAAACTCAGGTCAGATCAGGAACGAACAGATACTTGCTCTTGCTGTTACCTTGCTCTAGGAAATCATAAAATGATGTTATGCTACTAACTCGTGTCTATAACATGAATGCATGAATGTTTAAATTTCATCTCAAATCATGGGTGTATATATGTCATCGTGCAGATCTTTAACCTGGCACGTGTGCTTATGCAATGGTATGTTATGTATGCAGTGTTATTCATTCTAAAAAGGCATTAGTGCATGTTATGAACGGCGTACACATACAATGTTATGCATCTCATACTACATAATATTGTATGTAACGAAGAAAAGTAAACCTGCTAATGGGCATCCATGTGATGATGGTTATGCATCACATACTACATAACCGTCACATGTTGCCACCTATGGTGAATCCATATACTGACACATATTATGCATCCCATACTACATAATATGCCCCGTATACTTCTTATCATGCTATGAGTGTAGTGTTCGTGCTTCCATCAAGATCTACTGATGACATATTGGTGTGTGTATGCAATGAAATGATACGGTTAGAGTTTTGCTTAAGGGAAAGTTGTTCGACTAACTTGCCAAACCAACCACCCTCTTGCAAAACCTCCCTCTGATACCAACTGTCACGACCCACATTTTCTCCTTATTCAAAAATACGTCAGAGTAGAGAAACTACGCACCGTGATGTCATGCCATGCAGGGGACAACTGCAGACGTTCAGGCAACCCGTCCTCACATTTACTTCAAGTAAAAGGTTTATAACTTTTAGTTAAAAACAATGCATATAAATTAATAGTGTTAATGACCGTGTCCCTCGGTCGGGTGGACTACTGTCCATAGGTGAGAAAATATACATCTTTTACGCGGTGGAAAGTATTGAGTTAGCTCATTTGTTATCCTACGTGGGAGTGAGGGTCCAGTGTCATGAAATGATGATGTGATTTCTACATTTACTAGAGATATGTAGAAATCTTTTGTACGCTAAAAAGTAGTAGATTTAGTAGTTGAAGTCATGCCATGTCAATATTCCGGAAATGCAGTTTTGTATACTTTAAAATAACTAAATGCATCCTAACATAAATCTTTCTCAGAGAGCAAGAACAATCAGATAATAAGTAACAGTAGTAACAGCAGCAAGTAGTCCATCACAGAAAAGTCAAAGTCTATGGGCGTCAACAACTGACACGAACCCATAGTAAAATCTGACAA
Source organism: Platanthera guangdongensis (assembly GCA_039583875.1). Classification (NCBI taxonomy): domain Eukaryota; kingdom Viridiplantae; phylum Streptophyta; class Magnoliopsida; order Asparagales; family Orchidaceae; genus Platanthera; species Platanthera guangdongensis. Next base: position 137,853,696 of record CM077151.1, read on the forward strand.
GTTTAAACAAGACAACTACCTCAAGCTCAGAGGTGGAATCAAACGGCCGCAGAAACCAGCAGCACCAGAAGCCCAACGCTGTCAGCTAAACGTGCTACAACTTGGATCCTGAGGCATTCAAAAGAAGAACACCTCAGAAGCAAGTTACAAGTAGTACAAGGTAAAAGCAGACTACACAAATCTCCAAGTGAAAGAAAATGAAAAGTGACTGCAACAAAATGGTCAACAGAGTAAAAGTAAACAACAGTAAAACTAGCCGAGCAAGAAGGGCTAAACACATTAACAAGACAGAATAAGTACCAGCAACAGAAGTTCAATCTTTCATTAACAATTACTATGCCGAGGGAGAAACCCCAACGCGCACAGTCTATCTGAGTATTTAGCACTATGCCGAGGGAGGACCCCAACGCGCACAGTTCATCTGAGTATCAAACACTATGCCGAGGGAGGACCCCAACGCGCACAGTTCATCTGAGCATAAGGCACTATGCCGAGGGAGGACCCCAACGCGCACAGTCCATCTGTGTTTCTTTAGTTACATAGTTATACAAGTAGGATTCATTTCTTTATATTCATCATGAACTCAAGGAATAACCAACAAAGTGGACTGCATAAGAGCATTTTAAAGTAAAGCAAGTGAAGTTTAATCAAGAAAAGAAAAAAAAAACGCGAACAAGATGACTCGATGGTTATAACAGCACGACAACCAATTTATTTACCAGTTCAATGGACTAAAAAAAATTGGGGTTAAGGCTTTAGGGACAACATGTCACAATTCCAGGAATAGAGGGGGAAAATTTAGGATTTCAGGACAAGTATCTTCACAATCGAAACATAATAAACTCAAACAAATGTAGAAAAAGGGCAAAAACTTAGAATCAAGAACAAGAGGGAGAGCAAGAATACCACTTGCCTCGTTTTTACCGGAAAAAATCTCTGAATCACCCCACGTCGCAGATCAGGGCAAAAGAAGACGCTATGAGTCGAAATCTGAACGAAAATGGCCGAAATAAAGGTTAGGGCCGAAAAACTCTAACGAGGAAACTCAAGGGATGGGAAAAGAAATTACCATGATAGCGAAGCTCTCGACGAGAGCTTTCCAGATCTAGGATCGGTTGGAAATTTCGAGCACCGGAGCTCCGCCGGCGGCCACCGGAAGATTCCCGACTTAGAGCTCTGTCGTCAGGACGCTCTGGTTCGATCAAGAGAAGAAGATGTCTTCTGTTTGATTTTAACTATCATAAGATAAGATTATATATATATATATATATATATATATATATATATATATATATATATATATATATATATATATATATATATATATTTATATTTATAAAATTTCTTGTCTTATAACGGACGATCAACGAGCGAGTGCGCGGAAGACGAAATAGAGTTTTAGGATGACCTGAAATCGAAAAGGGTCCAACATGAAAGTTGTAGATCTCGTCGAGACGAACAAATTTTATGTTAACCATTTTTCGATACAACATCGTTTTGACTTTCAAAACGTCACTCGAACATAAATTGTAACAGGCTACTCGGGAACAAGATTACAGGTACTCGAGAGGTAGAAAAAGGGCTACTGGAGTAAGCAGAAACAGTCACTCGAGTATATAAAAAAAATACTCGAGTAAAAACTTCCATGAACAGTAGACTTACACGAGAGGAAGAAAATTACTCGAGTACATGAACAGTGGACTTACACGAGAGGAAGAAAATCACTCGAGTAGAAATTCAGATAGGTACACGAGAGAAAAAAAAATTACTCGAGTAGATGTTCACGCATGTACACGAGAGGAAAAACTAATACTCGAGTAGTTGTTCACGCATGTACACGAGAGGATGAAATATACTCGAGTCACAAGAACAATCCTCTGCATATATAACAATTTTTTTGCAAAAAAATCCTTTGATCAAACTATACAAATGAATAGTGCTTTTCATTTTTGAATAGTACTTTAATATTAAAATATTCATATGCATATATTTCTGAATAAGGAAACTACGAGATCAAAACGGAGGTCCAAACGCGCGCCAAATTAAACGAAACTCACGCCGTAGGTGAACACAGACGCTACGAACACAACGGCGAAGTCAAAACTAAAATCCGACAAGACGTTCTTGAGATATAAACCCTCAAAGTATAAGACGAACATAAATTCTTCAAAACTTTGGAAATTCGCCGAGGCTCGAATATCGCTCGGATCGCGACGAACTTGACGAGCATGTCAAAAATTAATCAATTTAATTTCCCAATGTGAAATTTTTCATTTTCGACAAGGATTCGCGAATTTGGCCGACTCGATCGAATAGACGCGAAAACGCACTAACGGCGACGCGCCGTCAACTCCACGTTACGAAACGCCTCTTACGTCATTATGACGTTAACAAGAGAATTATATAATTGCCGGAAAATCAGGGGCGTTACACACCTCCAGCATTACTACTTTATCTGATCAAAGGAAAAAGGAACTTAAAAGATATTCATCCAGCAAGTTCTTTGATTCTGAAAGCTACATGAAGCTGCACCCTGAAGCTGTAGTGCTCAGGCCTAAGCAATAAACCTCTTTAGGTGCAGCAGATGACAGAAGATCCAAAAAGAAAGCTCTCAATCCAAATAGAGAAATAGTACTGATAAAGAGCAAAGAAAAAGAGTAACTCTGTAAGGTGACAGATATTTTGATTTCTGATCTATCTGAGATTATGTCTGTGATTCTGCAATGTTTTGTTGTTATATTGTTGTTTTGTATGTTGTTTTTAATTTTCGAATATCTATAAATAGTAATCCTAACCCAAATAGGGGGAGATTGTTGGAACACCCTATTACTGATTTGGGTCAGGATCACTATGTCTCTTAGGAAACCTGTTTTGACCTCATTGTATAGATCTAAAGGTCAATTAGAATTGAGTCTAAGGGTTAGTGTTTAGGTTTGGAAGCTGCCCTCAAGACCAGGTTTTTCAGTTAGGAGACTAAGTCATTTCGTCGAGCTCAATACGACGAATCGTCAAACTCCAATCGACGATCGTTGAGCTCACTTCGACGGATCGTCGAACTCCATTCGACGATCGCTGAGCTCAACTTCAACAAATCGTCGAACTTCATTCGACGATCTTCGAGCTCAGTTCGACGATCTTGACTCCAGTTTGATTCTCTATCTCTGAGCTCAGTTCGACGATAGTTGAGCTCAGATCGACGATCTCTATTTCTGTCAAAGTTCAAATCTCTGAGCTCAGTTCGACGATAGTGGAGCTCAGTTCGACGTTTTTCTGAAGAGTTAAACGATTTTCAAGATTCAAAATTCAGACAGTTAAAGAATTATTCTCAGCATTTAATTCAGAGATCTTGTAGTTGTTTTCATCTGGAGCAAATTTCAAGGAATTATCAAGGAATGTTTTATTGGACTTCCCTCCAGAAGACAATTACAATTAAGGAAGTAATTAATGACAGGCTAACGGTGAAAGTTATGGTACCTAAACACCTAGAGGGGGGTGAATAGGTGACCTAAACCTTTTTAAAACTTTGTTGGCAGCAAAACAGTTATCTCACAGATTTCTACAGCTAACAGTAATAACAGAATATAAACAGTTAATTCACAGCACAGCACAGCACAGCAGACACACAAATTTATAGTGGTTCCCCAATCTTTGGGTACATCCACTTTCCCCCTTCGCCTATCTAGCAGTGTACTAGATTCAGCCAATCTTCTCCACTATCTCAGAACCTAACTAGGTTCCTACACCTCAGGCCCAAAGCCTTACACTCAGCCACAAGGGCCTACACTCAGCCACCCAGGCCTACACTCAGCCAATTAAGGCCTACACTCAGAGTTCTTCAACTCCTACACTCAGGCAACCAAGCCCTACCCTCAGCCTTTATAATATAGGCTTACAAATCTCTCAGATCCAATGGATCCTACAAGTTAAGATTGAATTACAATAACTAACTCTACAACTCAGAAAATAAGAGAGGAGTTGAGAGTTTCTTGAAGAGTTCTTGGAAGAACTTAGTTAGATCCAAACTGACTTAGCTTCCTTCAAAGCTTCTTGAGTAGAACTGAATTAGTCTGAATCCTCTGCAGTTGATCCTTGACCTCTGCTTCTTGAGATCCAGATGATTCTGAATCCTTCTTCTCAGCCTTAGTTCCAAAGACTGAATTCTTGATTGGAGCTCTCTCTCTCCAACTTCTTAGATCTGCAGTTAGACTGTCAGATCTTCTTGTATTGATCCTCTGTGTTTCACTTTTCTGATTACTTGAATAATCTGATCAACCACTTTAATTATTCTCACTACTTGAAAGAACAACTTGTAATTCTTATATCAACAACAACTTCTGTAAACTGTGAGTGCCTATTTATAGGCTTCCTTCATGGTAACCGGCTGGTCCGGTTCATAACAGACTTCTGACTTCTCTGACAGTTGCTGTAGACCGGCTGGATCGGCAGCTGTCATGTCAACCAGTCACTTTCTTGAAATTCTCTAACTGTCAGATAGTGTCGAGACTTTCTGTTCTTAAGTGTCGACACTTATAGACTAAGTGTCGACACATGTTGTGTAAGTGTCGACACAAGTCTACAAGGTGTCGACACATATCCTTGTATGTCTCGACACTGATTCTTCTGCATGTGTCGACACTGAAATTGAGTGTCGACACAAGTACTTGTTCTTCATTCTTTAACTGTATTCTCCTAAGTGTCGACACATCTCCTTTGTGTCGACACATCTTCATGTGTTGAAACTGTCAAGTGTCGACACTGCTTCTTGGTGTCGACACAAGTCTTCAATTTTATTTCTTCAGCTGAGTGTCGACACATTCCCTTAGTGTCGACACTTGTACTTAGAATATTTTGTAAACTTTTCTGTTCTTTGTTAAGTGTCGACACAGCTCCTTGTGTCGACACTTTCTTCAAGTGTAGAGTCTTTAGCTAAGTGTCGACACATTGTGCTGAGTGTCGACACTTACTTCAAGTGTTGACTCTTCTGGTTGTGTGTCGACACATTGTGCTGAGTGTCGACACATTCTTCATATGTTGACTCTGCTGATTGAGTGTCGACACATTGTGTTGAGTGTCGACACTTGCTGATGTAGACTCAGCTCTTCTAGGTGTCGACACTTCTGCTAAGTGTCGACACAGCTTTTCTGCATACTTCTTCACTGAGTGTCGACACAGCTCCAAGTGTCGACACTTACTGTCTGGTGTCGACTCTTCATCCCAGGTGTCGACACAATGATTCCAAGTGTCGACACTGCTTGTCTGGGTGTCGACACAAGCTTTCTCAAGTGTCGACACTTTCCCTCTAGGTGTCGACACATGGACTTAGAAACTTTTAGCTTCAGTCCAGTGAATACCTAACCTGCACAAGTAACTCAAACACACATCAAATACATTATGTTGTATATCATTGAGTTGGGTCAGGCTTCTTCAAATCAGGTACATTTGACCAATGTACCCAACAATCTCCCCCTATTTGGAGAAGTCATAACCCTTAGTCAATGATATACACCACTCATAATTAAAAATTAGAGAATGATGTAAAGCAGGTATATATCAACAGGGTAAACTTAAACATGTAATAAAGCACACATGTATACTCATTCAGCATTACATAACAAACAAGAATTAGACACATTCTACTGAACAATCATGAAATATATTTATCAAAAATTGTTCTTACATTGTTTTAATACATTTCCATTGTTTTACAAGAATATTGCACATGTAAAAGATTACAACAATGTGTCTTAGTCTAATCTCAGTCTAGTTCTGATCAGGCTCTTTTATAACTATGCCTTTCCCAGCTTGTACTTTGGCCTTTACAGCAGCAGCAGCAGGTTCAGTATCAGCAGTCTTCTTGCCTTTGGAGTCCTTCTTCTTTTGTTCTTCAGCCTTGATTTTCTGCCTCTCAAAATAATGATAGGGCTTAGGAAAGTACTTGCTAGGCTCCACAGCTGTAGGAGGTAGCTTTCCTAACTTAGCCTTCCTTCTATACTGGACAATGGCTTCCTGCCTAATCTCATGCTTCCTCCATTCTGCTTCTGAGAACCATTTGTTCCTCTCATGTGCATTGTCCTTGGCTGCTTTCCCGGCTGTGAGAATGATGTTCCTAGAAGTAGGGCTCCACTGTTCAAAATCAGGTTTTTGCTTCAGCTAGTTCCCTGAACTTCTTCTTTGACAGCCTTGTCTCTTCTTCTTTGTCCATAGCCTCTTGCATAGCTGCTGTAACAGGTTGAACAACCTTTTCCAGAACAACACTAGGCTTTCCAGTAGTTGGACTATACATTGTGCTTACTTCTGCATGAACCATGTCAAAATCTGGAGGTGGATAGATCACCTGAGCGACTTCCTGTTGCTCACCTCCAAGATATGCACTTTGAATACCTGATTCAGCTACATTATCATCATCACACAGGGGAGGATAGCCCAGTGTAGCTCTGATGGAGTTAGAAATCCATTTGGCATGGTCAGAGCTAGCTTTGACTAACACCCTCTCCCCCTTTATGACTTCTTGTTCAACATGATCTCTTACATCATCTTTCTGGAACCTGATTTGGCTGTCCAAGTACCTGATGCCATCCTTAAAATAAGGTCTAAGCTTTGTAAGCTGTTCAGAAATGACCTTCTGTGAATCCTTAATTGCAGTCTTGACAGCAGCAATTTCATCTTGAAATGCTTTATCAAATTCAGCCTTGGCAGCAGCAGATGTGGAAGATTCAGCTGGCTTATTCTTCAGTTCAGTGACTATAGCATTGTGGGATGCAGTCAAATTATCATTCATTCTCAACTGATTTTCCAGCACATAGCCTTGCTTCAGTGCTATATCATCTACTTGTGACTTTATTTTCTCTTGGTGGGTTGCCAGATAGACTACTGCATTAGCACCCTTTGTAAAACAGTCAGTCATCTCCTTTTTATTAAGGTTCATTTCAAACCTTATGGACTTGATTTCCTGTGCCAGATCAGATTGTAGGGTCTTGTGCCCTTCATCAACATAAGTTTCTATAGCCTTCCTTTGTTCATCCATCTTGATTTGCAGTGCAATCAGTAGAGCACTATAGTCAACAGTTGGGGCTTGTTGAACTATGGGCTGTGGGGCAATGGATTGCAAGGCTTTCTTGTAACTCTGACTTCTCCTCTTGAAGACATAGAGTTTCTTCTTTTTAGCTTGTGCAGTCTCATCTTCCTCAGACTCTGAAGTACTAGCTATATGCACCCTGTCCTTAGGGCTTGATGGTTTTTCAGCTTGCACATCTAGTGCTTTCTCACTTTCTTGCCTGATAGGCTCTTCCTGAACTTGTAGTGTCTCCCCCTCAGCAGCAGCACCCTGCTCTTCAGCAGCACCAACTTTATCCATGTCAAAGTCCTCCTGTTCGAGATTTAGAAATAGATCTTCCATGGTGTATTCAGGAGGTGACTGTGCAGGAGATGTACTTGGTTCTTCAACTACTTTATCAGGAACAACATCTGGTTCTTGATTTACTTGCTGAGTTTGCTGATGGACATCAGACAAATCAGAATCTATTACAGAAAAATCTAAAGTATTGAGGTCAGAAAGTACCTCTTGGATAATGAGTGTAGCTTGCTCACTCTCCAGTGTAGAGGGTTGTTCTACAGCTGGAGGCTCCCCCTAGCTTGGATTCTTTTGCATGGGGCTAGCTGGAGGCAGCTCCCCCTGAATCTCAGCTACATCTTTAGCAGCAGGGGTCTTGTCTACTGCCTCTTCCTCATGACTATCAGGAGTGAAAACAACTAGTTCTTCACTACCTGAACTGCTGGAGGACTCCTGTGTCACAGGAGCTATCTTCCTCTTCTTCTTTGGAGGGGAATCTTTCTTAGAAACTTGTTTCTCAGGGGTGGACAGTTCCTTTGACAGCACCCTTTCCCACCTTGAGAAGATCCTCATGTCCATCTTTCTCATGTGGTTGATTTTGCTACCTGCAACAGTGCTCATTACCTATGGGATTGTACCAGCCAGGTAGAGACTAAGTATCCTGCCCAGATTGGGCTTCTTCAGACTTTCTTTTATCTTTTCAAAGATAACCATTGACCAGTCTGTTTTGAGGTTGAAGATAATTCTGGTCATAACACTGAACATGGAGGCTGATACCCTGTCATGCCCTCCAGTCTTGCTGAGTATAACCTTTCCCACTATCTCTGACAGAAACTTTCCTTGAGTGTTCATTCCTCTCCTGTTGAATACAGATCCTATCTTCAGCTTAGAATCTAGACCACACCAGGTAAGTGCTTCTCTGGTCTTGGATGTAGTCACTTCCTCTTCTTCTTGAATTTTAGGTAGCTGGAGTTCCTTTCTCAGAGATTTGGGTGAAATCTTGACCTTGGTGCCATGAACTCTTGATTTGATCTTGTAACCTGAGTCATCTACAGAAGCTCCAGCAAGGAATTCGAGTACTTCCTTCTTCCATATTTTAGTTGGTTCTGAAACCAGATACTCCAATCCAGAATCGGTGACTAGGGTTATCACCGATTTGACTTCTTGATCGCCATCGTCGAATGCGCCACGAACCAGCTCATAGCCTTCATTGACATTCTCCTCGAGCTTGGGAGCCATTAGGGTTTAGAGATTTAGTCTTGAGAAAAGAGAAATGTCGACACAGCAGTTTTGGTCTCGAAACTCTAAAAGCGTGTCGACAAACAAAGACAGAATCCTATTTATACCTTTCTGGTTTGAAGACGAACAGGCGGGATGGATTACTAAAGATGTGTCGACACTGGCAATAAGTGTCGACACTGACTTATAATGTCTCGACACTTATGTGTCGACACAAGTTTAGTCAACAGATTTTATGTGTCGACACTTGGTTAAGTGTCGACATCACACTACTCGACATGTAGTCGAGACTTTACTTAGAAAATTCTGAGTAAAACTTAAGTGTCGACACCTCATTAAATGTGTCGACACCAACTCGACATGTGTCGACACTAACATTATGAAGTGTCGACACCAACTTCCTAGATGTGTCGACACCATTTTCCTGAAGTGTCGACACTTACCATTCTGTGTCGACATAGACTTGTCTATGTGTCGACACCTTTTTACTTAGCCAATTTTTAGTTCTGTAAACTTAGTCTAAGTTTATCATACCTAGTTCAATTTTGAACATATTAAACTTAGCTTCTTCTAAGGGCTTAGTAAACATATCAGCTATCTGATTATCAGTTTTAACATATTCAAGTGCAATATCATTTCTTTCTACATGCTCCCTAAGAAAGTGATATTTAATCTCAATATGTTTAGTTCTACTATGAGATACAGGGTTGTTAGCTATTGAAATAGCACTTGTAGAATCACAGTAAAGTGGAGTTCTACTTACCTGAAATCCATAGTCTTCTAGCTGATGTTGAATCCACAGAAGTTGAGCACAGCAACTTCCTGCAGCTACATATTCTGACTCAGCTGTGGAAATAGCCACACTGGTTTGCTTCTTGCTACTCCATGAAATGAGTCTTCCACCTAGGAATTGACAGGATCCAGTAGTGCTCTTTCTATCTTCTTTGCATCCTGCAAAGTCTGCATCTGAATAGCCTGTTAGATCAAAATCTCCATTCCTAGGGTACCAGAGGCCTAGATAAGGTGTGCCCTTTAGATATCTCAAGATTCTCTTGACTGCAGTCAAGTGAGACTCTTTAGGGCAGGCTTGATACCTGGCACAAACACATGTAGCATACATAATGTCAGGCCTACTTGCAGTCAAGTATAGTAGGGAGCCAACTATCCCTCTATACAAGGTTTCATCTACAGGTTTCCCTGCATCATCCTTGCTCAGAGACATACTTGACCCCATAGGAGTCTTCATGGTACTGGATGAATCCATACCATACTTCCTTATGAGTTCTAGGGTGAACTTGGACTGACATATGGATAGACCACTTCCAGTCTGTTTAACTTGGAGACCCAAGAAAAACTTTAGTTCTCCCATACTACTCATCTCAAATTGACTTTGCATAAGCTTTGCAAACTTTTTGCAAAGGCTACTTTCAGTAGACCCAAATATAATGTCATCTACATATATTTGGACAAGTATGACTTTGCCTCTAGATTCCCTAAGGAATAGAGTCTTATCTATTTTCCCCCTTGAGAACTTGTTCTCAATGAGGAAACTAGATAGGGTTTCATACCAAGCTCTAGGTGCTTGTTTTAACCCATATAATGCTTTCCTAAGTCTATAGACATAATGAGGTAGAGTTGGATCAACAAAACCTGCAGGCTGCTCCACATAGACTTCTTCTTTCAAATTACCATTTAGGAATGCTGACTTCACATCCATTTGGTATACCTTGAATCCTTGATAGGTTGCATAGGCCAAGAACATCCTTATGGCTTCCAGTCTGGCTACTGGAGCAAAGGTTTGATCAAAATCAATACCTTCTTCTTGCCTATATCCTTTTGCAACCAGTCTTGCTTTATTCTTAATGATGACTCCTTGTTCATCTAACTTATTCCTATAGATCCACTTTGTTCCTATCACATTGTGATCTTTAGGTTTAGGAACCAAGTCCCAAACCTTGCACCTTTTGAACTGATTAAGTTCTTCCTGCATTGCTTCAGTCCACTGTGGATCTTGTATAGCTTCTTCAAATTTCTTTGGTTCTATTTGAGACAGAAAACTTGAATATACTACAGCATTCTGATTTCTGCTCCTTGTCTGAACACCTTGTCTTGGATCTCCAATAATCAGCTCTACTGGATGATCTCTTAGATGCCTGTTGGCTGGAGGCATCCTTACTCCTGGTTGAACTTCTTCAGCATCTTCATCAAGCTGAGTTCCTTGTACTTCTTCAGCTCCTGGTACATGTAGTTCTCCCCCTGGACATAAGCCATCTTCTTCTATTTGCTGTCTTGCAGCAGGTACATCTTCTATGGTTAGCTTGTCCATCTTCTTAGTAAGACCTGTGGGGCTGCATACATTGCTAGACAACTCATTGTTAATTAGTTTTGTCTCATCAAAAACTACATGCACAGACTCCTCTACAACTTGTGTAGTCAAGTTGTAGACTCTATAAGCCTTACTATTATTGCTGTACCCAACAAACACTCCCTCCTGGGACTTGGCAGCAAACTTAGTTAGGTAAGACTTTCCATTGTTAAGTATGAAGCATTTGCAACCAAAAATCCTGAAATAGGATAGATTTGGTTTCCTGCCTTTCACAACTTCATAGGGGGTCTTGTTTAACCTTTTAGTGATGGTAGCCCTATTTATCACATGGCATGCAGTGTTAACTGCTTCAGCCCAGAAATACTCTGGCAGTGATGAATCACTTAATAGGGTCCTACCAGCCTCTATCAAGGTCCTATTCTTCCTTTTAGCAATGCCATTTTGCTGAGGTGTTCTAGGTGAAGAGAATTCTTGAAATATCCCAAAATCTTCACACAGTTTTGTCATGCTTTCAGACTGAAACTCAGTACCATGGTCACTTCTAATTTTGACCACTGTACAGTTCAATTCATTCTGAATTTGCTTAACAAAGCTATGGAAGACACTAGGTGTTTCAGATTTCTGCTTTAAGAAGAACACCCAGGAAAACCTTGAGTAGTCATCAACAACTACAAAGGTATAGACCTTCCTTCCTAAGCTGTGAACTGGCATTGGACCAAATAGATCCATATGCAAGAGGTATAAACACCTCACAGCATCTTTGTTGTCTAAGCTTCTAAAGGTGGATTTAGTCTGCTTGCCCTTTTGACAAGCTGAGCAAATGCCATCTTTGACACACTTAACTTGAGGACCATTCCTCACTAACTCTTTGCTAAAGAGTTTGCTAATAGTCTTGTAATTAAGATGGGCAAGCCTCTTGTGCCATTTGACACATTGAGAGACTGTCTCATCAGCTACAAGACAAACTGGAGAACTAATGTTCTCAACCATAATGTCTAAACAATAGACATTCCTCTTTCTATATCCTGTCAAAATGATCTCTTGATCACTTGACCTCTTGATATGACAACCATTTTTAACAAATGAGATGTCATACCCTACATCACTTAACTGACTTATACTAATGAGGTTGTGTTTCAACCCTTTAACATAAGCCACTTGAGTAATGGTAACAAGGTTTGAAGAGATGTTACCAAACCCTTTGATGATTCCTTTTTCAGAACCACCAAAGGTCACTTTAGGACCATTTTTGATTGGAATGTAGTCCTTCAGTAGTCCCCTTGTTCCAGTCATATGTCTGGAACATCCACTATCCAAGTACCATATTGGGGTATGGCCACTTGGATTCACCTGCAAAACAAATTAATGAACCTTAGAACCCAATGTAAACTTGGGTCCTTGGTGATTGTTAGTTTGCAACTTGACATAGCTACCTGCTGGCTTTCCACCAGGTAACTTGCTACTCAACTTGGCACTGGCATTGTGCCAACAATCCAAGGCAAAGTGGCCAACCTTGCCACAACACCAGCATTCAAACTTGTTGTACCTTTGCTTAGGTACAGACATGGCTGTCTTGACTACAGCAGGCTTATTGAATGTTGGGGCTTTGCCCTTGGACTTGGACTGATCCTTAACAGTCCTAGCTGGTTTAATAAAACCCAATCCAGCCTTTCCTTTATGATGAACAAATTCATCAATCAAGGGTAGCACTGATTTAGGTTTTGAAAACCTAGCAACTAGCTCTCTTTCCTTCTGGAGATTGATCTCCAGTAACTTAATTTGATCATTTTTATAAGTGATAGTTCCCATCTGAATCACAGTAATGTGTTTCAGCCTGGCTACCTCATTGAGCTTTTGATCAAATTCCTTCTCAAAGTCTGTTGCAGCTGCCTTTAGATCAGCAATTTCCTTTGCCTGACTTTTGGCAAGGGACTTGCTTTTCTTATAGGCTTGCAACAGTACTTTATATTCATCTAAGAGCTGATGAATATCTCCCTCAGATTCAGAAACACTTCCATCACTTGATGAAGATGAATCTGACTCTGAACTAGAACTGAAATCTGAACTTTGAGTTGGACTTTGTACCTGACTAGGTCCTGGCTGCTCCAGGATTTTGGTACTTTCAGTCAATGCCATCAGTCCTTGGCACTGACACTCTTCTTGTTCATAGATTGATTCCATGATCTGTATAAACTCCTCTTCTTCTTCAGCAAATAGCCCTATGTAGGCTTCAGCATCTGTCTCAGTGTCTGAAGAAGAAATTGTCTGAAAGAGTCTTCTCATTCTTTGCAACAAAGGACTTCTCCTTCTTTCCTTTGAAGTGAGTCTTCTTTTTGTCACTGGATTCTTTCCTTCTCTCAGGACAATCTGCAATAACATGACCCTGTCTATTGCAGCAGTAACACACTATCCTAGACCCAGTTGCCTTGCTAGTCTTTGTCTTTTTCTTGTCCTTCTTTGAAGGCTTCTTCTCCTGATACTGAACTTCTTTCCCTTTGGAAAATGAAGGTCTGGACCTCCACTGTTTCTTCTTCAGGAATTTCTGAAAATGTTTGGTGAATGCAGCAAAGTCTTCATCACTTTCACTGCTTGTAGACTTTGTGCTAACAGACTCATCAGATTCTGATTCAACTACCTCTGGAGTAGGAGTTGATGACTTAGTCCTGCCCTTTCTAGGTACTTCTGACTTGAAGGCAACAGTCCTTTCCATGTGCTCAGTCCTTGTTGATTTTTCCTCCTCTTTTCTCACAGACAGCTGCATCTCATAAGACAGTAACTTGCCAAATAGTGTGGGAGGAGGAATTTCTCCCAACTTTGCCATTTCTCTGATGGCACAGATCTTAGTGTCCCAATCTTTGGTTAGGGACCTCAAGAACTTATCATTCAATTCATAGTTAGTGAACTCTCTTCCATAGGACATGAGTTCATTAACAATTCTATAGAACTTCTTGTAGCATTCAGTGATGCTATCTCCTCTTCCTTGCCTAAAGCTCTCATACTCTTGATTAAGCAAGGACTTTCTATCTTGCCTAACTTCTTCAGAACCTTCCATATAGACAATGAGGGTATCCCACATTTCTTTTGCTGTTTTACAGTGAATTAGGTTCTGAAAAGTTGCATCATCAATGGCACTTACTATTATGTTTTGTGCCCTTTTGTCCATAGTGGCTAGGACAATTTCATCCTTGGTCATCTCAGAGAAATCCTTTGGAGTCCTCTGATTTGCATCCAATACTGAGATCTTCATGGGCACATATAGCCCCTCTTTGACTGTGATGTAGATTCTAGGGTCAGAGGCTTCCATGAACAGCCTTACCCTCTCTTTCCAGATTCCAAAAATCTCTTTTCTGCATATGGGCAGTTTCATTGAACCCAATTCCTTGTGATTCTCTGAAGAACCCATGTTTCTTGATTTTCTTGAAACTGTGTTCTGACTTACACTGAATCTGCCAAACTGGATCTCCTCAGACAGTTAGTCCTTTTTGAGGAACCTCCCTCTGATACCACTTGAAAGTTATGGTACCTAAACACCTAGAGGGGGGGGTGAATAGGTGACCTAAACCTTTTAAAAACATTGTTGGCAGCAAAACAGTTATCTCACAGATTTCTACAGCTAACAGTAATAACAGAATATAAACAGTTAATTCACAGCACAGCACAGCACAGCAGACACACAAATTTATAGTGGTTCCCCAATCTTTAGGTACATCCACTTTCCCCCTTCGCCTATCTAGCAGTGTACTAGATTCAGCCAATCTTCTCCACTATCTCAGAACCCAACTAGGTTCCTACACCTCAGGCCCAAAGCCTTACACTCAGCCACAAGGGCCTACACTCAGCCACCCAGGCCTACACTCAGCCAATTAAGGCCTACACTCAGAGTTCTTCAACTCCTACACTCAGGCAACCAAGCCCTACCCTCAGCCTTTATAATATAGGCTTACAAATCTCTCAGATCCAATGGATCCTACAAGTTAAGATTGAATTACAATAACTAACTCTACAACTCAGAAAAAAAGAGAGGAGTTGAGAGTTTCTTGAAGAGTTCTTGGAAGAACTTAGTTAGATCCAAACTGACTTAGCTTCCTTCAAAGCTTCTTGAGTAGAACTGAATTAGTCTGAATCCTCTGCAGTTGATCCTTGACCTCTGCTTCTTGAGATCCAGATGATTCTGAATCCTTCTTCTCAGCCTTAGTTCCAAAGACTGAATTCTTGATCGGAGCTCTCTCTCTCCAACTTCTTAGATCTGCAGTTAGACTGTCAGATCTTCTTGTATTGATCCTCTGTGTTTCACTTTCTGATTACTTGAATAATCTGATCAACCACTTTAATTATTCTCACTACTTGAAAGAACAACTTGTAATTCTTATATCAACAACAACTTCTGTAAACTGTGAGTGCCTATTTATAGGCTTCCTTCATGGTAACCGGCTGGTCCGGTTCATAACAGACTTCTGACTTCTCTGACAGTTGCTGTAGACCGGCTGGATCGGCAGCTGTCATGTCAACCAGTCACTTCTTGAAATTCTCTAACTGTCAGATAGTGTCGAGACTTTCTGTTCTTAAGTGTCGACACTTATAGACTAAGTGTCGACACATGCTGTGTAAGTGTCGACACAAGTCTACAAGGTGTCGACACATATCCTTGTATGTCTCGACACAGATTCTTCTGCATGTGTCGACACTGAAATTGAGTGTCGACACAAGTACTTGTTCTTCATTCTTTAAAACTGTATTCTCCTAAGTGTCGAACACATCTCCTTTGTCCGTCACATCCTCATGTGTTGAATACTGTCAAGTGTCGACACTGCTTCTTGGTGTCCGACACAAGTCTTCAATTTTATTTCTTCAGCTGAGTGTCGACACATTCCCTTAGTGTCGACACTTGTACTTAGAATATTTTGTAAACTTTTCTGTTCTTTGTTAAGTGTCGACACAGCTCCTTGTGTCGACACTTTCTTCAAGTGTAGAGTCTTTAGCTAAGTGTCGACACATTGTGCTGAGTGTCGACACTTACTTCAAGTGTTGACTCTTCTGGTTGTGTGTCGACACATTGTGCTGAGTGTCGACACATTCTTCATATGTTGACTCTGCTGATTGAGTGTCGACACATTGTGTTGAGTGTCGACACTTGCTGATGTAGACTCAGCTCTTCTAGGTGTCGACACTTCTGCTAAGTGTCGACACAGCTTTTCTGCATACTTCTTCACTGAGTGTCGACACAGCTCCAAGTGTCGACACTTACTGTCTGGTGTCGACTCTTCATCCCAGGTGTCGACACAATGATTCCAAGTGTCGACACTGCTTGTCTGGGTGTCGACACAAGCTTTCTCAAGTGTCGACACTTTCCTCTGGGTGTCGACACATGGACTTAGAAACTTTTAGCTTCAGTCCAGTGAATACCTAACCTGCACAAGTAACTCAAACACACATCAAATACATGATGATGTATATCATTGAGTTGGGTCAGGCTTCTTCAAATCAGGTACATTTGACCAATGTACCCAACAAACGGCTATCTTGGACAGGATCATTTCTATTCAAACAAAAGGAATAAATGATTAGATTTTTCAATTCCTGCTACAGAAGAACAAGAAGTTAGAAAAACATTCTCTGCAACAACAAGAACAATAACTCTTACAACAACTATTACACAAGAGAAAGAAAGAGAGTTGCAGACTTCTCAGTCTCAAGATTTATACAAGAACACATCACCAAAGGAGATCAACCAATGAAATTTTCAGATCTCACTTGATTCAAGTGTTCAAAGGCCATCATCATTCAAGACTCCAGACACCTCACATTTCAGTTATTGCTGAAATCATCATTTGCTGGAGATCAATTTTCTGAAGGCCTATCACCCTACTGCAAAGCTTCACTTCCTGAACAACTCAAGATCTCAGGAGGAGCTTTGACAGCATCCACAATCTTCTCTTTGACTGTTGATAGAGAAGATCTTCTCATCCCTCTCTCTCTCTCTCTCTCTTCCTGTAAAGGGTTTTTCAAATCCCTTCAAAAATTTGTGATGGTCTGAGACCTTATCAAACTCAGTGGTGGAAGATACCTGATCAAAAAATCTGGTTTGGTTTTTGAGCACCTTATCAAAAGCTCATTGGTTGCCCAGGACACCTGATCAACTCATCCTG